>CM034157.1:233581270-234933668 GCA_019776745.2 Taxus chinensis | reverse complement strand
AAACTTGAAATTGAGATTATCAGAGCTTCAGGAGGCCTTTTTGGGTGAAAATTTATATGATTTTGACTCCAAAAATCCTTCCAAGATCAATGGGATGTGTTTCATATTTTAATTCTTCTTGAAAATCCATAAAATGGCCCCCTTTTTTTAATGAGGATCGTCAATTCTTTGTGAAAAGAATGATCTCCCTTGAAAAGCACTAATATTTTTAAAAATATGATAATTCCACCTTGTATAGAATTATATTATCTTTCCAATGAGTATTTTTTTGCCTCTTGACTCCTTACGAAGCTCCCAGAATCGTCTAGTGAAGGGAAGGTACCTGTTATGAAGTGCCTAATAAACAACTTACTATTTTTAGTAAGTGTCAGAATCTACCTCTCCCAACTCCAACTGATGTTTCCAACTGAATGTTCAAATCGTTGTATACTCCCTTTGTGAAATCCACCTTCTAGAATAACTTACTATTTATAGCAAGTGCCTATGAGACAACTTACTATTTTTAGTAAGTATTGATTTTTTGAGTTGAGAGGACTGCACTGATGAGTTTCTCTTGTATTACTCTCATTATGTACAATTCCTTTCCATGTTTTTTTCCTTCATAGATAATTAATAAAAATGGTAGGTACCCATATACGTGGACTTAATATTTTTATTAAGTGGTTAAATTTAATGATTTCCGGACCAACTGATCGATCTGAACTTTTTTTCTTCCTTGTTGCACATTGTTTCCTTCGCAACTTCTTCTGATGATTATTTACTAAAAATAGTAGTTACCCATGTAGGAAGGCTTAATATTTTTAGTAAGTGGTCTTTTTTTCTTGGATTGCGATGGAACAAAAGTTTTTTATATTGGTTTTGCCTTGTTCGATCGTTGGTCCGAGATATTTTAAAGTTTAAATTTTTTCGTTGTGAGAACAGAGGGTTCTTTCATTGGAAAAAATATAGGCTGTACATGCAAAAACTTATTTTGGATCCTTTAAGGCACATGGAATACTAAAATATTGCAAAAAACGACATCTTGATCCGTTGAGCAGTTTGTGAGATACAGACAATTTTCTTCTGGGTGACTTCAAGGGTTTTCTAGGAAAAATATTTGTTTTGCACCATTTTGATCCATTATTTTTGCAACTTCTGGTGTTTTTTAATGCTTTTGGATGAATAGGAATCTTATGGAGTTGATTGAATGTAAAAAAAATTGTTTTCAAATATGGAGAAAATCTGGTAGAGTTTCGGCAACATTCAGAGGCATGGGGGAAAATGAAGGAAAATGTGCTAAGTGTTGTATTTATAGGTCTGGAATGCAAAGGGAAGGGATAGGGTGAATTTTTTGTACCTTTCATCCCTTTTATAAATATAAGAAGGTGACATAAAATTCTTCCTTGTCTTTGTGATGACACATGGCACTTTTTCACTCATTGAGTAACTTAAGTGAGGGGGGTGGATTTAAGCACCCGGGGGCTAGTTTGTGGTCACGTGGAGAACCAAAAGGAACAATAGGAGCTACATGAATTTTTGTGTCCCTTTCATACCTTTTATAAAGAGACAAAAATGACATGAAATTCTTCCTTATTCTGGTGGTGAGACTTGGCAAGCATGCGGGGTAGGTGAGCACACGGGTCAAACTTGGTCAACGGGGGCTAGTGGATCAACTCTTGGTCATAACGGTGACTTGGGGGCTCAAAACGGATTGGGTGAATTTTTGTGCCCTTTCATCCCTTTTATAAGGGATGTAAGGGACATGGAATTGTGCCTTAACCATAGGTTGCCACATGTCCTTGAAAAATGGCTAAGTATGAGAAATCACACCTTGGGACCAACTTGCGGAGATGATATCTCAAGCTCCCAGATGAATTTTGGGGTGAAATTTTATATGATTCCACATAAAAACAACCCACTAAATCCAATGGTGATGGTCATAAGATCCAATTTTGACTTCAAATCTTCCAAATTACTCCTTCTTTCTTAGGATTTCTCGTTATGCACCGGAAGAATAAACTGCCTAGAACAATGCACGAGGTTTCAAGAAGTCCCATTTTGTCCACCATGGAGGGCATTGAAAATTATTTCCTTTGAAATTTGTTTGGTCTTTCAAATCATTACAATGCTCCTATAATTATGATTTGAAGCTTAGGTCTCTATTCACCGTGTGTGCTCGTTCAGGCCTGAAATCCGCTTCTGGTGAATTTTCTCCAACACCTCTGAATATTCCTTGAATGTTTCAAAATAATGTCCATAACATTCCTAGCACTTTAATATTCATCCAAAATTAGTCTTACTCTTCTGATCCATTCTATGGGTAGTGCATTAGTCCTAGGAAGGCTGATGGTAGCCCTTCCCAAAACTACTCGAATACTTGTATGCTCCAGAAGGCCCTAAATCACCTAGGGGGATTGATTTTGTTTTCCTAAATCACCTAGGGGAATACATGACATTCAATTTGAGATTATTTGACAGACATGATAAGACTAGTGATTGGGATAGACTGACCTAGGGGTGTCTTGGGAAGGTATGAATTTGAAAAGTTTTGACACTGTGGTCCGTTGTCAGGCTTGGAAATTGGAAATTTTCTTGTTGCACATTTGCACGAAAACAATTATCTCTAGCTTGGGGAAATGTTATGGAATGAGTGCATTAAATGTCATGAGAAATATTGGAATCTCAATTTACGATATGTTGACCAGTGCCTTATCCATTGTGCTTTACAAGAGTTACATACAACTTGCAACAAGATAGCTTGAAAGGAAGAAAAAAAACTCAAAACGAAAAAAGGAAACACATGATACACAAAAAAGGGGAAACACACACAACAAGAAGGGAAACACACACCTAAAAATTACCTATGGTACAAGGTGGGGGAAAACCCACTTTCATTGAATAAATTTCCTTTTTAAGAGTTACCCCCAAAGAGGTAACACCGAATAGAGATGTTTCGCAAAGCCGTTGACGGGTTCAAGGAAGTAGCCTCATCTCCTCAAATGCTTATGAAATCCATGTGATTGCATGATTGTAGGTGTACTTTGTAGGTTTGAGCCTACATGAGCTCCTTGACGCTCATGCCTTTGTCTAAAAATTCCCTTTCCTTCATGCTCTTTGAAATTAGTCTCAGAGTGTCAGCTGCCTTCCATGCTTATCCATTTATGCTAATATTTTGTTGAACATCTCATGATCATCCCAGGGATCATTCTTGTTTGAATTGTTCACATCTTCTGATCTCTTTTCATCCCTGCATTCACGTTCTTCATATCTGGCTTGCAGGGCCATGGCTTGAATTAAGAGGTGGAGACTTAGCTTGGGATCTCCTGTGTCTCCTGCCACTTTTAAAATATCTTGTATTGAATCCTTATTTGAAATCACCTAAAGCTCGTCTTTACCTTCTGGTGTGTTTTTCCATATGAAATCATGTTCTTTATTGGAAGAATATCCCAAAGTGATGGGACCAAGTTGACTTTGAACACACTCCTAATGTTGCAAACAATTATCCTCAATGTGAGTCATCTCCACATCTTCCTTACTATCTTCAGTTATGGCAAAGGTGTTGTCTTAAAATTTGGAGATAACCAAAGGAGGTTTAAGAACTTTCCTTCTTTTACATTCACGAAATTCTTCACACAATGTGGAAGAAAAAGACATGTTTTCGATTTCATGTTTGTCATTGAGGAAGTTATCCAACTACTCCATCCTCACATAAAAAAATGGTGTATCAAATTAAGGAGTGCAAATTAATTCATACATGTCTTATATCTCCATTTCCCGAGTCAAGAGTTTAAGGCTAAGTTAAGGATTTTAAGTTTCTTTCACAACTTTTAAAATATCTTGCACAGATGGTTCTTCCAGATTCATCATAGATTCATTTTCATTTCTAATGAAAGAGTCTCTACATTGTGCCTATAAGATATGGTTAAAAATTTGATCCATATGATCCCATGATTTATTAAAAGCAAATCCATTCGCTTCTTCCATGATTTTTTCCCCCCAAGATTTACTTTCATGTAGGTGCGAACATCTTTGATTCATGACACCTTCTGACAAGGAGAAGAGGTCCATGCTTTGTGGGAATGACACTCCTTTGAGCTCAAAATCCATATCATCCTCATGATAATCATCTTGCTCCTTGGTTTTAAGAAAGAAATTTGCCTCTTCCATATATTAATCCATCATTGAATCGGGAAGAGAATTTGATTTCTCAAATGTTTCTATCTCTTCATTCAACATTTCCACGCCACTTGAAGAATAAAAATAAGAGGGTAGATCATCCATGACCATATCGAATTCATCATCTTCAGTCCATGAGGCTGGGTAGATTTCTTTCACTTCTTCACATATCTCCATCCTTTCTTTAATTAAAAAATCAAAAATTGAAAGAGGATTATCCATGATTACCTCAAGATCAATATCTTGTACTTCCTCATCGTTAGTGGAGTCTTCAAAAAGCATCAAATCATCCATTATGCAATATGAATTTTCCTCTATTGAATATGTTACTCTTTTGATGATCTTTCTTTCATGAAAGAATGAATTGGTGAATGATGGTTCCATATCTATGTATTTCTCAGTAAGGAAGGGAAAATTTTCATATTTTCTAATGTGTGGAAATAGTTTCCTATCCCGTTACCTTGAAAAAAGATGTTCACCCTTGGATCATTTGATTTTTGTACTGCTTATTTCATCTTACGCATTGGCATAAGATTTTTCATCTCCACTTTCATAGGTATGGTTGTAGAGGACCAGTCCATTTTGATTTCACCACTTAAATCCCTGCAGAAGCTTATTCTTTAGAGCATACTCAATGAAGATGGAATGTCAGCTACCAAAATAGTGAGCAAGCACTTTCATCTCTAGGAAGTCTGCTAGAGCAACTTGAGCATCCTTTATCCTATCCACCAATGGAACTTCTTTGGATTCTATTGAATAGCAACAGTCATTTTCACATGTTAAGGTAAGTCCTAAGGAATTCACAACTTTCATGGGCATCACATTGTAAGAGGCTCCGGAATCTACTATAAATTTGTTGAGTTGGTAGCCTTTGACTAAGAGAGATAGGTAGAAGGGTTCTACCTTTTTGGTCTTAGATGCGCTAAGTTATAACATGTTCTGGAGGATGGTGTGTATGGGGTAGGGAGAAGGATTTTAGCACTAGGGTTTGTGACATGAGGCTTTGGGGTGCCACTTCAGACAGTGTCAAAAAACCTCTCAAACTGGGCAGGGTGCATTTACAAATACTCCATCTTTGTGATTTGAAATTTAGTTCTATTTACATGTTCAACATATTCAAAAAGAGATGTGGGGAGCATAGACAATGTTCCAGGAACAATAGTTGTTTTGCACTGTGGAGATGATGCTACATTAAAAGCTTGAGTTTATTTGATGTGTGTGGTAGCGGGTTTAGAAGGAGAGGGAGAAGCTAGTTTTTCTTGAGCCTTAGTAGGTTTAGCATGGGTAGCGTTTGATAAAGGATTATTTTTAGAAATAGATTTTGAATTAGAGGGAGTACTAGAGGACTTACTTGGCATGGTAAATGACTTCATGTTTGTATGTGGGTCCAATTTATCCTTGGTCGAGTCCTTTTAAGGTGGCAACAACAACCATCTGATGATAATATTATTTAAATATCATTCTCATAGATCAAAAAGAGAGTACATATGGGAATGTTCTATAACTCTCGTGCCTAGACAATCATTCCCTCCAAGAGGGAAAAAAGGAGTTACGAACCTAAGTGAGATGACTCACCATGTGAGGTGGACAAGACCCCAAGAGCTGACGAGGAAAGTCATATACACTAATAAAGGTGGGGGTGATAGAGGCCATAGATTAAGGATTACATAGTGGGATAACTCGAATAGTGACAATGGATGCTCATGTACGAACTTGAGACATAAATGAACTAGGGAGAAAACAAATTTAACAACCTTAAGTGAAAGAAGTCCTAAGACCTTGTCACAATGCATAACCTCATATCCAACAAATAAATTCATAGAGATAGTAATAGGACCAATAGTGATGGGGAAAACCACATGTACATAAGAAGTAGGTGATCTACGTGTCATATGAGATAATGGAAAATCGATAACTTGTAGGAAAGATACTGAACATGCATTAAATTTGAAAGTAGGATACACCATAACATTGATAACAACATGAATACACAAAAATCATCAATGTGAAGTCTATGTGATGAAAAGGAAGCAAGAAAATCCACATTAGTCAAAGTAATAACAATGGGGGGATATTATTAGTACCAAAAAGAAAACCAAGAGGATGACCAAAAGACGATAGAGGTGGAACCACATGATAAGCATGATTAGAGGAAGATTCAATAACCACTTTGTCATGTTTAGGTAATGGATAATTGAAAATATTAAGTTTGTCATTGTCATTTGTATATTTATAAATAGTAGGCTCATGCAATTCAAGTTCATCAATATCAATTAAGTCCTGAATCAAATGGATAAGATTAAAACATATATCAGTAGAATATACATTACATATATGGTAATTACATTGTACTTTTTCATCAAAATTCTTACCATGAGGGTGACTAAGATCTAACTCAAGATGAAATGGAAGAGAAATCAGATTACCTTCAATGAGATTTGGCAACAAGATGTGAGGTGGATGTGTAAATCTAGTAAAAATGCATCTTGTAGGTTGCATTTGGCTTTTTTTTGGTTGATATACAACATTAACAGTAGGCTTAGGCTCATTAGATTTACTATTAAAGGTAGATTTAATTTAGAACTTGTTACTAGATCGATTGGAAGTATTATCACCATACATAATATTTCCCATAGAAAATAACTTGTTTTCATGTTATTTAAGAGTATGGCATAAATGATGAAAAGACTGAATAAGAATCAAAGAGCACACATTCTTGTAGAGGATGTAAGAAACTTTGGATAAATAGATCTTGCAATTCATATTCGGCCAATACATTATTCATTTTAGTAAGATTACTCTTATAACACAAAACATAGTCAGTATGATGCTCATTAGATCCTTGTTTCATTTTAATCATGTGTGTATATGATATTTTAGTTCCAATGTTCATTAAAAAATGTTCCAAGAATATATTTTCTAGAGGAGTGAAATATCTAATAGAATGTAGAGGTAAATCATATAATCATTGTAAATCATAATCTTGTAAGCTCCTATGAAACAAAAATTTTCAATAATGTATCATCAAAACCATAGTCCAAACATGCAATGTGAAATGATCCAAGGTGCTCTTTTGGATCTCCTTGAATGTAAAAAATAGGAACCTTAGGTGAAACAAAATTAGGGGAAGTGAGTTAGAATAAATCTCAGGTGTGAGAGGACTATATAGAATAAGTGAAGAATTAAGAGAGGGAGAAGAAAAAGAATAAGTGTGTTATAATTGGTGAATTTGAGCATGTAAATCATGGTACATGGACTCTAAGGCATGGGTACCTAAAGGGATACTAGGTTGGATATGAGATATGATAAGGGAATAAAAGTGAGTGTTAGGTGTGGGAATATGAATATGGATGGTGGAGGCCCCTGTATTGGTGGGGGGAGAATATGTTAGAGCCTCAATGGGGATAACATTAGTAACCTGAGGAGTGGATTCAAATAACCATTGTGCCTCTTCATGAGTAGCATATAACAAGAGATCCAAGTTCTTAGGATGGTCAGAAATGTATGCATTTAGGTAATTAATATTTTCAACAGTAAGTTCATGAGAAGCCCTAACCATGGTATGAAACAAACAAATATGATGCATAGAATTTGATTATCAGGTTCACCAAATGGTTTAACAAAAAATAAATCTTAATAATAGGACTAGACTAAATTAGATATATCATAAAAACTTAATATACCAAAGTATAATGATAAGTAAATTCAACCAACAAGAGGATAAAAGTGAGTTAATTGATATCTAGTTTCCTAGAATTGATCTGGGTTAGACTAATGGTGGAAAAGGATTAGTCTCGACTATGTATCCTTTTCCTAAAAAACAATGATATGTAAGTTATTCTGGATAATATCCCTTGGAAAGGGACATAATCACCTAGGCACTAGAATCTGAACTGGGCACTAGTTGATTTAATAAAAAATAGAATAATGTTAAACCTTAATTACAGAGTAACTGAATGTACACTATGATATACAACTGCTAGATACAATTTGACACAAGTAATAAGATAATAAAATATGAAACCCTAAGTGCAAGAGAGATAGAGAAAGGACTTAGCTAATTTAACACTTTCCCTGGAACTGATACATGACTAGGAAAAACTGATGAATAAAAGGGCAGACTGTCCGCAACTGTGTACTGTAAAATTTAGAACTTTTGGATAAGGCCGGACAAGGGTACATGGACTGGGTCAAGGGCCTATCAATTAGAGTCCACCTGTCTACACTGGGCGCCCATGAATCTGCTAAAGTTGGTCAGAATCTAATTTTTCTAGTGTTGCTAATAGTTGACCTCGTTGTTAGTCATTTGTATGTCACACCTTGATCGTCTGAGTGTACTTGTAACCTTTAAAATATAAGTTCACCTACAAAACGCACAAAACCACATCAAATCCACAAAATCAATATGTAATATGGGAGTTAGACTGACCCAAGAAGGTCACCCAACTAGAGTGAACTTACGACCGAGCACTACACTGCATCTCAAGACTCCATGTAGTTCTTGTGCGTGTGTGAAAGAATCGTGCCCTAGGATTCCCTTGTGCCAAGATGCACTTGATAGTGGGCTAGATGTACTAATCTAAATAGATGTGGATGGAATAAATGAACTTCCCCTTCCTATAAAGTGTATGTAAAAAATGTAGTCCCTTGTCCCTTGAATGGATGCTAGATGGATGCCTTTAGTGTTCATAGATGCCTTTGGATGCAAGCTTAGGTGATGATAATAGATGCTTAGAGCTTGGTCCTTTATTTTGGTCACATAACTATGTATTTATATGATTCCCTTGGTTGAATTTTTTAATCGACAATTGGAAGCCCAACCATAAGAAAATAAGATGCCAAAAAGATAAAAGAAGCCCAAAAAGAGTGAGTAAGGTGGAAAGAGGTCAAGGGCACGTCCAAAGGGGCCTGAGGGCTGTCCAGGGTGGGCACTGGTGTCTGAAGTCATAAAAGATAAAGCAAGTAAAGTAATAACTAGGTTGTAGGGTGTGTAAGAAAGAATAGAAAAAAGAAAAGACAAAAAAGAGGCCAAAGATAGTTGTCAATTACTAATTTTCTCACTTAGGAATCATATGAATGCTAGTATGTGTTTAGGACCTAGAAATGTACCCAAGTGCATGATTTTGTGTCTACATTTTCCCCCACTTTATGTTGTTGAGTGAATACTTGATAACATAAAGTAGATAAGAGATGTATACCTGATAACCATGTAGAGTGTGATGGCAAAATGTGTGCCGAGTGGACAGTGAAAGCATTAAGTGATAAAAATGAAGCGTGGAAGACTAAGAAAGAGGAAGTGACCCTAGGGGTGAAACGTATTGTGTTGTACCATGTTGTACTTGTTGTTTTTGCTTGATGTAGGGTTTCTTCTTGTTGCATATTAAGGATGAACCTAAAAAATAAGAGCGGAAGAGTAATCAAAGTCATGTATTATGAAAACTCTGTAAAAGTACATAAATGTGAAAAAAGTAGTAAAAGGAAAGTGTGTACTTGATGAACATGGGTGTAAAATGGATATAAAATGTCCTAGAAATGTTGTGTAAAGCGAGTTTTTTTGGGTGATATCATGCCAAGAGTAGTTTTGTTTTTTCTCATGCCAAGTAATATAGTTTTTTAGATGGTCTATCTCATGCCAAGATAAAATTTTTTGGGGATCTCACGCCATGGGAGAAGAGTGTTAGGGAGAGAGGTCTAGTGTTACTCTCCTTCCATGATGTTTCCCATTTATACACCACTACAGATGGTGTGATCTATGTTTGTTTTGAGTTACTATATTAGTTTCACTATGTTCCGATTGTTGAAATGGTGAAAGAATACATTATTCTTGTTGGAGGATTGTGCTTGTATTGTGAAATGTTGTAAATGTGTATAAATTGAATCTGAAAGTAACTGTAACTTCCCCTAGGACATAGGCACACTTAGGAGAGGTCAGGAGCACTGAGGCGCTAGTATTTCTATAGTTGATAACTCGGTAGTGTCTGTGTTGAACTGAGGACCCAAGTCAGATTCTAGGTCATTTTGTAACTGTATTTGTTTTGTTCATGTATGTGTAGGTCTGTATTGTAGCTCTGAGCTATTGTATGGGGTGACTGATTCACCCAATGTATGCCCCCCTCATTTGGGGTGCATGTGACATCATAGGAGTGTGTGGCCTAAAGGAGAGGACCTGAAACTGATTTGATGAATTGTATCCCTGCAGGGGGAGGAATGTGCATGGTAGAAACCAAGGCACATGTAAATAATAATTCCTAGATAACATGTGTTAGTAGAAAATCTAGAAAACATGCAATAGAATAAATGTAACAAGCAAGAAGAAACAAGATAGACTGTGAAAAGTGGTTTTCAAACATGGGACATCACTCACAATGTCACAAGACAATCAGGGCCGAAGTGGCCAAAAGCATACAGTGTGCAACAAGACAAAGGGCATAGCCCAAAAATAATGAATACAATTGAAATGGAAAAACAATGAAAAAAAGTGTCATACAACCATGGTGGAAATATAGTCCTACAAAGAAAATGTTGCACATGAAGCACCCATTAGCATGTTAGAAAGATAAAAAGTATGTCAAAACATGTATAGATCAATGGAAAGTAGTGTGCTAGAAAGAAGAAGTAGTAAATAATGAAACAATAACACATGTGATGTGTAAGAGTAGTAAATGTAGATGCCCCCAAGAGCCTCGGTGGGATTGGTAAAAGGTACAGTTCCAAGCATCATTACTGTGTGTAAACATATGTAAGATTATGCATTCACAACTAAAGACCAAGTGAACGCATATGTGTATAAAAAAAATATAATTACATACTAGATATCCGTATAACATAGTAAACAAAGTGTACATATAAGTAAAAGCAAGTAAGAATAAGTGCAACTAAGATATGCAATATGTTGTGAATGAGTGAGATGGAATGGTATGCAATGTGTGATGTGATAGGAGCACATGTGCCCCCTAGTGAATGTTGTGTATGAGATGATATAAGATTCATTTATAAAAGACCCCTCAAAAATCAAGAATGAACCATAGAACAAGAGTGTGTCATCGGGAAATGGTTTGAAAAGTGTGTATGCTAGAAAGATATGTATCATGAAGCATAGAGCATGAAGGATGTGAATAGGTGAGGTTCATTTCAGACCCTTAGACCCTTGAACCATGGAACTAGAGTATTTCATAGGGATAGCATGATTGTGAAAATTGAATGCTAGAAGTTATGTATCATAGGGTAGTGAAAAAGATACATGAGAGATGTGTATCCTTAACATTTGTGTAATATTGAGAGTTCATAAATATGATGATACAAACATGTGTATCAAGCATGGAATGCATAGAGTGTATGAAGCAAGCATAGGATAGAATGAGAGACACTAATGATAATGATAAGAGGGGGAGAGATAAGTGTGATGATGCCCCCAAGTGTATGATCATGTATAAGAATCAAGTAACATCATCTAGGAGATCATCATTGTCAAGTCTTATCATAACCAATTGGAGTTGGCATCAAATACTTGGTAAGCAATAGTATGGGGTTGATCATATAAAGAGCCATTGTGATGCAAATTGTACATGTCCATTGCATATTCTTCATAAGTGAAAGGTGGTTGTGGAAAACCGTGTGCATAACAGCATGTGAGAGTTTTAGTATAGCCGAGAAATGAATCATTGCAAATAGAGACACGAAAAAAAGGCATGGGAAATGTGATACTAGTGTGATTATGATCCAAAGTGCCACCAATGCAGTCAAGCCAAGACTGCCCAAGTGTAAGTGGAGAGGAATGAGAAGTATTGTATAAATACTGATAAATGGAATACCAAAGGCCATAAGTAGTAGTAATAAAGACACATCTATGATAAAGGTGAGGAATAATGAGGTATGGCAGGAGATCATCAAGTGTGAATCCAAGCTGTGTTAAACAATCATGTGAGCAAACAATGTCAAAGCAAGTGGGATCGAATGGAATATAAGGCCAATAAGAGTTATGTATGAAAAGAGTGCATGTGAAAAGAGGTAGCATTTGAAAGGTAGTGGAGTGATATTTGATGAGGTAGGTGGTACTAACATCCAATGTATGGACAAACCCCTGAAAAATTATCATAGGATTGGTAGAGGGAGGGGATTTCTTGAATTGACACTCACATGAGCTAATAACAAAAAAAATTATCATTGAAGTAGGACTCGTCTATCTCTAAAGGATTAAAGTTGAGATTATGTAATGTGTCATCATTAAGCTCTACAAAATCAACCTCATCATCATAATCATTAGTAGTGACATATTCATGCTGAATAGTAATTAGGGATATTAGGAGGACAGATGTAGGAGCGAGAGAATTCTCAACATGTGGAATATTGGTAACAATGGGAGTATACAAGGTGGGTGAAATGATAACAACAATATGAGTAGGAATGGATGGTATGTTTGAAGAGGTAGAAGAATAACATGGGATCACCTCTCAAGCTATGGGACTTGGGCTCAAGGTGAACCTCTAGAGAAGGCCGACTTCCTCTTCCTAAACTAAGTGTTATACTACTCCTAGTGCAATAAAATGGTTATCTAGACCTATGCTAACATTTTCATGGGTTTTAGGGAAAGATATTTGCAAGAAATGAAACTATACTAGGGATGGTGATGCACCAAATAAAGGGTGTTTCCAGACTCAAGGAAGGGTTGATTTGAAGAGGGTGTTGTGCACCACAAGTCAACTTCACCTACTGTAACTCAGATAGGGTAACAGAATACCACAGACTAGGAAGCATGCGTTCCCTTTGTTAAACTCAATCAGACAAAACAATCTATCAGTCTTCCAGTGAAGAAGGATGAACTTGAGAAGGGTGAACAAGCACCACAACTCAACTGCATGCAATACTCCACCACTTGATAAGCACAAAACTCCAAGAACTTGCAATAGAAACTTGAACTTGCACAGTGTACCTGCAAGCATGAGAAAGGCACAAAGAAGTATAGAAGGATGAAAGGACCAAGATTAGTCACAAAACACACACTTTTATTACTTCAACAACATGCACAATGCATCATTACATTTAGAAGAGGAAATGGTTTCCATTACAGTCTTGAAAGGAGGCTTGAAATTTCCCTCAACATACAATAACAACTTGTAGAATAAGGATTATTTGAAAAATAAGCACTTGTCTAAGATTTCTAACTTTTCCAACCTATTGGAATGAGCTTCCAACTTACATTTATAGAAGAATTTATGAGAGAAGAGAGGAAAATCATAAATTCCTTCCTAAATTGAAGGCACATGATGGTTCATTTATTACAAAGTTGGTTGAACCACTTGAGAAGCTTCCATCATGTGTCATTAATTTCAGTTGACTTAATCTTCTCAATTAATTAAAGGAATATTTAAATAAAATATTTTAATAATAATAATAAAATATTTTATTAAAAAATATTTAAATAAAAAATATTAATTTAATAAAATTAATAATGGGACCCCCTGAAGACTGGTTTGCATTGAAAAAGGGGGGGTCCATGAAAATAGGGAAAAAATAGCCAACTTGGTGGTTGGCTCACCAAGCCAACTCACCGAGTTGGTGATCGAGCTCCTCTTGTTTTGAACATGCAACCGAGCTCACCCATTAGCTTCCACTTGATCTCTCCTCTTGACTCAGACTTCTCATTAACATGACTTTTGCTTCCAACATAAGCTCATGTCTTGAGTTTGAAATGAGCTCTCCACTGATCTCTTCTATTTACCGAGCTCTGTCTCCATTATGCATCAAGCTCACACTGACCCACCCCCACATGAAGGCCTCAATTTCAACTCGAGAAGCTGAATGACATTCTCCATTATACTCATCTGTGTCCTCAATCTACCTTAATGATTCATTCCACCAAGTCCATCTCATCTTTACCGAACCAATCTTGCTCAAGCTCATGATTTATTTGTCGATCCAATCTGAGATAACTCCGTCGATCCTATATTTAGCCACTCGAATGTGAGCTAATCATTTAAGCTCAGATGAGAAACTTCCATGTCCCTGAAATGAGCTCATATTCCACAAAATTTATGGCATGCATCCTTCATGAAATCAGGCTACAATTTACATGAAAACCTTTCCTAAGTTGATCTCCCTTCTTGGAAGTAATGAGTTATTCTTATGACCCGAACTTGAGCTCCAAAGTCCAACTTGAGTTAGCTCAGAGGATTTGACTTGGTTTACCATCTTCTGACTCATGACTCCCAACTTACATGGCTTATTCATTTTGACTGAGGCTCCAAGGTGATTCCCATTGACTATCTTAGGCCAATGCTGAACTTGGACCTTATGCACACAATTGGATGGGCTTAGATTGGCTCAAACGATCATTCTCATGAGCTCCCTTTCATTTCTTGGTGTTTCAGCCATTGATGACTTCAATAATCCTTCACTTAACTCATGTCTTGATTTTGTTCTTACTACTCATTCTCCTATGAACACTTTGTTGAAATGTTTTGAGCCATACATAGACTATTGGAACTCATAATTTCCATGAAGCTCATTCCTTATCCGCTATTGAATCTTCACTTAGCTTATCCTTCACAAGCTCATGATGAAAAATCTCCCATTTTCTGAGCTCCCCACTCATTTGAGTTTTTGCCAAATGAGGGACTCATTAACTCTTTGCCTCAGCTCTATGACCACAAGTCTTCTATTTGATCATTAAGCTCTTCCGACTTCGCTACTCAATACCATCTGAGTCAATTGCATCCAAACATCAAATTGAGCTTGGCAATTGAGCATGTCATCCACTGACAAAAATCCTTTGAGCTCGAGTACACGAGTCTATTGATTTCTACATTCAACCTGACGTGAATGATGAGCAACCCCACATGATCTCACTTGCATTGCTCCAATATTGACTCACAAGCTTGGCTCAATGAGTCTCTTTATATTCCTCATTAACTTTCCTAGCAATGAGTTCATGTCGACTCAATACTTGGTCGATAGAACTCATTATCTCAATGAGCTTCACTCATGATGCCAACATCGAATTCTCTCAAGGTCAAAATTCCTAGATATAAGCTAACTTTTCTTTGCTCAATCCTCGATTTCCATTTATTCCCAAGTCAATTCCACATTGAATTGATTTGTTCATTATTGTCAATACCTTTACTCTAACTCTTCTCAAAGATTGGACATCTTCACCACAATTGAAACCGGTCCTTTCTTTACCATAGAGTCAATTTCTGAGTTCCTCACATTTTCACTGAACATTGAGATTTGTTTCAAACCTTTGCAACTCACCATCCAGCTATCAAAAAGACTCGGTTTCATTCCTTGACCCCTCAAACTCACCATGGCACATTTGGCCAGAACTCATAATCATCTCCTAAAACTGGATTATGTTAGTTTCCACCTTGTTCTGACATCTCCGCATGGCACCATCATGAAATGATTCCTGACATTCGGCTTGGAAATATTAGATTGGTGAAATCCCAAATTGCAATTTGATCTAATTCAACTGAGTGTTAGTTTTCATCCAAAAAGCATTAGCCTGAGGATGGAAAATCACCTTCCTCCATTAATATTCATAACTTTCGAACTTTGTTTACCTGAGCATTCCACTAGAAAGCTTGGTCCCATTGCGGTCACCAAATTGGTCAATTTTACTTTTCTTGATCAAGCTCTCTAAACTCGGCTTAATCTAAGCCAAATACTACTCCTCTATGATTCAATGATTGATCTCAAAATTTTCATCCTCTATGGCTCAGCTGGTACCATCTCTTCCTTTCAAGCCCATGGAAATTTGGCTCATCATGATATCCCAAGTCAAGGTTTGATGCTCCACTCATTCCAGCTCATTGAATCAAACCATCCCTTGATCCCAATTTCCTTTATGTTACTCCCAATAGCTAATGAATCATTCTCTCATTGGCATGCCACTGATCTTATTACCCATTTGGATATGCTAACTCGGTTGATCCATCTCCCAAATCACTCAAATTGATTCAACCTTGATCCATTCTTTGAAATGTCATGGATTTCCCTTTCAACCAAAACTTGATTTGAGGTCCTAACTCCCATGTTAATACTTTGACTTCACTCTGGAAGACTTAAGTTCTTACCAATATTCTTCCCAGAACATCTTGCTCATCACATGAAAATCAACCATCTATTGGAGATTTCTATCACCATTGATGAGTTTCTATAACATCATGCACCTTGTCTTTGCTCCTACATTATCTCTCTTCGAAAAAGCTTAATCTCGAGCCCCTCAATCTCTTCTCATGCTTAATGCTGGACCTAAGGTCCATAGAATCAGCTTGAAAAACCAAGCCTTATTTGATCATTGCTCATGAACTCCATCAAGCTGATCTTCCAGACAGATCAAACTCATCTTTTACATTGGTGACCTTGAATGATAATCTGCCTGATTCCAGCTTCGAGCTCAATTCCACCAAAATGTGTTGAGCCACCCATCCTTTTAACTCAATCTGACGGGCTGCTTCCTCATTGAGTTGGTTAAGCCTAGCCATTTTGGGATCCACTTAATTTAAACACCTTTACAGCTACCATGAATTGATCTCTCTTTTGAACTGACATAAGGGTCAGTTAATGCATCACCAATAACTCACCAGGTTCCTTCATGTTTGGCTGAAAATCTTCTACATTGACCTTAAAGCCTCTCAATCCAAACTTAATCATCCTCCATTGTCCTCGATTCAATTTGTTCAAAGTATCAGAGCAATGTTTTGAGCTCAATGTCAGTTTCTTAACAATAGTTGAATTCTTGGTATTCACCCTCCGTAGTAATCAATTTTTATGGCCTATAATTGACTTTGAGTTGCTCACTGAGTGACCGTGTGACTTGATCATAAATACTTCCTAGATAAATCAAGCCATGTTTAAAATCAAGCTATGAGCCATGAAACTCACCTTAGCCAGGAACTCATGAGATACTTGGAGTTGTTTAAATTTGTTCAAGACCATTTGACCTATATAAAATCTGATTTTGAGCACAAATATTAAATCTTAGGCTTTTCCCTGAAAATGAGATTGATGGCAGAACAAAAGAACCATTTTAATTTCAATTTTGATGATTTTTACCATGTGATAGATGAAATGGGCCTTAGGGTGTTTCTCTGAAGCAAACTTGGAAACCAAGGAGTTTAAGGGGGAAATAAAATTTCAAATTCTACAGAACACTAGAACATGTAATGACTAATCTAGAAATTTTGAAAATGTTATTGGAATGACTCATGAATATAATTTTTTGTCCCAGAGTACAATAGGCCCCTGTTGTCCAATTTTTTCAAGGGGAAAAATTGGATAACATTTTTGGAGACCTCTTGGGGATGATTTCCTGCTAAGCATGATTCCAGTAGCATTAAGTCATCCATTGGGCATGGAGTCAATGAATCTTGGAATGATATGAAATTCTATGATACTTCCCAAAGTCTTCTTGGTACTATTGATCTTGAATTCTATGGTAATGCTAGGCAGGAAAAGTACTGAATCTAAAAAATGTTTGACACCTACAGAAAACACTGTGGAATTTGAATAAAACATTTTGAGGAATTGGGAAATCCTGAAACTCTTTTGAAACTTGAACCTTTTCTCCTCCTTGAAAACCTCCAATGATGACACATTTTGCAAGAGCAACAAATGGAAAAAACACACACACAAACTGAAAAGCCATACATGCTTCAAGTGAAACATGCAGGGTGTGCAATGTAATTATTCTACTTAAAACAACCCTATTCCTACTCTATGCTAACTAGAGGCACATGTGAGTTAAACAAACCCTAAACTGGTTGTGTAAAATAGCTCCCTTTCCTCACAATGGGCAGCCATGCAGATGATTTGACAATGGACATGGCTGAAAATGATAGTGAAAAACTGAAACAAGCCCAACTCTTCACCTGGTCCACCAAGGCATCAACTGGGAATAGAAAGAATGCCTCTTTTAGTTGCTCTACATTTGTCTTGTATAGGAATTGTAACTGATCCTCAAATTTTTGAAACTCATCCTCACATTCTAAAATGAATGTGACTGGTTCTGGCTTCTCCTCTGGCTTCAATGAAGCCAAATACCTTATGGGACATGGTCTAACCCATTGAATATTCCTGCTACTCTGAAATTCAACTTTAACAAGAAATTCTACTTGAAGACATCCTTGAAAAAGATGGTTGTTCATGATCTGATTTCCCTCTTCCATTTCCTTTTCTTCCTTGTGAATAAATGGTATGAAATTGATGTCTTCCATTCCCATTTTCTTCCTTGGCAACTCTAGTTCTTCCGCAACATGTAACTTTTGGATTGTTTTTAGTCTCCAATGTTGAACCACTGCAAATGTTTAAAATGTGTTGCTCATCTAATAATTCTTCCTTATTTTATTGACATGCACTATTAATCTCCTTATTCAAAATAAAACCTTCCATCATAACTAGTTCATCAACTAAGTTAGATTACCCAATTGAGAGAAAAGAAACTTTCAATGATGTCATCTCCACACAAGATTTTTGAATCTGACTCAGTCTTTCCCATGTGCTCCTTTTCTTCTTTGTTTAACAAGCCATATGGGAGATTCAATTCCTCCACATCTGAAAAATAGCTTTCTCCTTCATTCCCCACTTGTGGGAAGGTTTCAACTTCCTTTACCATGGTGATCTCTGGATTGGGATTTTCCTCCTTCACCATGATAGTCCTCATTCTCAAAGATGAAATTAGAAAGATCAAATCCATCTAACGAATGATATTTTTTACAAAGACAAATAGGGGTAAGGATTTGAAACCTATGAAATTGCATAGGAGACCCATCTGAATTA
The DNA here is from genome assembly GCA_019776745.2 of Taxus chinensis. NCBI lineage: Eukaryota > Viridiplantae > Streptophyta > Pinopsida > Cupressales > Taxaceae > Taxus > Taxus chinensis. The sequence goes on along the minus strand of CM034157.1, from coordinate 234,914,738 downwards.
TGATATTTGTTCACAACTCATGAAGCTCTTCATGACTAGCTATAGTATGTAATAATGACCTTGGAAATAATGCAACATTCGAAAAAATTTGCAAGCTCTTGACATACATGACACTTGGGATCACTGCACTCATTAGAATTACCTTGTACACTTGAGATTATTCCTTCTTCAACTTGCACATGCCTTTTCCCTAGTAGATTTGGGACTAACTCTTTTCTCTTCTACAACTGGTTTTTCCACTTGTGGTGATTCAAACCTCCTTTGATGATATGGAACCAATATGGATACTACATTCTGAATAGGTAGACTGTTGGTCTTCATCCTTCATCTCTGGATTTGTTTCTAGTACAAAACTAGTTTGTTCCACTTGTTCTTGAGCCTCAACTTCAGAAGAAGGTTTGGTCAGAAGTGGAGTTTTCTTGATGTTAAGTTTTGCAGCCCACTCCTTCAATTTGTTTGCAAGCTCTTCCTTACTAGTCTCCTCAACCATATACTCCTCCCTTTTTCTCATTTCTTGATGATGCTCCTCCCAAAATGGGTTTGGGACTACAAGAGGAGGGGCAAACTAGGATTCAACTGATTCCCTCACTGTTTGAGGAAGTGGAAGAGATTCAACTTCTTGTCTTGATGGCCTTGTAGAAAAGAAGGAACTTTAGAAGAACGAGGCATGGAAGATTCATGATGGGATGGAGGAATAGGAGATGAAGTAGTGAATTCCACCATAGGGGTAGCAACTAGAAGGTTAGGACTATGGGGCTCAAGTTGAAATTGCATGGATGGAAACTTGGGAAGAGGGTTGTAAGGTGGTAATGAAGGGGTCTCCCATTGACAGGATTGACTAAAATTACATTCATGTGAATGTCCCTCTTCTTGATCCATTCTCCAACTTGAGTCATTGTCTTGATTATGAATTGAAGCTTTTGTTGAGGATTAAGCTCACATGGTATAGGGCTAGTCCATGGGTATGGAATGCTGAAGCCAATCTGGGCTGCCTTTTTCATTTCATTGATCCTTATTTGAACCATGTTATACTCCAACTCTCAACCTTCTTCTGCAAGTGGTCTTCTTCAAGTGTAGGATAGATTCTAGAATTTGCATGCCATTGTTCTTCAGTATCCCCCAAGTTTGGTGGATGACATAATTGATCTGCATCTGGCTCATGTGAACATGCATGCTCAACATGATATTCATCATGAAACCAGTCTGAAAGTGGATTATAATATCCTGAAGATGGAAAGAACCATTGCTTACTGCAAGTGGGAATCCCACTGTGGAAATGAAGCCATGATTGCACAACTTCATGAATGAGAGAAAAATGGAAAGATGTGGAAGAAAACTAGATGGAAATGGGTAAAAATGAAAGTTTGCAACACAGAGAGTGGGTTACTTTGACCAATGGAGTCACCAGTTGTGCTTGGGTATACCTCTTAAGGCTGAAATTTCACTAAGAGCACAACAACTTAATGAAATGAAGTGAACACAAATACACACACCTGTGAAAGATATGACTCTTGTGGTCCCAACAGGCATGCCAAAAACTGTTATCACCAAATCACTGCACCCTCTAAATGGCCAAAATGTGAACAGGATGTTCGGTGTGATTGGGTAACATGGGATCACCTCTCAAGCTGTGGGACTTGGGCTCGAGGTGAACCTCTTGAGAAGGCCGGCTTCCTCTTCCTAAACTAAGTGTTGTACTACTCCTAGTGTAATAAAATGGTTATCTAGACCTATGCTAACATTTTCATGGGTTTTAGGGAAAGATATTTGCAAGAAATGAAACTATACTAGGGATGGTGATGCACCAAATAAAGGGTGTTGCTAGACTCAGGAAGGGTTAATTTGAAGAGGGTGTTGTGCACCACAAGTCAACTTCACCTACTGCAACTTAGAGAGGGTAAAAAATACCACAGACTAGGAAGCATGTGTTCCCTTTGTTAAAATCAATCAGACAAAACAATATATCAGTCTTCCAGTGAAGAAGGATGAACTTGAGAAGGGTGAACAAGCACCACAACTCAACTGCATGCAATACTCCACCACTTGATAAGCACAGAACTCCAAGAACCTGCAATAGAAACTTGAACTTGCACAATGTACCTGCAAGCATGAGAAAGGCACAAAGAAGTATAGAAGGATGAAAGGACCAAGATTAGTCACAAAACACACACTTTTATTACTTCAACAACATGCACAATGCATCATACATTCAGAAGAGGCAATGGTTTCCATTACAGCCTTGAAAGTTTCCTCAACATACAAGAACAACTTGCAGAAGAAGAAGGATTCTTGAAAATATACACTTGTCTCAACTTCTAACCTCCAACCCATTGGAATGAGCTTCCAACTTACATTTATAGTTTGATCTGATCTTCATAATTTTATTAAATTAATATTTTTATTTAAATATTTTTAATAATAATATTTCTCATTATTATTAAAATATTCCTTTAATTAATTGAGAAGATTAGGTCAAACTAGGCATTAATGACACATCAAGGAATCTTCTCAAGTCGTTTAACCAATTTTGTGATAAATGAACCATCATGCACCTTCAATTTAGGAAGAAATTTATTACTTTTCCTCTTCTTTCTCACAAAATTGTTCTATAAATGTAAGTTGGAAGCTGATTCCAATAGGTTGGACAAGTTCTAGACAATTAGACAATTGAACTTTCAAGTATCTCTTTCAAGACTGTAATGGAAACCATTGTCTCTTCTAGATGTATGATGCATTGTGCATGTTGTTGAAGTAATAAAAGTGTGTGTTTTGTGACTAATCTTAGTCCTTTCATCCTTCTATAATTATTTGTGCCTTTCTCATGCTTGCAGGTACACTTTGCAAGTTCAAGTTTATATCGCAGGTTCTTGGAGTTCTATGCTTATCAAGTGGTGGAGTGTTTTATGTAGTTAAGTTGTGGTGCTTGTTCACCCTTTCAGGTTCATCCCTCTTCATTGGAATACTGATAGATTTTTTTTTTCTGATTGAGTTTAACAAAGGGTATTCTGTTACCCTCTCTAAGTTGCAGTAGGTGAAGTTGACTTGTGGTGCTTAACACCCTCTTCAAATCAACCCTTTCTCAGTCTAGCAATACCCTTTATTTTGTGCATCACCATCCCTGGTATAGTTTCATTTCTTGCAAGTCTCTTTCCCTAAAACCCATGAAAGTGCTAGCATAGGTCTAGATAATCATTTTATTACACGAGGAGTAGTACAACACTTAGTTTAAGAAGAGGAAGTCGGCCTTCTTCGGAGGTTCACCTCGATCCCAAGTCCTATAGCTTGAGAGGTGATCCCATGTTACCCAATCAAACCGAACGTCCTGCTCACATTTTGGCCATTCGAAGAGTGTAGTGATTTGGCGATAACAATAACCACAAATGAGAGTAAAGAAAAGTGGGTTCTACTATAGAAGTGTAGAATTTAATAAAAAGGGAAAATGTCCCATCGAGTGTACCAGATGTTTTCTTATATTTTAGGATTTGATTTTATCATGTGAAACAAACCACTGAAACTCATAAATAACAAGGTTTAACGATACATGTGTGGATGGTGATGAAAGGTGATGGATCCAAACAGGCACAAGAAGCTCCTCTTCCAGAGAACTAGAAACCTACACACACAAAAATAGATATGACATGTGAAAGATATTAGATAGATTATGTGTACAAGAGATAGCCTGAAGGTGACCAATTAATTAAGGATTCTTGAAAAGAGATTAATCAGAAATTTATTGGGACCTTCATAATGTATGATGAAAATCGGGTGCACTAGCAGAATAAATCCTTAGATATATTGTTACCTGGGTCAGTGTTAAACATGCTATATGATATCATAATCCTTAGAGGTGCAAAAATCATGTAGAAAAATAGAAAATAATATTTTTATGGGCGAACAGACTGTGTAATACGTCAAGTGAGCCCATCATATAGTTGATTTTGTTAGATCCTTTTTACAATTATGTGATTTATGTTTGGGCATCCTAAATTAGTAAGGAGAATGTCTCTTGATTAGAAACTTGTATAGAAATCAAAGTAGTTGTAACCATACCAGTATTCATAATGTTTTGAGTGAAATCAATGTAGTAAATAAATAGTGATTACAGGTGAATTCTAGAAGAAGGAAAAATAGTTGTAACTTGTATAGGAATGTCTCATGGTAATTAGGAGGGGTATGATTGATGGGTGCCCCCAATAGGTGTAGGCATCATGTGAGAAGTCATAAGTGCTAGATCACATAAATTTTATCAGAGTAACTGAATGTACACTATGATGATACAACCTACCATGATACACTATGAGCACTTTAAATAAGGAAAATAAATACTAATCAAACACATCTAAGTGCACTTCCACAGGGGATATGGACTTAGGTTGATTAGCATAGCTTTTACTTATGAACTGATCTAGACTAGAATTCCTAATGATAGCATCAACATCCTTAGACTATCGTAATTTTGCATCTCTAAAATCTGAAACTGTCGAATAATGTATGGGCTAGGGCATCCTATATTTACATCTTCAAATTCACTAGGTTATGAAATACCCTGCGTTATGGGTAACCATCAGTCATTCCATGCATGATAATCAAAATATAATTTTCTGACAATGTCACACATAGGTATTACTGGTATTCACATGTTGGTCACCTGTATCCCGTATTTTTATCTAGGAGTGAGCCTCTATCCTACAGAAGCATAATTATTCACCTGTAACATCCAGAAGCATTTTCCATCATCAAATCAAGCATAATATTAAATATGAAGCATATTTGAAGTCATTACTCAACAATATCGATCATTTAATCTAAGTGAACTTATGACCTAGATAGTTGCACTACATCTCAGACTCCATGTAGTTCTTGTGAATCTCATGAAACTGTAAACATGAATACACCAAGAAATGCCCTAGGTGTAAGTGCACTTTATAGCAGGCGATAGCTTATATTTTTACCAATGTACTTGGAAATGTGGATGGAATAATGATTTTACCCTTACAATGAAATGTATGACCATAAAGGGGGATCCCTATGGAACCTTAAAAGGAGCTAGATTAAACCCTTTGATGCTCTTAGATGCCTGTTCAATATAACCTTAGGCGTATGATAACAAAAATGTTTTGATCTTGGACCTTTAATATTTAAATTCACTAAACAATTAAAACTAAGTGCATATGATTCAGATCTGAAGAATAACTAGAGTAAAATGATAATTTAAAGGCCGACCCATTATAGATAAATAAGGGGCCCAAGTCAAGACCAGATTACAGATGTAAAAAGGTCAACGATGCCTAGAGGGGATGAGTAAAAAATATTGAACGTTGAATAGATACTAGAAGGGAACTGGTTATGTTAAGTCATTCAAAATTTGGAAATAGAGTAAAGTGTCGACTGGGATGTAGGGTGTACAAGACCAAGTAGAAAACATTTGAGTTACACTTAAGAAGATGCCTAAGTTGGGTTTCAACATTGAGGATCATGTTCTGTGGTTATGAATTTGTCTGTGGTAGTTAAACATGTCTAAGTATTGATCGTGTAGGACCTATAAATGTACCCAAGTGCATGATTTTGTGTCTACACTAGTGTCCTGACAATAAGTGCAAATATGACTCTCTTATTGTCTGATAATGTTGTCTTCACTTCACTTTGTGTTACATCCACTTCGTTTTAGGGTTATCCTATCACATCTATACCTAAAATAAAAACCCTAAATACCTGCATAAGACTCAAGAACATATTAGATTAAATAAAATATGCATATTCTTGAGTCAAAGTGACCTTGGAAGTCACCCCAATGTGATTGTCACCAAGTGGTGCACTACATTTCAAACTCAATGTAGTTCTATTGTGTGTGATAGAAATCCTGTCCCTTGAATCTAGGTTTCCCTTTTGCAAGTTACACTAAGATAACAAGCTACAACTATTTCCCCCCAAGATGTCGTGAACGATGCAGTCTAAATATAGTTCTTAAGTTGTTTATATTTTTCCCAAGCAGTAGATAGAAAATAGTAACCCCATTCTCCTTAGAATAGTTAATAGGTTGTGTGTATACATGATTCATTTGCTTAAATTTTGACATTAACAACACTAGAAGTTGACCCGAAGTCATCAATACAAGTTTAGAGAAGATAAACAAGTGACGGGTCATTTTAAAAAATAAGAACATAAACAAAGGGATAAGAGTGCCCACAAGGGCACACTAACATTGACCACTATTGTTCCCTATTGGGCGCTTATGTCCGGAAAGTTCCAAAGATAAATCATGAAATGCTCAACTGAATAAAACATTGTGTGATGTCCAAAAGCAACTAGATGATTATAGAAAAGTAAAGGATGAAAGTATGGAAAGGTAAAAAAATGTCAATGTAAAGCAAAACAAGTGTTATCCATGTCTAATTTTCTTGTTTAGGAATCATGTATGTATTTACATACTAGAGATATAATGCAATAGTAATAAGTGAAATTTTTTGTTTTGTATACGTTGACCACCTAATACAATAAGTTGGGTTGTAATTATTGGTTAGTGTAGTTTGGATTAGTATGATTTTAAAATGTACTAAGGGAATCCCTTAGTGAAGGGGGGTGCTGACATGAGAATAAGATTATAATTCAGACCTTGTACACTTGTGGGATTTTGTAACCCTAATCATAATTATTTGGGATGAATGTGGAGAGGGAAGTAGAGATGGAGTTGGAGAGGAAATGGAGAAGTAGGAAGGAATATAATGCCAAAATTGTGTGGGTCTTGCAAGGTTATGGTAATTGTTGTAGGGTGAAAAATAAATCTTAAATATGAATTTTCATGAAGAACACATGTATTTTTAGGTTGAATGAAAATCCTAATATGTTGATAAGGAAGAGGAAGAACATGAGAAGAGAAAGGAAATAAGTTAGTTGGAATTGTTGGTTTTGTTTTAGTTAAATTTTTAAGGGAAACACCACATATATATGGTGAGTGATTCTTATAGTGCCATTTTTCCTAAGGGAAGACCCTAATGTTTATATGTGCTTACTCCATTTATCTATTTTGGTAATTATTACATGGGTTATTTGGTATTGAAGTTTTGGGTTGCTTATCTAAATCTCGGTTATGTGATTTGTATTTTTTGTGTTTTGGATTATGTAAGTTGTGAATTGACTATTTTATCTTATTTTGATCACCATGATGTTGTGGGTGGCCAAATAGGCCAGGGATCACATAGGGACACTCCACTGAACCTATGGAAAAGTGCTTGTATGGGGTACAATGGAGGAAATTACAGTGATGAGGGGAAAGGAGAGAAATTATGAAAGGAAGATTACTACTGTGAGTAGGATTGTAGAGCTCACACCTAGTAACCAGAGTAGTTCAACATTCAATATAGAGGAAACATAATGAAGCTATCTAGTGAGATGGAAAAATCGAGACACCAAGTTCTTATATTCATCTATCAAAGATACAAAGCTCTTGCATCACTATGCTTACAAAGTGTATAAAAGAGGGAAATAGAAGAACCATGAGATTCCTGTAACAACCATGTTTATCGTGTCAATGATGAGAGGAAACCATGCATACAAAGCTGCACACATTCATACATCTTGGAAAGTAGAAACTCTATTCCTTAATTGACATTTACACTAGTTGTACAAAGCAAGGGAAAAGGAGAAAGTGGAAGAAATTGTAGCTTTTATTCCTTGTGCATTGATACAAAGCTCAACAACTATAATTCACAATTTCTACAGAGTGAAAGTCTTCAAAATATGGAATCCCTTGGAATGGAGAAGCCATCCCAATTTATAGAAATTTGAATTGACTCTTCACCTCCCTCACATGACTCTTCATGTTCTATATTCCACTTGTGACTTTTCATTTTCCATTTAAGTATTTCTCTTATAATTTGAGAAAATACTTTTACAATTTTTAAAATAAGTCACTTAAGTGAATAGGAAAAAATACAATGATGAATCCCAATGAAGAATTAGAAAGGAGAGATAAGAAAAAGGGAGAAAGAAAGGATGGAGGGGATGAAGGAAATACACTCCTTGCAACGATCCAATTGAAGAACTTGATGCAGTCAAGAACTTTGAGTGAAGTATTTTTGACACTGATGATGAATCTAATGAAGATTGCTTCCTGAACACCTTTGAACATTTTTCCCCCTGCCATGATTCATGATTCCCTCTTTTTATGATACATGGACACCCCGAATTTGAGTGTTTAAAAACATTTTGAAAGGTACTCCTGATGACCAAGTTACTTGAGGTCCACTTTGAGGAAGATAAGAATGAAAACTGACCCCTGTGATGACTCTTTGCAACAATGCCATTTAATTTTTGATGAAGTTTTACCCTGTACATTTTTCCAATGATGATCCCAAACTCTATGATGCACAGACACCATGGGTTGTCGAATGAGTGTTTAAAAACATTGTTTGAGATTTTCCCAAAGTGAATTCAAGATGACCCATAGATAATGCTCGTGATGATATTCTATGACACTTCCATGCTCTGCTGACAAGGATTTCTCCTGAAGTGATGTAATTTTCCCATACACTGAGAAGGTAAGTGATGAGCACCAATGAGATGAAAATGAAGAATGTTCATGCCACAAGCTTGAAATCACCATTCCAAACCATGAAACATCACCATTTCTTTGTGATTGAACACATGTGGAATGAGAAACTGGAATAACCCTATGAACTTGAATTCCATGGAGACACTGGTACTTCCCCATATTTAGAAAGTGAACTTACTATTTTTAGTAAACCACCATTTTCACCTTTTCCAACTTCAATCATTCAAATTTTCCCGCTGGATGACCTCTGTGTACACTGCTTCCACCTAGACTACTCTTTGAGATGAATTACTATTTATAGCTAGTGCCCAAATAGGGAACTTACTATTTTTAGTAAGTGGTCATTTTCACCATTTTCAGAACTGCTTGACAATCATCTTCTGATATATCTTGGTGCACACCATCTTTGCCACAACTACTTCTGGAGATGGCTTACTAAAAATAGCAGGCACCCATGTAGAAGGGATTACTATTTTTATGAAAGTGGGTTTCTAGGCATCTCAAATTTGATGAAATGAAATTTTCAATATGGGTTTTTTCTCTACATGTTCTCCTCTGATTTTCAATTTCAAACCGGTTGTAGATTGTGAGATTTTAAAATTTAAAATTTTATCGCGGGGAAATTGGGGTTTCTTCACTAAAAAAATCTAGGGTGTGTTTGAAAAATATTTGAATAGGATCTTCATGGCCTTTGAGAAATTGGAAGATTGCAAAAAATGGCTTGTTTATCCATGCACAAGTTTTTTAGATATGAGCGAATCTTCTTTGCGGGCTTCGAAGTCTCTTTGGGCAAAAACCTTAATTTTTGATCATTTAAAATCTAGTTTTTTGTGTGTTAATTATTTTTTTTACCTCTTCAAATCATGGAGAAGGTGAAAAAATGGAGAGAGCATGAAAATGGATATGTAATGTTTAGAGAAAATCTGACAGCATTCTGGCAGCATGTGGAGGTTTGGGAGTTTGAATGCAAAAAAATTGTCTATCTCCTTGATTTATAGCTTTGGCAATGGAAGGAGAGAGGTGGGGTGCATTTTTTAGCACCTCATGTACCTTTTTTTGGTGCAATAGGGACATAAAAATGTTCCTTTCCCCTAGCATGACAAGTGGCGAGTGTTGATTTGATGAGAAAAGTGAAGGGGGAGCCACATTTAAGCACCTGGGGGCCGGAAAATGGTCGCATGAGGGACCTGGAGGCTAAAAGGGGGTGGGGAACATTTTATTGTCCCTATTTTCCCCTTTGAAAGGTGAAAAAGGTGCTAAAAAATGTGCCCTAGCCTCACAGTGACAAGTGGCATGCATGCGGGAGTTGGTGGAGGAGCTGGTCAAACTGGTCAAAGGGGCTTAACATGAGTCGTCAGGGTCATATGGGTGTCCAGGAGGCTAAATAGGGGTGGGGTGAAATTTTTTGCACCTCATGTCCCTTTTAAAAGGTGAAATGGGGACATGAAAATGTTCCTTAACCTCAGGTTGACACGTGTCCCATTGGAAATTTGGTTAAGTATCGAAGAGCATACCTTGAGAGCTCACTTGTGAAGGTCATATCTTGAGCTCCTGGATGAGTTTTCTGGTGCTTCCTTATATGATTTTGCATTAAAAAAACCTCTTGAGAATAATGGTGAGGGTATAAATTCTTTAATCTGACTGAAAAACCTCCAAATTTCTCCTTTTTTCTCAGGACCGCCAGTTGTGTGCCAAAAGAATGAGTTTCCTAGAGAAATGCATGGGGTTTCAAGATGTCCTGTCTTTTCCACCATGTAGAGTATTGAAAATTATTTCCATAGGTAATTTTTTGGGCTTGAAAATCATTGTGAAGATCTCCCAAATCTTTCTTTGAAGTTTAGGTCCTCTTTCATGGTGCAGGCTCCTTCAGGCCCAAAAACCTGCTTTCGTTGAATTGGCTCCAAAACCTCTGAAACTTCCCAAAATATTCCAAAATAAGTTCCAAAGAATTTTTAGCTCTTTAATACTCCTCCATGATGATTTTTATCCTTTATATCCGCTCTGGGATGATGCACTAGTCATAGGAAGGTTGATGATAGCCCTTCCCAAAATGGCTCAAAACTTCATTGTTGAACACTTTGCTCCAGAAGTTCCTTGAATGATTTTTGCTTCCTAAATCACCTAGGGGGATACATGAAAATTACTTAGGGGTCAATTTGATGATAGGATAGGGTTGGTAATATGGATGAAATGACCTGGGGGTGTCTTGGGAAGGTATGACTTTGAAAATTTTTGACACTGTGGTATAGTTGTCCTGTTTTCATAGTGAATTTTTCCCCTACAAAAACATAGGAAAACAACTGGCTCTAGCTTGGGGACATGTTATGGATGAGCACAATGAGGACATGACATGAGAATCCTAGAATCTCAATTTACTTCATGGACCAGTGCCTTATCCATTGGGCTTTATGGAGTCATTAGAGAGATATGCTACACAACTTCCCTTATTGAACACACACAAAAAAAAACTAAAGGGAAACACATGAGAAGGGAAAACAACACACAAAAGAAAAGGGAAATTATATATAAGGGGAGGGATATTTATAGAGGTGGGGAAATAATATACACATACCCAGAAATGGGTTGAGAAAAGTACATGCCATCATGGAATAGTGGGATAAAATGTGATCTTTAAATCACATAAAATATTATTTGATCAAACCATGTTCTTGTGATGGATTTGTATGGCTTAAGAATAAGAAGACATACCATGATTCCATTCTCGTATTCACACTACACTGAGAATGTTCTTACATCCATTAAAAACTTGGTCACCTTCTTGAAACTCTTGCATCTTGAGGCTTCTCTTGATGTCCTGATCATGAGACACCATTTCTCCATGTTTTCAAAATTGGAAATGTTGACCTCATTATGGAAACATTCTTCATCCTTGAATTGTAGCATGGAATCATCTATTGAATCAGTGAGGTACTTGAGAGGAGTGAGAAAAACTATTTTCTTCCCATTTGAACTTCTTTGAACATCTCACTTTGTTGCTTGAAAAAGTGCTTTCCAAAATAGAGGTCACATCATTGAATGAAGGTGACCTCATCATCTTGAGAATTGATGCAACATGAGGAACATGTTCAAGATACATATCAGATCTTGGGAAAAAAGTGAGTGTAATCTGATTTTTAATTCCTTGACAAGAGTTATGCACATTCTTACTTTGTTGTCTGGAGAAATTTTCATCAATATCCATCTGCTTGAAGTTCATCTTGGTATCATTTTCAAAATTGCAACCCTAAATTTATTCATAGAGGCATTTTTTACCCTTGAGTGTATTTTTCCATATGAACTTGTTTTCTACACTACTGGAGCATTTCCAAAGTGGTGTGAACAAGTTGATTTTGAACACACTCCCAAGAATCTTGCAACTTTTCACTTTGTTCTGAACAACTCTCTTCAATGCAAATCAGCTCAACATTTTCCCTATTATCATCCTCCATGGCAAAGAGATGTTGTCTTCAAGATTGAGGAATTCAAAGGAGATTCAAGAACCTTCCTTCTTTTGCATTCATGACCTTCTTCATACAATGTGGAAAGAAAAATACATGCTTTCACATTCCCTCTCATCAACCAAGGCATTGGGGAAGTCATCAAACTTCATCCATTGGCTCCATCTCAATCAAACATTGGTGTATCAAAATGAGAAGCACAAATTGATTCATACTTGTCTTGCATCTCCATATCCTAAGTCAGGAGTTCAAGACTAAGTTGAGGGTCTTTAGTTTCTTCTACAACCTTCAAGATGTCTTGCACAAAGATGATTCTTCTAATTTTGGCATAGGATCATCTTCATCTCATTGGAAGAATCTTGTTTGTGCCACCAGGAGATGATTGAAAATATGATCCATACAAGGCCATGATTTATTTGAAACATCCTCGTTCACCTTCTTCCATGCTTTGTGTTTCCCAAGATTCACTTTCTTGCAAGCACATGAACACTTGATTCATGACACCTTCTGACAAGGAGAAGAGGTCCATGCTTTGTGGGAAGGACACTCCTTCGAGCTCAAAATCCATATCATCCTCTTGATGGGACCATGTTGAGGCAAAATATGGGAAGGAATTTCAACTCCATCTTGATCATTCATTATTGAATCATCTTTCTTCATATGGAAAATGAAAGACTTCATACTCACCATGATGATCATTCTACTCCTTGGGTATTTGTTCAAAATTTTCATTTTTAGCTTTTCTTCCATTATATCATCCATGATTGAATTGGGAAGAGAATTTGATTCTTATATTGTCTCCATTTCTTCATTCAACATTTCTAAATCACTTGAAGAATCAAAATAGGAGGGAAAATCATCCATGACCATCTTGAATTCATCATCTTTGGTCCATGATGTTGGGTGATTTCTTGCACTTCTTCACATATCTCCATTCCATCATTAATTGAAAGATAAAAATTTGAAAGGAGATTATTCATGCTTACTTTGAACTGGTCATCTTGTATTTCTTCATCATTGGTGGAGTCTTCAGAAAGCATTGAATCATCCATTATGCAACAAGAATCTTCCTCTATTGAATATATTATTCCTCCAATGGGTTGTTCCTCAAGCAAGAACAAATTGATGAATGGTGGTTCCATCTCTATGTCCTTTTCATCATCTTCAAAGGTGTTTTTTTATTTTCAATGGAGGGTTCAATAGATAATTCAGGAGCATCCAAGAATTTTTGGGGATGAACACCTCATAGTGTGATCTTCTTGAAAATAATAAGTGCTTCAAGATATTTCATCCTTCTTGGGTCTCCAAATTTCATGATAGGATTTGAGGTGATTTCCTTCTATTATATTCCTTTCCATAGTGTTGAATTCAAAATGTATAGTCTTCAGAGAATGGATTTTCTCTCAGGTTCCATAGGTGCTGATTTTCTTCATCAGAAGGCTCAGGATAGGATCTTCAGCATTCAATTTTCAGGGATGAATACCCTATAGTATGAATGATATTCATCCATATGAAAAATCTCCTCTTCTTCTTCCTTTATATGGGTGCTTCAAGTTGTTCATACATCTCTTGCAAAGCTTCAACATATTTTAGAATTTCGAGGTAGATTTGGGGATTAGAATATCCTTGTGTAATGTTGATGACTCTATGCATATACTCAATTTTCAAGGCTCCCATTTCATCATTCCTATATGCAAGGAAATCATCCCAAGGGAGGGTGATGAAAGACATGGCTCCAAGATTTTCATTCAATTGTGCATAATTGAGAGTATTACCTTTGGCATATTCTTGAGCTTCTTGGATTTCATACAACATCAACCTCCTTGTATTTTTCATCAATCTCTTACATTCTTTCAACCATTCTTTCCTTTATAAAGCTTTCTTAATTCACCATCTGGATTTGATGAGTTCTTTTTTTTTCTTTCCTTTTCTAACTTTTAGCAGATTAACTGCTTGAAGTAGGAGTCCTTTTATCATTCTTGAATTTTTCTTTTTTGCAAGGAATGGTCTAGAACCATGGCGAATCAACAATCTTCATTTCTTGGCAATATTCTTCTTCCTCTTCACTTTCATTCATTGGTACTTCAGTCCAATCTGGAAATTTCTTCATTGTGATGTGGGAAACAAACATGACAGGGATTATTTCCTTGACAGAGTCACCATTAAAAATGATCTTCTTTTCAATCTGAAATTTGATTTATATATATATAGTATTTTTGTTTTATACACTTTTTGTATTTTTTGGGCAGAGATCCTTTTTTGGGTGCACTTGGGAAAATATCTCCCCAGTGGAGTCGCCAAAAAATGTTGGTGAGAAAATTTGTCAGGTGGAAAAATTAGGTGTCTCCACCAACGTTCACGGGGCTACGCCCCTCTGCATTGAATGGTACAACTCCCATTATTGAAAGTAAACTAATCCTAATCCTATCTAAATGTTGTGGGTGGCCAAATTGGTCAGGGATCACACAGGGACACTCCACTGAACCTGTGGCAAAGTGCTTGTACAGGGTACAAAGGAGGAAATTACAGCAATGAGGGGAAAAGGAGAGAAATTATGAAAGGAAGATTACTGTCGTGAGTAGGATTGCAGAGCTCACACCCAGTAACCAGAGTAGTTCAACATTCAATATAGAGGAAACAAAATGAAGCTATCTAGTGAGATGGAAAAATCGAGACACCAAGTTCTTAGATTCATCTATCAAAGATACAAAGCTCTTGCGTCACTATGCTTACAAAGTGTATAAAAGAGGGAAATAATAAGAACCATGAGATACCTGTAACAACCATGCTTATTGTCAATTTGAGAGGGAACCATGCCTACAAAGCTGCACACGTTCATACATCTTGGAAAGAAAAAAATTTATTCCTTAATTGACATTTACACTAGTTGTACAAAGCAAGGGAAAAGGAGAAAGTGGAAGAAATTGTAGCTTTTATTCCTTGTGCATTGATACAAAGCTCAATAACTACAATTCACAATTGCTACAGAGTGAAATTCTTTAAAATATGGAATCCTTTGGAATGGAGAATACATCCCAATTTATATCAATTTGGATTAACTCTTCACCTCCCTCGTATGACTCTTCGTGTTCTATATTCCACTTGTGACTTTTCATTTTCCATTTAAGTATTTCTCTTATAATTTTGAGAAAATACTTTTACAATTTTAAAATAAGTCACTTAAGTGAATAGGACAAAATACAATGATGAAGCCCAACAAAGAATTAGAAAGGAGAGAGAAGAAAGAGGGAGAAAGAAAGGAGGGAGGGGATGAAGGAAATCCACTCCTCGCGATGATCCAATTGAAGGCCTTGATGCAATCAAGAACTTTGAGTGAAGTACCCTGACATTGATGATCCTCCATACTGATGAAGATCGCATCTTTGAAAACCTTTGGATATTTTTCCCATTGTCGACGGTGATTCATGATTCCCTCTTTGCATGATACATAGACACCTTGAATTTGAGTTTTTAAAAACACTTTTGAAAGGTACTCCTGATGACCATAGGTGTTACTCATGGAGGTCTACTTTGAGGAAGATGAGAATGGAAACCGACCCCTGTGATGAATCTTTGCAGCACTGCCATTTCCTTGTTGATGAAGCTTTACCCTGAAATTTTTTCCAATGATGATCCCAAACTCTATGATGCACAAACACCATGGGTCGTGGAATGAGTGTTTAAAAACACTGTTTGAGATTTTCCCAAAGTGAATTCAAGATGAACAAAAGACAATGCTTGTGATGATATTCTATGACACTGCTATGCTCTGTTGACAAGGATTACTTCTGAAGTGATGTACTTTTCCCATACACTGAGAAGGTAAGTGATGGGCACCGATAAGATGACAACAAAGAATTTTCATGCCGCAAGCTTGAAACCACCATTCCAAACCATGAAACATCACCATTTCTTTGTGACTGATCAAACATGTGGAATGATAAAACAACTATGAAATTGAATTCCATGGCTGTCATTGGTACTTCCCCATATTTAGAAAGTGAACTTATTATTTTTAGTAAACCACCATTTTCACCTTTTTCAACTTCGATCATTGAAATTGTCCTGCTGGATGACCTCTGTGTACACTGCTTCCACCTAGACTGATCTTTGAGATGACTTACTATTTATAGCTAGTGCCCAAATAGGGAACTTACTATTTTTAGTAAGTGGCCATTTTCACCATTTTCGGCACTGCTCGACCATTCTGATCTTCTGACTATCTTTGGTGCACACCGTCTTCGCCGCAACTGCTTCTGGAGATGGCTTACTAAAAATAACAGGTACTCATGTAGAAGGGATTACTATTTTTAGAAAGTGGATTTTTGGGCATTGGTTTGTGATGAAACAACCTTTCTTGATATGGTTCTTCTCTCTATAGTTCTCTTATATATTTTCAGTTCAAACCGGTTGTTGGATTGAGAGATTTTAAATTCCAAAAAATTTACTGCACAGGGAAACTTGGGGTTTCTTCGCTTGCAAAAAATCTTGGGGTGTGTTTTGAAAAATATTTCACTTGGATTCTCATGGCCTCTAAAAAACTAGAAGATTGCAAAAAATGACATGTTGATCTGTGCACAGGTTTTTTTAGATATGAGTGAATCTTCTTTGCGGGCTTCAAAGTCTCTTCGGGTAAAAACCTTCATTTTCGATCATTTAAAATCCAGGTTTTTTTGTGTTTCTTGTTTGTTTTTACCTCTTCAAATCATGGATAAGGTGTAGCAATGGAGAGAGCATGAAAATGGAGATGTAATGTTTAGAGAAAATCTGCAAGCATTTGACAGCATGTGGAGGTTTGGGAGTTTGGATGCAAAAAAAGGATATCTCCTTGCTTTATAACTTTGGCAATGGAAGGAGAGAGGTGGGGAAATTTTTTTAGCACCTCATGTCCCTTTGTTTTGGTGCAATAGGGACATAAAAAATCTCCTTTCCCCTAGCATGACAAGTGGCGAGTGTTGATTCGATGAGAAAAGTGAAGGGGGAAGCCACATTTAAGCACCTGGGGGCAGAAAATGGTCGCATGAGGGACCTGGAGGCTAAAAGGGGGTGGGGTAATTTTCTTGTCCCTATTTTCCCCTTTGAAAGGGAAAAAGGTGCTAAAAAATGTGCCCTAGCCTCACAGTGACAAGTGGCATGCATGCAGGAGTTGGTGGAGGAGCTGGTCAAACTGGTCAAAGGGGCTTAACATGAGTCATCGGGGTCATATGGGTGTCCAGGAGGCTAAATAGGGGTGGGGAAATTTTTTTTACACCTCATGTCCCTTTGAAAAGGTGAAATGGGGACATGAAAATGTGCCTTAACCTCAGGTTGACATGTGTCCCATTGGAAATTTGGTTAAGTATCGAAGAGCATACCTTGAGAGCTGACTTGTGAAGGTCATATCTTGAGCTCCCAGATGAGTTTTTGGGTGCTTCCTTATATGATTTTGCATGAAAAACACCTTATGAGAATAATGGTGAGGGTCTTAAGGCTTGAATAAGACTGAAACACCTCCAAATTTCTCCTTTTTTCTCGGGACCGCCAGTTGTGCGCCAAAAGAATGAGTTGCCTAGAGAAATGCATGGGGTTTCAAGATGTCCCATCTTTTCCACCATGTAGAGTATTGAAAATGATTTCCATAGGTAATTTTTTGGGCTTGCAACTCATTGTGGAGCTCCTAGAATCTTGCTTTGAAGTTCAGGTCCTCTTTCACAGTGCAGGCTCCTTCAGGCCCAAAAACCTGCTTTCGCTGAATTGGCTCCAAAACCTCTGAAACTTCCCAAAATATTCCAAAATTAGTTCCAAAACATTTTTAGCTCTTGAATACTCCTCCATGATGGGTTTTATCCTTTATATCCACTCTGGGGATGATGCACTAGTCATAGGAAGGCTGATGATAGCCCTTCCCAAAATGGCTCAAAACTCCATTGTTGAACACTTTGCTCCAGAAGTTCCTTGAATGATTTTTGATTCCTAAATCACCTAGGGGGATACATGAAATTACTTAGGGGTCACTTTGATGACATGATAGGGCTGGTACTATGGATGAACTGACCTGGGGGTGTCTTGGGAAGGTATGACTTTCAAAAACTTTAACATTGTGGTATAGTTATTTGGTAATTTAATTATGTGGAGTAGTAATTCTTATTATATTCAAGTTTTAAAATGTATGACATTGTTAGGTATTGCTAATATATTTGGATATTGATATTTTTTACTCTTATTGTATATTCGGATAATGGAAGAATGGATGTAATTGTATTTAATTCCTTAAATGGCAATTAATGTGGATATAATTTTTCCACCATGTATTTTATTATCTCTATTATAGTTTTCATTGCTATGAAACTATCCAGATGGGGACTAGTTATCATTTATGCATCAAGTGAGAATAAAATAATTCCTTTACTTACATGATATGTTGTCACATGAGATTAATGGATGTTACAGATACATATATGGTGTAGCCATTGGTGAATGAAATAGCACACGAGAGTAGGGTAAATTTTCCAAGATTTTGGTTGTATTTCTTGGATCCATTGAATTTTTTTTATTATAATGGTGCAAAATGATGATGAATTGTATTACATTAGAGAATATTGAGTGTTGGATAGAGTAAGTGGAAGAGGAATTATATCTCCCACAGGCACATAAGGACAAGCAAGGATTCCTGTCATGATTCAACCTATTATACCTCCCCTATCTAATATTTTGTATGGGATATCTTTACACATTCAAGAGCACCATGGATTAAAGAAAACAATCGAGCATGATAAAAAATGTGAGATTATTTGAATATATAAGGGGATAACCTCACCTACATGCAAGGATAATCAATTTAATACCACTCTCATAGACCGGGCCCATACCTGGTACCATGAGTATGACTTGCAACAGGATGTAGTATATTGTGGTCACCTAAGAAAATAATTATTGAATGAATTTGACATCCATGAGTTTGAGAAGCAAAATATCTCTACTATGAAAGAGATAAAACAAGAATTGATGAATGCCGTAAGTGTTTATGATGTTAGGCTCAATACATTGATCTCTAAGTTATATTAGGAATGATTTATTTTAATTTGAATTAAATCTGATTTTAGAGTAACTTCAAAACTTCGTTGTTACGATGAAAATTCTTGGGTGAAGTAAACCTAAGCTAAGGAAGTTTTGATGTTATTAGTTACTGCTGAATTAGTTACAAGATTAAATGAAATCTACAGTTATGTGTGCTGTCACAAAACATAACAGATCACATAGTCTGCAATTTCATGCCATCTTCAGCAAAAGAACACAAAGCCCCAAAGGACAACTGTGTTGTCTTGATGAAGATGAAAAATTACAGAGTAGGTGAAGTGTTGAGTTTTGAAGCAGCAAACAGAAATACAGATATCAGAAAATCAGGGTTCATTACTGAATGTTACAAGTTCTCATCAATGTTCTTTCCTTCATGATTAAGACATTCAATTATGTTACTGAGTTGTTTAGTTCATTATACAATCCATACAGAGAAGCTAGAATGCAGAAAGAAATATACAACTCATTTACAAAATTCAATGTTTTATTCATAAGGAATTTTCAAATGTTTCCCACACAAGCCGTGGGATGTAACTGAAAAGTAAAGTACAACTACTGAAATAAAAGGTACACATGCATGAAAGAGAAAGCAAAGGAGTATGAGTGAACCCATCATTGCCTTGGGGTTTCTTTTCTTTGATTGAATCATCTTCATCTCCATATTTTGTTTCTTCTTCATCTCTGTTGTAGAAGCCACTGTACCTGAAAAGAAGAAAAGTTAACTATCAGTTACGAGCTCAGGGATCAATTCATATTCCTACACTGTCCTACTTCATGCATATGAATCTTTTCCTAACAGGAGATGTATTCTACTTGAAGAAAAAACTGCATACATGCTTTATTCACTCAGAAGGAATGAAGAAAGAGAAGAGAAAAGAAGAAAACATGGACATAAGAGAGGCCAAAAAGCCTAATTATTTTCTAACTGTTTTCCTAAGTGTGCAGGTACAGGTTGCAGCCAAGGAAAAATAGACAAGTCATAAGTGCATGCAATAAAAGGAAGAATGTAACTCAAAGTTTCAATAACTGTTCTGAAATGGAAGAAGTTACAGTGTAGAAGAGAAACTAGCAAATAGAAGAACACTTTTCAGTTGCAGCTAAAGGAGAAGAATCAGAATTTGAAAGCTGATGTTAACTAGAAAAGAAAGGTTACAGTTGAAAGGAATGAAGAGAATTCTAGAAAAATTTTGACAGGGCTTCGCCATGTAAAATGGACATTTACAACTTTCCATCATGATGCTTTTAACCACTACATGCTTAAAGGAATTATTTGAATCAAGTAAGTGATACAGAGAAGTAGTAAAGCATGCTATGATCAAGATAAAACAACTATGATGTCTCATTTTATTTACCAATCTAGCTTCAAACATGAAGTGTCATAATTCTATATTCTGAATCAGAAAATACAACTACTATAGCTAGAAATGGATGGAAGAGAGAATTCTGGAAAAAAATTTGCCAGGGCTTCACCATGAAAAATCAACATTTTAAATTTTTCAGCATGCATAGAAAGTTGTAATAAAGATCAAATACAATACTTAAGCAGAAAAGGAAAAGAAACTATAATTTTCCAACAAAACTTCAAAGTTCAACATACAGGAATGTGTAAAACAGAGTTCCAGAAATAATGTGTCCCTTCCAGGTTCTCAAACAAAAATAAATGATTAACTTCTACAAATTTCTCAGAATCAAATGTTTCAAAGTTATTACAATATAAGAATGCTATCCAGTAATAGATTTCCAGAATAATGGAGAAATTGAATTTTACAAAATAAGAACCATATGTTACATTCAAGCATAAAGTCATCAGAAGAAAATCAAATGATGAAAAGGAATTCAAAAAGGGTCAAATTACAAGGAAATTGATCAAAAGGATCAAGATACAATTCAAAAAGCTCAAGGTAAATTTTAAAGTTAGGAGAAATAAGTTGTCAATAGAAATTATATATGCAATTGAAAACAAATAATTCCAGGAAATTCAACAAGTAACATGATTTACATCTTGAACAAATGAAAGCAAAGTAAGGAATGCATTTAAACAAGATTGCAGTAAACTAAGGAAGTATTTTACAAATAGGTATGACTTTCAATGGAATATCAAAAATTTAAGTGTACAAATACTACAATAGGTTCCAAGAAAGGCTCAGGGTTTATCAAAAGAATTTGATCAGAAATACTCATACATATCCAGGTCAAATCATATTTTCATAAGCCTTTTAAAAATGTGAAATCACATAAGCTAAGAAATGAAGAAATTTGCAGACCTAGTATCAGAACGAGATGAAGAATTATCAAATATCAAAGTGCTTAGTTACTTGAAGGAGTAAAAGTGACAAACACCAAAGATCCAAGTCCTCAACAAAGGAGAATAAAAAGTAAATATCACACACAATTCAAACTCCCAAATCAAGCTCAAAGGTGTGAAGATACAAGAAAAACAGAGATCTGCTATTACCCATGTCATAAAAGCACAAATCAAGGAAATGAACAATGACCTGAGATGCAATAAAAATCCACATCTAAGCTAAGTTTTTTACAAAAAAACTCACATATTTGAGAAATAAAATATCAAAAATCAAAAATATCTCAGAAAACCCAATGAGCATTAAATAATGGTGAGCTCCAATTTTCTTTACCAAGGAAAAATATGAGTATTTCAAACAACAGGAAGATCGCTAGATTTTTCATCAGAAGGCACAAAATTCATAAAGCCAGACAAGGGATATATGCCAATAGAATTTTTTGAAAACTCAAGGAGTAAAAAAGAATTAAAAAAAGTGTTCAAAACATGAAACCCACATTTTAAAGGATAAAATAGTTCCAAGATTAAAGTCTATAACGGAAAACATCTAAAAATCCTCCCACTCAAAAACATAAAGGATCAATGAGTATTCTCAAAGACTCAAGAAATATTGAAGGAATAAGCAGAAGAAAACTACTTTATGAGCCGATACAGGAAAATGAAGTAAATAAACAAATTTCTACAAAGATAAGAAAACTCAAAAGCATGAGTCAACTAGAAATAGAAATAGAAGAACATCAGGTTTCGAACTCACGGTCATTTTTTTTACATCCACCAAGAGAAAATGAATCCAAGTACAAATGATTCAAAATAAAAATATATATACAGATCCTGGCCATTAATCGAAAACCCATCAATTCTATCAAGAATCATAGAAATAAGCAAGAATCACCTAATGAGATGAAGCTTTTCAAAGATCAAAGTTTTAATCAGATGGAAGAGTCACGAAGGAGTCAAGCTCATGATCTCAAAAATGGTGGCATAGATCCTCAAAAGGAAGTACCAGAGAGTCCAAGTAATGATTTAAAGAGATTGAATAAATAGACTCATGGAGCTCCACAGATTCAAAGAAACCATGGTTTCTCAGAGTTATCTCAGATTCAGATCAAAACAAAGAATATCAGAGAGATTAAATATTGGACTCACAAAAAACTCAAATCTCATGGAATTACACCAAAGACAAAGTAGACAAACCACAGAGCTCAAGAAAAACCATGTCAAAATTAAACCGCACAAGTTCATGAGAACTGAGAAAGATGAATTACAGGAAAACTTGAGAATGACCAAGGCACGACCACCATGCACAAAAACCATAAAACCAGATAAAGCCTCTCATCACCATGTCAGTGTCTAAGAAATGACACAGAATAAAATCTTAAGGCCAAGCTCAAATGAGAACAATGGCGTCAAAAAAATTTCCAGGGCTTCACCCACAAACCAAAAACCAAATGAAATGTGCTTGAGGGTCGAAGAAACTCTTTACCATGCAAAATCAAGAGGTGAGTTTCAACCTAACTCAACCATGGTTCGAGATCAATGACTTCAGATCATAAGTACAGAGATCAAAGGCCAAAGATCAAGCTCAAAGATCAAAGCAAACTACCACGGTCAATGCCACCGACCACATTTAATGTCCAGTCAGAAACCCTAACCATGAGTCCAAGGATCGACAACATCAAAAATAAAGGTACAAAGATCAAGGGCCCAAGATGATCAACAAATATCAAAGAAAACTCAACTTTGAGTTACATAAGCCACCGACCAAGTTACCAAGGGGTGAGTCACCATGGAGAAGGGGACAGCCCACGTCATTCCATAAAACAAAATCATTTGCAATGACTTTCAAAGTCTAACCATAGTGCATGCTCCAAATAATATAAAGGGGCTGACCAAATTATACCCAATGATCACCGAAACGGTGAATTTTTAACTATGACAAGGCCAAAAAATATAAGGTGGTAAACTATAGTATGGTCATGGTAAATAATCAAAGGTGGCCGAGTATGGTAGTGACTATTACAAGTGCCCTTGTATTATTTTAAAACCATGGTAATATGCTAAGTCCACAAGGTGGCCAAACCAAGAAGGCAAGAGTTCAAACCACAAGTGGTCCCCACACTGATGGTGATAGTTGTAATGAATTGCAATGCATGTTTCCATGTGATCATTGGAAAATAGAATAAGTGTCAACATCAGAGGCAAAGGTGGTCCCAATCAGGATTGATATTTAGATAAATTATTTTGCAAAATATTGCAAGTATTGTAATTATTTTGCTCACAAACAGGGAGTTGTATTTTTGCATGCCTTCACAACAGGACATAATAGAGAAGAAGACAGAGTTGCATGTTCATGGAGAGAGACTTGCCTAGCAAGCAATCTTATTTTTAGCAAATTATTCACCCTTCTTTTCTTAAAAATAGAACAGTCAACTTCAGTTTGACTGTAATGTAATAAGGCTAATGATGCCTATTTGTAATTGCATGCTCTATTTTCCCTTTATCTATTATTAAATAAAGGATAAAAATAGGATGCATGGGTGAGTACAAGCCTTAGGCTATTTTTAGGAAGAGGGTGAATTTTATTTTTGCTATATATTGTGTGCCTTTGCAAAGCACAAGGAGAACTTCTGGAGGACTTTTGGATATATGAGTACTGAAGCAAATTTTTCCAGTTTTTCCCTCTGAGTGTGAAGTATTTTCTACCTTTCCAAGTTATTTTGCAGTCTTGTGTATGTTTCTATTAGTCTTGTGAATGCAAATTCCCTGATCAATCACCTTACCCTGCTGCAAATTCAGTCTTTTCTGCTTAATTTTAATGTGCATGTTAACTTATTAGTACTGTTGTGATTCTCCCTCAGTATAATCAAGTGTTTTTCCCTTAGATATTCTGTAGGAAAACTATTGGCTCATGCATAAAAAATCCTTCACATATCAATTGTGCATATACTCAGTCAAAGCCCTCATACAAATTTGGTGTATCACCTTAGTTTTAATTATTTTACAGTCATCTTTTACTCTCAAACTCCCAGAAATCAGTTTAGGATACACCAATAAGGAACCGACCTTGATACCGGAGACTCACCTCAAAATAGGTATACCCACAGACCTGAGGTGTTTCCATTGTATCTACGAAAGAGAGAGATCAATTGTGCAAGCTTAGAAAACCTGCAACCATCTCTCTACAGGGTGCACTTTCGAGAGATAACAATTTTTGGCACCCCGGTGGGACAAATACGAATCAGATCTATGTAAATTACAAATTCTATAGCAGATATCTACAAAGTTAAAAAGTCACTTTCGGGAGTAAAGCAATTTATTCTAAAGATTCTAGGATCTTTTGGCGACTCTGTAGAGTTGATTTTAGACCAGTATTGCAACATGTCCATGCCTAAAGTGACTACAAGATCATCAATAAGAGGAATTCCTCCTGAGTTTGTTTCTTTACCCCTTAATTCTGCTAAAGGAGAAGAGTTGGTAATACTTTACCTTATAATAGACCTGGTTTTGATAACCCTCCTCCTAATATTCCTTCACCACGTATCAATTTCTCTATTAACATCCCAGTTTTTCAAATGGCTATTCAACCACCAAGGAATTTTGTGACCTTTACTAATGGTAGTCCATTAGTAATCCCAGTTTACCATGACATTCCTAATGCTGCCATGAAAATTTTGCCATCATTCATGGGTGAAAATCAGGTTACACCAGTTGAACATATCAAAGATGTTTAAGCCCTATGTGTAGTCCATAACGTCACTCATGAAGACATAGCCTTAAGAATTTTAACTGCATCTTTCAAAGGGCGGGCCTTGCAATGGTATAGAAACCTAGAAATTAGAAGCATAAGGACTTGGGATGACTTAGGTGAAAAATTGTTGAAACAGTTCCAGGATAATTCAGATCATTTTTCTCTTATAATATTGTCTACCATTATTAGAACTCCCAACTGAATTTATGCGTTTCAACATCCTTTTCCCAGAACTTGGGAGAACTAACTCTAGGTAATTCAAGCCTCAAGCAACTTGGAACTCTTTTTTTTGAGTAGGGTTATAAGGGGATTATACTCAATATTTCATCAATGTTTGGTTAAGAAACCAATGGTTCTATGAATCATTTTTTATTCATATTAAAATGGTTTAATTCCTGGAATTTGATTATCCTTGCTATTTAAATTTTTTTCCTAGAGTAATAAATAGGGGCAAGGTATGCTAATGAGACTTGCATCAGTTGGGGCTACTTTTAGAATCTGCTAAGGAACAGATTGAAAATAGCAAAATCTAGCATCATATATCGTTTAATTATCAGGCAACCTCAGTACCTGAGAAAGATTCAAGTTCATTTTTAAAATGGGTTCAGGTTCACATTAGAGCTTAAGAATGTGTGTCCTTTTTCAGTCATCAGAGATAAATTACAACACTTATATGAACGACCAGATTGTTAGTTTTACAAAAAACTATCATCTTACACATTACATCTTCAATACTAAAAATCAGTTAAGAAAAGTCAAGACTAAAATGTCAACTCACACTGATAATTATAAGAAATCTCAATTGATGAAGGGAAAAAGCTATTTCTTGGAAAGGTATGTTCCTTAACTTAAAATTCTAAGTCATTTATTAATCTTTACAAAGAGTTTAAGGATGTTTTTTCTTGGAAATATCAAGACTTGAAAGGATTTGATCCCAGTTTAGCACAACATACAATTGAGTTGACAACCAAATTCTAAACCTGTTAGATAGAAACAGAGGCCTGTAAATCCCAAAATAGAACCTCTGATGAGGAAAGAATTATCTAAGTTGATTGAATCAGGTATTATCTTTCCAGTTAAGCATTCAAGTTGGGTAGCCAATCTTGTTCCTGTTAGGAAGAAGAACGGTGAAATCAGACTATGTGTAGATTTTAGAGATCTTAATAAGGCTTCATTAAAAGATCATTACCCACTCCCAAATATGGATAAGATTCTAAGAACAGTCTCAGGTTCAGATAGACTATCTCTTCTAGATGGTTATAGTGGATATAATCAGATTTTATTTGAGAAGAAGATAGATATAAAACAACGTTTACCACTATGTGGGGTACTTATGCTTACAAAAGGATGCCTTTTGGTCTTTTAAATGCCAGTGCAACATTTCAACATGCAATGGACATGGATTTTCACAGCTTATTAAATAAATGCATCCTTGTTTATTTAGATGATGTTACTGTATTTTCAAAAGATTCTGAAGAACATCTAATGCATTTAAGGCAGACTTTTCAGTTATGCAGGCAATTTGGAATATCTTTGAATCCACTGAAGTCTATCTTTTCAGTACATCAAGGCAAGCTACTTGGTCATATTGTTTCTAAGCAAGGTTTAGCAATTGATCCTTTCAAGATCGAAGCCATATCACAGCTATCATTGCCTCATCATAAGAAGGCATTACAGAGTTTTCTTGGAAAAATCAACTTTGTTAGAAGATTTGTTCCAGATTTTGTAGCATTGGTTAAACCACTCACAGCTATGCTAAAGAAAGAGAAAACTTTCTCTTGGACCAGTGAAGGGAGAGAAGGATTTGAAGCAATCAAAGAAGCTATCTCTCAAGCTCCTACTCTTGCAAATCCAAATTTTGATAAAGATTTTACAATGTATGCACTTGCAGGAGCTGAAACAATCTCAGCTATATTAACTCAAGTCAATGATGAAAATATTGAGCAGCCTATTGCTTTCTTTGGACAGAGCTTGCATGATTACGAAACAAGGTACACATTTCTTGAAAAATAGGTACTTTCAGTAGTCAGAGGACTAAATAATTTCAAGTATATGCTTTCAAACAATAAAATCCATGTTCTTGTTTCTCATCCAAGTGTGAAAGCATTCTTACTAAATAAAGAATTGAATGAGAAAAGAGCAAACTGGATAACTAAAGGTCATGGAGTATGATGTTGATATTCGGGTTGCTAAGACAGTTCGAGGGAAAGGTTTATGTGAGCATCTAATTGCTGATATGGAAAAACAACAAGTTACAGAACCAGATGATTCAAAACAGCATGCTGAAATTGTGTATCAGCAATCAGAAATCATGGTTCAACCAGGAAATCAACAACCTGAGCTCACTCACGAGATTCAGGAATCAAGATGGATGACTGATTTGGTTAATTATCTATAGCATGGCACCTATCCAGAAGGTATGGACAAGAATAAATGAAGGTATTTCAGATTACAAGTTGTACCTTATATCTTTATTGATAATGTGTTGTTCAAAAGAGATATAAATGGAATCTTGCTGCGATGTGTTGATTATGATAAAGTTTAGAAAATATTATCAGAATTCCATGAAGGACCTATAGGAGGTCACTTCTCAGCACGTACCACAGCCTTAAAAATTATGAAAGCTGGTTACTATTGGCCTAGCATATTCAAGGACTGTTTTGAATGGATAAGAAAGTGTAAAAAATGTGCTTTCTTTGTTGGAAAAGAACGTTTAGCTTCGCTGCCCTTGTAGCCTATTTCAGTTGATCAGCCTTTTATGTAGTGGGGTCTTGACTTTATTGGCATGATAAACCCACCTTCATCACAAGGACACAAGTGGATCTTAACTGCTACAGATTATTTTACACGATGGACTGAAGCAATAGCCTTGAAAGATGCTAATGAAACTTCGATACTATCCTTTTATGAAGGAATAGTTTGCAGATTTGGTGTTCCAGCAACTATCATATCAGATAATGCTTTAGCATTTCTTGGTGCAAAGATAACAGATTGGGCTGTCAACCATGGAATATATCTAAGTTCTTCATCTAATTATTACCCACAAGGTAATGGCTTAGCTGAGAGTACTAACAAGAATCTGTTAAGGATCATCAGAAGAACACTCAAGGATAATCAAAGAGCTTGGCATCTGATGTTGAATTCAACACTTTGGGCTGACAGAGTGACTCCTAAAAGATCAGTTGGCAATTCACCATACAAACTTGTGTATGGAAAGGAAGCAAGAATGCCTATTTCAGTTGAGTTACCTACATTGGATTTGCTACATCAAATGGAGCTTCTTGAGAATGAACCATTGCAGGTTCGTTATGCAGAGTTAATGGAATTACAAGAGCTAAGAGATAAAGCTCATTTGAATATGGAAAAGAATCAGAAACAAATGAAGAAGACTTTTGACAAGAAAGCCAAATTCAGAGTCTTCAATGAAGGAGATATTGTGTTAAAGTGGGATGTTGATCATGCAAAGCCAGGAAGACACTCAAAGTTTGATACACTCTGGAGTGGTCCTTACATGATTTCAGCTTGCAAGGAACACAATGCTTTTCAGCTTTCAAAGCTGAATGGAGAGGAACTTCCCATTCCTGTGAATGGTATGTTTCTCAAACACTGTTATTGAAAATCTTACAGTGATTGTTAGAGTAGGATTTCCCTTCAATAAGTGTAGTTCCTGCACATTGCAATGTTTTTCAATTCAATAAGTGCATTCATGCACATGATCTGGTTTACCAGAATCCTTTCCCAGTTTTAGTTTGTTTTGGAAGGGTTGGACCTTTCAGAAAAGGAAAATTTTGGTTACATGTTTGGACTCCATGCCCAATGGACAAGAGCAAGGCACTAGTCTTTAAGCTAGCAGGAAGCTTTCCCCACAGGATCACCAGAAATGTTGACAATTTTTGCACTTGTGTAAAAATGGGCAACTCGAAACTTCATCGTTACGATGAAAGTCATGGGTGAAGTATACCTAAGCTAAGGAAGTTCTGATGTTATTAGTTACTGCTGAATTAATTAATGATTAAGTGAAATCTGTAGTTATGTGTGCTGTTACAAAACATAACAGATCACATAGTCTACAATTTCATGCCATCTTCAGCAAAATAACACAAAGCCCCAAAGGACAGTTGTGTTGTCTTGATGAAGACCACATTACAGAGTAGGTGAAGTGTTGAGTTTTGGGACAGCAAACATAAGTACAAATATACAAAAAATCAGAGTTCATTACTGAATGTTACAAGTTCTCATCAATGTTCTTTCCTTCATGATTAAGACATTCAATTATGTTACTGAGTTGTTTAGTTCATTATACAATCCATACAGAGAAGCTAGAATGCAGAAAGAAATATACAACTCATTTACAAAATTCAATGTTTTATTCATAAGGAATTTTCAAATGTTTCCCACACAAGCCGTGGGATGTAACTGAAAAGTAAAGTACAACTACTGAAATAAAAGGTACACATGCATGAAAGAGAAAGAAAAGGAGTATGAGTGAACCCATCATTGCCTTGGGGTTTCTTTTCTTCGATTGAATCATCTTCATCTCCATCTTTTGTTTCTTCTTCATCTCCATTGTAGAAGCCATTGTACCTGAAAAGAAGAAAAGTTAACTATCAGTTACGAGCTCAGGGATCAATTCATATTCCTACACTGTCCTACTTCATGCATATGAATCTCTAATAATAGAAGATGTATTATACTTGAAGAAAAAACTACATGCATGCTTTATTCACTCAGAAAGAAGAAAGAGAAAAGAAAAGAAGAAAACATGGACATAAGAGAGGCCAAAAAGCCTAAGTATTTTCTAACTATTTTCCTGAGTGTGCAGGTACAGGTTGCAGCCAAAGAAAATAGACAAGTCATAAGTGCATGCAATAAAAGGAAGAATGTAACTCAAAGTTTCAATAACTGTTCTGAAATGGAAGAAGTTACAGTGTAGAAGAGAAACTAGTAAATAGAAGAACATTTTCAGTTTGCAACTAAAGGAGAAGAATCAGATTTTCAAAGCTGAAGTTAACTAGAAAAGAAAGGTTACAGTTGAAAAGGAATGAAGACAAGAATTCTGGGAAAATTTTGACAGGGCTTCGCCATATAAAATGGACATTTACAACTTTCATCATGTTGATTTCAACTACTACATGCTTTAAAGGAATTATTTAAATCAAGTAAGTGATACAGAGAAGTAGTAAAGCATGCTATGATCAAGATAAAACAACTATGATGTCTCATTTTATTTACCAATCTAGCTTCAAACATGAAGTGTCATAATTCTATATTCTGAATCAGAAAATACAACTACTATACTTGGAAATGGATGGAAGAGATAATTCTAGAAAAAAAAATCCAGCACTTCGCCATGAAAAATCAACATTTCAAATTTTTCAACATGCATGTAAAGTTGTAATGAAGCTCAAAGGAAATAAATTAAGCAAAGTAAGGAAAAGGAAATAGAAGTTCCAACAATACTTCAAAGTTCAGCATACAGAAATTACATGTGAAATAGAAATTGTTACATAGATGAAATAATTGTCAAATTTCTAGGTTCTCAAAACAAATAAATGATTAACTTCTACAATTTTCATTTCTAAGAATCAAATGTTTCAAAGTTATTCACAACAGAAATAAGAATGATATCCAGTACAGATTTCCAGAAAATGGAGAAATCAATATCAAGCACATAATTTTACAAAATAACTACCATCAAATGTGGTAGTAATTTCAGGAAAGATGTACATCATTTTACAATAGAAATCATGATGCATGAAAAGGATTTTTAGGAAAAAAAAGTCATTGAAGTACAAGATGTTGAAAAGGATCAAGAGGTTGTTATTCAAAGCTAGTTTTCTACAGTTCTGAAAGATAAAATTTAAATTAGTCCAAAATAAGTTGTCCATCAGATTATTATACAGTGTTGAAATACAAATAAGAGTGCAGAATTCTAACAAAACAGGAATCATCTTCAGAATCAAAGTAAAATCTTACTTAAACAAGATTCAGAATGAACTAAGGAAGCAAAATTTTACAGTATGCATAGGTATGACTTTCAGTAATGAAGATGAAGTTTAAGTGTAAAAATTCTACAATAGGTTCCAGGAAAGGCTCAAGAATCTCATTCAAAAGAAGAAATTTGATCAAAAAAAATGAGAAATACATATCCAGGTCAAAGGGATATTCGAACAAATTGAAAATGTGTTGTTATCAAAAGCTAAGAAATTACAGTGCAACCTAGTATCCCCATGAGATCCAAGAATTATAAATGGTCAAAGTGCTTCAAATTTACTTGAAGGAGTAAAAGTGACAAAAACCTCATTGAAGATCAAGTCCTCAACAAAACTAGAATACAAAGTAAATATCACACAAAATGACTCCCAAAGAAGCTTAAAGGCATGAAGATACAAGAAAAATGAGATAAAGTAAGCCAAAGTCATAAAGGCAAAATAAATTAGGGAAATGAACAATGACCTAAACTCATATTTATCCACATCTAAGCTCAAGTTTTTTTCAAAAAAACTGAACAGATTTGAATTGAAAGAAAATATCAGAAAATCAGAAAATATCTCAGAAAACAAATGAGCATTAAACAATGGCGACCCCTTTTGAGTTACCAAGGTTCAAATAATGAGTATTCAAACCAGGAAGAGCCAGAGTTTTTCATCAGTTAAAAGCATGTTCAAGGGTAAATCCAGACAAAGATATATGCCAATAGAAATTTTAGAAAACTCAAGCATAAGAAAAGAACCTTAAAACAAAGTGTTCAAATGATTTGCAGAAACTCACACATGGGTCAAAGGATAATATAATTTCAAGCTTAAAGATCATAAATGACTTGAAAACATCCAGGATAATCCTCCCACTCAGAAAACTTGTAAAGGAGATACAGATTCTCAAAGACTCAGAAGGCAAAAGATGTAGAAGAAAACTACTTTATGGCTGATACCAGGAAAATGAAGTAAATACACAACCCTCTACAGCAAGATAAAAACAAAACCCAAAAGCATGAGCAAAATAGAAATAGAAATAGAAGAACATGGAGGTTTCGAAAACTCACTTCAGATTTTTTTTACATCCACCAAGAGCTCAGAATGAATCCAAGTACAAACGATTCAGAATAAAAATATATATACAGATCCTGCCATTAATCAAAACCCATCAATGAGGTATCAAAATCATAGAAATAAGCAAGAACTCATACATATTGAATGAAGCTTTTCAAACCCTCAAAGTTTCAGATTAGACAAAGAGTCATGAAGGAGTCGAGCTCATGATCTCAAAAATGGCTTAATAAAAGGAAGTACCTAGAGACCCGATTAACAAAAAGAGATCAAATACTTTCACCACAGAGTCCAAGATTCAAAGAAACCATTTCTCAGAGTTATCTCAGATTCGAGATCAAAAGTGAATCATAAAAGAGAGATCAAATCAGAGTTCAACCATCAAAAGTAAAATTTCCAAGCTGATCCCATGGGTTCGCCACCAAAGTGAAAAGAAGGGTCAAACCCTAGCTTGAGGTTGAGTTTCAAAAACCATGGTTCAGAAAAGATAAAAGTATGGTTCCAAGATTGACTCATTGAATGCATCAGAAACCCTAACCAGGTCCAAGGATCACAACATCCAAAATAAAGGTACAAGAGATCAAGGGCCCAAGATGATCAACAAATATCAAAGAAAACTAAACTTTAGTTACATATACCATTGCCAAGGGGTGATCAATGTGGAGAAGGGGCCAGCCCACATCAAATGACTTTAGACACCGGGGGCCATCTAAACCATAGTGCATGCTCCAAATAATATAAAGAGGCCAACCAAATTATACCCAATGATCACCGAAAAGGTGAATTTTGAAATATATCATTTAACATACAATGGTGGTAGAATATATGGTCATGGTATATAATAAAAATGTGGCCGAGTATGGTAGTGACTTTACAAGTGCAAAGGTGTTATTTCTAAACCATGGTAATATGCTAAGTCCACAAAGGTGGCCAAACCTGAATGGCAAGAGTTCACAACCACAAGTGGCCCCAAGGAGGTGATAGATTGTACATGAATTGGAATGCATTTTTCCATGTTATAACTAGAAAACATAATAAGTGTCAACATTAGAGACAAAGGTGGCCCCAATCAGGATTGATATTTGGATGAATTATTTTGCAAAATATTGCAAGTATTGTAATTATTTTATTCACTCATAGGGAGTTGTATTTTTGTATGCCTTCACAATAGGACATAATAGAGAAGAAGACAGAGTTGCATGTTCATGGAGAGAGACTTGCCTAGCAAGCAATCTTATTTTTAGCAAATTATTCACCCTTCTTTTCTTAAAAATAGAACAGTCAACTTCAGTTTGACTGTAATGTAATTAAGGCTAATAATGCCTATTTGTAATTGCATGCTCTATTTTTATTCCTTTATCTATTATTAAATAAAGGATAAAAATAGGATGCATGGGCGAGTACAAGCCTTAGGCTATTTTTAGGAAGAGGGTGAATTTTATTTTTGCTATATATTGTGTGCCTTTGCAAAGCACAAGGAGAACTTCTGGAGGACTTTTGGATATATGAGTACTGAAGCAAATTTTTCCAGTTTTTCCCTTCTGAGTGTGAAGTATTTTCTTGCCTTTCCAAGTTATTTTGCAGTCTTGTATATGTTTCTTTTAGTCTTGTGAATGCAAATTCCCTGATCAATCACCTTACCCTGCTGCAAATTCAGTATTTTCTGCTTAATTTTAATGTGCATGTTAACTTATTAGTACTGTTGTGATTCTCCCTCAGTACAATCAAGTGTTTTTCCCTTAGATATTCTGTAGAAAACTATTGGCTCATGCATCAAAAAATCTTCCCATATCAATTGTGCATATACTCAGTCAAAGCCCTCATACAAATTTGGTGTATCACCTTAGTTTTAATTATTTTACAGTCATCTTTTACTCTCAAACTCCCAGAAATCAGTTTAGGATACACCAATAAGGAACCAGCCTTGATACCAGAGACTCACCTCAAAATAGGTATACCCACAGACCTGAGGTGTTTCCATTGTATCTACGAAAGAGAGAGATCAATTGTGCAAGCTTAGAAAACCTGCAACCATCTCTCTACAGGGTGCACTTTCGAGATGTAGTTCTTGTGTGTGTGTGTGTGTGTAGAAATGGTGCCATATGATTCCCTTGTGCAAGTTGCACAAATGATAGTGGGCTAAATCTAGAATGTAGAAATGTATAGTATGTGTGGATGGAATAAAATAGAATCTCCCTCTTATGCAGTGTACGTAGAAGTGATGCAAACCTTGTCCCTTGTATGAGTGATAGATGGATGTCGTTGATGTTCTTGTGCCTTTTGAATGCAAGCTTAGGTAGTAGTATGTAATTTTTAGTACATGGTCCCTTATTTTGAAAACATAACTATGTATTTATATGATTCCCTTGTTTGAATTTCGTAATTGAAAATTGAAAGGTTGATCCAAAGTAGTAAAAAGTTAAGAAAAGGGGTCCAAAAGGAGTAAGAAAAAGGTAAAGAGGGACATGAGCACCTAGAAGACAGGGGTGCTTACGAGCCTCCCAATTAGGGTGCTAGTGTCTAAGCCATAGAAAGATAAAATAGTTCAAATGTTGAAAAGAGTGTAATATGTATAAAGCCAATAAAGGTGTAGAAGGAAAATCAAAAGGCTAAAAGGAGTTGTCAATTACTAGTTTTCTTGCTTATGAATCATATAAATGCTAGCATACTTTTAGGACCTAGAAATGTGCCCAAGTGCATAGATTTTGTGTCTACATTTTTCCCCCACTTTATATTATTGAGTGAATACTTAATAGTATAAAGTATATAGAAGATATCTACCTTAAGATCTTGTAGAGAGTATGGTGAATAGATGTTAGAACTGGATAAGTGAAGCATGAAGTGATCGCAAAGTGAAGTATGGAGACTAGGAAAAATGGAAGTGGACCCTAGGGGTGGAGCGTATGCTAACTTATACCTATTGACAATCTGCTTTTATTTATTGATGTGTGCTTCTTTGATTGACATGTATTAAGGATGAACTTTCTCACAAAATTCGAAGAGTGAAAGAGTAGTCAAAGTTCTGTATATGTAAAAAGTAAAGTATGTAAAGTATGTAAAAGTGTGAAAGTATGTAAAACCAAAGTGTGTACCTATGTATAAGAGTGTAAAAGATAGAGAATTGTCATGATTTTTATATTTGCATGTTGAGGTGAAATTTTTTTTTAAGGTCTCACCCTAAGAGAAGATTTTTTTGACCCAATGATCTCATGCCAAGAGTGAGGTTTTTGGGAGATCTCATGGGGTAAGATGTATAGTTTTTTGGGTGATCTCATACTACATGAGAGAATAGTGTTGGGAGAGAGGTATAGTTTTTCCCTCCTTCCATGAAGTTTCATTAATAAACACCATTGAGATGGTACTACCAATTTTCCGTATTGTTCCAAATTGTAAAAATTATAGTGAGATAGAATGCATTTGTACATTTAGAGGCAAGAGAGACGAACTAATGGATTCCGAATGTGAGCATTTGTCTTAGCAATGGAACATAAAAATATGTGTTGTACTAAGAAATTACCTATTTTAGTGCCCTTAGGACATTAGCACCCAATTTAAATGGTAGGACACAAGAAATTAGGCTTAGGATACCTGAGTTTGCACAGGTACTAGTTTCTTTACTCTGTATGGTTAGGTCTAAATCTATTTCTAGACCATGCTCCATGACTATTTTGAAAAACTATGTTGTTTCTATATGTCTTTGAATATGAATTGTAGCTCTGAGTTAAAATCTATGTAGGGGTGATTTGAACTTCACCCAATGTATGCCCCCCCTCATTTGGGGTACATGTGAAAACTGTAGGAGAATGCGGACCAAAGGAGAGATCACGACTTATGCTGTATCTCAAGATTTGGATACCTTCTAAGGGGATAGGGGATGGGCATGGTATAAACCAAGGCACATGCAAATAAAGTAGAAATAGGAGTGTTAGTAGTCATAAAAGTAACTAACATGTAATAGTGAAACAGATTAACAAGAAAGTGTGAAAATAATGATGGACTTTGAAAAGTGGGTTTCAAACATGGGACATCTCTCACAATGTCACAAGACAATCAGGGAGAGAAGATCCAAAAGAATAACCTATGAATACATAAGACATAGGGCATAGCCCACACACAAAATGTAAACAAAATAAAACAAACAAGATGTGACAGATAGCCATATTTGGTATATAGTTTGCAAGGAAAATGTACACTTGAAGACCCGTTAGCATGTTAGAAAGATAATAGTACATCAAAACATGTGTATAGAAATGAAGGTGTTGTGTTATGAGTAGTGAGTATATAGAATGATGAAATAATAGAACTATGATGTGTGAGATTAGTAGAAAGGTATATGCCCCAAGAGCCATCATGGGACTAGTAGGGAGTCTAATGTTGAGCATCATACATCATGTAAGGAGCTGTAAGATGATCTTCATTCACTTCTAAAGACCACGTGAATGTACATGTGTATATAGAAAAATATAAATGACATACTAAGAATTTGGCTAACATAGTAAGAAAAGTTTCATACATATAAATAGTAACAGATAATCAAGAGTAAATGCAACCAAGATATGAAAATGCATTGTGATGGTGTGATGACCTTGGTATGGAAGATGTCCAAATTTTAGGATCTATTTTTCCCTAAAGGATGTGCATAAAATGAGGTAATTAAAAATGCCTCTTAGTATTCAAGAATGAACCATAGAAACAAGAGTGTGTCATTGGGAAATGGGCTTGTCGCATGTGCAGTAGATATAGAAAGATATGTCATGAAGCATACATAATGAAGTGTGTAATGTGAGGTTCATTGATGTAGTAATTCCCTTAATAGTCAAGTGCGAACTATAGCATGAGAGTGCATCATAGGGAAATTCAACATGTAAAATGGGGTATGCATGGTGTAAACCATGACACAGAAAAAAAGTAACATGCAACACACAAGTAGCAAGAATACATGTGTATATTAGTAAAAACAATTATAGAAAATGTCAATCATGTCATTACCTAGAGTAATACTAGCATAAAAAAATCAGATTAGTAATCAAGCATGTTACAAACTAAAGTAACAACACAATTGTAACAATTTAGTATGTCATAAACCAAAGTAGGAACATCAAAGTATAAATCAAGTGTGTCATAATTTAGAGTAGTAATAGTATAGCTACATAAAAAATAATGTAGAGGAAAATAAGCAATAATATATATAAACATAGTCATACGTAGGCATATAGACACAAACATGAAACACCCACCGTGTCACAAGGAAATTTCAATAGAAAGACTGATGTTCCATATTTAGAGAAACAAGTGTATATATGTAAGATAAACATAGATATAAAAACACAAGACACTCATGGTGTCACAAGTTAATGAAGGAACTTAATGAGTATACAAAAAACCATCATAGAATTATAAGAAGAAAACATAATAGTCAAACAATGCACTAATCAATCAAGGAAGTAATTCATATAACTAAGTACTGACAAAATATACGAAGCAAGTATAAAAATAATAATATTAAAAAATAGAGATAAAAAAGTTGGGTTAGCACTATACAAGACACATGTGTTAGTTTTGTTAGCTCAAAAGATAAAAATAAATGCTATGTATATAACAAGGCATGATGAATAACCTGTGAAGTAACTATGATGAAAAAAACACTTATATAGCATGAGGGATGCCCCTAAATAGTAGTGTAAGGAGCCACACATCACCCTATCATTATGTATCGTCTTATTTATGTCCTACTTCAAGCTCAAGATACCTTGAGAACACGTGTGTAAATATTAGATATGTTATCTATCAAACCAATGTGATAAAAAATGTATAAAGCCACAAGATAACCAATCAAATCATAAGAAAGTCCTAATTTTTGTATTTTTTGTGATTGTTTTCATGTTTTTACACAAGAGATATCCAATAATATCCCCATTAATAGGCCCACCACACTTGGAGGGTGAAGGAGGAATAGGCCCCACAAGTGATGGTTTCTTGTGTAAAATCTATGTTGGATCCATGACATGTGTCATAGAAGATCTATGGTAGTAAGCACCATGGTGAGTAATGTTTGTGGAGGTTGAATGATTTAAATATATAGAATAAGGTGTCATATGAGAAAGCAGGGAAAATTTTAAGGGTCCCTCCGAAAAAAATCCTTAGAAAATATTTGGCGAATATTGGTAAAACCACTTTCACATGTATGGTGAATTGCAGGAAAATTTGTTTCGTGTGGCAAATTTTTAACATGATTGTGGGAATGGTTGGGCCTTATCCATTGGCCTTATGATGTGGCAAAAATAATATATGATACCGGATGGGAGCATTGTAAATGCTACCGATCTATAAATTCTTCATGCTACCGGCCGGTAGCATGCAAAATGCTACCATCCATGGTAGCATGCAGAATGCTACTACGACTGATAACATTGTTTATGCTACCGGATGGTAGCATATTTATGCTACCAACCAGTAGCATTTTATGCATGTTACCGACTGGTAGCATTAAAGAATGTTGCCAGACTGTAGCATATTTAAATGCTGTCTAGCCAGTGGCATTAAATGGTGTTTCCGGTTGCTGATAGTTGTATTAAACTTGCTATAAATACACAAAGGTTGTCATTTTCACTCCACACAATAGAGAGAAGATAGAGCATACAAGGAAAAACCCTAAAGATGAAACTTGAACGCCAAAGGACATACAAAAAGGAAGAATCTAGAACGCAAAGGACAACTACAACCAGGAATTTTATAAGAGATTGAAAAAATGCCAAGAAGAAAGAACACTTCCAGAGAGCCCAAGAGCCCAGTTGTATCAACAACAAATATGAAGAAGTTTTCATTCAAGAGCCTGGTATTTCCTCAATGGTACACATTTCTAGAGGATCCTAATGCATTTTCCCAATGGATTGAAGTGACCAGTTTCACAGGGCTAGTGTATATGCCCCAATTTTAGACAGACCAGAAAATACTTAACAATCTTCTACTCAACTACGAAACTTCCACTTTCACCTTTCATTATCAACTCCCATCTCATGCAAAGTCATTTGGAACGTCACTTGATGACATTGAGTCTCACAGGACTACCACACAAAGATGTGGATCCTGTCACAATGAAGGTTGTTTTATCAGATGAAGAATGCAAGTATTTGGAGTCTAGTTTTCAATTATCTATTGATGCAATTGCAGCTGCTACTGCTCGTAAGTTTATTTTTTATTTTACAACATTACATTTTCATTATTTTCAATTTAACAAAGTTTGATTATGTTTAAAATTCACTACTAACAAAATGCTTCTCCTTGTTGTATTGACAATTACAGCTTCCCAAAACCCTTCAAAAAGAGGGATTCAACTCAAGGATTTCAGTCACCCATTTCTGCAGGCCGTGGTGCAGTTCTTCTAGGCCATAATTATTTTACAAGGTCGATATACAAATATTCCATGGTGGGCTTTAGCATATATCATTCGCACCTTATGTGGGTAGAAATTTGACTAGTGCAACTTCTTATCCTCCATGATAAGATCTGATTTGGAAAATATCATTTGAATGATAATGTTACCATCAACCCAACAAATTTTATTCTTGGTTTATATTATGAATCTTTATGTAATTTACATGTCACCTCTCCTCTGAAAACAATGCATTCAAAGCTAACGAATTTGTCGTTAACACTAACAGTTGAAGAGCAAGAGGTGAGTCCCAATTTTTGATTAGATGGTTTTTAATTATTATTTTTTATTATTGTAATATTTATCTTTTAAAATTAATATTTGAAATTAATTAACAATTTACTATTGAATTATCATAGAAGATAGCAGTTGTGGCTGCATCATGAAGGGAAGTTGCTATCAGAGGTCATTTCCCACCAGGTTCAGGAGATTCTGTTACTATTTCTGACGATCAACAAATAGAGGAGGACACCCCTCCACATTCTGCTAAAAAGATGAGGAGTTCCATAAACCCTCAAACTCAAACATCCAAAATACCACAGGAATTAATCATAGGTATTTTAATTTATGATGTATATATGTTTCAAAATGTTTGAAAATAAATGTAATTAATTTTTAAAACTTGTATGTGTTTCAACATTTCTTGCAATTTATATTTCTTTGCTACAGAAACCTCTAGCAAAACAAGATTGTATCAATAGGTTCAATGCGCAGGAGGTAGAAATATCTTCAATACCTCACTCTGTGGCCCTAGGTTTGAATCTCTTGTTTTTTTATATTTTTGTTGATATTTGTTGAAATAAAAATTCAACAAGCTAATAAATCTTTAATTCTTAATTATATTTTAGATCACACCTACCAGTATTTTCATTCTACTCCTCCACAACCACCATATCAACAACAACATGCTTCATTTGCACCTCAGTAACAATCCTCTCAACAAAGTAATTTTTATAATCTTATATGAATTTATTTATTTTTCATTGCTATTATGTTTGTCTTTTGAATTTCGTCATATTATTTACAAAATTACAATTCATTGTTTCAGGGCCTCCAGTTCCACGTCCACTACAAATGCAGATGCCACCTCCACCACCCCCACCAAAAAATATGAGGACCAGGTTCCCTGGAAAGAATATTTCATTCACTCATCCAGCTTCAAGCAGGGGCACCCTTAATTTTGCTTCTGATTTTCCAACATTTTCATTGGGAAATGCTCCTAGTGGATGGGGTGTTTTGGTGTTGAACGAAATTGATTTGGATGAGGAGTATCTTGGGATTGAAAGTAGACTTCAGGCCCATGGAACTTTCAATCCCCAAGATATGATTCATGGGGCAAGGCAACCTTCTCCAATAAGAGTGGATGGATCAAGCACACCTTCTCCACCACAGACTGCCTTAACTGATGACCAAAAAACTTCTTTTGCACTTGGTGTTCTTTTGGCTGATAATACTGAAGCCAATATTGATATTATATCGAAGGAGGTTGAACAATTAAAATTGTGGGAGTTTAGGGCTAAAGTTATGATTAAAGAAATAAATTCACGATATAAAAATCACAACCAAAGACATATATTGTATTCTTCACATCAGAACGAGCCAACAAAGATTGATATTTTGTTGAATCAGGTTGTGTCTGGTTTTGTACAATTTGAAAATAATTATGATGATGAAGTGTTGGATATTATGTTGAACAAAATTGAGAATTTAAATGCAGAAGCACAAGCCTACCACAATATGTGGTCGAGAGACAAGGGCCTTGTAGTTATTGCAAATGCAGAACGAGATAAGGCATTGGTAAGTCTTACTAAATTTTCAAGTATTATTTTCATTTTTAAATTTTTTTACTAATAGTTTTTCTCTTTTGAAATGTAGTCAAAGTATGAAAATTTGAAAAATGAGGCTAGTGTGCTTGATTTGCATTTACAAAGTGCCAGGAAAAGTTTAAATGCATATCTTGAATTGAAGTAGAAGCTTGTTATCTTAAACAAGCAGAATAATACCTTGAGAAGAATAATAAAGGCACATGGAATGGATCCAGAGATACTATTGAAGAATAAAACTAAATAGGATCCAACATTATTGTCTGCTAGTGATGTAATAAATCTAGAAAAAGAGATTCTTTCAAATATTGAAGTTGCTGCAAAGGATCTGGTTCAGTCAGGTGTTGTAAAAGAAAGTTCTTGTGTGCAGGAGAAAGAAATCACATAGAGAAGAATCTTCTCAAGAATGAAGTTGCAAAAAAAATTGTGAAATTATAATTGTCGTTGTAGAAT
This sequence comes from Taxus chinensis, assembly GCA_019776745.2. Lineage (NCBI taxonomy): Eukaryota > Viridiplantae > Streptophyta > Pinopsida > Cupressales > Taxaceae > Taxus > Taxus chinensis. The sequence goes on along the minus strand of CM034157.1, from coordinate 234,872,869 downwards.
ATTTTTGTAAAACTTGTTTCAAATTGTATGAAAATATTGAAAGTTTCAAACTTCAATCGATGTGGATTGTGGCATTTTACTTTTACTTTTGTTATATTGTGCAGAAGTTATTCAAACTGATTCTTAATGTGACTGTTATTCTCAATTGTATTTGATATTACTATTACATGGTACATTACTGATTATTATCATTTTCAAATACTTTGTGGATAGAACAGTGAACTACAAGTAGCATTTATATTTCAAAGAACAAACACTGAAATTATCTAAAAATATTGGCAACTAAAAAATTGTATGGTGTTTTATATGTACTATATTCATGCGTAAGACTGAAAATTCTCCAGTAAATGGAATTATATTTTTTTCATTTTAAAGACAACAAAAAAATAAGTATGACATTTCACATTTAAAAAATCTAAACAGTAAACACATTGCAACATTGAAAATATTATTAAAAAATGAACATGCATATAACAAAAATAACAATATACATAATTATAATCTGAATCCTGATATGAAATTTTCTTTCTAGAATAAAAATGTACAGTCATTCTTCTTTATTCAATATCAACTAGATCAAACTGAAACTTATCTTGAAAACTTTGCTACCCAACACTTTTATCTAATCTTTCACTGTGATTTTCAGTCACAGTTTCATTGTTATCTGCAGTCCTGTATTAGTATTACTGATCCCTCTCCTCTCTGCAAGAGAATTCCATACAACCATTACCCATTCATAAGGAAAGGTATCCACATCATATCATGAAATGTACAATCTCAAGCAGGTCTCAATATTTTTATCAATTATGTTCTGATATTTTGATTTTATAAATGTTAATGCACTGGAAACTCTTTCGTCTTCAAGTGATCCCAATATCATTGTTTGACACAGTTCATACAATCAGAAATATTCACTTATGCTTTCATGAAGGATGGAACTAGGATACAACTTTTTCCATAGAAGTGTAATTGCTCCCTTCTCTGTTGGCTCACTCAGTAATTCAAATTGTTCGTTCATTACCTGGTCTGAAATCAGCTGATTGCAATGCAAGAGTTTCCTTTTGAAGAACACCATTAATCTGAAATCCATTACATTCAACTGATTTTCCAAAATGTTTAATTATAGTACCCATGTGTCTTTTAAATGAATCAGCTAAAGCTCCACCTCCTACAAGATTCCAAAAGTTAGGATTGACCACTCCCATGGCCTCAAGAATCTCTCCTTTTTTAAAATGATCTCTGATCTCACTGGATAAACATTGTGATATTTTCTAATTTTTTTTCTTGTTTCAGATATAATAACATCATATAAATTACATGTAATAGAAACTTCTTCAAGCTCTGCTCCAGCAATATCCACTCATTTTTCAAATGTGTGCATTTGAATCTCCTTCCCGTTAACAAAGATACAAAGATGACCACATATATTGAATCTGAAGTAGTTGTTAGGATCCTTTAAATCTGTCAGAGCTTGCTAGTGACTGAATACATGTCCTTTAAAGCATTCATCAGAGTTATATAACATATCTAGAGTCTGACACACCCTTTTCCTGAACCTAATGAAGTCTGCTATATAAATGGATCATTCTTGTGCAAGCTTTGTTATGCAATTCATCTCATGCAACATTGGAAGAATCCCACAAAGTGTTAACAATGTTTCCAAGTCTGTAAGGTGGTAAAGAAAATATTTTTCCCTGTCAACTTGCCTATGGTTCTTATACATGAAACTAGTTAAAGATGGATATTCCTCAAAAACTCTGCGTGTAGGCTCATACATAGAAATCCATCTAGTATCAACATCTTTAAGAAGTTTCTTACCATCTATGACCCCAAGTGAAAACTTCTGAAACTCTAGAAATATTTTCAGACTGCTTGACATATAGGCATGCAGTTTCACAGATAAGCTCTTCAACTTTTTCAACACATTCAAATGTGCTTACTATCATATATGCAAGATTCATCCTGTGAGCCATGTAATGAATAGGAATCATATAAGGAGAAACAAATGTTTGGAGACACACACATAGACCATTTCTATGACCCTGCATCACTGATGCACCATCAACACCAACAAAAATCAACTTTGTAGCTATAGAATAATTATCCATTCCTGATATGTCCTTCAAATTAGATATAACCAATTTGGAAAGATTTTCAGCATTGCAATTTTCTTGCATTTTATGAACTGATAGCAGATGAGGTGTCCTGGTGTGGTTCTGGAAATTATATACATGCATGCAAACCAAAGAAGTGTTGTTCACATAGCCGTAACCTCATCAATTGAAAGGGAGATGAAACTTGCATTCTTGACATTTTCTTTCAGATCTTCTTGTTCTATCATCGCAAGACATCTCACCATCTCCCAAGCACTTCTCTCTGACCAATGTGAATTTGGAAGGTTTGGAAACCCATTGAACTTGAACAATTTTTTATATTCTGAAAAATCTGAAATTGGTTTGCCCATTTTTAGAATAAAGAATATGGTTGAAAATTGGGTCGTTTTTGCCTTCATATTTTCATTTGCAGCTTTTCCAAAATTTACATTTATGGTTCCTCCTTTCTCCTAAAGTTTTTGAGTGTGTTTCATCTTATTGTCATACTCCTCCTTATATCTTACATGCATGCACTCTTTTACAGTTTTCCATCTATGAGTCTTTGTTATTTTTCCATCATTGTCAGTGACTGTGTAATATACTTTTCCACAATGTTTCTCTATAGTGTCCAATTTAAGCTCCATTCTATGTTCTTTACCCAATTTCCAAGTACAAATAGTACATCTACATTCTTTGGGAGTATCACTACCATTATCTGGTTGTACATGTTCAATAAATGGGTATTTTGCTGCCCAATCTACTTGAAAAGACCTTCCAATTGTCTAGGATGTTTTCTTCTTTCTCCTAGACTTGTTTTTTTGAAGGGTTCTGTCATTATCATCTTCTACTTTGGGAATGAATTTGATATTGCCTTGATTGATCAGATCACCTAAAGAATTTGTTTCCAAGGCTTCCAAGTAGACAATGTGGAGATCAAAACCAACAGTGTCCCACAAGGCTTGATAAAATTTAGTAGGGAATCCATATACCCCAGGAGCATTTTGCCTAAAGCCATTTGAAAGGAAACCTCTTTAATATCATAAAAATACAAATGCCTATCACAGGTCGCCCGTTGGGTTTGAGAAACTTTGGAAGGCACCACTTGGAGACGTTTTAAAAGGGTTGTTTCTCGAGCTGGAGTGGTAGGTTGAGTTGTAAATACCCCATGATAATGATGCACAAAAAATCTTGGAGAATCTCAAGCAAGGTAGTAAGCCTAGTATTACCTTGAGATATTTCCTTGATCACGTTCCAAAAGACTATTTGGAGCACAACATGGCAAAGAAATCCTTAGAAGATTGGTCCCCAATTTTAAGCCAATGCAGGTGAGCTAGAAGCTAAACACCACGGGCATGGTAGGCTTCATGGACTTTAATAGTATGTCACAAATAGGCAGCTTGGGTTTGCAAAGCACGATTGAAAGGCGAGGCGTGTAACTCCTATGAGATTTTGGAGAACTCATGCTATGAGGCTTCATGTGCATGTTGTTTGAAAATGGAAGCTTGCTTCCCATATATGCAGAGGAAGGTGGTGGTGCATTTAATGGCATCATTCCACCGAGTGATCCAACCAGACCCGTCAGAAGGTTTATCAACGAGATTCCATACTCTTTATATGTGTGACACGGTCTAAGCATGCTTAAGGTGAGCGGTGTCAAGATAAAATTGAAAGGTAACCTGATGCTTTTTTGTAGGTATAGACCACGTTATGTTGAAAAAAATGGGATAATGCTCTGACAGCAAGGTGGTGTAAGCAACAACAATATGACGACCCAAAACATGGGAAAAATAGAAAAAATCCTGACTGGTCATGAGAGAGTGCTCTAGCTGCTTAACAAATCGATCTTGTCCTCTAAAATTATACCAATTGTACCACGTAGAAGGGGATTTATGATGAAAGGGAATATTGGGATAAAAAATTCCAAGCTTGTTGATGAAATAAAAGCAATCCTCCCACTCGCTCGCACACTAGCGCATAGGAAGACGCCCCTTTTTATCTCCACGGATTTATGTCATGTTAAAGTCATCACAAATAGCCTAGAGATCATCTTGTAAAGAATTAGTATGGCAGTGCCCAAAAAGAGCATGCTCACCCACATCATTTGAGGCGTGGATGTTGGCTAACCTAAAAATACACCTCAAAATTGATAAGGGACTATAATACTTGATGCATGGGGTTTGATCTACATGAAATCATATGATGGGTAATGTCAGGAGCAATCAAGGTCATGAATCCACCATGGTCATGATCATGATTAGAGGAATGAAAAATGACATAGAGCCAGATAGTACGAGCTATAGATTCAAACAAAGATCTAGTTAGCTTGACTTCTTGCAAACACAAAATTTTCATGTGACGAAAATGAAGACAATTGTATCTGACCTGATAACGTTGGGTTTGTTCAGTAAGTCCACGTATATTCCAAGATTACACAATCATTGAGAAGGTTTTAATTACATTCTCCCTTCATCTTCCATATCAGAAACGACATAAAACATTTTATGAGATGAAGAAACCTAGCTAAGAACCAGAGCTAGATCTCTTAAATTCTAAGGGCGATGTTTATCTTGCACATACTAACCATCCTCTGGTGGGGAAGGGCTACGAGAGTGGGCTAGCCAAGTATTACGTTATTGAGATGAGTCAACCATAAAAGGGGACTCAGGTAAGGCCATAGGATCCATGAGTGAGAGCTAACGAAGGGAAACAGGGGCAACAACTAAAGAAACCATACACATGCTGGAAGGTGTAGGTTTGGGTTTAGCAGGCTCAACTTCTTTGACATGATTCATTGACACAAAAGAATTGGTGTTAACAACTAGAATATATGTGGAGGTTGAGGGTTTTCAAGGACCTCATGAAGCACCATTTTTATTAGTAATAGTGGTGCAACCATCGGAAGAGGGAGTGGCTTTAGGATCTGTCGGAGGTTTATCAGTGGGAACAGGCCGAGCATCGGCCATAAGAGGACACTCATGAATCATCTTCTCAAACAACTGATAATGGAAACATGTATTTCGTAAGTTGATGTAAATAACCCTTTGAGTGAAACGAATGTCCCTAATTTGAATGTCGATGGTTTCTTTTAAGTCTTTTGATTAATTGATTTCAACAAAAACATGGTGCTAAGGACGAGCATGAAAAAATTTAGGTTACTCATTGTAGATGAGCCTCCACAGGGGTTTGACTAAGTCCCCAATAAAACCCCAAATGGGTGAAGGTAGTCTTGGAAATTGAGTTTGGCTTGCTAAAAAACAAGGACTTTGAACTTGGCTTGCTCAAAAACATGAAAATCCAGGGTCCAATGTGAAAAAACAACCAAGGAGTTGCAGATGAACCAAGGATTATGTTTAACAATGGCCTTGCAGTGTTTCAGGTTGGTAAAATGAAACAACAAAAAAACACTTTATGAGGTTTTGAATTTTGTCGAGTTTAACGCCATGAATCTACCAGTGGTTGTGAACCCATTATTTCAAAATGAATTTCAAAAGGGACACGACCAACAAAATACCCAACCAGGGTTTAATTTTAAAACCAATTGCATGCATTATCAAAGGTAGAAAAATCAAGAACAACATCAGGTAAAGGAGTATCAAACTCATTACCTCATCAAAAACCTTCAAGATGAACTTCCATGATTTCTTTAGTACCATTTTTATAATTCACTCCATTGACGAGCCCTACATCGTTAGATGAGGGATTCAAATTGGAGGCCATTAAAACGGATCCTACCGCTACCCAAAGGGTGGAGTAAAATACCCACATAACAAAATTAATGTGCAAAAATCCTGTTGAAAACCTGAAGGGACAGTAGTCGTGATTGTAGTATGGACAAATGACGGAGAGCATGAACAAATAGCTAAGACCTAAACCCTATTAGATCTCCTCCTTGACAACCCTAACAGATAATTCATACTCATCAATTTAATTATCATCACTCAAAATTTCACCAAATAAAGTTTACCAACTTCATATTATTTAGATCTTGTAGGAAAACTTTTCAATTCTTAAATGCTTATAAGAAAAAACTTAATATGGTTTGACCAAGGATGATCAATTTATTATATATTCACACAATTTGATTAATTCTCCCCTAAAAATGCACAAAAGAAGTTCATAGACAAAAGAAACTAATAAATTATTTGTAAACTCAAAAACTTAGTTTAATCTTAACTGACAAGGAAAGTGTATCAGCTTTCTGTTATATAGTTAAGAGGAAATAGATATTCTAATTAATGGTATTTAGTTTGTCAACATGATGCTACATGGGCAGAACAAAGAACATCAGATTTATGTTGAAGTTTAGAAATAATGCACATCATTTGAAAATATCAGTCCACATATAAGAGATGACAATATAGGGATTGCCGAGAGTCCTCTGGACTGTAAACAAAGATCTGGATGCTCTTCTTTCCCATCTTATAATCTGCACTAAATGGCACCCACTCATCTCCTCAAATGAGTACATCTTTTGTTTAATTGTTTTTTCCATTTGTCCAAATTAAGTAGTGTGGCAAAACAATTGGATGACAGTAAGAAACAATGATAAAACATGGGTATTATCCATCCAGACAAAATGTCTTTCAAAATCTGACCTCCGCTAAATAAAAAAATTAATAATTTAAATGACACAGAAGATTTAGGATATGAACAAGGCATACACAAAACAAAGTGAAAAATATAAGCGTTGATTTATTTTTCTATATTTTGTGGTGTTATATGCATTCTTTTGGCTTGCATTAATTTTGTATTGATCACCAGTCCACCCTTTGGGCGGTGGCTTATAAAATGACCACCTCCTCGGGCCATGCATCTATTGATGCTGGTCTTATCGCAGGAGCTCTGGACAATGGCACCGAAACGAGTGAGGAAATGCATCTCGAAGGTATTCGACGAGGTAAGGATACTGATACTCCTTCCCCGGATATTGTTCTTGATTTACCAGCTTTTGACAAAGCTTGCAACTGGTTTGAATCTTTTTCTCTTGTTGCTTATTTTGTGGGCCGAGTTCCCCCTGAAGGTATCCTCTGCCAATGGATTCATAATCATTGGCAACCTCATGGAGTCAAGGTAGAGGGAGTCCAAAACATGACCAAGGGTTTTTTTCTGTTTCGCTTTACCAATGCTGAACACTGCAAAGCCATTGTTAACCACAGTCCATGGTTTATTTGTAATACCCTTGTGGTTTTCTCCCACTGGACTCGAGATTTTCAAGTCTCTGAGCAAGCCAAACTCAAAATTCCTGTTTGGGTCGAATTTCCAGGCCTCCCTTTGCCTCTGTGGGGTTTCGTTGATCAACTTATCAAACCCTTGGGTCGCCTCATCTGCCATGAGTAAAGTAAGTTCTACTCGGCTCGACCCCAAAAATGGGTCTGTGTAGAAATTGATCTCTCAAAAGACCTCAAAGATACCCTTGATATCCAGGTTGGAGACACGCGCTTTTCACAGAAATTTCTATACATCAATCTGCCCAACACTTGTTTCTGGTGCCAATCTGCTGACCATATGATCAAGGATTGTCCTCTTATGAACCCAAGCCCACCGCCAGTTTCAGAGAAAACCCCGATCGACCCTAAATCCAACACTCCCTCCTCTGATGGATGGACTACTGTCAATGGCAGAAAACCTTCTGCCTCGACCCGAAATAAGCACCAATAGGCTACTTACAAACCGGTGGCCACCCCTGCTTCTGCTCCTTTGAAGCCATCTGCTGCGACCCCTCCCAAGCCCACGCCCACCATTTCTCGGTCTCCGCAAGCTGCAGTTGTCATCAGCCCTCACCCCTCAGCTCTTTCACACCCCTCATTTCCTGAGACCTCAAGCTTTCTGGATCTCACGGCCGGTGGTTCGGCTCCTCAGATAGATAGAAAGGCTTGCCTTACGCCATTCCCGAAGTACTTTTCCTCCTTCCGAGGAATATTTCTCATAGAGACCCCGCCGGCAGTTTGAACTCGGTGATTTTATTCATGGGAATGCACGGCAAGTCACTTTCTCTAACCGCTTTGGAGCGTTAGCCGGCCTCGAGGAGGAAACCATGCACCTTGATAGTTCTCCATGTTAGTTTACTCATGGAATGTCAGGGGGCTTACTGATCTGACTCGCAGATATCTTGTCAGAGACAGTTGCAAGCATTTTGCAAAATTTCAGGTGTTGTGTCTACAGGAAGTCAAAATCTCTGGCTTCCATCTTTCTGCTGCTATGCGTACCATCTGGCCTAGTTCTCTCTGCCAGATGTCAGCTCACGATAACGGTCGAGGGGGTGTTGTCACTCTTTTAAGCCCCGACCTCAGCTCCAATATCATATCTTGGGGTTCTGACCCCACTCATCGGGTGGTGTGGACCCTTTTTGATTTTGACGGCCACATTCTTGGGTTGGCCAATATTTATGCTTCCAATGATGCCTCTGAACGTTCTTCTTTTTGGTGGTGGTTGGCTGATCATCTGCCCTCTGCTACCTGGCTTTTTTGTGGAGATTTCAACATGGTTGAATCCCCCAAAGACAAATTGGGCCGGCTTCCAATGCGGTGGTGTACTGGCGAACATGAAGCCTGGTTCTATTTGCGCAATAAGCTTTGTCTTTTTTATCCCAACCACCGCAAGCACTCTTCTGCTGCCACTCCTTGGTTCACTTGGTCTAATTTTAGAGCTGGCGATGACAGAGTTTATAAGCATCTTGACAGAGCTCTGCTTTCAGAGTAGCAATGGTTTTCCTTTGACTCTTCATACAGCCTCCCAGTCTCGGTGGTGGACAATGCTTTGGTTTCTGACCATAAGCCTATTTTCTTTGGGATTCAATGGAGCTTTCAGTGCCCCAAGCCCAAGTCCACCCAATTCTATTTAAATACATCCCACCTTTCTCATCCCAAGACATTGGATTATATAAGACGTATTTGGAATCTTGATCCGAGACCTGTTGATGGGATTGGCTGGATTGACTGGTGGTCTCATGCCATCGCTCGTACCACTTCTTTCCTTCGGCTCTATGGGAAACAAGCTGCTCTTTTTCGCAAGAATGCTCATGAAGCCTCCCATGTTGAATATTCAAGGGCTATTCAAGAGCTTAATCTGTCTCCTTTCAACACCCACCTGTAAGTGCAAGCTGCTCACTGGAAGCATAAGCTTCAAATTGAGGAGCACTATAAGGCTAGAGGAGCCCAAGTTCGAGCCCGTCTACACTGGCTCCGCATTGGTGACAGAGTTACTAAGGAGTTTTTTGCTTCCCTTAAAACTAATCAAAATCTCACCAAAATTAAAGCAATCAAGGATGGAAATCAAAGGCTTACTCTCTTACCTGACATTCTGCAAGCTTTTGTGCATCACTATCATGTTGTTTTTGCTGCTCAACCTGCTACCCCGGCTCGTGAGGCTGCTCTCCTCCAATGCATTGACGTTGTTCCTTGCAAGCTCTCTGAAAGTCAGCGCATCGCCTGTGATAGACCTCTCACTCTTGATGACTTGAAGGAAGCTGTTATGCAGATGGCCTCTGATAAAGCCCCCGGTGTTGATGGTTTTCCTTGTGAGTTCTACCAGTCTCTATGGACAACTGTTGGTCTGGATCTACATCAAGTCTATCTGGAAGTGATGTCCTCCAACACCCTGGGTGATCTGATCAACCAAGGCAACATCAAATTCATTCCCAAGTCTGGGGATCCCGAGCTTATCACCAGTTGGCGGCCAATAACTCTGCTCAATGTCTCATACAAAATTATTGCCAAAGCCCTTGCTATCAGGCTCACTAATCTCCTGCCCCTGATCATCAGAAGCAAGCAAACTGGCTTTATCAAGAACATATATATTTTGGACAACATTATTGCAGTTTGGGAGGGCATGGAATATGCCCGTCAGACTTCTCAACCAACTCTGTTTGTTAAAATTGATTTTGAAAAATCCTATGACAGAGTTGAGTGGCCTTTCATTCTGGCCATGCTGCAGGCTATTGGTTTTGGACCCAGATTCATACGCTCTGTCAATATGCTCTTTCAAAATGTAGGTGCTTGTATTACTATCAATGGTCAGCAGTCTGAGAGATTCTCTCTTCATCATTCTATCCGGCAAGGTTGCCCTCTTGCTCCTTCTCTTTATGTCATTGTTGCTGAAGGTCTGAGCTACTTACTTGCTAATGCTGCCAATGCTGGTCTTGTTAAAGGTATTCAACTACCTTCCTCTCCTAAGCAGTTGATTAATGGTCACTTTGCTGATGACTCTTTTCTCACTTTGGCTGAAACGGAGGCCTCTGTCACTAATGCCATGAAATGCCTTGATATTTTTTGTCTTGCTTCTGGTTCTGCTATCCAATGGAAGAAAACCCAATGTTACAAACAGGCGATGGGTCCCAAACCTCCTTGGCTAGAGGGATTCCAATGGCTTTGGATTGAACCTGGTGTTCAATTCAAATTTTTAGGCATTCCCTTTGCCTTTATGGCATCCCCTGCTGATCTTTGGAATTATGTGATTCAGCGAGTTGAGAAAAAAATCTCTTTTTGGGTTACCAAGCATCTGTCTCTTGCTGGAAAATTCCAAGTCTACTCCAAGGTTCTGGCCACCACTCATGTCTATTACTCATCATGTTGGGCACCCTCTAAAGCCGCTTATCACAGGCTGGAGAAAATTCTGCGTGATTTCCTGTGGGCCAACTCCGAAGGGAACCATGGTTTTCACAGAATTTCTTGGGACATATGTTGTACGCCCAAGGACATTGGTGGTCTTGGCCTAATCAACATTCATATGCAGGGGTTTTCTCTCACTGCTAAATGGATTATTCACAGCCTTGAAGGTGAGGAATCTTGGAAAATTCTTCTCAGAAACTATATATCTCAAGGGTCTCCACTTAATCGAAAGGCATGGCAGGGTTTGAACTACTACTCCTTACTTCTATGCCCTACTACTGTTAAAATAGGTGGCTCTTTTGTGGCAAAAAGCATATGGAAAGCTTGGGAACTTCTCAAACCCCATCTGCTCTGGCAGGGTGGTGGTTTCCGGAACGGGCTCTCTCTTAATTCTCTTAATTTGTGGTGGAATCCGGTGCTTCAATTTCATGACAAACCCCTTGCTCTTTCCTTGCAGCTCAAGGGTTTGCGTCTTTTCAAAAAAGGGATTCAGTATATTCAGGACCTTTTTTGTCCCATCACCAGGGATTGGCTTCCATGGGATAGCCTAAAAGCTAATTTTTCTCTACATGACAATGACAAACAAGCCATTTCTATCATTCAAGATCTCATACCTGGTGATTGTTTGCATAAAATTGGTGTTACTACGCAGCCCGTGGTGGTTTGATTGGCACTGGCCCTCTGCCACCCCCTTCAGAAACTATAAACCTCGGTTGGGTTACAAGCTTCTCACCCAGAAGCAGCTTCCTCTCCAAAAGTTAAATGCTCGATGGAGCCTGCATTCCACTCGTTTTGGGTGGAAGCAGCGCTTCAAAGTCATTTGGGCCATTCCTATAGAGCCCAAAGTTGCACATTTTCTCTGGAGCATTCTTCATCAAGGGCTTCCTGTGGGCAAGTGCCTTGTTCTTCTGGGAGCTCCCCCACCGCGCTGCCCATTCTGCAACCATCTTGAGACTCTTCTTCATCTCTTTTGGTTCTGCCCTCATGCTCAGTCTGCCTGGCGCTGGATTCATACCCTTTTTCAACCTTTTTTGCCCACCTTCTTCACGTGGAAAATGGTTCTTCTGGGGGATCCGACTTTTATTCCTACAAAATTTTACAACATTTGGCATTGTTTCAGAGCGGCTATTTTATATCACATTTGGAAATCTAGAAATGCTGTTATTTTTAATAAAGAGACAGTGGATAGATTTTTTGCTATTTCTAACAAGCTTGCTGTCATCTCCAATGTTTCGCTTCAGATCCAGGTTCAGGCGGAGAAAGTCCACATTGAAGTTGAACACCTGCAAACTCTGCTGGACCATTGGGGGAGTGCCCCTTGTGTGGTTAGCCGTGTCCCACCTGATTCCCCTCATCGCCACTCCCGCTCGCAAGGTCACCGCTCATCCCATGGGTGGCGCAACTTCGACCGGGGTCTAGCTCGTGGGTGGCGTAGCACCTCCCCCCACCGGTGGGTCTCTCCACCTCCATCTTGGACTCCGCCTGCTCCCGGGGTGTTTGGTCGGCTGGGCTCTGGCAGTGGTGGCTCCGGGAGGCAGGCGCCTGATCAGTCAAAGTTTCTGCAGCTTTCTCTTGCTATTTCACCTTCCCAGCGGGGAAATGAGGAGGAACAACAGCAGACTGATGGCTGGGAGCAGCCTGATGAAACCCTCGATACTACTCTTGGTGGTTGGGGTGACCGTCCAAAGAGCCCACCACCTCCGCCACCTTCCTCCATGTTTGTTGTTGCTGCTTAGCTCCATGTTTGGAGTTTTTCTGGTTCTCGGCTTATCTGTTTTAAGCTTTTTTGATTGAAAATGCATCTTTTGACATGACACTTTGCTACTCGTAGCCTTTATGGCTACTTTGATCCTGCATACGGGGTGTGATCTTTTCCACCCGTTTTTGTATGATTAGCATTGTACTTCATTATTTAATATATGGTTATGCTTTTTTCTTAAAGCACTTAATAATTTGAAATATTAGAAGATTTGTTAAGGTATGTATGAATTCATATTTTGTTCTTTTAGAGAATTTAGTTATATTATATGGTTGTAGTATTATTTTCCTCTTAGTAAGTTTTATTACTTTTCATGTAGGTGGTACACTGTTGGGGTAAAATGTTCTATACACGAAACAAAGTTTCATTTTAGGAATAAACCAGAGTTGTATAAGGATTAATTTTATCCCTGATTTAATAATTATAATTTGAGGTGTATTAAACACATTCCCTCTTAATTTTGTAAAGAAAATTTTCACACGTCTTTCAATTGAAATTTGAGAATCCATTGAATAAGTATGTTGATGGGGTCTTGGATGATTCCTAAAGTACGGGTATTTATTAAGAGGAGGTCCAAGGTTCAAACCCCATTGGCATGTTCGAGCGTGAGGAGTAATCTGATTGAAGTTCATGTGTGTTGTCGGTTGCCAAAGTAGTTTGACCAATGTCCTTGAGTGTGCGCCAACTGTATGAAGGCGGTATGAAAAAACCTAACATGTTAGAGTAGTCTGACCAATGTCTCTGAGTGCGCGCCAACTATACGAAGGCGGTATGAAAAAACCCAACCTGGTGGTATGAAAAAACCTAGCTTTCCGGAGTAGTATAACCAATGTCCCTAAGTGTGTGCTAGTTGTATGAAGGCGGTATGAAAAAACCTAACCTCCAACCTGATGGTCCCTTCCTCACGCCAGGTTAAAGTTTATCAAGGATGGAAAATTTAACTTAAGAATGGAAAATTTAATGATTCCTGATAATAATTTTTTTTATCAAGTACAATTAAATTAATCGTTCCCCTTTGGTGATTCTACAGGATTGGAACACACCCCTTGATAAAATAGAAAAATGGGCTTGAAACTCGATCTACATGTTCTGTCAGTGATGGGGGACCATCGAACCTTCCACTCATGCCTGGGTTGAGGAATCAGTGCATCAGATCATATAATTGTGAACCAAAGGGCATGTGAACTTGTAACCCATGGTAGGGTGCGTCGGGTCGATGGTTTGGATCATTGGCCCTTGCAAATAAAGTTTAGGGACCTGAAGTTCGTGGAAGGGGGTCAAGATGGTAAGAGGGATGTCAAGAAGAGACTTCTCAGAGAAAGAATCTCGGCCAAGAGAGATGATATAAGGTTGTCGAACAGATGGGCAGTGTTAGAGGACTTGGATCTAGAGGTCGGTGTGGAGAAGATGGTGGAAAGTAAAATCAAGAGTTTCAATAAGATCTCTTGGCACGTAGCAGAGGATGTCGACGCGGTGGGGACTGGAGGGGCCCCCATGCTGCGGTGTGGCTTTTGAATAAAGCCCAAGATAAGGAAGCTCATTGTGTGGCGCAAAAAGTGCTACTCAAGGGTGTTGAAGGCGAAGTTGGGATCAGGAACCAGTAAAGAGGCAATTCAAGATTGGCAGAATGCAGTGAAAGATGTTAAAGATGCCTGCAACCAGGAAAACTGGGTGGCCTTTCAGAAGAATTTGGTGAAGGGGAAAAAGCTTATGGTAGAAAACAAACAGAAGGAACTCTGGAATTGGCTGAAAGCCTTTATGGGAAGAGGGGACAAAGGGAAGTGCAATGCCCAACCAATGAGGAATGCTGATGGTGATCTCATCACGAACCCCTCGGAGGTCTTAGAGAGTTGGAAAACTCACTACATGAAACTTCTTGGCGACCCCTCGGCTAAAGACAGACAACATTGGGAGGGTATCCCCTTAATGGAGCATCCCCCTCTGAAGTCTATTAATGGCCCCATTGGGTGGAAAGAATTCCGCGTAGTTGTGAAAAGTCTGGAATACCATAAGGCTGTTGGTGAAGATGGTCTGCCCCCGGAGTGGTTTAAGGCAGTGTTAGGGCAGAAAAAGCGGGGCAGGCTTGGTAGGTGGCAGAAGTACAAGGCGGGGAAGAGCCCGCTGGTGAAGGCTTGCCTAAAGGTTATGAACTGCATTTGGGAGCATGGGGTGATTCCCAAAGATTTTAACGCAGCAGTGCTAGTTTCCATCCCTAAGAAGGGTGACCTAACACTTCATGACAACTATAGGGGTATTTCCCTTATAAATGTGATGCTTAAAATCCTCACAAGTGTAGTCATTAAGAGAATAGAGAAGGAACTTGAGGAGAGAAAGTTCTTCTCTAAGAGCCAAGTCGGGTTCAGGAGGAATGAAGAGTGTGTGGGCCAGGTTGCAGCGCTCCATGAAATCGCTTTAAGGCAAATGGCCAAGGTCAAGAAACCCACGTATGTGGCGTTCATCGACTTTAAGAAGGCCTATGATATGGTTCCGCATGAAGCTTTATTTAGAAAGCTTCGAGCGGCAGGAGTGGGGGGGAAGGCCCTCCACTTCATTCAGGAGTTATACAACGGTTCTTCTGTTCGGGTTAGGTATGAAGGCTTGCTTTCCTCCCAAATCCCAGTTAAAAGAGGAGTAAGACAAGGGTGCCCTGCCTCGCCCACTCTTTTCAATATCTTCATAAATGACATTATGCAGGATCTTGAGGGATTGGGTGTTAGGGTACCTGGTCTTACCGAAGTGATTGCTGGGCTTTTGTTTGCGGATGACCTGGTAGCAATGGCTGAATCAATGGAGGAAATGCATGTAGTGTTGCAGAGGATTCAGTGTTGGAGAGATAAGTGGGGAATGGAGTGTGGAATTGATAAGTGCAAGGTAATGAAAATCTTTGGATATGCAGATGAGCTCCAGCATCAAGTTTTCAGGTTAGGTGAGCAGGAAGTCGGTGTGTGCAACAACTACAAGTATTTGGGGATTGAAACTGACCCGCAGTTGTCTGTCGCAAAAATCATTAAGGAGCGAGCTGCATCAGGAAGTAGAACCCTCCATGGGATCCGACACTTCCTGGCTTCTCGAAGGGTCCCCACGTGGTCAAAAATTCTCACCTTTAAGGCACTGGTCTTTCCTGTTCTTACCTTTGGAGCCGAAGTGATAGGAATGTTTGACGTGGCCAAGCAGAACACCTTACAAAAAGTGGTTGTGGAAGGGATGAGGTGGATGTTTGGGAAGTCTTCCACTTCTAACATGGTTGGTCATGTTGTTATGCACCATGATCTTAATATTTACCCGATTTCAGTCTTTAAAGCAGGGCAAAGGGCTTGAGCCATTGAGAAGTATAGTGGGCTTAAGATAGTTATAGTGGATCTTGTGAAAAACAACCCGCCCTGTAGGGTGGGAGAAATTTGGACATGGATATATATGACCAGAAAATGGCTAAAGAAGAACGTGCCTAGAGCCACCAATAGCCAGATGGTTCGTGAAGAAGCCTGGGAAGCTTGGGAGAGCAAGTTTGGGTTGCAGGGTTCCCTAAGGTTTTATAAGGAGTGTAAGCTTGATGAGACCCAATGCTTCATCAAGTGAGTGCAGAGGTTTGAGAATGTGTCGGCGGAAGCTGTTTGCTGGTTGTTAAATGCCAGAGTGGGGGGGATTTTCCTTAGTAGTCGAGCCTCTAGGATTGGGGTGTTGGATCCTTGGATCCGGCCCTTAGCTTCTGTGTGCCCGTTGTGTGGGGGTGAAGGAGGGGACTCCCTTTTACATCTCCTTGTCGAGTGCCCGCATTTCAGGCTACGAGAAGCCAGATCGCAGGCTGGTTTTCAGGAAGTACTGCAGGAACTTTGTTACGTTGCCCCAAATGTTGCCGGTGAGAAGGACTTGCTTTCGATACTCCTTGGTGGGGAGTGTTGCGGTCGGCGTCTATCGTATTGGTTAGGCGATCGTTCGCATCGGAGGGGAACTGCGAGCTTCGTGCTTGTGGCGAACCTCCTGGCTGTGGCACTACCCCTTTATCAGAAGGCCCTGCAGGGTTGGACGAGGGAGGGGGAAATGGTGCAATCCACCCCTTCGGGGGTTTGGGGATACCTAACCACTAGTGAGCCAATGCACGATTGTGTAGGGCAAGGCCTTCCCGTCAGGCACACAACTGGAAGAGTTTCTCTTTCACTTGGCCCCTGTTCTTCGGAACTGGGGAGATAGCCGCGAGGCCTCCTTAAGGCTGGGTGGAAGGACAAACGGTTTTCACCAGGAGCATTCCCTGGAGACTCCCACCTTCATGGTGGGGTTGGTATCGCTAATTGTAGACAACAGAAGATGTATGTTACTTAGTAGGGAGTTAACATAAACCAGGTTTCATTGTTGTGTACAATATCATATTCTTAGAATCTGAAGTCGAGGGGTGATTCAGGAAACTAGTAAACTAGGAATTTTTAAGTAGAAAATAAACCTATTTTAATTGAATAATGGAATGTCAAAAATAGGTAAATGTCTATAGAAATTTAAAATTGAAAGTTGGCAGAAATGTGAAGTTTGCTTCTTCCCAAACCTCTCATTCACACTAATTTTATGGCCTTGTTCAAAATGAGGGGGCTAATTTATTCCTACAAGAGGATTTTCATGTATTTTTCTTGTTAATATATTCCAATGCTTTTATTTTTAAATAATTTCTCAATTTTTGCATTCTACGCTCAAGTTAAATTGGGGGAGTCGGAGATAACGTTTCAAACAAAAAGCTCGTAGGGAGGAGATAGATTAATCTCTTCTACCAAGAAAAGGTACAAGAAATTTGTAGAAATTAGTGCACACATTCTATAAAAAAATTATTCTTTTAGTATTTCAATTGAAAATTCTATCCTTAGATTATATATTTTTTAGAGTAATTATTTTATTATTGTGTTGTCATTTGTTTTAAATTATGATGTTGTTGTAACGTAGTGACACAAAGAATGCGAAGGGTGGGGCGGTTCTGCAGGGAGGATCAAAACAACAAAGGAGAAGCGTAGGTGAGTCCTAGTCTGCAAGGTGCTTCGGAGCTGGCCACAGGGAGCCTCTCAAACTGTTTCCCTCATGGAAAGATGAAGCCCCACAACTGAAAATTCCTGTTGAGGTCGTTGAAAGGGCCAAGTATCGCTTTCAACACACTGTTGTGGGTTCTTTCGTTGGGCTGAGACCCAATATTGATTCCGTCAAGGATTGGTGTAGGAGGAAGTGGGATTGCAAGCTGTAGGTCAGAACCTTAGCAGAAGATGAGTTTCTTTTCTGTTTCCAGGATAATAGGGACTTGGAAAGGGTTTTGCAGAGGGAACCATGGTTTTTTGGGAGAGTGGCCCTCACAATCATGCGGTGGCAACCCAGAGTGTTTCAAGGAAGAAAATTTGAGGCTATCCCAGTTTGGATCAAGCTTCCTGCTTTCCCGTTGGAATTTTGGGAACCTAAAGTGTTCCCGGGAATAACCAGAGCAATGGGTGTTTTGATAGCTATTGACCCAGCCATTAAAGCTCGCTCTTGACTAATCTATGCCCAACTTTGTATCAATGTTCTTGTTGGCGTCCCTGTGCCCAAAAAAATCTTACCGGATTCCTTCTTTGGAAAATGGGAACAATGAATCGATATCGAGTCCTCCCAGGTCATCTGTGCAAGGGGTAGGGTGGCGGGAAGAGGGGAATTAAGCCTTAGGCAAACTAGGCAATTGTCTAGGGCACCAGCAGTCAGGGGGCGCTTGAATCTAAATTTTTTCCTTTTGTTGGTTAATTTTAGAACTTAACTTTAAACTAATTTATCTTAAGATTATATATTGATCAAACCATTTATAGATATTATTGTATAGTAACATAAATTTCACGCATACACATAAAAAAGTTTTGTAATATTTTTGCAAGTAAAATAAAATATCACATATTTATAAGCACATATGATTTTGTTGGTATTGTTACCCATTATCTGATGTAGCTCCAGATTATTTAGGTGTGTGATTTGTTCTAGAAAAAGGTTAATGCATTTTTATAATATAGCTGGTGTATCTAGTAGATGTGAGTATAATTGAAGGAAAAAAAAATATTTTATTTTCTATTCTTAATTTTTTGGGGAAATTTTCTATTATTTTGCTATGGAGGAATCCGTAGGCTTGGTCCAAATACGAATCTTCACAAAACCATGGGAGCTACATAAATGTTTTTGTTTCTTTACAAAAAATGGTGCTTTGTTTCAGGATAGAGTTATTGTCACCTACTTGATATGGCTAAATCATACTTGTAAGAAGCCTTGTATAAAATATTGTATTTTTTGCATTATGAGCATCTCCTACGATTAATATTTTCCATCCACTGAATACTTTTCATCCTTCCATGATGATTTAATAATATATTTTTATTTTATTTTATTATGACCATGATGTGAATTTAAAAATATAAGAATATAGACATATTTTATTTATTTACTTTATGAATAAATATATAAACTAAATTTGTGAGGAGGGCGTCCACTCAAACTATTGCCTAGGGCACTCTCAACCTTTAATTCATCCCTACCTGTGAAAAACCTTCGACGTAATTAATTATTTATTCAAAATATGAATTATTAATGTGTATTGATGTTTTTTATCCATTTTTATGGTCGTTTATTTTTTTAATTTCATTGTTTTGGTCCAAATCTTTGTGACTCAAGAGCATTTACTATATTTTTTATGTTACATTAAGCATCTAATAAAACATTAACAGACAAAAAAATTGAATAATTATATGATACTAGATTGTGTGTATTATAAACACCAGTGTAGTTTCTTAAGGTAAAATTG
The DNA here is from genome assembly GCA_019776745.2 of Taxus chinensis. NCBI lineage: Eukaryota > Viridiplantae > Streptophyta > Pinopsida > Cupressales > Taxaceae > Taxus > Taxus chinensis. The sequence goes on along the minus strand of CM034157.1, from coordinate 234,853,630 downwards.
TATAATTTTATAGTGTGTCTACTTTATTAATTATTGATCCAAAATATGAATTATTGATGTGTATTGATGTTTTTTATCCATTTTTATGGTCACTTGTTTTTGTTCAAATTTCATTGCTTTAGTCAACAAAGTCTTCATCACATAATAAACATTTAACATATTTTATATGTTACATTAAACATCTAATAGAACATTGACAGTCAAAAAAATTGGGTAATTATATGATACTAGACCATTGTATTTTCTTAAGCTTAGTGTCAAAGGGTGATAAATAAAAAATTATATGAATAAAGATCTCAAAAATATATATACAAAATAATATTTTATTAAGTTAAAAAGAAATAATTTTAGAATGAAGATTTTAGAATAACATAAACAATTCCAAGATGTGTTGTTGAGATTCATGGAGTAGTAGTAAGAGTTTCCACTTCCACTATAGTTTTCAATGCATTGGGATAATGACCATGGTATTTTGGGGTTTATATGTTTTTGTAGACTTTATCTTCTAACCAATTTGACATTTTTTTTCAATATATAAGCATTTTATAGTCATATAAGTAATTTAAATATGCATTGAAGAGGCATAGTTGAGTTAGAGTTGTCTAAATTATTTTGGGCATCTATGTCATGATATAGTAGTATGGAGAGATAGAGATAGAAAGTCTCTCAAAAATGGAATTGATCGTTCCAAATTTGAATCCTAAAAAGGATTGTGCCTGAATAGGGAAAATAAAATAAGGGGGTTAAGAAATTTGAGTGTTTGAAATGAAGAGATGAGAGTGGGGACATGTTGTGATGAAAAATTTAGCATTTTGTATTCCTTTGTACTCATTATTCAGGGTGTTACAATATATTTCTATGTGTATATATTGTTTCTATATTAGGTTTATGTTTATATAGTTTCACATGCCCTCATTCTATTGAATATTCAAAACTTTAGGTTAAATTTTATTCCGAAAATAACATTGAGATGGGTCAAAATATGGAATATTTTTAGGTATTAAAAAGACTCTATTGTTGGAAGGTCACTTTTTTGTAATCCTATGTTTGTCTTCCCTTTTAATTTGAATGATTTATGAGAAAGTTACATTATCACACCTTTCTTTATCAAAATAGGCTTTGTAATGACCTTATGTTGATTTTCTTATATGAACAACACCCAAATTTCAACACTTAATTGACAAATCAAATTTAAACTATTAAAGCTGACTTTAGATGCTTTTCTTGTATAAAAAACTACAAGGGAGAATTCCAATATTTTGTTATTATCTGGAAGAGTTGATAAATGCTCATGCAAGAACAGACTGCTTAGATTGCAAAATGCTTCGTTGTAATCGGCAGTTGTTTCTATTGAACCTTCTATAATACAACTAGAAAACTTTGTTATACAGTTTATTTTGATGTACGGTGTTAAATCTTTATTATCGGGAATAACCAAATGATTAACATACGTGCATGTCTTCAATAATATTTATTAGTAAATGCAAACATCAGAGTAATATATTTTAAAGGTTAATAGGTTAGCTTTGATTAATAATACAAATCATTAACATGATTAATCGCCAAGAGTAACTTACACCGACAATGATGTATTAAAATTATCATTAGTGTACCTTATTTATCGAAAAAAGATTCCTATGCTCTCAAGCAATAATTAAAATACTCCTCAAGATGTGATAAACGTAACTATGAGTTTACAATTGCATGTATTAACCTTGAAGTTTTCGCCTAGGGACTTTTACCTTGTTAAACTCAACAACTTAAATAAAGCATTGATATGATAAAAATTAGCAAGGGATCTTGATAATTGTTAACAATTACCTAGGCAACTTCAGTAAGTTACGATAAAAAACAAAAGAACTAAATTAGGACAACAGTGTGTGTCAACAAAAAACATAGATCTTAGAAAGCAGTACAAAGACCTAAAAACTTAGTACATAATGATAGTCCTCCAACATAATATTGGCATCAGGAAGCTTTAGTTGATCATGGATTGGATCTTGAATTGAAACGAAAATACTAAACATAAACTATGAGGAGTAATTATTATATTTAAAATACGTGGTGAACAATAATGCAAACATTATGACCTTGGTGTGTTTGCCATATATGAAATAAATGACTCCATTGGGAACATGTAGTACTACCAGTCATAAAAATAATAAACATAAACGCACAACACTATTAATGGTACATGATTGACTAAATTTGCACTTGAATCCACCTCCTTAATATGGCATTATCAACCTTGTGATTCACAACTTATTTAGTTGAAGGATATATTGATTTTTCATTAACCTTTCAACTCTATATCATAAGTTCGTGTATAAACATGTTTGTTTATATGTGATACATTGTATTCTAAATTCGAATTTTTAATATGATAACCTTAGTAAATTAATGGATAAGTGTGAGTAATGATGATACTTAAAGCGTGCATTATAAATTATTATTAGCTCAATAGAATGATAAATACAAACACAAAAATTGACCTAAATTTTCTTGATCGACGATTATCAATGATAGTGAAAAGAGTAAGGAGGAGGATAAACATAATTTATCAGCTTCAATGAATGACAATGTAAACGATTTATATGCTACCTCTCGATAACTATATATCATAAACGATGGAAAATGCAATGATTTATAACGAATGATCCTCCTCATGTAAACAATATCATAACCTGATGATACAATAAGAAATGAAATGATCATAAAACCACCATGATTAGTATGAAAACCATGAAAATGATGACAACATTACGTTGATCCCATGATTAACGAATGAGGATTAGTGATGACAAAATGATGATTACATGATGGTGATATAATGATTACTATGATTGTTGATACTAATTAATAATAACCTTGAAGGACCCTTGGTTCAAAGAAGTTAAATGGCTTGGAATGAAATTCCCATAATGGATCAATGCTGAGGCAAGGCCTTAGACTACCCGACATACAGAGTTAAAAAACGGATAGGGCCAGGATCGTAAAATATAAACCCGGGTGAACTATGATGGCATTGGATACAATAAATCATTATTCCTAAGCAAAGGAACCCATTTGATATACTAAACATAATTATATGTAAACACACTAAATTCTATATTTGGGATTGATATGGGTTTGTGTCAACTGTATAGATAATCTCCATTTGTATTCATTGTAGAGATTTATAGAGTTACATTAGTGTAATTGTTTAGGGTCTCCCAATACTCATGAATAATGTTTAGGATCACATCTAGGGTTTTCTTTATTTGTCCTAATTAAATTTACAGTTGATCCCATGGAATAGTCAATACAACATAAATGATAATGTCAAACCTTATTAAATATCAATTGAATCCATAATGATAAATTAATGTTAGCAATAAAATTAATATCCTACACATAAAAAATATAGAAGACGACAATTTGTGAACCATATACCCTAGTGGTATGATAATGAATATTGCTAATAATGATAATGATGGCAGATGACAATGACTGTGATGAGTGAAGATGACAATGAAAATGAGGATGATGATGATGATTATATGACGATGCATGAGGAAGTCATGATTACAGATATGATGACAATGTAAACAATGAGAAATGATGAAGATGACGATGGCAATGAGACAATTGTGACGATGATGACAATGAATTATGAAGATGATGACCACCAACTAAGAGAAAATGACCAAGATGATAATGATGATGTTGATGATGATGATGATGTCATTTTCATTGACAAATAAAATTCTAAAATTAATATTACTATCTCTTAAATAATAATAATATCATTAATATGTATTATTGATAAGATCATAAGATATATTTTATTTGCCAATTCTATTAATAATATATATTACATAATAAAATTGTAATAAGTTTGCAGTGTTTTTTTATCGATGGTGTTATGTTGATGGTGGTGGTCTCTGAAAACAAAAGTAATAATGATGATGAAATGATGACAATACTAAACGATTAATGACTGAATGTTATACATTATGACCTTAATACGAACCATAAGATGTCAATAACGATGATCATTAGATGTTATGAATGATGTCACTATCATGCACTATTTGAAATTCGATCGTGAATGATGCAATTCATGCATTGTGAAATAATAATGTGACATCCCATATTACATAGATGAAATCAATAGTTATATATTCATTTTACAAATTCTAATATCCTTTATAGAGTATTACTAATAAAGATGATTCACCATGATGATGAGTAAAACCATTGATGGTGGTGGTCGTAATGAATGGTGATTGATGACTTTATGATGACGATTTATGATGGTGATGACGAATAATATGATCCAAGTTAACAATCAACGATGATTGTGATTGAAGGATGATACAATTAAATGACAATGAGAATGATAAAATGATTAATTGATGATATGTTAATGTAATGTTAATTTTTAATTTTTATAAATTCATTAATCCAAAATTTTAACTATTTACTAATTATTAAATTGCAATAGGAGGTAATAATTCGAATGGAACAATTATAATGATAATTTTTTATAATATGATAAAGCCAAATTTTCATAACTATTAAATGCTAATTGTGTATGTATTATTATAATTATTATATAATAATAAATTTGGAAAATTTTGAATTTTTATGTAATTTTAATTACAATCACGAACACTAATATTTTTCAATGATTATTTTAATAACAATTAATTAGATTAATAACCATGTATCTAACATTTCACAAAATGACTGTTAATATACTTAACTCACTAATGATCAGATTATAATATTTGTTATAATTATAAAATATTTTTGTGAACCCAACATTTGAATTTTTATTATCATAATTTACAAGTCAATTAATCCCAGTTTTTCCTTTGTAGTTAATCTGACAAAAATATTTAATGGGTAGTGATTATATGAAAGGGTTTTTGCTTCAAAAAATATGCATGCACAAGCTCCATGAAGTATTTTCCAACCTTCTACAGGGGATTAATTATTCATGTAAAATAGGATTTTTAATTTTTTTAATTTTTAATTTTTGGATGTTGTTTAGGAGGGGAGTTGGAAGTTTCCCTACTATTTGGAGTTTTCCTATTCATGTGGCACCTGACATGGAGATTTTACATTTTGGTTTCACTACAACACCTTATATTCCTATAATTTCTCACCTAAATTTTTTATTGAAAAACTCGAGCGCGCACGCGCACGCACACATACAAGAGATATACAAAGTTAATTGTACAAATATTGGGTGGATAAAGTCACACCCTAGAATGTTAGCCAAATCAAGCAAAATAGGCCTAAAAAATGCCAACTTACATTAAAACCACTATAAATGTGTGATAATCAATCAAAAATAGACAAATAAAATAAGGAACCCAAAAAACTAGGTCGTAGCCACAAACATGGATGATGGAGAGGAGGTGGAGGGTTGTTAGATTTTTCACTCCAACTAGAACCCAAGGAGTGAGCCGAGTTCGGAATGGGCTCCTACTAAGTTTCTTGTTCTAGTTTTTATTGTTGTTTCCTAGAAGATGATTGAGAGGGAGGAATGACAAAACATACCCTTAGGAACTTGCCCTGCTGAGGGGCATTCCGGTTGGCACCACCAAAGTCACCATGCCAACCAAAAACCCCACCATGATCAGGGGAAGGGCGTTGAGAGAGAGGATACCACCAAAAATGAGGAGAGGAGTTCCGTCGGCTCTGAGAGAGACATCTGTGAAACCCCGGCCCTGGGTGGAGGAGAGTGGCACAAACGAGGTGGCAAACGATGACCTGAATGATCATCCAGATGCACATGAATAACTGCACAGGGGGCAACGTCCCAGTGGTCAAGCAAGTTCTAGAGGTGCCCGACCTCTATCCGAACTTTCTACGCCTGGTTATGAATCTAGAGAAATGCATTGAAAATAAAAATCACTTTATAAGTAAAAAAAATATTTCCATAGGAGCATGATTAAAAATAAAATTATTTTTGTCTTTCCAGAGATGAAAAATAATATCAGTTTTGAATATGTGCCAAAATTTGTTGTGATTGACAAGTAATAAGGTTGATTCCCCTAAGAGAATCATCTTCCAGGTAAAGAATTTTGGGGAGAAGGGTTGAAATAGGGTATGAGTCCATTTTCATGTCGACTGGGCCTGAGGGCAAAACCAAAAAATGTGCTTGATAGACTCAGGATAGTGAAAAATCTGACAAGTGGGGTTCATACCCATATGCCCAAGTCAGTCCCCTATGAGAAGACCCTAATATAGGATGAACCATAGAAAGTGAGATTATTTGTGTTCAATAAGAAACAACCAAATCCTTTGACACTATTGTTTCCACACCGACGCTTAGGAGGAAATTTTCAAGAAGTGATTAAGTGAATCAACATTCATTGACTGTAGGATGAGAAAGGAGTAACCTAGACACGTTTTGTAGGGGTGGAGATGCGTAACAGAAGGTCATTTCTTTTCATGCCACCACAGTATGCCTAAATTGACGTTAATTATGTGTCTAAATACCTTTGGTGTCCAAGCAATTTTTTTTATTGATTCAACATCTTGGTATTGAATATTGAAATTATTAGCTAAGACTCCTAAAGAAAGTGAAGATCTAGAATGTTTACAAAATAAATCATCCATTGACATTAACCTCTTGTGAGATTCGTTGGAATTCACAATATGAGGCATTGTGTGCATCATGCTGAAAAAGAGTATATTGTTGTCATATATGCAAAGAAAAGTGTTGGTCCTGGTGATGGAATCATTTCACCAATATATCCAACCTTCTAGACCACCGTGGAGAGGAACTAGGTTCCAACACGTTGATTATGTGACATAGTCCAAGTATGTTTCAGGCGTGCAATATTGAGGTAAATTGTTAATTAACCTTGTGTTTTTGGTAGGAGAAAGCTATGTAATATCAAATAAGATTGGTAAATGATTTGAGATAAGAGTTGTGCTAGCAACAACAACAAGGAAGCCAAAATGGGGGGAATATTGAAGAAGTCTTGACTAGGCATCATGACACAGTCAAGATGTTGGACAACATGATCTTGCACCTGTCTAAAGTTAGACCAGGTGAACTATGAAGAGGAAGAGCTATCCTTAAAAGTGATGTTAGGATCAAATAATGTGAGCTTGTGTCTCATATAGAACCAATCCTCTTGTTCTCCCGCACACCACTGCATAAGAAAACGGTTGACCTTGTCTTACAGACATTCAACCATATTAAAGTCTCCACAAAGAATCGATAGAGCATTAGGAAGGGAGTCAGAAAGCCATATCCAGAATATATCTTTCTCAATTACATAATTGGATGCATAAATATTGGAAAGCTCAAGGATGCGCCCATCGAAATAAAAAATAATCCAAACCACGCGATGGGTGGGGTCAGAGCCTCAAGAAATCACATGTTGTGTAAGGTTAGGAGGAGCGTTATGACAAATCCATGTACAAGCTCATGATTGGACACGTGGGATGTCACATGGGTAAAATTTGTGTGAGCGGTAGACTTGAGTAAAAATCCTACAAGTTCAATTTCTTGTAAATAGAGAATACACATATGCTAAAAGTGAAGAAAATTATCCCTAACGAGGTATCTCCGTGTGGAATCAATAAGGCCACATATGTTCCAAAAGTACACAATCATTAGACAAAATCGATTAACATAGATCCCTCATCATCAAAATTGGAGAGGGCAGAAAATTGATTGTGAGACGAAGCAATCTGGGATACATCTGCCACTTACCACAGTCTACATTTTTATTGAAAAATTCATTGTCTTATGTGGGGATACAGCTACGAGAGCGGATAAGGCGAGCTTTTTGGGACACTAGCGGTTGGTTTTCTTCAATGAAAGGTGCAGGGGACTTCGCGTGGACCACAGTCAAGGAAATTAGGACTAGGAGAGCAAGGGAGTATCTGAGGGAGCCTGAGATCCGAAAGAGTGGTTGGATGAAAGAAAAAGAGAAAGTACGAGCAAAATAACGTAGATCAACTTAGTTTAATGAATAAGATAAATAAATAGAAATATGAAGCATAAGTAATCGAAACCAAAAAGATGAGATATATATAGGCAGGAGCGATACCAAGATGGAAGGGGAATGCAGCCCCGCAAGAGCTGGAAGGAGCTAAGATGGACGATTTAAGGGGAGAGCCGGAGAAGATGGAAGGGAGCAAATCCGATATTCCTCTTGGAGCCTGGAATGCAGAAGGGGAGTGGAGGACATGCGAGAGTAATGGGAGAAAGAGAAAGCTAGAGAAATACGAAGCGAAGAGAGAGACGAAACCCTTGAGATAGCAATGAATGTAAGGCCTTGTCTTTCAGTCCTGCCAATGTCCACTGTAGCAAGTTGTAGTGTAAGCCCTTGAGATTTGTGGATAGAAAAAGCCCAAGCCATTTTGAGCGGTAGTTATCTACGGCCTCCTCTAGAAATGGGAGGAATAGGAACATGTAAGGGGTTGTTTGAATCCCAGGGAGGTCCTGTGTAACAATCAAATTTGACGACGACAAACAAAGGAAGATTTGGAGGGCCAGAGGATATTCCATAGATTATGTCGATGATAGAATCAATAGCACTGTTGATGAGACCCTTCTCAACCCACAAGTTTGCGGAAAGCATTACATTTTTATTGATGTAGAGAAGAACCTTGGGCTTCAATTGATCATCCTCAGTATCACCTGATGCAGAACATCTTGTCTTTTCAGCAATAGATCTGGCTATAGGAGAGTTAAGGGACTTCAACATAAAAAGGTTGTGTGAGTCCACAAGGTCATTCTGAGCGAAAAGATGAGGGCCTTCTTTAAACTCAATCCTTTCTTGTTCGGATAGGGAGGAATCAGATCTTGACATAAGAGCTTCCCAATCTTGGATTAGAGGGATGGTGTTACGAATGTTAAGCAGTAATTCCCGGAATGATGTATGTGCAGGTTCAGAGCCTTGTTTCCTGAAGATTGAATGAAGGGAGACCGATATGTTGAATTCGTGCCAGAGGGTAGCTCCGTAAGACTTGCTTGCATAAAGTGGAATGTCCATAACCGGAGGAAGTTGACCAAGGTCTCCGACAAGGATCATAGATCTACCTCCAAATGTTGAGTCTTTGAAGTGCGGGAATGCCTCCCTAAGACGGTAGTTGATTCTGGAAAGAAGCTTTGGACCAACGAAACTAATTTTATCGATTAAAATGTATTTGATGTGTTTGAGTGAGTCTTGAAGAGAAGTGAAACTCATTTCATTTCATCATTTCATTTCATCGTACGTGGAGTGTATGATGAAAACGCCGAAGAGGATGGGATGAAGATGTGAATATGATGGGTGGTGATGGCAAGAAATAATGGAACATACTGTGCATTGATCAACAAGAAGGATTTATAAAGAAATATGTAACACAAAACTTTTCAAAAGTGGACATGAAGTTTGAACTTCTTTGATAGGTACAAATTCAGTATGTGACAACTAGTGGTTGTAAATTCAGTTTTCCATATTATTTCTTTCAAAAATGTATGTGTTCTTCACAAAAATTGCTCATAATTTGCAAACTGGCGTGAAACAAGCTCTTGGCCTGCTCAAGCTTGTCCTCATAGCCAACTTTCAATTCCAATTGTTTGTGCATAACAATTTCAGAAATCAACTCATCAATCACATGATCATCATTGTTGTTGGAAACCCACTTGTTTCCTCTCAAACTCCTCCTTAGTTAGGAATGCCATGTCTTTATTGAAGGTGGTCGCCACCGCCACCTACAAATTCTGTAGTGTTCCAACTAAGCTCTGAATTCTGCCCTAAATTCTGTGCAGTTAATGTAATAAAGCTTCTTATGAGCAAGGAAACTACAAGCAAAACTATGACATATGGTATTGTCTGCGAACCCGGGTTTTTGTTAAATCTATAAACAATTGACTATTGATCCTCGATTATTTTAGCTAAACTATTACTAAACTTGTAATTATTTTAGTTGTTTTGCTAATTCCAAACATCCCAATGCATAATGACATAGAGCCCATGGTACTATTGATCCTCGATTATTTTAGCTAAACTATTACTAAACTTGACTATGGTATTGTCAAGAACCATGCTACCTCCGTCATTATATGGATCAATTTTTTTTTAATCCACAGAAAGGCCAATAGCTAGCTAATGCTTCTTCTAAAAAACACAAAGTGTTACTATGGAAAAAGAGTACCTGACAGAGAAGAATAGTCATTGCGCCAGTTATATTGTCAATTCATAGTCATATCCACCATAACAATGACATACTATGAAAACGGTATTCTTAACAACAAAGAATCTAACTTAATAATAACCACAATGCAAAATGCAAATAACTACATTCCAAAATGTATTTATTAAGAAAAACAAGCCAAGTAATTCCACACCTTTTTATGCAGTGGTCTCTTAAATTCTGGCCATGCTGTAAAAGAAACAAGGCTAGGAGAGCTGTGGAAACTATTCAGCGTTTTATAATCAATATATTAATTGATTCTACTTTACTTGCTTTTTTTAAATGTGTTCTTCTATTTCAGCATCATTTTCTGTTCTCTTCCGCATTTTGTTTTTCAGTGCATGAAAATTCTTAAACTGTATCTCTACGTCATTCACAATTCTACTTATTTTTTTTCAACGACTTTAGCTATTTAAATTTCAGTACATACAGTATCAGATGTACTATTTTCTAAAGCTCAAATGTATATGTATTTTACGAAACTACAGCAAATTGAAAATGTAATGTGAATGCTGATACATACCTTGACAAAAAAAATGCGGTTAAAAGTAATGTCACTTTCTTATTGCTTTGTGTAATCAATGAACTCACTGCCAGCAACCAAATCCAAAATATTCGAATCCAAACTGCTGAAAAACTTATGGTGAAGCATAGACAAGGCACAAGACATTTGGGGAAAAAGGGGAAAAGCGACAGCCGGAAGAAAATACCAGCAAATCTTCAAACAAAAGAAAACAGATCCATTTAAAAAACAATAACTATTTCATTGAAAGCTGAACCGTATGAAATGCGATACTCAGAAAAATACGTAAACTAAACCAATAATTAAGACCATTCCAATGCTCCTTTTCTTTTCTCCATGCATAAACTAAACCAATAATTAAGATAAGCACGAAAATAAAAGCTTCTATAAATGTATATATACCCAAAATATCAAAACTCATAGCCCACGGATAGAGAAATACTGTTTCCACATCAAAAACAACGAAAATTAGAGCTGTTTCAGAAGTCTATAAAAATATCATCAACTCAGCTACAATTTGAGTTAAATCATTTTATGCATATCCTACAATCATGGCATTCCATGAGACCACATTTCTTTGAGGCATTCTATCAAACAGTTCATGGGCTTTTTCAAGAAATCCATTTTGTGCATATCCTGCAATCATGGCACTCCTTGAGATCACATCTCTTCGAGGCATTCTATCAAACAGTTCATCAATGCATTTTCAACAAATTCATATTGTGCATATCCTGGAATCAAGGGGCTATTTCAACGCTTCATTCCATAAGCCCACATTTATTTGAGGTAAATTTATCAAATAGTTCACGTGCCTTGTCTATGCTTCCACATTTTGCATACATGTCTACCAGGAAATTGCAACTAAATCAGTCAAAATTCCTCTATCCATTATGCTTTGATGGATGTCCATCACCTGTTCCAAAGCTCCCATTTTGGCATAGGCAGGGAGGATGCTGACAAAGGTTGTGGAATTTCTGCCTGATTAAATGGCATTTGCTACACAAAGCTTTTCATAAAAACACATATTTAAATGTATGTCAATTATTGCAGCATACAAAAGACATCGTTATCCTCACAAGGTAGTTACACTGTTTCACTATATACAACAAACAGGTCTTCAACCCAATGAGTTTACATTTGCCAATATACTCCCAGCCTGTGGAAAAATGGGAGCTTTGGAACAGGGCATTTACAGCCATCAAAGCATAAAGGATAGAGGAATTTTGAGAGATGTAGTTGCAACTATTCTACTAGACATCTATACAAAATGTGGAAGCATACCTAATGCACATGAACTGTTTGAAAGAATGCCTGAAAATGATGTGGTATCAGGGACTGCCTAATGGTTTGTTACATGTAGTTGCAAGTGCTCTAGTAGACATCTATACAAAATGTGGAAGCATACCTAATGCACATGAACTGTTTGAAACAATGCCTGAAAAAGATGGCGTATCAGGGATTGCCATGATTGCAGTATATGTACCAGATGGATTTTGCAGGGATGCTCTCACTCTTTGACGTACTAAAACAGTTCATGTGCCTTGTCTATGATTCCACATTTTGCATACATGTCTACCAGGCAGTTGCAACTACATCAGTCAAAATTCCTCTATCCATTATGCTTTCATGGATGTCCATACCCTGTTCCAAAGCTCCCATTTTGGCACAGGAAGGGAGGATGCTGACAAAGGTTGTGGAATTTGGCTTTACATCTGCCAATTGCAATTGCATGAATGTTTCTAAGTAATTATAACACATTTTTAACAAATCCATTTTGGGCATATCTTGCAATCATGACTGTCCACGATACTACATTTTTTGAGGCATTGTGTCAAACAGTTCACGTGCCTTGTCTACAGTTCCACATTTTGCATACATGTCTACCAGGACATTTGCAACCACATCTGACAAAATTCCTCTATCCTTTATGCTTTGTTTGTTTCGAGAATTTAAAATACAAACAGAGATATTTGCAAATGGTCTCATATGAACCAACTTATCTTTTGTAGAAACAAAAATTGAGAAATGCATGTATCCAAGTGTTGATAGCAAAGAAAAACACGAGTCTGTCAAAACAAATAAACTAACAATAAAATATACGGCGGGCAATGAAGGGAAAAGGAAGGACCAATGAAAAGCAAAGGAAATAAAAAATGCGGGCAACATACATTATAGGTTGCGGGAACATGCAATCTGACTTTGGAGAAATAATGACATGCCAATTTAATCCGCTAGTAACAGTTCACCGCCCCACCGCTTTGCAACTAATACGAATAGCCAAAAACAATAGTACACTGCCAGAGGTAGGTGCACACAACGTCTCTGAAGATTACATATTTTAAATTATTGCAGACTTGTATTTTCATGAGCATGGTTTTCATAAAGAACATATTTAAATGTATGTCCAGTGTAGAGTTTTGATAGATGTACGTAAAGAGTTTGACCAAGTGAAACGATGAGACAGTTTGTCATGGAATACAATTATTACAGCATACAGAAAACATGGTTATTGTCACAAGGCACTCACAGTGTTTCACCATATGCAAGAAACAGGTCTTCAACCCGATCAGTTTACATTTGCAAACATACTCCCAGCCTGTGGCAAAATAGGAGCTTCAGAATAGGATATGGACATCCATCAAAGCGTAAAGGATAGAGGAATTTTGTCAGATGTGGTTGCAAATGTCCTAGTAGACATGTATGCAAAATGTGGAACCGTAGACAAGGCACGTAAACTGTTCGACAGAATGCCTTATATAATTACTGAAAAACATTCATGGCCAAAATGGTGGTGTCATGAACAGTAATGATTGCTGGATATGCGAAAAATGGATTTTTTGAAAATGCGTTATAATTACTTACAAACATTCATGCACTTGCAATTGGCAGCTATGAAGCCAAATTCCACAATCTTTGTCAGCAGTGTCGACTCATAATATAATGATTGTTGAACAGTGCTAGTATTGATATTTGTCGGCATTTACAGCGGTGAACAGAGTATGCGGAAGGCATTGACGTGGCTGAACGTTGCAATTGCAAATGCAAAGGATCTTCCAGTTTTTGGGACTGAAATTTTTGGTAAGACTGCTTCATTCTCACAATCTACATGCATAACAACATAAAAAATTACTTTGTCTAAGGGAAATTTGTAATGGAATGTACTTTTCACTGCGACAGTATGGCATGAGACCAGTCAGCCGGTGCACTGAAAGTCTAATATGTTCACATATTTTGAAATTTTAAACAAAACTAGTGTGAAGGAAACGGTAATCCAGGCTTTTACTTACAATAACTGGACGAGCCTCCTCATCTCTACCCGCAACAAAGGCTATTCCCTCTGCAAGTTCTGCAGAGAACTCGTCTGCTATCAAATGCTCTGCATTTTATCAAAAATGAGGTTGAAATTTTAGCACGTCTAATGTTTGATCAAGCTTCCAGAAATTAGTTGTATAACTTGAGACGAGACAAATAAAAATGTTACTAAAAGCTGTAATGGAACCCCAAATTCTGTCCAGAACTTTAATTTGTACATGGATCAGAGTATGCATCATCCCTTTTCTGGTTTAGGCGATGTCAGGGAAATAATCAGTCAAATCTTTGGATGTAAAATGACTAAAAACACTCCATTTTTGTACTGTGGAATTTCAATTTTCAACGAACGTGCTAGGATTGAACATTATTTGTAATGTAGCTGTCAGCATTTGGATGAGACAAAAACAATGCCATAGAAAGCTCAAGCTATCAATGTCTATAGGGTAGCATTCTTATTTTGCACTGAGGATTTAATAAAGCGATTGGAAAAAGTGGAAATGTGAATCACATCTTTCAATTTAAGATTAAAAATATGGACAAAAATAAAATACCAATGGGAATGTTGTCTCGCCATGTGAGGCACGCCCTCAGCTGGTTTTCTGCTTTTTTCGCACTGTTTCCACGGGCTTTCAGAAACTCTTTGAGACTACATCTCTTTGAGGCATTCTATCAAACAGTTCACGTGCATTTTCAACAAATTCATATTGTGCATATCCCGCAATCATGGTATTCCATGAGCCCACATTTCTTTGAGGCATTTTATCAAACAGTTCATGTGCCTTGTCTATGCTTCAACATTGTGCATACATGTCTACCAGGCAGTTGCAACTGCATCAGTCGAAATTCCTCTATCCATTATGCTTTGATGGATGTCCATACCCTGTTCCAAAGCTCCCATTTTGGCACGGGCAGGGAGGATGCTGACAAAGGTTGTGGAATTTGGCTTTACATCTGCTAATTGCATTTGCATGAATGTTTCTAAGTAATTATAACACATTTTCAACAAATCCATTTTGTTGAAAATGGAGGCTAAACGATTTGAAGATATGAAGGCTCTGCCTACTAAAGACAAATTGATATCATCACAAGCAGAGGAAGCTTTGCAGAAGACGGAGTATTTGAACCATGCTCAGAGAAGAAAATTTCCAGATGCAAAAATTGGTCGAAAGAAAAAGCATGAGAGCTTTTTTAGAGGTTTTCACCGCCGAATAGGTATTTTCAAGCATTTTTCACTATAATTTTACAGATTTTCGTCCCATTGCTTTGAATAACATGTCGCATACCAATAAAATCGGTGAAGAATACAGAAATTAAAAAATAGGGGAAATATAAACGACCAGATATCTGATGGAAATTCAAACTTAGCAGACAAAATTTATTGGATGCCTTACCTCTGCTACTTCCTTCGCGCTAGTGAATGACAACAGATAAACATATCCGCATTTTCTGACCCCCATTAAAACCCTAGCCCTCAATGATTTCCAACGACACAGATCTCAGGAAACAAAAACGTTGCTGCAGCACGCCTCTTCAATTTATACTGCGAGAATGCAAGATTTCACGGTTCAAATGACCGAGAACAGCAATTTCGTTGCCGGAAAGAGTGCTCTGCCAACAATACGGGTTGGCACGCTGTGCTCATGGCAGCCATAATCGATTAAATTCGCAATATAACCAGCACCTTATCCTTTACCTCGGGACTATTCCGGCATGCATCTACAGTAATATAATATAAATTCTTTTATGCAACTTGCGATATTGTGATAAGAGTGCTCTGCCGACAATACAGGCTTGCACATGGCAGCCATAATCAATTTAATTCCAGACTAGACATTTGAACGTCACTTCAATCTTCTCCAGCGCTGATAATGGACAGAATCGAACGAAGGAGAAATGCTGGTCGACGATGTAGAAAATTTGAATCGTTGGATGTGTCAGAGCCCCCCGGGCTTTCTAACATAGAACACGCCTTTCGGCATAATTAGGTAATTTAATTTATAGGACATGTTGAGAAAAATGAGTTTCCCTAACCTGCATTTAAATGATGTCTCTTAGGTCTTTCGATAAATCAACTTCAACACAAACCCATTTTTAATAATTTTAAATTTTTTAAATATTAATATTAATTTTAATTTTTAATATTAATTTTTAAATTATTTTTAATTTTTATTATATTAAATTTTTAATATTTTTTAATTTTTAATTTGTATTAATTTTATTTTTTATTAATTAACAATAAAAAAATGTAAATTAAAAATATATATATATTTTTAATTTTTATTAATTTACTTTTTAAATTTTAATAATAATTTTAATTTTAAATATTTAAGAGACCTATGTCCCTGTTGATAGCACGAAAGGTGTCATTCCTAGTTATTATATTGAACCAAAATTGTCTTTTGATAACACGAAAGGTGTTATTTGCTAGGTATTATATTGAACCAAAATTGCATCATATTACTGGTAGGTGAATGTATTAATATATTTACTAGCAATCACATGTGTACAATGCAATGTGAACACCAAATGGTATATGATGTTATTAGATTTAGAAAGACACTTATTACTTTTGTAGTTGATATTGATAAGGGGTGTGATTGACAATATTGATTTTCTATTATTTAGCTAGAACAAATGTTGCGAAATACATTAGAAGGGATGTTAGATAATAGTTAGTTGTGTAATAATTGAATACAAATGCAAGTGAAACATGTAAGTTTGGTAATACTCACTCTCAAGAATGTAGTGAATGTGAAGTGTTGTTGTCAAAGTAGATTGAAAGAATGACCAAGTGCTTTAACATATTATCTCCATGAAACTAAAATGAGACAGAATATGCAATTATATATAAACAAATCTGAAATGGTTATGGCACATTCCAAATTTCTTTATTACCTCAGTGAGTTTGAGAGCATCATTGTTAGAGCTATTTTGTGCATATCTTACAATCATAGCATTCCATGAGACCACATTTCTTTGAGGCATTTTGCAAACAAAAAATGGTATATGTTATTTGTGTTATAGGGATAGTTTTTACTTTTGTAGTTGTGTTTGTTTTAAACTATGGGTGATTGATTTTGTATGTGTAGAAATATAGATGAGTCACTTCATTTAAAAAGTGCAAACATGAGGTCTAACCCTTAAAACTATTCAAAATGCAAAAAAGTGATATAATGTACAAAGCTTTGGATGGAAACAACTATAAATTGCATTGTTCTTTCTCGACATTTTAAAATTGTAGGTATTTGTGTGCAGATGAAGACATTAAAAATGTGTTGTTGTTGGTTAACATAAAGAAACGGGCAACAATAAAAAGGAAAAATTGAACATGTATGTTGAAAAGTGTAATTTTGTAATTGTAGATATATAGACCAACCACTTCATTTAAAGGTTTCATCTCTTCATTTCAAATTTGTTACAAATTCGTACATATACATTTACAAATCTCATATCATGAGTGGTATCATTTTGCGGACTGTTTTATTTGAACTTAACATGAGAATAATTATATCATGAATGGTAGCCTTTTGAGGGTAATTTTATATTCGGTAAACATGAGTACATTTGATACCCCTTGAACGGAAATGGTGTCTAGGATAGAAGAAGTGTTGAGTAAAGTAGTAGTGGAGGTGCTATCAAAGTAGAGTGTAGTATTTACGAAGGGTTGAGTGATAGTAGTCTTGCTTCCTCCTTTCTTCTTGCTCCAAGTGTTGCTATGTGCGCCATTTTTTAGTACCTTTCGAATGAAAAAGGAGGTGAAATGCGTAGATTTGCAAGCGAGGGAACTCTGGAGAAAGTTGTGAATGTCAGACCCTACCTTTCATTGGTTCCAATGTCGACAGTTGCTCTATGCATAGTAAGTCCCTGGGACTTGTGGATAGTTAATGCCCAGGCCATTTTAAGCGGCAATTGTCTTCGATTCCCTCTCGAAATAGGGGGTATCAGAATATGTAACGGGTTGGAGGGATCCCAACATGGGCCGTTGTATCTATCAAATTTGACAACAACAAATAAAGGTAATGCTGGTGGTGGCATTGATGCGTCGTAGACAATGTCGGTGATTGTTCCTGTAGCACCATTTACGAGGCCTGCGTCAACCCATAAATTTGCAATAAGCATGATTTTTTGTTGTTTGCACAACAAAACTTTGTGCTCCAACTGATCATCATCAGGATTTCTTGGTCCAACCCACCTGTTACTTTCAACAATGGATTGGGCAATTGGAACGTTCAATGCCTTCAGCATCTGAAGGTTGTGGGAGTCCACGAGGTCATTTTTTGCAAACAAATGTGGTGCGTCCTTAAAAATTTTGAGCTCTTGCTGAGTTAGGTGTGTGTCTGTGTGAGACATTAGGAGTTCCCAGTCCTCAATAAGAGGGGTTGAATCTCACATGTTGAGCAGTAAATTCCAGAATGAAACTTGTGCATCGGTTGTTCCTTGTTGCCGAAATATAGTTTGCAATGTAATGGAAGAATGAAATCCCTTCCAAAGGGTGGCTCCATAGGATTTACTTGCATAAAGAGGATTGTCCATAACTGGTGGTAATTGCCCGAGGTCACCGAGGAGGATGACTGATCTGTTTCCAAATTCAGATGTTTTTGAGTGTGGGAAAGCCTCGCGTAGCCTACTGTCAATTTTTCCTAGCAACTTTGGGCTGATGAAACTCATTTCATCAATAAGAACATATTCTATATGTTTTAGCAACTCTTGAAAAGATGATAATGCATGGCCTTCAAGGGGTTTTAATTCTTTGATTGGAATACAGAGGGTTGCATGGATTGTGGGTGCAGAGATGTTGAATGCTGAAACACCGGTAGGGGCGAGCAGAAGGAGAGGTGAGGGAGATGTGGTTGATGCTGTTGTAAATGAATTCTAGATTTTATTTATCAAAAATGATTTTCCTGTGCCAGTTGTTCCTTGAATTATCAATCTTAGTGGAGGTAGAAGTGTTTTGTTTGATGAATGGTGTAGTATGGTATCAAGAGCTAGTTGTTGTTCTGAAGACAAAGGTAGTGTGGTAGATGGTGGTGTGGCCTGCGTGTTGGTGTTATTTGTGTCTGTCTTTTCTCTCTCGATGAATGATGAACCAGTTATCTGTAAATCATGTGTAATGCCATGTATGTTCCAATTATTGTGTATGTCAAAATCTCATTTCCCCAACATTTCAAGATTGTCAAGACCCGTGTTGTTTCCCGAAAAAAGTTGTGCAAAGACCCACCATTTTTGCAATGGTCCATGTTGAATATTGCATTTGACCTCAGAGTCAGAACTAACATATGTATCATGTCCTGTGTACAATGCAATGTGAACATGCCATGGTCTGAATTGTGTTTGTTATTTCCCAAGTTTGATTTTGATGTACATGTAAGCCTTTTGCCACAATTTTTGGAGGCAATATTTCTGAAACAAGCTTGTATGGTTCTGACCAATAAATAATCAATCATATGTGGTTGGAAATAGAGTACATCCACAAATCTTGAAATAAACATTATTTAGTTACCACCTACAGTTTCCTGTGCATATCTTTATATAGTTCTTAACTTGTAGTCCAACTAATTGAATAATGGTCTCTCATTTTTCCTACATTGTTTGTCACCTTTTTGAAGTGTACCATTGAATGTTGTTGTGAGTAACCATGGCATTCATTTCTCTCTGTGTTCCCCGTATTGTTACAGAGGTCAAGCTTTTTGAATATTCAACCTATAATCACAATGAAGTGTATTTAATGAAATTAGAGGGTTGACGTAACATTTGGTTCTTGAAACAGTGTCAACTGAGCTTCCATTGAAACTGGAGACACGAGCAACTTTAAGGGCACAGACTAGAAGAGGTGGTATAGAAAGTATGTCTTCAAGTTCGTTTCTTATCCCATCTAAATGTTGTCCCCACAATGTGACACTTACACTGAATCCTGACATGTCATTTTAATTGTAGTGTTCTTCTCTTTGTTTCAGACTTGTCATGCCGACGAATTGTTGAGCATGGTGACATCATAAGAACAATGCCAATCAAATCAACTTGTAGAACCTTCAATCTTGTAGGTATGTCCTTGATTTTGGTGAAGTGAAAGTGATGGGAAGGTATTGTATCCTCATTTTCTATGAGTGGAGATATGGTTGAGGAAGGTTGCAGGAAAATCTCCAAAGCATTGTTCAAATGGTTGTAACATAGCTTTGCATCAGCAATCCTCACAATCCTCCCATTGGAAATTGTATATAGCTTCCCATTTTCAATCTACTCATAGAATGCTTCCACGGCCTCATTGAAACAGGTGATGTGGATTTCCCCTCCTTCCTGATCCACAAAATCAAACCCAAACACGGAACCATCTCCCCTTGCATTGTGATATTCACGAAGGGTTGTTTTTGCTAGGGCACGACCCTCTACGGACCACATGCGCATAGATGTATTCAATCCACTTATTTTAGTTGGTGTTCTCACAAAATATTTGTTAACCTGATTGGAACTTGCATCAACTACTGTCTTGGAGAGCATTTGTTGGTAGTCGGGTTGGAGCACCGATTATCAAATGTTTTTTGACAACAACATCCATTTCAATGATAAGAACAGTCATGTAGTGGAAAAGAAAATCATGATAGAATTAGAATTGAGCAACGGATGAAAAAAACAAACATAAAGAAATTATAATTAATATAGGGAGTTTATATACATTGGTAATCGAGTAGGAGATGAAGCTTACAGTTCACTTTTGATCATTCTAACGTGGGATTTGTGTAAGCACACAATGGAGCCTTCTTGTATTGATTTGTCAGTTACACGGCTTGCAAATTTGGAGGGTAGAAGTGTTGTCTGAAAATGTATCCCATCTGAAAGGTCAACACAATGTTGGGCAGCCATGTTGAGAATGGACCTTAGGGAGGACAAGTGCAGTATCTGAAATGTGGGGTCAACAATGGAACCACCCTCAATCAATTGAGAAATGCCTTCGTGTGTCAAATTTATTTCCATGGCAACTAAAAGATGCTCGAGATAGTCGGAGTTCTGCAAATGTATGGTGGAAAATGTAAACTTGTAGTGCAGTCAAAGATGAAATGAAGGATGTGTTATGGAAAGCATGCATTTGTAAGCAATGAGAACCTTTAAAGTTTGCTTCCTTTTTCATTTATATTTTCTAAAAAGCACAAACATGAAGTCTAACCCTTTAACAATTCAATATGCAAAAAAGTGATATAATGTACAAAGCTTTGCATGAAAATAACTAAAAATTGCATGATTCTTTCTCGACATTTTAAAACTATATGTATTTGTGTGCAGATATAATGAGGAACACATTAAAAATGGTTGTTGTTGGTTTACATAAAGAAGAGAGCAATTGTATAAAGGAAAGATATAATGAAGAACACATTAAAAATGTTTTGTTTTTGGTTTACATAAAGTAGCTTGCAATTGTATAAAGTTAAAATTGAACACGTTTGTTGAAAAGTTAGATTATGTGTTCCATATGTTCCGCCACAATATATACATGCATTTATTTGAAATGAATTACAATTATTATGTTAATCAAATAGAATGGAAAACAATAAGAACAATATGTACACTTGAAGTGAGAAAACTATAGGTATTTGTATGGAGACACAATGATAAAGAAATTAGGAATGCATAGTTGTTGGATAACAAAAACTGAACATGTGTTTAAAAAGTTTGATTCTCTGTCCTATATATACTGCCACAATACATACATGGAATTATTTGGAATGAGTTACAGTTTGTTTCAAAAACACTTATAGACAAACAATTATAAACTAATCACTACAAGCTATTTTTTAAAAATCAAATTTCTTGCTTTTTGCTTGTGCAATTTTCTTTGCACGTTTCTTGTATTTTTGTCCAGTTGCAGATGCCTCGATTGGTATTCCCATTCTCCTCAATTTTTGGGGTGGTTCATATTTCAGTGCATCTTCGTTAGAATCATAAATCAAGCAGAAGCCTCGTGAATGATCTCCAATCGTTTAGATTTTGGAGAGAAAAATTGAGGATGTTGCCATCAGGTGGAGTTAATCTCTGATCATTTCGGCTATCACTGTTTTAGGTGGTTTTGGTTTTCTATAATGCAAAACATTAAAAACACATTAAATACATTTAAACTCTTCCTCCCTCTACAAGCAAAGCGTAGTTAATGTCAATCCCAATGTAGGGAGGGGAATTGTGTTTCTAGTATGCATCATATTAAACTAGAGACGAAAAAGAAGTATGTTAGTTCTAGAAGATGTTTTTAGGTATGACAGATAACTTAAAAAGCCTTGGAAATGATCAGTCTAACATCCAACTTGGGATGCTTTGAAATGGCCTAATTGGGGAACAAGACCCTGTTAGGAAATAAGGGATAAAATATGCAGAATAATCCCTCACAGAATCGCAACAGTAGAAACTAATATGTAGAAATTATTACAGATCTCAAATAAAATTATAGAATAAAATAACACAACACAAAGAGACAGTATTTAACGTGGTTCACCCAATTTGGGCTATGTCCACCAAGAATCACTTGCTCAGATTTTATTACAAGCCACCACTCTCTCAATACAATACCCAGATCTGTTTGGAGCTATGCTCAACAAACTTTACAGAATTCACAGTCGAATTCAAAGCACATCTTGCAATGTTCTTCATACCTCTATCATATGCATAAAACCATATAAATAGGCAACTACTTAAGCAGTTTTACAAAACCGTGGGTATCAAAACCATGGGAAAAACCCGTCCCATAAACCTATGGGTCAAAAAACTCACCCATATGAGAAGAGCACGTTTCCTGATATGTCGGGTGCATTTTTTCGAGGCCAACAATATTTACGCCTAATTTTTTTTTCGGGGGCGCATACCAGGGGCTCCCGACCCGGCCCCAAACCCCAGCGAGGATACATGAAAAGTGTACAGTACTTTTAGTGTACAGTCTTCAACACTTTCACACATGAAAATAGGCTCCACAACCTAACAGACCCTCAACACATAACAAATGCTTTCATTGAAGAAGGCACATGCCCCCACATGCCACTTCGGAAAAAAGATTGTAGTCAACTATAAAACAAAATGTAACAACTGTCATATCAAAATGTGAAATAACATTGAAAGCATTTTCCAGATTCTACTTTTGTGTCATCATTTAAATTGATCTTCTAGTATGATGCTTTACTATCTATGCTAGAAAAAATATGGAAGACATGGCTCTTAACCCTTACACTAGTGGTGGAATCAACTATGCAAAAAGTAAAGTTTGTATTTCTATTTGGGCTTGCATTGGTACATCATGATTAGCCATGAATGTTTCCTCAGTCATTGGATTTGCATTAGATGTAATAGGTGTACAAAGTATGTTTAGTAAGAACCATCTTTAAGAATTCATTCTAAGTATGAAAGTGATTTTAAAAGCTACCAATTACCAATCAAAATTTGCTCAAGTACACACTTGTTGTAAACCTATAATTTGTGTTCATGATATTATACACAAGAATTCATTTGAACACAATTGGGTTTTTAAATTTAGATTATGTGTATTGATACATAATTCCACTTATCAACATATCTAGACAATATATATGCATTTATTTTCAAATGTAGTATTACAAATGATTAATACAAATACAATGGAAAATACAACAATAACACTTGATCCAAGTTGCATTCTATAGGTATTTATAATTAGAACAATGATAAAGAAATTAGGAATCACAATAATTGTTGGATTCAACAAAAAATGATACATTTGTTTACAAAATTTGATTCTGTTAATATACTGCCACAATAATCACATACAATAATTATTTGGTACCTTACAGGGATATTCAAAAACACTATATATTTCTACAAACCTGATGTTCCCTAAACTAACCACTATAAGCTATTTCTTTAAATCAAATTTATTGTTTTTTGCTTATGCAATTTTCTTTAACACATTTCTTGTATTTTTGTCCAATTGCAGATGCCTTGATTGGAATTCACATTCTCCTCAATTTGTGGGGTGGTTCATATTTCAATGCATCTTCCTTAGAATCATAAATCAAGAAGAAGCCTCGTGAATGATCTCCAATTTTTTGGATTTTGGAGAGAAAAATGGGGATGTTGGCATTAGGTGGAGGCGATCTCTAATCATTTTAGTTATCACTGTTTTAGGTGGTTTCGGTTTCTTGGATACCATGGACATTGAAACTATGTTATCTATCAAAAAATTTCTTTCATTATGTTTTAATGCATTTGTATATCCTATTTCCAAGTTGAAGGTATTTTTTTCCTTTGGCCATTTTCAATTTCCTGGAACATCTTTTGTTCATGCTTTAAAATACTATTTTTATCTTTTGTAGAATGGTTGGTTTAAACTTTTAATGATTCATTAAGTTGATACATAATAGGAAACCCTTACATTCAAAGCTCCAATTTTTCCCAATTATTTCTACAGAATGTGAGGCATTTCAAAGGAAAAATTTGTATCAAATACCTTGCTTTTGTAACCAACTACACCTGGTTATACTCTCATTGAATTTGCCATATTATCAATTGATACACTTTATACATATATTTCATAGTCATACATTCACTAGCATGATTCTAAAATACTTCTAGAATAGTGTGATCACGAAAAAGATGTCTTTATTTGATTCTGAAGAAGCTTCTGATTCTGCACAAGAGAAAATAAACATAACGAACAATTATGATCAGAAGAAACCTTGCACCATTGGTTCAAATGATTTATGCATTGTATTTAATATCTTCATTCACATTATGATGACATAATAGAAGAATTAGAGAAAATTGCCTAAATGAGAAATATATAATTGGTTATGGTGTTACAAGCATATTTATAAATGTGTTCTAAAGAATTGTAATCAAATTGCTATAAAATCAGACTTTCTTAGGACATTACCCAAAATATATTGCGTGAAGTTGGAACTAAGCTCGAAATAGTTGGAAGCATCAAACCATAGGAATCTTTTATGAGTCTGTGTGGATATTCACTCCATTCTCCACCTGGAAACCTGTTGTTTTATGATTACATGGTAAACAAAATTCTCATCCTACATGATAGTAAAGTTTATTAACAAGCTATGTCTTACAATTCTTCTACTTATTTATAATGTGTTCTAAAGAATTGTAATCTCTATATTACTATAAAGAGACTGAATCACAATACACTACCCATAAATATTACGTGAATTTGAAACTGAGCTAAAACATCCATTGAAGCATTAAGCATAAAATCTTGTGAGTCTACATGGATATTCACTTTCTCCATTTGGAAACCTGTTGTTTTATGATTACATGGTAAACGGAAATTCTGTGGGACATCCTACACGATGAGTAAAATGATTATGTTATGAAGAAAAATGGATCTATACATTGTAGATTCATATTTTGAAATAGAAGAATCTAATCAATCTCTAACCTACATATCAAATCAAGGATCAAATATAACAATATCATCTTTTTGCATGTTTGCCCATTCTTTTATAGGATGCACCTCTTTTTGTATAATCTCCTTAACTCAGGTTGATATTAAATCAGAATAATCAAACTGTGCCCACAATCCACAAGGGGCATTTCAATCTATGTAGATTTCTGTCATATGTATAACTCACCCCATTTTCATTAATTTCCTTTAATTTCAAACTTATCACACTTTTTTCATATGTAAAAATCTATTTTAGAGTGCTAGATGGAAAACATCATATGACTTGAATCAAGTTGATTCTTGATAGAAAAGATTTTAGATTCACAATAAAGTGATCAAGTATCCAGGAGCCAATAATAGATATTACATTCTGAAGCTATTGAATGCTTAGGCTTTACATTATTTATATCTTCCTCGCTGGTAAACCTCACTCCATGTCAACCCTCCAAGCTAATGTTTTCTTGAGCAGGCTAAGAATTATTTTATTGGAACTCTGTTTCAACATGCAGTTTGTCCTCTGACCCTGGAAATCATGGTGCTAAAAATAGAGTGAGCAGATATGACTAATGAAACATAATTATTATCTTTCATGTTTAGAACAATGATTATGTCATATATCAAACATGAAACATGTATCATTCTAGTTGTTTCACCCGCCAATGTATACCTGACAAATTGTGATGCACTTCAAATGGCAAGATTTGCCGATGTTGATGGTCAATTCCTTTTTGAGGATATTTTGATAGTCAAATCATTGATTTTATTTTCATGTGGATTTTGTAGGTGTCAATTCAACTATTGTGAGAAAGGACTCTTATTAAGTTGATTTACTAATTTTGGGTATTCTAATTTGTTGGTGCTCAAAATAGTCTCACCCCAATTTGCCTTTGAAAATCTATCGATTTATGGCCTCTGTCACTTTCTTTTTCCCCGTGTTGTGCCTGGTTAATCTTTGTTGCCATTTTTAATTTGTTCCTGGGTCGTAGATCACTTATGGGTCCATGGTTTGCTCCTTGTTTCTTTGTTCCTCCAAAAAAGGTCTGTAATTTGGGTCTCCCATTCTCTGTTCATCTAAAAACTCAGGTTCTCCCATATTTTCCATTCTCCACGGTCAGGATTTGTTTTCCTTGTCATTTCTGCCCTAAATACTTGAAGAAAAATGAATGGATGTGTCTCTGATGGACATATTTGAGCCTTGTAACATTTCTAAATTCTCTGTCCTTGGAGAAATTTTCATTTTCGGGCTCAAATGATCATTTTTCTGTATTTTATGGTTTGACGGGTGTTTCTCCCGGTCAAATTTACATCCTTGCATCGACAGGGGATGTGGCACCTTTTGGTTGGACGCGGCTCAGCTGGGTACTTCAAAATTTCTATGAATCACCTCAACTTAAAATGTGTCCACGTGGAGGAACGACGCTCATTTGAAGATCTACTTTTTGGTTTGGCCTTGGAGTAGCGCCGGGAGGACACGTGGAGGTTTCTGCTACTTTTCCTGGACTTAGATAAATTTTATGTAGCTAAAATAGTTTGGCGGAGAACGGGGACACGTGGCAAGGCTGCACTCACTCAGAGTCTTTTAAAGAAGCACCAGGAGGACACTTGGAGGCCTCCGCTCACTTTGCATTTTGCTTGGAATTTTCAATGGCCAAAGGAGACTGGCCCAGAGCATGACACTTGGCACCCTTCCGTTGAGCTTCATTTTCAAACAAATTTTTTCGGGCCAGGACATGTGGAGGAGCTCGTGCTCATTTGCATTTTCTCAGACTTTTCAACGGGGGACTATCTCAAGATGCGACCATTGGTGACATGTGGCAGTTTGAAGCAGTCAAAAGGAGTGGACACGGAAGCCCACCATCATTCAAGGTATCAAATTTTTGGGGACCATCTCAAGGTGCACCATGGTGACACGTGGCAAAATTGAAAAGTCAAAAGGGTGAGGAAGTGGACCATTGGGGGTAACTTAGAATTTTTTCCTCTTATGCTCCAAAGGATTAAAACATCAAAATGGCCTGCAAGCCCGATGGAAGAAAGGTCAAAGCTTGCTCCAGTCAACGACAGAGGTGCGGGCTTTTGGAGGAAATTTGGAAAATTTTCCCTTTGTGGGAAAAGGAGTTAAAAGTATAAAAGGGAGTGTGGTTCCGCTGGGACCCACATTGGAAACTTGAAGCGGAAGGGCGGAGCTGTGGGGAAAACTTGGAAAATTTTCCTTTTTCCAAAAAGAGGGTCAAATGGCAGAATTTATCCGCGGTTCCTTTGGGACCCACCTCAGGACACGTGTCAGGCTCATTTCTCAAGGGCGGAGGTGCGGAACAAAATGTGAAATTTTTTCATTTTTCCAAAAGTTGTAAAAAGTTAGAAGGAACCCCCAGGTCTATTTTTAAGATTTGAATCTTCCACATGGATGGCCCAAATTCAAAGTAAAGATCAACGACAGCTGAGAGTCTGAATCTGATTTTCCCCCATTTTACTGAAACATGCCTGGAAGTGCGAGTCTTCATGATTTCTTGGTATTTCCTACACGCCAAACAGAGAGGGGAGTTAATGTTGATATCTGAGTTTGGTGGGGAGATTTGGAAGATGTCTTTCACCATTAAAATGGTCTGACTATCACGCTCGATCTGGATTTTCTGATTTTTCTTCTCCTGAGCATGCAAGGAGCCAGATTTGACAGATTAGGGGTGGAAGTGGTTGGAAAATTGAAGAAAGAGTGATCTACCAGAGGAAGGAGTTGAATGCAGGAGATATTCGATGAGATCTTCCCCCTCGAGCACCTGGTGACTTTTTGTAGATCTGATTCTGAGAATCACAATCATGATCATGGCAAGCACTGGTAGCACTCAATGTCTAGATTTTTGGGGGGAAAAGGGGCTCTGTTGTAAATGTTATAAATGGCACAAATTTTTCATGCAAATGGTTGGAGTGTTAGGGGTCAGGACTGAATTTTCTAATAGAAAAAGCTTGATAGAGCCCATCATTTTGAGAAGCCATTTGAGAAGCTTGTATATCTCTTTTGTATTAAATCTGATCATGTCAAGGTGGTTGCAAGTGTACAGCCATTGACAAGCTCTGAGACTGTTCTAGAAACTTTCCCCTGCTGATAGATTTAATCAAATTCGAGTTATTCTGTGTTGTCTTGAGAAAAATGTGTTTGTTTTATTTCTGAATGTATGCAAGTAGTTTTTCTTGTTTCTGTTGCAATCTTGTATTAAAATCTGATTCAATCACACAGGCCTCAATCCTTGTGATAGTTTAGTGGCATCTGCAATTTCATTTCTTAGAAGAGCTTTCATCTGGGATTGGAATAAATGATTTAAAATCACTTTTCTTTCATCTGTTGACAGAGATTGTCTGTAAGCCTCTGGGTGTACCTTAGGCATGATTTGACTTAGATCTTGATGCTTTTTTGGGTTTTCTAACTCGAGCCTTCATGATAGAATCTCAAAGATTGTGTGAAAAAGTGCTAATCTGGGCCTCCATTGAAGCACATATTCTAGTTAAAGAAACATTTTAGCTATTTTGTGGCATTCTGTTGGTTTAACCTTCCATTTTGTAAGATTCCTCAAGGATCTGGTGAATCAAGTTCATCCTGCCCCACCTCCCACCAAAAAATTATTCAAAAACAACCAATCCTACCTGTACTACCCTTGTTGTCATGTGTGTATGCCAAATGCATAATCTCCATTACCAAAACATGCAGAAGCAATCAGGGTCCCAAATGTCTTTAGTAACCTTTGCCTTGTTGTGAAAATATCTCCATGATCTGGAAGTGACAACTCGTGAGAGTCAGATTTGGTGTGTTGATCATATTTTCCCAAGGTCTTCTCTATAAAATTTATGCAAAAGAAGGATTTATCATTCTTCTTCAATAACAGAGGTTACAAAATAGGTTCTCTTACCTTGGTTGAAAGGCACAACCTAAAATAGTTAGGATCAGATCACATCCTTTTAAGGTGCTACCCACTCCTTTCAAAACCTGAGTGCTAACAAGTCAGATAGATTGCTTCCCTGGCTACAAAATGACATACATGATTATCTATCTGCCTCTGAGTGTCCTGTCAAATCCATGATGTTGCTCGGTCTTTGAAGGAGATTAAATTTGGGTACCAAAATGTCTTAGAATACTTTTCTACAGGATGTAACAACTGCCAGAAAATACTTCCTACCCTCAATCACAATTAAATTTAGAGAAAATTCCAACTTACTTGTATAAAGAGTCAAATTAATCCATAGAATAAAAAGTGTAGGAAAAGTTGAAGCTGCAACAAGGGTAAGAAACAACTACTGATAAGATAGAATTATGCAAGAAATAAAGAGGAGGCAATCCATCAGTAGTTGGACATTGGATTGACACTTTATCAAGGGCTAAGTTATAGAGAAATGTTGACAAAATAACATCTATGTAAGTTTAAATTTGGCTAGCAGACCACATGAGAAAATCTTCGTTACACCATGACACTTGTTGAGTGGTCAATTAGAAAGGATGAAACTTGGGAAAGTTAGTATGTACCCTAGAAAGGATCAATCAAGTTGTATTTGGGCAGATGTTAAGTAATTTAAGGTATTTTTTTGACCAATGAAGCTAACAAATAGATGGAGGCAAAAGTTAAACAAGGCACATGTTCTCAAAGTTAGAATTTTGGTATTGACCAAGAACCAATGTTGTAGAATTGGTCATAAGAGGAGGCTAATCACCGAAATATGAGTTCTACTAACTACATGTACAAGTCTGCTTCACCATAATTTAAATGCCTTACAAGCCACTGAAAGATTGACTAAGGTGATTGACAACAAGAAAGATCTCTTCCTACCCTTGAAGAAGACAAATAAATATTTACCAACTTCAACCCTATGCTAACAAATAATTTGAACGCGTAAAAGAAGACATCAAAAAAATAATTGTTATACAACTAGGGATGTTAAGAATTCAATAAGGTGTTTGCAAATCAGACGACAGAGTTAAGGAGGTGATGCATATCACAAAGGACACACGTTGGAGGACACTTTATCAAGGGCTAAGTCTATGCAGGGTAGTTGAGAAAATATCAGCCTTGTAAATTTAACCATTTAGCAAGAAAAAACAGGTCTTCGTTATAATTTCCATGACACTTGAATGAGTGCAATATAAGAAATTAATTACGATAACATTGCAAAAGAAATGATAAGGTCATTCAAGGTCCATCATCAGATCTTACAGTATAAGGTATTTGTGTTTGAAGCATATGGTAAAAATGGCTAAATAGCTACATGGATCACAACACAAAATAAAACCTCATTGACCAAGGAGGTCAAAGCTGTAGAACTAGTCATACTGATGGAGACGGAGGAAATAAGAAATATAGTATCAATTGCTACATATCAAATATAAACAGAATTTAAATGCATACTGGGAATTCACCGTATTTATGAAAGAGGAGTTGACTGGAACTTGGAGATCCTGAACAATGAAATTATAGTGTTAGTGAAGTATTTAAAGGTTAATGCATGCAAAAGTTTCCAAATAAATTTAAAAATAGTATTAAGGAAAGTGACATGCAATATCAGAAACAGCAAAAATGTTAAAAATAGGGAATCTGCAAAATTGTTAAATCAATAAGCAAAAGCAAAGGGAGTGTTGGAAAATAGCAAAAGCAAAATTCTGCAGAGATTTAGAATGTCCAAATATCATGAATTGTCGCAAATACCCCAAAAGTAAGTGTAAAGAATTGCTCAAAAGGTCATTTGAAGTCCAAATTTGACAAAGTCCCATGAATTTCCTGAAAGCTTTTGTCATCCTGATAGAAATCCATGCAGATTCCGAATACCACAAATTACATGTATGCTTGTTTGTGACTAACACTTCTAAGATTGGTAGACAATATCCATAAGCACCTATGGTTGTTCCATGTCAATTTTAGGGAGATCTATAGGGCCTTCTAATTTTTATTTCGTGTACATCTAATTTTCATCTGAAAAGAGTTGTGAATCCATCACCTTGAATTCATCATTATTAAAGAATGAATGGGCATCATATTTACCATCAGGTGAACTACAGACCTCATTATACATAGAATAGGTCCGGATATTATCAAAGAAGATTTTGACAATAATTGAAAGATAAGGATAGATGGTCAGAAAAAAGTCAAAATTTTGCAAGATAGACCAAGGACAAGTCTGAGGATAAAAATGCAATAAGATTGCATCAATACATAACGGAGGTTGCTAGCAATCGCATGTGTACAATGCAATGTGAATGCCGAACGGTATATGATATTTGATTTCTGGAAGGATAATTAATACAATATTTAGTTGATGTTGATAATGGGTGTGATTAGTTTTGTAATGTAGGAATATCGATTAAGTTTTGCATTTAAACATTCTCTCTTTATACTTCAAATTTGTTACAAATTAGTACATATAGATTTGTAAATCTTATATCATGAGTGGTAGCGTTTTGCGGACTATTTTATTTGAACTAAACATGAATACATGAAGGCTTCAATACATTTGTAGATTTTATATCATGAGTGGTATACATTTGATACCACTTTGGATAGTTTATTACTTTTGTATTTTATGTGGTTTGTAATTATTTGGGGAAAATTGTGTTAGTGTTGCAATGTGTTTGAGACGGTGGTTGCATGGGTTTTTTGGTTGGTTTTTTGTTGAAAAATCCTTTTTTGTATTGCCGATAACATATTGATAAGGGGTGTGATTGATAGTGGAAGTGTAGGAATATAGATGAAACATTACATTGAAAGGTTTTATGTGTACATTTTAAATTTGTTACAAATTCATACATATACATTTGAAAATCTTATATCATGAGATCTGTACTAAACATGTATTACATGAAGACCTTTGTACATTTTTTGCAGATTTTATATTATGAGTGGAAGTTTTTTGTGGCCAATTTTATTTGCACTAAACATGAATACATTTGATACCCCTTGGATGGTTTACTAGCCACTTTTATAATTTGTTGAGTAAAGTAGTAGTGGAGGTGCTATCAAATTAGAGGGTAATATTTACAACGGAGTTGTTTTGGTTGAACACATATAATTTTCCTAGTGTGACTTTGAAGAAGATGTGTCATGCTCTCATACCACCTTTGTTTTTGTGAATAGTCTGTAGTATTTGTAGTTCAAGTAATATAGCTTTGTTTCGTGAAAAAAAAATTACAATAATTTGGTTACTAAAATAATTTGGATGGTTGATTTTAACAAGGATTAAGTTCACAAAGTTTTTGACATATGTGAAAATAAATAAGTCAATGGTTATGGAATGCTAGGTCCAAACAACTTAATGCACTACCTAACAATACAATGCAATACCTTTGGATAAACCTGCCTGAGAACCATTTCTAATTCTTTTTTGCATCAAATTTGTATCATGATGAAATGGTTGTTGCGGCAAGCCATCAACAAGATGTGAGATTGTTCTTATAACATTCCCCTGATAAATTTGGTCATTCTGGATTATTTTGTGTTCACACTGCTTGGCAATAAATTTGCATATACTTATATTTTTGAAAGTTTTCAGTTTGTGTTTACATGGGCCACTTAATTTTAAGGTTCCATACATTTCAAAGTTGTTATAAATTCGTACATGGGGTGATACATTTGATAATTTTCAATAGTTAATTTATCAGTTGATGTTGTATGTATTTAATTTGTGGATTTTTAAAGTTGTCGCATCGTGTTGTTCACAATGTCAAAAACATAATTTATTTGTATTGATAGTTGTACAATTATTACTTTTGTAGTTGATGTTGATAAGGGGTTTGATTGATTTTCTAAGTGTAGAAATATAGTTGAGTCACTTAATTTTAAGGTTGTTTCTACATTTCAAACTTGTTATAAATTCGTACATGAATACATTTGATACCGTTTTCGATAGTTAATTAATTTTATAGTTGATGTTGTATGTATTTAATTCGGGTTTATTGTGTTAGTTGTGCATCGGTTGTTCGGTTGGTGTTTTGTTGGAAAAACATTTATTGTACAGTTGATAATGTGTGTGATTGATAGTGGTAGTGTAGGAATTTAGTTGAAACATTACATTGAAATGTTGTATGTGTACATTTAATTTGTTACAGATTCGTACATTTAAAGTTGCAAATCATATATTCAAAACATCAAATACATGTAAGATATACGTACACATAATGAGACATGTATACATTTGCAGTATTTATATCATGAATGGTAGCCTTTAGTGGGCAAATTTTAGTTTCAATAAACATGATTACATTTGATACCCCTTGAACACAGTGTCGCTTTGGATACAAGAAGTGTTGAGTATAGTAGTAGTGGAGGTGCTATCAAAGCAGAGGGTAGTATTTACGATGGGTTGAGTGATAGTAGTCTTGCTTCCTCCTTTCTTCTTGCTCCAAGTGTTGGTACGTGCGCCATATTTGAGTATCTTTCAAATGAAAAAGCAGGTGAAATGCACAGATTTGCAAGCGAGGGAACTCTGGAGAAAGTTGTGAATGTCAGACCCTGCCTTTCAGTGGTTCCAATGTCGACGGTTGCTCTATGCAAAGTAAGTCCCTGGGACTTGTGGATAGTTAATCCCCAGGCCATTTTAATCAGAAATTGTCTTCGATTCCCTCTCGAAATAGGGGGTATGGGAATATGTAACGGGTTGGAGGGATCCCAACATGGGTCGTTGTATCTATCAAATTTGACAACAACAAATAAAGGTAATGTTGGTGGTTGCATTGATGCATCGTAGACAATGTCGGTGATTGTTCCTGTGGCACCATTCACGAGGCCTGCATCAACCCATAGATTTGCAATAAGCATGATTTTTTGTTGTTTGCACAACAAAACTTTGTGTTCCAACTGATCATCATCAGGATTTCCTGGTCCAGTCCATCTGTTACTTTCAGCAATGGATTGGGCTATCGGAACGTTCAATGCCTTCAACATCTGTAGGTTGTGGGAGTCCACCAGATCATTTTTTGCAAACAAATGTGGTGCATCCTTAAAAATGTTGAGCTCTTGCTGAGTTAGGTGTGTGTCTGTGCGAGACATTAAGAGTTCCCAATCCTCAATTAGAGGGGTTGAATCTCGCATGTGGAGCAGTAAATTCCAGAATGAAACTTGTGCATTGGTTGTTCCTTGTTGCCGAAATATTGTTTGCAATGTAATGGAAGACTGAAATCCCTTCCAAAGGGTTGCTCCATAGGAATTACTTGCATAAAGAGGACTGTCCAAAACCGGTGGTAATTGGCCGAGGTCACCAAGGAGGATGACTGATCTGTTCCCAAATTCAGATGTTCTTGAGTGTGGGAAAGCTTCGCGTAGCCTACTATCGATTTTCATAGCAAATTTAGGCCGATGAAACTCATTTCATCAATAAGAACATATTCTATATGTTTCAGTGACTCTTGAAAAGACGATAATGCACTACCTTCAAGGGGTTTCAGTTCTTTGATTGGAATACGCATGGCTGCATGGATTGTGGATGCGGAGATGTTGAATGTTGAAACACCGGTAGGGGCGAGCACAAGTAGAGGTGAGGGAGATGTGGTTGATGTTGTGAATGAATTCCAGATTTTATTTATCAGAAATGATTTTCCTGTGCCAGTCATTCCTTGAATTATCAATCTTAGTGGAGGTAGAAGGGTTTTGTTTGTTGAATGGTGTAGTATGGTATCAAGAGCTATTTGTTGTTCTGGAGACAAAGGAAGTGTGGAAGATGGTGGTGTGGCCTATGTATGTTGTTGTTAATTGTGTCTGCCTTCTCTCTCTCGATGAATGATGAACCAGTTATCTGCAAATCATGGGGAACGTCATGTATGGTCCAATTATTGTGTATGTCAAATCTTGTTTCCCCAACATTTCAAGATGTCTAGACTCCTGTTGTTTCCCGGGTGAAGTTGTGCGAAGACCTGTCATTCTTGCAATGGTTCTTGTTGAATATTACATTCGGGC
Organism: Taxus chinensis; assembly: GCA_019776745.2. Lineage (NCBI taxonomy): Eukaryota > Viridiplantae > Streptophyta > Pinopsida > Cupressales > Taxaceae > Taxus > Taxus chinensis. Next base: position 234,818,274 of record CM034157.1, on the reverse strand, counting down.
TCAGAGTCAAACTAACATCTGTAGCAAGTTTTGTGTCTGCGGTAGTGCGTAAACATGCCATGGTCTGTAGTTGTGCTTGAACATGTCCCAAGTGTCGTTGATGTCATGTGGGGTTGAGCCAAATTCAAATTTAATATTTCTAAATTTTTCTACCAACAGAAAAGGTCATATGACGTATTCTTGTAATAAGGAGTTGCTTGACCAACATTCACTACATTCTCGAGAGTGAAGGTGTAGAAATATAGACATATTTAAAGATCGTTACAAATTTGTACATTACTTTACAAATCTCATATCATGATGGTAAATTTTGCGGACTATTTGAACTTAACATGAATAAATGAAGACTTTCGTGCATGTGCATATTTTATATCATGAGTGGTATCAAATTTTTTCGTCTAAACATGAATACATTTGATATCATAATGGATAGTTACTTACTTTTGTGTAATTGTGCTAGTGTTGCATTACTTATATTCCTTACCATTTCTTGTTCTCATAAGACCATTTTAATGGTAGCTCATATGAAATTCAAGGAGCTTGTTATGGATTATCTGACCTTAATGTATGGAAGTGTCATGTAAATTTAAAAGTTCAAATAACATAGGTCCACAAAACACTATCTCATGATATAAATATTTGGCAATTTATCTTGTCAATTGTTTTTAGTAACTCTAATATTGATGCTTCATGTTGCAGGATATTTGCCATCATTTTTTGAATTTTATAGTGACTCATCTATATTTCTACACATACAAAATCAATCACCCATAGTTTAAACAAACACAACTACAAAAGTAAAAACTATCCCTATAACACAAATAACATATACTATTTTTTGTTTGCAAAATGCCTCAAAGAAATGTGGTCTCATGGAATGCCATAATTGTAGGATATGCACAAAATAGCTCTGACAATGATGCTCTCAAACTCTTTGAGGTAATAAAGCACTCTGAATTGTACCCTAACCATTTAAGCTTTGTTTATATATGCTTGCATATTTAGTCACATTTATGTTTCTTGGAGAGCTAATATGTTAAAGCACTTAGTCGTTCTTTCAATCTACTTTGACGTCAACACTTCACATTCACTACATTCTCGAGAGTGAGTGATAGAAAACTTACATCTCTTACTTGCATTTGTATTCAATTATTACACAATTAACTATTATTTAAAATCCCTTCTGATGTACTTTGCAACATTTGTTTTGGCTTTAATAGAAAATCAAAATTTTCAATCACACCCCTTATCAACAACTACAAAAATGATGGATGCATTTACTTAGCATGATTCAACAATTCAATGAAGGTGCGAAGTGTTTGTTAGCTTGCTCGGCTATGCAATACTGTATACTGAGAGAGGGGCCTCATAATCAACAAGCATATATACTACAAAAAAGTAGGGGCCTTCAACCAATTGGCCTTCTATAGAAAATCATTTTTTATGAAAAATACCTTAACTGTTGTACATTCTTGACACTTTCTATATTAAATTCACTTTGGGGAAATTTTCAATCTGATTGTATTTGCTATAGAAGAAAGAAATCTTCACTTAGACTTCTAAAGTCAGTACATCCAAATGTTTAAAACTACAATGCCATATATGTAAAATTGTAATCACTACCCCAAAAAGTCGCATGCTTTAATTTAGAAGAGATCCCCTTTCGCTGCTGCTCAAACCAAATAATAATTACATAACCAAGAAAGAAAAAATCTTCAATTGCCAGACTACTATCCATGAGATGAAAAGTGTAGACAATATACATAATAATTGCATATCCAAGAAAGAAAGAATCTTCAAATACAAGACTAATATCCATGAGATAAAAAAGTGTGTAGACAGTACCATGAGATAAAAAGTGCAGACAATCTACATGACTTCAGTTTTCAACTGCACATGTTTAAAGTTGTCCAAGTCTGTTTCCAAGGAAAGAAAATTCACGCAGAAGGTATATTTTATCACATACAATATCAACCATAGAATTGACTGCTTGGCAAAATTCATGAAATGATATGGCACGTATTTAAAAGCATGTTTCACAAAGTTCATATTGGCCTCATGTCTCCTGATACTTCTTAAAATCTTCTGTTGTTCCAGCTTCTCCATCAATTTGTTCAATGGTGTTCTCTGATTTCATGTTGGTCTGCCTTTGGTTGTCATTCATGATGGCCTCCAGATCCTCCATTCTCCTTTTTACGACCGCTGTGCAGAGAACTGAAATCCATCAGAAGGGAGAAACAGTCATTAGCAAGATTAGAGGAGGAACCCCAAGTAAAATAGGAAAACTACCAGGATAGATCAATGGTAGATCGAGGCATTTAAATGTAATGCTTCATCTATATTCCTACACTTACAAAATCAATCACACCCCTTATCAACATCAACTACAAAGTAATAACTATCTTTCTAAATCAAATAACATATACCGTTCGGCGTTCACATTGCATTGTACACATGTCTACCAGGGCACTTACAATTACTACATCTGACAAAAAACCCCTTTCTATTATGTTTTGATGGATGTGCATACCCTGTTCCAAACCTCTTATTTTGGCACAGGCTGGGAGTGCGGTGGCAAAGGTGAACTGATCGGGTTGGACACATGTTTGTTGCATTTGGTGAAATAGTGTCAATGCCTGGTGAGGAAATCTATGTCTTCCGTAAGCTGCAATGATAGCATTCCATGATAAGTTGTCTCGTTGTTTTAAATCGTCAAATACTTTGCGAGCATCCATCAAACTCCCGCACTTGAAATGCATGTTGATAAAGTTATTTTGAAAATTCATTTCCGCGGCAAATGTAATTCCCCTTACCTTTTTTGAAAATTTTGCCAATTGGTGAATTAAATTTGAGAAAAATGTCCTATATAGCTTTCCCTTTGTGAGCCTATTTTGTGAATCCTCCAGGATAGGAATTTCTGGTACTGGTTGGAAAATTTGCCTGCTTATCATTGCTTTGAAGTTTTTTTATTGAATTTCCCCAACTACATTAGTTGCTATGGATGGGAATAGACTTAGTAGTTATTATTTTTGGTTGTGAAGGTGTGTGTACTCTATACAGGAGGCACATGTTTGAATCCATATGGGAGTAGGGTTTTACATCTTGTTGAACAATATATAAGGTAAATGGAAAAAACCACCTCTTGCAGGCTTCCACAAGGGGGGTCTTAGACACCAAATTGGTGGATCTTGTTGGGCAGTGACCTAAAAAACCACCTTTACCATTACCTATCTCAGGATTTTTTAGTGTATAGAAGGTCTTGTTAACTTGATCAAATTCCATAATGTAGCTGGAATTGCATAATATAGGCACATCACTCTCAGAATGACTCTATTTGACTAAATGATGAGGCAATCACGATTTACCAAGTCTAGTAATAGGTTCTGATGGTTGAAGTTCCCGTAGCTGTTTAGCACAAATTTCTATGATAGGAGCCAGAACTTCTAATCTGAACTGGGGCTTCAAGATCATTCTCTATAATTTGAGCGGACAATGAACTTAAAGGAGAGAGTTAATGGCTACTTTTGTTTCAAAATGTTGTCGGATAATTATTCAAACAAACCTATTTATCTATGCCTTTCTATGAGCGTGAGTTCCAAATTTTTACATTCTTCTTTGACAAGGAAAGAGTCGTCAAAAGATCCCTCTTGAGAAGGAAACATTTATAATTGATACGAAAGAACATTGTATCGGGAAAAGTGTGAGTTTTCACATAAATTATGCTCATGTTATCAATAGTAACACATGATATGGACTTTGGAGTTCAAAATGAGAAAATATTTTCCTCTTTTTTAGATTTTAAACTTTTGTTTATCATTGGTTTATCTTTGTAAGACATGATGGAAGCTATGACATCTTAAAAGAAGTGTGCCATAACTTGTTGATTTTGTGGAATTTGTTTGACAGGGGTAAATGATCACAGAATCCTAAATGTAGTAACTATTGCAGTCTGATATATTTTGCACTTTTAGGTGCAAGCTCCTATGGACTTGTAAATATGGGGAACATGGCCATTAATCCAACAAAATATTAATAAGTCTTCATTTGGAGCTTGGTTATCAGTTGACTTGTAATTGAGTCTTATTTGGTTTTTTTGCATCATTTAAATGCAAACTCTAGAGAAATTGACTAATTTCCATAAGATTTCTTGGCAGGAGCATGGACTATGTTTAGTTACAGATGGACTACATTTTGATAAGTGTGTAAGTTTTTATTTTAATCATGGAAGACCTAGAAGTATTGTTTGTGACAGGGGGTAAATGACAATGGTGGAATGTTTTATGAATAAGCAACTTTTATGAAAATATGGAGATGTATTACATCTTGTGTTGATGCTTTTAGCTACTTCAAGGAAAAAGGTTCTACACAATCTGATGCCAACGCCAGGGATAATGGAAGGAAGTTCTAAATGCTTACAAGAAGTAGGTAGCTTATAAAATGTTTGTAGAGGTGGAACATTCTCAAGCAGCAGAGGCAGAAAGAGCAAGACAACCAACCTCTCCAGTAGAAGATGGTACTTCAAACAAACAATTGGATGGAGTGGATATTTTACTATCTAATAGTTCAAGCTTGGTAAGAGATCTACAGGCACTGAGTTCTAGCCATGAAATAGAAGCAACTTCTTCAAATCATTTAAGGGAAAAAGGCATTTCTAAGCTATCAAGATCTATCAGCATCAGGAAAATCACCCATTAAAAAAGCTTTAAGGGTTGGCATTCAGTGGGCATATCAGGAAAAATGAAGCAAAATACCGATGAAAATTGAATAATTTGAGGGTACATGTATTCATAAGTATGAGGAGCTTATTACTGCCTCTGATGTCAGATCATTTACCGATGACCTCATACAGATCGCCCTTGTTGGCAGGCAGAGCAACTTTCCTTTTCCTAAAGGCAGCCACCATAACTTGTATTATACAGGTTAATGGGCTCCCTCCAGGAAGGCTGTAAACGTTCTAAACTTAACAACTCTAATACCAGATAAATGATCTCAAAAGTAAATTTAAGCTTTGTGAATCAAGTAAAGGCATATCTACATGAAATTTTAATTCATCAATCAACAATTCGGTATGTGTGCATCATATTTCTGAGTCTCTCCTCTCAGCCTTATTTTCATTTCTACAAACTATTACCACTTTTAAATCTCTGTTGCTTCTCATCCAAGCCATTGTAGGCCTTACCGTGTTCCGCAAGCCACTGACATAGACTTGCATAATCTTGTCATATTTGATCATATCATAGTTTATGATGGAAAAATCAGAAGCTGTTGTCAAACGAGCCACAGACAAAACCAGTACAGCCAACAACACAATCCCCCCCATAGCAGTTGCCATGGCTAAGAGATCTCACCCTGCAAAAATCAAATACAGACAAAAAAACACAATTGTGTTTGTATTTGGTGTCTCTGAAAAAAGTGATATTCTTCTCCAAATCTAAAGAGAGAAGATTTAAACACAAAAGGGCATAGCCAATAAAGCTTATCTAATCCATTGAACAAAATGATTTTTGACACATACCTCACCTAGCTAGGCAAAATCCCTGCTGCAGACCAAACTGATAGTAGGGATCTCGAAGATTCCCACTGAACATAGACAAAGAGGGGACCCTATGGGAGTGATGGAAAAATCAGAAGCTACTGCCAAAAGAGCCACAGACAAAACCAGTACAGCCAACAACACAATCCCCCCCATAGCGGTCGCCATGGCTAACAGATCTCACCCTGCAAAAATCAAATACAGACAAAAAAACACAATTGGGTGTCTCTGAAAAAGTGATATTCTTCTCCAAATCTAAAGAGAGCAGATTTAAACACAAAAGGGCATAGCCAATAAAGCTTATCTAATCCATTGAACAGAAGATTTTTGACACATACCTCACCTAGCTAGGCGAAATCCCCGCTGCAGACCAAACTGATAGTAGGGATCTCGAAGATTCCCACTGAACATAGACAAAGAGGGGACCCTATGGGAGTATATAACACAGCGAACCCGCACTCAGCATGCACGAAAAATCAAATCTAAACACAACAAAAAAGGAAAAAGCAACTGTTAAAAATAGCCAAAATAAACGAAAACGTCCAAACGGCCGTCAAAATTAATCACATTGAAAATACTTCCAACTGACCGTCAAATTTAACATCATTGCAGAAACTTCCGCAGGTCCTCTACCATAGGGTTTCCTGCTCATAGTAGGATTGTAAACAGTGGACAATCTATATATAGCGGGTGGTTTTCTCATGATAATAAAGGAGGTCATCGATGAAATTGTTGTGGCTTTGTTGTTTGGGATGGGAGCTAGTATGGATCAGGCATTTATGGTGCACGGTTATATGGAAAAGAACGTGGCCCGGACCAGAGAAAACAATGCGAAGAAGCCGAGAGAAGGGGGGAAAGAATCACAGAGGATCGAGTGTGAATTTTGAATACAACTGACATATCGAAATTTAATATTATTATTCTGAGATGGAGTTGGGAGGTACGGAGGAGGAGAAGGAGCGATCTTGGTCTGCTAAAATTTTCAAAAATCGACCGCAAGAACCAGTTCTGAAGCTAAGCCCGGTATGGAAGTAGGATTTGCGTTGGCTCAAGATACCAGACACTGTAGTAGACAACAAGCGACAAATACAAATCTGCTTTGATGGGATGTGTTATTGGGATAAGACCAAATATTGACCAGGTAAGGGACTGGGCCAAGAAGAAATGGAAGCCTCTCGAAAAACTCTCCATAGTTTCCCTCTCAGAGAGAAGTTTCCTCTTCGTTTTTGCTATGGAATAAGATTTAAACCAAGTTTTGCAAGGAGGGCCTTTTTTATGGACGTACCACCCTCTCCTTAGCCTGATGGAAAACATGAGCCATCACCCACACTCCTACAGCATGCCCTGTTTGGGTCAAGCTCTCTAGGCTGCCCTTGGAATTTTGGGAAACAAATGTGTTAATCGGGATAATGAAATCAATGGGTGATTTGATTGCTATCGACCCGTCTACAACAACACCAACCGACTCATAGTAGCGAGACTCTGTATCAATATCCCTGCTAGAACAACTCTCCCTGAGATCAATTATCTGGAATCACGGGATGGAGTCTGGAGATAACGGCTGGCATTCAAGGACTCCCATGTGTTCTGCAATAGGTGCAGGATAGTCGGACATGGCAGCCACAGATGCATAGAAAGGAAAAACCCCTCGGGTTTGAAACAAAATGAACCACTTCGAAGCAGTGAACAGGCGAAAGAACAGTTGTTGCAGAGCTGTGAATAGGCGATGTTGCTAGGTTCGAATTCTGCTTCGGGTGTGGAGGTTCGTGACGTGGCCTCACTTATTTGTGAGGAAGACCAAACCCATGTCGCACTAGTCGTCGACCTTAATGGAGATGGGATAGTTGGAGCCGAGCTGGAGACATGTGGAGGACAAAAGAAACACCCTTCTGACAGGCCCAAGACGACTGAGATGATCCCGCTCACTCCAAATTTGAATTCGTCTAGCCCTGGCGTGCCAAATCCCAAGGATGTAGGTGGACAGATCTTTGAAAGTAGATTTCCTAACGATAGAGAACAATTCGTTGGCTAGTGGGAAAAGGCAGATTTTTGGGGAAATTTCAAACTATGAAAAATGATTTGATGATGGTAGAGCAGATTTGTTGGCTAGTGGGAAAAGGCAGATTTTTGGGGAATTTTCAAACTACGAAACATTAATGTTAGATTCCCTTCTTGCTGACTTGAGCAGAAGCAAAAGGATTTAGAAAAAACAATTACATTTGGCAGGTCCATCTCTAATTTAAATGCTTATTCGAGTCATTGGGGAAAGTTAACATATTTGTTCCAAGTGATGGTGAGGATGAATGGACAAAAGTTAAGAAGAAGGCTATACATATGGTTCATCTCGCCATGACTCGTAATCGAGTTAGGAAATAGTATTTTGGCTTCTTGCGGTAGTCAGTGCACTGCCTTTGTGCTTCAAGATTCACTTAGGTTTCTAGGCCTTTCTTTCGGTTGTATTTTTCTTTCTATATTCGGCTTTTGAGCCTTATTGTTACCCGGGGGTACGGTCCCCTCCCAAAAAAAACCTTTTACCAATAAATAAAAAGGAGGGAAAGAATCAATGTAAGTGGAGTAGAGGGGCGAGCGTGTAACCATGTAGTAGCATTTGATTGTTTGGGAAGGTTAATGCAAGGGTTTTATGGAGCCTATATTTTGAGGTAGGGACTATGTCTAGGCTTTAGGGGCCTACGACTGTAGGAAGACCTAACTCCAAACTCTTCAAGCAATGAGCACTTGATAGTAGGGATACCTGCCATGAAAATAACTAAAATGATTTAAACTTTAACCACAATTATGACAATTGAGTGAGGATCAAATCAACCAATATTATGGAACCACTGTAGATATCTATTTACAAGGGAATAGAAAATACAACAACGGCAAGAGAGAAGACTGTATTAGTAATTTATCAACCATGGGACCATGACAAGATCTATGCACTCCCTTAGTACTCTATGAAATCACACCCAAGTATACAAAGAAGATCTATACGCAATGTACCTTCCATTAGGAAGGTGGATACAATTATCGGTAATAAGAAGAGTGTAGACCTTCTTATATGCTATAGGATTTGGCATACCACTTCTTAGAATTGCAAATAGACACAAACTTAGAGCTTTCTTACTCACAAGCACAACAAAAGATACACAAAATATATAAATTTCACTTTAAACTTTAATGAAATATGAAATAAAGACTTTGTTTGTAGAGTAGTAGTGCTCATCTACTCATCCAATTAGTCTTACAAAACCTTGCAAAAATATCCTATAAAATAATAAATCTTGCAAAGACAAACATCTTGCTCATCCAATCAGTCTTACAAATCCTACTCATGTTTATATCGTGGCACTACTCATCCAATTAATCTTACAAATCCTCTCTTGTAATCTTCACCAACAGAAAGCACAAATACACAATTATTGCAAATTGGAAAGACATCCGGGACAAAATCAATTATATATGTGCATTTACATATACTTAAAAAGTTAGAAGTTAATGTAGTGAAATATAAAATTCGGGCTTTCCTTAAACTGTAGCACTACTTATATTAAATCACCCTACGAATCCTCTTGTGAATATTTTATCCTTTTTAGTGCAATACTAATTTTCTATTTAAAAATTTAGTATTTACATTAACATAAACAAAAAATACATGGGAATCATTGGCACAAATGTATATGTCTATAGATCTTATGAAGATAAATCAGAAATATTGTGTACATAATGAGAAAATTCTTACAAATTCAGTTTTCTTGTAAATTCATATTATCAAATAATATTAATACTCTTGGTGATTAGACTAACATTAATTGGTTTATCATCAGCACAATCATAACAGAAAATTCTTGCAAACTGTGATGCAAGCCATGAGGCTGGGAGGCTTTTCCAACTACCTCCCTTTCTGTTGGTATCCCACAAGTGCATCCGCATACACTCCCTTCTCACTGTTGTGAATATCAGAAGGCCCCACAACGTAAAACATAGGAATAATCTTGGCACCAGTTTCCACAGTCTCCATCATAAGAACCAGCTCGACTAAACACCAAGCAGACTCACAATATCGCTTGGAGCAGATGGAAATATAAACAAAAGTAGAGTGGATTGCATTCTGAAGTGTAGAAGAATGTCTTGGGAATACCTTATTCCCAATGGATTTGTAACTTTGATGTTGGGGCCGCGGTGGTTGATGAACACATCATAAAACACAGTGGCCTGCCATCATATTCATAAGGTTTTCATACCCTTGCTCGCAATTGCATCTGTATCCGTAATCTGACGTTTTCTAGCATGATCCCTCTCCACACAGATCAAACTCAGCAATAACCCTAAAAAGTAATTACTCAGCAATAACGTAAGGGAAAGAAATAACTTAACGGTGCAACATAGGGTCCCAAGAATCGGTGGAGGAGCCGGAGGAGGAGGAGGAGGAGCCATAGAGGAAGGATCTTTCAAGGCAAAGCCCTTACCAAAACTGTTAAAAGAAGCGAGGAAAAACATAATTCCATATTAAAATAAGAACCCGTCATCACATGCCCAAATATTGAAATGTAAATCAATAAGTAGGTACAAAATATAAGCCACATGACAAGAAAAGGACACTCAAAATCAGCAAAGAAATGAAACATCTAAATCCTAAATTTCAGAAGTGTAAACCAAAAGCAAGAAAAAAGCCATTAAAAAATCATAATATCCGTAACCTGCTAGAAAATCAACTGAGATGCTGAACCAGTAAGGCTACCCAGCAGAAGAAATGACATCAAATTTTCCAGAATGAAAATAGGCATTTCACGCCGGAAGAAACACCCAAATACTGGCTCGGAGAATTTAACCAGAAAACCATAAAATAAAGCAAGGTAGCAACTTTGGTAGGAGTGTATACCTAATAAGGTGGATATATTGAAAAAAAAAACGGACTGACAAAAAAATAGGATTAATACGGGAAAAAAAAATAGGAAACCTATATTTTTTAAAAATATAATAATTATTAATAATTCTAGAATTCATTTACAATAATATCACAATTATTACGCCGAAGGCGTTCCCCCTATGGGAAAGGCCCTTACGGACATTTCTCCAACTATATTAAATTTGATGGTTTGACGGCTATCTGGACGTTTTCAAAATTTCTGGGTATTTTTAACAATTTTTGGATCTTTGCATGCTTGGCTCTGCAAATGCATCCAACGCATTCTCCAGCATTGTTGGAAGTAATGCCATCATGCATGCCCATTAGTTTACAAACGGCGTCCATGGCTTCCGAGTAGCGCGGGGAGGAAAATAGAGTTAATTTGAGTTTTTGAGTCCACTCTGCTATGACATGGGGAGGCGAGCGGAGGGAAGCAGACCAATTATCACAGGAGCCTTCGCCCATAGTTGAGCCCTCCAGGAGGACCATCCCCAGGACGTCTGTGGCCAACAGACCTCCTCCCTCATACATCTGATCCAGCAATGGTCCTTCCAGTAAGGATAACCCCTTCGTAGAAAAGTATTTTCCCTTTTCCACAACAATTACTCTGTGCCTCGCCTTTGCAAATACTCCGCCACCGCTCCCTGATCCCACCACCACCCCATCACATTTAACTGTAATCGTTTGATTTTGTTTCTTTTCTGTTCGGTTCCAAGGCCTTTCTAGATTAGAAGCCCCCTGTTCGACCTCACACCCATCCTTGCGTAGAATATCTGCAATGTTGATATTGTATTGGGTGGAGACTCGTTGATTGGATCCATTTTACTTGCGACCAATATGTCACTTTCAAATTTACCATGAAAATTTGTTTTGAGCAGTAAAGATTTGGTGTTCCAGGATCTGTTTTTGCCTAGAAGAGAAGAAACAGACCTTGAAATTTGAATTAATCCTGTTGTTTTTGTGGACGTAGATGACTATTTTTGTGTGACAGTAATGTAAGCCTGACCCATTTCACACATTCTTATGTATTAATTATAGCGAACTTCTGTGGAGATTTCATTTACAATTCAATGGGAAAGATTTTGGATGGATGGCTTGTTTGAGGCAGCCCATGAATGACCTTTTTAATGATTGTTACATTGTAGGTGCATTATATTTAGTGTTACATGAGCTTTATATACATGATCTATTAGAGAATGATCTTAGTCTTACTGTGGACTTTTATATCACAAATAATGTTCTTTTAAAAGCAGTTCCATTTTTTGTGATGATTTTTCCAGTCTTGATTATGCTCGTATTTACTCGTCATTTGCATTTTCAGTCAACAAATCTGGTTTATTGGGATTGTTTACAAAAACCAAAAATCTTAAAATATTAACTCTGTAAAGCAGAGATGTTAATTGATACCCGGTTTAGTTGTCATTTAAAAGATTTATTAGTTTAATTTGCCAACATATTTCAATATACTAGTGGCACCTGCTGGTCAAGTGCTACCAGCCAACAATCAGATCAAACCAAGCTCATCTAACATTCTAAAAAGAGAATGTACAAAATAAAACAAGAGATGAATTAAAAAAGTGTTTGAAATCAAAATGAATGCTATCAAAAACCATACTAAAGTACAAAAGGTGAAACGGGAAATTGAAGCTTACTTTGAAATAGATGATTTTCCAAACTTGCTTTAGCCATAAACTCATAAACCAACAACCAGTATTCATCTTCATAGTAATAACCAATAAGTTTCACCAAATGGGGATGACTCAACTGCTCGAGAAAGATGACCTCTTCCTTCAACCCATGAAATACAATTAAATCTTCCAATTGCATTAGGATTAAGCTCGCAAAACCAACTAACCAAACAAGGGTTATAGGTTTACCAACCATTATTTGTGGCCCTGGTGACCTTATAGATCAAGGAATTTGACATAAACTGGTTGCGATTTAAGCCCCTCCTCCCCCCAAGGCATAATCCAATCTAAAGTTTATAGTAATGGTTTTGAGCTTGTTCAATGTGAAATCATATGCATTGGAAACAGATTTATGTCTAAAGACTTCAACCTCATGTCTAGCTAATGGGGGATTACTGTCTTCATTTCTAGCTATCGAATCTTTCTTGTGAATTGTACCTGGTAGGGATGATAATCAAACACAAGAAAAACTAAAATTACACATTAAAAAACCTTGAAGGGACTAGCACCCACATACAAAACCATGATAGAGATCAATATCCACAATCAAATTAGCTCTGCATTTGAAGCTATATATTTTTATGTCTTTTTTCAATTTGGAGATTCTGTAAATCAAGGCATGGAATGTAAGATTGTCTCTTGGTCTTCCAATCAAATGGCATTTTCAAAATTTAAGACACGAAATTTCCTGTGATTGATTGATGTAACTTGTTCATGGTTCTATAATTGCGTTGATCAGAAATGGAAGTATCTTTTGGCTCCATACTTATATGATTAGTCTCCTCATCATATGGAAACCTTTTGTATGCAACTTTCGCTCATTATGCATCCATATTAGTTTATGGGTAATATATTTTGGCACGGGCTTTGTATTTTTTCCTTTATTTCTAACTGTATGTAAATTCTTTTTGTTGTATACTTTTAACATTCCAAGTTGAAGATGCATTTTGAAAATGGATCACCATTGTGTGTGGGTGGACAATTGTGTTGGTGCTCGAAATTACAAGTTTTTTCTACTCTTTTTTGTGAGTGGATAATGTACAACATAAACTAGTATTTTTAGGACCTCTATAATTGACTTTGTTGGGTGAACGCACTATAGAACGAGAAAATATAGAGCTTCAACAACACAATATCAGTTGTGTGTCATGTGAGGCATTAATTATTTGGATAATGCATTTTCTTTCTGTTTGGAAAAGAAAATAATTTTTTTTAACGTGCAAAACATTTTCCTACGAAAGGAGCTTTTCTAAATCAATAAAGTCTTGAGGACTTAGCTTAATAGATAAGTGAGCTTTACATGATTTTCATAATTTTCTCAATAGAAAACAACATTTATAGTACATAAACTTGCAGCAGATAGCTTCATATCTAATAAATTTCACCCTCAACAGATAACAACATTTATAGTAAATAACTTGTAGCAAATAGCTTCATACCCAAAAATGTTTCACCCTCATCGAAGGAGTAATTGTTCGCTACCATGCAATGTTAGTCATTGCTACTCGCCCCTTCAGAAAGTGCAGACGTTTTGATCGATTTCAACCATTCATCCACATAAGAAACCATTCTCACAAACAATACAATTTATCCTTATCCTTATGGAGACCCAGTTGACGATCTCAACAGCAAAATAATAAAATTCATCATTGAAAATGAGAAAATTTGTACTGTTGTCTATTTGTTTTATAAGTCGTTGCTTTTCAGGCATTCCCATATTCCCAACATAAGGCATAATGGATGAACAATACTAGCCAATGTTTTCAGGCTTCTAAAATGCTCAGGTCTAAATGTTGAGGGGCTACTAATGCCCGGTCTAGAGGCCTACAAGTGCAGTCTGGCTACTAATGCTTAGGCTAGGGCACTAGTGGTGGTTGTAGATTGGTTACTTCACAACGTAGTAAATGCATATGACATCATGTTCTTCGATTTTATTATTGAGATTATTTTATTATGTTATTTGATTATGCATTGACAATTGATATAGGTGTTAAAATTTAGAAATAAATATGCATGCAAAATATTTTTCTTTTATTTGATCAATATTGTTAATTATGTTCCAGTTTCACTGATCTGCCTGCGCTGATGTTTTCCTTTCTTTTCATGTTTTTTGTTTACATATTTTTTGCTGACTTTGGCTATTTGGTACTGCTAGAAGATTAGATGTGTGATTTGGAGAGTGATAGGATTTGTGTATTATGTGGTTGTTGGATGGTAGAGTTTCACATTGTTTCCCCATTCCACTTTTCCCACCCTTACAATTCTCTACCATAAAACTCCTTTTTCACCCCTCTTCCTCTTCCATTGTTTCCCTCCCTCCAATTTAATTTATTCAATGGATCCCCTTCGGCGTTTACATTGTATATTTCATGTACGATTGCTAGTTACTATCATTAAAATTATATAAGTGATAAATTATTCCCAATCAAAAAATATATAACATAATCTATTATTTCCAAAAATAAAATACTAATAATAAAATATATTTATTTAATTATAACTATTTTAAATTATAATTTTGCATAACTCAAAAAGCATCACTTTTTACTATTTTTCTGGAGCAATTTTAAACGAACGAAAAAACGGTTTTTTTCTAAAAACCACTGTATTTGGTAACTACGAAATAAAATAATTGAAACATTCTGATACATGAAACACATCCTCCATGCATATCAATCCAAAATGAAATTGGGTAATGCATATGGACATTGTGGAGATACTACCCTCAAGTATATAGATCAATGGCTCTATATAATCCATCATCAAAAACCCTTGATTAGTCTAGAAGAGCTTCAGCTAACATTTGAAACTTCGTTGGCTTTAAATTCCTATCAAGAATGACCTCATCTAAATAACAATCTATAAGTTTACCAACCATCAACATTGGTGCCAACAAGGGCGATACCATAAAACTACCATCTTCATATCCATGTGGATAAGCCACAGTAGATTCAACATCTTGTTGATGAGATAACAGATGCTGCAAAATCCTTTGTACACAATAATTCCGAGCACCTGTGCCACCTACACTGTAACATTTGTATTACGATTGCTTCTGCTTCTATACCTATGCCACGCACAGTGTAACCTTTACAACATGATTCTCGAGGTAACCATGAACGTTGGATTTCAATGCATTCTCTCCACCAACCACATCCATCGGATTTCTGATAGAATCAGCCGCAGGAAACCTAACTTTGGTATGCCTTTCGGCATAAAGATAGAAACATAATAATGCATAAATACATCAATCATCTTTAATATGCCATGGATAAATTTTTATTTGTATGAGTTTTCCCATGTTAAAACATTCATCTATTCTTAAAACAAACTTTCCAAATTTCAATTGTTTTTGAAAATATTATGTAAAATTCCTACACTTAGTGATTCTTAAAACTTTCTTTCAAAATTTAAATTTTTTTTATAAAATATTATGTAAATTTATTACATTTCAGCTTCAAATTAAATATTAAGTTTTTACACATGTCAAATCTCACTCCTATGTTCGCCATGGATTCACTGCATTACAAATGATCCAACGACGGAGACAATATTAGTAGTAATTTTTTTAACGTCACATAAACCTTATACTCTTTATGAACATATTCTTTTGATTATGAATTGCCTAATAAAATGGGTCTATACTAAAAATAAAAATAGTCTTATAACTAGTAATCGTATGTGTACAATGCAATGTGAACGTCGAACGATATATGTTATTTGATTTAGAGGGATATTTATTACTTTTGTAGTTGATGTTGATAAGAGGTGTGATTTATTTTGTAAGTGGAGGAGTATAGATGAAACATTACATTTAAAGTTCTAACTCTACATTTCAAATTTGTTACAAATTCGTACATATACATTTGCAAATCTTATATCCAAAGACTCTTGATCAAAGATGAAACTGTATAATTTTATTTGAACTAAACATGAATACATTACACAGACTCCTGATCAAAGATGAAACAATATAATTTTATCCAAAGATTGTTTAACTATAAGGAAGACATTCTCATTTTCTCAATCTAGGCACTAGGAGAGTCTTGAGTTTAAATTTTATGAATAACGTAATGACTTACTACACTACAACTAGGATTATCAACCAATGTAGGTGAGTGAAAGGTCATAGAATAAATGACTACTACTTGAAAATAGCCACTAAAGAAAAGACTTAAATAATCCAACAAAGTGCAATATCTAAATAAAGATTAATCACTCCCTTCAGAAAATCACTTATGAGGAAATTGAACGACATCCATCGCAAAACTAGGAATTGCTTGCAACCGTTTGGTTTCAGTAATACTATTATGCATAATTATAGCTTTGTACCATTCAAATAATTTATTTGTTACATTTAGGTTATCCATGGTTGGCTAATGTTCCAGCTAAGAAGAAAATAAAACAAAGAGCAAGTGCCATCTTTGCAAAATATTGAATCGGATCTCCTCCTCAATGACGTGATGGCCAATAAACTAAAGAGGTTGATACCCCAACTGGTGTAGGGGGCTCAAAGAAGTGTTGTGGTAGGAATACATATTCTTTATGCAATTACCATAGCATATGAGGCCATATAACAAAGACCTAGAACATTTGGTAGGCCCAAGAAGATGAAAAGTTCACCGAAGTTCAATTTTTCAAAAAGGTTCCTAAAGGTTCAAATCTGTATAACATACAAAATTATACACAAACACAAAAATATAATATGTATTGATATGGCATAGAAGTTTCCCAATACCATTTCTCTCCAAAGCACAATTGTGATGCTCAGATGGAATTGAATTAGAGCTTTCAAGTGACTTTGAGATATATCCAATCAGCTATATAGGGGCTTATAGGGTAAATTAACTAAATGTTTGGTGAACAATCATCTGGCTTTTGTTAACGTAGGATGAGAGAAATGTTGTAGTAAAATTAGAGTGGGCGTATCATAACGTGTGAATCAATTGGCTTCATATATAATAGTAATACTCCTGTAAGTGATTTTTCCTTCTATTTTGTTAATGAAAAGAAATGAACAACTATATTCGTGCATACTCTAATGAATTTCCTGCATTTAAATGTCGAGACTAAAAGGATCCCATGATGGTCTACATATTAAATAACATACACATAATTTTGGAATTATGTTACCCAGCAATCAGAGCTTTCAAGTGACTTTGAGGTATATCCAATCAACTATATAGGGGCTTATAGCATAAATTAACTGAAAGTTTGGTGAACAATCATCCGGCTTTTGTTAACGTAGGATGAGAGCAATGTTGTAGTAAAATTAGAGTGGGGGTATCATAATGTGTGAATCAACTGGCTCCATATCTAATAGTACTCGTGTAAGTGATTTTTCCTTCTATTTTTTTAATGAGAAGAAATGAACAACTATATTTGCGCATACTCCAATGAATTGCCTACATTCAAATGTCGAGACTAAGAGGTTCCCATGATGGTCTACATATTAAATAACATACACATAATTTTGGAATTATGTTACCCAACAATCGACACCTGTGTTGAGTGGTGCTTAATTGTCCTGAAGACTATCAAATGCTTAATGCTTTTTTTTCAAAATGATGTGATTGTGTCTACATGGCAATAATTTTCATATTGCTTATAATTATTACTAGGGGAAAGTTGGTCTGTTCGAATAATAGGAACTTGCTTAGGAGTAGGCATTGGAAACATCGAATTTAGAACTCTGGAAACTTCATGCATGGTGGATCGATCATATTCCAGTTCAGTTCTGATCCAACCCTCAGCCGGTTCTGATTTTTAAAATATTGCTTAAGATTCGTGTTCTCAAAAATTCATTCTCAAAGCTATGGATGATTTGAGGGGCCAATATTTGTCAATGGACTATTCTAGTCATTTTCCTCTCAAAAAATATTTGTAAATTGACAATATTTGGAAAAACGTATTCATCTCATTGTCCATGAAACCAATTCTTTTTCTTTGATAATTACTCGGGTTTGTATATAAAATATATGGAATATTAAGGAAATAGAAGAATATTATTAGTTTAATACTAAATTAGGAATTCAATATTGATAAAGATTCACCATGATTTATTTACTTCAAAAAGTGTATGTCTCCCAAAAATTATCCCTTCAGACTCAAAGGCATCTCAGATTTTCTTTTGATGCTAGATAAGCACCAGTGTCTTTGTGAAATTAATTGTTTTAGTATTGCAAATAATAAGCATAAAATTATTAAAAAATACAAGTAAAAAATATAATTGTTAGATTTTTCATGTTTCTTTAGGTGGATATCATTGTGTAATATAAGGAAAGGGCACAATGATATTCAGAAAGAGAAAATGATGCATGAATTTTAGATTTTTAAATTTTCACAGGCGGACTCTTTCCTTCCAAGTTCTTATTTTATAGTGTGTTTTTGCCAACCACATTTATTGTCTATAAAAACAATTCACTCATTTGTTATTTGACAACCAATTGCATTTATTCATATAGCACTGTAATATATTCGATTTTCATTTGTCCATATCCATTCATTGCAATGTTCTTTTTTTTTTGTGAACATATCCAACAAGAAACTTGTATGAGAATATTTCATATCATTAATTTTTTTGGGAAATAGAGGAGTAATCAAAATCTAATGGGACAATATTAACTTCATCAGAAATTGAAATGTGAACACATACGGTTTGCCATATTGTTGCTTACAACTATGTAGATTAGCAAGTTAAATTTAATATGTTGGCTTATATTCGTAGATTAGTAGCCTCTGACCAAATCAACCTGCCCACATTGCACCCATTCGCTATCAGCTCACTAAATCTGGAATCTTTTGATGATTCTATACGAACACTTGTTAGATTCTCCAACAATCCTTTTTAATTAAGGTTAGAGATTGATTGGATTCTTCTATTTCCACCATGAATTCATTGTACTACAAATACTCCGAAGACGGAGACAATTTTGATGATCTTAAATGAAAATAAAAATTAAAAAAACACTTTTTAAGAAACCCTTTAATTTCTCGAAAGACACTTTAAATGCACAAACGTTTGAATTGTATACAACACACTCCAAAGACAGAGACAATATTAGTAGTAATTTTTTTAATACCACATATACCTTACACTCTTTACGAACATATTCCTTTGATTCTAAATTGCCTAATAAAAGTGGTCTAAACTAAAAATTAAAATAGTCTTATAAACATAATAACAAATTTGAACATATTCTGCGAACTAAAGATTTAATACATTTCAAAACGAACATAACCCATCTATCTATATAATATTATATTTTTTGGGCTGCTCCTACTGCGCTTAACATGGAATAAAAGTGAACCACCACAAAACGCGTCTAACATTGAGCTGATTTCTTTGGGCCATGCAACAACATTATTCATTTATTTGGATGGAGGCTTAGGCTACATCCCACAATTATTCTTTTACATCAGTGGGTCATGTATCTTCTATGTGGTCCATTACCACGCATTCAACACTTCACATTCAGTGGATATTCTTTTAAAAATATATTCATGGATGAATTTAATAGTTACAAAATAATCATACGGCATTTTTTTTAAGACATGATTATGATTGAAGGCAAACACATCAGATAAAAACAACTGAAAAAAATATGACAGTTTAGACTTAGAAAAAAATTACATAAACTTCTTGTTCATACGTAATTATAGTGGACAAGTTACAAATACCATATACATAATATAACATGTAACCAATGAAAAGTCAAATATACTTCAAAGGTGTAGGATTATATAAATGACTTATCTACAATTAATCACATAAACGATAAAATGCCAATCGTAGGTTTGAAGACAAAATTTCATAAAAGTTTCAAGTAAACTGACAGGTAGTTGTAGCTCAAGTAACAAATGTAGCTAATGTGTTTTGGGAATTCAAATTGTCCTAACATTTGATAAACAAATCCCAGAAAGAATGAAAATAATGTTTACAAATTTGTTGTTAATTGTAAAAATGTCATATACCTTTGACAAGGATGTAATCTCACTTTAAATACTTTAGCACAAAAATAATTACTAATTATTTTAGAATAGAAGTTACGCTAGAATCCATAACAAGAGATAAATATCCAATGTAATGAATAACATGATGATATTAAGTGTTGATGAAAATTCTAAATTGAGTTTACAGCGATTAGTAAGTAAATAGAAAAAAATAGAACATTTTTTATTGATTAAAGAGTTTGTTATTTATTACATGTGGTTGGATTGCAGAGGTTAGATACAAAAATTTACTATCAAAGTTTATAAAAACTCTTATAGCCACAATTTTTTTTTTCAAAATTTAAGTGTGATTGTACATTGATTTGTAAGAAGTTAAACAAAGTGAGAAGAACTTTGTGATTTCTATATCATGTTGCATAAATTGTAGCTAGACTACAAGTGAACTATGTCTAAAAAGGCATGGGCATGAGTTGTTTCAGAAGAGGCAAGTTTGGCATAGTGTTGTCAATGAGTTTGGTAATGTATCTACATAGACAAGAAAAAAATGTCCATATTTAGTAGTGTATGGGTTTTGAAAAGTGTATTATGTAGATGAAAATAATGAGTGGATGTGTGTAGATGGTTATGTACCTTATTGGTAGATGATAGTGTCGAAGTCATGAATGGTGCTACTTTGATTGAATGTAAAGGTGCATAGCACTATGAAGGTAAAAAGGGGATATACGGTGGAGATTTTTTGTAGATATTTTCCATGAATTATTTCTGTGAGTGCGGGAAACAATATGGCCAATGAAGGACCAAAAATAAAGTATTTGACATTTTTGCCTACTATAGTTGTGATATTTTAGAGTAATTGGTGTGCATGACATAATTCACTTTCTTTGTTACAATTTCAACATGTTATTGTTGTTTGTTGTGGTGTAAGAAGGTCCTTGACAGGCAAAATTATTTTTAACACACAAGTTCGAATGGCTTGGAGTAGACATAAAAGGTAGTCAATGTACCTTGTGACTAAAGAACAATGATAAGAAATTTGAGGCATATTAATTAGTGTCATATATTAGAATTTGATACACGTGTAATGTGAAAAGGGAACTAAACTTAAAAAGTGAAACGGTCAATGTGAACATATAGTATAAAAGACATTGAATTTAAGGACAAAGTGCTACAACTCAGACTTTCTTACCTCCATTTTTGCATTCAACACTTGGAGATCTTCAACTGTTGTTTTGTCTTGAGTGAGGTGATAAATGTTTATTGAAAAGTCACTAAGGCCATGTTGGGGTTGTTTCTCTCGACATTGCTAATGGGTGAGATTTAGGAAGGTTTGTGGGGATCATTATAACGGTTTAGTGTGAATTTTCTTTGGAGAAGATTCCTTCCCAAGGGAGATCTCAAAGGCATATGACTCATGACGGTTGATTTTTCCTGCAATCTACAGTGTTCGCTCGCTTCGCTCCACTATGGAACACCTATGGGTGTAATAAGCACAATATTATACAATTACTCCAGATAAAAGGACCTTACAAAATGACAAAGCTCTGAGGAAAAGGAAGAAGAGAAAGAAAGAGCTGAAAGGGATAGGAAGATGAACAAGAGGAGAAGGATAACAATGTGAGTATTGTCGAGTTGGATACGATAAGTTCAAGTACTTTGCGAACAGTGGATAAGGAAGGATGTGGTTGATTACAACGAAGCTGAATTCAGAGACCATTTGGATGCCTTTGGGTTAAGAATTGTGAACATAAAAGGAGATGGAAACTGTATGTTCAGAGCTCTGGCAGAACAGAAAGACTCGTTTACCACACTTGTAATCTAATCCAATATAAAGATTGGTATGAATGCAACTGAAAATTTGGAAATGTCTACAAGGCTACATCTCTAATTTAATTCTCTCAGCATCACACTGTATACAAAACATTTTACAGTCAACATATCAATGATCTTATCTGAGAGTGCAAAGGATAACGTAATTTTGCTGGATCTAAATTTTGCGTGACCTCTGAGTCTCTTGGTTACTTCCTAGACTTCTAAGGAGATTGCATACACGTGTATAAGTGGTTAGATATATACGTATGTACCTTTATCTCTGCCCACTACACTCCAGAAATGTAATAACCTTTTTTCCATATTTCAGTCAGGAATAATATCAGATCCGAATTCATCATGCATTTCTGACTTATCCAGATTTCTCTTTATGTCATTTTCTTGCAGCATTGGAATGTCCATCTTGGAGGTAGGAAAAGGTTAATAACTCAAAATAAAAATTGTGATCATCCTTTTTTTTAACCGCTGAATAATGAGCGAATACATGAGCAAGCAAAGGCTTCAAAAGAGGAAGTGGAATCTTAACCGCATTCTATGAAGGAATGGAATGAGTTTCCATGTTTTTCATAATGATTGAAGCGACATTTCTACCAAAAAAATATATAAACAAAATCTACTGGAAGCATTATCCATGGATGTTAGTGAAGAGTCATTTTTTGAGCATTGGGCTAATTTGGTTGGAAGAATTGATGTTAGTGAAGAGCTCAAAACTAAGAATTGATGTTATGTGTTCTACATAACCCAGCAAACATATCCACACAGCAACTACAGGTTTAATTTGCACTTTAATGGTAAAATTTAGAGTTTCCTCAAGACAGCAAACAAGACCAAGAGTGCCCACTAAATGAGCATGGATGTTGTATGCTAATAAAACAAAAATTAAGTATACATGGTCAGGATATGTTCCAGAGTGCGTCATTACTTCAAATATCTTGATAGGATCCTTGCAAAGTTTATTCTGTGCATATCCCGCAACCAACGTATTCCATGAAACCACATCTTTTGGAGGCATTTTGTTAAATAGTTGAAATGCATTTTGCATACATGCCTATTAGGGCACTTGCAACAACATTTGACAAAAAAATTGTCTATTATGTTTTGATGTTTGTCCATGCCCTACTCTAAAGCTTCCATTTCGACTGTTTCGAAGGATGCTGGCAAAGGTAGTGGAGTCCGGCTTTACACCTACCAATTGTAATTTCTTGAAAGTTTCAGGCCTTTACAACAAACCCATTATGTGCATATCCTGCAATCATTGCAATCTATGAGACCACATTTCTTTCAGCCATTTTTGTTGACTAGTTCACATGTCTTGTGCAAGCATCCACATTCTGTGTGCATTGTGCATACATGTTTACTACTAGTGCATTCGCAACTAAAACATCTTACAAAAGTCCTTTTTCCGTAATGTTTTGGTGGATGTTCATACCCTGTTTCAAAGCTCCTTTTATAATTCAAAGGAAAAACAAGAATTATCAACCCCACTACATGCCTATCGCCCTAAATTTTTAAGAGTGAATGCTTACTGCCCTCAATTTTCTGAGCACTATTTTGTGTTTCTTCCCTCGTTATTGAAATATTGTTTCCCCAAAAGACAAAATTGTGAAATCCTTGCAATTTGCTAGAAAATGAAAACCCTATCAATTGGCCCTAGAAACTCAAGATGGTATGAAAGCGGAGTAAAAAATAGAAAAAAATCATCTTAATCAAAAAAATAAGGGTAGTAGGCCAAGGAGGAATACCTGTTTGTAATGTCAGTTGAAGGTTGTGTGCACGTTTCTGATTTCCTGATCCAAGTTGACTGCGAGAGCTCCCTTTTGGCTAGGAGGAACTACCTATAAATGCAAAACAATACCACCAGATAGAATTAAACAAAACAATGAGTGGACTGCCTAGTGAAAGCTAGATCTGGGAAGCATGATGCTTCCTGAACAGGTTGTCAATCCACTTTTATATAACAATATTAATGCTATTTAAAATATACATGAAATAACGATCCTATTGGAATTGAAACGATTTAGGTATCTCATACAAAACAATAAGAAAGGTCAGGTAAAAGGTGATTGAGGTCAAAATGGGTCAGGTGATTGGCTGGTGTTGCATTGCAGGTCTGGTACAGGCTCTGGGTAAGGTCTGGTAAAGATTAAGAATGGTTCTAGGTTATTGGGAAGTGGGTATTAGCTTGCTGGTCTGAGGTATATTTCCAGACACAGTAACCATTGTCAATTGTGTGATAGATGCCGGTTAGGCAGAATGACCAACGTCAGTTGGCTAACTGGTGTCGGTAGGGGAAATTATCAGAAAGTTCTTGGAATTGGTTTTTTAGACTCCCTGTGATTGCACAGAGGTTGGAAATGGTGAGGGTGAGGTCGTAAAATGGTCTTGAAGACTCAGAGATGATTAGAAGAGGGTGAAAATAGGTGAAAGGGCCAGGTATGGTAAGGTGATAGGTTGGTGGGAGGAAGGAAGTATACGGGTGTGGAGAAAGATAAACTACTGAGATGAATAATAAATCTTACTGAAAGAAAATGGAGGTAAATGAAGAGGTGTTAGGTACTTACTGAACAATTGATTTAGAGAATGTAGGTGATGAAGATGGTGAGGGAAGAGATCTAGAGAGAAGAGTCATTGTATTCATGTCGTGGTAGTTCAAACCTCCATGCTTCTCTGTGTGAATCTATGATCGTGAAGAAGATGATGAATGCCAAATGGTTGTTGGTAGTGCTCCCGTGTGTTTTCTTTTTCCTGAGTGCTTCAGAAATTTGAGTGCTCCAAGTCTCTATTCATATGAGATCTTGAATCGAATGACCAACCTAGGAAAAGGATTTTGGAAATGTATTTAACCTAACCAGCAATGGTTAGGTGACCGACATCGGTTGAGATATAACTGACATCGGTCAAGGTGGGAATATCTAGGTTGGCCAAAAATAGCCAGATTGTTGCTATTTTTGGCATGATCTCCAACCTTCTTCTGAGTCTTGAGTGATGGATCACGGGAAAAATAAGTAGGAGTCCTTTTAGGTTTGTTAATAGGAGTTAAGTCTAGGTTTAGACTAAGTCCTAGTTGGTTAGGATAGGCTTAGACTTGGTCTTAGGTCATTAATGAGGTTTGAGTGGGTCATTTGAGTGAGGTGGCTAGGTGAGTTGGCTGGGTGAGGTGGTTAAGTGAGGATATTAATTAATTTAATTAAGATAATTAATTCAATTAACATGTGCACTAGGGGATATGAATGGGTAGGATATGGTTAATTTAATGAACGGGGTTTTAATGGAAGTATGACCCAATTTTGGTGTCTACATTTTCCCCTTTTTGTCACATAGCTTGTAAATGGTAAGTGATGCTGACAAAAATAGGAAGTGGTTGCCCCAAATATAAGTGGGAGTGGGTTGCCCCAAGTATGGGTGGAGGTGATCCCCCTCAAACCAGGAGCTGATGAGGTGTGAGACGGAATCGGTGAGTGGTTTGATAAATGGGTAAGTGATGAAAGTGAAGATAGGTGAGTTGTAGGTAAGGGTATGGGCACTTTGGGGGTAAGGGTCAAATTGGGTAATGGGTAATCAAGGGTAATAGGGTAATGGGTAATTACAATGGAACACATACACACATATAGATTGTGACACAGTACCAGGTTGAAGAGCTTGCAAACTCTACATCGTCCAAGGTCGATAGGTTTATCCAAACAAGGTTGAAGTGATTCAGGTATCCAGGGTACATGATATGGTCTAGAAACACAACGTAGGTTAGGTGCAGGAACATTTAGGTATGATCTGGTACACCAAAGGTTTGGTCAGGATAAACAACATGACAATAGGCAAGGTAAGGTCATTAGGCTAAACAACACGGGTAACAACATCACAAGGTATAGTGAGTACACAAGTTCAAAGGTCACAAAAAGTGGTTTCAGGTCAAGGTATATAGGTCCTGGCATGGGTAAGGCCGAGGTATAGGTAAAATAAAAAGTCCCTAAATGAAATTAAGGAAATGTATGGGTAATTTAGGCTAGTGGGTAGGGTGTAATAGGTGTTGGTAAGGTTATGAGGTATTGGGGTAGTAATGTTTGTTGGCCAAAGTGAGAAAAAATGTAGGTGAAAAGGAACTGGTAGGTGACCGATGCTGGTTATAAGGTTACCAACGTCAGTTTGGTATGACCGACGTCGGTCATGTCAAGTTAGGGTTAAAAAATAAAAATCCATGTTTTACGAATTCATTTTAACTTTTTGTCATTTGGGAAAATGACATAGAGATAGTGCCTTCATGGAAAGTGACAAGGCATTGTACTTTGAGCTGAGTTGGTGAGCCACCACTAGTGGTGATTGGCATGTGATTGGTGGGTCCACGAGATCGGTTGGAGACATGTTCGATTGGTGGAGAGATTCGAGGTAGATTTTGGCATGGAATTGGTGGGAGAGGGTTCAGGTGAACCACTGGTGCAACGGCCAGATGTGCCACCACGTAGGAGACACCATGATGAGGTAATGGGCATTCCCTAATTTGTTATTTGCTAAATTATTGGTTGAAAATGAAGAAATTGGGGTGGGGGGTTTTCATTGTGAAATGTGGGTAAAATGGGTAAAATGAATATGGGGAAGGGAAAATGTAGGATAAATGGGATGATAAATGAATATAAGGCAAATTGGGGTAGATTGGGGTAGGTGTTTAGGTAGATTTTAGTGAATTTTAGGTGAAATGGACTATGGAGGATGGGTTTTAGTTTTTTTTGTTATCGCGACAGAGACCGACATCGATCTAGGTTTAGCCGACATCGGTCAGCTTTGACCAACATCGGTGAGGGATAAGGTGACCGACACCAGTTAAAGGGAACCGATGACGGTCATGGAAAACCGGTGACGGTCAAGGTGACCGACGCCGGTTAAGGTTGAAGAAAAACAGGGGTAAGAAGGGTTAGTTTAGAAAGAAAAATAGGTGGGAAGGGGTAAATGAAGAGTGTATGTAGAGGGATGAGGGTAAAATGTGAGTTTGGCAGATAAGATAGGTAAGTAGGTTAAATAATGTTAAGATGATGGGTCATGATTGTAAAGGGTAGTAGGCTTGTAGGTGAATTAGGTAAATGGGGTAGGCATGATTGATGTGGTTGGGTATGGTTTAGTGGGTAAGATGTAATTTTGGGGTAGGCAAGTCTTGACAATGTTGTGTTTGATGTTGCAGGCTAGGGACCAGCTTAGGATGTGGGACAGAGTACCACCTCTGTTGGTGTAGATGCGGTCTAGTGTGACTGCAGAGGAGTGGGAGCATATGATGGATGTTGGACTGATTGGGATCTAGTGCTATAGGTGTATAGCTTGAGATCCTAGCTTGATGGTCACACTCATCGATAGATGGGATTCAGCGACCAACACATTTCATTTACCGATGGGTGAGATGACTGTCACCCTAGAGGACATGTACAAGATCCTGCGGCTACCAATTGTTGGGGATCCAGTGTATTCTATTTCATCAGAGGCATCAGTGGAGTTGATAGTGGCTATGTTTGGGGAGGCGATGGGTGAGCTGAGGTACCATAATATGAGCCTTAGCTATGGAGATATGTATGCAACCCATCCTCAGGAGACGAGGCTGGTTGTATTGATGATGGAGGTGGTATGTTGTTTCACCTTACCAGATGCTGAGGGTGGGAGATTCCCACGAGCACTGATGGGAGTGCTCTAGGATATGATGGAGGAGAGGATCTGATTTTCCTGGGCACCGACATTCCTAGTGCAACTATATAGGGAGTTGTGGGCCTATGGGAGATTGCGGTGGTTTAGTTTGTGTTGCACCTTTCTACTACACTGTTGGGCATACGAGCATATCATATGTGTGTGGCCAGTTGGTTTTCCCTGACATGATTGGTTTGGGGGTGGTTGGGTCAGAGTTGGATATAGATGGTGGGTACCACTTGGTGGGCAGCATAGAGTGGCTAGGGCCACACATGATGTTTTATATTACAGATGGTTACTGGAGGGGATTTCAGGGGTCGATATTGTGTGGAGACCCTACATTGGCTATCCCTCATACAGGGGTATGATGGAGGAGTTAGATGAGCTTCAGCTGCTGAGGTGGATACAGGGGCAACATGTCGGTGAGCACGAGTTGATACCTGTAGACAGGGTTAGATGATAGTTTGGGCTGCCACAGGACGTACCTCCACCTTTCCCACAGTACAGAGAGATGACATGGAGAGACCCATGTCTCCACCACGTCTGAGTGTTTTGACAGGGTAGGAGGAGCAGCCAGTGGATAGGTGGATTGATGATGCTAGAGTCACTGATGGTTATAGGTAGTGGTGGGTGGCACAACAATGAGCGACACCACCGAGACCAGGGCATCCTGATCTTGCTACCGTGACAATATAGAGAGATGCCTTACAGGGGTAGGTGGCCACCCTTCAGACACAACTCACAGGTTGTTAGGGTTAGTTGACAACATTACTCATGTCAGGTGGCCACCCTGTTTCCCAGGTGACAGCCTTACAGTGCCCTACAGCTAGCCAGGTACAGGTGCCCACACAGGGTGGTGATGGTGATGGAGTACAGGTGGCCACCTTACAGGTGCATAGGTAGCAGGTTTACAGGGCCAGCTGGCCACTACATAGGCATAGGTTGTGGCCTTACAGGCCCAGGTTGTAGCACAAGGACCTCCACAGGCTCAGGGATAGGGTCCCATACTACAGGCAGCAGTGAGACAGGGTCCCATGGTACAGGGAGGAGGACAGGGCTCACAGGGATAGGGACCAAGGCCAGTGTTAGCAGGGAAGAGCTCACAGGTTGTTGTGAGACCTATGGCACCACCATAGATGGTGCCTATGGTGAGATTCAGGGATGCCCTGAATGAGGCCTGGTACTATCAGGATCACCTGACGACTGCGGGATAGATGTCCCATCCTATGCAGAGTACAGGCACAATAGGAAGTGAGTGAGAGGACTAGATCCCACACTCATAGCGCTGAGAGAATAGGGGGCCGAAGAGCCCAGAGACAGGGTCGAGGTAATGCTACGAGTTCATGGAGGCTAGTCCCAGGTGAGGGTTAGGTGAGATTAGACCAAGACCCATGGAGGGTGGAGAGATGTTGGCAGGGCACCAGACTGGAGGAGAGGAGGAGGAGACAGATGAGACATGTATGGATATCACGTGGGGTGACGATTAGTCACCAGATATGATTAGAGTATTCATTTTTGATATATACTGGCCTACGTGCCAATGATAGTGAGGTTGTACATGAGAGTTTTGAGATTTTGAGTTTTATACCGGCCTGCATGCCGAAGATAGTGAGGATGTATCTGAGTGATTGAGATACTTGTATTTATTTGTATCTGTGTACATATGTATTGATACACAGACTTTCTCATTTATATAGATGATGATACTTATTGTATGGATGATGTATCTATGTTTTAATTTCCATTGTAATTTGTATATTGATGGAAACTAGGTGAATTAGGCATGATTGAGTCGAGGTCATGTAGGCATGGTTGAGTTAGGTCATTGAGTTAGGTTGTTAGGCATGGTTATGAGTTAGGTCATTAGGCATGGTGGAGTTTAGGTCAGGTCATTAGGCATAGGCATGGTGGAGTTTAGGTCATTTAGGCATGGTTGAGTCAGGTGTAGTTAGGTCATTAGGGTGGAGTTTTAGGTCAGTTAGGTATGTTTTGGTCATGTTGTGGGGTTTGATTTAATTTCCATGTTATTGGTAGTATGGAAAAATAAATTATGATGTATAGTTATGTTATGGTGTAAACTTTCAAATATTTGATATTATGGAAATGTGAAATGATTAATGTATGATATGATGATGTAAGAAATAAGTAGGTAGACATGTTTATATACTTGTATGTTTGTTTAATTTCCAAGTAGTATATAAGATGGAAACTAACTAAGGTAGAGTGTGAATAGAAAAATGGGGGGGGGGGGGGGAATTGGTTAGGGTAAAGAGTGGCCGAGCTAACCTCCAAGGGCCCCATGCCCTCAGAGTGCTACCTACATAGCCCCAGTGAAAAGGGGCCTCAGGCCGATGTAGTTCTCCCATAAGCTAGGGAAGAATATGACGAGGTAAAGGGATGGGTTGGTAGGTTTTAGGCATGGTTGAGTCTAGGTCAGTTAGGTATGGTTGAGTTTAGGTCATTTAGGCATGGTTGAGTTTAGGTCATTTAGGTAAGGTTGATTTGAGGTCATTTAGGTATGGTTAAATTGAGGTGTCGAAGGCTTGGTCCTGTATAGGATAATCAACAAGTAATGAAGAAGGTGATTAGGGTAAGAGGTGACAAAAAGACCCACCTAATTGATAAGAACCATAACGATTTTACCATACCAAATATTGGCTTATGAACGTAAGACCCTAAAGGCGTTGCATAATTGACTATTCTAAAGGTGAAGAAAGTCACATGATCATGAAATGTCACATTTGCGGCACATCCCTTGAGTGGGTAGGAAATTATGGTGAAAAGGTAATGAGGTGAAATTTGTTGGTTTTAGCGTAACCTAGTGTGAGACAACATGCCTACTTGGCAAGAGACCCAAGATCAAAATAGGCAAGTCCATGATGAAAATTTTTTCATTTTCTTATTTTTTGTTTTGATAGACTGATCGATGCGGGAAGTCTATGTGGGATGAGTATATTTTCTCCTTGAGGTCTTCATGAAGTTGATCGATGTGGGAAGCTTCTGAATATTTGATTTTATTGTTTTTTGTAGAATAGTCTTCTTATTATGATAGACTATGTACAATATGGCTAGCTTGGTATAGTTGTCCTTCGAGGGAGCAAGTCTATTTATAGCAGCGAGATAGAAAGCGTAGATGTCCTTTTTGAGGGAGTCATATTTTTGCTAGAAGTTTGACTCAAGGAGTTGAATCCCATTTTACTTTTGAAATTGTTTTGCTTTTGGACTTTTAAGTCATGGACAAGACTATAAAGAAAGATAAGCTCTTGTTTTGAAGACAAAACTATAGCACACAGAGGTTAACTATGAACGACCATGGGATTCCATCTTGAAAAAGATGAAAAGTATCCATGAGAATCATGCCATGAGTAGAGCCATGATACTCATATTGAAGACAAGGTTGAAAGGTAATGGGTAATCACATGATCTTGGTTTAGTCATTGATCCTTAGAATAGGTAAAATGGAAGGTGAATGGTGCTCAAGGGATGAGTGTTAAATAGACAAGAGGTGATATAGGACTTAATTCAACAATAGAATGGTCAAAGATGCAAGGCATTGAGGGGCTCAGGTTTGGGTTTACCTTCGAGTGAAGACAAATGATAAGCACCTGATCCATAGGTATGAGTAACGATATAGGGTCCAAGCCAATTAGGAGCAAATTTTCCCCGTTTACTTTTTCCTCTTTTGTTACATGTTGATTTTCCTTCAGGATGAGGTTTCTGACTTGGAAGGTTTATTCATGGACACATTTATCGTAGGCACGTTTGATACATTTTTGGTAGATTTGGAGATGGTCAAGAGCATTGAGATGACATTCATCTAATAACTCAAGTTGTGCCAAACGGTCTTGGTGAAATTCATCATCATTGAGCATCTCTTTAAGTGAGATACGAAGAGATGGAATCTGGACTTCAAGAGGTAGAACAACCTCTGTACCATAGACCAGAGAGAAAGGTGTGGCAGTAGTTGAAGTATGAATACTAGTGTGATAAGCCCATAAGGCAAAAGGAATGTGCATATGCCAATCCTTTCCAGTATCGTCAACAACTTTCATAAGAATTTTGTTTAAGGTTTTGTTGGTTGATTCTTCTTGGCCATTTGTTTGAGGGTAGTAAGGTGAAGAAAAAATGAGTTGAATGCCAAAGGCATCACAAAGTTTTCATAGGGTTTTGTTTTTGAACTGTTTTCCATTATCAGTGATGAGACGATGAGGAACACCAAAGTGAAAA
The DNA here is from genome assembly GCA_019776745.2 of Taxus chinensis. Lineage (NCBI taxonomy): Eukaryota > Viridiplantae > Streptophyta > Pinopsida > Cupressales > Taxaceae > Taxus > Taxus chinensis. The sequence goes on along the minus strand of CM034157.1, from coordinate 234,786,479 downwards.
ATGATGTGATGGTTGATGAATTCACATATTTTCTCAGATTTTGTAGAAATAAGAGGTATGGCTTCTACCCATTTAGTGTAGTATTCAGTAGTGGTAATAATCCATTGATGACATTGGGAAGAATGAGGATTGATCTCTCCAACAAGATCCAAACCCCATTGAGAGAAAGGCCAAAGGTCTCATGTGACCTGTAAGGCATGACTAGGTGTGTGATGAAGATTAGCATGTTGTTGGCACTTCACACAATGTTTGACATAATCACAACAATCATGGTTTAAGGTTGGCCAATAATAGCCTAGGTGGAGAATGCATTTAGTGACAACTAAACCACTGAAGTGACCTCCACAAATTCCATCGTGAACTTCCTTGATGGTGTAGGGAATTTCAGAACTTGTAAGGCATCATAAGAGGATACCGTCAAAGCCACATTTATAAAGAAGGCCTCCCATGATGACATAACGAGAGACACTTTTGAGAAAGGCTCATTGTCCATTGCGAGTAAGGTCTGGAGGTAGAATTGAAAGGGAAAGGTAGTCAACAAACTGCTTATACCAAAGGTCACATGGGTCAGATTGAATGGTTCCGAATGAGGTTGACATCTCAAAATAAATAATAAGGTGATTGCAACCTTTGTATTGTGACAAATATTTTTAAGTCAGAGGGTGAAGTGGGTATCTGAGAAGCAAGGCAGGCCATGGTATCCGTAAATTTTTTAGTGGAACGTGGAGTGGTTTGAAGTTCATAACGGTCAAAGGTAGTCAAAAGTATGTCTACATGATGCTTATACTTTTGAAGTATTTCATTATGACACTGGTATATACCATTGACTTGATTTACAACCAGTTGAGAATCACCAAAGATATTAATCGATTTAACGTCTAAGGCAATGGTGGTTTGAAGACCTAATATGAGTGCTTCATATTCGGTGATATTGTTAGTACAATCAAAATCTAGTTTGAAAGATAATGGCATAGGTTCACCATCAAGAGGAATGAGGATAACTCCGACACCACCCCCATGCTGACATTTGGAACCATCAAAGAATAAGGTCATTTGGTAAATGGTATCATCCAAAGAGAGGGTAGCGATGGATTCATCTGGGAAATCAAAGTTAGAGGGATGATCTCTAGAGAGAGGTGCATCTACAAGTTGGTCAGCAATAGTTTGGCCTTTGATATATTTTTGATGAGTGAATTCAAGGTCTAGGTCTACAAGAAGCATGAGCCAATGTGCAACACATTGATGTTGGTAGGGCTTGGCATACATGTAATGTAAGGGGTTTGTATTGGTGACAACAAAGGTTTTGTGGTTAAGTAGGTAATGGAGAAGTTTAGTGGTAAAAAAATCTAAGGCTAAGAATACTTTTTTGGCGTGGGTGTATCAGGTTTCATAGTCCAAAAGTGTATGACTTATATAATAAACCTCTTGCTCCCTGTGTTGCTCATCATGATGAGTGAGCATGACACCCAAGGAATGATCAGTATAAGAAATGTAAAGGTAAAATGGTTGGTCATCCTTAGGAGGAATGAGTACAGGTGGTTGGAGGAGGTATTGTTTTAAGGCCTCAAAGGATTTGTGGCATTCATCATCCCATTTGAAGGAGACATCCTTTTTGAGGAGATGATGAAATGGGTGGTAGCGGTCAGAAAGCTACAAAATAAAATGATGAATAGATTGCAACTTGCCTTGCAAACTACGTAGTTGGTGAAGGTTAGTAGGTGGAGGCATTTTGAGAATAACCTTGATTTTAGCGGGATCGACTTCTATGCCATGCAAAGAAATGATAAAACCAAGGAGTTTTCCTGAGAGAACAACGAAGACACACTTCTTAGGTTGAAGGTGAACACAATACTTGATGAGATGGTCAAAGATGACCTTAAGGACTGTAAGGTGTTCAGACTCGATGTTTGGATTTGGCAAGAAGGTCATCTACGTAATCTTCCAATATGTGATGCATGATGTCATGAAAGATATAAGTCATAGCCCACTGATATGTAGCACCAACATTTTTAAGGCCAAAGGGCATGACTCGATAGCAGAAGGTCCCCCAAGGAGTGATGAAGGTGGTTTTGTGTTGATCTTCCGGGGTGAGTAATATTTGGTTATAACCTGAGAAACCATCCATGAGTGATAACATTTCATGGCCAGTGGTAAGATCAACTAATTGGTCTATACTAGGTAGAGGAAAGTCATCTTTAGGGTAGGGTAGGTTCAGGTCATAGAAATATGTGCAAATACAGAGTCCCCCTGTCACTTTTGTGACAGGAACGATGTTAGAGATCCATTGGGGATAATCAATGGGTAGGATGAAGGAAACTAAGAGAAGGCATTGAAGTTCTTCTTTGACAAGAAGGGAAATGCGAGGATGCATTTTTCACAGCTTCTATTTTTACAGGTTTGGCTTCACAAATAGTTATGATATTTTGGACCACAATGTTTTGGTCAATACCGATCATATCAGCATAGGACCAAACAAAAGCATTGCTATGATCTTAGAGGAATGAGGTAAAAGTTTCCTATTCAGCAACATCTAAAGATTGGCCTATCTTTAGAATGTGTGGGTCATCCTGAGTGTTAATATTGATTTCAATGGTCGATTCATTTAACATGGTTTGTGTCGCAGAAGGTAATGACTGATGAATATAAGAATCCTCCACACAAGATAGGTGAGAATAGACTCATCATCCTGACATTGAATGATGTTAATAGAAGATGTATCATCATTAATCATGTCAGGATACAGGAAGGGAAGATAAGAGGGAGCCTCTTCATCGCATTGATAAGTCAGAGGTCCCAAGGAAATTGTGTTTATGAAAAAAAAAGTTAGGAGGAATGGATTCTAGATCCATAGACTTCATGGGTGAAGGTGGGGAAGTTAGTAGATGGAGTGAAGAAGGTTTTTCATCCTCAATGAGTTCAACATGATTTTCTTGGAAGATGGTTCAAAAAACCAATACCACTACGGTCATTGTGTTTACGTGTGGTACACAGATGACAGTATGGCAGCCCTGTTCATAGAAACCAAAGCCAAAGCCTTTCCATGCACAACGGTGGAGGAAAGTGTGGGCGAAGTGGTGGTTGGTGAGAGATTGAAGGTCAGATGAAAATGGTCACATTTGGGAAGGTGGCTCGGGTGAGTAGGTAGAAGTATCAAGTCCCCCATATGTTAAGTTGGTACGAAGGTGGGGAGGACCATAAGGGAAAACCTTGCCTATGCGGTGATCATAGCGAGGATGTTGGTGAAGGTTACCATACTCTTGAGGAGTAAGGAATGTGTCAATGTTGTATAGGTGGTACTCCCCCAGAGTGAGACATTGAAAACACCTTCTAAGGGATCGGTAGTTGGTATATGGGTAGCAGGAATAAATGAGTCACTAGGTGATTGGGAAGAATAAGCATTGGTTAGTTGAGAAGTAGATGGGTTAGTGGATGGGTTGGTTGTAGAGGCTATGATGGTAGTTGGAATAGAGGAGTTAGGTGTGGAAAAGATAGCAAGTAACATCGGTGGATGGGGTTGTGGGTGAAGGAGAAGTGGCGACAGTAGTAGATGCCTTAACTAGTACAAGGATGTCATTAGGTTGGTATAACATGTTACATGTTTTGAATGGAAAGGGGTCAGCAGGGATCGTATAGTTATGTGATCTGAAAATAGAATGAAATTTTTATCTACTATATCTTCAGACCCTTGTAGACTTATCAAATTACCATTTAATTTTATAGCCCATTAAAATCAACTTGAAATAATGCAATAAGTATGACACTTTGCAAAAGGGTTGTTTATAAGAGTTTGGCAATTGCCTACATCTTCGGGTTCTTTCGAACTATTCCACTAGTTAAAAGCCCATTGTAAGTTACATTAGTACTTTCACAAGAAAACCTAATGGAAACTAATAATAACTTTCTTAAAAGAATATCTAGACCTTCAGATGACAAGGGTGAAAAATAGCAACCGACTTCCCCTTTCCCAGCATATTCAAAAATCTATATGGCACCAGATCCACTATTTGGAATCCTTCGGATCTCGATCGGCCTTTTAGACACTTCATAACACCCTATGGCACTCCAGTTGATACTTTAGGATTCACAATAATTTGGTGTGGCGCTATGGGATGGCTAGGTAGTATTAAAAAATCTTACTCACAATAATTTTAATTTACTATTGCCTAAAAAAATAGGTCAATAATAATTAAAATAATAATGCCTGAATAAATTAGGACTTCACACAACTATGATGGACATCAATCTAGCCTCTTGGTCTGAAATGAGCTTCTAATTCTGTGTTCTTTTTCAAATAATCAAGGGGTTTTATACTAAAATAGGGCCCTTAGAATAATGCCTTACAATTTTATTTTGAGCCTCACATTAACTCTCCTCCATGGCTCAATCTCTGGAAGTTTAAGCTTAGGGCATGATTGCATAATTGAGGGTTATCCCACTGTAATGTTCTTTAGAAATTCCAAAGATGTGGTTGCTTTTCATTTATATCTAACATTAGGTGAAACCTAAAATAATAATTAGTTCAGGATTTATTCTAAGCCTTTAAAATCCATAATAGTGGTTATGGACCACTTGATAGCTTTTATTGGCCCTCCTCCTTACATGGGCAGTTTCCATAATTGAGTTTATTCCCCACTTAAAATGGATTTTCAGCTTTAGAAAATTCCACGTGATGGCATTACATAAAGAAATGAATGTTTAATATCCCACATTGTTGTTTGGTTGTTGTAAAAGTCAGATTTATTAAAGAAGAAACCAATGTAGGTTAATCAACCAAATGTTTAAATACCTCCCATTCCATCCTGTAAGATGGAAGTTTCACACCAAGCTAATTCTGAATTTGACCCAATATTGATGGAATGAAGATTTTAATGAACTATATAGAAATTGCTGGAGGTGGCGGTAACTCGACACACTTGATGGAAACTTGATAAAACATGGTGCACTTGTTGACTCTTGATAGAGATAAGTGGGAAAATGTGGACAATGGTTAATATCCATGAGGTGGCTTCTATGAAGTTCCAATTGATGTGAAACATATGGAGCACCAAGATCCACGGGGAATTGGTGGTTGTACCCATAATGTTAAAAATTAATTGTAACCTCATGAGAAATCTCGATGTCTGTCAAACTATCCATGAAAATGGGTGATGTGATAAGCAAAAAACCAACTGATCTCTATTCTAGAATAGTCATATAACCAGATTGATGATTCTAACAAGTGAATTGGTCACAACCATGATAGTTGACCCTAGGGTTGAAAACAAATTTATGAACTTTGTCTGGGACATATGAGCTCCCAATCTTTGTTCACATTGTCATGTCATTAGAACATCATGTATCACGCCCAAGAATATTTTATGCAACATATACAAATTGAGGGCAACCAATCAAACAACTTTCTCATTTTTTTTATATTTAAACACATGATCCCCTGAAGATATACATGATCACTAATGAGAATGTTGACTTCCTTTGTCTCTTTCATGTTAGATGGAAAGCACTGATCCCAATAGCCTAGATAAACATCTTGAATCTGAAACATTTCTGGATTCACAAGTAATGTTGGGGTTTTAGGGTCTCTCAATTCATGAAACTCATTAAAAACTGTTGTTGATGAAAAGGAAGAACTATTTATGATGCCCACTACAAGCTTTTGCTCATGAACGAAAGATTTAGAACAAAAAATTGATAGTCCTGTTTCTACGGATGGTGCTTCTTCTATGGTGGGAAATGAAAGGATTTGTGACCTTGTTGCTAAAATATGTGCCAAATTTAATAGTTATTCATTGTGTTGCTCATCATGAGGCATTAGTATCAAATGCTTCTAAAATGATACCAGAGCTAGTGGGTTTGTTGAGAAAGTGGCAAATAAAGTGTATACATAGGTTCAAGAATTCCACAAAAAGAACTAATGAGTTTATTGCATTGCAGGAAGGATAAATGAAACTTCAAACTCTTCAGTGCCTTCAGATATCATGGATGTCAGATGGTTATCTAGGGTGGAAGACAAGTCATTGAAAGGCTAGTGGCATTGATGCATGCTATACATTTGTGGAAAACCTGAGAAGAAAGAATCATGGTATGACTTATGCTAAGAATATTTTCTGATCAGTATTGTTTGCACATGTTCGCTATCTTAATGTTGACACTTAACAAGTTCTGACTAATAATTTTGGAGCACTCTTGAATGTCACTTCTCTCCCGCTATGCATTGATGCCACTTTAAAACTCTTAGGAGAATGTTTCTAAATGCATAATTCATAAGTCCAAATGGTCAAGGCTACTTATTCAAATGTGTGGTCGCTCAGGTTTGGTCATCTATTGATTGATAAAGATGAAGGACATTTCACAAGATATTTTGAATTGTTTTACACCATCTATTCCTAATGCACATGGTGCTACTCTCAATACACAAAAGCAAATTCAATCCTTGTATTGATGATGGCTATCATTACAAAGTTACATACAACAGTCACAAAAGATTATGTTCAAAATGACTAATAGATTGTCTAAATGCAAGGTTTCCTGATCTTTTATTTTCAATGCAATGAATGATTGTTCTAGAGATCCCTCACACTGATTTACATACCTGTATTTGGTTAGAGAAAATAATTCAATGCATTGGCTTGATCGATGATATCAGGCTTTTCCAAGAGCATTTACAAAAGATTTTTGTAATGAAGGATTGGACATGCCATCATTTTATTATTGACCATCTTGTAAAAAAATCATGCAATGCCTCTAACAGTAATGAAGTTCAAGGTGTGAGGGATTTTCTATTAGAGAAGCATGAAGGGTTTTTTTGTATTTCAAAATTTGGAGAAACCATAATGTTTAAGTAATTTTGTTAGATCTTAAGAAAGTATGATAGAGAAAATCATGTGACCCGATCCAATGGTATTCAACTCACATTTTGATTAGGAGTATGTTGCAATGTATTGAAATTACAGATATAATGAAGTTCCGAGCTAACAATGTGATGCACTCAACTATTTACACATATTGTATCTCTAAGCTAAATGAGTTAAATCATTACAGGTTCTGATTAGGAATATTTTGGAGTATTGATCAATTTTTAAAGTAAGAAAATCCACTATATGATCATCTTAGGAAGCATATGATCTCTAAACAAATACTAAAAATTATTCATCAATCTGAATTATGTAATATATAATTGAAAAATTGTTGACTTACCCATTTTAAAGGACTTTCACTTGTCAGGTATTACCTAGTCCTAGGTTGAATTGTCAACTGGTGGTGGAGTAGAAACATCCTTTGCCTTTTTCAGTAGGCCTCCATTGCATATGTGGCTTGCCATAACTCTGATGGTGAGATGGATGCACTTTCCAGAAATTTTCCACCCGATGCCCATTCCTCTGGAAATGAGCAAAAAAATTGACTTTGACCAGAGTTAACTTTTATTGTTGAACTCAGATTTGACTTTCCCATTGACTGAACTTTGGCTGGACATAACTAGAGCTCCTAATGTATATTTGTTGTGTTCTCATTAGTCATTGGAAATATCTCAAAAACATCTTGGAAATATCTGCATCTTCTGCACTGACACAATTTAAGGATGTATAGAGAAATTTTGATATAAAAAATGATACCCTGATCATTATGTCCTTCATGTTTAAATTTTACACAGTGATGTAAGGTTGAAGGAACACAACCCATGACATGGATCCAAGGTTGGCCAAACAATAGGTTATACTAGAACTCCCCCTATAAGATATAGAACGGTTCCAGAATGGTATGATGGCCCAACATGAATGTGGAGGATGATGGTGTCGAGAGTGGAAGTGATGGCATCATTGAATGAACGTAGCATAATTGGGTTATTATGCGTGAAATTTGAAGGGATGTGCATTTGATTGTATGTGTGGGAGGATATGATGTTGATGTTAGATCCGCCATCATAACATGTCAAATGCGTATATTATCAATATAGATGGAAATGAAAAGGGTGGGATTTGGATCATTTGATTGGAGAGGTATAATCTCATCGTCAGAGAAACTGAGGGTGGCTACTTGGTGAGTAGTGGAAGGTGTAGAGGAAGGGGATGAATTAGTGAGAGAGGCCATATGGTGAGGGGTGATAATGGAGGCCACAGGTGTAGGTCCATTAGGTAAAACCTCGATGGATTACAGAACCTCCATGAGGGCCTATTGATGGGATTTAGAAGTTTGAATGAGGTCATACAAAGACATTTTTAGAGGGGATTGGTGCAATTGTTTTATCATTTTACGATGGGCGACCCCATCAAAAATAGGATATGTGGGTCCCCAAATGGTGATTTTTGGTGTGGGTGTAGATGGTATATTGGGCACATGATTGGCAGATGGGCTAGTTGTTTTCTCCTTTCCTTTGTATTTTTGGGCATGAGTGGAAACTTGGATCATATTGATATGGGGTGAAGGAAGAGAGGTGGATAGAGATATGTGTAGTCAAGAAAGGTATAATAGAATGATGGACAAAAAACTGTGTTTGGTAAGAACCTTGTGAATGAGTAGGGTGCACTAGGATTTTGGTGGGGTTTTGGCTAGCTCTCTTATACGGACCATGTTGATCTCAAATTTTGGAGGTGGATAAAAGGGTTGTGGAGGTGGTGATGCAGGTCGCTGAATAGGTAGTGGGCGAGGATGTGTGGTGATATGTGTGGGTGGGATTGGGTCCTTGTCTAGAAGATCATCGTCATCAAAGTTTTTTTTCAGGAGGACAAAGTTGGAGAAGAACGGTTTTTAGAGACTTAAAATTTTCTACATCATGTCCTGACACACGATGGTAGGCATAAATTTTAGTATCATTCAAACCCTTTTGGTTTGGGTTTGAGTGGGTTGTAAGGTCTAAGGGGCAGGAATGTGATGACAAAGGTCTCTAAAAGGTTAGCTAGAATGTTGGCATAAGACCCTACTAATGGAACACAATGTGAGGTGAGTGTGGATCTAGATTGAAGTGTGGGTGATTTTGATGTGTGAGGTGCTACAGGAGGTGAAATTGGAGGTGGGATAGGTTTGACCACTAGTTTGGTAGGTGGTATTGTTTTAGGCTTGGGTTGTACCTTCTTGGGTAAAGGCATAGTAGATGAACTAGCAATGGAAGGTGTTGTAGGCTTAACTACCTCTTTGGAGGGTAGTGGGTTTTTCAATTTAGGTTGCACCCTCCTAGGTAAAGGTGAAGGAGGTGAGCGTGATGTAGAAGGGAAAGTGGATGGTGGAAGAGGACGAGTTAGCCAAGGTGATAAAGGAGGCATGGTGAAGGTTTTTGGCAGAGGTAAGGTGGAAGGTATGGGTTGAAGAGAAGGAAATCTCATAGGTAGTGATGAGAGTTATTGTTGGTGGTGGGGGTATAGGTGGTAAGAAAGATGTGGATGATAGTGAAGGTGTAAATGTGTATGTAGGTACATGGGTGTAATAAAATTTTGATGAAGAAGTGGGCAATGTTTTTGATGTTACCTTGGGTAAGGGGTTGCTTGACAAGGTCGATGGGTGAGGTCCTAGGATGGAGGGTAACCAAAGGTGACAGAGGTAGTAAAAGGTGTAGTGGCTTAGAAATTAGGTGTTCCACAACCTAAAATGGTGTTTTGGCCTAGAGTGTTGGGTCTTCCTTTTAGATGGAGGAATTAGTTTTTGCGTAGGTTTGGTCCTGAAGATGTGGTTAAATCCAAATTTTGATGGAGTGGACTATGGCGCTTGATGTCAGCATGACACCCAATGTGCTGATGGGTCTGTAGATATGGGGAAAAGTGTAGGTGCATGTAGGTTCTTAGGTCATAGGATGGCGTTTGATTATTGGTAAAGGTTTAGGTGTAGGTGAGGGTGATGAAGAAGAGGATCATTTCAATATGATGGTCATGGTTGTATTTGGTGCTTGAAATACCTTTCGGATAGAATTGTGGAGGTATCTTGCAGGTGATATTTGCATTTGGGTTGAAAAGGGTAGCCAAGCTCTGCATCCCCAAAGCATGGAATTATCAACATAATCCAAGTGGTTGGCTAGGCATGAAAACAAAACTCTTGTAAGAGGAGATGATGTTAGTTTAGTATCAATCCCTATAAAATATGCTATGAGATAGGGAACTAGTCTGTGGGTAAGAGAGCCGAGAGCAGATCAACGGGATCCTAGAAAGCTGGTGTTCAGACACTTACAGTTCACCAATCCTTGGACTCATATGAACACTGGCAGAGAAAAACTAGGGCTTCAAACTGATCCTAACAGATGGATTAAATGCATCCTAGTAGTTCTAATGGGGGAATTGTCACCAAAGAAGTCCTTCATTCTAAATTTATCATATGGGTAGGTGATATTGAATAGAGTGATGAGGTAGGTTTCCTCTTTTGGTGGAGAGGAAAGTGAGTGAATTCTCCCATGGTTAGGATCAGTTAACACCATACAGTGATGTTCATTAGGTTGTGAGGTGGGTGGTGAAATCTGTATCAAAAATTATGGAATCTCCTCACATGGGTGAAGGGGAGATGAAGTGAAACTCCTTTGTGGGTGAAGGAGTAGATGAGGTAGGATTCCTTTGTGGATGAATGAGCTCATACTAGAATCTCCTTGATGAGGGGATATGAGGAAATTGAAGGAATTATGGTGTCAACTTTGAAAACAACATGACTTCATTGCTTTTATTGGAAAAATTTTGTTAGATTTGTGATTGGTGGTTTCTATGAAGGTTCATTTAGGTTTTAATAGAAAAGATTTTTGATCTGTTAGATAGTTTCCTTTCATGGGGTAGCATGATTAGGGAATGGTTTCAATGAAGATATAAAATTTCTGATTTGCGGGTTGTTCGGGTTAGGAAAACAATGACCATAGAGGAATATTTAACATTCATCCTGGACAATGTTCCCGATTGAAGGTTATACAATTACCATCACTATACTGTTTAACCATGATAGTTACAATAGTCATTTTCCTTATACCATGCAAGCATAGGACGAGCATGGTTTGAAACTAGTATGTGGTTTTATTAGTTAGGTAAGACAAATTTTGAAGGGCTCTAGAACCTTATAGAAGTTTTTCTAATAGTAAGAAAAGGGTCCGTGATTAAGAGTGAAAGGCTGACATCCAAATTTATTGATCCCACCTGAGTAAAAAGGATTGAACTGACAAGGTAGAATGTTGGAGGCCCTAAAGGATTTGATTGAAGAGGGGTGAATGAAAAAGGTGTAGTTTAAAACTACCATGTGAGACAGGTAGAAAGTCCTTGGGTCTGGATTTTAGGTGGAGGAATGGTTTTTGCACAAAGTTTGGGAAGATGGAGATAAATCCAATTTGAAGGAGGAATGAACTAGACTTGTTTTGGCATGAAACCCAATGTTAATGGGTCTTCAATGTGGGGGGATGTACAGGTAGGTTCTTAGGGATAGGAACATGTTTCGTTGAAGGTAAAGGTTTAGGATGTATCCAGAGGGTGATGAAGAAGAGGTTGTTCCTGGAATGGTCAAGTTGGCTTAGTTGAACTTGAAATATCTTCTTTAGATCATTTAGGTATCTGAATGGATTTGCATTTGGGTTGAAAAGGGTAGCCGAAGGCTTCCCCAAAGCATGAAATTTTCAACGTAATCCAAGTGATCTGTTCCAGGTTCAAAATGTGTTGTGTAAGAGGAGATGACATTGGTGACCTTAGTGACGAAATCCCTGATAAAATATGTCCTTAGACAGGGAACTCTTGGCTTGATGGGTAAGTTTTTCTCTGGGTAAGAGAGCCGAGAGCATATCAACGGGATCATGGAATGCTAATGGGGAATTGTCATTGTCAGTGGATGCATCTAAAGGATCCCCTATGTTTGAGAGACCAAAGTGGGATGAGGTAGTTTCCTATTTTGAACCAAAGGAAGAATGAGATGAATCTCATGAAGGGGAGTTAATACCATGGTTGTTCATTAGGTTGCCATAAGTGGTGAAACGACATTAGGCAGGAAATTGTGGAATCCTCTGTGGGTGAAGGGGGATGATGAAGGGGACTCCTTTGTGGGTGAAGGATGTAGATGAAGTAGGCTCCTCTATGGGTTGGAGCTCTGCTAGTGATCTCCTTCGATAAGGGGAAGGAAGAAATTGGGGAATTGATACACGAGTTCAAAAACATCATGGAATCACGAACAATGACCTTGTCATTAGTTGAAGGTTCACTCAACTTCTTAGATGATGGGGTATGATTAGGGAATGATTTCTTAAATATGCAAGTTTTGATTTACGGTGCATAACAATATTGTCCAATCCGAGATCTCCATTATCTAACATTTCCTGGATAATGTTTTTAAAGGTTATACAATTACCATCATTATGGCCTTTTACTTGATGATAGTTACAATAGTCATGTTCCTTGTACCATTTAGGCAATAGGATTAGCTTAAATCAAAACTAGTATGTGGTTTTATGGGTGGAAGAGCAATGGCTCCAGATTTAAGAATTTTTTCTAATAATGAAGAATAAGGCTCCCTGATTGGAGTGTATTTTCATTGCTCTCGTCTGAACTGAAAATATTGAATAAGAGAAAGGTTGGAGGTAGGTTTTGATTGATTAGATGGGTGAGATGGGCCATATTTTAAAACTACTGCATTGGCAGATCCTTTGGCTTTTGAATAATTTTTTTGTGGTTTTGAAGAGGAAGAGGCATCATTTGATTTAAAGGCAGTGTTTTTGTTACGCAATTGAATTTTCTTCTCTTCAATGGCATGAATTTCAAGTTTTCGTGCCATGGTAAATGCTTCATCAAAGGTACAGAAGGTTTAGGACTTGGAGAGTTGGTGAGATGTGCCTAACACAAGCCCAAGTGAACAACTCTATAAGCTCGGTTTGAGGAAACTGGAATGTAAGTTGGTTGATGAGGCTTTGCCAATGAGTGACAAAATCTTCGATAGACTCGTCATCATATTGTCGTGTTGAGTACAAGTCGGTCATGGTGACCTTCTTGACAATATTGATTGAAAAATGGTCCAAGAAGGCTTGAGCCACTTGGTCAAATGAGTAAATGGAATGTCAAGGTAAACCACTATACCAATCTAACGCAGGTCCTGTTAAGGACATGGGGAATGTCCACAAGAGGAGAGTGTCATCATGAGTGATTAGATAGCACCCATGTTTGAAAGACTGCAAGTGTTGTTGCGGGTCCTCTTTACTGTTGAACCGGTTGAATTTGGGAATTTCCCAATGTGTAGGATATGGAAAAATGGGAATAGATAAATGAATGGGCTCATTACATATTTCATCATAGGTTAAGGAGTTGCGAGAGCCAGAAACTGATGCTTCCAATGTTTGCATCTTTTCCATCATCATTTTAATAAGGTCGTTGGTAGGTTGTGATGATTGGGCACCCCCTGCAGTATAAGGAGGTTGATGATGAATGTATGATGTGGATGACATTCTAGTATATGGTGGTCTGAGTATGAGAACTATGTGGGGGGAATAGATGCAGGTGGAAAATATCCCAAATAGGTGATAGATGAGATTGGGGGTTGTTGGTGATATGTGTAAGTAGGTGGGGTAGATGTAGCGATCCTTGTAGTGATTAGAGGTAAATACTGTGGGATGGAGAGGATGATGTTTTGGAATGGGGTATGGGTTTCTGACACCATGGGTGGTTGTGATGCAATAGGTATATATGAGGTGGCAGGTGCAGATGAAGGGCTATGCTCAAGGTGGCTGATGAAGGAATGGTTGACACCATGGGAGAAACTGACATCAAAAGTGTGACTGATGTTGTAGGTGCCACATATATTGATGATGTGGGGTCAAGTTGGGATACTACAGGTGGTAAGGTGGAAGAAGGTAACACCGAGCTAGTGGTAGTTGACACAGAAGTGGGGGCGAGGGCAGGAGGAATGGACATAGGCATGTCATATACCAACTATCCTTATGAATCACGAGTAGAGGAATGGGAAAGATAATGTTGTAAGGCATCAGGGTTCTGGTCAAGGAGTCTTGCAAACTCCTCGTCACTAGTACTGATGATAATGGGTTGAGTAGGATCCATAGGTGACAGGATGGAAGGTGGAGATGGGCTAGGCAGGAGCGACTGAAGGCTTGTGTGGAATACAAGGGCGTTGGATTGACTATGAGTCAAAACCATGTGAGTTGGCGTAGGCTTGGTAATCTGTTCTCTGTAAATGACACAGAAAAATAGAAGAAATGAAGAAAAATAGGTTCCGGGAGGTGAAACTGGTTGTTGTTTTAATTAGGAATTAAAACACAGGAACCGATGATGGTTAGGTTAACCGATGACGGTGAGATGTAACTGAGGGCGGTTAGGGTAACCGATACCGGTTACTGTGGGAAATCAAAAGTTTTGCAAATGAGGCAATAACTGATGAAAATGAAATAAAAACTAGATTTTATAGTGATTTTAAAAGTCCAGCGGTATGATGATGTGTCTGGAGACTTCAAAAAGAATAGAAAATGTGGTGAATGTTGTTTTTGGTGAAATTACCAAAAAAGTAGAAACTGACAATGGTTAGGTAAACCGATGATGGTCAGATGAAAACCGATGATGGTCGCTAGACCGACGCCGGTCACTGTGAAATTTGAAAAGATGGAAGAAATTTGATTTTTGTGACTTAGATTAGATAAACTATCAACCCAGAAACCTGAGTATGATAGTAATGGACCCTAACACACCCAAAAAAAGTTAGAATACACCAACTATAATTGTGGGGTGTGAAAGGAAGAAAGAAAATGGAGAACGTTACCTCACAACTCAAAACACAACTCAAGAAAAAGCTAAGAAAAACATGAAATCCTATGAGTGAATTTTATGTTTTAGCTTATGCTATTTAAGACTGACTTGTGAACAGAACAAAGTTTTTGGTTGGAAAGAGGGTATCCTATGAAGAGGCAAGATCTAAGGATGGTTTCAGGTTATGTTTTGGTGGGGGCGGTCCTTTCTCTGAGATAATGACTGGACAGAGAAACTAGCTGGGCACCACTGTCAATCCTTTGATCATGTGATCATTGACAACTTCTTCCAGGTAAGGTGTTGTTTAAGAAGATGTGTGAGTTTATTTTTGTGCAGTTTGGAAAAGAGAGAAGAGAATGTGCTCTATGATTCAATTATGTCAACCATCAACTGGGCATGACTTCCAGCTTATAGGTTGCCCTCAATTTTAATGTGAGATAAAAATTCAAACATATAAATATGAAATGCAATTATTTTAAAACCCAAATCGAAATGTGATATTCGATGTAAACAAAGAGTGAATAGGAAAGGATATGACTCTAACTAATGCCAATGCAAGAAAAGAAAGAAGGATTCATTTTTAGTCCCAAAATACAAATGTCACTGAGACAAGTAGATGAAAGAGAAGATTCCCAGGAGAGAATTTAATGTTAACTTCCTTTTGAAAAGAAACAAACATACAATGGTTCCCTAAGAATGAAAAAATGCAAGGAACCCCAGATGGGTCCCACCGGGCATGCCAAAATGTTTCACTGGATTCTTAGCAAATTAATGAAACAGATAAGGGTAGTAGGCCAAGGAGGAATACATATTTGTAATGTCAGTTGAAGGTTGTGCACGCATTCTGATTTCCTGATCCAAGTTGATTGTGAGAGCTCCCTTTTGGCTAGGAGGAACTACCTGTAAATGCAAAACAATACCACCAGATAGAGTTAAACAAAACAATGAGTGGACTACCTAGCGGAAGCTAGATCCAGGAAGCGTGATGCTTCCTGAACAGGCTGTCAATCCACTTTTATATAACAATATTAATGCTATTTAAAATATACATGAAATAATAATCCTATTGGAATTGAAACGATTTAGGTATCTCATACAAAACAATAAGAAAGGTTAGGTAAAAGGTGATTAAGGTCAAAATGGGTCAGGTAATTGGTTGGTGTTGCGTTGCAAGTTTGGTACAGGCTTTGGGTAAGCTCTGGTAAAGATTAGAAATGGTTTTGGGCTATTGGGAAGTGGGTATTAGCTCATTGGTCTGAGCTATATTGCCAGACACAGTAACCGATGTCGGTTGATGACCGATGCCGGTTAGGAAGAATGACCAACGTCGGTTGGCTAACCGACGTCGGTAGGGGAAATTAGCATAAAGTTCTTGGAATTGGTTTTTTAGACTCCCTGTGATTGCACAGAGGTTAGAAATGGTGAGGGTGAGGTCATAAAATGGTCTTGAAGACTCAGAGATGATTAGAAGAGGGTGAAAAATAGGTGAAAGGGCTGGGTATGGTAAGGTGATAGGTTGGTGGAGGGAGGAAGTATACGGGTGTGGAGAAAGATAAATTACTGAGATGAATAATAAATCTTACTGAAAGAAAACAGAGATAAATGAAGAGGTGTTAGGTACTTACTGAAAATAGATTTAGAGAATGTAGGTGATGAAGACGGTGATAGGGAGAGATCCAGAGAGAAGAGTTCATTGTATTCATGTCGGATAGTTTGAACCTTTGTGCCTCTCTGTTGTGAATCTGTGATCGTGAAGAAGATGATGAATGCCAATGGTTGGTAGTGCTCCCGTCTATCTTCTTTTTCCTGATTGCTAAAGAAATTTGAGTGCTCCAAGTCTCTATTCGTATGAGATCCTGAATCGAATGACCAACCTAGGAAAAGGATTTTGGAAATGTATTTAACCTAACTAGAAACGGTTAGGTTAGGTGACCGATGTCAGTTGAGATATAACCGGTGTCGGTCAAGGCAGGAATATCTAGGTTGGCCAAAAATAGCCTAATTGTTGCTATTTTTGGCATGATCTCCAACCTTCTTCCGAGTCTTGAGTATGGATCATAGAAAGATAAGTAGGAGTCCTTTTTAGGTTTGTTAATAGGAGTTAAGTCTAGGTTTAGACTAAGTCCTAGTTGGTTAGGATAGGTTTAGACTTGGTCTTAGGTCATTAATGAGGTTTGAGTGGGTCATTTGAGTGAGGTGGCTAGGTGAGTTGGCTGGGTGAGGTGGTTAAGTGAGGATATTAATTAATTTAATTAAGATAATTAATTCAATTAACATGTGCACTAGGGGATATGAATGGGTAGGATATGGTTAATTTAATTTAACGGGGTTTTAATGGAAGTATGACCCAATTTTGGTGTCTAAACTTAGAAGTCTCAATGTACTAAAAATTAGGGGGTGGAATCCAATGTTTTCATGTTCTACTGAATGATCCATAAATTGTATGAGTATCTAACATTTCAATAAGTACGTAAATTCTTCTTTATATAAATTTTCCAAAAGCGTATCTAGGATACCCGATACTTCGAAATAGTCCTTGGCGTATAACCAAATTGATTAGTGAAATTGGAAACTTATAGCTGAATCTCTCTAAATTGTTGATACTGACAGAAATATTGTCATTTCCTTCAAAGACCTTTGTAAGACCTACACAAATTCTGTTAGGCACCTGGATATTATGCTAGATACATTCCTAGTTTTCCAGTATGTCTCTAAATACCATGAGGCAAGGAAGAGACTATTGATTCCAAGCATGATTGTAAGGTGTTTTTGGATGATTAGATCGTCCATGTGAAATAAGAATTGATCTTTAAGAAGAAGCTTGCATGTGATATCAAGCCATGGTGTTAGATTTGCAGTGGTAAAGAAAAAATCGGGTAACAGTTATAGGTCACCCCAATGTAGACGCGGGAAAAAAAGTGGTTCTATTGAATGATGATATAGAAATGAATTTTGGCAAAGGTCTTAAATGAGTATGGAACTAGGAACATGTCTGACCTAAACATCATTGCCTACATATAATGAAGAGATACATATTGATGGCCCCATGAAATACACCCCACCAGTTATATAACTGTCAGTTTTTATATGAAATTTCATGTTTCCTTTATTATAGGTTATAATTATATGTTTCCGTTTAGGTGAAATTGGTTAGTTGACCTTTTTATCTGGGTAAGTGAGGATGAATCGGCTTGGTGCTTTGGACAGGAGAGTTGACTTTCTCTAGCAAGGTTAGCTAGGAGGGAATGTTATAAATTAGATGATGGGGTGAAATCCCTAGTTGGATTCAGGGGCCAAGTTGGTTGCTCCTGTGACTTGGCTAGGAAGTGGGGAGTTGGGTTTAGGGATTGAGTCACAGAGGGACTTCAAATGTTGGACAGGGTGGGTTTTAGGGGGTACCATACCTTCACAGTTGTAAGTGCAACTCAGTGAGTGAGTCAAGTGCAAGGTCGGGTCCAGGCTAGGTCGGGGCCAGAACTTGTTTAGGGGATTTTGGGTTGGATCTTTACCTACATGGGTAATGTCAAAAGTTTTACTCTATATATTGAAAAAATGTAAATTCAAGTACGGGGAAATCACAACTGCAGGCACTAGTACATAGATTCAAAGTGGGAGGAAAGTTAGGTTATTAAGTGGGATTTCGATGAATTTATTCAGCACACGGTATTAGAAACTGATTGTGTAGAGTAAACTTCTGCCTTCTAGTGGAAAGTATAGGAGAGGGCTTAATAAATTACAGAAGGTGAGTAGTTGAGACTCAGTGAGTTGTCCGTATCAGACTTGGTCATTTGAGGCTTAGATTGGATATATATGGGCCCATTAGGAAGGAGTGGAGGAGTGGGGTCAAGCATGAGAGGGATAATTAAGTGAGTTATAGCAAGCCCAGTGGAGGGGACAAAATTGATAGTATAAGGGGCAAGCGAGTTGGGATAAGTATGGGGGAAGTAAGTGCACTAAGTTGGGGTTGGCCAAAAAGTGGACAAAAAATAAAATTATGAATGAAACTAATATTACACATTCTAATTATAATGACTAATCTAGACTCATATTTTATGCCCTGAAATTTAACACAATTCAATAAAACACATGATAATGGCATATAATGTTATGTTAAGCCTATCAATAATTTAGCCTAATAACTATCATTCTAACTCCCCCCAAATCACGAGTTTTAAGCATAAAATCATGTCCTCATGTTTTGTCATTCAGATGGATCTTAAGCTCAAACAATCGTCTATAGACCGTCAAAAAGATCTGAATTCACGATGGTGCCACAGAGAAGAGTTGGGCACAATTATTTTCTCAAAATTGCAATGAAATTTGGTAATTATAGAGTAGAATTTGAATAGAATACATTTTTTTATTGTTACAGTTCGAGGTCAAGGGAATCAACCACAACCAAACCCTGTTATTTCGGTCATCCCTCTCAGCCCTCCCATAGTTGCTCAACATCCCCCAGGCAGTCAAGAAGATTTAGAAGCCCATATAGTTGAAAACAAAATTGAAATTGAGGATTTAATCAAAAGAATGAGGGATTCACAATCTACAAACCCCCACTGTGCCTCTCTTGCAAACACATTGGAGGCATTAGTGGCTCAAGTTGATGTGGCAATGGGGAAAATTGATCATTGGACATCTTACAGAGAGGGTTGAAGGGTTTATTATTCCAACAAATTATCATATGTGGATGTAAATAAAAAAATTACAAAAGACCTCATATGTGCCTTATTCACAGACCCTGCACTAATTTTCCTATTTTGTTTTCATGCAAATGGTTTCCCATCCATTGGTGCAATAATAATTTGATTAAAAATAATTTTTGGGACCGATGGTGGATGGTGTTTGATTTTCCACCTTGCAATAACAACGAGGTGCCACTATAATTTTTGAGGAAACTCTATTGCGAGTTTATCCTCAATGAGATCCCAAATTATTTTGATTTCTGAGATTTCCAGGGCCGAGGAAAAGGATTTGTACAAGGATCACCAGGTGCACAATGTGCACCTATTCAATAGGGTAGAGTCCCCACACAAAATTCCCCTCACCCTAAGACTATCCCTCCAACAGTGAAGGAGACAATTGAGATTGATACAATCCACACGCTTCAGGGGCTATCTGAGACCCTTGTTCGACATACGAGGGAGATTTCTGATCCAGATGCTCACGGAGGTACAGAGAGTATTCCCTTAGGGAGTACTAGCATGAGGTCACATCTTTTCTCTTAATGTGGTAGCATATGTTTGGGGCGCAAGGAGGATGATACTTTTAAGCATACTGATTTTGGCGGAGTTAGCATTGGGGGTGCACACGATAATGCCACTATGTCAGATGCCTTTTTGAGCGAGACATTTGGATTACAGTCATCAGTCACCTTCGCAGGTATTTTTTATGTTTTATTATGTGTGTTACAAAAATATCAGAGTACTTGATTTACTTATATATGTTAAATTTTTGAAATAATTGTATTTTTACATATATGCATTGATATTACAGCGCGCGGGAGTGGAGTCTTCATCCAGACCATAGGTGACAAACCATGCACCATGTACACATACAAAATATTATATACACATACACACACACACACACACATACATGCACACATATATATATATATATATATATATATATATATATACACACACACACTGAGTTTCACAGAATGGTAATTGTATATAATGTTATATATACATGTATAATATATTATATATATATATATATATATATATATATATATATATCAAGTACATAACTTATTAAAGTCAAATATATGTATGTTCTTGTATGTTCATCTAACTCACGTGATACATGTTTGATAAAGATGTTGACTTCACTAGACACCCCATCATCTTTGCGACGAGTAGAGAAAGGTGTTGCCACTGCGATTTCATTTGCACAACTCACTGAGGTATTCAAACAACATGTATTTTCATTAAATTGATCGTGTAATTCATATTATGTTAAATTACATGTTAATAATGTCCTTCATTGTAGAATTATTAAATTATGTTAATAATGTCCTTCATTGTGTATACACAGGAGTTACCTACGACAGGTAGCAGCCCTGTTCATTTGATTCACAGGCGTGGCGGGGTAAAAACAATAGTTCTATATTGATAAAATTAGTTAAAATATTGTCATTACACATACATGTACTTAGTTCTATTTTGGCTAATTCTGATGTTTGATTTTGTGATCTTATGTGTATGTAGGGAACTTCAACCCCCTCCATTTTGACTTCGAGGGCATGGACTACTCAATCTCATCGTCTTCATACCCTCGTTCATGCTCCAGGAGCTCCCGATGACTCATCTGAGCGTGAGATGCAGATTCATGGTGTGATCGAAGAGCTTGCGGTAAGTTTGTTTATTTATGTAAATACTTTCATTAGCATGGTCTTAAATACATGTTGAAAACATATATAAATTAAGTTTTGAAAAAAAAAATGTTTGCATTTACAGGTTCAACTACAGGCGACTATTCAGCGGAAGAGGACTCATAGCATGGGCTCAGATGATCCAAAGTCATCTCATAGATCTCCATCTTCGTCTAAGAGAGGGCCTTCTTTGAGCAAGGCCAAGAGAGGGATAGATTTTGATGATTAGGAAATATATATATATGTCTTACATGACATTTTTTTGTATGCCTATGTGCATGACATTGTATGTACGCATATATGGCATTTGAACTTGATGGTATATGACCTATTTAGGTATTTTTATATTTATTGTGCACATTAAAATACTATTTGGAACTCAATATTTTTGTATGAGACCTTACATTTCTGAGATTATTTTTGTATGAAACTAATATGATGTGCACTTGACAATATTTAAGACATTATGGATTATTTTTTCATTTATTGGTGATGTACATGTACTAGCGTTTTCAATGTATAATATGCATCAAACTTTGGAAATCAATATTTATATAATGTATGTATATAAAGAGTTACCTAATTTGAGTAATTATGCATTCAATTTATCAATGTGTATATGAGTATTTACCTTACATGCACTTCTTCTTTCTCATGGTATCTTTGTATTGGTTCCTATCTTATCATGCACCTACTACATTCTTCAGTGCTTCTTAGTCTTCTTTCCTGTTAAAACACCTGAGCATACAATCATTAGGACTATCATTAAGACAATTTTTTTTTGCAACAAGCATGGATAGAAGGATCTAAGGATGCCCACAAAGTCTTACAAGCTTCAATAGTTCAAAGAGAGTCATCAAAATTTGATGTCCAACTTTCATCTGTTGATATTTTGAGAATGTCTCTCAATAGGATGCATTACTCCAAATACTCGAGAATGTCTCTCTAGATGCAATGACATTCTGATTCGAACACTCAATGATTCTTGATTTGTCCAATGTTGTCTAATTCATGTTATTACCTCTAAATCTGTAGGCATTTCAAGTTATTTGGAAATCACATCACACCCTTCACTGGGCTTGATGACTACCCCTATCTTTTTGAAGGCACTTTTGAAATGCATCTTCATGGTTTATCATAGCATAAATTATCAATGAATGGAAGGTCACTAAGCCGTAGGCCAGTTGAATCCCATTTCAGAACTAAACAAGAAATATTTACTAGGTAATTGATAACTACCCTGTGTGTTCTTAGCCATTCCCCTGTCAAATTCATTCTTAAGCCAATCTAGTCATTAAATAAGAACTCCTAGATGAGGTAGCCCGAAAGAACCTAGGAGATTTGGCCTCCCAAAATGACACCTCCCTTAGCATTTAGCTGGCCACCCCAATGTGTTGGCGTAATCAGTTTCGCTGCCAAGAGCTTCTGTTTGCAAAATATTGCCTCTTTACAACCTTACACTGACTCAAACAACAGTATTTCAAGCATTTGCAAACAATAGGACAACAAGAGAACCAAATAGAAATGAAGAAAAACATGAGAGGATTTTGGGATAGAGGGTCTTGATGTGGATCATATTGTATGAATGACATCACTAGTCAAACAAGAAATTTTTGTTAGTATGATCTCTAAGTGCCACAGAGGTAGCCGAGAACATGGAAGAACTTGGAACGATGCATAGCCTTTTTTGTGTCTCGGGGCTCATTAAAAGGGAATTTCTAGTCACCTATGCTTCGAGGTATTGAAGGAAGCACCAGAAGCACTGGGAGCTTTGGCCTCAAAGAAGATGGTAAACATCCCCTAGTTTTATACCTGGAGCCAAATGTAGATTTCTAGGAAAGCCAAAGTCCAAGTAATCACCTTGAACATATATTGTTGGCCAATCTAGTCATTGAACAAGACTACGCCCAGACGAGGTAGTCCGAAAGAACCGGGAGATTTGGCCTCCAAAATGACACCTCCCTTAGTTTTTACAGGCCACCCCGCTGTTGGCATAGTTGGTTTGCCCAAAGTTCCGTTTAAAAACTATTGCATCTGACAACCTTACACTGACTCAAACTGCAGTATTTTGTGTGTTTGCAAACAATAGGACAACGAGAGAACCGAATGGAGATGGAGAAAAATGAGAGAGGATTTTGTAGAGGGTCCCGACATGGAGGTGTAGGATCTAATGAGACATCTCTAGGTGTCACGGAGTCCGAGAAATCACTTGTTGAAGATATAACATTTTTTGGTCTCAAGGGCTCTTAAGGGACTATGCTTGGATGAGGTAGCCCAAAAGCACCAAGGAGCATTGGCCTCCAAAATGACACCCCCTAGTGCTTACCTGGCCACCTTCATGTGTTGGCGAAGTCAATTCGGTGCCAAGAGCTTCCGTTTGCAAAGTCTTGCGTCTGATAGCCTTACACTGACTCAAACTACATTATTTTATGGTTTTGCAAACATTAGGACAGCGAGAGAACCAAATGGAGATGGAGAAAACTGAGATACTTATTTCATAAAGGGTCCCAACATGGAGGTGTAGGATCTGACGAGACATCTCTAGGTGCCACGGAGTTTGAGAAATCACCTGTTGAAGATATAACATTTTTTGGTCTTAGGGCTCTTAAGGGACTACGCCGGGACGAGGTAGCCTAGAAGCAACAAGGGAGCTTTGGCCTCCAAAACAACACCTACCCTAGTGTTTACCTAGCCACCCCATGTGTTGGCGTAATTGTTTCAGTGCCAAGAGCTTCCATTTGCAAATTATTGCATCTGACAGCCTTACACTGACTCAAATTGCAGTATTTTGTAGGACAACAAGAGAACCGAATTGGACAAAACAGAGGATTTTGTAGGGGTCCCAACATGGAGGTGTCAGATGAGACATATCTAGGTGCCATGGAGTCCGAGAAATCATTTTTTGAAGATATAAGGGTTTTGGTCTCAGGCTCTTAAGGGACTATGCCCGACGAGGCAACCCAGAAGCACCAAGAGGTTTGGCCTCCAAAAAAAACCTCCCCTAGTGTTTACCTGGCCACCCCGATGTGTTGGTGTAGTCGGTTCGTGCCAGCTAAATATTGCATTGAAACATTACACATCTAACCTGTATGATTTCATGTGTATTAACAATTTAGGATTTGGTGAATTGATGGGCTCTTAATTAGATTGGATTTCTAGAGGGTTACCCGAAGGATCTGACGAGGTAGCTGCCACAGGATAAAATGCCCTCTCATATAACATTTTATGGTCTCAGGAGACTATGGCCTCCAAGGTAGCGTACACCTCCCCTAACCAACACATCCCCTAGAATTTACTGGCCACCCCAATGTGTTGGTGTAGTCAATTCAGTCAGTTCGGTGTCAAGAGCTTTCGTTTGCAAAGTATTGTGTCTTACAACCTTACAATGACTCAAACTGCGGTATTTCACGCGTTTGCAAATAATATGACAGCGAGAGAACCAAATGGAGATGGAAAAAACCAAGAGAGGATTTTGTAGAGGGTCCTGATGTGGAGGTTTAGGATCTAACGAGACGTCTCTAGGTGCCATGGAGTCTGAGAAATCACTTGTTGAAGATATAACATTTTTTGGTCTCAGGGCTCTTAAGGGACTACTCCTAGACAAGGTAGCCCAGAAGCACCAGGAGCTTTGGCCTCCGAAACAACATGTCCCCTATCATTTACATGTCCACCCTGATGTGTTGGCGAAGTCGGTTTGGTGCCAAGAGCTTCCGTTTGCAAAGTCTTGCATCTAACAACCTTACACTGACTCAAACTGCATTATTTTACATGTTTGCAAACAATAGGATAACGAGATAACCAAATGGAGATGGAGAAAACCGAGAGAGGATTTCAGAGGGTCCCAACATGGAGGTTTCATTTGATAGGGTTCTGAATCACCTATCAAGATATAGAACTTTTTGGAGGACAACCTTGAACAAAAGACTACAAAAACTCATATAACTTGAACAAATGACATAAATTTGTCTAAAATTTTGCAGGTACCACAGAGTCCGAGAAACCCACATTTACATCAAAGTGCATATATCAGTGTTTGGTGGACAAATTGGTGGGTTTCAAGCCAACGCTATGGGAATCTAAGTCCCTCTACTTGAACGGTGCAGCTTCCATATGTGCATGCGTGAAAAAGTGGATTTCAATGGTGGTCTTTTGACCAGAGATCCAACAGGGGCACTCCACTGTCCCTGTGGCAAAGCTAGCAATTTCTCACTAGAGAAGAACTTTGTCTGAGAAGGGAAAAGGGAGTGAGAATGGAGGTAGGAAAAACTAATGTTGCGGGTAGAATATCAGATGCCCACACACATCAATTAGAAACTTCATTTACATGCATTTATAATCAGAAGAAAAACAAATCCGCAGGAGAAGCTACAAGACCGAATGAAACTCATTGGTCGCAAAGTACCAATTAATTCCTCAATCAAGGAGGCAAAAATTCCTTCTTTTCTTATTGAAGCTCGAGCAGAGTTTGTACATAGCTTGAGAATGGAAGAAATTTGAGGAAGAAGAGAAAATAGAAGAAGAATGGCATTTTCTCTCTTTTCCAGGTACAGAGCACTCTGGTTTTTTCAAAAATCAATCCCCCCCTTGGAATGACATCAAGAAGCCATTATATTCTTTGCAAGAAACCATTACAACTTCACAAATCCTCAACACCTTTTCGAATCCCTCTGTTGTGAAGAAAACACTCATGGCGGGTTAAAACCAGATCTTGCAAAGCAACCGTTACATTCGATTTGCCAATTTAAATATAGACCATTAGATTTTCTCCTCTAACTCTGAAATCAGGTCGTCCATGTGGTAGGAAGGGATTGGAGTGGTTACGGGGGAAGCCCTTTGCATTTTGTGATTTTTTAGAGATTTGGCAATTTGGAACAAATTGGCCCACACCCCCGCTTTGACTTTTCAACTTAGACACGTGGCTGCTTCTGATTGGAAATGGGGTCGTGGCCCTTTTCTCAACATTTTAACCTTTTTTGGAAAAAGGCTCAAAAACTCAATTTCCTCTGCCGGCCCTCTGCTCCGATTTGACTAGGACATGTGGCACATTCTGGTTGGAGATGGGGTCACGGCTCCTTTCTAAACATTTTAACCTTTTTGGGAAAAAGGCTCAAAACCTCAATTTCCTCCGTCGGCCCGCTCTCCCGCTTAGACTTTTCAACCGCACGGGTTTCACCTTGACTTTTTCCTTTATAGCCTGATTGGGGCTGCGGATCATTTTTTAACTTTTCACCTTTTTTACAAAAAGGCTCAAAAACACAAATTCCTCTGTGTAGGCCCACTCTTCCACTTTGACTTTTCAACTTCGGGCCCGAGACCTTGGCAGAGCCGCAGAGCATTTTAGAACTTTTACTTCACTTTTGGGAATTTGGTTAAATTTCCAAAAGTGTGCCGATGGCCCGCTCGTCTGCTTTGACTTTTCAACAGCGGGCTTCAACTTTGACTTTTTCCCTACGGGCTTCAACTTTGACTTTTTCCTTTATAGCCTGATCGGGGCCATGGGGCAAATTTACCATTTTTGCCAAAAGTGACCAAAAGTGTTAAGTTCACCAAAAATCCCATTCCTCCCCATCCAATAGGATCTGACCACGTACCTATATTCATTGGAGTCAAAATTTGACGGGGAAAAGATGCCTGTCATCTCGACTATGGAAAATACGTAAAAGAAGAAAACTTCATCATTTTGAGTCCAATTTTTGAATTTCCTTCACGAACTAGAGGCATGGAGGAAAAACAATGATTTGGTGACCCAGGCCATAGAACAAGTGAACAATTTCAATCAAAAATGGAGGTTATAAAGAGGATATTACGTGCACAGACCGGGAAATGGAGAATTTCTCAAAATGAGCAAAACAGAGGTTTAAACAGCTCTAGGGCACGACTTCTGCTAATTTCTTGAATCTCTAATTTGGCTTAAACACCAACGAAGGGCATGAGCTCAAAAAATTTGAATTTGGCTATGAAAACATAGAGTAGTTTTTGGGAGACAACAGTTGGCTCTAGCTTGGGGACATGGCGTGAACTGGGCATTGCTAGGGCACGACATGAGGATCCAGAATCTCAAGTTTCAAAACATATTACGTTGACCAGTGCCTTATCCATTGGGCCTTGCAGAGTCATGTACAATTCTGAGAAAGAATGGAAGAAGAAGGAAACACACAAGCCAAACCACACACAACCAAAACCAAACAAAACTAAAACCAAAACCACGCAGCAGAAAAGGAAAAACACACCTACGCAAATCACCTATGATACAGGGTGGGGGACAACCCACTTTCACTGATGATATAGTTTCAAGTATTTCCCACTTTGAGGCAATTCCAATGGTGTTCCATCCAAGTAAGAGAGGAGAAAAACATTCTCACCACAAGCTCCATGAATTTGGAATGGGCCCAGCCATAATGAATCAAACTTTCCATGGCTGCCCTTTGGTTCTCTTCTCTTGTCCCACAGCAGGACCAAATCTCCAACTTTGAAATTCCTTGCTTTGGTCTTCTTGTCAAAAAAATTCTTCACTTTCAACTGATGTTCTTTAATTCTATCCACCACTTGGCATCTGCTTTCCTCCAGCTTCTCCAGGAAGAGGATCCTCTTGTCAATGGAGTCTTTGTACTGACCATCTTCTATTTCTTGCAGCAGCTTGAGAGCTGGCATCTCAATTGTGAGAGGAATCTCTGCCTCAATTCCATACAACATTTGGAAAGGTGACATACCTATTGCCTTCTTAGGAGTGATCCTATCGGCCCACAATGCATCATATAACTTCTTGTGCTAGTTCCTTTGATTCTCATCTACCAGCTTGCGAACAATGGTCACAATGTTCTTGTTGCTTGACTCAGCTTGACCATTTCCCTGTGGGTAGTAGTCAGAAGAGTGAGATAAGGAGATTCCAAAACCATAACAAAACTCTGTGAGCTCCTTTGAAGAGAAATAGGTGGCATTGTCTACAACAATCTTCTGTGGTACTCCAAAGCGTACAATGATATTCTCCTTGATGAAGTTGCAGACTGTTTCAGAGTTGGCTTGCTTGGTTGGAATGGCCTCCACCCATTTAGTGAAGTAATCAGTTGCAGTGAGTACATAAGTATGCCCTACACTAGAATGAGGATTCAAAACACCAATAAAATCTAGCCCCCATTGCTGAAATGGTTCCTCAATCACCACAGGCCTGAGTGGCAATGCAGCTAGTTGTGGCTTTCCAACAAATTGTTGGCATGCTTTGCATTTGGAAACCCAATCTTGAGTATCTGCAAAGATGGAGGGCCAATAATATCTCCCCCTGAGAATCTTATGTGCAGTGACCATTGCTGAGAAATGTCCACCACAAGCTTGATCATGATATGCCCTGAGTAAACTTTTCTTGTTGCTCCTTATCTACACACCTGAGGAAACAACCATCTAGGCCTCTCTTGTAAAGTGCATGATTCCAAATCACAAACTTGGCTGCCTTTAGCTTGAGTGTCCTTCTTTGTTTGTAGTCAAGATGAGGAGGAAATTCTCCATAAGTGAGGTAGTAAGCAATATCCGCATACCACTCATCAGTAGTGGTGACAAAGAGCACTTGTGGACTGTCTTCTGAACAGGTTGGGAAAACATCATCCTTTTCTCCCTGCTGAGCCTTGAGAGTTTCATCTTCAGCAATCAGCTTGCACAAACCATTTCCTCTTACCAGATTAGAGGGCCTAATCTCCAAGTCATACTCTTGGGTCTTTGCAATCTAGCTTCCTCTCTTAGCCCCAGGATCTTGTTGAGTCAAAATGGACTTGATTGCACTTCTAGGGACCATCACCACTGTATGGGAATTGAGAATGTAGAATCTGAAACTTTTAACAACTTTAACCACTGTGTAGGCATGCTTCTCCAGTTGGTTGTACTTTAGCTCATGATTTTTCAAAGGACAGCTCATGAAAGCAATGGGTGCTTCCAAGCCTTCATCATTTTTCTGCACAAGGACAACAGAGAGTGTATGTTCTGATGCATAGCAATACATGATGAACTCCTTGTTGAAATCTGGAGATACAAGAGTTGGAGCTTTGGCAATGGCTTTCTTGATATTCTCAAATGTTGTTTTTCCCTCCTTATTCCACTTGAAATTTTCTTGAGGCTTCATCATGGAAGTTATATGCTTAGTCAGTTCAGAAAACTCAGGCACAAAATGACGAAGGAAGTTTACCTTTCCAAAGAATGAATGAACTCCCTTTTTGCTGGTTGGTAAGGCTAATGCTTGGATAGCTCTGACCCTCTCAGGATCAATGTGTGCTCCATGTTTGTTCACAATGTGTCCCAGCAAACTTACCTTCTGTGACTCCAAAAATGCACTTCTTTGGATTTAGAGAAATGCCATGTTTCCTACACCTTGCAAGGACTTGCTCCAAATGACTGATATGGTCTCCCCTCCTCTTTGAGAAAACTGTGAGGTCATCAAGGTAAATGACAATGCAATATTTCAAATATTTGAAAGCCAAGTCCATTGCTCTCTGGAAAGTGGCCCCAGCATTGATCAAGCCAAAAGGCATTCTGTTGTAGGAAAAAGTGCCCCAAGGTGTTGTGAAGGTTGTTTTGTTGCAATCCTCTTCTGCCACCTTGATTTGGTTATACCCTGAGAATCCATCAAGAAAAGAGAGCATCTCAGATCTAGTGACTGCTTGCAAAATATGATCCATGATTGGAAGAGGGTAGTTGTCCTTGAGAGATGCCTGATTCAGATTTCAGAAGTCTACACAAATCCTTATTTCCCCATTCTTCTTCCTTACTGGCACAATGTTAGCCACCCATGTTGAATGGTGGATGGGGAAGATGATTCTAGCATTGAGCATCTTTTCACCTCTTCTTTGATAACATCAAAATCTTTGGATTGTAGGGCCTTTTTTTTTTACCTAAAGGGCTTCGCTCCTTGCTTCAAAGGAATGGAATGATGCATTTCCTTTGGCTGAAAAGACTTGAGTTCATCATAGGAGTAGGCCAGGACATCTGAGTACTTTTTTAGCAGAGCAAAAAACTTTCTCTTCTCTTCTAGTGAGCAACATTTACCAATGTTAACCATCCTTGGATTCTCTGAAGTGCCAATGTTTTCTTGATTGAAATCAGATGGGCACCGAGAAGACTATTTTTCTTTCTCTTGGATGAACCTGTCATGCTTGTCAAAGAGATCTTCCAAAGAAACTAGGCCTTTGGGGATTTTGTTTCCTTTCAGTTTAATTACCCCCTCTTCATCAATTCCTCAATTCCTTCCTTCTCTTCTTTGGGGACTGATTCACGGTGTGGGTTTTCACTTCCTTCAAAGAATAGATTATTGAAGTTATCCCTTTGTTCTAAGAAGGCTAGGATCTGATTGTCATCATTGAAGACCTACCAGTGATTTGCATTGTCTGGTACACTAGGTCTGAAAACCATCTCAATGGTCACCTTATCTTTTCCAAAAGAAGGATGAGGTGTCACTAAGGAAGCTGACACTGCTAGAGAATCAGCCTTTTCATTCTGCTCCCTAGGGATAGCTTCAATGGAGAATGCATCAAAGGATTCAATGCAGTCCCACACTCTGTTTCTATAGTGCCTGAGCCTTGGATTTTTTACCTGATATTGTTGGTGGACCTGCTTCACCACAATCTCAGCATCACCTTTGCATCTCAGCTTCTTGATCCCCATGTCCTCTGCTGCATTCATGCCTAAGAGCAACACTTCATACTCTGCAGTATTGTTTGTATTATCAAATTGCAGCTTATAGGAAAAAGGGTATATCTCATTGGAGGGAGAGTATAATACTACACCAGCTCCTGAACCTGCTCTGGAATGACTGCCATCAAACTCCATTGTCCAAATCTAATCTTCTTCTTCCTCCATGAGGAGTGGCAAGTTCTCTTCCTTTTGTGATGTAAGGAAGTAGTTTCCTAGCCCACAATCTTGAAAGAGGATGTTAGCTCTTGGATCATCAGATTTCCTTACTGTGAATTTCATTTTCCTGACTGGCAGTAACTTCTTCATTTCTCCTTTCACTGGGATAGTTGCAGATGACCAATCCATTTTTATTTCTCCACCTAGATCTCTGCAAAAACTTCTACTCAAAAGCATACCAAAATATGTTGGGATATCTGCCACCAAAATGGTCAAGAGTATCTTCTTGTCAGGGTAATCAGCTAGTGCAACCTGAGCATCCTTGATTCTTCCTACTAATGGAACTTGTTTGGATTCCATTGAATAGCATGTGCCATTTTCCCGGGTCAAAGTGAGGCCAAGAGCATTTGCAAACTTTTGTTGGCATCACATTATCTGAGGCTCCAGAGTCTATGATGCAATTGTTCAACTGGAAGCCTTTGATGAGAAGTGACAGGTAGAAAGGCTCAACTCTGTTGGTGTTGGAAGCACTGAGGGCTAGCATGTTTTGAGAAGGTGGTATGGATGGTGTGGGAAGTAAGCCTTTAGAATTAGAGATTTGGGGTGTAGAGTTACCACCCCAGACTGCCTTGATGAATCTGTCAAATTGGGTAGGATGTGTTTGTAGGTATTCAATCTCAGAGAGTTGAACTTTGGTTTTGCTTGCATGCTCCACAAATTCAAATGGAGCTATGGTAGGTGAGGAAGAGGTTCCAATAGTGGATGAGGACTTAAATGGTAGAGGTTTTGTTACTTTTGGTGTTGGGTTATCCTTTTCAAATGTAGCAATTGGCTTGGAAGGAGGTGAGGGTGTAGCCCTCGATTGAAATTTAGATGTTCTTGCAGAACCAGTATTAAGAAGAGAATTGCTCTTAACAACTTTTGGGTTGAGAGGAGAATCAGATGACTTACTTGGCACAACAGTGTGATCCTTGACAACCAGTGAATCTAGTTTCTCTTTGGCTGATTCCATGGAAGGTGGTAATGGTGATCCTCTGTTGATGATCTTGTTTTGTGGAGGCTTTGAAGAGCTATCTTCTTTGTTCTTCCTACTCTCAGTTGCAACTGCTGAGGCTGAAACACCATTCTTGGATTGTGCACGAGTGAAAACAACACATGAAAAACTTGGAGCTTCTTCATCACCTTCCTCCTCATCATCAACGTATTCAATCAGGCCATTGTGCATGCCAACCTCTTCAATTTCAAGATAGTTTTCGTAGTCATCCATGCTTTCTTCTTCAGTTTCCTCAATGTTTGTTCCTTCTTCTGATTCTCTAGTGTCACAGATAACATTGACTGAAGGTGCTTCAAGAGCAATCCTATGAGGAGGTGGAGCAATTCTTGGTCTGTCAGGAGGATTTGATCTCCTTGGAGCATTCCTCATTGTGATTTGTGATAGCTGCTTCTTCAAAGCAACTAGGTCATTTGCCATTTTTTGGAACATTGGATCAGTGGTGACTGGATTTGAACTTTGACCTTTTTTCTTCCCATTTGGTCCTTTCACTTTGCCAGAAAGAATTAGATCATCATCAGTCTCAATTGTAAAGTCTTTAGCGTCCCTCAAGGTTATTGGTTGGGCTCTTCTGAGGAAGAAACCAACTTCTGGTGGCAAAGCACTGATGAAGAATCTTTTCAAGTTGTTTTCAGAGGGTAACACATCTTCTGGGATCCTCCTTGTCAACCTATCATACCTTGCTACAAAATCTCTCATTGATTCAGAGGTCTCCTTCTTCATCTAAACCAATTGGACCAGCAGGTCCTGACAATCTTCTGTGCTCTTGAACCTATGTTCAAATGCACTTCTTATATCTTCCCAGCATGTGACAGATCTTGGGGGCAACATGTAGAACCATTCAACAGCCTTTTCTTGGAGTGACTCCACAAAGAGCCTAACTAAAACATCTTCATCTTCAACTCCCAACACTCCACAAGCAGTGATGAATGCTGCTACATGTTCTTCTGGGAGCTGAGAACCATCCCCTTTGAATTTTGGGAAGTTCTTTCTCGAACCTCTTGGGAGCTCATGGAGTGGTTGAGCAAGAGCCAGTGGACCGGTATTTCTCCCCTATGGTACATTGGGCCTGCATTCCTCATGCTCATGATCACCCATTCTATTCCTTTTTTTATCCTCTAGTCTTGCTAAGGCTGCTTCTGCTACTCTCTTTCTTCTGCTTCGATTTGGAGTCTTTCTATTTCTTCAAGTTGAGCCCTTATCTCCTCCTCAACAACTGCCTCTCTTTCAAGATCTTCAAATGTGGGATCAATTTGTCCTCCTTGCCTCAGTTGCCTGGGTGTATCTTCTATCAGCCAACTTGAAAGTTTATGCTCTCCTCTGGGGTGCTGGAATTTGTCTCTGCCTTTCCAGTTCGACATCACGTTCCTCTTCCAGGTCTAGAATCCTTATGGCAATGAAGTATTGATTGACACTTTGTCTCTTATGCCAAATAGCTTCTCTCAGATCAGAAGCAATGTCTTCTTGGATGTGAAAGAGTAAATCAGGTCTCTCAACAGGAGGATTTCCCAGAATAGCCATGATTTACATCCATGTAGTCTGTGTGATTATTCAATCTCCAGGAACTTTTCTTCTAGAATCTTTTTTGTATTTTATGACCTTGAGGTCATTTTTAGGTGCAGATGCTACAAAATCTACCCCACAGTGGGTGCCAAAAATTGTTGGCAAGAAAATTTGTCTTGTGGACAAATTGGTGGGTTTCAAGCCAATGCTATGGGAATCTAAGTCCCTCTACTTGAATGGTGCAACTTCCGTATGTGCATGCGTGAAAAAGTGGATTTCAATGGTGGTCTTTCGACCAGAGATCCAGTAGGGGCACTCCACTGTCCCTGTGGCAAAGCTAACAATTTCTCACTAGAGAAGAACTTTGTCTGAGAAGGGAAAAGGGAGTGAGAATGGAGGTAGGAAAAACTAATGTTGTGGGTAGAATATCAGATGCCCACACACATCAATTAGAAACTTCATTTACATGCATTTATAATCAGAAGAAAAACAAATCCGCAGGAGAAGCTACAAGACCGAATGAAACTCATTGGTCACAAAGTACCAATTAATTCCTCAATCAAGGAGGAAAAAATTCCTTCTTTTCTTATTGAAGCTCGAGCAGAGTTTGTACATAGCTTGAGAATGGAAGAAATTCGAGGAAGAAGAGAAAATAGAAGAAGAATGGTGTTTTCTGTCTTTTCCAGGTACAGAGCACTCTGGTTTTTTTGAAAATCAATCGCCCCTTGGAATGACATCGAGAAGCCATTATATTCTTTGCAAGAAACCATTACAACTTCACAAATCCTCAACGCCTTTTCGAATCCCTCTGTTGTGAAGAAAACGCTCATGGCGGGTTAAAACCAGATCTTGCAAAGCAACTGTTACATTTGATTTGCTAGTTTAAATACAGACCATTAGATTTGCTCCTCTAACTCTGAAATCGGGTCGTCCACGTGGCAGGAAGGGATTGGAGTGGTTACGGGGGAAGCCCTTTGCATTTTGTGATTTTTTAGAGATTTGGAAATTTGGAACAAATTGGCCCGCACCCCCACTTTGACTTTTCAACTTAGACACGTGGCTGCTTCTGATTGGAAATGGGGTCGTGGCCCTTTTCTCAACATTTTAACCTTTTTTGGAAAAAGGCTCAAAAACTCAATTTCCTCCATCGGCCCGCTGCTCCGATTTGACTAGGACATGTGGCACATGTGGAGAATGGGTCATGGCTCCTTTCTAAACTGGTTGGAGGCTCAAAACCTCAATTTCCTCCGGGCCCGCTCTCCCGCTTTGACTTTTCAACGTCGGGCTTCACAACTCCTGCGGGTCTAAACATTTTAACCTTTTTGGAAAAAGGCTCAAAACCTCAATTTCCTCCACCGACCCCGCTCTCCCGCTTTGACTTTTCAACGGTGGGCTTCACCTTGACTTTTTCCTTTATAGCCTGATCAACATTTTTTTAACTTTTCACTTTTTTTGGGAAAAAGGCTCAAAAACACAAATTCCTCCATCGGCCCACTCTTCCACTTTGACTTTTCAACTTCAGGCC
Organism: Taxus chinensis; assembly: GCA_019776745.2. Classification (NCBI taxonomy): domain Eukaryota; kingdom Viridiplantae; phylum Streptophyta; class Pinopsida; order Cupressales; family Taxaceae; genus Taxus; species Taxus chinensis. The sequence goes on along the minus strand of CM034157.1, from coordinate 234,751,518 downwards.
CGAGACCTTGGCAGAGCCGTGGAGCATTTTAGAACTTTTACTTCACTTTTGGGAATTTGGTTAAATTTCCAAAAGTGCCCCGATGGCCCGCTCGTCCGCTTTGACTTTTCAACAACGGGCTTCAACTTTGACTTTTTCCTTGCGGGCTTCAATTTTGACTTTTTCCTTTATAGCCTGATCAAGGCCGCCGGGTAAATTTACCATTTTTGCCAAAAGTGACCAAAAGTGTTAAGTTCACCAAAAATCCTGTTCCTCCCCATCCAATAGGATCTGACCACGTACCTGCATTCATTGGAGTCAAAATTTGACGGGGAAAAGACGCCCGTCATCCCGACTGTGGAAAATACACAAAAGAAGAAAACTTCATCATTTTGAGTCCAATTTTTGAATTTCCTTCACGAACCAGAGGCATGGAGGAAAAACAATGATTTGGTGACCTAGGCCATAGAACAAGTGAACAATTTTGATCAAAAATGGAGGTTGCAAAGAGGATATTATGTGCACAGACCAGGAAATGGAGAATTTCTCAAAATGAGCAAAACAGAGGTTTAAACAGCTCTAGGGCACGACTTCTGCTAATTTCTTGAATCTCTAATTTGGCTTAAACACCAATGAAGGGCATGAGCTCAAAAATTTTGAATTTGGCTATGAAAATGTGGAGTAGTTTTCAGGAGACAACAAGGCCAAAGCTCTAGGTGCTTCTGGGCTACCTAGTTCAGACATAGTCCCTTAAGAGCCTTGAGACCTAAACACATTATATCTTCAACGAGTGATTACTCAAACTCTGTGGCACCTAGAGATGTCTCGTCATATTCTAGACCTCTAACTACGGAACCTATAAGAAATCCTATGCTTGTTTTTTCCATCTCCTTCCAGGGGTCTCGTTGTCCTATTGGTTGCAAACGTGCAAAATAGTGTAGCCTGAGTCAGTGTAACTCCTGCACATAAGGAAATTATGAAGGAAACGACTCAGACCCACGAGCTCACATTCCAGGACGACAAACAAGGTTGCAGGGAGACTCTACAATGGAATGGTGGGGCCTGCGAAAGTTTAAACAACCCTGTGCGAGAAAAAAGAGAAGCTCAAACAAGTGCCGCATCTCCACGTGTCTCAGGACAAAACGGAGGCAGGGGCAAATGGTCAAGCAGAGTCAAAAGGCGGAGCTTCGGGGCCGCGGGGGTTTTCTGAGTTTTGCGTTTCGTGAAAAGGGGAAAAGATAAATTACGGACCCACGAGCCCAATTTTTTCTCTAATCTGACTGCCACGTGTCCCATATCAAAGGGGACCCATTTTTCAAGTTGTTTTCCCGCCCTCCTGTACGGACCCGATACAAACTTCGAAGGGGCATATCTTTCGACTCAGGGCTCGAAATATTGTGAATCTGACACCGTTGGAAGCGTCTCGACGTCCTCTACGCCATGAAAGGATTAAAAATCATTTTTCAGGCCCTGGTAGGTAAAAAATGAAGAAGAGTCTTCCAGGCCATTAACGCAGAATCCAATCTCTTCAACTACCAGATCTGATTCGATTCAATCCGCTGGGAAACCAGAAGCGACATATTGTGGGTGAATTTGCAGAAGGCATTGATATTCAGTGGTTGAGCTTTCAAAGCGGGATTCGATGCATATCTCGGGGTGGTTGAAGCAGGATTCAATTTTTTTCCCTCTTCTCTCTCTCTTATTCTTTCTATATATTGTAACACTTCTCATTTTGAAAAGGAGAGACATTCTGGGCATAGAGAAACTCTGTCAAATTTGTTTCTCGATGCCATTTTTGAGCAGCGAACCTTCTCCCACCTGGAAAATGTATTTGTGCCTCTATTCCAGAAATGTAATGGTCTGTGCACCTTCTAGAGCAATAAAAACATGTTTTTGTGGTGTTCTTCAACCCTTTGCATCGTTTTGTTGTTTCTCTGTGCCTCTCCCTTCCAGATTTGTTTTTCTGTGCATGTATTTCACATTTGTAGGTGCAGGATGTTGTGTTTCATGGAGTTTAATGGTGAATTTGAAGATCTGGGCCATGTCACTTCTGTCTGACCTCCCTCATCTCCATTTTCTCTATTTCTTTCTCCCTCAACAGAATATCTCGTTCCCTTTTCTGGTGTATCACCTTTTAGTGTAGGATTTCTTTATTTTCATTTCTCTCTCTCCTTGGTCCCTTGGAATTGTTAGATTAGGATTAGATAGTCTTTCCTTCACTTAGAAGTAGTTTAGCGCCAGGATTAGGAAGAGGAACCAACCTTCTCTGGAGGATCATTCCCATTTGCAAGTCCCACAGCTTGGGGAATGATCCAATGTTATGCAAATCACACCAAATGACCCTGCCTTAGAAAAGCAGATCCATAACTCATTTGGGGGTGTTGTGATTTCACACTAACAGTTTTGGCACGCCCGGTGGGACAGGTCTGAAGCACCTTACCACTTCACTTCATCAGGTTCGATGTGCTCTTGGTGAAGATTTCAGCCTTTGGAGGCACTTTCAGGCACATCTGGCGACTCCATCTGGTCAAAAACCCATTCTCTGAGTTGCAGACCTTTTCCATCCATTTCCACTCATTTCATCCATTTTCTTCTTCCATCTCTTTCATTTTCTCCCATTCCATGAGGTTGTGCAATCATGACTTCATTCCCTTCATGGAACTCACACTTACAACAATACAGTCCACCTCCAATGTATTTCCCAACTCCTCCAGATCAGTATTATAATCAGATCCAGGACCATTATGCTTACCCATATGAGCAGTGTCAAAACCAGTTTGACTATGAAGCTTATCAAGGACAAGGGGATGCATATGATGGTGATAGTTATGCAGAGGATGCTGGTCTACTGGAGAAGATTCAAAAAATGGAGGCTGGCATGGTTCAGTCAAGGGGCATAACATGAATGAAGGCATTCGAGATTGGTTGCAGGGCACCTTGTCCATGGGAAGGCCCTTTTCCAAGACATTACAACCCTCAGGAGAAGCTAGACTTCATGGTTGAAATGCTGCCCCAACTTGCACAATGGACTGAGGAGATCGAGGCCTATGAATTTGGTGCCAGGAAGCCTTGTCAATGGGTAAATCCTACACCATTATCTGGTAATTTTCTCTCCACTCCTCAAGCAACACCATCTCAATTTGAGCTTCAATTTCCAAGCTTCCCATTGTATGCTGCCCCAAGTGTGAAATCCATTTCTCCATCCCCTAGTCTACCATCCCATTTCAGTTCTTCTGCCCTTTTCCCTTCCAAACAGTCATCCCCTCCGAACAAACAAGAAGTTCCACCTCCCTCCCCACCACAAACAATTGCAAAGCTGGTTGAACCCCAACCTGCCACTCCTCTTACTTTCCCAAGTCCATGTTGGGAAGATACTCAAGAATCCAATCAAGAACAACAAGAAGAGGAGCCCAACAGAAAAGAAATAACAGACAATCTGATGAGTTGGGCTGCTAAATTTGGGTTTACAAAGATCCCCTTGATGGTCAAGCCAATAGAGGAGGTCAAGGTTGAAGAGCCAGTGGTGGCTGAGTTTGAATTTGCAGCAGAGGAGGAGGACCATACAGTTTCAGAGGCCCCGAGTGTGGAGCAGGCTACAGAAGAACCTTCAGTTCTTCCTCCCACTTCATCCCCTTCAAGCTCTGATGTTGAAGAAGAGTTTGATCTTTCAAACTTCATGTTTGAAAGTGAAGGGAGCCATGGTGATCAAGTTGCAGATCAGGAAGGCACCATGGAGGAGGTAGAGCACATGCAACAGGACAACAAGGAGGCAGACTTACCTGTCAGACTTGGAAGATTGCTTTAATGAAGAGGAGCCTGAGGAGATAACATCATTTTTTCCTCCATCTTCAACCTTCCAAGCACACGAACCTACTGCCATGAAGGAGAACATCCAAGGACAACAACCTGCATCTCACAACGGCCCTCTGGAACCAAGGTTGGAAGATCTTGATCTTCCATGTTCTTCAAAGGAGGAGGAAGAGAAAAGGTAGGAGGATGTCATCATCTCCCTCACACCATCCACTCAAGAAGGTCCACAAGAAGACTCCATTTTTGGAGTTGAATTTCAGAGAAATGGGCACATCCAAAGGATCAGACCGTGCCCAATCAGGTACTTGGCTTCATTGGAGCCAAAGGAGAAACCAAAACCAGTCATGCCTACTTCAGGGCATGAGGATGAGCTACAAAGCACCAAGGATCAGCTGCCATACCTCTTCAATCCAAATGCAGAGCAACTAAAAGAGGTATTGGTTTTGTCTTCAGTTGATACTTTGGTGATTTGGGTGGAAGAACAACTTGTAGTTAGTTTTTCACTCATCCAACCAGCCATGTTCAGTGCCAAATCAGTTGCATGGCTGCCATTTTTGAGGAAGGGAAGCTATTTCTCCCTGCCAGTTGTAGGTTTTGTTTGAGTTCCCTTTGCTCTTGGTTAGAGTAGAGTAGGTAGGTTTGTTTTCAGCAGAAGAAGTGCTTTTGCACACTCTGCATGTTCCATTTGGAGCATGTATGATTTTCAGTTTGTACATAGTTTTTGGTGTTGTTGTATTGCTCTTGCACAGTGCATTCAGTTGGCTTTTGGTGAAGTTCAACTTCAAGTTTCAGCGGGTTTCCAAGTGATTCAGAGGTCAGCAAAGTGCAGGGAGTCGGGGAGTCCATTTTATAAGAAGGATCAGTGTCAGGCCATCATTCTTGACTCCATGCCCAATGGATGCTCCAAGGCCACTGGTCTCTTCATCTAGCAGGCAGATGTCCCCGTGAGTCACCAAATTGTTATCCCAAATTCACCCCCCCCCCCCCCAAAATTTGGTCAAGACAACTCCTGCACATAAGGAAATTATGAAGGAAACGACTCAGACCCGCGAGCTCACATTCCAGGATGACAAACAAGGTTACAGGGAGACTCTACAATGGAATGGCGGGGCCTGTGAAAGTTTAAACGACCCTGTGTGAGAAAAAAGAGAAGCTCAAACAAGCGTCCACATCTCCACGTGTCTCAGGATGAAACGGAGGCAGGGGAAAATGGTCAAGCAGAGTCAAAAGGCAGAGCTTCGGGGCCGGGGGTTTTCTGAGTTTTGTGTTTCGCGAAAAGGGGAAAAGATAAATTACGGACCCGCGAGCCCAATTTTTTCTCTAATCTGACTGCCACGTGTCCCATATCAAAGGGGACCCATTTTTCAAGTTGTTTTCCCGCCCTCCTGTACGGACCCGATACAAACTTCGAAGGGGCATATCTTTCGACTCAGGGCTCGAAATATTGTGAATCTGACACCGTTGGAAGCGTCTCGACGTCCTCTACGCCATGAAAGGATTAAAAATCATTTTTCAGGCCTGGTAGGTAAAAAATGAAGAAGATTCTTCCAGGCCATTAACGCAGAATCCAATCTCTTCAACTACCAGATCTGATTCGATTCAATCCGCTGGGAAACCAGAAGTGACATATTGTGGGTGAATTTGCAGAAGGCATTGATATTCAGTGGTTGAGCTTTCAAAGTGGGATTCGATGCATATCTCGGGGTGGTTGAAGCAGGATTCAATTTTTTTCCCTCTTCTCTCTCTCTTATTCTTTCTATATATTGTAACACTTCTCATTTTGAAAAGGAGAGACATTCTGGGCATAGAGAAACTCTGTCAAATTTGTTTCTCGACACCATTTTTGAGCAGCGAACCTTCTCCCATGCCTGGAAAATGTATTTGTGCCTCTATTCCAGAAATGTAATGGTCTGTGCACCTTCTAGAGCAATAAAAATGTTTTTTGTGGTGTTCTTCAACCCTTTGCATCGTTTTGTTGTTTCTCCATGCCTCTCCCTTCCAGATTTGTTTTTATGTGCATGTATTTCACATTTGCAGGTGCAGGATGTTGTGTTTCATGGAGTTTAATGGTGAATTTGAAGATCTGGGCCATGTCACTTCTGTCTGACCTCCCTCATCTCCATTTTCTCTGTTTCTTTCTCCCTCAACAGAATATCTCGTTCCCTTTTCTGGTGTATCACCTTTTAGTGTAGGCTTTATTTTCATGCTTTTTTCTTTTCTCTCTCTCCTTGGTCCCTTGGAATTGTTAGATTAGGAGTAGATAGTAGCATTTCCTTCCTTAGAAGTAGTTTAGTGCTAGGATTAGGAAGAGGAACTAACCTTCTCTGGAGGATCATTCCCATTTGCAAGTCCCACAGCTTGGGGAATGATCCAATGTTATGCAAATCACACCAAATGACCCTGCCTTAGAAAAGCATATCCATAACTCATTTGGGGGTGCTGTGATTTCACACTAAGTATAGTCTGAGTCGATGTAAAGCTGTCAGACGCTCTATTTTGCAAACGGTATCTTGTGGGACTGAACTATCTGAGCCAAAACATCTAGAGGGCCTAGTAAACACTAGCGGAGGCCTCATTTTGGTTCCCTATGTACTTCTTATGCTTCCAGGCTACCTCGTTCGAGCGTAGTCCCGTAAGAGCCCTGAGACCAAAACACGTTATATCTTCGACGGGTGATTACTCAGACTCCGTGGCACCTAGAGATGTCTCGTTAGATTCGACACCTCCACCTAGGGAATATCTACGAAATCCTATGTTGGTTTTGTCCATCTCCTTTTGGTTTCTTGTTGTCCTATTGGGATAAACACACCAAATAGTGTAGTTTGAGTCAGTGTAAGGATTGTCAGATGCTATATTTTACAAACGGAAACTCATGGCACCGAACCATTTACTATGCCAACATGCATCTGGATGTCCTGATTACCAATGCATATTAGGGGCCTCATTTTGGTTCCTATGCACTCTAGGTGCTTCTAGGCTACTTCGTTTGGTGTAGTCCCTTAAGATCCCTGAGATCAAAACATGTTATATCTTTGACAGGTGATTACTCAAATTCCGTGGCACCTAGAAATGTCTCGTCAGATCCTACACCTCCATGTAACTAACCTCTACAAAATCCTATGTCAGTTTTGTCCATCTCCTTTCAACGCTCTCATTGTCCTATCTTTTGCAAATGCACCAGAAATAGTGTAATCTAAGTTAGTGTAAGGTTATCCATTGCCAATCACGTGAATAATATAGGTGGTTCATACAATATAGGTGGTGAAATGATAATTTTAATAAGATATTTTTACAATATAGGTGGTGAAATGATAATTTATGTTTATTGTTCCTTTCTAATATTTAATTTCTCTTAGCTTCACTTGGCTTCAAGAATAATAAATTCTCTACTGACAGTGCCAACCACGTGAAGGTGGAAGATTTTTTGGCACCACTAACCTACATAAACATGTTAGTAAGAAATTAAATAGAATTTTAAATCATACAGAATTTAAACAAAATCATTAAAGTAAATATTCAAATTAAATTCATGAAGAACATACCTTTGCAAATTCAATCCAATGAACCACAAGGATCAACTCTACTCTTGACAGTAGCAAGAATTGCTTCATGATCTGATTCATGAACCTTCCACAGATTCTTGTTTAATGGCCTACCTTGATATTTGATCAATTGAATATTTTTTGCAAGAACCAAATGTGAATAGTGAAGTATCTTTCGATGTACTTCATAGTCTTCAAACAACCAAGTATTTGATTTTTTGATAGGATATCATCGAATCCAAGTTCCAGTGACTACCACTGACCCATTGGGATACTCAAGGCCTTCACCATCAATGGCTATGGAAGTCAATTTTTATTTTACCTCTACACAACGAGACATGAAGTAGTTTGTTCCCTCTTCATTAAATTTTACACAATAACTGCAAAAATGTGCCCTACATCACAAAGTAAAACTCAAGTCAAATTTAAAATACATTAAGAAATTGATCATTTAATAATTTATAAATCTAAAACATGACATACATATTGTACATGTACCTTGTTGCACTAAATCAGAGACTTGGTCAAAGTCAGGTGATGTTGTCATATGATCTGAAGACACTGCAAGTTGTAATGCTCATGGAACTTGATATGTGTTCAGTGGAATTAAGGTCTACAAGTCCATTCATCCACCTACTATTCAAGAGCGTGATAGATCACATTCATTCCATGAAAAATCAATGCATGATATACAAAAACATGCCATGCACCTAGTATAAATAGTCCAAGAATTTGCATCTTGAAACTACGGAATGAGTGCATATCACTTGATCATGTAAATGTCATACAATATTCATAGTTTTCCAATTTTTTTCTTCAATCAACCAAAAATATTTGTGAACCATTTAACTCACTTGAGATACATGGCTCATGTTCTTGACACACCAATCAATAATGATTTTTATATCTGTAAATTTAGCACCATCCTTGAACTTTAACTCTTCTCTTGAAGGGATGCTCTTTTCACACATGCTCTTGCACCATAATTCTCTCCTTTCCCATGTCCTTGCCTTAGTAAAACTCATATGTTGTACACATGTTTCTTTGTGCATCCTTTTGCCAATAAAACATTCGTGTATTCTTCAATTGTGATGTGCAGTTGTCTGACCATGTACAACTTGTTGAATTGAATATGTTGTCTTCATCTTAGGGTGAAGTCATTGTGGCATAAAATTTCCTAGAAACACCCTGCACATATTTACTTGTATCCTGGTTGATATTGATGGTAAAATACATGATGAGGTCATAAATTGTAGATAAGAATACTCTCTTAATATTGGAGTCCATCTTTGAGGTGCTTTCAGGAGAGTACATACTTGTTAATACACACATGTTACAAATATGATTTGAACATTCAAATGATTGAACCAAATTTTGGTGAATAAGAAGGATGTCACTGTCCTGAAAATTTCAAAATAAATAGATTTGGAAAAATGGATTCTTACATGAACTTGCAGTTTCATGGAAACCTGATTACAGGAAATGGATAGACAAAACCCTACATTTATCCTCTGATCAATTGTTGATCAGAAAGTTAAGAAATTTTTTCCCCCCTTCCTATGGGTCACATACACATCAATTCCAAACAGATGCTTCATTTGCATTGGATTTATTTGAATGGACTCAGGTGGTAATCTTGAACTAAGGGAAATTCAAATGTAAACCTTAGCTTCAGATTCCACACTTGGAGTGAAGCTTTGAACTTGGTCAAATTCAGCTTAGAACTTTGGATTTACATCTGGTCTACCAACTCACCAAAGTTGTTTTGTAGTTGTGATGCTGTTGGATTAGTTCCGGAACCTACTCAATTTGTAACTTTAAAAAATTGCATCAAGAGTAGATTTTTTGGTTCTTATATTTTTCAATCAAATGGGCTTTCTGGAAAATTTTATTTTTGAGCATTGATAGAAAGGGTATAACAAAAACCTCATTCAAAAAACTATTTACCAAGAGACTAAATTTTAGTAAAAAAAATATCAGACAAGCGTAATAATTTCCATAAATCATAAATGGAAAATCTAGGAATGATTGAATCTTCACCTATAAGTACCTTGTTGGTTACCAATAATTCTAAGAATTAACTTCATATGAATGGTCAAAGAAAATGATGTTTTCATTTGTTCTAAATATTTATGAAGTTATTCATGGAACTTGATTCTGTGTTGAGTGCATATTTGAAGAATTAGATCTACAAGTCCAAGATCCACTCCATTGTTGTGATTACATCATCTCCATCACAAAATACAATGCTGGGATTTAAAAGGACATGTCATAGCACCTAAGATAGTAAATAGTCCAAGGTGTTGCATCTGAACCTTACATGAGTGCATCACTTGTTTCTTGTAATATGAAGATTTGTTCAAATAGCTTTTATCAAATATTCATTCCTTTCAAATCATTAGTATGAATTTCTAGTAAGGAATTTGGCCACTCTTTCTTGGATTCATGGCATCCATGTTTATGTGTTTAATTTTAATTCATTTTTGAATTCATTTGTACAATTTAGTCTTTCAAAAGAACATCCTGAAAACTTTAACTCTGTCTCTTGAAGTGAGTGTTTTCACACATTCCTGGTTCATTTCTCCTTTTCCATACCCTACCTCAGTAAAACTCCAGATATGTTATTACATTAAGAATCTACTTAGCATCATCTGTGCATTCTTGAATTGTGATTTAAGTTGTCCAACCAAATGTAATTTTTTGAAAAAATGTTCCTCTCATTCAAGTTCACATAAAACACCTGGAAACACCCCTTGCACATATTCTATAGAATGTGATTGATCATCACTGAGTAGGATACTCTCTTAATATTTTTCGATCTTGCTCAGTGCTTTCTAGAGAGTGCATGAATGTTATATGCACGAAAAATAACAACTTAACTAAGTTATAGTATTGAGACTAAACCTCCATTTTTGGCTGTAATGTGTAATTCTCTGCGAATTCAACTACTGAAACAATAGTAACAAGTGGGAATGTGTCCTTGTTTAACTTGAATTTTTCATCCAACCATCGAGCTCTATGTGTGTGCCTTGCATACTCATAAACAATTTCCTCTCTGAATTTGACCATATATTTGATATAGGTAATTGTTTTGTAACAAGCTCACACCTCTTAGATTATTTTCCATCTTTTAATCTATATGCCACATATTTATATTTGTTGAAACCAACTAATTCTTTTCCTATTTAATTTGTATTCTCCTCATGGATACAACTTTTCAATTTTTGTAAGCCACCACATACGTTGCACATTCCATCCAAACATGTTTTGTTATAAAAAATTTGTCTGAGTTGATTTTTAAAAAATATTGTCAGAATAAATTCCCTTGAAGATTTTGGTGGGACATTTAATCCACACTCTTGCAACATGATGTCAGTATGCAAAACACAACGTATTTGACAAAAAACATCATAATGCATTGAAAATTCAACATGATGCCTGCAATAACAAGTGGTACGTGAGTGATTGATTTTCACATAAAAGGGTTTGTTCATTTCAAAGAATCTTTGGCTAATGTTAATTTGTGGATTTTCATTCTTAAACTTAGAGAAAAATTGTGTTTGATTCATATCTAAGAAATGTTTTGCACACAATTCATGATTACGAGAACCTATTCTTCTTTTTACTGTATCTCTTCTATTCGGTGACACCCTTGTGTTCTCATTCCAAAATTTTACAATTAATTATTTTAGAATATCATATGTATTCTTGTCTTTCTATGGAATTATGCTAGAGAAATCCCAATAGTCAGTGTTATTGACTGACTCAAGACTTTTGCGTCTCCCTATTGCTTTCACTAGTGTTTTTTTGTTTAGCTTCAAAAATCTTCTTGTTTTTCTAATCAAGCATTTATTAACTATTTTATCACTTACTATACAATTAGTAAGTGCACACCATGTAGCATTACTATCTTTGGTGCGTCTTTTGACACCTACAGTTTGGTATGCTTTATGTATATTTTTAACAATTGACACATTTTGATCAGCAACATTAGATGTTCTTAACCCCAGGGTGTTCATTGTAGGTCTCGTCTTAATTAATTTCATCAATGTAATAAATAATTGACATCTTTGTGTGTCATTTAAATTCTCAAAGTAATTATCCCAAATTCCACTATCTTTTCTTCTAGCATTTCTTTCAGACATTTTGTTAGGCATTGGTTTTATAATGTTTTCATCAATTTCAATTAAGTGAATTGGTTTTCTTCACAAAATGGAAGGAGGTGTTCTTAGAGGTGAAGATTCATTAACAAGGTTACTTTCTTCATTACAAATTTCAGGATTAACATTTGGATTCAAATCAATTTCTTCATCCATACCAACATTATCATTCAATTCAATATCAATTATTCATTGCAAAATCATTATTATCTACATTTTCATTATGTATTTCATCCTCATTTTCTAAAACATTAGCTACATTTGATATAGTAGATGTACCTTACCCTGCACAAAGTTTTTGCATCCTCTTCACTTTCTTTATTCTCAATCTCTTCCAATTGCTCCAGTGTCTTGTTCTTGACTTTCCTCATGTCCTTAGCTCGAATTTTTGTCACCCATGATTAGAAAAATATATATAGTGGGGTAGGGGACAAGATGAACTACTAAAAAATTGACAAAGAATGTACAGGAATCTGCAGACTAGATAGAAATGGAGGCAGAAATTCTGTGAAAGAGGTGAAAAATGATGTTGGGGGCCATAATATATAAACAACATAACATGTATGTTATAATGCGTACGCATTATGTTTTTCTCTTTTTCCAAGGCATGCCTCAAGGCTTGGATCCGGTTTGGATCCCCAAGCCTGAGGCATGGACCTGCACAAACACAACAAACAACATGTTTTTGCAGGAAAATGCAAAAACACCACTTCCATCATGATAAATCAACATAAAATGATCGATTCATTTAAAAAAATATACCACGACGTAGAGCAAAGTTTCTTCTTTTTAAAAATATAATTTTCTAATTTTTTGAACTATATAAGGTTTCCATATTATTTATTTTCTAACTATGCCTTTTTATAGCTATTTTTTGAAGTTTAAACATGTCTATCTTTTGTCATGTATCTTTTTTTTGACTCATCGAAATTGAATAAAAAATTTACTAGGCACAAACTAGGACTAATTCTATACATATTAAAAAAACTAATTTTTGATATTTTTTGAGGTAGTTAGGGGGGCACGGTCAGAGCTCCATTATTTTTCAAAACTTAAAATTTATGTACTAGAAAAATCATTAAAAAAATACTCGCTAAAAAAATCTAAAAAAAATTCGAGCACAAACTAGATGCTCCTAGCTATCTTTCTACCAAAGGGTTTTCAAAAATACTAAATGGTGCTCAAAAAATGGTGGGGGGCACGAAAGTCACTTTATTATGTTTTTTAACAAAAATAGGAGCACATGTTGGTATTTTAGTTATTTGACCCACTTAAACTTATTTGTTTTCAATAAAATTTAGTAGCTTAGAAACTAGACTCAAAATTATACGATTCATGTTTATACAACATCTTCCAATTTTGAGTGTAACTATTTCAAAAAACTCGTACAAGTTGAAGTTTTTTATTTTTCAGAAAAATGCATCCACTTAAGACCCCCTTTTGGCCCCCCAACTTGGTGCACTTACCCATACCTAGTATTAAACTCATTGCTTCTCTTAAAGTATCAATATATTTTCATTTATGATGGAGCTTCTAGTTGAAGGGAGGGAGTTTTGAGTTCATTTTTAAAGTTTTATCTTATTTAGATTTGTATAAAAGGATTTGAGAGCCTTTCAAAACCCTTACCCATTTACCTAATAAAAATAAATATTTTGGTTGTTTTGGAAAAGAAAAAGAAAATATGGATTAAACTTTCAATTATATGTTTGTTATCCATTAAGGTGTTTTTCAATAATTGGTCCTTCTAGTAGTAACTCAACTTGATTTACATTCCTAGTTTTTTTGGTTGAGATATGTTTTACTTTATATAGTGTAAAATGTTAATTAGATCTAGGTATAATATAACATATTATGAAAGATGATAGTTTAGAGCTAATAAATTATGATCTTAATAAACCTCCACTGTGTTAAAGCTTGAATATTGAATATTAAAATATATAAATGTTGGTAAAGTGCATGTTTTGGTTATAAAGAGCAATACAACTTTATAGATAGTAAGTGTTACATAGTGCTAAGATGATCTGCAAGATTGCAAATGTGGATCAAACTTTAATCAAGCTTCTTAGAAAATATTTTCACCTATAAATTATCTTTAGAAGGGTTCATGTGAGGATTGGATGGTTTTAGTGTCAAACTTATCTTGGAGGTCTATGAACACTTCCTTTCAATTTTTCAAGATGATTGAATTAATAATTTTTTTAAAATTTTTTTTTTTATTATTGGCATAGTTTTCTCGTATACCATACCTGTGTAATGCAAAATAAGGCCTATGAGTGAGATCTTCATATTAGCTACTAGATCCAAGTCTTTGTTACAATGAAATTCAACGTTGACCCATTTGATCAGTTACACATAGCGAGTCTTAACTGCTTTAAACAACAGCAAAAAAAACATTTTGTAGCACAACCCCCCCCAAAAAACCCTAGAGCTACAACATTCCCCCCCAAATACCATGGCGTATCCTTGCTCCCCTCTATGGATTTCTTTCAAGATATAGAATATTGTGGTGATTAGGATGATATAACATATGGCTTCTCCTTGGATTATAAATCTAATATATTTCTTTTAACCAAAAGGGGTTATTTTGTTTGAGTCATATTGACCTCAAAACACCTCATAATTAGCTGAGTGTTTCCAACATAAAGCTACTCTAAAAATTCCTCAAATCCATGCAGTCTTTCTAATCTTGTGATGATATGCAAAAAAATACATAATAGACAAGTGAATGAGCCATTGATTTATCCCTAACACTTTTAAGAATTCACTTTGGACATTGTACTTCATATTAAATTTTAATATGTGTGATATACGAAAACAATATAGATTGTTGCATACATTCACCTTTTCGATGTGACGATGTAATCTAAAGAGTAGGATCCCTCAATTCTTATGCTCGACATTCTAATATTATCAGTGGATGATACCTAGATTGTTCAAGGTACCCTAGATAAACTAAGTAAAGCTTTTTGAAATTGTGACGACTAGAGTGTAAATGGAAGGATCCGTAGGAGGAGGAAATATTTGGCACCAAACATATATAAGAACTAAGAACTAAGAACTTACCTACGAAACAAATCTAGGATGAGAGATGTCAAATTTTGTATAGGTTCTCAATATAATATCAAGTGAATTTTAAGGTCTAATCTAGATAATTTCCATTTTATATTTGATGAGAGGGGAGAAAACGAAACTATAACACATTAAAATAGGTCAAATGTATATAAATGTACACTATACTAAAATTATTACTATAAATGTAGCATGTCGATGTTAAGTTCTCATTTGGATTTAGGGTAATATATATTTCCCCATTTAATTTAATATTTATAACTGTTTGATTAAAGATAAGAATTCAAACATGTTTCAAAGATCTGTATTCTCAATCCACATTAGCTTCATTTGTTGCTTTGACTGCGCACCATTAAAGCACATTGATTGGTTGTGTGGCTGACTGCATGGAAAACACCAATCATATTCTTGCGCCATATTGTTCTATGCAGAAACCAATGCCCTTAATGTTGAAGCTGTGTTAGGATCATACGGTCTGAAAGGTCTAGTAGCTTGGGGTTGTCCTTAGTTCTAGCTCTGGTTTACAGTATGAGGTTGTGGCTTATTCTGCTAATACTGGGGTTTGGATTGATATTAAACTTGGGGCTGGTATGGCCTGGAACTCTGAGCTTGTTGTCTTTTGATGGTCATGGGCTCATTCCCAAAGTTTTGAATTTATTTCATCACCTCTTCCTGAAACTCTTTAGAGGTATTAGATGATGAAGTGGAAGCTTCAGTTGAGCTTTGACTCCTGGGGGTGGGTATAAGAGCTAATGTAGGCGCTTGGCTAGTATTTGGGCTTCTTAGCTCAGAGTATAGAGGCATGGATGTCCTAGGAGTGATTTTTCCAGCTTGAATCAAATGGTTCTCAGCCCCTATGGAGAGGCTATAGGCTGCAGGTAATGTAGTGCCCCCATTGATTGAATCCTCAAAGAAATGCCAGAATTTAAAGCCCTAAGAAAGTATAAGAAGGCACCTTCATTAGTGGGCTTTACTACTGTTGGAATCCTATCCCAGGTCCGTTGGAATCTGAGGTTGAAGTCTGTCAGATGCTCGTTTAGGGCTCTCTTGATTGTTGTTAGTTGCTCCAACAAAGACAAGTTATCACATTTTTCCCCAAACTGATTGTGAAGGGTCATGCACAGCTGGTTACAGTTCTGGATAGAGCCTGCTTCAAGACTCCTGAACCATTGTGAAGCTTTCCCTTTAAATGAAGAGGTGAGCAGCTTGACTATAATGTCCATCTAATGGATCTCGTGGATTGTACAGACATTTGCAATATCTTGGACATGGTCACTAGGAGAAGTTTGATTTTCCCTAGTGAAATGTGGGATGCTCTTTAATGCTGCAATCGGAACTGGATTTTTTGCAATCAAGGTGAGTGGACTACTGCCCGTGAAGTTGGCATATGGATTTGGTTGTGCCATTCTGATTGGCCTAAGAATCCTTGCAGACTAAAAGAAAGGCCTTGCATGTGGAGGTGTTGACAAGGATCTACTTGGTGGAGATGGAGACCTCTGAATTATTCTTCCTCTCCTTTCTTTACCTGGGGATAGACGCAAGTATTCAAATATGCCTTCTTTCCTTGCTCTAGACCGGGTTTTTCTCACGAATCTCCCAAGCTTGGGCTACTAAAACCAGTAGATTCTTTTCTTTTGGAGTCGCCAAATGTACAATTTTAAGGCTTCTTAAAAGTCAGAATCACAACAAGTGTACATCAATCCCTACTGTAATAAGATGGAGACTTCTTAATCCCACCAGGTGTGCCAAAACTGTTAACGTGAAATCACAGCACCCCCAAATGAGTTCTACAGGTCTGCTTTTCTAAGGCAGAGTCATGTGGTGTGATTGCATAACATTGAACTTTCCCCAAGGTGTGGGACCTTGCAAAATGAGAAAGCTCTCCAGATTGAAGGTTGGTTCCTTATTCCTCTGTTTAGGTGCATACGTAGAAACTTGCAAAGGATCTGTTCTTAATCCTAATCTAAACTTTACCAAGGAGACAAGGATAGAAGGAATACAAAAATTAAAACAAAGCTAAACTATGATGTGATGCACCAAAGGAATGATGAACACTTATTTTGATAATAGACACAAACCAACAAAAATTCATACAATAAACAAGCACATATAGCCAGATATGTAATGGGAGACCATATGAAAGCAAAAGAGACAATAGAGGATCTAAAATCGATCGCAGACGTGTTTTATTGCTCCGTAGATTGATACAGTTCATTACAAAGTAGCCAAGAGGCAGAAACATAAAGTAATTTTTGATGGAAGGCTTGAGCCCCACAAATCCCTTTGCTAAAAGGAGAAGGGATCCTACAAAAAAAATAATTTCCAACCCTTTACAATGAATCCTGCCCCCGCATTTATAGATTCAATCTTGAAAGAAGAAAGAGAGAGAGAAGCGGGAAAAGTAGGTTGAAACTCAACCACCGTTGTTAATGCCTTTGATGAAATATCCCCCCAAAATCCATCTTTACTGCATCAATCCTTGGTTCAGCGCCTTGAAGGAAGAGGAAATGGTGAAATAGATCAAATTTGATCTAGTTGTTGAGGCAAGAAGATCCTGCATTAAAATCTCGAAGATGTTTCCTCCATTTTTCTTCACCTATTCTCCTCAAAATTAAAGTTTCAGACATCCATGGCATGGGTGAGGCCCAGATCTTTCCAACGATGTCAGATTTGTAATATTTTGAGCTCTGAGTCGAAAGATATGCCCCTTCGAAGTTTGTATCAGGTCCTTACATGAGGGCGGGAAAACAACTTGAAAAATGGGTCCCCTTTTGATATGGGACACATGGCAACCAGATTAGTACAAAAATCGGGACTACGGGTCCGCAATTTATCTTTTGTCCCTTTCTTCTGATTCCCACTTTGGCTTTGACTCAGGCCCAGATGCTGAATTTTTCCTTGGGCAAAGTTGTGGGCAATTTTACAACTTTTACCCCTTTTGAGATAAGGGGAAAAAAACCAACTTTTTCCCCAATGGTCCACTTTCCCCTGGGACACCCAGCAGTCTGGCGCTCATTTAGAAACCTTTTCTCTATTCACCCCTTGAAACAGTGCCAGACTGACATTTGGCATTCTCCACTTTGGCCTTTATACTTAGCCAATTTTGAAGCCTTTTCTGTCCACCTTTTGACTATGTTTTCTATTATACGGGATTGTGATCGATCCAATATTTGGCACAGGGTGAAATATGGAAAACACTTACTCGTATACTTAAAATCTTACCTTAGCATTTAATGGTCTCACATTTTCTCATCAAGTCTCTACTTATATTTATAAATGGGCCCCCTCCCTCTTCAAATTCTATACTCTCGATGATATGAATCCATTAACAATAACACCCCTATTGCTATACCTAGAAGACATTTCACTAGCTTACATTGTACCCACAACATTGTATTGAAACAATTCCATGGGTGCAATATTGTATATCTCCCTCCGAAATTTGAATTTGATATGAGTAAAAATCAAAATAAACATTTCAGTGCCAATTTTGATTGTGAATATGAAACATGAATTGTTCACCTCACATATATGTGTCTTAATATTCACTAATTTATCCAAGATATCACAAAATTAAATTCTCTTGAATTGGATACACACTCTACATCCACTATGTGATCTACTATTTCCACTCATTTATATCACTCCCATACACTAATGTTTGTAGTGGTTCCTTATACAAGGCCCCACGTATCCACATCTATTGTGCCAATGATGTTGAGCCATCTAATCTCCCACTTAAAAAATGTAACCATTACTATGGAGTTTTACGTTAGTTACTTTAAATAATGTTTGTTATACATACACTGATCATAAGCCTTTCACCACTATACTTCATACCTAAATACCATTTTCCACTTTATCACTTATGCCTCGTGTAACTAAACCTCCTCTTATGAATCCTACTATAGATCTTATAACACTATATTCATTCCTATAATATATTCTTATAGATTATTATATGCCTAATGATCTACACACATATAAAACCCTTTTTACTCTTTAGAAAAATATATCTTACATTTACAGTAAGGTTAATATAGATTTTCTCATACATTAGGCACCATGAAGTAAATTTATGGCACCTCTATGGCCTTAACTGATACACACATGTTACATCATACCCATCATATATTCCTCCATACAAATATTGATCCTATTGGTACTCACAATTCATCCCCTATGACACAAGACATGTCCCTTTCACTACCCCTCATGTGTTAGCCACATGTTCTACCACTATGCTACCTAATTCTTCATGGCTCCATGTTTTATCCATGAAACCTATATTTTACAACATGATATTATGGACTTGGCCTATGAATTTCACCATGTTATATGTTTCTATTAACACTCGGTGCTTCAATTATACCTCTCATTCATGTACATAGTTAATGACTTTGAAATAAAACATTCATATATTTACAAAATAAAAAAATCATGACCTATAAACTTCATTTGAGTTGTTAGAAACTTCACTTGTGTTGTTCCACTTTACATTATACATATTGTTGGTCACATTTTTATACATATAGCATGATTCTTTACTCTTTACACACGTGTGTTCATGAGGAATTTTGAGAATGATGTAGGAAGTACACATAGTGGTACACTATGATATGTGTTGGTTGACTCTTTATTTAGATTTCATGTACATATGGGTGTATCTATTTTACACTACATCTAGTTTCTATTATTCTATTATAATTTATTTACACTTCCTCATTATGCTTGATAATATATATATATATATATATATATATATATATATATATATATATATATATATATATATATATTGTCTATATGTTATATTTTTAATAATAGGACTAACACATGTCTCTAATGAAATCTTGACAACTCTTGTTTCGCATATTTTCACCTAACCTAGATAGTATATCATATTATCATGTTCTAGCAATCTTATTTCTTGCATAATTTATTTTTCGTAAATTAATTATTTCTCTCTTCAATTCTTATGGCTTGTGTGCCTTGATTGTGCTACAACACAATGGGTGTTTCATTTTTGGTGCATTATTCCTATCTTATTTGCTATTTCTTTCGCATGTTTACAGGCCTATTGGTCTTGATTATCTCAAATATTTATGTCTTATCTTATGTGACTAAATCCCCAAAGCTTTAATCATTAAAGGCTTATTGAATTATCAATAAAAGTGTGAGTTGAGATTATTTATAGCAAAAGCACTGTAATAAACTATTGAAAATATGTTGGATTGTTGTGCTGGTTCGTAACTACCCATTAGAATATTATAAAAGAATCACATGAAATTAAAAGGGACACATTACTTCTGAAAAAGGAAATTGACAAGTGAATTTTGGAGTTAATATTGAGGTATTAAAAATGGCCAAAAAAAACCCCAATATATCAGTATGCGCATGGGGGTGGAAGGGTTTAATTTTTTAGTATGTCGAAGTAGGTATTGGGGGGTCAGGTACAAAGGTGCGAGTTGTAGGAGAGGCAGAGTCACACAGCAAAGATTTCTCATACGTGTTTCATTCTGGGATCTGAGAGAAGAGGCAGGCAACAGGAGAAGACGTCTGCTTGGGATCCATATTCCATAAATCCCAAAGTGGGACTGTTTGCATTCAGCTCAAAAATATTAGCCATCCATCCAATGGATATTTTACGGGTTAGGTCTGAACCAATGATCTTCTAATTTTTCATTGAATCTGGTTGCATTCTAGCACCATTCTAGACACCCGTTTCTGAGGGGGCAGTGTTTGGATGTTGCATTTAAACCATTGAACGTTTCCAATTTTTTGCGAAGAGGAAAAGGTGATTTACATGAAAGAAAAGGTATTTCCCGTCCCTGCAAATGTGAATCCCTCTGTAACTTAGTTACAATGCTTGGCTCTGTATCCCGTCACTTCAAATTTATTGTGTAATGGGTCAGTTGTCTCGTGGGTGTCTCTTAGGAATTGAGTTTTTGCATGTTGCTTCAGAAACTTCTTTGTGAAATTTACAAGCTCTTATATCATCACAGACCTGGGCACCTTTTAAATTAAGAAGTATTTTTTGTTTCTTGTTTCTCTCGATACCAAAAAAACTTTTTTTTAGCAATATGTGATTTTATAGTAGTTGAATAATGCAATGAATGATTGAGAGCTTGATACCCAGTTTGGATCTGATGGGTCACACAAAACTGTCACTACTAGAAATGCCACGATACTTGTCTGCCGGCAATCAAAAACTATATGATCTAGTTTATGTTGAACTTGCTCAAATAATCAGAGCTGAAATATGGGGTGGTTCATCTCATAGAGAAGTTCAGACGATTACCTAGTACACATTAAGCATGTAATAGTTGCAAAACCCTAATATTAGTTCTGTCTGAAATATGGTTTTACCATAAAATATTGAATCAACTAGAAATACTGTTACTAGTATCACTTATAATGTGGAATACGAAATTTAGTTTCCTGCTCAAAATTATTTTGATTTCAGTGTTTACTTGAGCAATCGAAATCGGATATTTGGCATTACATTTCATAGATTTACACATAAGATAATCTAGTACACATGCAGTGGTGGCTAAACTATTAGATTAGTGCCTACCAACATGCATGTACCAAATTCAGAAATGAAACTATTAACATGGAGATACTTAGGGAATCTGCTTCAACTAGTATTTCTCTTCATATACTGGGTCCATTTTCTCCCATATCAATGTGCTGAATATTGAAAACATTAGTTATCTGGCAGCCCCAGCACTTAGTTTCCATTGCGGTCAAGGATGGATTCAGAATGGAAAGGAAGGCAAGGAAAAACTGCCTCTTTTCGTCTGAAATCTTCCTAAAAGCTGAAAGTGGGACCCAATAATTGTTCCTACTGCAATATGAGCTCTACAGAACTCTGGCTAGTCATATCATATATGCCCCACAAAAAAATGTTAGTGGAGAGGCAAAAAGAAAAGAAAAGGCCCAAAAATGATAAGTTATGCTGCAGCTTAAAAATGATGGAGCCAGTGAAACAATTTTAAGAATTGAAGGATTTGTTATTCCCATTTATGTGCCTGTGAATTAACTCGTGCTGGAAAGTTTCTTAGAGAGACCAAACCTTGTTAACAAGTGTAACTAGTTTTAATTACTAATGGGACTCAGCCTTTTATACGAGAGGAGATGTGATGATTTCAGAATTATCTTTAATAATGATTCATTTCATTTCCCTTTCCATGGCCAGAATGATTACTTGTGCTTGCCACCTCCTCAAGGTTGTTCTTGCCATCCTTGCATATACCTCTTGCAATAGAAGGGATTGGATTGAGGCACCAGTGGTATTGCTGATATTTATTTTATAGTTAAAGGAAGTTTGTATTGTGAGGCTCTCACTTGTCCGAAAGGAGAGAAATATATAATAATCTTACAAGGAAAAAAGCTTACAAAGCAAAATAGCTATTGCAAATGGTTGTAATAGGTCGATATCTTAACTATGAGGAAGTCATCCACAAGTTTCTTTTATGATGCAATTCTTGTATACTAAAAAGTTTGCACATGTAAAAGGTTCTGAAATAAAATAAGCAACCTTTTAAAGCTATTGTGATATCTTCTATGATTTGTATGATTGGATTAAGGTGAAAAAACGGTCCTCTTTAACGATACTCAAAATTTGGAACATTAACATGCATTTGAAGGCTTAGGATTTTCTGTAAGTCTCTCCTCTTTATAAAGGATGTTGTATTTCTTCAAAATCACATTGAAAGGCCTTGAGAATGCAAAATAGGAAAAATTATCAAAAACTTTGAAATTTTCAAATTTGAAAGCGTGTTTTAATAAGTTCCATTTCATGATAGTTCCTCTTTGGTTCTTCGGTTCTTTGAGGGGACATTTGTCAAATGCCTTTTTGGATTTTTGAGACAAGTCGGTTCTTCTATAACAACTCATTAGATCTTATATTACTCTTCCGCACAGCTGTACATATAGTTGCACACAACTAGAAATTAGAGTGTAGAGAGAAAAACCTTCATATATTCTTAGAGGTTGCAGCATTTTTATAGTGACCTGAGATAATAGAGTACATCTCTTCTTAGAGATAGTGTAAATATATTTTAAATCAATAAAGCTTGGTTGGACGGGGCAAGTCACTATTATACAGGGACTAGTTCGGCAGCTATCTGTAAAATCAACAGTTGTGATTTAACCAACGACATCACAACTGAGTCAAATTCCTTGATTGACATGTTTGACATGTGGACATGGCAGCCTTTTTGAGATGTGTAACAATGGTAAGGATAATGTCACCTACACAAGTAGAAACACTTTAGTAAATGTGCAGAAATGCAGTGGATGAAAGGGCAAAAAAGGTGCAGGAAAAACAAGCACCTCATACATGACCCTCTTAAGAGTTGTTTTCAAATGGTATGGTTGTCCTAATCTTCAAAAATTGATGTAACGTCTTTCTGTTTGTGATATTTACTACATGGTTTCATTGCGGGATATTGCTAATGGGAAAAGCCAGACACCATTGTGTTACAGACAGAGCTGGAGCAGCATTCTTCATGAATACGTGGAGCCAAATGGTAATATGTCTTAGGGCGACATGCTTCCCAGCTAGGAATCCTACCCTGACCCATCTTCCCCCATACCAAGCTTCCACACAGAGCTGGAGAACAAGGATGCTGTTTCCTTTGGTGCCGACCAATTTCTCAGCTTTGTGGATTTGTTATACTGTAAAGATGTTCGTTATCTTCCGGAAAATTTTAGGAGGTACATTTTCTTAGACAAGAAAGAACTGAGGGAATCTGGGGAAATAATATTGCTGGATCTTAGCTCTTCGATAACTTGGAAGTCATTTTTGCTAGGTGAGTTAGTGGAGATGATGCCACCCTTCTCTACTGCAATTGTTTCTTAGATTTTAATGTTACTAAACATCCCGCTCGAGTCAAATATGTCTTGCAACATGCTGGTAATGTTGGAGATGTGTGAGACAAGGGTGGAAGGAGAAGTGAAGTATTTCCATTAAGGGTATGGTGAAATTCATGGTGTTGCTTTTGGAGTTTGACATGGATATGTTGAATGACTTGTCTCTTGTAGAATCCACTTCAGCAAAAGATGACACTAAATTTATCCCAAGCCAAAAGTCCCTGGCCAATGTTAGAAAAATGTGGCTGTGGAATGTGGATGCAGCCTCAAACAATTTGACTTGCTGGAGAGTTAAAACCAATTTCACTTTCATCATTTTTTCCTTCACGGTAATTTTGTCAAATTGAGAGGGCAGACAACATTCTATTTTCATGTACTAAATGAATATAAATACACTATACAAAATAGTGTAGATTGAATGAATGTCCTTGAAAAAATATTCATGGAAGTGAAGACAAACAATAATAATTAGCAATATGAGATCATCATAAAAACCGCATTGAAATAAAAATGAAGTGATTAATTAATTGATTACCTTGGCACAGTGGAATGTTGCAGTGGCTAGGAGACATTGCAGTGTGATGGGAGTTCTCTGGCTCTCTCCAGCTGTTTGTACTCTGCCATTCTCTAGTTGTCTACTTCAATATCAACATCAACTCTTACTATCTATCAGTGTTTGGTCAAATACTTGTTGAATGGTGTTGTAGTTACATTGTTGAGCCATTCTTCTCAGCTCCTAATGATATTTTTATGTATTTTTTGGTAATAATCAGATGACAATTTTTATTATACTTTTTATTTTTTAATGAAAGCCCATTCGATTTGAACAGCTGTGTTTTTACCATAGGATGGCACAAGCTGGGGGTATGTTGTTTGTCGATTCAGGAAACTCTTTTTTGTATGTCCTATATTTCTATTACAGTTTTTTGTTTTTGGAAAATCCATAAAGCCTCCTTACACGCCGTTGTTATTTTTAATGTCATCTCAGATTTATGTTGCAAAACCTTAGATGGCATTGCTATGATAAAAGGGAATCTTCGTTATCACATTTTGATGATAAATCAAATTTCTGTTACGAAATATACAAATCGCTGTAGCCATCACCATGGCTTCTTAAATGTACCCCTCTTTTTAAAATTGCTTTCCAGGCCAATTATTGACACATGCTCTTCCTCTTTTTTGTCTATTTTTCCTGGACAATTCCCAACACGTGGATGGTGATAATGCTGCTCCTCTTTTTCATCTACTTTCCAAGTCAATTTTTGACATAAAAGAGGTCAATGTATAACAGGAGAATATTTTTATCAGTTGGAAATGACTTGCACTGTTGATTTTGACTTCGTGGACAGAAAATTTTTACAGAGAGGAAGATATGGATATGATACCACATTCATGTTATCTGAATTTTATTGTGGTAGAATGAATAGAAACGCACATTCATAGAATGTCATCCATTGCCAATTTTTATCTCAATCTCAGAATTTTCCGTAGACAAAGTCAGTTGAAAGAGGCACTACGCATTCTTCTTACTACACAACTTTGTAGAGTCCTCTACATATCTCCATTCATTGCAAGCCTATATTGCCAAGAAAATCCAATCTCATATCTCCAATAAAATTACACTTGCCAAACACACATATTTACAAAATAAACTTGTCAACATGTATGACAAGTGTGGCAGTATTGTGGATGCTTGAAATGTTTTTGATCATCTGACTCAACCAAACATCTTCTCATGGAATATGATAGTTGCAGGTTATGCAAGGCCAAGGTCTCTTCAAGAGGCATTGGCTCTGTTTCACCAAGCGCAATGAACATCTGTTTGTTCACCTTCTCCAATATTCTCCTTGTATGTGCCAACCTGATATTTGTAACACATGTTTTGCAGATCCATGGAAAAATCATTAGATCTGGATTTCAATCTAACATTATGACGATGAATGTCTTGACATTGACAAAATAACTCAATGGAGTGTGGTTTCGTGACTGCATATGCACAAATGGCCTGGTTAAAAAGGCCCCGAAGATTTTTGAGCAAATGCAATTGAGAGTTATAGAGCTGAAGATAACAGCCTTTTTCTAGTGTATGCCAAAATAGGAGCTTTAAAACAAGGTATGGAGATCGAGGCATGTTTTTATCAGATATTGTAGTCTTAACTAGCCTGATAGACATGTATGCAAAATGTGGAAGCATGCATAGAGAACACAAATTCTTCTACTAAATGCCTCAACTAAATGTGGTCTCATGGAACTCTATGATTGTAGGATATGCACAAAACGAAATTGTTGATAAAACCTTGGAGAATTATAGGCAAATGCATTTTATAGGGGCAAAGTCAATGCTTGTAACTTTTGTCTGCATTCTTCCAACTTGTGCCCAAATGGGAGTGTTGGAATAGGGTATGGAGATCCATCAAAAAATTGAAAAAGTGAACTTTTGTGTGATGTTACAAACGCCTTAATATTCATGTATCCAAGCACGTTAGTTTTTGGACAAAATACCACAACATATCTTAAAAACTAGCATATCAAGTTTTTTAAAGCAAAGTCAATATTGACATCCCTACTGGCATACTTGCAACCTCATGTGCAATTGCTAGTTATATCTATGCAAGACCTTACAACTGAAGCATCAAATCGTTATTTATCTATGGAGATTAATCAAGCTTATTTCGACATTGCTCATCGGTGAACATGCAACTAATAAAGAGGCTAATCATGTTAAATAAAGACTCCTAGTATGTAAAAGGAGCAAATGATGTAACTAGAGGTCAAAGTATGACTTTGAGTCATGACATGAAAATCAGTTGGGTTGAGTATGGAGTGTGAAATGAGAATAATTTAAATGGAATACAATTATTTGGCATTCCCTCGTGGAAGGGAGAGAGAAATTCAAGTAGATTGGAATTTTGTAATGAAAACTATAGTTTTGTAGGTAATACTTTGTTTTTGGCAGGAATAAAGGACTTGATCTCAGTGACACGGTCCATTAAGGATGGAGAAATTTCATTTTTCTTTGAATGCAGGAAATATTCCTTGTTTCTTGATGATCATGCTTGTGTATAGAGGTACATTGTTGATGAAATAAGCCATGCATTTGAGTAACAATATGGTTAGGTTGTTTGTGAAGAAAGAATGTTCTTAGTTTGAATGTAAGTGAAAGGCTTGAAGTAACATCATCTTGCGATCTTACGATTGAACCTCTATCTTGTTACATGCTAGGAAATGAGAAGATATTGGTAAAGTTTAAGGTTGCAGGTATATGATTTTGAATACATAATTGTGAGGTTCTGAGAAAGAAAGACTGGGACTGTAAGTGTGGATAGTTGTAATATTGTTCGAATATGAGAATTATAGAGTTATTTGGGGTGATAAAACAAATTTGAGAGTTTGATGCATGATTTTATAGACCCCGATCTATGAAGGTAACCTTGCGTGTGACCATATTGTTGGTAAAAGCAAGAAAGGTAACACAAACCCTAACTTAGTGTTAGAAAGAGTAATTTTGCTTCTTGTATAGTGGGATATGTTGATGCAAGCATTAAAATTTTAGATTGATCAATTTCTTGGTGTGATAACATTGTAGTAAATATTTTGGGTCAAGTTAAGGAAGTCTCTTTGTTTCTTTTGCGGAAGAAAGAGTAAAAAACCTTCAAATTCAATCACCTACAGTCAACATACGGGTAGTGATGCAACTTTTAAAAGGTTAAAGGAAAGATAGATCTCCACTAATAAATTAATCATGTTTGATAGGTAAAGATACACATGTTAGTAAAATTGGGAGGTTTAATGATAAGGAGAGAGAAAATTATAAAGAATTAAGTGCCTAACAGGCTATATACAAACCTACTACTAGGCTTTGAACTTAGAATGCCTGAATCATCGATTTTATCCTTGAAAATTGGTAGATATAATTTTAAGAAGGTATTGAAGGGTTTGTAAAATGTTTTGGGGCATTCCATTGGTGAAATTTTGAGATATTTGTGACAATAGACTGTCATAGTCAAGAAACACATTCAAGACCTAACTGTGAGTAGAGTTTTACAAAGAAAGTATTATTTTCACTTGGAATTTGTCTTTGAGACTTTATACACAACTTGAAAGCCTTAATGGGAGCTTAGATATGTGAATTTGATCTCTTGAAACTTCATCAAAGTGCATATATCCATGACAGTGTATAAATGCAAACCTAGTAAGGTTTAGGAAATAAAAACCCTAAAGGTGATGTATAGGGAATTGTATAAGGATTAGGTCTATGATATTTTGGGAGCATTTCAAGATAGTCTAAGGGAACTAAGGAAGCCATAAGAGAATTTTAAATAAATCCAAAACCTCATATGCTTAGTTGATGCAAGTTCATGTCTTAAGAAACTCTGAGGACAGAGTTGAGGGTATTAAAGTAAGAGTAAGGAGTTGATCAAATTAAATGCTTTAGTTGGTTGTGGAATCATTGCTATTAGGTAGATGGATTGCTTGAAAGATCATATAAGTCCAAGAAGCTCAGTTGTTTTTTAAGATTACAAGAATTTTAGTGGACTTAGGAAGGTTGTCAAGGAAAAAGAAGGGGTTTGATCAAGCTTCTTGAATCCAGGGTTAATGACAGAGGAACTCCTGAGTCTTCAGGCTGTTTTTGATGAAAAAAATATGAATAAAAATTTCAAGGATTTTGACCACTAACTTGGTCCATAAGGGACTTCAATACACCTTTCAATGATAATCATGATACTGAGAATCATCACTACAGTCACTGAGAAATATCCATGGAGTATGATGAACTATACCAGACAAAAGGAAACTGAGATTTCTTATTGTTTTCTAAATATTCTCCAAATTAATATTGTTTTAAATACAAGGAATGTGCATTAGGTCTATGTAGACCATAGGAAGAACTTTTGGATCTTTTCGAGAATTCAGAAATTGATCAAAAATCATTTTCCTTTCTTTTCGGGTTTGTTAGAAATCCTAGGTAGGGTTTAGGAAAAACCCGTGTTTGGAGGCTTTAAACTTTGAATCTTGAGTCCAAATTGATAAGTTAATATATGTTCAATGCCTATAGCCAGAATTTGATGGTTATAAGAGTTACTTGGCTCATAATCATACACATAATCTTGACATACAGAGATACTATATACATGCTCATTAACCTTGATTCACGCATGCTTAGACTCAGACCTCTCAACAACATTCATGTGCATTCCTTACATTTCAATTGTAGATGAAGATGACTTGAGATCAACTTGGTCAAGACATTTTGTTCCATTATTATAACACTTTTTAAAAACCTGTAGCTTCTCATTTTGACTTCTAGGCCCTGGTACTCATGCTTCACATAGAATCATGACAATCCTTATCACCCTTAATGTCACAAACTTGTAAGATCAATTCTAGACTTCACAGACCTGTATTAGCACTTGAGACTTTATAGAACACTGAGAAATAAATCTATTGACATGAACATATGATCTCATAATGATGATCTTATCTTACACACAAACCTCATAGTCTCTTCTATGTACTTATCTTGCACACAAACCTCATAGTCTCTTCTTGTACTTACATAGATTTAGATGACCTCAATACAATATTCACCATCTCAGAACATAGTCAATGGTCCAATCATGCTATTATAAGTGTTGTAACACAGATATAACCCATCTCTGTATCCACTGGAAGATCATTGTAGCATCGACACAATTTGTACAAACCCTTCAACACTTACCTCATGACCTTTTAAGGTCTCTACAAACCTAAATGACATAGAATAGACATGTAGATACAACCTTTAGAGCATGCAGAACATTCACCAAACCTTATGATGATCTCAGAGATTTGATCAACTTTACATCCACTGGTTGTAGCTTTGCAAACACTTAGGGGCTTGCAAGAACATTGTTCAAGCCTGGGAATACTAAAAATCACTGTTACAAGACTTCCTTGTCTCAATACTCTATTTCAATAA
This sequence comes from Taxus chinensis, assembly GCA_019776745.2. NCBI lineage: Eukaryota > Viridiplantae > Streptophyta > Pinopsida > Cupressales > Taxaceae > Taxus > Taxus chinensis. The sequence continues at coordinate 234,722,119 of CM034157.1, read as the reverse complement.
CTTATCCATTCATTATATTGCATGTACACACTCTATTTTTTAGTTCAAACCCAGCATCTTCAAGTTGTCACTGTGACATATCATGATGAGAGAAACTATACCCTACAACCTATAGCAACATTTCACATAACTGTCCAATCCATGATACAAATTATAGTCTTTAAAACTTTGATATTACCTTTGAAAGGTAATAAGGTCATTTGAGCACTTCTATAGACTCATAAGGAAAATGATAGTTTTCTTGTGACTATTCTGATTCATTATGATATCTCTAATGACTTATCCATTGACCTATCTCCTTGAATATCATCAGTTGATCATGTATTGTATCATAATGAGGTACATGTTAGTTGATAATGAAATAGTTCCAGTATTGATGTGAAGAATGTATTTCTTATTTTTACATAAATTTGTATTCATGCATAGACTATCTGTGAATGCAATGTGTTTTATGTCAACAAGCCTTGGAAGCAACTAGAAGAAATAATACTAAGGATCCTTAAGAACTACAACCTGATTCTTGTCATGGTGCACCTTTGGTTCTAGCTTTCTCAACACAGTATCATTATCTCTCGTGTCAAGATGGAACAAGCTTCTGATCACCCTTCATAACATTTAAGACCTTTAGGTGTGCATTCTTACCTCAGAAAGCTCCTCTTCTTAGCATCGACTGCTTAACTTGAACCTTTTATGCATCCTCTAATATCCTTCAATGCGTTGTCATACCTTTAAAAGCTTCTCCTACTAACATGTGAAATCCTTAACTTTGACCTTTCGTACATCTACTCTTTATGATAAATTCTCCAGTCCCTTGCAATTTCCTCTTCATCTAAAATTAGGCTATTTACCTATTGAATGTCATTTATTTAGACCTGTGTTGTATTAGGAAATAACCTACCCAACAATCAAATACTAACTTGTCTAGTTGAGAATTCCGAGGAAATCACATCAAACTCCTGCCCCAAGAATATCTCTCTATCTGAAGTGGCAATTTTAACTCATAAACATGTTTCAGTAGTAAGAAAAGATGGCTCCTGGCAGCTTCTGTTATTGGTTTTAAATGTAGTAGAGGCACTTGTAGTGGTAATCAATCTGTTACATGAAATCATTTTCTAATTTACTAAAGTCAATTGATCCCAATTCCTCTAAAAAACACAGGGAACAATGAATTTTGAGGGATTTCCCCTAGCATATCTCGCTGTATGGTCATGCTCTTCAAATGCACACTACCTATGTTTTCTATAAATTAGAGGTAATCATCGGTTCTGTGTTAGTAAAATGAGAGGTCTGAAAGGTTTTTAGGATGTGTCACTCTCCATGTTCTACTTTGGGTTTTGAAGAGCGCTTAACCTGGTTGGTGGGTTTGTTTGACATGGGTCTATTTTTCCCACTCAACTTTTTTTGAACTTCAATACATGGAAAAAAAAGCAGATACGATACTTTTAAAGCTATACATGGAGGAAAAAGTAGTAGATACATGATTTTTTATAGATTATTTTCAAATCTTTGTTAATTTTCAAAATTTTATGATTTATCAATTCATTTGTAACCCCATAATATTAATTTTATATTTTTTGGCATGTGCTGCAATGAAAATGGTGCTTGATGAGACCATTTGGTCAACGATGCAATTTTAGATTTTACATAGAAAAAAATTAGTGCAAACATCCTCCCTTCCCATTGAACCTACAAAAATCTTTGAAACTGTAAATAGTTATAAGTGTGGGTAGGATACTTCAGAAACTTAATCTTTTAGTTATAAGAAGTTTAATTCAATAAAGTATCACAATTTTGTTCATTTTTTCAAACAGTATTGGCACAAAGAACAATGCATTTTAAAGATACCAATCATTTGTCATTGCAGTTTCCAGGCTAGAAGTTATGTATAATTTTAAGTTGTTTTCCCTACAATGGACTGTTACAGTGCTTGCCTCAGAGTTCCACAATATAAATAGGTCAAATACGATTGTCAAATATAACAAAATTCATTTAAAAGGAAAAGTAAGAAACATCTCTAGTGAAGTAAGCCTTTAGATCGTATAAGGAGCAATTTAACATGCATCTAATTTTATCAGGATTGTAGGAACTTGAAATTAGGGGTTTATCTTTTTGAGATTCTATTCCTTCAAAGTTCATCAATGAATAAGGCTATGGTTTTGTCATTGGTACTGCCCTGAGGGAATAGTCTATTAGACCAAAGAACCTTTAATACATACTTCCTGGCAAGTGTATAACTTCGAAAATTATATAAGAAAAGCACTGAAGGGAACAAGGAAGCATTCACAATCTTTGTAATTAGGGTCCATTTATACTTCATGCCAAGAAAAAATAATCTCAACCTTGTCTTGGCTAGGACATGATTAGGAGATAACAAAGTACTGTGTTGAAACATCAATGAATAATTGAGATAGCTATTGAGGGAGGTTTGTATACACCTAAGGATTGTGCAAAGTGCACTTGGTCAATGCTATCCTCTTCCTTTCAATAAAGGAGTCTATTTTCTCTATTCCAGGAATACTATTTATTTTGTTGTTCAATACATGGAGAAAAAAATAGTAGATAGGATACTTTTGAAGCTATATGATTCATATAATAGCTGATTCAACTTCTAATGGTTTTCAATTTCGGGAGCTATTATTGCGAGAGCTTGACTGTTTAGGCATAGTTCTCCATAACTTTTTGTTTATTTAATTATGAGAGTACAAAAAACTTAGACCATTGTTAGTAAAGCAAGACCTCATTAGATTTTGCATTTTGGTAACCATCCAATTACTGAGAACTTTAGTATTCAGGGAATGTTTTCATAGCACTTTTTTTTATGAAATTCAGAGAACCTTGTGACATGACCTCTAAGTTTTAACACTCTAGTATTAGTAGCTGTAAAACCAACTTTGCCCTATTTATTTATTAATATTTCTCATAGCTCACATTATGTTTTTGTTTAAATTACTTGCTTTGTAGTTTTAACTTATATTTTGTTTTCCAAGGATAACTTTGTATCCAATAAATATCTTGAGGCTTCATTGGTTTTTCTAATGTTCCCACTTGTGACAAGTTGTAACATACATAAGTCATCTGTTTTTGATGTCTTTATCTTCTAATTCTCATTCTTTTAATTTCTATGTCTTATAGATTATTTAAAAATATTTCAAGGATAATTTTCATTTATATTGATTCATTTGTAACACTATAATATTAATTTTATATTTTTTGACAATGTGCAGTGAAAGGTTTGGAAATAATGAAAACGACGCTCATTAGAGTTTAATGGCATTGGATGCAATAGCCATGAATTTTATATCCTGCTATATTGCATTCTATGATGTCACGTGTATAACTCATTTTGTCAATGAGATGTGCCTACCCTAGTTTGCATATGCGCCTATGCAGGGTTTTCGGCCAAAACTACCATAACATTTGGAAAAAAATTGCACTCAATTTTATTTAATGTACATTTTGATTTTATACCAACACTCCAAGTTTTGTACAATATTTTATGATGCTAGCAAATAAATGTGTCAAGATTTACATCTATAATTGCATTTGATTAAAATAGGCCTTTCATCTTTTTTGACAAGCTCCTTTGTGCATATCCATAATTATTTGGAGACTATGGAATCACATTTTTTATTTATATAAAAGACACTTTGTTTATATATTACATTTTAAGATGGTAAACTTCAGGCTTGCTTAAATAATTGAAGGATTTGAACCCCCATTCACTGTTTGATGAATTTCAATTCCTCATTAGGAAATTGGCACTAACCAAATATAAATAGTTTACTATCAATTAACTTGAGACAAATGTGTTGGGATTCAACATAGAATGTAATTTTGTACTACTATAAAAGTTAAAAATAACAGTATCTTCATCTTGCAAATAAAATTTAGTACAAGTAATGCAACCCAAATTGATAGATTAGACACTTAAGCAAAGGGTGCTAGTATTAGTCCATACAAAAAGACCATAGAAAATGGTGTAAGGTAGGATTAATCAAGGTTAAAGAGGTGTTATTTTCATCGTATCAAAGTGCTGACATTTTTATAAATGGTGACTGAGAAATTTTCTATTTTTATTCTTAGTATTGTGTGTTGTGGAAACTTAGGGAGATGAGACTTCTAAGACTTGTAAATTCACATGGTTGAATTTTGAAATGGATATAGATAACTTAGTACATTTTCAAGATGTTCCCACAACACATGCATACTTGTATAACATTAATGTAAATTTAGAGTAATTTTTAAATATTCTAAACTAATAAAAAGAGCTTTAAGCTTATTTTTTTGGAATCTCAAGATTCCTTTTTTGGGCATGTCACGTCAACTTGTTATGATATGAACTAGTTCATTTTGTCTATAGCAATGGATAAATTCTTGGCAGAACTTGATATATTTTAATTGCTCCTTTACTTTTACTAAGTCATATTTTAAATTAGTTGGTTGTGTTGCATGTAATATATCTCATTTGAGGTTTTCTTTTATTATGACTTCAACAATGACTTTGAATCAATGACTCACATTATCCTCATTCATTTTAATTTCATGCATTAAATTAAATTCAATGCTTTGTGTAAATGAGTTTACATCCATTGAAATTATTTTATTTTATATGTAAATGTGTTTTTTTAATTAGGTATTTATATGGACATATATTAATAGAGTCCATGACTAAATAATTGATAAGTGTTAATATAAAAATAGACTTATCATAGTCTTTAATATGATAATTACCTAAACTTATATTTGATAATCTTCCCAATTTATCTATTAGCGTTGTCTATTTGAAAGACTTGAAAAGTGCAAGAGGAGTGTGGTCACAAAATTAAATTGATAGTCTCTTATTGAATAAGGAAATATCAATTAGAATATTCTTAACTAGGAAATATTGAGATGCAAAGCGGAACTTCTGATTTTGTCAGTAACTAAGATTGAGTATTATTTTCATCTTAAATAATATTGTTTCACCATCTTAATTATTTGAAGAATGATAAATTATTAAAGAATAACATTAAAGTAACTGGTAATAGGTTTTGAATGTATTCAAACCCACTATTTATAGAGAAGTTGTATTAAGAAAATAATATTTGAGTGAGAAATATGATAAATATTCTATTTGACATATAAGGGTAGAAATAAAAAGGGGTAAATAAAATTGCAATGGAAAAATGGGTAAGTGAGGTACATGGAAAAAATAGGGGGTATTTTCATTTTAATAATATAACGAGAGGGGGTATTATCAATTGAGTAAGTAGAGGTAAAACTTAAAATCAAGGGTATTCTTTAATACCCTCCGAACACACGTGTATGACCATAGGTTTTACTAATGACCCCCCGTGCTCGTTGAGAGTTTAATGACATTATTGCAATAGTCATGAATTTTATATCCTGCAATCATTGCATTCTATGATGTCACATGTATAACTCATTTTGTCAACGAGATGTGCCTTGTTTAATCTACCTAGTTTGCATATGTGCCTATAAGGGTTTTCGACCAGAACCATAACATTTGGAAAAAAAATTGCACTCAATTTTTTTAATGTACATTTTGATTTTATACCAACGCTCCAAGTTTTGTACAATATTTTATGATGCTAGCAAACAATGATGCATCGGGATTTACATCTACAATTGCATTTGATTAAAATTTTGTTGATATTTTTTTACAAGCTCCTTCTGTGCATATCCATAATTATTTGGATACTATGGAATCACATTTTGTTATTTATATAAAATACAGTTTGTTTATATATTACTTTTTTAGATGGTAAACCAAGATTGCTTAAATGATTGAAGGATTTGAACCCCCATTCACTGTTTGATGAATTTCAATTCCTCATTAGGAAATTACACTAACCAAATATAAACAGTCTATCAATTAACTCAAGACAAATGTGTTGGGATTCAACTTAGAATGTAATTTTTTGTACTACTATAAAAGTTAAAAATAACACATCTTCATCTTGCAAATAAAATTTCGTACAAGTAATCTCAGGGCCAAATGATAGATTAGACACAAGCAAAGGCTGCTAGTATTAGTCCATACACAAGAACATAGAAAATGGTGCAAGGTAGGTTTAATCAAGGTTAAAGAGGTGTTATTTTCATCGTATCAAAGTGTTACGGTTTTACAAATGGTGACTGAGATTTTTTTTTGTTTTTATTCTTAGTATTGGTGTGTTGTGGAAACTTAGGGAGATGAGACTCCAAGACTTGTAGATGATGGTTGAATTTTGAAATGGATAATTAATCAAATTATATTTGATTAATTCGAAGAGTATTTTTGTGGGAAATGAGGAAGGGGAATTAATTGATTTAGGACAGATGTGAAATTAGGGTGTCTACATTTGCCCCTCTTTAAAAGGGGGTGTCTACATTTGCCCCTCTTTAAAAGGGTACTATGAAAGTAGTGTCCTTTCAAAGAAAGTAAACGGTATGGGGGAAGAATCATCTACTTTTAAAAGTAGAGTGAATGTTTGTTGGGGAGAATAGAAAGTGGTGAGTGACGGATGTCATAGTATCCTCCAAGACAAAAATGTCATGAGAAGATGTGATTATGGATAGATGTGGTGATGCCCCCTCGAGAGGACTGACGAGAATGGAATATACGACATAACTCTCGAAAAGAAGGAAAATGGATTCGGCAGAGAAGAGGATGATAATGGAGTGGAAGAGACTAGAATGACCGCATGACGCAAATGGAGAAAGGATTCAATCAACCTTGAATGCTAGGTGTGAGGGTGGTATGATAAAAAAGATAGGACAACGCTGAATAGCCAGGTTATCGATGGGGAAGTAAGGAGGAAAGTGATGGAAAAAGGGGAAGAAGACGATACAGGGGAAGGGAAATAAGACGAGGGGTGGAAGAGAGAAGAGGATAACAAAGAAAATGATGTAGAAGGAAGGGAATACAGAAAGGGCCTGGGTAATAAGTGGGAAAGGGAACGGTATAATAAATGTTCAAAGAAGAAAGAGGAGGCATAGGAATGGCCATCGATTTGGAAAAATGTGGAAATGCATGAAATGAGGATACTAGGATGACGAGAAAATAGGAAAGTATGTATGATGAAGACAATAAAGATATTGAGAGGGCAAGTAGGAGATGGAGAGATGGGTAAGAAGCGACAAGAAAGGGTGGGAGTGAGGGAAAAGAATAGGAGAGAAAAGAGAATGGGGGATAGAAGAGGCAATGCCAAGATGTTAGGGAAATCCCTTTTACAATGAGTGGTGGGGAAGGGTGAGAAAAAATGAAGAAAAAGGAGAAAGCTAATGAGGATTGGAAAGGGTAACGCCAAAAAAGGGACGTTAGGGAAAACCCTTTGACAATGAGTGGTGGGCGCAGAGGAGGGAAGGAATGAAGGGAAACTCTAGAAGGTCCAAGGGAGTGAATGAGGTCGTACGGAATGAGGATTGATGATTTTTAGGGAAAACCCTTTGACAATTATTAGCGTAGGTCCCGGACCCGCGTAGCGCACGCCGGCCCCTGCGCAGCTGTTAAGAGCCACAGGTCTGATGCCACCAGGCACTGCGTGGTATAGATGCGCCCAACCCAGCCCGTCCACATAGCCGGAGTGCTAAGGCCCCCCCTAGGTGCTGTCTCACATCAGCGGCCTGCCAGTTTAAGCCGTGAAACACCGTACCATATACTCTTCATGGACCTCGATCGCGGAATTGTCAGCATGGCTCCTTGATGCCCTAAGTCACTTGACATGTGCGCAAGCCAGCACCTCACATGTGTCTAAGGCACGGCCCCTAAGATATAGCCCGCCTACGCTATCCGCATAGTACACGGGCGTGCGGTCATCGGTCTGAATTATACCCGTCTCATGCATGTCGCAAGGAGGTGACATGACGTGATAGAATAAAACACATTCCTATATTCACAAAATTAAATAACAAAAGCCTCATTGTGACCTATAAACTCATGTGAGTGGTCGGAAACTGCACGTTGCGCTGTTGGTCCACAGGTTTATAGCAGAGTGTTGGGCACCACTTCTGAACGCCCAATATGAGCCATGCACTATCGTTTACTCGTTACGACAGACCGCGCTCGCGGCGCGTACCCCCTGTTCCTGAGAACTATTGTGTGAGATTGACTGTAGGCGCACGTCGCATAGTGGCTCTACCTGATGAGATTCGGGATATTTGGTTACTCTTTATTGTAGATGTCATGTGACGACTGGGGGATCGTCATTTTGACAGCGCTACATCTAGGTTTCTAGTAGTTCGATTATAATTATTTACAGCTTCCTCTTATGGCTTGCTACTTAGGTATTATATCTCTATACTATATATGGATATATAATTGAGATAGGTAGTTGTCTATATTTATAGTGTGTTAATAAGAGGACTAACACATGTCTCTATGAAAGCTTGGACAACTCTTGTTTCGCATATTTTCACCTAACTAGATAGTTTATCATATTATCATGTTCTACATCTTATTCTGCATAATTTTATTTTTGAATTAATTATTTCTAATTATTCCTCTCTCAATCGAGCTGTGTGCCTTGATTGTGACACAAATGGGTGTTTTCATTTTTGGTGCATCATTCCTATCTATTTGCTATTTCCTGCCGCATGTTTACAAGCCTATTGGTCTGATTATCTCGACATTATGTCTTTCTTATTTACTAGTCCCCAAAGCCCTTTAATCAATTAAAGCTTTGAATTATCAAATAAAGTGTGAGTTTTGATTTTATAGCAAAAGACTGTACTAACTATTGAAAATATTTTTGGATTGTTGTGTGCTGTTTCGTAACTACCGCATTGAGAATCTTATAAAAATCACAATGACTTAAAAGGGACACATTACTTCTGAAAAAGGAAATTGACAAGTGAATTTTGGAGTTAATTTTAATCACCCCTATATCTAACCCATGGATAGTAATTCTAACTTCAATGTTAGAAGGGGCAAGAGAGGAGGGGCACTACGAGGGTCTAACTGGGGTAACAAACGTACAACCTCAGAGGGTTCCTTGCCGGGAAAAAGTTAAAATACACTTGGTGTATAACATTTCCTCTTAGTAGTGTGGCCATAGTCCACGGGGGGGTTCAATAACTAATTGTATCCCTACCACTTTCTGTCATATTGAGGTATTAAAATGGCAAAAAAAAAAACCACTATACCTGTTCAGCAATTTGTGTTGATGGTTTAATTTTTAGATATGTTCGAATTATGTATTGGGGGGTCCAGTACAAAGGTGCGAGTTGTAGAAGGCAGAGTCACACAGCAAGCATTTCTCATACGTTTTTCATTCTGGATCTGAGAGAAAAGGGCAGGCAACAGGAGAGACGTCTGCTTGGGATCCTATTCCATAATCCACAAAGTTGACTGTTTTGCATTCAGCTCAAAATAGTAGCCATCCATCCAATGGATATTTTACGGGTTTGGTCTGAACCTATGATCTTCTAATTTTTCATTGAAATCCTTGTTCATTCTAGCACATTCAGACGCCCGTTTCTGAAGGGGGCAGTTTTGGATGTTCCTTAAACCATTGAGACGTTTCCTCCAATTTTTTTGCGAATAGGAAAAGGTGATTTCCCCTGAAAGAAAAGGTATTTCCCTCCCTGCAAATTGATATCCTCTGAAACTTAGTTACAAGCTTGGCTCTGATCCCTTCACTTAAATTTATGGGTAATGGGGTCAGTTGTCTCGTGGTGTCTCTTATGGAATTGAGTTTTTGCATGTTGCTTTCAGAAACTCCTTTGTTATATTTACAAGCTCTTATATCATCACGACCTGGCACCTTTTAAAATTAAGATATTTTTTTGTTTCTTGTTTCTCTCGATCCAAAAAAACTTTTTTTTTGCAATATTGATTTTATAGTATTGAATAATGCGATGGATGATGTGAGAGCTTGATACCAGTTTGGATCTGATGGGTCCACAAAACTGTCACTACTAGAAATCCATGCTTACTTGTCTGTCGGCACTCAAAACTATATATCTAGTTTTATGGTGAACTTTCCTCAAATAATCATAGGCTGACATATTGGGGGTGTTCATTTCATCATAAGTTCAGACGTTACCTCTTACACATTAGCATGTAATAGTTTGCAAGCCTAAATATAGTTCTGTTCTGAAATCTAGTTTTACCATAAAACATATTGATAACTAGAATACTTTACGTATATCCACTTATAATGTGGAAATACTAAATTATTTTCCTACTAAAATTAAAGTTTTGATTTCAGTGTTTTTTGAGCAAATCGAAATCAGATATTTGGCATTACATTTTTTTTTTTTCATATTTACACTAGGATAATCTAGTTACACATGCAGTGTGGCTAACTTTAGATTAGTGCATACTAACATGCATGTTACCAAATTCAAAAATTGAACTATTAAACCATGGAGAATCCTTGGGAATCTTCTTAACTCTTCGTTCTCTTCATAAACTACTGGTCATGGTCCATTTTTCTGCCTATCTGTGCTGAATATGAAAACATTTAGTTACTGGCAGCCCCGCACTTAGTTTTCATTACGGTCAAGAATGGATTGCAAGAATGGAAAGGAAGTGCAAGGAAAACTACTTCTTTTCGTCTGAAATCTTCCTAAAGCTGAAAGTGGGCGCCCAAATATGGTTCCTACTTGCAATATTAGCTCTAAAGAACTCTGGCTAGAGTCATTCATTAATGCCCCACAAAAAAATGTTAGTGGGAGAGGCCAAAGAAAGAAAAGGAAAGGCCCAAAAATGATAATTCTGTGTGGCTTAAATGGTGAGCCATTGAAGACAATTTTAAAAGCAATTGAAGTATTTGGTTACTCCCATTTATTTGCTCTGAATTAACTCGTGCTGGAAAGTTTCTTTAGAAAGACGCAACCTGTTAACAATGTAACTAGTTTTAATTACTATGGGACTCAGCTTTTTTAAACGAAGGAATGTGAGGATTTTCAGAATTAATCTTTAATATCATTTCATTTCATTTCCCTTCCATGGCCATAGGATTACTTGTGCTTGCCACTCCTCAAGGTTGTTCTTGCATCCTTGCATAATACCTCTTGCAATAGAAGGGATTGGATTGAGGCATCAGTGGTATTGCCTTGATATTTATTTTTATAGTTTAAGGAAAGTTTTTGTATTGTGAGGGCTTCTCACTTGTCCGAACTTAGAGAAATATATAATAACTCTTACAAGGAAAAAAACTACAAAGGCAAAATGCTTTTGCAATGGTTGGTAATAGGTCGATATCTAACTATGGAGGAGTCATCCACAATTTTCTTTACGATGCAATTCCTTTTATACTAAAAGGTGGCATGTGTAAAAGGTGCTTAATAAAATAAGCACTTTTTAGCTAGTTGTGGATAATCTTCTAAGATTTGTTATGATTGGTTGAGGTGAAAAATGTCCTCTTTAAACTATACTCAAATTTTGACTTAAATGCCTTTCAGGCTTAGGATTTTCTATGCATTCCCTCCTCTTTATAAAGGATTTGTATTGTTTCTTCAAAATCACATTGAAAGCCCTTGAGAATGCAAATATGAAAATGATCAAAACTTTGAAATTTTCAAATTTGAAAGCATGTTTTAATAAGTTCATTTTCATGTAGTTCCTCTTTGTTCTTCGGTTCTTGAGGGGAAATTTTTCAAATGCCTTTTTAGATTTTTGAGACAAGTCTGTTCCTTCTCTAACCCGCATTAGATCGTAATTACTCTTTCGCACATCTTTGCATATATTTGCAAACACAGAAATTAGAGTGTAAAGAAAACCTCATATTTCTTATAGGTGCAGATTTTTTACTGACCTGATATAAAGATAGTACATCTCTTCTTTAGAGATAGGTAAATATATTTTCAATCAATAAAGCTTGGTTTGATGGGGCATCATACTATTATACAAAGGACTCTTTTCGGCACTATCTGTAAATCAACGTTTTTTATTTAACCAACAGCATCGCAACTGATCAAATGCCCTTGAGTCGATTGTTGTGACATTTGACTTGCTAGCCTTGTTTTGAGATTTTTGCACAATGTGGTAAGGATCTGTCATCCTACACACGTAAAACACTCTGTAATGTGCGAAATGCCGTGGATGAAAGGTCAAAAAATTTAAGGGGAAAAACAACACCCTCATACAATGGCCCTCTTAAAATTGTTTTTCAAATGTATGGTTGTTCTAATCTTCAAATTGTGTAACGTCTTTCCTATTTTGGGATATTTACTACATGGTTTTCATTGCGGGATATTGTTAATGGAAAATCAGACACCGATTGTGTTACAGACAGAGCTGGAGCATCAGCAGTTCTCATGAATACTTGGAGCCAAATTGCAAATGTCTAGCGACATGCTTCCCAACTAGACTCCTACCGACCCATATTCCTCCCCCCATACACGTTTCCCCAAAGAGGCTGGAGAACAAGGATGTTGTTTCCTTTGGTGCCGACCATTTACACTTTGTGAGTTTTTTTTGTGTTATACTGTAAAGATGTTTTCGTTCATTTCCGAAATAAAATTTGGAGGCAACTTTCAATTTTCTTAACAATAAAGACTCTGATGGAATCTGGGGAAATAATATTGTTGAAATCTTGAGCTCGTCCATAACCTTGGAATCCATTTTTGTTAGGTGGCGTTAGTGGAATGATGCCACCTTCCTCTGACTACAAATGTTTCTTAGATTTTAAGGTTTACTCAACTCCCGCTGAGTCAATCGGTCTTGCAACATGCGGGTAATTTTGGAGAATGTTAGGCCAGTGTGGAAAAGAGAAAAGTGCAGTATTTCCATTAAGGGTAGGTGAAATGTAGTGTGTTTTCCTTTTTATTCTGACACGGATCTATGACTCCCGTCTCTTATAGAATCGACTTCAAGCAAAGCTTGGACACTAAATTTTATCCCAAGCCAAAAAGTCCCTTCCAGTTTAGAAACCGTGGCTGTGGATGTGGATGTAAGCCTCAGCAATTTGACTTGCTGGAGAGTTAAACCCTTTTTCCAACTTTCATCATTTTTTCTTTCACACGGTGTTTTTTCAAATGAGAGGTCCATACACATTCTATTTCATGTACTAATGAATATAATACACTATACAAATAGTTGTAGATTGACTGAATGTCCCTCAAAAAAATATTCATGGAATGAAGACAACAAAAATAATTAACAATATGAGACTATCATAAAACCACGCATTTAATAAAATGAGTGATAAATTAATTGATTGCTTGGCACTGTAATGTTGCAATTGGCTAGATACATTGCAGTGTGATGGGAGTGTCTCATGGCTCGCTCTGCTATTTGTACTCTCCATTCCTCAGTTGTGTCTACTTCAATATCCAACATCAACTCTTACTAGCCTATCAATGTTTGGTCCAAATACTTTTGAATGGCGTTGTAGTTACATTGTTGAGCCATTCTTCTCAGCTCCTAATGATATTTTTTGTGTATTTTTTGGTAATAATCATATGGCAGTTTTTATTATACTTTTTATTTTTTAATGAAAGCCCATTCGAATTGAACAATTGTGTTTTTAGCATAGGATGGCACACGCTAGGGGTATGTTGTTTGTCGATTCAAGAAACCCTTTTTTGTATGTCCTATATTTCTATTACAATTTTTTGTTTTTTGGAAAATCCATAAAGCCTCCTTACACTCCGTTATTATTTTTAATGTCATCTCATATTTATGTTGCAAAACCTTAGATGACATTGTTATGATAAAAGGGAATCTTTGTTATCACATTTTGATGATAAATCGAATTTCTATTACGAAATATACAAATCACTGTTGGCATCACCATGGCTTCTTAAATGTTCCCCTCTTTTTAAAATTGCTTTCCAAGCCAATTATTGACACATGCTCTTCCTCTTTTTGTCTATTTTTCCTGGACAATTCCCAACACGTGGATGGTGATAATGTTGCTCCTCTTTTTCATCTACTTTCCAAGTCAATTTTTGACATAAAATAGGTCAATGTATAACAGGAGAATATTTTTATCAGTTGGAAATGACTTGCAATGTTGATTTTGACTTCGTGAACAGAAAATTTTTACAGAGAGGAAGACATGGATATGATACCATGTTCATGTTATCTGAATTTTATTGTGGTAAAATGACTAGAAACACACATTCATAGAATGTCATCCATTGCCAGTTTTTATCTCAATCTCATAATTTTCCGTAGACAAAGTCAGTTGAAAGAGGCACTACGCATTCTTCTTACTACACACAAATTTGTGGAGTCCTCTACATATCTCCATTCATTGCAAGCCTATATTGCCAAGAAAATCCAATCTCATATCTCCAATAAAATTACACTTTCCAAACACACATATTTACAAAATAAACTTGTCAACATGTATGACAAGTGGGCAGTATTTTGGATGCTCTAAATGTTTTTGATCATTTGACTCAACCAAACATCTTCTCATGGAATATGATAGTTGCAGGTTATGCAAGGCAAAGGTCTCCTCAAGAGGCATTGGCTCTATTTCACCAAGTGCAATGAACATCTGTTTGTTCACCTTCTTCAATATTCTCCTTGTATGTGCCAACCTGACATTTGTAACACATGTTTTGCAGATCCATGGAAAAATCATTAGATCTAGATTTCAATCTAACATTATGACAATGAATGTCTTGACATTGACAAAATAACTCAATGGAGTGTGGTTTCGTGACTGCATATGCACAAATGGCCTTGTTAAAAAGGCCCTAAAGAATTTTGAGCAAATGCAATTGAGAGTTATAGAGCTGAAGATAACAACCTTTTTTTAGTGTATGCCAAAATAGGAGCTTTAAAACAAGGTATGGAGATCGAGGTGTGTTTTTATCAGATATTGTAGTCTTAACTAGCCTGGTAGACATGTATGCAAAATGTGGAAGCATGCATAGAGAACACAAATTCTTCTACTAAAAGCCTTAACTAAATGTGGTCTCATGGAACTCTATTATTGTAGGATATGCACAAAACGAAATTGTTGATAAAACCTTGGAGAATTATAGGCAAATGCATTTTATAGGGGCAAAATCAATGCTTGTGACTTTTGTCTGCATTCTTCCAACTTGTGCCCAAATGGGAGTGTTAGAATAGGGTATGGAGATCCATCAAAAAATCGGAAAAGTGAACTTTTGTGATGTTACAAATGTCTTAATATTCATGTATCCAAGCATGTTAGTTTTTGGACAAAATACCACAACATATCGTAAAAACTAGCATATCAAGTTTTTAAAAGCAAAGTCAATGTTGACATCCCTACTGGCATACTTGCAACCTCATGTGCAATTGTTAGTTATATCTATGCAAGACCTTACAACTGAAGCATCAAATTGTTATTTATTTATGGAGATTAATCAAGCTTATTTCGACATTGCTCATCGGTGAACATGCAACTAATAAAGAGGCTAATCATGTTAAATAAAGACTCCTAGTATGTAAAAGGAGCAAATGATGTAACTAGAGGTCAAAGTATGACTTGACTCATGACATGAAAATCGGTTAGGGTTAAAAGTTGGGTGTGTAAAGGAAATAAGATATCGTTTGGAAGGAGTTAATTGCTCAATTGGAGGGAATGGGCTCATAGGAAAGAGCCTCAGAAGGAATTTTTTTTAAGAGGAATACAATTTTGAAGGATAGTAGTGTTTTTTTTAGTTTCTTGATTAGAATTATGAGTTTTCTTGAGAAATTTAATATTTTGCGAGCATTAATGATTCTTTAGTTTTATAATACTCATTTAAAGAATGTGAAATTTAATCTTGCTGTTCTCAATGCAAGAAGAATTGATATATTTGACTTAGTTATGTGAAAGATGCTCTGTTTCAGCATATTCCGAGATATATGACTGTGTGTGTGAAATGTTAAACTAAGATAATTTCCATTTGTGGCATGAAAGAATCTTTGAGACCTTCAAATAAGAATCATAATCATGTTGTTGGATTCATGTGATGTCTTATTGCATGTTCTAGAACTATAAATTGTGTGTATGTAAGACTGTGATTGAGCATATAAGGCATGAGACCAAGTAAAATTTGTAAGGGAAATAGGAGTGGAAGCATTGATGGTTGATGCATTTGATAATAAGGTGCAAATGAAATAAGGAGGAAGAGACTTGAGAATGTAATATAACCCTTGAAGGTGTATTATTTCTAGGTTTAAGGATGCAACCCCTGATAGGGCATATGCAAGCATGAAGGCCTTAAGACTGTGATAGGTTTAACACTTGAAGGTTACTAAATACACTTCTTAGGAAAGGAAGGTTGTTACTAATGAGGAATTTGTAAGTTATGTGGATAAATTTCTTAAGTATTTCCATTCTAATTTTCTTAAGGAGGTGAAGTCTTTACTCAATACTTAGATTCTTGGTATTATGATTGTGAGTTGAACTAGTAGATATTTTCAAAGAAAACACAGATTTGATGAAGGTATCAGCCCCACTGTTAATTTCTAAATATAGAGGGGGAAAATATAAACCTAAAGTCCATATTTTGGGATTTGAAAACTGAAACTACTCATTTTGTAAGGCAAAGCCCTTCTTGGGTTTACCAATCCAACTAGGGTTTGAGCTTAGAGGGCATGAATCATTGAGTTTATCCTTGAAATTTGGTAGATATAATGTTAAGAAGATCTTGAAGGGTTTTCAAAAGGATTTGGGGCATTCCATTGGTGAAATATCAAGATATTTTTGATAGTAGACTGTCACAGTAAAAAAACACAGTTAAGACCTAACTGTGAGTGGAGTTTTACAAAGAAAGTACTATTTTCACTTGGAATTTGTCTTTGAAACTTTCTACACAACTTGATAGCATTAATGAAAGCTTACATATGGGAATTAGATGTCTTGGAGCTTCCTCAAAGTGCATATATCCATGACAGTGTATAAATGCAAACCTAGTAAGGTTTAGGAAGCAAAAACCCTAAAGGTGATGTATAGGGAATCGTATAAAGAATTGGTTTATGATATTTTGGGAGGATTTCAAGATAGTATAAAGAGAACTAAGGAAATCATCAAAGAATTTTAGATAACTCTAAAACCTCAGATGCTTAATCGATGCAAGTTGAGATTTCTTATTGTTTTCTAAATATTCTCGAAATTAATATTGTTTGACTACTTAGGAATGTGCATTAGGTCTATGTAGACCTTAGGAAGAACTTTTGGAGTTTCAAGAATTCAGAAATTGATCAAAAATCCTTTTCCTCTCTTTTCGGGTCTGTTAGAAATCCTAGGTAGGGTTTAGGTAAAACCCGTGTTTGGAGGCTTTAAACTTTGAATCTTGAGTTCAAATTGATAAGTTAATATCTGTTCAATGCCTACAATTAGACTTTGATGGTTATAAGAGTTACGTGGCTCAGAATCATACATTGAATCTTGACATACAAAGACACTATATACATGCTCATCAACCTTGAGTCACTCATGCTCAGACTCGGACGTCTCAACAACATTCATTATTGGTAAGACAATTTCGAATCACTACTCTCATAGGATTATGACACTATTTTGATAGTGACAAAGAATTTATACCCTTGATTATAGTCTCTGCAGACATTCCTTGTATTTCAAATTCTTGCATTAAGTTTGTGTTAACTCTTGGATTTTTGTCTTTAGAGACCCGTAGCAGTAGATTTTCAAGTTCCTTCCTTCATTTTTCTATTAAAGATGCATTTTTATATTTAAAGGACCATGTAAAAACCTCTGTACAAGTTTGTAACCCATCATCACCATATACCTCTCCATCTCAATGGTCAAGAGTGACATATTCAATCTTCTTTGCCCAACCTTCAAGTAGTATGAGGATCTACAAGAGCTAAATGTACTCACTTTGCACAAGAACTTAGTCCTTTAAGACATGAAATCTTCACATATCCTTGAAGAATCACTTTTCATATAATGCACTCTTCAGTTGTGATTGACCCTTATCATGTGCATTCCTTAAATTCAATTGTAGATGAAGATGACTTGAGATACACACATCTAAGCTTGACTTGTGATCTAAAATGCACTTGTAGAGACCTAAGAATAGTTTTATGTTCAATCACAGATCCTCCAAAGATGAACTACAAAAGCCTCATGAATTTTTGTAACTGAAGTTGACTATAGAGACATACAAGCCCTAACATAGACTTCTCATAACCTTGCAGAGATGTATTTTAATTATCACAGACATCCTTGTACCTTATCAACTTGGTCAAGACCTTTTGTTCTATGATTAGAACACTTTTCAAAAACTTGTAGCTTCTCATCTTGACTTCTAGGCCCTGGTAGTCATGCTTCACATAGAATCATGATAATCCTTATCACCCTTGATGTCAAAAACCTATAAGATCACATTCTAGACTTCACAGACATGTATTAGCACTTGAGACTTTATAGAACACTGAGCAAGAGATCTATTGACATGAACATATGATCTCAGCAATGATGATCTTATCTTGCACATAAACCTCATAGTCTCTTCTTGTACTTGCATAGATTTAGATGACCTCAATACACTATTCACCATCTCAAAACATAATCAATGGTCCAATCATGCTATTATAAGTGTTGTAACACATATATAACCCATCTCTGTATCCACTAGAAGATCATTGTAGCATCGACACAATTTGTACAAACCCTTCAACACTTACCTCATGACATTTCAAGGTCTCTATAGACTTAAATGACATAGAATAAACATGTAGATACAACATTTAGAGCATGCAAAACATTCACCAAACCTTATGATGATCTTAGAGATTTGATCAAATCTACATCCACTGGTTGTAGCTTTGCAAACACTTAGGGGCTTGCAAAACCACTGTTCAAGCCTGGGAATACTGAAAATCACAGTTACAAGACTTCCTTGTCTCAATACTCTATTTCAACAACTTATCCATTCATTATATTACATGTACACACTATATTTTTCAGTGCAGAACCATCATCTTAAAGTTGTCACTATGACATATCATGATGAGAGAAACTATACCCTGCAACCTGTAGCAACATTTCACATAACTATCCAATCCATGATACACATTATGGTCTTTAAAACTTTAATACTACCTTTGAAAGGTACTAAGGTCATTTGAGCACTGCTATAGACTCATAACCTTCAAGATGCAATCTTCTTCTGTCTTTGAGGTATCAAACATTTCATGACTTACCCATAGACCTATCTCCTCTGATCTCAAGGATTGACACCATATATTGATCTTCATTCATCCTTATCATACCAGATCATCAACTATATATACTTTTTCTTCATTATTTGATGAGCATAGACTATCTTTCACAATATTTTTATGTCACATGCCTTCAAGAACTTACCTTCATTTCATCCTTTAGGAGCAACACTGATTCTTGATGGAGTTAACTATTGCAAGCTCTTTTCTTAACACCTATAGATATATATCTGTACACCAGGTCTGAAATAACTTGAGCATATGCCATTGATCCTCCAAGGACTATTACCATTCTTACAAGATTGTGAAACCTATCTTGAACTCTTCAGCTCTTGCGGAGGTAACACACATATGGACTCATGAAAATACAAACCCAAACTTTGGAAACACAGAGACTTTGAGCAACATAACTTAAAAAAATCAGAAAGTACTATTTACTTTTGATGATATGGGACCTAACTCCCCCTTGGAGAATCACTTTAGAGGACTGAGACAACCACGCTTCCCTCAAGATATTCTTTAACACATAGTACACTTCACACATTACAAACTCTTAACTCCAATTACTGCAACTATCCAATTACTGCAAAATTTACAACGTTTATTAACTTGGGTTTTAACGTGGTTTAACTCCTTTAAATATCAAATAAAGTGCTTGTTTTATCATGTAAGGAAAATGACAGGTCTGAAAGGCCATTTAAGATGTGTCACTCTCCATGTTCTACTTCAGGTTTTGAAGAGCGCTTAACCTAGTTGGTAGGTTTGTTTGACATGGGTCTATTTTTCCCACTCAATTTTTTTGTTGTTGTTCACTACATGGGGAAAAAAACAGCAGATATGATACTTTTGAAGTTATATGATTCATATAATAGCTGATTTAAACCATAATGGTACCGATTTTGGGAGATTTATTAGCAAGAGCTCTATTTAGCATAGTTGTTCGTAACTTTCTAACATGTGTCTTAACTCTGCAAACCCCAGCTTTACTACATTAAACTTCTTTGATTAAGAAAATATTGATAATGGCATACATAATGAGGACAAATCTAAAATATCTATCACTAGTAAATTACAGTGCTAATTATTTGTTACAAATAATATTAAGTCTTGTTGTTTACTAATTCTTCTAAGTCTTCAAGTGGAGGTAGTTAATATTCCCTACTAGAACATCAACTTAGACCTTGTACAATAGGGGCCCAATGCATTTTCAACATTATGTTGATTATAGTATTCAGGAAATGTTTTCATAGCACTTTTTTGATGAAATTTAGAGAACCTTGTGACATGGCCTCTAAGTTTTAGCACTCTAGTATTAGTAGCTGTAAAACCAACTTTGCATATTTATTTATTAATATTTCTCATAGCTCACATTATGTTTTTGTTCAAATTACTTGCTTTGTAGTTTTTACTTATATTTTGATTTCCAAGGATAACTTTGTATTAAATATCTTGAGGCTTCATTGTTTTTTCTAATGTCCCCACTTGTGACAAGTTGTAACATACATAAGTAATCTATTTTTGATGTCTTTATCTTCTAACTCTCATTATTTTAATTTATGTGTTATAGATTATTTAAAAATATTTTTACATTTTCATTTATATTGATTCATTTGTAACACTATAATATTAATTTTATATTTTTTGGCGTATGTGTAGTTAAAGGTTTGGATAATAATGAAAACGATGCTCGTTGAGAGTTTGATGGCATAATTGCAATAGCCATGAATTTTATATTCTGAAACCATTGCATTCTATGATGTTATGTGTATAACTCATTTTTTCAATGAGATGTGATTTGTTTAATCTACCATAACATTTGGAAAAAAATTGCACTCATTTTTTTAATGTACATTTTGATTTTATACCAAAGCTCCAAGTTTTGTAAAAGCTTATATGATGCTAGCAAATAGTGATGTGTCAAGATTTACATCTGCAATTGCATTTGAATAAACTTTTGTTGATCTTTTTTGACAAACTCCTTTTGTGCATATCCATAATTATTTGGAGACTATGGAATCACATTTTATTATTTATATAAAAGACATTTTGTTTATATATTACATTTTTAGATGGTAAACCGAGCTTGCTTAAATAATTCAAGGATTTGAACCCCCATTCACTGTTTGATGAATTTCAATTCCTCATTAGGAAATTTCATTAACCAAATATTAATAGTCTATCAATTAACTTGAGATAAATGCATGGGATTCAACTTAGAATGTAGTTTGTTGTACTACTATAAGAGTTTAAAATAAATCATCTTCATCTTGCAAATGAAATTTAGTACAAGTAATTTCATGCCCAAATGATAAATTAGACATAAGTAAAGGGTAATAGTATTAGTCCATACAAAATACCATAGAAAATGGTGCAAGGTAGGTTTAATCAAGGTTAAAGAGGTGTTATTTTCATCGTATCAAAGTGTTGACGGTTTTGATAAATGGTGACTGAGAAATTTTTCTGTTTTTATTCTTAGTATTGGTGTGTTGTGGAAACTTAGGGAGATGAGACTCCAAGACTTGTAAATGATGGTTAAATTTTGAAATGGGTATAAATAACTCAGTACATTTTTAAGATGTCCACCCACAACACATGCATACTTGTATAATATTAATGTAAATTTAGAGTAATTTTTAAATATTCTAAACTAATAAAAAGAGCATTAAGCTTATTTTTTTGGATTCTCAAGATTCCTTTTATGGGCATGCCACATAAATTTGTTATGATATGAACTAGTTCATTTTGTCTATAGCAATGGATAAATTCTTGGTGGAAATTGATATATTTTAATTGCTCCTTTACTTTTACTAAGTCATATTTCAAATTAGTTGGTTGTGTCACATGTTATATCTCATTTGAGGTTTTCTTTTATTATGACTTCAACAATGACTTTGAATCAATGACTCAACATTATCCTCATTCATTTTAATTTCATGAATTAAATTAAATTCAATGCTTTGTGTAAATGAGTTTACATCCATTGAAATTATTTTATTTTATATGTAAATGCATTTTTTTAATTAGGTATTTATATGGACATATATTAATAGAGTCCATGACTAAATAATTGATAAGTGTTAATATAAAAATAAAATTATCAGAGTCTTTATATGATAATGTACCTAAACAATTATATTTGATAATCTTCCCAATTTATCTACCTTTGTCTATTTGAAAGACTTGAAAAGTGCAAGAGGAGTGTGGTCAGAAAATTAAATTATAATCTCTTACTGAATAAGGAAATACCAATTTGAAGATTCTTAACTAAGAAATATTGAGATGCAAAGGGAACTTCCGATTTTGTCAGTAAATAAGATTGAGTATGCTTTTCATCTTAAATAATGATGTTTCACCATCTTAATTATTTGGAGAACGATAAATTATTAAAGAATAACATTAAATTAATTAGTAATATATCTTAAATGTATTCAAACCCACTATCTAGAGAGGTGTATTAAGAAAATAATATTTGAGTGAGAAACATGATATATATTCTATTTGACATATACGGGTAGAAATAAAAAGGGGTAAATAAAATTGCAATGGAAAAATGGGTAAGTGAGGTACATGGAAAAATAAGGGGTATTTTCATTTTAATAATATAACGAGAGGGGGTATTATTAATTGAATAAGTAGAGGTAAAAAATAAAATCAAGGGTACTCTTTAATACCCTCTGAACACACGTGTTATACCATCGTTTTACTAGGTGACAATACACTACTAATAAGGAAGTAAAATACCAATAATCGTACCTCCTCCTTCGCGTTCCGTAGCAAACCTCAGAATGGGCTAGGAAAATTGGATTGAGCCCTGATTGTGTGATATGTAGGTGATTTTCTTCAAGACGGAGCAAGGCCTTCCTACAACAACGATCCTCTCACTTTGCACTGGATGGGAAAAAATGATTATGAGGCTATTTTGGCATTAGGACGAGGCAAAAGGAT
The DNA here is from genome assembly GCA_019776745.2 of Taxus chinensis. Classification (NCBI taxonomy): domain Eukaryota; kingdom Viridiplantae; phylum Streptophyta; class Pinopsida; order Cupressales; family Taxaceae; genus Taxus; species Taxus chinensis. The sequence goes on along the minus strand of CM034157.1, from coordinate 234,699,084 downwards.
GTTCTTTACTGAAAGGATGCAAGAACTTAGATATGGCATGAAATTTTATTCTCCGTGTTTAGAGGGGACGGGTAAGGTTGTATTTATAGCCTAAGGGAGTGATTAGCTTAGATTAATTTAAGTAATCATGGTTTGAAAATGTGGGCAAGATTAGGTGAGTGGGGGCCACAAAGAATGGGTGAGGATTTGAATTATATTTTTAATTCATAAGTGGAGGATTTTAGGTGAGTGGGGACCACGAAGGGTGGGTGAGGATTTGAATTTGAATTTTTAATTCAATAGTAGAATAACATGGAGAATAATGACATGTGGTGAGGATTGGGTTATTTTTTAGATTTTAAAATGGATAATTAATCAAATTATATTTGATTAATTCGAAGTGTATTTTTGTGGGAAATGAGGAAGGGGAATTAATTGATTTAGGACAGATAAAAAAAAGAAACTATGAGGGGCGAGGAAAGTGTGAAAAAGAGGAGAGAAAGAAAGAGAAACAAATACAGAATGAACAAAAGGTAGGGGTGTTAGAGAAAAAGAGAAGTGGTCAGAAGAAACGTGAAAATTAGGGGAGAGGAAAGGAAGATAGAATGAATACAAGGAGAAGATTAAAGGAATCGTTTCATTGCGAGGAAGACCAAGGCAAAGAATAGGGAACAGACTGTATGGAGATGCATGTGGAGGGTGGTATGATAAAAAAGACAGGACAACGCTGAACAGCTAGGTTATCGATGGGGAAGTAAGGAGGAAACGTGATGGAAAAAGGGGAAGAAGATGATACAGGGGAAGGGAAATAAGATGAGGGGTGGGAGAGAGAAGAGGATAACAAAGAAAATGATGTAGAAGGAATGGAATACAGAAAGGGGGCAATAAGTGGAAAGAGAACGGTATAAGGAATGTTCAAAGAAGAAAGAGGGGAGGAATGACATCAATTGGAAAATATGTGGAGATGCATGAAAGGAGGATACTAGGATGACGAGAAAAGAGGAAAATGTATGATGAAGACAGTAAAGATATTGAAGAGGGCAAAGAGGAGATGGGGAGATGGGTAAGAAGCGACAAGAAAGGGTGGGAGTGAGGGAAAATAATAGGAGAGGAAAGAGAATGGGGGATAGAAGAGGCAATGCTAATGAAAGGATGTTAGGGAAATCCCTTTTACAATGAGTGGTGGGAAAGGGTGAGAGAAAAAAATGAAGAAAAGGAGAAAGGTAATAAAGATTGGAAAGGGTTACGCTAACGAAGGGACGTTAGGGAAAGCCCACTAACAATGAGTGGTGGGCTTAGAGGAGGGAAGGAATGAAGGGAAACTCTAAAAGGTCCAAGGGAGTGAATGAGGTCATGCGGAATGAGGATTGATGATTTTTAGGGAAAACCCACTAACAATTATTAGGATGGGAATAGAAGATGATGATGAAAGAATGATAGAGGAATGTTAACAATAATGGTAAACACATATGTGGGGTAGAAATGTGGGGGGAATTTGAGAAGATGAAGTGGAAAGAGTAAAGAAAATGGAGGGATGAGTTGGGACTAGGTGAAAGTGAGGAGAGGATGCGGGAGATGAGGATGAACAAGGTGAGGATGAAGAAACAAGACATGAAAAGAATGGGAAGAAATGGTATGAAGGATGATGGATCAAGAAGGGGAAAATGGGGGAAAAGAACGTGATTGTAGGCAGAAGAGATTAGATGTATGTTGTAAGATGATAGGTGGAGAAAGGATAATGGTAGGAGGAAAAAGTGGTTAGTAGGAGAGACTAGGTGGAAGAAGTGATCAACAAAGTGAACGAAGAATGAGGCGAGGGAAAAGTTCACAATGACAAGTTTAGCGTAGGGAGGACCCTGACATAAGACTGTCATGTGACAGAAGTGGTTAAGTAAGATTGCCAAGCGAGCGACACTAGAGATGACAAGTGGGCAAGCAAGAAGTGGTGTTTTCGAGAATCGAAAAGGAGGTGAAAGGATGTGATAATGGGGAATGCTGAGAAAAAATGAAGGGTGAAGGGTGTGTAGTGATGGGGAAAGGTAAGGAGACAGATCATCCTTAAGAGGGACTCTTAAGTGAGATCGCCATGCCGGATGAGTGGTTAAGTAAGATTGCCAAGCAGAGGATGGTGATAGTGGTGGTAAAAAGATGTGATGATGGGGAATGAAGAGAAAATATAGATTGTGAGAATGTATAGTGATGGGTGAGTGTAAGATGACATGTCATGCTTAAGAGAATCTCTTAAGTAAGATCATCATGTTGCCATAGTGGTTTCCTAAGATCACCTAAATGATAGGGATGATATGCAAGGAGAAAGACAAAATGATATTGGGTACAGGGGTGGAATGGTAGGTTGAAGAAGATGATCATGACGAGAGGCAGGAGAAATAAGATGGGGGAAATATGATGGGATGGGGGAAGGCCATAGGGAAAATCAACCTTAAGAGGAATTCTTAAGTAAGATTGCCATGCGGCCGAAATGGTTAAGTAAGATCGCCAAGCTGAAGAAGAAGAAGAATGATGATAGAGTTGGTGGGAATAGGGTATGACAAAATGGACTGAAGGGGAACCCTCAAGTGAATTTTCCATACTACGAGAGCGTGTAAGTAGGATGACCAGGCATAAGACGGATTTGGGGAAGGATGAGAAAAGAGTGAGTGATGTATGCCTGAGTGGAAGATGATACGAGATGAGGTGATAATAAGAAAGAAAGGAAACAAAGGAGTGTAACATGAATGGATGAAGGAATATATGTAGTGAAGGGTGGAGAGTGTGAGGGGAATCCTTAATTGGGATGCCCACATGGTGAGAGTAATGATGCGAGAATGAGAAGTAGAAGAGGTGGAATGGGAAGATGTGTTTGGTGGTGATTGTTGTTTGATGAGAGGGGAGGTGGTGAAGAAGCTTCTACAGTGGGAAGATCTTAGGGAGAGGGTAAACCTCCACCGAGGATTCCATATAGAAGGGGTTATTAAGTAAGATTGTCAACCAGAAAGCAGAAGAGTGAAAGGAAAGAATACAAATGGGTGAGAGGGGACAGGAATGGTGAGAAGGGTAATATGGGGATAAGTGGTGGAGGAGTAAAAATGAGGAGTGAGGATGAATGGATCAAATACATGGTGATCATGGTGGGGGAGAAGGAGCTGCTGGATAGTGAATGCTACTTGAGAAAGATCGTCAAGTAGGATTCGTAAACTGCAACGGTGATCAAGTAGGATTCCCAAACTGGGGAATGCATTAGTATGGGTGAATGGATGGGGTGCAAAGTAAGATGTTGATCATGTAGGAAGATACTCACGTGATGAAAATCATCTTAATTTTAATATAGCACATAACAGGATGCATCGTGATATAAAAGATCAGGATGACTAGACTGTAATATGCGTGATAGCATAGACAGGGGCCATCAAAAAGGTTTGATGCCCCAGTACGATATGCAAATGGAAGAGAGCATAGACAGAGGCCATCAAGAAAGTATGATGCCCCAGTACGACATGCAATCAGATAACATAAGAATATTAGAGAGAACACCAGGATACATAAAATCAAGATGCCCCCTGTAATATATCAAGATACAAGAAAGCAATTAATAATTTGTAACTAATAATGCAACACAAGAACCAATAAACATGTCCCTAACGTGTTCCACAGTGAGGATTGATCGGATGTGCCCCCAAGCAGGGGTACGAGGACATAGAAAAGTATTGGGTCATTGTCCTCAAACAAGGAAACAATGAGAGCTAGATTTGCCCCAAGCGAGGATTCACGCAAGGAGAAGTGGTTTGAATTTGGTAGTCATAAGGTGATTGGATCATTCGTTGGGGATAATAGTTTAAAGGTTAAATTGTGTTCGTTATTTTAGAGTTTTTTTTTTTTTAGCGATTTTGTGGATTTTTTTTATTATTATTTTTTTTATTATATATATTATATTTTCTAATGTTTTTTAAATTTTTGACGATTTTCATACTTTTTTGACGATTTTCAAATGTTTTTAGATTTTTGACGATTCTTGTTAATATTTGTGTAAAGTCTTTGGATTTTTGACGAATATTTCTAATGTTTTTAGATTTTTGATGAGTTTCAAATGTTTTTAGATTTTTGAATTCTTTTTTTTTGGATTTTTTTTTTGACGAATATTTCTAATGTTTTTGATTTTTTTGATTTTGATGTTTCTAATGTTTTTAGATTTTTACATTGTTTTTGGATTTTTGACGATTTTCAAATGTTTTTAGATTTTTGAATTTTTGACGATTTTCAAATGTTTTTGGATTTTTAGATTTTTACATTGTTTTTAGATTTTTGACGATTTTCAAATGTTTTTAGATTTTTACATTGTGATTGGCAATTTATGGACCAGAGTGCAGACTTATTTTTGAGAGGTGATAAACCATGGATATTATCCATATGTACCGTGTTCCTTGTTGGTAACTTATGCTCAGAATAACACAAATTCTCTTTCCATTGGCAGGATATGGTGGTGATGATATGATGAAAAGAATTCCAGCTCCATTCTTGACTCCACACAACTAGTAAGATGTGTGGGCTCATCACCGAGAATCAAGAAGGACGCAAGAGGTAGATAATGAATATAGAGACAAATGCTAACAATAATCCCTTTGGGAAATTGTGACTCAATTCTTCATAACGTTACTGAACCGGTTTCAAAAATGGCTTTCACTTTATGATTCACGTGCTAGACTTAGACAGTTATGTGGCCTGCTGATTGGTAAGATATGAGGTGAAGGGATAGTTCTCTCTTCACTTAGGCATCTAAATTACTTCTTTGGGGATTCTATAATTTGCAAGCACTGTAAGATTTTGTATTTTTGAAATGACTCCCTATGCCTTGCCCCATGCTACTAGTGAGAAGCAAGGGCTCATCACCGAAGGCAAAACATAGGCGAGTGAATTCCCTTTTTGTCTTATTTTTTCTTTTTTTCTTTTTTTTTGAATTTTTGAATGTTTTTGCAATATTTTTATGCTTTTATGAGAATGACCCTCTACGCTTTGCCCCATGCCACCTGTAAGAGGCAAGGGTTTATCACCAAAGACAAGACGTAGACGAGTAAGGGCACCTTCCTCCATTCCCAGTCTCACACTACCAGTAAGAAGTGTGGGCTCAACACCAAAGACTATGAAGGACGAAAGATGTGACAATGAATTATTCATAAGTTATTGAATTGATGGATTTTTACAATAGTGCTTTGTATTTGGGAAGGAACATCTGCCCCCAATCTCAGCCCCACACGACTAGTAGGACGTGAGGGTTCAACACCGAAGACTGAGATGGACGACCAAACGAACTGGGTAAAGAAGTTTAGAGCTTTGTTATGAAAGAGAGAATGTCTTTGAAGGGAATATATTACCATCAGTAAGCTTCTAGGTATGACCATAGAGTGAAAGTGACTGAAAATGGAGATATTATAAGAAGTATGACGCTCACAAACTTAATAGGATTTATGTTAGCACTTGTCTCATGATGATAAATATGAAGATGTGATTTTGATAAAGAAAATATCTGCCAATGGAAATGAATAAATTTAAATTATTCGGAGATAAGCAAGACATAAGGAAAAATGTACACGTTGTTATTTCTCGGAATAGTGAACATCTCAAGGATAAAATTTCTTTAAATGAACTGCATTTATTGGTTCATCAATATCTTGACCATCTTCAGTGACCAACTTATAGGCTCCAGAGCCAAGTTTAGTTGTATCTAAATAGGGTCCTAACCAATTAGGCTCAAATTTTCCTTGTTTTTCTCGTTCTTTAGTGGTATTCTTTTGATTTTCTTTTAAAACGAGGTCACCAATTTCGAATTCTCTGGGTCTTACCTTTTTATGATAACTTCGTTGCATTCGTTTTTGATAGACTTGAAGATGATTGAGAGCATTAAGTCGTTTTTCATCGAGAATCTCAAGCTCTTGAAGCCGTGGTTGTGGGTATTCATCCTCATTAATTACATCTTTAAGGGAGATTCCTCAAGGATGGGAGTTCTATCTCAATAGGTAAAATGGCTTCACAACCATAAACAAGGGAAAATGGGGTGGCTCTGGTAGGCATGCGGTAAGATGTATGGTAAGTCCAAAGAGTGAGGTAAATTTGAGTATGCTAATTACGTCCATGGGTGTTGACAATTTTTTCCATGATGGATTTTAAAGTCTTATTGGTTGCTTCTGCTTGACTGTTACCCTGAGGGTAGTATGGAGTGGACCACTTAAGTTTGATGTGAAAATGTTTGGCTAGGTCTTTTACATCCTGGTTTTTAAATGATTTTCCATTATCTCTGACAATAACAGATGGAATACCAAATCGACAGATGAGATTATTAAAAATAAATTTCGATATTTGGCTACCAGTAACATAAGTGAGAGGCATAGTTTCCACCCATTTAGTGAAGTAATCAGTAGCGGTAATGATGAACTTATGTCCATCAAACAATGTTGGTATGATTTTACCAATGAGGTCAAGTCCCCATTAAGAGAAGGTCTATGGTGTGGTTATTGATTGTAATGCTTGAGAAGGTGCATGGATAAGATTTCCATGTTTTTGACATGCTTGACATCATTTGACAAAATGACATGCGTCACTTTCCATGGTGGGCCAATAATATCCAACTCACAGGATTTTCTTGGCTAAGGCTATACCATTCGTGTGTGCTCCACAGATACCAGAATGGACTTCAGTTAGGACACTCGAGGATTCTTCCTAATTATTACATCGGAACAAGGTGCCATCAAATCCTCATTTATAAAGATTTTATGCTAAAATGGTGTAACGAGAGGCACGTTGTGCTAAAGCACGTTTATGCATTGGTTTCATGTCGACAGGAAAATGTTTTATCATGAATGAAGGTATAAAGATCATGGTACCAAGGGTTATTTCAGAACCACAATTTCACATACCATAGTGTTTTCAAGAATATCATAGGTAGGCATTAAGAGATGTTCTATGAGAAAATGTGCCTGGGTTGACTAGATGCGATTTCTAATAGGGATCCAATGGTTACCATAGTGTCGGCATATTTATTATGAATTCTGGGGATTTTATCAAAGCTAATTAATCAAAATAGCTTCGAAGACTATCCACCATGAATTTATATGGGATAAATTTTTCATCCTTGACCTGGTATTCATCAGTAACTTGATTGATGATAAGTAAAGAATCACCAAATACAACTAATTCTATATGATTCCAAGATATAGATAGTTTTAATCATGCGATTAGAGATTCATATTCTACTGATATTGTTGGTACATGGGAATGCTAATCAAAATGATTTGGGGATAACATAGACACCAAAATTGGGTCACACTCCCCTTGGTGTCCCTAAGTCAAATAACTGGCTCAAACATATTCACCTAACCAAGGCCCCTTCCAAGATCCTACACCACTATAATTTAATTGATTTAATTAAATTGTATATATCCTCATCAATATTTATTAGAGAATTACCTTGGTTTCTGTGCCAGGAAGGGGTGCACCTAGACACCTCATCCAGCCACCTTGTCCTAGACCTATTCTTGGGAACAAATTTCCATAACCAAAAATAACTAAGGCTTACTTGCCTTAATGAGCTAAGATTTGGTTCTATCCCTAAATATCTCTAACAACACATAATCTCATTAGAAGGGAAGTTTCTGTTCTAATCCACTTAGAACTGGTGATTGAAATTAGAATGACTACCCATTTATGGAACCCTAGAAAGGTGACTATCTAAGCATACTTTTTCGACACAATGGGACCCCTAAACCGACATCGGTCAACTCGAAACTATCATCGGTTACCAAGGTTCATAAACAACCTTTCTTTGGGTTGGCACATTCTGGGAGCAAGGGGACGATAAGAGATCCTATGGCATGTAATCAGACAGATTCTATAAAAAATGCAACCAGACATCCATAGCCAACACCATAAGAATAGGTCCAGAAGCATTAGCATCACGGTAACATTCCAAAAGCATCACTATTGGCACTAAGTTCCATTCCAGTGAAAGTGATCCTATCTTTCTACCTAACCATTAACCTACAACGCATTGGTAAGTGTTTTATCATTAATCATTAGATACATTCCTATGAAGACTGCGTTCATAGAGTTGTTATCACCTCTGAGGACCAGGCATTCTATAATGGCTTCTCATTCCTCCATAGATCTTTCTGACAAACCCAAAAATGTCACCCACCTGTTTATCATATTACCTATTAGGTTACTCCAAACTCTGAAGTTATTCTTCCTTAAAAATGAAGTCCCACTATACCTTCATGTTTTGGATCCCACTTAATCCTAGAATGTTCTTAATAGACCTCACCATTCCCTCAGGCCTCTTCCAACCTCACCCAGAATCTACCATGATAAATTTTTCACTGAATTACTGTCATCCTACTGTAATGGCACCAATTACCCATAACCATGACCTTGTCAGTTAGGTGCCCCAACTGGCATTTAAATCTCTATTTTTTATACCCTACCCAAGAACGGAGCCAAATAATCTCCTACTAGTTGACCTAAACAACCCAGAATCAAGACCCTGACCGGTTCCAATACCCTGTACAGATACCTCATCATTCAGATCTATATTATAGCAAGGGAAGCATGTTGTGATTGGATTTTCTTATTGTACTTGAATGAGAACCTAAATCATACCAACTACAATAGGACTTTAAAAGGATGATGGGATATTTCTCACATTAATTTTTTTTAAATAGGGATTTGACAAAGCTATCTAGGAAGTATCACACTTCACGGAATGACAAGCATACGCTAGGCAGTCCACTGTCATTTATTATTTGACATCTCTTTTGTGGTCTTGTTTTCTATTACAGGTAGGTCAATGTTGCATGATAAGCCAAAAGTAAGATCTCACAATTGGCACTGGATCAAGAATTTAGAACACGCACATCAACCTCCAACCAACCCATTTAACATGTATTCCTCCTCCCATCCCTTACCCTTATCTATTTCGTCATTCAATGCCATAAAGAAAATGATTTAGCTGAACAATAATGTGTCCTAGATGTGATAAGAAAAATACCATCCCCTAAGCCATGGAGATTACAAGATCCATCAAAAAATAAAGTCCAAGTTGGTGCGATGTCTATGTGTAAAAGATTTTCATCAAGAAAAGAAAAATGAAGTGGTTATGTGTTAGGAAGGGGTGCCTCTGCAAGTTGGTCCTGCAAAGACCTGTCTTTTAATTTCCTTCTGTGAAACAAACTCGACATCAAATTCACTAAGTAGTATGACCTAACTAGACATTCTTCCTATGAGAATGGGTCTAGACAAGAGATACTTGAGAGGATCAATCTTGGCAATCAACTTAGTTGTGTGATTGAGCAAGTAATGACGTAACTTATGGAATGCAAAGGCGACCACTAAGCATACTTTTTTGATTTAGGAATAACGTACTTCATGCTCAATAAGTGTTTGACTAAGGTAATATACAACATGTTCTTTTTCTTGATTGTTATGTTGTGCTAATAGAGCTCCTATGGCATGTTCAGTGGCAGATGTATAAAGCAACATGGGTTTATCGGCAACTAGTGACATAAGAACAGGTGGGCTAGAGAGGTATTCTTTTAACTTAGTAAAAGAGTCTTGGAAATCATGGTTCCAGTGAAATTTTGCATCTTTCTTGAGTAACTGGTTGAAGTGATGGCACTTATCAGCCAACTGTGATATGAAATGCTGAATAGATTATATTTTTCCTTGAAGACTACATAATTATTTTAGATTTTGAGGAGGCATTTCCATAATGGCTTTGACTTTTGCAGGATCCACTTCTATGCCTCTTCATGAGACAATAAACCTTAACAATTTACCAGAGGTCACTCCAAACACACATTTCTTTGGGTTAAGACAAACCTTATACTCACGTAATCTATCAAAAATGCATCTCAACACACCTTGGATGTCCTATTCTTGTTTTTGATTTTGCTAATATATCATCAACATAATCTTCCATGATATCATGTAACATATCATGGAAGATGACAATCATTTCTCGTTGATAGGTGGCACTAGCATTTTTCAAGCCGAAAGGCATGACCTTTTAACAGAAGGTTCCCCACATTGTACTAAATTTCGTTTTATGTTGATCCCCTTAAGTAATACATATTTTATTGTAACTAGAAAATCCATCCACTAAGGAGATCATTTCATGGCCTATCCGTAGAATCAACAATCATGTCTATATTTGGCAAGGGAAAGTCATCTTTGGGACAAGCCTTGTTGATGTCTTGGAATTATGTGCATATTCTGATGCTGGGAGTTTTCTTGGCTGACAAGAACTATGTTAGATATCCATGCCTAATAATCAATAGGTTTGATAAATTCAGCTTCTAAGAGTTTCTCGAGTTTGTCTTTGACAAGCAATGCAACTTGGGGATGCATTTTGGGTAGTTTTTACTTTACAGGTTTTGCATCTGGATGTACCACAAGATGGTGTACTACAAGAGATGGGTATAGGCCTGACATGTCCTTATATGTCCATGCAAATATATCTTGGAATTCAATAAGGAGTGTTGTGAATTCCATGCATTCTTGGTTAGACAGACTAATGCCAAGTTGTAAAATTTTTGGTTGTTCAGTGGTGCCAATGTTTATGTCTTTAGTTTCTTCTACAAGCATTTTAGATGTATCCTTTTCAGAGAATGATGCTAATGGTTGATGTAGGTCATCAGTGTCGGTGATTTAGGGGAGTTGGTATAAGGATTTTGTGTGTAATGTTGAGACTTTTTATTGACATGTTTGTTTGATAGGGTGGCTGTGAGATTTTGACTATGGGAAATCCTTTGTTTGCATTTTTTATCCAAATATTATGAGGGTGAAGGATCTGAATATTTTATCTCTTCACCAAAATAGGCCGATTCATTTAGATTGATTTCAAATCCTTTTCTATGGTCAGAAGTAGGGATTTGGTCATGAGTTCCAAGGAATTCTTCGATGGCTTCATCATTTTGGAACATGTCCATGGCCGCATGATGTGGTTGGCCATGGTCTATGAGACTCGGATGTGTAGGCTCAAAATTGATGACATTAACAGATAAATGTTCAAAGTAAAGATGTGTTTCAGCGAGGTCCTTCAAAAAGACTACATGGAGACCTGATGTCATTATCAGAACTGGGGTCATCATTGTCACTTGAAATTATTATGGGAGCAACATCAAACACATTGAAACCTAGACCATGTTTACCATGATGTTGTGTGTAATTTATCGGGTCTAAACAACCTTGTTCATTTGGACCGAGTCCTTTACCCTTCCATCACATGTTTTTCATTATTCGGTGAGCTTTGGTAAATTGAGGGGACTCATAACATGGAGCAAAGTCGTCATTATATAACCAAGATCCTGAAGAACTTGGAATATGTTCGTTGTCAAGATAACCAAACTTTTTCCAAACTGACTATCCCATTTGGTAAGTGGGATGGATTCTCAGATGTGGAGCGTTAGGTTTGCCATAGCTATGTGGGGATTTGGTGATATAAAAGGAGTCTGCCATCTTTTGAAATTGATATTCACCGCATCCTGTGTCAATGATTTTAAATGTGTGGGATGGGGGACCAATAGGTACCTCATGTGGTGGGGAAGTTAGTTTGGTAGTCTTAAAAGATGAAGAGAATGGGTTATAAGAAGAAGGGGGTGGATTGAAGGATGAAGGTTGGTTATTCACAGGAGGAGGTATCTTAATAGAAGAGGTGTGGTTGGATGAAGAAGATTGGCTAGGTGAAGAAGAAGATGGTGTGGTGGAAGAATAATTGTTGCTGGAAGAAGAAGCTTGATTAGTGGAAGAAGATGATTGATTAGTGGGAGGAGGACTGGTGGAAGATGGTTGACTAGCGGAAGATAATGGATTGGAAAATGTGTTTTGGTTATGAGATGATGGTTTCAGATCATTGTTAGAGAGTGTATCAGGATCAATGCGTGTTTCATTAGGGATTATGCGAGGTGGAGCATATTTATCTGTTGATGGACAATAGTGATCATGTCGATACCATCCTTCGAGGAATCTACAATACTCAAAGGGTTGGGGATCTACACATAATGTAAATTCCTTGTCCAAATGAGGAAACTTAATGCATTTACGGAATGTTGATGGGATGGATTTCATGGCATGAATCCATGGTCGTCCGACGAGAATTTTATATGCAACTTCTACATCTACCACATGATAGACCGTGTCTAAGGTGATGGGTCCAACTTGGAGAGGCAACGTGATTGTGCCTTCAGAACTTTCTTTCGCTATTATCATACCCACGAATGGTTATGATATTGTTTTGTAAATCATTTTCAGTGTAACCTAGACAACGTAAAAGTTTCATGGAACAAATATTTAATGTTGATCCATTGTCGATTAAGACGCGCTTGATTTTACGATGAGTTACATAACCCTCGACGTATAAAGAATGATTATTAGCGATGTTGGGATTAAGCAGGTCAGCGGGACCAAAAGATAAAATAGGATTGGGGACTGTAAGATGTGCAATTAAAGCCTGGAATTGTTGTGAATTGATGTCCTCAGGGACACGAGCATTATTCAATGTTTGCATAAGGATGCGTTGTAGTGCGGGAGAAGAATTAAGTAGTTCCATGATTGAAATTTGTGCGGGAGTCTTCTCTAATTGTTTGACAATATTAAATGATGGCGTAGGTTGTGGAGAGGAATTGGTGGTGGAATTAGATGGTGGATTAGGAGGTGATGCCGGGGACGAAGTGGCAGATTTTTTTGTTGTAGGGACCCACATTTTTTTTCTGTCTAGTGGTGATCGCACAGTCAGTTCTGATCTTTATAGTTGCCACTAAGTCTTGGTCATAATCTATGGTCGAGATGACTGAGTCATACTCGACATTACTTGATGATTGACCCTTATCTTTTGAATTGTTATCATGGTTAGGGAACGGATTTTTGAACATGTGAAGTTTTTCATTAGGTGTTTTTGTCTCAGAAGTATTTTCAACTTCTATGTCTCCACGTTCAATCAGGTCTTGGACGTAATGGCAGAGTTGCATGCATCGATCTGTGGAGTGCCCTTTTATGCGATGGTAATCACAATATTCATTGTCTTTATACCAATTTGGTTTGGGTTGTCCTTCTTTGAAGGGTCTGACAATGGGATATGTAATCATATTAGCATTTTCCAAATGACGAAAGACACTAGATAGACTTTCTCCGAGAGGAGTGAACTCTCTTCGTCGATCCCTAGAAGGAACTTCCTTTCTAGGGATAATGATTGGTTGTTTAGATTTTAATGTGTTGGTGGGATGGTTTTGGACATTTCAGACATGGCGGGAATCAGTAATGCCATCGTTGACGATATTTCGATTCCGGTTAAAGAATTTAGATTTGTCCTGGTTCTGAGGAGTGTCTCGATAAGGTTGGTCTCTAAAGGGTGCTTTAAGTAAGCCCTTAGAAATGAGGGCTTTTTCGATTTGTGTCCCCTTTTCGATGACTTCTTCGAAACTATTCAGACAATGCATTTGCATGTGGAATGATAATTCGGCATTGAGATTAGGGACAAAAATGCTAACTAGTTGTCTCTCAGGTACTGAGCAGGGAAATCGGCTTGCAATTCCGTGCCATCGTTGTAAAAAGGAGGCAAAAATTTTGTTTGCCCTTTGCCTAGTTGCAGAGATAAAGCATAGTTATTTCTGAGTCTAGGTTATAGGAAAAATGTTTGACAAATTTCTCCGATAAGTCTGCAAATGTCGTGACCGACCCTTTGGGCAGATGGAAAAACCAGTCTAAAGCTTGTCCTCCTAAACTTTGGGGGAATAATCGTAAAAGGTACGTGTCTCGATAGGAAACTTCCTGACATTGCATGTAAAATTCCTTGACATGTTCACGGGGGTCACCTTTGCTTTTGTATTTATCAAACTTAGGGATTTCAAAGGATGACGGAAATGGTAATCGTGATATCTCTGTATCAAATGGATAAGGACACAATTCTTCAAAGTTGAATTGTTTCAATTGTTTTTGTAGTCCCTGAATGGTGTCTTTCATAAGTTTCCATTCTTGTGCAAATGGAGAAGCAGGGGATGGTTTATCAAACATGTCGTGAGTATTGGAATCTAGATTGAGGTCTTTTAATCTTTCAGCTCTAGTCGTTGCTTCCTCAAGTTTCTTTGTTAAGTCTTGGATTTTAGTGAATAACTCTTCGGCCGAAGAACCATTTGGATTGTTTGGTATTTCATTGTGATAACTTGATTCACCATTGTCGATGAGTTTGTTTAAATTTTCCGTCCCGAAGTCAGGGGGTAGTTTTGCCCCCATGGCTAGGATGCGTAACAGATATTCATTTTTGTTTTGTTCTAACACCCTATTGACTTGTTCTTGTTCTTCATTGGCGAGTTCTGGTTGTGTGACTTCTTCATCGTCATTTTCATGATTGTGACTGCGAGTGAATACCATGATGAAATGTGTCTGATTAAGCTGAAAAGTGGGTAGGAATTTTGAACAGGTGTGAGGAAATGAGAACTCGATTACTTTGGATTTATCGCTCGAATAAGCTCGTGATGACTGATAAGGAGAGTAACTCAAACAAGTTATCTCAATATGATGATGATGTAACTCGAGACGAGTTATTAGAGGATTTGTTGCACGTTGTGTAGATTTGGCTTAAACAAGCTCTGGACTATTGACGGGGAGAGTAACCTGAATAGGTTAATCGCGATATGGTTGTGATATAACTCAAAATGAGTTATGAAAGGATTTGTGTTGGCTGTGATTTGGATAAACGTGATGGTGGACAAAATAATGAGTGAACTCAAACAAGTCACCCAATATTAGTTTGATATAGCTGGAAACAAGCTATGAAGGATGTTTTGACAATTGACAATATGGGGAGTGAATGCTAGTCACTCAATATCAGTTGGATATAGCCGAAGACAAGCTATGACAAATGTATTGTTGGATGAAGCAAGCTAATGAAATTGGTGTGATGTTTTGGTCTGTGTTGTTGGATTGTTTGGATGTTTTCGCTTGGTATTGAATTGGTCGAGAACTGATTTTTTTGTGGAACACAACTAGGGTCTGAACTTTTACAATGAACACATTGATATCAGCCAAGTTTTATGATAAAACAATGCTAAACTATTTTGTTTTCAAACAGCAAGCAATCATGTGGATTCAATTGTTTTGGCTTATGAGGTAACTTCTTCAGGAATGATCATTGTTTCATGCAATCATACAAGTATGCTGTGAAATGGTGGATGCAGGCTCTTATTACTCCAAGAAGATGCGTCCTCCGATATACCCTAGTCCTGATATACCTAATTCTGTACGGGGACAGAATTGGTATGGGGAACCCTTAGAGCACTGGAGGAGACTCACCAATTCTTACTTGCCTGTTTCGGAGTGAATCACCACGTCCAGAACAGGTTTTGTGAAAAGGTGGAAGGTGATGGAGGGATGAATGTGTATGGTGTCCTTATAACTCCCCGAAGATTTACAGGGACGATGCCCAGGCTTCGTTGTTACAGCTATTTAGGCGTGACTCGCATGCGCTGCACGACAACATTACCTGTAAGTGAAGAGCAGGGGCGAGGTAAATACCGAACGCTGTGATGAGACTAGGTCTCAAAGTGTAATGCAGATGCAAATGTTGTTGGTGCGTGGTAGTCAAGTCCACGTCACCGGTGTAGCTTTGGTGGTGATGAAATCCACCTCGTCTACGTGTAAAAACAAAATGATAAAGTGATTAAACGCAAGGTTCTTTCCAACTTGAAATAAATCACTAGCAGAAAATAATTGCGTACCTGAGCGTACTTTTTTTTTTGGTTTCAGCAATTTTCTTTGAATGGTGGTATTTTTGCGGGATTTTTGTTGTTTTTGTTTTTTTTTGTTTTTGACAATATTCCAGCAACGCGGTTCTACAGAAAACAAATTAGTAGTTATCCTGCAAATGAAATGTTAGAAAAGTGATCGTGGTTGTTTTTGATTTTCCAGATCGCTCGAAGGCGCAGGAAAAGAGCATACACAACCAACGACCAAACAAATATTAATAATATGACAAAGGAAAATAATTATTGAAATGACAGTTGGAAAACAAAGCTAGAGGATCCTGCAATGTTAGAACAAGAAACTAAAAAATTGTGACCGTTTCTGATTTTCCAGATCGCTCGAAGGCGCAAGAAAAGAGCATACGCGGATACAATTGGAATAGATTTTTTTTTTTTTTTTATTTTTTTAAATGTTAATAATTATTGCAATTAATCATGATTGCGAAATAGCGATAATGATTATTTTCACAAAAAAGAAAAACGATGAAAGAAGAGTGTGAAAACGTTACCTAGAAGTGTTGTCGTGGAAAATTGAAATGTAAGGCAAAAAATTAAAAATTAAAAAAAAAAAATTTGTTGTGCAGAGCCCGAGTGGCCTCACGTTTCTGATTTCCAAGATCACTTTTGAAGTGCGAGGAAAGAGCATACGTGTGAGGTTGTTACGTGAAATAAAATAAAAATAAAAATTAAAAAAAAAACTATAATTTTGTTGTTTTTTGTTAAAAAGACAGGTGTTAGAAGAAATGAAACCAAAATTTTTCTGTAAGTCTAAATCTAAAAATTATTTTTTCATTGCATATATCTTTTTGATACCTTTCCGTTAAAAAAAATGAAGTCATTCCGAGTTCGGGAGCAAAAGTTATGGCTTCCGGAAGATGGGCTACGGTAGCACTCTGAATGAAAATTTTGAACGTGAGAAAAACGTCCCGGGAGCTGTTTTTTTTTATTTTCTGACTTCTGTACTTCACCTGAGAAGCTAAAATTTTGACAGCAAGGTTAAAAAAGAACAATAAACAGAAAGAAAGAGTTAGATCACAAAATGATTGACTAAAATAAAAGAAAAAAAATGATTAACTTCCTACAAAGCAGTTATTTTAGCAAAAGTAAATAAATAAATGCATTTTCCGGATTGGTTGTCCCATGACAGTAAGATGATAAACTAATGACTAGTTCATGTGTTTCTATAGATTACGAGTGAATAGAAAAATCAGAAACTGGGAACTAAACACCAAGCACCGAGGAGATCAAAGACAGGATGAGCTTCATAGTTTCATTGTTGTTATAACCTGCAGATACACCACAAGACACCACACAACAAAAACACTACCCAAAGCGTGAAGGTTAACCAAAGAAGGCCATAAGGAACAGAAAAGGAAATAATAATGAACAATAATAAACAAAGAACAGATAAAACCACTAATTGGGAAATTAATGGTAACAGATCGAAAGTAACCGGGCGTGCCAGAATGTAAGCTAGGAAAAATACACTACTAACAAGGAAGTAAAATACCAATAATCATACCTCCTCCTTCGCGTTCCGTAGCAAACCTCAGAATGGGCTAGGAAACTTGGATTGAGCCCTGATTGTGTGATATGTAGGTGCTTTTCTTCAAGACGGAGCAAGACCTTCCTGCAACAACGATCCTCTTACTTTGCACTAGATGGGAAAAAGGATTATGAGGCTATTTGGGCATTAGGACGAGGCAAAAGGATGTTCTTTGCTCAAAGGATGCAAGAACTTAGATATGGCATTCAAGCTTATTCTCCGTGTGTTTAGAGGGGAGGGGTAAGGTTGTATTTATAGCCTGGGGGAGTGATTAACTTAGATTAATTTAAGTAATCATGGTTTGAAAATGTGGGCAAGATTAAGTGAGTGGTTTGAAAATGTGGGCAAGATTAGGTGAGTGGTTTGAAAATGTGGGCAAGATTAGATGAGTGGGGGCCACGAAGAATGGGTGAGGATTTGAATTATATTTTTAATTCATAAGTGGAGGATTTTAGGTGAGTGGGGACCACGAAGGGTGGGTGAGGATTTGAATTTGAATTTTTAATTCAATAGTAGAAAAACATGGAGAATAATGACATGTGGTGAGGATTGGGTTATTTTTTGGATTTTGAAATGGATAATTAATCAAATTATATTTGATTAATTCGAAGTGTATTTTTGTGGGAAATGAGGAAGGGGAATTAATTGATTTAGGATAGATGTGAAATTCCACCGATCTTTCAATACATTGATGTTTGTCTCACTTGAAAATATGCACTTGCACCTTTTTTGAAACTTACGGAATGGGTACAAGCTTCTAAAATGGTTCGAAGGACGTAGTCAACATTGGAGCAAAAAGAAAGGATGTCTGACCATTAAATACCTACTCTCATCATTCAATTTGTCCAATAGACAGTAAATTCACTACACTCTTCTTCCAGATGCACCTCTGTTACTACTTCATACTCAACATTGACTCCTGTGGATATTCATAGATTGCCAAGCTTTCCTTTCCAAGTTGCAGCCTTGTACTCATGAAAGCCACTTTGGAAAAATAAGATTTTCCTCAAAAGGCTATTACATTTCCACGTTGATGGTACATGTTTTAAATTTACTAGATTTTAATTTTATTTAACAGTTTTACAAAATGATATAAGTCTATGCTTAATGATTGAGATCTTATAAATGACTTTTTGCCGCAAAATATGTAACAAATCAATATGAGGAGTTGATGTGCAAAGTTTCACACATTTTTCTTTCTACCATGATGATTCCCCATTGGGCTATTGAAACCTACAAATTCTCACAACAATCTACAAAGAAAAATCCATTGATTGGATGCACATACTTGTCAAATAAGATAAGGGTAAGTGCAATGCAAGTTGGGGGTTAAAAAACAAGGTGGACATCATTTAAAAAAAAATCTCAACTTGTAGGGATCTACACACAATACGCGCACCTAGAAATTGGAAAAAGTTATATGAATATGGCCATGCAAACATCTGGAATCTAGTTTCCATCCAAAGCTACTAAAAAATTAAAAAGATGTAGACAAGTTTAGCTATATTAAACATCCAAATTCTGGATGAGTTTTTTTTAAACACCTATAAGATTGAGTCTCTTTAAATTAAGTGACTCATCTTGATTTTTCTTCCACATTTGACAAAAAAGTTCACCCATAGAATATCTAAGGAAAACAAAACTTTACAAACAAATTAACTATCCCTTTAATGATTGATTTTCCGTGAAATACCCTGAAATTTTTTAGAAAACGGAGCACTTTCCATTTGTTCGCCTACATAAAAGATGATCACACATCAAATGTGGTCTCAACTTATTATGAACGTTGTAAGAATGCACCAAATGATGGGACAACGGTATAGCTCTCACATTCTGACAAGCGTAAAAAATTTGTAACAAACGTAGACATAACATTTGGGATGTCCTAAACCTTTGTTATAAAAAATAAAATGATATTCTATCTCATTTTAGTTTCATGGAAAATAATATTTATACGAAGCAAACCATCTCATTCTATCAATGGTACCATTTTTGTGACATTTTAATTTTCACATTCATCTACATTTGTTGAAGTCCGTATTAAGAGAAAATTAAAGTATTTGTGCAGCTTTGTACACGCCATTCAATGACCTACCAAAGCATCTGAGTTTCTGGAAAAATCCCTTCTCCCGAGCCTTGAGGGTCAGATTTGAATAGTAAGAACCGCATTTGCGGTTCTAACAATGAAAAATGCCAGGGTCACATGCGTTAATTTTCATTGGTATGAAGAGACACCGCGAATCATAAGCTTTATAAATTAACTAAATGCGAATTAATAACTTCTTTATAAAGCGCGAGCGCGGTTTACAAGGTAATCAGTGTGGGTGATTTACAAAGCACGAATGTGGTTTATAAAGCATGATCGTGCAATTAGGTTCAGAATTTTCCAAGTTTGGCATAACAGACTATCAAATGTGATGGAGGATACAATATAAATAGGTTGAGAAACTCCTACTATAAAGGATTTATCCTTTGATGTCCAAATTCTCAACCTCCCCACAAATCAATGTTCAATCCACTTACCCATAAAATTATTTTATCTTTAATATTATGAGTTGTTGATCAAACTCAACTATATTACAAACATATATGAGTTGTGAATATACAATTCATATCACACACTCACATGCATGTAATACTAGATAATATTACATTTACCATACTCACAAAGAATTAATGTTCATAATTACATATTGATTTAGTAAGATTATTCACTTCTAGTTCTGTTCGTCAAATTACATTTGGATGTTGAAACTAGTAATTATTCACTTTTACTTTGGTAGGTCTTTACCTTATGCAAAAAAAAAATTTGGGCACCATGGTCCACAAAAAAAACAACATCAAGAGGAAGAGGCCAAAACATTCATTGAGGCATCAAGAAATTCACAATCCGACATGGATGATAACTCAAATCACCTTAGCATCAAGTGTTTCAATTAGTAAAATCGACTGAGACGTAATACCCCTAACATTCAATATTTATTTTTTTACATTTTACATTTACCATTTAACCATTTTACAGGGACTTTGGACTAACAGAGCGTTCATTTATTACTACAATAATCACCCACTCATTCAGTTTAATCAGTGGACAAAACATGCATATGTTCTTGATCAAAACAATGCAATCTTGCTCCACCACTGCATAATCACCCACATGTCCCACACCCACGTGACTTGGTACAAAATCCATATTCAGCAAGGTATATCAATTGTTGTTTTCTTGTAATCCCTTGGTTACAAATTCATTCTGCCTATATGGAATCATATGGGTTGTTTGAATTTCAGTTGACATTTCCAATTCATTGCCATCTATTTCAAACGATGCCACCTTTCCACCAATATCACCATTCCAACACATTGGGTAGTTCCAACAAGAGGAGTTCACAATTTTTGGGAAACCATTTTTAAATGCATCACACTTCCGGCCCCCAATGGGACACTAATCTACATTTATGTTATCTGAATTTTCCAATTTTGATTTCTAATGGCATGCCCAGTACAACGAGTAACATTAATTTAAATCAAATTAACCATTGAATGAAGATCTTTTGGGCATTGATAGCATCCCATACATGTTATTTTTGGTTTGTCCCCTTTAAATGTAATTTAATTCACGTGAATTATGTAAGATGGTCAAGATATATTGATAACAGTGAAATACAAAACATGTATATCCCTCACCCCTTTTCAATCGCCCCTCATCCTCATAGGATCTTTTTTCGCTGCTCAAGTTGATCAATTGCATTCGTTGATCTCCGTGGACGGCGAATTTCCATGTACACTACGTAAAATGCGATCAGTTTGAAATTTAATGTAAAAAATTTATATCAAAAGTACCTCACTAAATCATTTACCATTTAAAGATATGAAAATTCACGATCTAATTTGTCGTTCAAGGTAAAAGGTCACCACTATTCATACAGGGGGGAAATTGAAAATGGTAATTATTTTTAAAGGATTTGGTGATGTATGATCTTATTTAACTCCATGGCTAACTCTAAAAATTTCAAATTATGGGGGTCAAAAGTCAATAACTGTGTGCCCAGTAATGTGACATTTCTCTGTACTTGTATCTCTACTAATTCAGAGGTTATGCAAAGTCTTGTTGGTCTTGTTTGGTTGGGGGTTGCTGATTTGGAATTTTCTAATGCCAGAGAAGGCACTTGATAAGAGGAGAGGATGGAGGGCGAATTTTGAGTGGTGGTTACCCTTAGAATTAACTAGATGAGGAGATGGAGGACGTATTTTGAGAGGAGGTTTCTTAGTTTGAATCAGGATCTAAAGCTGGTAGAAGACTTGATCTGGATGGGATGGACTTCAAAGGGTTTTTAGACATAAGTTGTTTATGACCGTGGCATGGGTTAGACATAAGAGGTTATTGACTGGACGAAGAAGAAACATCTAGGTGATTAACAATCTTTAATGATACATCATTAAACATAGTTATGGTTTGCAGAATTTAGCATCGTTGAGATCTTAACAATTGAAGATGAGAAAATAGCATAATGTTGTGCCGTGAATGAGATCAAACCCTAATGCTCAAGGTGTTTAATTCTTCATCGTAAATTATAACAATCATTAGTCAATATGTCCATTAATTATATGATAATAGCAAATGGGAGACCTTGGTATTTGGCAAGTCAATAAGGAGGGTAGTAATGATAGTTGGAAAATTTCCTCAATTGATGATTAAGGAGCTCAAGAAGAATATCATATTGCTTAGTATGATAAACTTGAGAGGTGTCGGTAGAGATAATTCTTGTGGAGGCTCTTATATGAGCACATGTAGAAGACATAGAATCATTGATGGATGATAATGTAAAAGAAGAAATAGCATAAAATTGGAAACATCCTTGACGTATGTTGGATTTCAACTTTAAGAAAATAATCATTCTAATCGTTGTTTCCATAGCTTGAATTTTGTCTTGAAATAAACAACTCCATAATCAGCTTGACATTAACATCTAAGATGGGTTGATTGGAATGGAGGGTTCACCGATAGAGTCATCACTAGATATCTAAAATGGCACTTACTGTGAGAGGGTGGCATATTGCGAGGGAGATACATAGTTGTCCAATAGGGATTTTTGGAACATAGATTTGTAAGGTGGATGCATTTGAAATAAGTCATGCAAAGAGATTTGAGGAATTTTAGGAGCCGTGAAAGAAGATTGGATATAATATGCAAAGTAAGGATCCAATTTTTTTATCATGAGTGGGGTTCACCAAATGATTTAATAAAAATAAAAATTATTAATTAAATCTTATTTTCAGAGTACTATGTAAAGTAATTTACAAATGCTAATAGTACAGTAAAGACATAAGAAAATCAAGCATGTAAAATGTACAAGAAATTAGAGGGACAAGAGATTAGTTATTCCTAATAATCTAGAAGACTGGGCAAGGTGAACATGATGAAACAGAATGTCGTAACCGATCTTTGTAAATGCTCATAAGGTTCTACGAACTCATGAATGGCAAAAGGGCTCCCGTAGTAGGACAGGGGCGTCTGGGCACTGATGACTAGATTTTGGGCACCGGTGAATACGTGAAATCTCATAATTTGATTTCTGATTGTTGCAAGGATGTTTGTAGTTGTCTCTTGTTGATTCACTCTGATATTCACTCACTTGATCATTGAAGGATACCTATAACCTACAAAAGAGAAGTTTACCTGCACAAACCCAAAAACCACATCAAATCCTAAAAAAAATATGTAAATGGGGAATCAAACTGACCCTAGCGGTCACCCGAAGAGTGAACTTACAACCAAGCGTTGCACTACATCTCAGACTCCATGTAGTTCTTGTGTGTGTGTGAAGAAATGATGCCCTATGATGCCCTTGTGCAAGTGCACACAATAACGCAGGAGCTAGAATGTAAAATGTATAAAATGTGTGGGATGGAATAGAATAAACTTCCCCTTCCTACATTGTGTATGCAAAATTATCCATCCCTTGTCCCTTGAATGGATGCTAGATGGATGCCTTTGAAGTTTTTTGTGCCTTTGGATGCAAGCTTAGGTGATAATAGTAATGCTTAGTGTTTGGTCCCTTATTTTGAACACATAACTATGTATTTATATGATTCCCTTGTTTGAATTTCATAATTGACAACTGGAAGGCCGACCCATAAGTGAAAAAGATGCCCAAAAGATAAAAGAGACCCAAAAGGAGCAAGTAAGATAAGAAAGGGCGAGGAGTGCCCAGAAGGGACAGGAGGGTGCCTGGCGCTTGCTGTCCCTGCTGGGTGCTGGTGTCTGAAGCCATAAAAAGATAAATCAATTAAATTTTGACTGGGTTGTAGGGTGTGCAAGACAAAATAGAAAGCAAGAAGACAAAAAAAAGGCCAAATATAGTTCTCAATTACTAGTTTCTTGCTTAGGAATCATGTAAATCCTAGTATGCTTTTAGGACCTAGAAATTTACCCAAGTGCGTAGATTTTGTGTCTACAAAGATTAACCATTTAGGACAACAATGCACATACTTGTTTGTTACTAATCAAATTGTTAGTAAGATGGACTCTTCAGCATTGTTCAAGAACCTATAGTTATGAAGGGTAATCAACATGTGTTATATTTATACAAGTTCACCAATGATTTCTATAGCCATAATAAGTAATATGGTGTTGAAAAATAAGAGCTTTTGATAATGGTGAAAATTGGAATTTATTACCAACTCAGTAGAAGATAATTTCTGTAAAATGTCTTTGATTTGCAATGCACCCTCACGGATATGAAATGGGGTGGTAAGGCATATGAAGCCTTAGAGACAAAAATACTTCGAAATATTTTGTTGGTTTTTGAAGCATTCATCCAGGACTTCAGATTTTTGTGAATTTTTCTCCATAAGAGAACATATGTCAACCCAAATTTCCAACCATTATGTTTGGGAAGTGTTGGTATGCCACTTCCATTTTGTCATTGAGTTTAAAATATTGGCATTAGGAAATTTCCTACCTGCCTCTACTGCCACCTTGGCCTCCCCCCCCCCCCAACCACCTACCTGCCAACTTTTATGACTGTCTTGCTTCTGTCCTTGCGTAAGGAGATGGGAGTCGGTGGAGTCCCTTTTTTTTTTCTTCATCTGGATCCATTTTGGATCCTTTATTCAATGCGAGTGGTTGTGAGGCCGTGGAAAATCCTGTTTTCCTTTGCTGGGCACCTGTTCCCAAACCGTCATCTTTACCTGGTTGCGTGGGCATTTTTTTTTCTTTCTCCTGGCATGTTTCCTTTGCCCTTGGTTGCTGCGTGAATGCTGGGTTTGTTTTCGTGGCTTTAGATGAAGCTACAGGCTAGTAGGTTTGTTACCTCCTTGCTTTGGGTGCTGTGGGGTGTGGTGGTGAGCGGTGTGCTGGGAGCAGTGTTTAACCAGGCGGCAGGCACGTACAGTAAGGCAGAAGCCGTTTTTAGCGCTTCCAATGAGCAGGTTGTCCACTATGTTGTTATCTGTTCAGTTTTTCTGCGTGGAAAAGTGATGGAGGGAGGGGTGACTCCCAGTCGCAGTTTTTTGAAAAGGGCAGGCTTAAATGGATGAGCTCGAGCAGGAAAGTTCCTCCGAGACAAGTAAATCCGAGACCCCTGATCTCTGAAAGAAGTTGGAGAGCCCGTGCCCGTGCCCTAACCTTATTTCTAGTCGCATACAACAATGGAGATGGCGGCAGTGGAACTCACACAGGTGGTGGAGGACACATCAATGGAGCCGGCAATGGAGGTACTCGCCTAGGCAGTGAAAGATGTGAGTTTGGAGGTCTGAGTTTTGGTGTAAAAGAAAATAGTGAATAGTGCTCGACAGTGCACCATTGCCACGAATGGCTCTTCCCCTTCCCATGTGGTGAAGTTGCCAACACGTGTGAGGGATTCTATTTCAGAAATGGGAAAAATCATTTCCATAGCCACACCTGTGCATGGTGTGGTCGAGAGAAGCCAAGGGATACAAGGGAGATCTTTTCTGCAGCCGCTGGTTGACCTATCAGTAGCACCCATTTGAATAAAAACCACTAATAATGACACCCCTGTCTCGAAGTTGGAAGATAATGTTCTCTTTAAGGTTCCGGATTTGGAAGAGGATCTCATAGAGGTGGATCTGTTTCATATCAGAATATTCACAAAGCACAGTTTACTTTGCAAGAGAACTATTTAGGAGATTGATGAAGGATAGAGGAATTAAAAAGAAACTTGGAGTAGTTGGATTAAAGGAAATAAAAAGGTGCATGATTTTTGTGTAGGTGTCAGATCGCACCCATAGGCACAAGAGATCTATGCAATGTTGGAGAAAATTTCTTGGGAGATGAAGGTAGCAGGATATTTTTTAGATTCAGAACTTGTACTGAGAAAACAATAGTGTCATGGATTATAATGATTGCAGGGTATGCACAAAGTGGATATTATGAGGAAAGTTTAGATCTCTTTCAACAAATGCATCTAGCTGACACGAAGCCCAACAATGTTACCTTTGCAACTGTTCTTCCAGTAACTTCTCACCTTCCGAATTTACATCAGGGGAAGGAGATCCACGTCTTCATACTAAGAAGTGGTTTTGATTTGTTTATTATAGTAATGAATGCCCTTATAGACATGTAATGTAAATGTGGGAATTTTAGAGTTGCATGCTGAGTATTTGAACAAATGCCTAAAAGTGATGTATTCTCATGGACAGCCATGATTGCAGGTTATGAGATGCAGGGAAAAGGTGAGGATGCTAAGTTTAGGGACTGTTTTATGGATATGGAGCCTGTACCAAGAGATTATTTTTGGTTATAAAGCCATCTTCTTTTGCTTTGTCTCAGACTAGGGCTGCTCCTAATATGAGAGCACCAAGGTTAGGAGGTCCAAATTAGAAACAATCAGATGCATATGGAGATGGTGGAGGTGTTTGGATGAATGACGAAGGATTAAGTTCAATTGCCAAAAATGGGGCCTACAGAAGTTCTAGGGCTAATCTTGGAGCGGTGTTGGGAGAATGATGGCAAGTATTTTAGACCACCCACCCTGGCCGTGAACTCCTACATGTGCCAACGTGAAGATGTTCGATGTTTGGGCACCCAACAAGCTTGAAGAAAATGGAATTAGGCTTCGGTTGCTGTTGCAGGCCCGGTCCATCTTGTTATCGACTGCGGGAGCTTAATCAGGCACGATATTCTCTATACCATTGATTCTTATGCTGTTATTTAACTGAATCATTAAATAACTCTACTCTTCATATAAGTGTCTCGTGTGATGGTATGCTGTTTGGTTTCCACTTCCCTTGCTTGTTTGTATTATTTTTTTTTGGCGTTAGAAATGATTGCGCTGGTTGAAGCCTTTATATTGTTTTATGGGTTTTAATAAATGTTAGTTGGGTGAACTTTGTTCTTAAGACTAATAAAACAAAAGAGGTGGGGTTCCTGTAATGAAAATTCTTGAGTTCTTTGTGTTGGTCTCACGATTTGAATGTTTTATCAAACATTGTCATTGGACTCAACTTTATAGTTCCTGTTTTGTTCCTATTCTTGTTTCAGTTCGAGATCTGTAGTTCTGGTTTATGTTGGGTATTTGCGAATTGGTGATTGAGTACTGTGAGTGCATTGTGTATAGGTGAATGATGTTATTCCTGTCTCTATCCTTTTCTTTCAGTTGTTTTAGGTTCTAGTAACCCTTCCCGATTGGCTTGGTGTGTGTTTAGCTTGACTGATTTTTGAATTGAGCCAAGTTGATATTACTTTCAACTAGGTTAGTTTCTTTTGTTATTTGTTTTGAATCACTCGAAGAAATACTTTTATTCTTCGAGTGTCATGGTTGATCGTCATAACTTGATATCAATTCATGTTCACCATTTGGAGATTGTTGTCTTTGGAATCACCTTCTCTCCCTTGGTGATTGTTGTATGTTTTGAGGAATGTAGTTGATCCTATTGAATGTCTTCTTTAGACGTAACTCACATAATTTTTTGGATAACTTAAAATGTCAGAGGAAATACTCTTTTTTTTTCTTACCTTGTTTTTGTTTCACACTTGTTGGAGGATACGAGATCTACTGGATCATTATTGAGGAAGTTTTCAAATCTTAAAATTGGGATGTTGGTTTTATGCGTAAGAAATTACTCTACATTTTGCTCCGAAAAGATGCTTAAATTTCATTCTCCTGTGACTTAGAGGTTGGTGTGTTGGAAACTCATTGGTTGACTGGTTTTTGTGATGATCGTTGTGATACGACCTCCTTGCTGTCATTGTAGTAGAATGGTTATGTGTTGACCAGAAAGGTTAAAGTTGACTTGTTGTTGACGATAGATCCTTTGGAAGCTATGTATCCTGTGTTGTGTTCTTGTGAATGATTGAGTAACCCTCCTGTATTATTTATAATGGTTATGTTTGGTCTTGTCAAAGTTTGTCCTTTTTCTTAAGACATTCTCTTGATAAGAAGAAAGTTTAATAGAAGGATTGTTAGGATAGGATGTGGCCCATACGGGGTCATTTGTGCGTTTCATCCCTTTTCTTTCAAATTTATTTTTTCTATGGTGACATAAAATTAACTGTTATAGGCACATCATCTTAATATTAAAAGTCTTGTTGGTTTAGATATTCTCATGTTGATTGATTGTTTGGGATCTTCCAGTGGCATAGTGAATCCTTGGCTGGTGAACTAACTTAAACAAATAGGGACAGATCACGTTTGAAATTAAGTCTATTCTTGTAATTGCTTTTATTTCGAAATGTTATCTTGTTAAAATGACGGTCATTATTGTGATATGGGTGAAATTCACTATGATGTTTATTAACTGCTCCTATGAGAAAATGATAATTAAATAGAGTTAGTGTCGTCCCTTTTTTTTTTTATTCAGACATTTTATGTTATTGGACAACTCTTTAATTGCTCTTGTTTAGACTCTTAGATTATTTTTCATAATCAACGGTGCTTTTCTTCCTTGGAACAGTTAGATAACAACATATTGTCTTAATGTTATAGATTTTATCATGCTCAGTTCTTGCGAACTGACATGTGCTAACAAATGTGCAGGAGGATTTCCTAAGTAGAAAATAAAAAAAAAAGAGAGAGAGAAAAAGAAACACGTGTAGAAAGTGGATTCCAGCCTTCTTAGGAACTTCTGTTGTACGAATGTTTTTCTTTTGCTTTACAGCATTGGTATGGAAATTGTGGAGACTATCTAGAAGGCATTGCGTTATAATTTTGTATTGTTCTCATGTAGGTTGTTGTTATCATTTGAAAGTCAATTTGAGAAATACTATTGTCAATAAGATTAAATGAACTTGTTTTGACATGCGTGTCCTTTGTTGAATTTTCACTTTTTAGAATATGATTTATCCTTGAATTGTCAAACCTAATTATAATTATCTAAACTTGAATCAACTTACATCACTTTGGTTACCTTTGGTCATGTGTCGTTTGGTAGAGGACTATGTTTTGAACCTAGCAAAAAGAAAACAAGAGAAACAAATATACCTTGTGATCCCACGTAAACTAATCAACAATCTCTTATTGTGGTGAATCCTTAGAACGGTATTAAGGAGAAATAAATGATTGAAAATCTTGGAAGATAATAAAATTATAATAAATAGAAGGAACTTGATTAAGAAACTCTTCGATCTATCTTACCCGTTGGAAATGTAAGCAGTATACTTATGTCTATCTCTTCAAGTGAAGCCCAAGTGAAACCTTTAATATTTCTAGTTAGACTCTTGACCCCAATGAAACCTTATTAACAACTAATAAAATCTTAATGATGAATTCAAGATTTAGGCAGTCATGTACTAGAATAAAATAAAATAAAATAAAATTGACCGCTTGAAAAGATAAAACATATATGTTCAAAAGCACAATGTCGAAAACAAATTGATGAAGTTAAGAGCCTTGAGAAATTAACTGCCTCCTCACAAATGAATAAGTTAATCAAGTAAATGAAGTAACCTCTTACCATCCAATAATTGGCTTACACTGTATATTAACCTTAACAAGGTAGAGAAAATTCTTCAAAGGAGACATGAACTTCAGATTTTCCTATCATGATTCCTCTAGGAAATGTAAAGAATGTAAAAGCACTTACAGCTAAAACATGATTCTAAAGAAACCTTCTGTGGGAAAACCTTGTTGTAAAATTGCATACTTTAGATGAACCATTGTGTCCTAAGTGTGTGCCTCATGTTTATTTGTAACCAGTATGGGTCCGTGTTGTGGAAAGCATGTCTTTAGTTGGTTGTATTCCCTAGAGAACTTGTGTAGTGTCGTATTATCTTCAAGCAAGTCAAAAAAAAAAAAATATCCTGTCTTTTACTATGTTGTTTGTGTGTGAATCTTTTGGGTCGTTACAAAAGGAAATCACATGGATAAGGCCTATAAAGAGAATAATAAGGAGTCTAAACAAGGTCAAAAGTGTCAAAAATATAAGAGTGCAAAATCTAAAGTCGAGCAATAAAAAGAAAATATACATAAATATTGTAACAATAAAATAATTAATTACACTGAGAGGTGTTCCTATGGTGGCAAGAAACGAGTGTAATGGCATGTATTGTTTGAAAAAAAAAAATATTTGCCGACTAATGTTT
Organism: Taxus chinensis; assembly: GCA_019776745.2. NCBI lineage: Eukaryota > Viridiplantae > Streptophyta > Pinopsida > Cupressales > Taxaceae > Taxus > Taxus chinensis. The sequence goes on along the minus strand of CM034157.1, from coordinate 234,669,242 downwards.
CATTGTTAAAATAATACATATAATATTATAGTGCAGACTCGTAGTTAATACATAAAATAAAAATAAAATTATATATTTATATACACAAATGTAATTTATTTTGAAAGTGTCGAAGATCACTAGTGCGGAACAAAAAATAAGTAAAAAAGTGTGAAAAATTACTGCAAAAAGAATTCACAATCGGTAAGTAAATATATTAATTCTTGTTGATGTACATTATTTATTGCAAATATTGTTATCACTATATATATATATATTAGTTTGTTAAACCCTTAATAATTATTATCCCTATATATTAGTATATCAAACCCTAAATTATGCACAACACATATATCTATACACTATAAATATTTAGGTTAGTTTTTGCTTATATAAAATCTATGCTAAGATATTTTAGGTGTATCAGGGTAAAATATTTAGGTTAATTTTTATTTATAGTAAATAATTTATAATTAAAATTTTATAAATACAATTCCATATTTAAAAATAAATGTAACTTATAATTTCTACATAACAAATATTAAAAAATAAAACATATTAATTAATTAATATTTTATTATGTTTAAATTAATCCTTTAAATGATGAAAAATATAAGAAACCCTCAATGTTTTTAAACCATATTCTTTATTCATTAAACTAAACTAACATAGATATCTTAAATACATCTAAATAAAAGATATTGAGAGATGTTAATCTTATATCAAAATTAAGTATTTATAAAAATAAAAAATAAACCTTAGTTCATCTTAACATACTCTTTATATAATGGTATTATAGATGTTTAGAAGGATATCGATATCAATAACTTAAATTATGACTAAGTAACGAGAGCATGAAAAATTTATAGTGAGTTTTAGTGGCCATAAAATCAAATTCTAGAACAAATCTATTGAGAATCATTTTATATTTCAAAATTTTATTTCATTTTGAATTTTGTGTTTAATTATTCTGGAAGGCATTTGTCAAAGGGGAGTGGCAACCCTTGGTTTTGATAGTCGTAAGAGTCATTAACGACAGAGACAACGTTGTACATTGTCGTCCCCAGTTAAAAATATGTGTCGTCAATATTATATTTTGTTTTTTTGGTTAACTAATATTTGAGTTACACATGTCAACAATAGATTTAAAATGCCCAGCCATGCGGTTTTGTCAAACTTAAAACCACCAAAGCGGCGTTCATTCACAGGAATTTTCTCGACGGATTTGTCAACATAAAATACAATCGAAATCGAGACCCTAAGGAGAGGCGTGAGAGTGGCTTCTGCAAAGCGGCCCCGGTGGCGACGGAGACTTCCGAGGTGGCGGTGGCAAAGGGTCCATAGGGATCCAACTCATCGTGCTTGAGCGGCAGCATGTGTCTAGTGTTTGTAGTTCTCGTGATTTCTGTTTACTCTTTGAACATTTTATGTGGCCTATGTAACATTTTTCGTGGGACCGTGAGTTCGCTTATCACCCCCTGCTAATCTCTTTTTTTTATTAATATTTCGGCAGTTCCAATAATAAAATACAATCGAAATAAATACACTATTGTGCTGCATCTCCTCTGCTTTGCTATGTGACGCTCTTACATTCCCTTCGAAGTCATTTTTGTTCTGTTTTTACTGTAGAAAATAAATATTTATGGTATGAATATGTAAGGAGCATATTTGTGTTTCCACGCCATTATTTTTGTGCGATTATTTTCCTCAATTTTCCTGGTCATTATATTTTCGTGGGATTGGTAATATTTTCGTGGCAGTTGTGATCGATGTTTTTGCCAAAAATCGTAATTCATGTTTAGTTTCAATTCCGGAAGATATATAAAAAAGGCACTTTGATGTGTGAAATGATGGTCATGTGTTAATTTTCCATAGGATTCATTTACGTGTTGTAAAAGATGTTTAAGTAGATTATTATGGATATGATACACAATTAATAGAGATATGTTCGAGATTTTAATTTCAATAAATATTTATGGTTCGCAAGTTTTAGGGTAGTGATGCGTAAGATTTTTTTTTGGTTGTTCCTCTTTCCTTACTTAGTTTTATAATGCTGTAAATAGTTTTTTTTTTTTGGTTCCATCTCTTTTCTTGTATAATTTTATAAAGTTTTAAAATATGTTACGTTTTTCATTATTTTGTTGTTTTCTCGGTCATCTTAAAATGGATTATCAAAAAAGTACTCAAATTTGTCGAAGCGTAGTTCATTAGGTCGGGATTACGTAATGTTCTGCATTTGCGTTATTTTAATTATCAATAAACTAGCAATCACATGTGTACAATGCAATGTGAACACCGAATGGTATATGTTACTGGATTTAGAGGGATAGTTATTATTTTTTTAATTGATGTTGATAAGGGGCTTGATTGATTTTGTAAGTGAATGGTATCCTTTTGTGGCCAATTTTATTTCCCGTAAACACCATTTTCTTTCATGGTAGAATCTGTAAATATTAGGTGGATAGCTAATTGATATCACATCTAATGGGATGATGTTGTCTCTCTGGAGTATATGATGGATTTTTCTCTCTTAGTTCTGTTTGAAAATTTATTGTTCATGAGTCCATGAAATCCATTTTTCTTTTTAAAAATATTGTATGTTTTATAAGCAATTCAAGCAAAAGCCTTCACTAGGAGGATTTGATGTCTTGTTTTATCAATGGGTAACATCTGCTTTAGCATAGTGAGGAGATTGGGCAACTGTTATAGCATAAGTTGAGGAGATTGGGTCCCGGTTTATGTCACCAATGATATAGGGTATCTCTTAGAAAACCACCAACAAAAAAATCATCTAGTTTGTTATAAGACGTTTCTACAACTTCTTCTTGATCGAATATATATTTTTTGAGTGTCTAAAGCAATTGTCAAGCAAAAGCAAAGGGCTCCCATCATTTATATTGGCAAAGATGATATATCATTCACATAATTGCTTTTGTGGAATTAAAATTGAGTTGATAAAAAAGCACATGAAATTGGTTAACATATATATACATATTCAATCTTGAATAGTCAAATACCTAATGTCGGGCTGGAATACTCAGGTACTTGCATATTATTTGACATGTTGATTCTTCCTTCTTTCCCCTGGTAAAAAGGGTAGAAAATTGCATATACCTTTGTGAATTATCCTCCTAAAATATTTAGGCAATGCCCTTGATAAGGTCAAGTTTTTGTCCTAGAGAAGATATAATATAGCTACAGGGTTTGATAAAGGGCAAGGCTTATAATTTTGAAAAATTCTAACCAAAACCAATTGAACTGATACTTACATAGAGTTTACACAAATGTGATGATTCAAAATCCTTTCGAGAAGGTGTTCGAGCTCCAAAAACCCATTTGCAGTATATATTTGTAGCCTAGATAGCCTTACTTATCTTTTCCCTACATTTTTCCCTTTTCCCCTTCATTATGTGCTTGTTTTGGCCTTAAGTGCAAAACCGCCGCCCTGCCTGGGTGGTGGTTTGCAAACCACCACCCTGACTGGGCGGCGGTCCTGAAACCACCGCCCTGCATAGGGCGGCGGTCCTGATCGATTTTTCCAGAATCTTCACGTGAGAAATTACATGCGACGATTCACTTAAGTTTATCTTTTGAACGCGTCCGTGAGTCAAATTTGCTAAAAATAGCTTCGTTTGCTTGGTTCTCCTAGTTCCTTCTATTTTTAAATAGATTTAATGAGTGGAACTGCCTCTTCAATTCCTTGTGCATGAAGTAACCTTCTAGCCTCCATTCCTATATATTCCATGCTTGTATTCAAGCAAAAGGCCTGAGAATTTTGTGTATCTTGCATTGTTGTGCTGCAATAATCTTGCTAGGAATTGCATAGCCAAGTTCAGATCTCTTGTGCTATCTTTCTTCTACCTGCATTACACCCAGATTGCTTCCAAGCTGCCATCACTCAAGCACCATCCTCTTGTTGTTGTTCTTTGCATTCCCATCCTTGGACTCACATGAACACTCAGAGAAAGAAAGGAAAGAACTGAGGGGACAGATACTCATACTTCTGGATTTTCCAAAGCTCTTGCTCTTCCAGGTTGGAGTTGTGTATTTGTTTGCTTTGTTTTGTCAAATTGCATATCAAATAGAGTAGAGAAACAATTCATTTCAATTAATCAGATAGTTACAAGTAGATCAAGTCAATAGGAAGTTTTCTCTTCAATATTGCCAGGGAAATAGTGGGTGAATGATAGCTCTGTTAGAGTCATGATTTATTCTTCACTTTTGAGGTAGAGTTGGAGAGATTTTATTTGAATTAGAGTAGATCTTAGATTTAGATTCACACATCTGCACAGATAGCTAGCTACATCTGGCCAGCTATTTGTTTTCTTTAAATTGTTGGTTAGATTAGATGCATTGTCTGAAAAGTTAGAAAAGCACAAAAATATTTATTTCCATAGATTAGCTTGTTTATTGTTTTGTTCTTATATATTGAGAAAACACCAAAAATATAGTTTAGATTTCATTTAATAGATAGTTTATTCACCGAAAATGAATCAAATTCACTTTGTATGACCATCAACGGTCCACAACAGGAAAAGACCTATGGTTGTGATCCTCTGGTCCCACAACCCAACGGGCCAGAGTTAGTAACTGACATTGACACAAGTCTGCACTTAACAATCTTACGCACACCCACCACATACACAGAGAAAATAAGACAGTTAGAGACTTTAAACATAGCTGCTAACAAGGCCTATGACTTTTGGACTGCTCCTGGGAATAGGATTTGACTGCATGTATGACCATTCCAGGGCCTCAGCCTCAACGAGTCTTTGGTTGTGACCCACAGGTCCCGCAACCCAACAGACCTACTAGTCAATTAGATATCAACACTAGCCTATGCACGCAGGTATTCATATCCTCACCACTTCCACCTGATATCATCACACAACTTTCATTGTTAAACATAGCAGCCGATCAGGCTAAGACTTTCTGGACGAGACCAGAGAATCACCCTTAGTTCCTGCAGCTCCACTACATCTCTTGTCTCAATTTCCATGACCTTGTCTGGAAACCCATACGAGGCACCTGCAGGCTACTTTCCACGTATTCCACAACCCACCAATAGAATCTCAGGCTGAGCTAGACATCGATTGGAGTCTCTGAGTAGCTATCATATCAGACCCCGCCATTACACCCCTTCAGGTTAGGAGAGCATTCTTTGCCTTAGATTCACAGATTCCATTATTGCGTGTCGAAGACATAAGGTTGCCCAATTAGCTTGGTCATCACCATCACTTTCACTCCCATTTCAAATTCCACACCGGCTGTCTCGGCATGACCTCGGGAGGTCGGGTGCATAGAAGGTCACGTGTTGATTTTCTGTCATACAAATTGGTGAACCCGACGTGAAGAGCTAGTCTCTAAACATTTCCACTTTCATCCATCCTTTATTCTGCGGGTATTCTTATACCCCCCGAATATGTCAGGATATGACGAGTACGGTCGACCCATCCCAGGTTTCGACTTGTACCAACACCATTCAAACATACCACAATAGTCACCTTCACTTTCAACATGGGCAGACAACCGCTCATCCACTCAAAATCCTCTGCTTCAGGGAACCAGTGTTGGTTCTTCTGACTTACCCCCTTGAACAATGCACATCAAGAACTAGATCAGATCACTCAGACTTACCCCCTTGAAACAATCAAGTTCAAATAACATGACATTTACTGGAGAAACTAGTTCATCTCCTCAGGTATTGTTTCGACAGCCCATCACCATGCAATCCGATCCACTCCCCCATCTTGATGAGGAGTATCTAGCACGATATGCTAGGAGTGAGCAGAAATTCCAACAAATGAACCAATATTTTGATAGGTTGCAAGGGCAAGGTAGTGTCCCACTTCAAAACAATAACGCTACCCCACCACCAACTGACAATACAACCAATGAGGGGTGGCAACATCATGAACAATTCATAGCGGGACACCATATTCCTCAACAACCTTCAAGGGTTCAACCAAAGGAGTCTAAGCAGGGCACCGCCCCATCAACGGGTGATGTCATTTCAGCTTTGGTTGATAAGGTCAGGGAGTTAGAGCTTTCCCAGAATACACAGAATTCATACACAGGGCAAGCGTGGACTCCTTCTTACCCACAGAACCATGGGAAAATACCGACTGCCCAGAACCCGCCAGTCTACATGAATATTCCGAACCATGTAGACTTGTTAACTGGGATGGGTACCTTGGGTATGCCTCCTTCCACTAAACCATGGGAAAATACCGACTGCCCAGAACCCGCCAGTCTACATGAATATTCCAAACCATGTAGACTTGTTAACTAGGATGGGTACCTTGGGTATGCCTCCTCAAGCCACATATGGTCATCTACAATAGGTGCCAGCTGGAAGTGCATTTTCAAATGCTATACTAGCTGAAAATGTGACGTTCCCTAGCTTCACACCTTCAACTCCATATCAAGGAAGTCAACCCCCATATATACACATGTATTCCAAATCTCCACAGGGGGACATGTACACCTACCCAGGTCCATATGGACAAATGCAAGGGATGTCATACACCCCACCAAATATTTATGTTGTCCCATTTCAGTAGCCAACGCAGCCCCCACCTCCCCAACAAGGGTCTTCAATGGTGGAAACATATGCAATGGGGACTTATTCTGAATATCTCAAAGAACCCCTAGATTTCTCCATTCAGGCAGTCATGCTCCCGAGACCCTTGCCTGATCTCCCAAAGTTCAAGGGGGAGGGTGATCCAAATGCTCACATCAAAGCTTATGCAATGGCCATTCGAGAGCTGCTCCCATGGGATGCAGTCGTTGCAAAGATTTTCCCTCAAGAGCTTATGCTCCCATGGGATGCAATCATTGCAAAGATTTTCCCTAAGACACTTGAAGGTATTGCTCTTGACTGGTATTATAGGATACCAGAGGCTTCGATACACTCGTTCAAGAAACTAGTGTCAGAGTTTATCAAAGCCTTTGATATGAACAAGCTTTTGCGAACAGGAATCAGAGAATTTCTTCATATCAAACAAGAACATAACGAGTCTACAGCTCACTTCATTTCGAGGTGGCGACATGTTCTCTACTCTTCCGCAAGTGCTCCAAACATGGACCAAATGGAACTTTGTGATTTGTTCCTCCACTCCCTCAACAGAGAGACGAAGGAAGAGGTTCAAAAGTTCCCACTAAGGAGCTATGAAGAGGTGCTAGAGGGTGCTCTTCAGATCGACCAAGCGGCCATCGACAGTGGTCGTAAGACCTACGGAGCAAATGGGAAGTTAGTTACCCCTTCTCAAAACACTCCCAGCTACTCCAACAATACAAATAACAATCAAGGACCAAAGATCCTTAACAAGAATCATGGAGTCACGACCGATGGTGTAACTGACCAGCCCAAAAAGCCTAATGTTGTTAGTCCCACCGGTACAGGTACAATGAATAACAACAACAATGGGAATAACAATGGCAGTAATCAGAGGAGCAAAAATTTCTCACCCTCAGTAAACGCTGTGGATTTTAATCATCCCCAACAACAGCAACAACCTCAGCCACAAAGACAAATGCCAACCCCAAGCCCTAGTCAATACCCCAACCAATTCCAGAACCAGGGGCAAGGGTTCCAAAGTGTTAACTATAACAGTCAACAACCAAACAATAACCATGGTTTTGGACCACAACAAGGAACCAACCAAAGGCCTCGAGATTATGATCCTGACTTGTACTGTGGTTTCCATAGGGTCCATGGGCATGACACAAGAACTTACCATGATTGTAATAAGTTTTTGCAACATTTTCCAGAAGACCAAAGATAGTTGTTTGTTGACATGTTTCTGGCCAATCCAACTGCACCTAATCAAAACACCTATATGGGACTAGTGTCTCCACAGAACACACCATTGGGAATCTTCAATGATCCTCTCCCCACACGTCTGAAGGATGGAAGACTAGATCCTAATGGTTCAAATAAAGGCATTGTAATAGGGACTCATGATCATGAAGCCTCAACTTCATCAAACCCACAGGTGGCACCTCCTTTGGATGGTCACCAGCAAATGAAGATCGTAGGTTTGGTTGAGTTGGACGCTGAACTCCAGATTAACGCTGCAACAAGAGCCAGAGACTATTCATCGCAGCCAATCCTGATTTACCCAGTTGTCTCGAATAATGCTCATGACATGCTAAGCAAGCCAGTAGGGGCTTATGACTTGATCAGTGATCTAACCAAGACCTTTTCACACATTTCCTTCTTAGATCTACTGAAGAATTCTCCCACTCATCGAGCCACTCTCTTGGAAGCACTCGGTCTCAGCCATTTGGCTAACATTACCCCACCACCAGAGGCACAGATAAACCATATAGACTTTGACATTTTCCCTCCAGGACAGCCCAAAAGGGATATTGGGTTTGTATTTGACATAAGCAAGATGCCTACAGATGCCGAAATAGCTCGTAGAGGTGATCCAACCCTGTTTTTGCAAGTCTGGATCTATAACAACTATGTGAAGCATGTGATGATCGATGATGGGGCAGCAGTTAACATCATCCCCTTCTCTTTTCTTCAGAAGTTAGGATATGGGGAGACTAATTGCTCCTCGACGTGAAACACATTAAGAGGCTATGATAGTCTCAAGGTGACCTCGATCGGGACCATAGTATTACCGGTCACTCTTGGACCCAAGACAATGCTTACTGAGTTTTATATTATAGATCGGGAAACCAACTATAATATGATTCTTGGTCACCCTTGGATACACCGCATGAAAGCAATCCCATCCACCCTATTCCAAGAAGTCAGATTCCTACATTTAGGGAAAGTCTTTGTCACTCAGGGTGATCCAAAGCCCTTTGACATACACCTGGCCAACTTGAAGAAAAGGCCAGGGGTCCACTCTGAATTCAAGCTTCCCACCAACCAGTTAAACAAACCGGTAAGCATGTTACCAGAAGAAAAGTTGGTTCCCATGATGGAATTAGAGGTTACAGGTTTGATCGAGGGTATTCCAGGCCTTCAAGGATGAAAGCCTTGTTGTAGAGATAGTTTCACTAGGAACTACAACAAATATTGTTGAACTGTTAGAAAAGGATTTGCCTATCCTTCTTCCCTTCGATTCCATGGGTATGGGACATGCTTTGGGACCTGGTTCCCTTCCAGCAGATGAGGTTTGCATGGTAGATGTAACCAAAATAAAAGAAGAACTTACAAAGGATGACTCAACATCTATCTTTCTGAGTGATTGCTGGACTCTCCACTTTGATGGGGCCAAGTGTCACTTTGGTGCCGGGGCAGGTGCAATCCTTACCTCACCCAAAGGAAGGGTTTTACCTTTTGCTTTCAAATTGAATTTTGAATGCACAAACAATGGGGCTGAGTATGAAGCTCTTCTATTAGGTCTCATTATAGCCAAGAGAATGGGCATCCTCAATATTAGGGTGTTGGGTGATTCACAGCTAGTCACAAATCAGGTATCTGAGGTATACGAGACTAGGGATGAACACTTACAGCTCTATAAAACTGTCATGTTGGACCTAACTAAGGGATTTGATTTCATATCAATCGAGGTAGTTCCACATGAACAGAACCTTCTGGCAGACTCTATAGTGACTTCCACCTCACGCTTCACCCCAAGTAATGATTTAGAGGACACCAACTTCACGGTTTCACTCCGCTGAATCCTTGATTCGCAAAGTGCCAGTGGCATCAATGTTGACATATGTGGAAGCTGAGGGCCAGTTTGACTCTTCGGACCCTGTCGATGGGGATGAGTCAACCTTAACTTATTTAAACACTTTGGCAGAATTGCATCTTACTTGTCAAGAGGTAGACTTTTCCTTAATTCCACGTTCCTCCTCTTATTTTGGGAATCCAATGATTGAGTCATCTCTGGGAAGAGATCTTGAAATTTACGAGGTAGAAGAGGAAGGGGACTTGGAGTTTCCACCAGCCCCACCTGAGTTTGAGGAGGGTAATGCCTCCTTAATTGAGGGAACGATTGATATAAACATCAGAATGGAGGAGGAACCAAAAATCTTAAAACTAGGGTCCTCTTTAACTCCAGAGGAAGTAGAAATTCATACCCAAGTCCTTAAGGAACATCAGAAGGCCTTCACATTTAGTTATAAGGAAATGACAGGAATCACACCACACATCACAGTTCACAATCTTGTTACTAAGCCAGACGCCAAACCAATTAAGCAGAAATCAAGACCTATGAAGCCAAAGGTAGCCCTTATGGTAAAAGAAGAAGTAACGAAGCTTCTCCAAGTAGGATTTATCAAGCCAGTTGATTATTCACAATGGGTATCTAACATTGTCCCCATTCTCAAGAAAAATGGAAAGATCCGTATTTGCATAGACTTCTGGGACATCAACAAGGCTTGTCCCAAGGATGATTTCCCACTACCATCCATTGATGTTATCATCGATGCAATGGCTGGATTTGAGTTGTTGTCCCTCATGGATGGGTTTTCAGGATACAATCAAATCAAAATCTCCACCGAGGATCAAGCTAAAACTACGTTTATAACTCCTTGGGGAACTTATTGTTATGTCATCATGCCATTTGGTCTTAAGAATGTTGGTGCTACATACCAATGAGCAATGACCTACATATTCCATGATCTTATTCATAAGATTGTGGAATCCTACGTGGATGACCTACTGGCCAAGGCCAGGAAGCGCTGCGATCACCCAGAGGTGCTTCGTATCATTCTCTCACGCTTGATTGAGTATGGAGTCACATTGAATCCAGAGAAATGTGTATTCGATGTAACAGGTGGAAAGCTCCTGGGCTACATTATATCTTCACGAGGAATTGATGTTGACCCAGCCAAAATCTGGGCTGTGTTAGAAATGGTTCCACCATCAGATGAGTCTGGTATTAGATCTTTCCTTGGGAAACTCGGTGCAATCCAAAGGTTCATCCCTGACTTGACCTTTTCCATTCATCCAATCAACAATTTGTTAAAGAAAGATTATAGCCTGGATTGGACAGAGGAATGTGATGAGGCCTTCAAGGTAGTTAAGTGATTTTTGTTATCCCCTCCCACGCTAATGCCACCAAGGTCAGATTTCCCTTTGATCTTATATTCACGGGCTACAGACGTTTTGATGTTGGCGCAAGAGGACAATGATAAGTGAGAATGGGCTGTTTATTTTATCAGTCAGACGTTACTCGATTACGAGACACACTACACGTAGGTAGAAAAGGAATGCCTTGCCATAGTTTTCACAACCAAGCGCTTAAGACATTACATGCTTAATCAAGAGACAAGGGTCATCGTCAAGTCAGACCACTTACGGACATTCCTCATGCAAGGATCCTTGTCTAAAAAGGTTGGGCATTTCATTACATTAATGGGTGAGTTCGAGCTAACGTTTGTAAATCAAAAATCAGTTAAGGGTCAAATCATCATAGATTGGTTGGCTGATAATCCATTAGACGGGGGTGATTTGGTAGATTTGGAATTTCCTGATGAGTGCGTATACTTTGTTGAAACTAGGCCCCCTATCTCTATATGTCCTTGGTACACTGACATCATCAATTTCATCATGGACCACACGTACCCAGAAGGGGCAAACGTCACAACAAAGAAGGTGGTTACGCATAATTGCCACCAAGTACGTCATCCTGGAACAGGTGCTTTATCACAGAGCCTTTGACAGAATGCTATTGAGATGTGTTGATTCTGAAGAGTCTGAAAAGATTCTTTATGAGTCACATAGTGGGGTATGTGGTGGTCACTTCGGTGGCCACGCTACTACCCAAAAGATACATCAGATGGGCTATTTCTGGCCCACCCTCGAACATGATGCGGTAGAGTTTGTGCACAGATGCCACAAGTGTCAAGAGTTTTCCCATGAAATCCACATACCGGCACAAGCTTTACAACCGATCACAACTCCATGGCCCTTCTCCACGTGGGGCCTAGATCTGATAGGGAAATTCTCTCCCTCATCAACAGATGGCCATAATTTCATAATTACAGCCACAGTACTTTACCAAGTGGGTAGAGGCCATGCCCCTTACCACTGTCCCTGGCTCTGTAATTGCTAAGTTCATCTTGAACCAGATCATTTGTAGGTACGAGGTGCCACAGGTCATTATTTCTGATAATGGCACATCTTTCAAAAATGATGAGGTGCATGAGTTGTGTGCAAAGTTCAAAATAAGTCATCACACAACTTCTCTCTATTACCCTCAGGCTAATGGACAAGCCGAGGCTACCAATAAGACTTTAAAGTCCATTCTTCTAAAAAATGTTAAGGAGAATAAATGAGATTGGCATCTGAAGCTTTTTCCGGCCTTGTGGGCCTACCGAACATCGGTTAGAACACCAACGGGAGTGACTCCCTTTTCTTTAGTGTTCGGTGTTGAGGCAGTTCTACCACTGGAGGTCAAACTACCCAGCCTCCGCATTTCGTTACATGGGATCCTAGGAGAAGAGGGTTATCGAGAAGCTCGTCTCTCCCAATTAGAAAGCCTCGATGAAGTTAGATTGAATGTTGAGCAATGACACAGTGTGTACCCTGACCATATGGCTCGGTAATACAATAAAAAGGTATATGAATGTGATATCTATGAAGGAGATTTGGTGTTAAGGCTCGATAGCCAAATTGACAAGAAGACCGGTGAGGGAAGAAATTTCAGACCTAGGTGGATAGGTCCATATCGAGTGGTGGAAGATTATAAAAATGGTGCATTCTGTTTGTGTACTCTAGAAGGTGAGGAGTTTAGTGAATCCATGAACTCCCTTCACCTAAAGAGATACTACGCATGATCCATCAACATTCTCATATGTAAATTATTGCATCTGCATTGCATTTTCATTTGTCCATTCATTTTGTAAAAGGTGTGATCAAGGGAGCTTATTCTTATAGCAATCCCCAAAACTTCTGAAAATATTGGCAAAACATTCAAATCATGTCTCTTCAAATCTTCATTGTATCATTAACTATTTCTGAATCATTTCATCAGTTCCAACAAGACAAGACAAAGTTTTGACAGTAACCATACCAAGGCCTGCATACTTGGTTCTACTTTTGGTTTCTTCTTAGGATAGGTGTCTTTTGTTCATGGTCTATTCTAGAAGCTTCATGGTGTCACATCTATCCCACATACATCTCCTTGGAAATAAGAACATTCTAAACATTTTTCCCAAATAAGTAAGTCAAATGCAAATCAACAGAAAATTTTTATTTTTACACATTTCTTTGCCCTACCAACCTTCGGTGTTGAGCTTGCATCTCTTACTAGTGACGTAGGGTTGGGAAAGGGTTGGGAAAGGAAGGAAATGCCCTTACTCACCTATGCTTTGTCCATGGTGATAAGCCCGTGCTTCCTACTGGTAGCATGGGGCAAGGTGTAGGGGGTCTCTTTGACAAACCTGAAAGTCATAAACAATTAAATCAATTACTGTGAAATCTTAAGTCAAAACAAAGTGAATTAGATGTTCAAAATTCCAAGAAGAATTCAAAACCTTAAAACCATAGATTTTGTCAACCAAGTGGCCATCTACAGATCCAAGTCTAGATAAACTGCAGAGCAATTCACATTCTAAACTATGAGGTAGCATTAGTGGGGTAAGGTTGTAGCATCCCAATTTGGCTCTGTCAAACCTCTGTCTTCGTCTCACCATTACCATTCAACAAATTTCATGGCTTGTGCCCTTTCTAACTCTCGGTGTTGAGCCCTCACATCTTACTAGTTGTGTGGGGTTAGGAGTGGGGCAAGCATATCTATTCATCATATCATTATGTCATCACGTTTTGTCAAGACAAATACGAAGTACCAAAGTTGCAAAATTGTAAAAGAAACTAAGTTTAAGATCACATTGTGTTTGCATCATCATATATCAGCATTATGAAATACAAAAAGAAAGCATTCTGTTATCATTCATATCCACTGCATACATTTTGAAAAGCATAGAAAATCAGAAATTCTAAACATCTAAGAGTACACACGTGAATCAAATCATCAATGTAAGACAACTCTATGCAAGGAATAACCAAGCCAAAAAGAGATATATGTACATATCATGGTGTGTCGTAGTTTTGTACAATTCCATCGTGCACTAGGTGCGGTCAAAACGCTCGCAATGAGCATGAAATACCAAAACATCACATATGCCTCACAAAATGGAGACTAAGCAATAAAGGCACTCTGCCTATCCGCCCCTTTGAGGCCCCTTATGACCGCTCTAGTTACGAATTTCTTAGGAGTTATTCTCAAAAGTATTCAAAAAGTAAAGGGGCAAGCCTAACGCAAATCCATTCCAATTCAACCATGAAAAAAAAATAAAAAATGGTCACCGTGGGCTCAGAGCTCAAAAATCACCAAGTCAGTATGCGCAAATGAATTTGAAAATGAGTTTGCTTAGATATATATATGTTGTTATAACTTCATTTTGAGTGTATGTGTTCACAGGGCTGGAGAGTTGGTGTATATATATATCTCTATATCCCCACACAGATGGTAAGTCCTCTTGTCATTTTAATTTAGTGTTTATTTTTCAATATTTTATCTATCTGCACTTGAGTCTTCTTTTCCTCTTGCAGGTAGCGGGAGTTTGGATGGTGAGATTTCAACACACGGGCGTGTCAGGTATAGCTTCTAACTCCCCATTTCGGGAACACCATACTCAGACTCTACATTTTACACCTCTTCATGGCTAAGACGCTTCTCCGAGGGGGCAATATGTACGCACCCAAAATTACACATGCTACATTTTCGGGAAAAACGGTTACAAAAGTCCCCAGTGATGATTCAAAATCCTTTCGAGAAGGTGTTCGAGCTCCAAAAACCACTTGTAGTATATATTTGTAGCCTAAATAGCCTTACATAACTTCTCCTTGCATTTTTCCAGTTTTCCCCTTCATTTTGTGCTTGCTTTGGCCTTAAGTGTCAAAACCGCCACCCTGCCTAGGTGGCGGTTTGCAAACCGCCGCCCAGGCAGGGGGCAGTCCTGAAACCACCACCCTGCACAGGGCAGCAGTCCTGATCAATTTTTCCAGAATCTTCACGTGAGAAATTACATGCGACGATTCACTTAAGTTTATCTTTTGAACGCGTCTGTGAGTCGAATTTGCTAAAAATAGCTTCGTTTGCTTGGTTCTCCTAGTTCCTTCTATTTTTAAATAGATTTAATGAGTGGAACTACCTCTTCAATTCCTTGTGCATGAAGTAACCTTCTAGCCTCCATTCCTATATATTCCATGCTTGTATTCAAGCAAAGGGCCTGAGAATTTTGTGTATCTTGCATTGTTGTGCTGCAATAATCTTGCTAGGAATTGCATAACCAAGTTCAGATCTCTTGTGCTATCTTTCTTCTACCTGCATTACACCCAGATTGCTTCCAAGCTGCCATCGCTCAAGCACCATCCTCTTGTTGTTGTTCTTTGCATTCCCATCCTTGGACTCACATGAACACTCAGAGAAAGAAAGGAAAGAACTGAGGGGACAGATACTCATACTTCCAGATTTTCCAAAGCTCTTGCTCTTCCAGGTTGGAGTTGTGTATTTGTTTGCTTTGTTTTGTCAAATTGCATATCAAATAGAGTAGAGAAACAATTCATTTCAATTAATCAGATAGTTACAAGTAGATCAAGTCAATAGGAAGTTTTCTCTTCAATATTGCCAGGGAAATAGTGGGTGAATGATAGCTCTGTTAGAGTCATGATTTATTCTTCACTTTTGAGGTAGAGTTGGAGAGATTTTATTTGAATTAGAGTAGATCTTAGATTTAGATTCACACATCTGCACAGATAGCTAGCTACATCCAGCCAGCTATTTGTTTTCTTTAAATTGTTGGTTAGATTAGATGCATTGTCTGAAAAGTTAGAAAAGCACAAAAATATTTATTTCCATAGATTAGCTTGTTTATTGTTTTGTTCTTATATATTGAGAAAACACCAAAAATATAGTTTAGATTTCATTTGATAGATAGTTTATTCACCGAAAACGAATCAAATTCACTTTGTATGACCATCAACGGTCCACAACAGGAAAATACCTACGGTTGTGATCCTCTGGTCCCACAACCCAATGGGCCAGAGTTAGTAACTGACATTGACACAAGTCTACGCTTAACAATCTTACACACACCCGCCACATACACAGAGAAAATAAGACAGTTAGAGACTTTAAACATAGCTGCTAACAAGGCCTACGACTTTTGGACTGCTCCTGGGAATAGGATTTGACTGCATGTATGACCATTCCAGGGCCTCAGCCTCAACGAGTCTTTGGTTGTGACCCACAGGTCCCGCAACCCAACGGACCTACTAGTCAGTTAGATATCGACACTAGCCTACACACGCAGGTATTCATATCCTCACCACTTCCACCGGATATCATCACACAACTTTCATTGTTAAACATAGCAGCCGATCAGGCTAAGAATTTCTGGATGAGACCAGAGAATCACCCTTAGTTCCTGCAGCTCCGCTACATCTCTTGTCTCAATTTCCATGACCTTGTCTGGAAACCCATACGAGGCACCTGCAGGCTACTTTCCACATATTCCACAACCCACCAATAGAATCTTAGCTGAGCTAGACATCGATTGGAGTCTCTGAGTAGCTATCATATCAGACCCCACCATTACACCCCTTCAGGTTAGGAGAGCATTCTTTGCCTTAGATTCACAAATTCATTTATTGCATGTCGAAGACATAAGGTTGCCCAATTAGCTTGGTCATCGCCATCACTTTCACTCCCATTTCAAAGTCCACATCGGCTGTCTCAACACGACCTCGGGAGGTCAAGTGCGCAGAAGGTCACGTGTTGATTTTTTGACGTACAATACCCGTCAGTAGAATGGTCAAACCCCATAATGAGGCTAAATTTATAACAATTGACCCAAAAATTAGGTAACAGTACCAGGTCTGATAAAGATTAATATGATAATTTACATCGCACAACCAACATGTGTATAAAATTACAATATTAAAGACGAATCTAACAAACCCCAGTGAAAGACACAAAATTACCTACACAAACACTTGAGTTCACCTAATTTCGTCATACATACTCTTTTATTTGGACCTCTACCCACTTAGCATGCAAGAATACACTGGCTTGTTGGATAATTTGAGTAGCATAACTCAAATTCGTTTAGCTTATGAGCACACCAATATAAAATTGCTATAGTTTAAATTAAGAAGCTATTTCTTCACAGGAAAGAACAGTCTCAAAAAAAAACTTTATACTTAGTCAAAATTTGCATATATGTAACACATGTCATCTAATAAGCAACAAATCATTTATCAACCCCCCTAAAACTTAAAACCTAGCGTAGATTATCCAATGGCATGCGAATCATTGACAATCTTTTAAACCCAAGGAATTACCCAACCACCTACATAGCATGCCCTCTCTCTAAGAAAAACAACAGTCGTTCCAATCATGTCATCAGCCACTAAAATTTTTAAGGCATACACTTTACACATAACCTGCTAATATTAGCATTCCGACACAAAATTTCTCAAGACCCTTGCTTAGGGTTTACACTAACTCGAAGAGAAAGGCTTCCAGTTCAAAAAGTGAGGCACCCATTTAAGGCATAAACAGACCTAAGAAAAAACTTCATAATATACAGAATTGGACCCTATTTTCAAGCCTAGAGATCATCAATCTATGGTTATTAGAATAAATGTAACTGGGAAAAAAACTATACATTAAGAAAAAACAGGGCAATAACTGAGAAGAGCTCCATTTCACATTTAGATTCCTCAGCAAAATATTTAGGCAAACCCTGGAGAATTTAAAGCTTTTGTCCCAAAATAAAATAGAATGGCCATAATGTATTGATGAAAAATAGGGCTTCAAATTTAACAAGAAAATTATATACCATGAATAGAAAATTAAGTATAAACATAAATAAAAATGTGCTAACAATAGATCAAATTTATACGAACAAAAATCATACCCTATTTTTGTATTGCTCTGTTATGGCTTCATCAGTCTAAGAATTTTTTTCCAAATATTAAATCTAAACCAGACGAGTTACAGGGCAGGAGGGGAGTTGAAAATTGTTCTTGGCGCTGCTCATGGGCACGCTTGAATAAAGCTAACAGCCCACAGAGATGAGTATTTAAAGATCTTAAGACTACCAATGTTGCATGTAAAAACCAAAAAACAAAACTATAAAATAACAAACCCCCAACATGCAAAAATGGAAAAACAAAATTGTTAAAAATAACAAATCTGCAAAAATAGCAGGGAAAGTGTCATTTCGACTGTCAAATTTGACATAGTCTTGTGAATGTCTGCAAAGCCCTTTCCCATAGGGAGAATGCCTTCGGCGTAAATATATATGAGATTAATCTTTATTTATTTAACTTTTTGAATATAATTTGTAATTAAATATGTATAGATGTGACGATCATATTTTTAAAATATTTACGATATTAACCTTTATTTATTTAATTTTATGAATATATATGTATATAATTTGTACTTTAATATGTATAAATGTGACGATAAATATGTAAGCCATACATGACATTTATTACAATATTTTGTAAGTATTTTATTGCTACAATCATGAAAAACATGTAAACATCCACCAAATTTAACCCCTAATGGGAGGTCTTCTAGAATAGCAAGATCAAGATTAGTACTCGTGGCATGCATAGTAATAACTTGTTTGAAATGTGGGCCAGTAGTGTAGAGTGTGGATTTGCCGCTTTGTAATGTGTCAGAAAAAGAATCTATTAGTAATCCAAATGTCATAAATGGAAATCAAATTATAATCTTTAAACTAATCAACTGAATTATAATATTGAAGCTTGAAGAATTGTCTATTTCTAATCTTGGATGAGCTTGAGCATTGAAGGAGGAACCAAGAATACAAATAATATTTTTTCTCTTTTTCCAATGCCTCAAACATGATTTAGGCCAATAGGCATTTCCAAATGGGATTATTAGTGGCTATGTCTGACATGCATTACAAAAATGGATAGTCGAGTTGAGGAATTGGATATCAAGGTTGTGTGTCAATGGTCATTAACAGTCGATGACATCAAGATTGATGATGAGGGAAACCCTAACTAATACCTTAATTGCTAAACAAAAACTCCTATATTAACCTTTATTTATTTAACTTTATGAATATATATGTATATAATTTGTACTTTAATATGTATAAATGTGACAATCATACTTTAAATATGGAAGCAATATGTGGCAGTTATTACAATATTTTGTAAATATTGTATTGCTACAATCATGAAAAACATGTAGAACATCCATTAAATTTAACCCGTAATGGGAGGTCTTCTAGAATAGAAGATCAAGATTAGTACTCATGGCATGCATAGTATTAACTTGTCTAAAATCCAGGCAAGTAGTGTAGAGTGTGGATTTTCCGCTTTATAATGTGTTGGGCAAAAAATATATTACTAATCCAAATGTTATAAATAAACTAAATTATAATCTTTAAACTGATCAACCGAATTATATTAAAGCTGAAGAATTATTTTTTTCTAACCTTGGATGAGCTAGAACATTGACGGAGGAACCAAGCAAACAAAAAATATTTTCTCTTTTTTCCAATGCCTCAAACATGATTTACACCGATAGGCATTTTCCAAATGGGAGTATTAGTGGCTATGTCTAACATGTGTTGCGAAAAATAGATGGTCAAAGTCGAGGAATTAGATATCGAGGTTTTATGTCAATGGCCATTAACATACAATGACATCAAGATTGATGATGAGGGAAAAAAATAACCACTACCTTAATTGCTAAACAAAAACCCTGATCACAAATGTGCATGGAATATGTGATCAAAAAAAACCCTGAACATAATGTTTCCATATCTAACATATGTAAAGTTTGGAATTCTTAAACATATGCAAGTTTCTCTATCTAAATGTGGTGGTGAAGGAGACTCTGCAATATGGCCAATTAACCTGCCTTTCCATGTAAGGCACTAATGTGTGCCACTCAAAGTCTAATTGTCGTTATGCAAAATTGGGTTGACTTTTATTCCCATGGATTTTTCATTGTTCATATTTACTTTAAGCCCACACCCATGTCACCACCATCCACATGGAGAAAGTAGATTTGTTTTTTAGAACCAATTCCATAGCCTCTAATTTGTGCCTCGAGATCCCTTAAGACCATTCCCTTTACATCTCATCCATGACATAAATTTTAGATGATTCAACATGGATTTGTAGCCGTACGTATCCTTCACCATCGTGGAACATTTGTATGTAGGAAATGGGAAGGCGGTGCTCAGAAGAGAGTATGTAATTAACAAAATAAGAACTTCGACCTCTACAATGCAATCACATATATACATTTTGTGTGAACTGACTTCCAAGAAATAACAGATCCTATGCATATAACCCCCCTCACCATGGAAAAGTGGAAATATGATATTGATATTAGTTGGAAATGATGTTTAAAGGGTGGTTGAGGTGGTTATATGCCTAATAATACACTTTTCCTATCAAAAGGTCCGTGTTTTCTCTTTAGATCCCCCTAAACTTCATCAATTTCTGAATTTTTTGATGCGAGACAAGTAACATAGAGCAAGGGTTTGCCACTTTGTAATGTGTTGAACAAAAAATATATTGGTAATCCATATGTTATAAATAAAACAAATTGTAATCTTCAAATCGATCAACAAATTATAATCTACAAACTAAAGCTTTACCTATTCATAACGTTCGATGTGCTATAACATCAATGGAGGAAAAAAGGACACAGACACACACATTATTATTTTTACTCTTTTTCCAATGCCTCAAACATTAACTAAACCAATAGGTGTTTTCAAATGGACGTCTTGGTGGTTGTGACATGGGTCAGGAAAATGGATGGTTGATTTTGGGAAATGGACGGACCGATATTTTGTGTTCGTGGTCATTGAAGGAAAATGACATCAAGATTGTTGTTGAGGGAAACCCTTATCGCTACCTTAATAACTAAAAGAAAACCCTAATCGCACATGTAAAAAAAAATCAACATCCCAAACTCAAATTTTATATGTCTATATATATCCAAAGTATGGATATTAGAATATTTACAAGTTTCCATCTACAAGAAGTGGTGAAAGAGGCTCTATTATGTGACCGTTTTGTTTATCGTACATGTCGAGCACCAATTAGTGTAAATCAAAGATTTATTTTTGTAAATGCAAAATTGGTCTGCCATTTCCCTGTATTTTCATTGTTGATATTTACTTAGAGAACTTTGATTGTTCATATGGAGGAAATTCTATGTACAACTCGTGCAGTGGGGCATTTGTGTTTGACTGCCATGTTTTCAACACCAAAATACCACAATAAAATTATCAGAATAATTTTTATTTGACTTTAATTATACGCTACACAACACCACATGGGATCCAAATAAAGAAACTCGACATCACGTAGGACACTTACATAAACATGAACCCACTCATACAATAGGATAACATAGGGTACACATCAATGTCTTACTCAAACAACGTAAACCAGGACAATGACCCAATTACAGTAAGAAACACAGGATAGGCATACTCCACGACATGGCCTTTTTCATGGTTTACATATTCATTACATCTAGGTTTCCATTGTATGACCTTATAGTTTTCAACATAATTAAACACATAAGGTTTAAAATTTCCTATTTTTCAAACTTCAATTACTTTATTTTGCAAGCATTAGTATTTAACGGAGAATGTGTGGTTGGTTCCTTTCTCCAATTCCATTAGTTATCCATAGCTCATTTGTTAAATAAATTCATTTTAAACAACTATGAGTCTCCTAATATTCAATTCTTATGTTAAAGGTTTGTTTCTCAAAAAAAATTAGTTGACTATAATTGTCTGAAGAACACATAACATGGGACCCTTCATTCCTTTACAACTAGGTTGCATGTTTTTGTTTAACATTTCACCTATAGTGGTTCCTTTAGAATTTGCTCGTTTCTCTTATGGAAATAACTTTATATAGCTTGATTGTGATTAGGAACGTATATACACACATGCACCTTCTAATATTTGACTTAAGGATTTGTTTGAAAGAGCCATGTTTACTTGGTTTGGAAAAATACTCTCGTTACAAGGAGGAAAATTCACAGGAAGAAAAAGGAAGGTTACTAGATCAATAGAAAACCTATCCCGAGTTCATTTCATAGCATTGTTTAATACTAACAATACATTATTTTAATCTTCAAGTTATTACAACCAACTATGTAGGTTAACTAATTAAGTTGTATCATTCTTGATTCACAATCCGTTGCTCCAATTAGGAATTCATATTTTCACAATCATATTGCGCATGGAAGGGTACATTACACCTATGTTCCCCTTATAGATATTTTTCCTTGAATCTAAGTGACGAATTTCACATTTCAAACTAATTTTGTTTCATCATCTTAAGGGTTCACTCTCAATAGCAACGAGTTAATTACATGTTTCGACCATAGATTCTACTTCCTGAGTGATCCTAGATTTAATATATTCCTATCTATGCCAAGGGTTCTACTAACTTTTACAAGTCCAACTAGAGTGCAATTTCCTTAACTCACAAGACCTTGGCTACAGCTGAAGTTATCCCATTCTCAAGGTTACATTTTATTATTTCATTAGCATCGTTGTTTAATCCACATTTATGCAAACAAAGCATGTGATCATGCATCATATTTGGTTTTCCAATTTATTAGGTTGTTGTATTATTCATGGAGCTCTACTTTATCACATTCATTTTATGATCACATTTGACATTTTAGTTGGTTTTGACATCGCTCAATGGTGTACCATTTTTGGAAGGAATAGTGGTCATTCCTTAGTTTAATCTTATTTACCCTTTTTACTAACTACATTTACATGGTTACTTTGGTTTTGTATTAACATCATTTTGGAACAAATGAAATTCCTATAACACTTACGTAACACTTAAGGAATTTAAGACTACAAGGAGTACAACCTCGCACAAGACAACTCATTTCAATGCTCTTGGACATGGAAGTATTAAGTGTATATTGAAAGAGAGATATCCCAAATAATCTTATGCATTACAAAATCCTCCTAAGGACCTATTTCAATTGTTGGGTAAATACGCAAGTAATTCGAAACGTAGTCTCCACTCACATAATTTAGATCTCACAAGAGATCAATCGTAGGTACAACCACCAACTATCTTGCAAGGCTTTGGCCACCCACTAGGGTACCAAGGGAAATTACGCACAAGGGGGTTAACTTATTCATGATATGGTCATACCTACAACACCTAGACATGATCACCTCACTCATCCAAAAAGATAGGTTTCACAACATAAAATCACCACCTCTTAAAATATTCAGGTAAAAGGTCCTTAATAAGACGTCTTAGGTGCGAAACAAGGAGATGATTAATGAGGTTAGAGTATTTTATTAACATGATCAATGTTTTATACCCTAGAAAAAGACTCAAATGGGAGGAGGAAGTACAATAGGCATTATAACTCATTCTTTTAATTTCGTTAGTTTTGATGAGAGGAGATTCTACCTAGCATTGTGGGTGTTAAGGAAGTAAACCAATAATTAACATAGCAAAAGATTTTTTAATATCTTTATAACATAGGTGCAACATTGAGTACAACTTCACATCCAATTCGACACTATAAAATATAACCACATTGGTATTCCCTTTTCAAAATATACCAAGAACAATTCTTCGAACAACAATACATGTCATTATTCTATGGTAATACATGTATTGCAAGATGAATACAACTTTACAATGACAACTCATTAATTACAACATATCACATCCAGAAAATTCCTCTTGTTCGGAGTACCTGCAACCAATGTTGCGTCAGTCCTAGGACTGAGTATGGAAATCCCCTACACTCAAGCATTAATTCCATGCATCCATCATTTTTAACATTTTCAATCAACTAGAAGAGAGAGAGAGAGAGAGAGAGAGAGAGAGAGAGAGAGAGAGAGAGAAGAAGACAAGGTTTCGTTTCTTATGCATTCACGCTTTCACATTCAGTTGCACTTAATATTTTGGTACTATAGAGAGAGTAAGGATGAGAGAGAAAGTTAAGAGACATTTTATTTTCCATTCACAATGTCATAACCATTTGCATTTCATTTCCATTATCATTTCATTTCAAACCAATTCACATTTCCCCATTCATTTACGTTTTTTTTGAAATCAATCAAGTAACATAGTCGTTTCTAGATAGAGAAGAGGGTGGAGAGAGAAAATCACCATACATTTAAAAATTCATTTATATAAGATAAAAGATCGAATAAAATTATACATAGCATTGCAATGATATTATGAGGTCACATGTGTGGCCTAAAGTCAAACAAGACTCAAAAAGGAGATTCTAGCTAAGGTTGAGAACACTGTCCAAAATCGCAAAGTGCTTAAAAAATGGGTCCCAAAAATACACATTTCAAGTTCGATCACAGAGTTGGGTGATTCCTACTTACTCCCCTTTATACAGATAATTCATCATGACTGACGAAAGTCAAATATGCCGAGTAGATCTCTAGTTATAGGCGTAAATTCATGGCTAGTTATCGTAATTGCACAACAGCTCTTGTCGCACAACAACCAGAGAGCCCCAAAACACATTTACAAAAATTAGTTTCCAAAGGTGTTTTCATTGAGATAAAGGTGGGTTACGATTCTCTTATTGGCAGTCTAGGGGTAGGTTGCAGTGGTTTTGAATTTCACTCAAACTAGCGGCAACCGTAAGTTGAAACTGATTGTGTTTTGTTAAAACGAACACGTCACACAAGTGACTGTCAAGCTAAGTGGCTTAGGAATTCAATTTGCAAGGATGCTAAATAAATTCAAATGACTTGGCTAAGTTACCCCATGGTGTTCCACGTTACCAGGGGTCATGCTAGGAATTTCGGGTTTGTGGTATACTTGGGTGTGGCGTTCCATGCGTGTCACTTTCGGGTCAAATAATTTATTTTCTTTTTTTTTTACACTTCCAAAAGAAGTAAAGTTTTATCATTGTTTGGGGTTACATTTCCTAATAATCAACATTTAATATCAATTTGTAAGAAATGATGAAAGCGGAAATTAGAGCAGGAGAGCAGGGAAAATCCATACCATTTTCGATGCTTGAAGGAGGCATCTTCTTGGGTATTTTTTTTCACGGACTTTGACCAGAGAATTGCATTTGGTTGAGAGTTTCCAATGCCTTTTTCCACAAATCCATTTTGCGCATATCCAACAAGTATGACATTCAATGAATCCATTTTTGTGTTCTTCATTCCCACACATTCTGTCAAATAGTCCACGTGCCTTCTATATACTGCCACTTCAAATGGAACGAAAAATGATCCTTAGACCCACGTTTTCTCCCAAGCATTTTTACAAAAATAGGATGTATGCCTTGTTCTTGCATATATCTTTACCATTGCACAAACAACCATATCCTCAGGTGAAAATAAACATCTTTTATGTTATGGCACAAGCTCGAAGGATACTAGAAAATTTCTCAAATTCAGACTTTGCAGTTGACACCTGGATTTTTTTTCCTAAAAGCTTTTACAACCAAATAAAGGAATGCATTTTGTGCATATCCGGTAATCTTGAAAGTCCATGAAACAAATAAATTTTAGTACATTTCTTTCGAAATAGCTAATGCATCATCAGGAACACCGTTTGTGCTTATGGTGTATTCATTTACAGTCCAAATAACCATATTTCTTTTAGATATTATGTCAAACATTTCACATTCCTTGGGCAAATACAAGCTAATCCTTCACACACTTCCACTCCTGGACCAAAATCTCCCCATTTTGACAACGACTGAGATGAAGCTAGCATGGGTGAATTGTTTGGGTTTAATTCAGAGGAAGGTGGCATTGTTTTAAGAGGATTCCCATACTCTGATACAAAGATTCTATTTCTTGAACTTGAGGGAAAAAAAAGACAATGGAACTTGTCTTGCCCCAGCCAATGTATTATGAGGAAGTCTATGAAGCTATTTAACAAGGCCATTTCAACCACATCCTGCATTCCTTTACTGCCCATGTTGACAACCGGGAGTCAAATCTTACATAGGAATAAGTGGGATAGTAGAAAGGGACTTCTAACAACTTAGTTAACAAACAACCACTACTTGAATTAATAGATAAAGAGCGGGAGGACGAAGTGGTAGCCAACACTTGCAATACAAATGGTGTTACAAAACGTGTAAGTGCACATAGAACAGGTGCTCAAGAGCGGAGGAAGCAGAAATAATACAGCTAGACATTAATCCCAAATGGAGCACCTCCTAATTCTGAATCTTATTCTTCGTCCTTTACGGATAACAAACAGAAACATGGCAATCAGTTTGTTTCCTTTCTTCTCAGAGACAACCAAAATCGTTTCAAGAATAGATATAACTGATCTAGATCAATCAACTTGTATATTGTAAAACGACGAAAATTTGGGTGCAAATTTATTTCTGCATGTAGGAATGATTTGACCCAATATGGTACTGATTTTAGACAGTTGGAGATCCTTTTAAGATGGTTTCCTAAGCGTTCGATTTGTTTATTTATGAGGGTGCAAATCCCCACTTTACCATTGGCTGTAAATCAGAGCTCCTCAACTTTGCACTCACTGCAACTATCCAATTACTGCTAAATTCACTATGTTAACTTGGGGGCTAGTTTGGTTATTTCCTTGGCTCTAAAATAAAGTGTTTAAATTATTGTGCAAGGAAATTTATAGGTCTGAAAAGCTGTTTAGGAGGAGTCGCTTCCATTCCCTGACAACTGACAGGAATGCGGCTCAAGAATTAGACTGGATAGGCACTACAAGCTACATAAATGGAAAATTATATGACAATCTAGGGTGAATTTTAATGACTAATATTCCATTTTTTAAAATTTTCCTTCGACAAATTTTTAAGCTTATGGATTAGGATCTGATCACTTAAATTTTCTGGGTTCAAGTTACTTTTAAGGGTTGTTCACCATCTACATTTACCAAAAGTTGACTGTTTTATCTCAAATCACCTTTACCATGAAATTGAAATTTATAAATTCACCTTCATATAAATAGTAATTACAAATTTACAATTTCAAATCCAAATTTTATATATCAAGTACAGATAAAAAATTTCCTTGCAATTCCTCTATTTGTGCTCGTGGTCTTCTGGGTAATGACAGTAGAGATTGATTGCATATTGCAACCCTCTAACATCAAGGTATTTTAATTGTTGATCTGGTATTTTGTTGAAATTGCATATGTTTTGAATTGTCACAAATGCTACCAATCAGTAGCACAATATATCCTTCCAACTCTGATAGTGCCAACAACATTATGCTCTAGAAAAAATGTCTTGGAATTTTTCTTGTTTGCACCATTTTTTGCAAGGACAAGTTTCTAGTCAATACAATCATTTTACCTACTAACATCAATACTTTAGTTTTAAAAACGATTTTTCCCATACAAAAATGGTGAAATCAACATTAATTTTGTAAAAAAATACTTTTTTGATATTTTTATTTGTGCTAGCCATATATTGCAAGGAAATCTTTCTCATTCAAACGATCGTTTTAGCTGTTATTGTCAAAAAAAAATTCATAAGAATTCATATGCTACCGGTTATTAATTTCTACTACTTGACAATTACTACCGGTCCATATCATATGAATGCATCTTTTTTATGCTTGTGCTTTATTTTAATAGCTTGCCATTACTTTTCCACCTCATTTTAGTGGCTTCATATTTACAAAATTACAAAAACATAATGCCAACTCTTGAAAGAAAAAAGCAAAGGCGTGAGCATTATGCTCACTATAGAGATAGTATAAATCAACAACAACATCGTCATTACCATGCTCGTAAAGAGTCCACAGATAATCTTAGGCGCACAGTTTGGAACCAAGTTGTCTTGAATGGAAATATGGAGTCTTCACAACCTCCACCTGCTATTGCTCTTTTCCTAACAAATACCATGCAATAACATAATAGTTACTTTCATGGATTCCACAACACTAGATAATCAAGTGCCCCATCTTCATCATACAATCCACAACATGTAAATAACATGCATTGTATTACAAATGTTGACAACATCATTCTTGACTTGATACAATCTACAATAAACCTTGGCTCCCGGTGACCCCTTCTTTTTGCTCACATTAATTATTTTTTCCACTATATCAACCAACCATTTAAACCCCTTTACTTTCCTCCTTCACAACAAGCACAATCACCCTCTCATGTTATTTTCCCCAATTTCTCCAAGTATAAGTGTTCTACCCAAGGACTGGTTAAGTTAGACATTCGGAGAACATACATAACTATGGAACTATTCCTCCAATTCCCAATTTAACTAATTTTCCCAATTTCAACAAATAGATCGAATAAGGCAACAAAATAGGGAACAAATAGAACAAGGGGATTGCTACTTAATCCTCCAACATCCATTTTTATTGGTTTCAGGCCAAATTGAATAAAAAAGACTAACTTTTTTTCAAAAGGCACTCAACAGAGCAGGAAAGGTGATCAAAACATGAGGAATTTGTCCATACCTCCATAAGTTTATGATTTTTACAGATCTATGACAACAACAATTCTATAGATATTCATTGTACACTATAAATAAAACCTTTGGAAATCTTATCACATATTGAATTTTACCCTTTCCACCTCCTCTGCGTTCACATTGCACTGCTTACGTACGATTGCTAGTTGTATAATATTTAAATTAGTTTCACACAAGTTGATTCTTTTCATAGTCACAAAATTTGAGAAAAGAAATAATGAATGTTGATAAAGACAACTAACATCATATTTTTCAGAGAAGATTTAAGTTTATATATTTTGTTACGTAAGTTACAGATTAATCTACACAAAAATTAAAATAAAAAAAATTAATATTACAGGAGGTAATGACCCAGCGACCGACTATGTAACCAGTCCTTTGGGGCTTGGGGGATTAAAACCTGGGTAGCTAGCTGGCAAGCACTCAGGCCACACCCTTGTGCCACACAAAAATAGTAACAAATATTATCATAGTTAATATATTTTTTGAACTTATATTTTTCAAAAAATACCACATTTTGGTTCCAAATTATTATTGAAAATAGAAGATATTGTTAAAATAATAATTAATCATAAATGCCTTGTTATGATAACACCCTCTACGAGCCATAAAAGATGATGATTGAAGCTCCCTTGACGATGATGCAGGAGCTGAGCATAACTTGCCGATACGTTCTGATACAGGAGTTTGGCCACCCCCACCCCAACAATCATCCCTGCCTGGACTTCTCTTGGGAGTCACTGTCTCACAAGCATTCCATCCACGATCAACAACAGGAGTTCTCATCCCATCATGCATTGGCGTTGCAGAGGGATCATATGCTGAATCTCTCATTGGAGTCATGTATGGCCGCATCGGGGTCTGTGAAGAATGCACAGTCGTCTCTCCAGTTGCACCACGGGCAGTATTTGCAAATGCATCAGCCAGATGATCACGTTTCACAGCAACCACTTTCATTTGTGACTCCAATTCAATTCTTACAGTTGAGCCCTGAACACCTATCACTCGCCCCCTGTAGCCCTTATACCCGCCCAACCTGATTTTCACACTTCTTCCCACCAGAGGATCCTCTCTCCCTCTGCCCCTTCCACTCTTCCTCCCCTGCCAGGGATTCCTCTACCGCCATGTTGGGGAGGCCTGAAACCTCCAAATGCGGAAGCTGTGTCCGCTGCAAATACAGCTAAGATCAAAACACACAAAATGGAAGAAAAAAAAATCAAAATAGAGCTAAATTTTCACCCATTTGTTACCTGGTTGTGTTCCTGCAACAGCAACACAGGAGCGAGCCTTAGCACATACAAAACCGCCATTGTCAAGGCAATGGGTATCCCTAATGAACACAATCCCACGATTCATATGCTCAACAGGCCCCTGTTTCCCCTTAAAAGGCCCCTCCAGAATCTTCATCACATCCCTGAGACCCACACTGTTCCTATACTGATCCTCTGCCTTGCAGTTCCTATCATATATCTTCTTACTAATGTCTCTCACCTTCACACTCACAACTTCAGACCTCTCAGGAATGCCTTTCAAAATCTGAAACCCGTCATTCTCAACGCCTGTAATGACCCCAAAATTGTTTCTATCCAGCTGCACAAAATCATGGAGTTCATACTCTCCAAGCTTGGTAAGCCCAGAAGCCTCTTCTTTACACTCCACAACATTGTCTGCAAAAACCCTTATATCTTCTCTACTCCTGTCTGCAATTATGACAAGCACATTATTGTTCTCCACTTTCACAATCATCCCTGAGGTGCCTTCATGTCTTCCACTCAACACTTTCACATGATCACCCGTTTCAAAGAATTTACAGAGCTCATTTTGCTTAAAAACCAGAAGGGTGCCATCAATACCCTGCATCTTAGGCTTCACATGTATATTCTCATCGTCCACCTTCTCCACACACCCCTTCAAGTTCTTCAAATCCCCACTCCTCACAACCACCACGTCACCCTTCATGAAATGCCGCTTTTTGGCCACCCCAGCAGCCATCTCAGACTCTGCACCACCATCGCTCTGAAACTGTTGGAGCTCGTCAAAAGAAGGTTTTATGTTCTGTGAAGTGACAGATTTCAAAGACAAAATCTTGTACAGATACCCATCTTTGAGTTTGAACATCAGATTGTCGACACTCTCAAAGACTTCCCCTGTAACAGGATCCCTTTTACGTTCGACCATGATACCCATATCCTTAATCTCCCGCAGATTAAACAACCTTGCAGGCGGAGCAAAACTAACTGCCTTTCTCTTCTCCCTGTTACCACTAACAAATCTTTCCATTTTCTTCTTCATAGCCTGTAAATCCAACCGTGGCACAAGCTTCACAGTAACCCTCTGCCTCATATTGTCGATGTCAACGATTTTCGCAAGGTATCCTTTATATATTCCAGATTTTACCCTAACCCACGTCTCTTTTCCAAGCTCCATTGATTTTACATCGACTGTAAGCACGTCTGTCATTTCTCCAATGGGAACAAGCTTCACGGCGGTCGAATATATATTCATCAAACCCTTACACGCCTACTTGACGTGCGCTTCCTTGTGTGCTTCGACATATAAGTACCTTTTGAGATGCTCCACGGCAATCGCAGACGTTATTTGCAGGTCGGTGCCCCGAGACTGTAAGTCGAGGAACTTTTGCATTAGGCAACAGGCGATCTCGCGTTCGAATTCCACTGCGCATTTTACCATCCACAGCTTAGCGTCTCTTACGGACGGCAAATTTGCTTGCTGTTCGACTTCTCCAGTGTCGTCAACGTCGTCGTCGTCGTCGCTATATTCGACCTGATCCGTGCGGGGCGCATATCTCTCAAGAATTTGTCTTTCCAGTTCTTCCAAGTCTTCTTCATCTTCTTCTTCGACTGCGACTCGAGAGCGTCCATGGAATCGAGTGTCGCGTTTCTCGACTTCGGGTGCTGTGTCGTTTATAAAATCTGCTTCGCCGCCGCCTTCTTCTTCTTCGTCGTCGCTTGCAACGTCCGCTGTGTCGTCTATGAAAGCAGAAACCCTCCTCCTCATCTTCTTCTTTCTGGGGTTTTCATATTCTTCATCCTCCTCTTCATCTTCATCTTCTTCTTCTTCTTCTGCTGAACGCCTGTGTCTACGCTTGCGATTCGGACCGGAGATCTCTTCATCTTCCTGCTCGCCTTCCTCCCCTTCTTCATCGTCATCGTCTGCTTCTGTAAAAGCTGAACCCCTGTATCTGTGCTTGCGATTCGATCCTGTGACCTCGCCATCTGTTTCTTTTTCCTCAAAACCTTCTTCGACTCGGACTTGCTCTTCTTCTTCCTCCTCGTCACAGCGCCGCGCCATGGTTGCCTGGTTTAATTCAAGAAGTATAGATATCGAATTTTTTTTGCGGAGAATCGAATTGGGTGGCGGAACAAATTTCAAAACTGAGAAATCACGGCACAAACATTATAATATATTGAAGAAACGCGCCCGTGGATGCATCTAATTTAAAACAACCGACTTAAATAGCTTTCCTTTTAAGACCCCAAAGTTATATTTCACTGTTATTTTTCTTTTTTGATTTTTAAATAATAGTAGGAACATCACCTCCTTAAAGGTGCTTCTTAGGATGTAAATTAATGTTATTTTTTCATAACATTACATACTAGCAATCGTACGTGAAATGTATGATCGGAACGTCGAAGGGGATAGAGCGAAGAATTATAATTTAAGTGAATAAGAAGGAGAGGTTGGGGGCAAAGAAGATGGGGTATGAGGGAGGAGAAGTGTGTTGTGTTCTACTGAAATTTTTTCTATCTTGGTCCCATTACCTTTATCTGTGTTCCACTTTATCATGTAAATGTCACTTGTGTTATTCACATGAGTGCAATTTGCAGTTAAATGGGGGTTAAAATAAAAAATGGGGAAGATCCAATAGGCTCTAGGGACGTAACCCAACTAAGAACGACTGAAATATTGTTGATTGGTCAACGTCTGATTTTTTTATATAAGAGGAAGACAACAATGGAAAGTCAAAAATTAAAATTTGAGAATTAAATACCTTCATGCATCACACCTTTTCCATGGCTTAAATCAAAACGCACAAAATATATTTCGTATTTGTGTTATACTTCACATTAATGTACAATCAAATCAAATACGGAAATGCAAATCATTGTGCGGTTAGTGCTAGCAAGGAGGGGTAAATTTATAGTGGAAAGGGGGTATGCATAACAACTATTTTTGATAATTATCAGATGAGGGCCAGAATGAAAACATAAGCATACAAATTTGTCAAAGTCGAACTGAAGAAAACTCAAGATTTAGATGCAACAACTTGCATGACATACACAAATCTCATCCTAACATTCAATAGGTGAGAATTAAACTCAATCATTTTGATTGAGACTTGATCAAACAGATGACATAATATGAGGCACAGATGAAAGAAAAAAAGAAGCACAAACTTTGAGATATCCATATGGCTAGTCAAGTGAGACAGATTTCATAGAATTTCAAGACATTTATGAGTTTAGACTAACATTAGTAGTTGTCACAGACATGTCTAGCATCTGTACATGTAGCCTGAGGTCAAATTTGCATTTTTATTTCGTTTTTATCATATAAACATTTCATAAGTTTCAGTTTCAAGCAAAAACCGAGTCACAAACTATTATGTCACCAGCAACCCCACCTAGAGGTAATAACTGGTCTTAAACACCATACATAATGTGTTTATCCTGCAAAAATCTCTATCCAGTTTTTCAGTATGGCCCATTTTCAGCATCTGTGAATTATATTCTTTATGAAGATAATTGATACAACACTTGGTACAAAGATAAAAAAAGAGAACATAGCCACAAAACAAAAATCCTTGTGAGCATGGTTACAGAAGACATTTGTTATAAAGCTTTACAGTTTTTCATGCAACATACATCTGGAAACAACATCAAATGGTTGACTTTCAAAAGGAAAGCATCTCCTGCACAATGGATCACGAAATGTAAATATTAAGTTGTCATTGAACATGAATTTATCTTGTTGCTAAGGTGACATTCCAATGCAATGTCAAATGAATCACATCCTTTTCTGCAAACTCCAAATAGGTGAAGGCAACCTCAAGCTATACAATTATGAGCGACTAATACAAGGACATCTTCACCTTATGAGAAACAATATAAGATCCCTTTTGGTTTTGATTTGGTGAGGATTAGAACTCAAACATTAAGTTGTGCTTCTTAGAATGTCTGAGTTAAAATTTAAATTGCGGATACATTCTCCAACAAGGGATATCTATCAATAGCCATATGTCCACCACCTAAATAAGGGTTCTTGAGCTGCAGAGTCTAGAAATTTCTGCCAAGCAAAGGTCCTGACAAATGAGCACAATAGAACAAAGATACAATAGTAGGCTTATCTTCCAACACCATTCAAAAGACATGTCGGTGCACTCAGTGAGGAACGTAATCCACATTAAGGACTAAATATCATGTGTATAGAGGATGAATCTACTAGAACTAATCCAAACTTCCTCCTAGTTGTGATTTTATTAGTAATGGTAAAGGGTAAAGGCATTTTTTTAGGTCCAAGCCCAAATAGTATATCCTTGTGCATTAAAACGCTACTTTGAGAACAAGAAAGCCTCTTCACTTCACCTTATATATATTGTTCAAATTATATACTTCTTTATGGTTTCGATTTCAATCTCATAAGCAAACCAAGCCTTCATAATTACCCAAAATCCTTTGATGGATTTGAACCTCTAAGAATCAGTTGCCAATTAGCACCACAAATATTTGAAATCAGATAAAAATCATCGGTAGGCCGAGAAAAACATGTTAGTTGGGTACCACAGATCCATGAAATTTGGGATTTAAAGATCCAAAGACACAATAGGGCAATATAAAGCTCATTATATTGATCTTTCAATAAAATTTGAAATCGATATTATGACCTGAAATTTTAGGAATTCTATAAAACTCTGAGGACAACAACGATAAGGCCAACGAGATGAATCTTCAATTAGTTCGACATATCCAAAGGAAATTAAGATGGAGGACTTAATATACTTGTATAGAGAGCATGTAGTCAAAATAAAAAAACAGTGGCCACAAATGTTTCCACATAAAATCATCCTAGGGCGACTTAACCATACTTGTATAAAGAGCATGTAGTCAAAATAACAAAATAATGGCCACAAATGTTTCCACATAAAATCGTCCTATGGCGACTTAATATACTTGTATATCAGAGCATGTCAGTCACAAATAAAAAAACAGTGGCCACAAATGTTTCCACATAAAACCGTCCGAAGGTGGACCTGCACAAATCAAAGGATGAGTTTCTAAGTTTTGGCAAAACTTGTCAACCCTACACCAATCTGGAGGCATTTGTCCATACCAATAGGTGTCAACCTACAAAGAAAAAAAAAATTATAAAAAAAAAAGCAACGGTCAAACTAAATGAAAATGGAAAACAAAAGCCACTCAGACCCAAACCATTTGCGACGTGGACATACGAGAAGGTGAAATGTTTTTGGTCGGACAATTTCAATGCAACCCTACCAAATTAATTTTGACCATCAAATCTATGATTGTTGTCAGACCCAATAGGTTGCATCTCAATACAAGAACGCCTTCGGCATAATAATTAATGAAATTATGATTTGTTTAAATGTTTACTACAAATTTTTGTTTATTTTGCTATTTGTTTATCTTTGGTCTTTTTAAAACTTCATTAATACACCAATCTTTTAAGGGGTCATGATTTTTTTATTTATGGGAGTGTTTTTTGTATGATGTCAATGTCTGATGGCACGTTTATGATTGCTCTAGTCAGTCTAAATTGTGATTTCTTGTATCCCAAATGTCGAATTTGTGCAAATGCAATTCTTAGGGACACAAGACATTCTTCCAAGTCTGTAAGTTGGGCCACATAAGACAAGGGATTATTAAAGTGGATGTGGTATGGTGTAGTATATTTTGGAAGATGTTCATTTTTCAATGCATTATTGCACTTTGAACACATAGTGTTTGGAAAAATTTGTTTGGTGTCTTGTACTAAATTCATATATGTTTGAATTTCTAATTGATCGAAGGTTGACATGTTGTATTTAAAATCTAATTGGCTACAAATTGGGAAAGGGTACGTAGGAGTGTCTTCAATCTTTGTCATATATGTTTGTATTGTTGTATTGGTTAGTTTGTTTTTTCGTCTGCATTACTTGTTTCAATTTTCGCACGAATAATTTCGATTTGTTTGTAAAGACATGTTCATGGTCAGATTTGGGAGGTTGAATTGGAGTTGATTTTTTCTAACACGTATAATACGATTTGTGGTTGGATTATTTTGGTTTCATATGATGTGTTTTATTTGTCAAATGTTTACTGTTGCTTGCTTGGTGGAATGATGTTGTTTTCTATCTGTTTTGTGTGTATAAATGTTTTTTTTTGCATTCACCTATCGGTCTCCATAGTGAACCTGACAAGTGTTCATGTCAAAACACATAATATTATATGTCAATGATGGTTGCATGTAGTTGCAATACACATTAGAAATGTGAGTGCTTTCTGATGGCCATATTCATATTTCCACATTAAGCAATGTGGATAACCATTTAAAGCATAAATTGTTTCCCTCAAAATTGCCTTGTATAAGATTATGAAAGGCCAAGTTCATCTGTCATAACCAAGCTTGCCAATTGGTAACTTTTTCCAAGTATTTTTTATTGAATCGTATTCTAAATATGTATGCAGCCAAATGCAAGCAACTTTGTGTTACTTGAAAAGACATTGCATTGATAAAGAGATTGTGCTAAATAGATGCCTTATGCATTGCACGTCAAATCCTTTTGCGAAGCAATTCACAAGATAAATGCAAATAGTGCTAGATAACCACAAATCAAAGAATGTTTATGGATTCTATGTCCACTGTGCTTGTATTGCAATTCAGGATGCATTGACCACCTATACTTCACGGACTATTGCTAAGTTGTCGATAGGATAGGACTTCAAAGTGGAATATCATGTGGATATTTTTGCAAAATCTGGTTTGTAACTGCAAATATTGGAATAAACAAGTTGTACATTAAATTGTATAAATTGAATAAAAGAATAACGTTTGGTTGTTGTATTAATTGAAGATACTTATGTTCCATTTCTTGTCGAAGATGAAGAAACATAAATGTCTATGTATATCCATCGTGAATATTGCCAATTTATAGGAGAAATTATCGCCCAAGAAGCTTCCATGCTCTTTTCAATTGATTCATTCAAGTGATAAGACAAGGTTGTTGCATTTTTCAATGTAATATGAAGGAATGTCATTTACACCATGTAATTTGAACAACTCATTTTTATCTAGTTCAAGTTGGTATGATTGAAGGGCATTCGGGTCACCCTTTTCTAAGCAAATCAACAAATGGTCAATAAGTCCATTTCTTAATTCTAAAGATGTGTATCGAAAATGTAGTAGCAGCACAGGTGCAACAATATACACAACCGTGAATAACTTCCAATATACATCCGGGAAGCAGAACATAATAAATAACAAAATATAATGTGACTTAAAAACAATGAAAAATAAGAATGGTATAAAACAATACAAATATGGTTATAATCTATACCCAAGTAACTAATTAACAAGCATAATAAAATTAACTAAGTTACTAGAAATGCTAAATTAACCTAGGTAAACTATGTTTACCTAACATTCCCCCCCTTAATTTTGCATTGCCTCAAGGGATGAGGAGAGGAACTCTCTGAACAACTCAAACTTGTCACGTGCAAGTGACTTTGTGAAGATATCTGCTCGTTGTTCAGTTGTTGGGAAAAATTGAAGTTGTATGTTGTGTTTCAAGACATGCTCACGTATGAAATGAACTTGTACCTCAATGTGCTTTGTTCTCTCGTGAAACACTAGATTGCGAACAAGTTTGAGAACACCTTCATTGTCTACATACATGGTGGTAGGTTTGTCCTGTGGTATTCCAAGTCCTTCCAGTATGCGACGTAGCCATATCGCTTCACAAACAGCTTCACCTGCAGCACATGATATTCAGCCTCTGTAGAAGAGTGAGAAACAAAGTGTTGTTTCTTGCTTCCCCATGATATCAGTCTAGATCCCAAAAAGAATACAAATCCAGAAGTGGATTTCCTATCATCAATGTTACCTGCATGATCTGAATCTGAATATCCAGTCAAGAAGAAGTTATCATTCTTCTTGTACTCTAGACCAAGATCCATTGTACCCTTGAGATATCTCAAGATCTGCCTTGTTGCCTTCCAATGAAAAACTTTGGGTTCCTGCATGAACCTAGAAAGATAGCTCACTGCAAAGCTGATATTTGGTCTAGTATAAGTTAGGTAAATGAGACTCCCAATCAACTGTCGATAGAGAGTTGCATCTACCACAAGAGATGGATCTGAACGAGATAACTGCAGTCTCATCTCCATAGGTGTAGCAATAGGTGTGCAATCCATCATCCTAAATTTCTCAAGCATTGTCTTGGTATACTTCAACTGAGAAACAAATATGTGATTCTCTTTTGCCATACTTCCAATCCAAGACAGTAGTGCATGAGCCCGAGATCTGTCATGTCAAACGATCAGTTAAGATCTTTCTTCGTTGCATCAATCATCTTCACTGAACTTCCAGTGATGACTAGATCATCGACATAGACAACAACAATCACAATCCCCCCCCTTGATTTTTGAGGTAGAGATTGGGATCATATGGATTTCTGACGAATCCATGTTGAACGAGATG
This sequence comes from Taxus chinensis, assembly GCA_019776745.2. Lineage (NCBI taxonomy): Eukaryota > Viridiplantae > Streptophyta > Pinopsida > Cupressales > Taxaceae > Taxus > Taxus chinensis. Next base: position 234,631,074 of record CM034157.1, on the reverse strand, counting down.
CTCATCAATTTTGATGTACCAAGCTCGGGGTGCCTGTTTAAGGCCATACAGAGATTTCCTGAGTCTGCATACCTTTGTTTCTTCTCCAGGTACAACATAACCCTCAGGTTGAGTCATGTAGACTTCTTCTTGTAGATCTCCATTTAGAAAGGCACTTTTCACATCCATCTGATGGACTTTCCAACCAAACTGTGCAGCTAGAGAAAAGATCATCCTGATCATTTTGATCTTAGCTATGGGAGAAAATGTCTCCTCATAGTCAATGCCTTCCTTTTTGTGCATACCCCTTTGCTACCAGTCTTGCTTTATACTTGTCTATGGTCCCATCTGCTTTGTACTTTGTTTTGAATATCCATCTGCAACCAATGGGTTTCTTCCCTAGTGGAAGATCGACAAGCTGCCAAGTGTTGTTTTTCATCACTGACTGATACTCAACATCCATGGCATCTTTCCAAGCTTTTGACTATAGGGCTTCCTAGACAGTAGAGGGCTCAACAAATTCAACAACTCTACTCATCAAAGAAAAGTTTACTTCTTCTCATGCTTTACTGCGAGTCTGTGGTCCAGTGGTGGATGTATCCGGTGGAGCATCCAATTTTGCATCTCGTATCATGTTAGTATACCACTTGGGCATACGTTGTACTACTCCCATGGGTCGTGGTCTTGTCTGATCATCACCATCATCCCCATCATCACTATCATCATCAACGGGAACATCAACTTCTATTTTCACAATAGGTGAAATATCTACATCAGGTGAGTCTAGAGGAGGAGTCTCAACTTCCTTCTTCTCAAAGAACTCAACATCTCTGCTGGTGTAGACTTTCCTGGTCTTTGGATCCATCAATCTGTACCCAAGAGTCTCTTCATTGTAACCAATGAAGATGAGTTTTTGTGACTTCATATCCAACTTTCTTTCTGTTCTGTTTGGGTATGTGCATGCTTGCTTTGCACCCGAATACTCTGAGGTGTGCAACAGATGGCTTCCTCTTTGACCATGCTTCATGTGGCATTACTCCATCAAGAGCAATTGTGGGCACTCTGTTCAACAAATATATTGTTGTCTTTGTTGCTTCTTCCCAAAATGTCCTCGCTAGTCCAGAATCATCGATCATGCAACGCACCATTTCCATGATAGTACGGTTTCTTCTCTCAACAACACCATTCTGTTGCGGTGTGTGTGGAGGAGGCATTTGTCGACGAATCCCATGAGCTTGTAGGTAGGATTTGAACTCATTACTGGTGAATTCCCCCCTCGATCTGAGTGGAGAGATCTGATGTGATGACCAGTCTCATTCTCTACAGCCACTTTGAACTTTTTGAAGTTCTCAAAAGCTTCACTTTTCTTACGAAGACAAAATATCCACATTTTTCTTGAATAATCATCAACACAAAGCATGAAGTACTGAAATCCAGAATGACTAGGTTGCATCGGACCACAAAGATCGATATGAACCAGATCAAGCTTACCATGAGCTCGATAAGTACTCTTCTGGAATGAAGCTCTGTGTTGTTTTCCTGCTAGGCAGTGAGGACACTTATCTGTATCCTTCTGGAGAGATGGAAAGCCTCTCACCATGTTGTACCAACAAAGTGTTTCGAGATACTTGAAACTGATGTGACCAAGTCTCTGATGCCACAACTGTGTTGATGAAGAATTCTTAGCCACAAGTGCTTGATCATCCCTGTGGACAAAGTCAAGCTGGAACATACGTCCCACATTGGAGGCTTTTGCAACAATTTTCGAGCCTCTTGATTTGTCTCAAATCAAACACACTTTCTTACCAGAATGACTATCAAATTCAATCTTCAGATTGTGATCTAGAAGTTGACTCACTGATAGTAGATTCTTTGTTAACCCAGGGACATATAATACATCTGATAGTCTACAATTTCGTGAACCAAGAGGTAGAGAAATGTTCCCAATCCCCTGTACTTGTGTATGAAGAATCATCACCTAACGAAACATGATTTTTTGAAGGTGTGTCCCTCATTGTAGTAAACCAGTCTCTGTGCCCAGTCATGTGTCGAGTGGCTCCTAAATCAACATACCAAATAACACTAGATGACGTGGATGGTTCACTAGAATGAGCAATGTACAAGAAGTCCTCATTTTCTGAATGTTCTTCTTGCTCAGCTATATTTCCTTGCTGATGGGGTTTTCTTCGCCAGTTCCCCTTCTTCTGCCCTTGATTGTAGTGTGAATGTCCCTTATGAGATTGTTGATTTTGAGGTCCAGAATTACTTGATGAACCTTTCTTATATGTATTGTACCAACAATCTTTTATATCATGTCCTCTGTTGCAGATAGGACATTTATTCTTATTCTTGTCCCCATGTTGATGTTGCTTTTGGGACTTTTGAGAGGAATGAGATTTTCCTTTTCCTTTTCCTTTCTGATGAGAAGATAGTGCATGCTCCTCTTCATCATCTTTATTGTACATATCTTCTTCTTGTTGCAGTAAATTCACTAACTTGTCAAAACTAACTGATCTGAACAAGTTGAGTGTCATCACAAAAATGTGATATGAAGGAGGGAGTGCTCTCAGAACAATGGGAATGAGAGTTGTATCAGTGACCTCCTCTCCCAGGGCTAGAAGTGAAGCCCTCAATTCTGTAACTCTTCTTAAGAAAGCTTCCACTTTCTCATTTTGTTTGAATTTCAATGTGTGTAACTGACTCTGCAAATTCATAATTGTGTTCTTGTTTTTGGCCTCATATATTGTGCTCAACTTATCCTACGCTTCTTTGGTTGTTTTGGCATCTCGAATGTGGGGTTGCACCTCATCTGATACTGCGAAACAAGATTATGACTTTGGCCTTCTGATTGGCCTTGTCAAACTACCTCTGTTGATTTGCATCATCTGGTGATCTGGTTACGGAACCATTCACAACAGGCCATATCTCCTCAAACTCAAGTTGTGTTTTGATCTTAGTCTTCCATGCAGCATAATTATCTCCTCTTAGGAGTTGTGAGTCTGGAAGAAAGAACTTGGGGCATTGGTGCCCATTTTCTGAATTCACCGACAAAGGGTAAGGCTCTTATCACTCCAGGTATACAGGTCTCCCAATCTATATACCATTTCTGATATACCGAACCTTTCTATATACGTGCCCTTCTGATATACCCGTCGGTACGTGGAAGAAGCTCGCCCTTTCATATACCTCGGTACGTGAAAGAGGCATTAACGTACGTGAAAGAATTCGATACGTGGTACCAAGACAATACTGAAAGGGGTTTGTGTGATTATTGACACCGGCTCAAAGAAATATCCTCATACACACGTGTAACTTCACTATATACTCAGATAATTTCAGTGTCTGGATTTATGTCGTGCAATCATTCACAGACGGATGGGATGGCTCAAAGTGTGTGCACTGTGTCCTTATTACTCCCCATCAATTTATAGGGATGATGCCCAGACGATGTTGTTGCAACTATATTAGGTGTTAAGTGTAGTAGTAGTCGCGATGACTTTACCCGTAAGCACTTCCTAGAGGCACTGTATATATCGAACACTGCAAAATAGATCCAAAGATCTTGTGAGTGTTATATAACCAATAGTTTCAATGATTTTGTTTACAAATCTTGATCATTTTTTAGCAGTTACAATGTTTATGGTTGAATATGGAAACCTGTAAATTAGTACAATCCACTGAAACTACACAATTACATCCAATATGTAGAAAATTTGAATGGCAGACAAAAAAAATTGCGATGCCTTGGTGGCCTTTGGAGCTCAGGCTCAGAAACTGGAAAATAGCTTAATAGCATTTTTTAGATGTCCCCCCTTTCGAAAATTTTTGCTCGGAATGAAAAAATAAGTGAAATGGGAGAATGAAAAAAATGCCCTTCAAACTTAGGGTTTTCTCCGCTAAATTTGGCAGGTCGGTTTGGTGTGAAAGCTAACGGCTTTGCCAAAGGTTTTTGCTACTACCACCGTTGTGGCAGTTTGGTCAAAAAATTGCCACCAAAACACTAATATATAAAATGAGTTGTGATTTGTATTGGGGTTAACAAACCCCGGACTCTCCACAAAACAACAAACAATTTTACCGATTGTTTTGTAACCATAAGACCACTGAGCCGCATATGTTTTGTAATGAAGCAAATTTTATTTAAAGAATATACTAAACTGCTAATGTTTTTAAACAAAGCTCGTGGCAATGATTGGAGAACCATGTGGCGGGATTGGGGTGTAGAGGAGGCAGTTTAGGGTTCCTGAGAATGGGATCCTTCTTGATCCTCCTTTTAATGTGTTTTCATTTTTGTTTGGTCGCCGCCTATTTTGAGTTCTTTTTCCTTTCAAAGATGTGGACTTTGCACGTAGGTGAGCTCCACATGTCGTATTGGTCTCGACTCATGGTTTGCAAAGCTCGGCTCGGATCAATGGAAGAGTTACGCCAATCAGGTGGTTTTTGACTTTCACTACAGGGGGTTGCAACCCAACTCGGTCACACAATGGAGAAAAGCTTTAAAATAAGGGGGCTCGATCCCTTGAATGTGGACTCTTTCGTGGGAGATTGGACAATAGGGAGGAGCTCTGATCAATTGATGCCAACTCGTAATGAATCAAGACCCAAACAGTCAAGGGACTCCGCTCACTAATGCTTGTAACTTGGTCAATCGGATGCAGACTCGCCGTGGGGGGCTAGTTAGGAATGGCTCATCTTGATTTGGCAGAAATTCGGTGTGGGTGCAAAGTTACAATACAACTCGGCTCCAATTTAGCATGTAAACCCCTAATGGGGAAAAATAGATTATTTTAAAATTTTGAATCTGATTCTTTTTGAAATCAGAATTAGGAAAAGAAATTTTTCCTAGTGCAGGGGGCACCAGTGTAAAAAAAAATTTGGCATTTTCCAGTTTTAGCTGAGACTAATTTTAACAGGAGGTTGTGGGGATGCAGGATGGGGCTGGGAAGTTGCAGGAGGTTGCACATGCTCTCCAAATGTTGCAAATGCTTACCAAGCAAAAAAACAAATCTCTTCTAAACACTTGGAACTTTGCACACCTTCTCTGCTCACAGGGGCTCCAACCTGCTCTGGTACCAAATGTAATTTAAGAACAAGGACGGAAGCCTGACAAATATTATTGATATTCAATCAAATCAAATTACAATAGATGGACTGTAATACTTATAGGAATTGAACAGTCAAATACAAACAAATGAGATGTTGCACAAATGCAACAAAATATACATCCGTGTACACAATAATTTACAATTATATAGTTTTAACAATACAAATTTGTTTTGTGTTCCTTTGCTGGAGGTACCTACAAAATGTAAAAGACTGTCAATTTAACAATACTATTCTTGAAAATAGTATTTTTACTGCATCACATTGCTACATTGTTACAATGCCTAATAACATTGTCCAATATTATAATCCCATCCCTGCATATCGTGATAAACCTGAGTTTTAGAAACAATGTTGATCAAATCGATGCTTACTGGAGATATAAAGTGCAGTTGTAGGTTCAGAATTCTGCAGATTTGTTGTTTACTGGAAACTATGAAATAAATCAGTACTATTGTTAAATTTTATTAATCGATTTCAAAAATCAAGTCTCCAATATAGGCACACAACTTGCCTGACACTCCAAAATAGTCTTCTTTGCCACAACATTCCAAAGAAAATAAAGTATCAACATTTGATGAATGCCTTAAGTCTTTGTTATCACACAAAAATGAAGTATCACTGCCATTCGGAGATCAAAAAATCTGCAAGCATCTCCATAAGATTAGTCATGCTTCATATTATGCATCAGAAAAAAGGACGCCGAAGGCGTTCTTGTAGTGAGACTACACCTGCTGGGGCTGACAACAGTCAGATATCTAACCGACCACATTCCTCCTCCCGGATTCGTTGAAATCCAACGGATAAAAAAATTGTAGCCATAGGTTTTGCAGAAAATTAAGGATGCGCGGACAGTTGGAGACTCCACATTTTGATGACGTGTTTGGTGTTTGGACTGACAGTGGATTGTTGTTGCTGCGGGTCGGAGCCAAGTGGTTTTTTTTACATGTAGGACAGTTGTTGGTGCCCGATTTACTTGAAAATTTTAAGCTTCTACTTGTAGGGTTTGAAGCTTCGATGAAGTCTGTGTGTCGGGCGGAGGAAGCACTGGATAAATTCAATGAGTTTTCTGGTTTGTTTTTCCGAACTCAAGAAGATAAGCGATGGTGGATCATTACAGACGCGGAGATTAAATCCTTCACGTGTAAGACAGTGAGGGAGGCAACTCAGGGAGCTGCAGAAGCAACGGCAGGTTTTCTTCAGGGCATTAAGCGACCTGTTGTAGAAAAGGGGCAGAAGAAGAGTATTGTATTGTTTTGTCGATTGAGTAGTGGACAGCTGAAGATGAACTCTGAGTGACTAATTTTTTCTCTGAGCAGACTGCGGTTGTGGATCGCAAGCAGGCAACGGCCGTGGAGGAAGGAAACGATGGATGTGGTGAAGGCCAAAATCCTCGCCCTCCACGTTACAGCTGTCCCTTATATCCAACGCTCCGTTGTTGATGCATCTGGCATTTGCTATTCCACATGAGAAATTGAACTGATACATGTAGGTGTGTTTTAGTGGTTTGAAATCCATGCGTCTTTGATGAAGAATGAGACAACTTCTCATGGAAAACGATTATGAAAGCGTATAGAAGACATGGGTTCCCAACCCCCTCACGGATGGAGCAGAACAAGATGGAGAGGAGCAGGCCAGATCGGATCAGACAAGGAGCAGAGTAGTCTGGATCTTCCTTCGGTAAATTTTTCAATGTTATCAATATTTTCCTGCCATGTTTAAGTTGAGTGAAAAAAATCTCAGATCTTGGTTTTTCAAGTTATTGGTTTGTGTTCTCCAGGAAATGGGCGGCCTCTTCACCAGAAATCTACTGCTTCCTACCCCGTATCCTCTACCACCTCCTCTTTCCCACCCCATACCCTTTGGTTTCCTCCTCATTTCCCATCCCAGGCCTCTCCTACACAGGTCCTCTTCATTGAATTCAGATGAAAGAGGGATCATAGGCAAATAAATGTGTAGCAAAACAATAAGTATGTTAATATTTCGCTATGTTAATTTTTTGCCATGTTAATATTTTTCTCAGGGGAAATTGCCCCCATCTACTATTGCATTGTTTTTTTTCCTTTTAGCTGGTCTTGTGTGTCATTTTTTTTTACATATTTGGTGATCTGTATTCTCTTTGCACTATCATGCTATTTTATTTGGTTCAATGTTTTGTTTTTGGTCTGTTGGGTTTTTAATTGATTCTCTTTCTATTTTTGAGCTTTGTATTTGCTTTTTAGTTTTCTCCCCGAGAGAGAAAAACAACCAAGGGGAGGAGTAGATCAGATCGGATCAGCTAAGGAACAGAGCAGTCGGGATCTTCATTCCGTAAATTTTTTAAAGTTATGCCTATTTTTTAGTCTTCCTCTGTGATGCCTGCCATGTTTAAGTTAATGGTTTGTGTTAATAATTTGTGTTTTCACAGGAATGTTTGCAAGCGGGGCGGATGGATTATGTAGCACTGCCTCATTCTTACTACCACAACCCTGTTGCTTCATACCACAGATCCCCTGCAACCTCCTCTTTCCTATCTCACCTCCTCATTTCCCAGTCCAGGGCCCTCCTACACATGCCCTCTACTTTGAATAGTTGGCTTGTTTGGTTGGTAACACGATGAAGGCTTAGGCGAGTTCAGGTGAAGAGGGATCATATGCAAAAAAAAGTTCAGGAGGACAATAAGTATGTTGATCATGACTTTTATTGCTATATTTTTTATTTTAGCATTGACTGCCATAAATCAGACAATGAAACTCATTTTACTTGTTAAATACCATATTACTAATCTATTGTAATATAGGGATCAATGATTTTTTTAAAGCAATACGCTTGTCATTTTGCTGCAATTGCATTCAAAATCCCAAATGTAGTGTGTTATCAATTTTACTTTACAATGTATCAAATAAAAATGTCGATCCCCTCGTAGAGAAACCATGGGATTTGCATCACAGGTTTTTGTTGGGCACTGGGAAGTCTCTCCGATGATGTTTCATAACACAGTCAATTTCTTGATATTTCATGGTTATTTTGCATTTGTTAATGGATGTTAATGTACTTTCTTTTATTGAATGTGTTGCAGTAAGAACATAATTTTGGATTCTCATTCCTCAATTCTATGACCAAAAGAAGAAATATGTCTCTGCAACAGAGAGTAGAGGAAGTTCTGAACACTACCCAACATGCAAAGAAAGCTAGCAAAAAAGTGTTTGGGATTTTAGAGCTTCATTCTCAAAAAAACCTGCAGATCACAGTATTAATTGAAATTGAGTTGTTTTTTAGTTGTAATTTTAGAAAGAAGTTTGAGTTGTGCTTTGGATTAGGGAATTTGAGTTGGATTTAGCAGTTCCTTTCTATTAATCTTTGGAGCATACAGTGGAAAGGAATGTTCCAGAATGGGCCAGCTTACAGTCAATCAGATCTTTCGAGTTACACTAGGTTGATTTGGTTTTTTGAGAGAGTCGTTACCTGGAATTGGGTATATTCTTTAGAAATCACGCTTTAATATTTTAAGCCTTTTGGTGAGTTGTTCTATGATTGGTTGCAAGTGGCCAAAAAGCAAATCCAATCTCATCCCCTTCAAATATCTTGAGCAAAAGAATACGTGAAAAATGGGTTGGGAATATTTTTCACATCCCAGGAACAGTTGGGACAAATATTGAGGCCACTCTTTTTGGAGATCGTCAGTGGTTAGAATTATTTCATGCAGAGCTCACCATGCGGTGAAGAAGAAATGACTCATTACCCCCTCATCTGTTGTGTACAACTATAACATACTTTCCTGCTAATGTGATTAGAATATGAGTCTAATGGATAGTTCTTTGAGAGATTTGATGGTATGCAATCTGTAGTTTATGGCCGCCTCCCAGATTTTGGTAATGCCCAGTTGTGGAGATGATTTTTTGGTGTTAAAAGAAAGATGTCTAGGGATGGTTTCCCTCCTAGAGTAAAACCTGATCCACGTTGCTTAGTTTCCAAGTGTTTTGTTTAAGGAGGATTTCCCATTCAATTTTTTTTGTAGGAGTTAAAAGCTTTCTAGAGACCCTTGTTGACAATTCAAGGATCTTTTTTGAAGTTATTGATATTTTTCTTCAAACAGATAAAATCTCATAATATACAGTGTTAGGTGAATTAAGAGACACATCTAGAGTAGTCGCATATATTTGCACAACTGGTGATTCAGGCTTTGTTAATTCAGTATTTTTCTAGCAAAACAACATTTCGAATGGGTGGTTAATGTTGTAGTCCCAATATAATACAATGGCCTAGCCAAGGAAGCATCTCATATTTCTGTAGTACATTTTTCTTAATTTTCCCTTTAAAATAAATAAATTTCAGCTCTAGGTAAAAAAATTCAACTATTGTTAAATTTTCCAAGTATACATCGGTTTATGTTATTAGTTCTTCAAAGTGTGTGGTAAATTCAACTATTGTTAAATTTCCCAAGTATTCATCGATTTATGTTATTAGTTCTTCAAAGTGTGTGGTCTTTTGTTTACTTAATCTAAAGTTATAAAAATTATGGATTGTTTCCTGTATTTGTTTAATTTCTTAGGTGGAATGCTTCTCAGTTTTTGGGTGGGTTTTTTTTGCAGTAGTTTATTTTTTGCACAATTTTTTTACTAAAATTTCATTATTGTCCAAACAGATATTAAGATTCAGCTCAAGAACATAATTATTGGATGGAAAAGTTGCACACAATCCCAGCTGAAATAATGAAATAATGCCAACATTCAAGTGTTCAAACACAAGTACAATTATGCTATTGGAGTTATTGAAAATAATTTCAGGGAAAAAATCCCCGCATAAAAACCCTTAGTGCTACGAAATGAAATAATAACAAGCTTTCATGACAAATAAAATTTGTCTTATGCTATTCAAAAACCTTGAGGCCATTAAATAAAAATATACCATAACTTGATTACAAGAAAAAAATTACTTGGTAGTTCCACTTTGACATATTTGTAGTGTCATTTTTGGACGATATCGTTTTAAATTGTCCCACTCTCCATTTTTGCCACTTTTTCACTTCCCCGCCCCGGCCTTCTAACCCATGTTTCTTCAGCCCTCTTCCTCTGATATTGTTTCTATCCCTCAAATTTTAATCCTTCATAAGATCCCTTAGGCGTTTCCATTGTACACTTCACGTACGATTGCTATTTTCTGTAATAATTGGTAGTGACGTTGCCATTTACATTTATAACAGTTAGATGTTTTCGTTCTTCGACAAGAAAGGCAGGTGTACAAGTTTGTCCAGATGCATATTTGGAGTATGTGCATGCATTCCCTGAAATATAGTTCCATCAATGGTAAAGATAAAATAATTTGATGTTTATGGGGGATAAGCCATCAAAGAATTTTGCCTTAAATATAGGACTTGTCATTTAGGATGGAAGAAAAATTTGCCATGTGGCATGTTAATTCGCCACTTGTTATATGTCATTAATTTTTTTTTCAAAAAATGAACGAAGACAAAAATGATTTGGAAAAGATTCCAAGAGTAAGTAGAAATCGAGAAATATTTTTAAAAATATAGAGTTAATGATAAAAAACAGAAAAATCAACAAAAATGATTGGTTAAAAATTAATAGCTTATAGGAAAACAATTCCTATAGGAGGAACTAATTACGCTGAAAGGCGTTCTTCAGCTGCGTCGAGGTCGAGAGGGCTCTGACACATGACAAGGAGATTGGTGGTAGGCATTGTGCGAAGGACGAGGACGTTGATTACGGATCATGCATAGCGGTTGATCTTTAAGGATGATTTACAATGCATAGTATTCAGTTGTCATTTCACGTCTGCAACAAGCAAACGTAACCCGAAAAATGAATTTTTTGTCATTGAGCTCATGCAGATCTTGGACAGCGCATGCATAAAACTCCACCAAAATCTGAAGCCAGGAATGTAGTACATGCAACTATTCATGTCAGTTAGGCCTCCTCTATCGATCACTACCTCTAGCCAAGTCTCTAAATCCCTCTACCGCTCCACTTATTGTTACTCCTTCCTCCCCTTCCATCAACATTTTCACCTTGCTCACTATTTCTTTCCCTGCTATAACCTTGTTTTCATCGTCTTGATTATTCGGCCCCAACCAAAAGTTCCATACGCCCACTCGTAGGTTGTTGACGTTCTTTCGAACACATTCATACATCTGCGCCAAGCCTTTGCAGGGAGTCCATCGCCGGCCTCTGCTCTTCCTCTTATTATTTACATGGCGGATTCTCTTTTGGAGGAAGAGACATTGTTGGAGGGTTGGAGCCAAGGTTTGGTTCCTTATGAGAAGAAAAGGATTGGCGTCATCAACACCTATGCCAGGTATCCTTACCTTATATAATTTTTCATTGATTATGAAGTGTGCATACAAGCTGACGTATTTGTTGGAAATAGCTTTTCTACTTTATCAAGTCTGATAACATTGTAGAGGACCGTCAGAAAAAACAGGGGATTGTCCCAATCTTAATGGTCATGAAGGTCTTACAAAGGATGCTTACGCATATAATATGGAGGGATTTGAAGGAAGGCCTTAGAAATGGGCGACCAACATGTCGGATTTGAACTTGGCCACCAACAGCTATAGATCTAACCACGTCTCTTGGATATAACAACAATTTGTGCAAGATGCTTTACTGGGTAATATGATTTCGACAATGATGGCGACTTTATTAGCATGCCTCCACTCTCTGTTTATCCCCTGCATTATTACGAATTGTTGACACTGTGCTTTGATCTGTGACCTATTAGAATCGTGTGCATTTATTTTATGGTGCACACCTGGCAAGTGGCAACAATGCGTTCTAGATACAAGACTGCAGTGAAGGGCCATGGGACAAATATTTACAAATATGGTATTTGATAATGCTTTTTATTTACAAATATTTTCTTCTTGGCTCTTGTCTGTGTTTGGAGACAATATGATCTACACCTAGTCATAAAGTGGGGGAATTCCAAACACGTTTTTGGCTTCAAAGAGACTATGGCCTGTGATAGTTATTTTACATTGTTGCTAGTCGCAAATGTTTTCTTTTCTGCTATGGGATGTGATTTTAATTCATACTATTTATTAGTTACAAAGTGAGTGAACTATAAATAATATTCTAGCTTCAAAGAATAGATCTTATACAATTGAAATTCTAATGTAGCACCATTTAAGAGGCAGGCCTCAGAAAATAAAATTGTTCTCATGTACTTTTTACACTAGCAGGATTTTGAATTCTGTAAAATGTTTTCTTTGAGAGATAGGGATGAAATTGCAGTACAGGAAAACATTCATTAATATTGTGTGAAATATAAAGAAAGATAATTAACGCGACATAGATATCTATAAAAAAAACTATACATTTTTATTCTTTCAATTATTATTTTTATAGCTTATTTCAAATGACACACTCTTGCTTTTCATCTCACAGACAGAACAAGTTCACATTCACTACAAACGTTCCCAGGCTATCTTATGCCCTAAAGTTTGATGTGAACTTCAGAACCATAAAAGGTTTGAGTTTTTCTGACTTATATCTCCTTCACTTGCTCCATGCTTTCATTCTAGACTCTAGTCCTGGGTCAAAATTTTGAATCAATGACAATCATTTCAATGCTTAGAGACCAGTCCATTCCTAAAGTGCCTCTATTTTGGAATTTTACTTCAAAATTTGCATCCGGTAGAAAGCCAAATAGTTTAGGGTCATGTTTTTTGGCACATCCCAGTTTTCCCTCTGTTTATACTTGGTTAGAGAAAATTTTATTTTTGTCTTCGCTCAGATTTCTGAAATTTTTTGCTTGCAAAGTTTGAATCAATTGTGTTTTCATGGTCTGGTTGCAAAGTGTTGCTTAGAAAACTTGTGCTTCCATTGAATTTTTTGTATGTTGAAGGAGAAAAAATTATGATCATTCGCTCAGTTTATAATTCTTAAATGTTTAAGTGATAAGGGAGAAATATAAAGTGAATATACAGTCATGTAACGTATGAATTTTTTATTCTAATTTCAGTCTAGGTTTTCACTCTCTCCTAATGCTTTCACTTTTTAGTTAACACATTGCCTTCACTATTTGTTAATTTATTTCAAAAACATGGTATATATACTAGTAATTTTAATGCACAAGTTACAACAACTCTTGCAGTTCAATTACTTATCTTGGATTGTAATGCTTTCTTATATGAACTGTCCAAATCTGGTTCTCTAATATGATTCATGGTTTTCTCTAAGTTAGTCTACTCACAAGACTTAAAAATTACTGACCCCTATTTTCCATCCCTTTAATTGGAAAGAACAATAGAATCCTGGACTTCATTAACTTCTTTCAGGTCTTTAACCAGTCGATGTATAGGTTGTTGCTCCATGAGTATACCATAGCTAAAGCAAATTGATAAGGGAATATATAACACAGATATTAAATTTTGGAGATTTGTTGTTCAACTGAACACTTCAGCTTGACAAAATATTTGCATACTCTATTCCATGAGCATAATAATGTAGGCAATCGAGATTGTTCGAATTGGTGTCAGGAGTGAGGAAACATGGGAGAGTTGACATCTTTGAAATAGAAATATGAGCTTCTAACCTAGAGGTAACCCAGTAGAGAGTGAGCACTTGTATGATATTTATCTTCTGAATTCTTTATGCCTTAGGGTGAAATATTTTGGGTCTTTTGACCAACACAACTTTATAACAATCAATATTATTAGTTTGGGTGTTGTTGTGGCGGTTAGGAGTCAGATAGAATGGATGCATATCTATGTGCAAGTACTCTTATGAGAGAGGAGACAACCTCTTCTATAATGTGAGAACAACTCATTTCTCTAGCTAAAAGTCTTGTGCCCAAGAGGACACTAAAAAGGTTGCCTTTGGCATTATGAAATGATGTTAAGTTGGCTTTCACTAGCTATTTAAATAGAATTATTTTTTGGAATTTTTAATGTATGTGTAAGAGAATTCCTATCTCAAAAACTCATCATTTGGTATCTTAGAAGACTAGAGTGTATGATTCAATCACCAATATAATGATTATATATACTGATATCAAATTTCTCCCATTCTTTTTATGTAGCACATTGTGCTCTAATCTGGCTACTTGTCGGTGATCATGGATGCTTAATGCAATTTTGGATCTTGAATATGGTGCGAAGCTTGAACCAAAAATATATGTCATTAAAACCTGAACTGCCTTAAGAAAATTGTGTTTGTATAATTGGTTTTTAAGTAAGGGTTTATTCTGTAACTGAAAACAATTATTATCTGTGAATGAATTTTGGACCTCAATTGATGTATAACATCATGGTTGTAAAGAATTTATTTGTATTTTTTGGTCTTATTATGACTTTGATTGAATTTATTCTAAAGAAAATATTTTACTATTTTTAACCTAATAAATGTCCAGAGTAACAAGTTTAATAGGTCAAAGAGAATTTCTAAAACAAAACAACATTTCTAATTTGAATGGGTAATAAATGTGGAAAGGACCTATCAACCAAAATTACTTCTATTCAGTGATAGTTACTTGTCATCTCATATATTCGTGGAACTTTTACAGGTACTTGGAGATCCACTTGATAATTTTGTTTCCTTTTTAAAGTGTGGTGTGAAAGGTTGAAATTTGAAAGAAAAAATAGGAAAGATTCCGAGATTACTAAATAGATAACCTTCAAAAGGAAGAAATTATTCACACACTAACAGAGTTGTTACACAACAAAAAAAACACGCACAACAAGAAAATCATATATAACTTTATTAAAAACATTCAAATGATTACAAAAAAAATGTTGCAAATGTTTTCACAAAAACTACTATTGTGTTCTTTCAATCTCTGTTGCTCTTTCTTTCTTCACAAATGTTGCATGTAAATAATGTGAACGACACTAAAACGATAAAGTGGAGTTTAGATAACATATTATCTTCATAGGAACTATTTGATCTATGGAATAGGTGTGGCACACTGGTTGGTTTTCAAACATGGAACCTATTGGATCTTCCCTATTTTTTTTGGCTCCTTTAAGCGCAAATTGCACTCATTCAAGTAATATGAGCCACAAGGAGACAATTAAGTGGAGTGCATGTAACATATATTATTTGGCTAAGAACTATCTAAGTCATGGCATAGGTGTTGGGCATGCAGGTATTTAATTCCCACCTGCCTGAACGTCACTTCTAACATGGTATACACAACTATTTTACTTGTTGCAACTCTAGGACAATGATTCCAAATAAAACAAGAAATATGTATATATTACTCCTTAAATTGCATCATTTCAGCATGTTTATCAATACTTGTGAAGTTTTTTATTCAAATTTTGGTATGTCTTTTCCAATGTTGACTTATGCTTCCATGGGAAAATCCCTCCTTGTAACTTATGGAGGGGCTCAATTATCGATGATTGTTCAAACCTCCCATGTTTTCCTGCAGTAACTCAAGCTTAAAACTGAAAAGGGTTTCTACAACGTGGCATAAGAAGCAAGCATTGGTGCATGGTTGGATTTCAATCATGAAACCTATGGGATTTCCCTAATTTTTGATATTGACTTCTTTAAGTACAAACTACACTCATACGAATAATGTGAGAAACACCGAGACAATAAAGTGGAGCACATATATTAGATAATATTTGAATAGGAAATATCTAAGCCATGGAATAGGTGTGGGATGTGAAATAATTTAATTCTCAGATACTCGAAACTATGCTTTGACATGACATACCTATATGCTTTACTTTATGTAACTCCAAGTCAATGATTTTAAACATAATAATAAATATTTGTATATTATTCCTTAAATTGCATCATTTTAGTTTGTTTCATAAATACTTGTCAAGTATTGACTCAAATATTTGTATTTGTTATCCAGCGTTGAATTATTCTTACATGGAAAAACTCCTACTAAATCAATGAACAATTTACACTCAAGAATGTTTTTCCTGATAATTTAGTTAGGCTTATAGGTGGTAAAATCAGTTGACATGACCTTCAATTATTTTTAATGGTTTGGGTGTTGGTTGAAATATCAAGTGATTATAGTGGACAAGCTCATCTTTCATAACTGAATTCATTTCTATTACACTTAATATATCACGCAATCACATGCATTATTTAATATAGGGTTAAAAGGTATGAAGGTTTATTTTACAGTATGTCCATGCCAGTATTATTTGAAGCAAAAATGGTAGCAGAGAAATAGCTCATTTACTCTGCCCCTTATCGATAATCAACCATAGTTTTGCATTAAAAAATCTGGCTAACCATAATAATTTGTGGCTTCGAGCATCTCATTGACTAGTGATTTTTTGCAGATGAAGGTAACAGAGAGCTAGGATTGGCGTGTTTGTAATGGTAAAATCTACTACATTTTCTTTTTTTTGCACTTAAAGACATCCCTTTTTATTACTCTTTAATATATGTATTTTATTATAGAGAGGTGTGATATGTTTGTAACTACCATATTTGTAAAGTGTTTAGACTCTAGGAGAAAAAGTAGCATCAGATAAAAGAAAGTAAATTAAGGAGAAAAGATAGTGTCTTATGACATAGAACCCTTTTAATAGGTCGATTCCCCAATTCTTTCCCCCTTACACATGCGTCGTAATGGTTCCTCGGTGGCTTGTGAAGAGTTCAATTTTGGAACCGCGTATGCCATTTCATTGTCTTCCTTCCTCTCTTAGGCGTGTGCATTGTGCTATGGGTTATGCTTTCTGTTGGGAATGTTTGCAACCCCTTTCGTAGCATCCTATGGATTGGTATAGGTCCTCCATTTGTCTTATGAGATGACATTCTTCTATTTTACATGGTATTATTACAATAGATAATTGTTGTTAATATTCCTACATTTTCAGTGCTAGCCGCCATGCTAAAATAGTCATGGATGACAGTGTAGAGGTTCTTGGGATTACACTTCCACATATCTTCTACATACGCCTTATCCTGTACTTTATTTACACTTCTCATAGCACCAAGGTCGATGTTGAGTGTTAATACTTTGTCCCTCCCACTAAAAAAAAAATACATCGATATGGGATTTTCCATTGTGAACTCGGTCGCAACAAAGCACGCCTTTTCTTTTCTAATTCGTTAAGCAATTTAATTGTTTCTTCTATTTGAAAAACATGCCACATTTGGACTTTTTGAGATTGATGAGAAGGTTAAAAAATAAATTTACAAGCTTCCCTATAAGCAAGATTCCCTTTATCATTTTATGGTTCCATCCATCTTCCCCTCACCTTCATGTTCTCCTCTATCAAATTCCTCTAACAAATTTATTGAATACATATTCGTCCATTCCCACCTCCTCACTCTTCACTCCTCTACCTGCTCCCTTTCGGTGTTCACATCGCACTGCTTTGCAATTATCAAAGCGTGATTAGGCCATAAGATGTGATCTAGGCATAAGATGTGAGGCGTAAAGCACTGAAATAACAGAGTAGATTTTGCTGCCTGTAAGACCTCTCGAAACCCTAACACGATTTTATGCCCCAACATTTTTAGTTTTTAAAGTTTTTTTTTTTTTTTAAATCTAGAAAAAACCAAACCCTGCGAATTTTGGGACGAATATCAACGCATTTTATGGGTTGTCATGAAATTCGCCGGATTTATAATTTTGTAAAATTCGGCGAATTCTGTGACACAGGGCCTGTACCTATTAAAGTCTTCTCAATCAAATACCAGGTTTAATCTGCACGACAAGCATCCCTAGTAGAACGCTTTGGATTCCTTAGAACTAACTTGGGCCTAAGCAAGATTTGTTTTGGGACGGTTAAAAGATGATGTTCGAAATTCTGTGTTTGAATGCTTGGTATAATTCAAGTGCAACTGCCCTGGTCTGTGCTCGTGTTGTAAGGGCCTTGGACACCCTGCACATGTAGCACACCTCTGCGCAAACACGTGCCATCCTTGCAACTCTTGTGCAACCTTGCAAGCTCATGTAATGCCAAAAAACACTTTGTGAGCCATTAGAATCTGCCCAAGTCACAACGGCCACATCAAGACTTCGTGCCACACCAATTGGCACTTTTAGAGTTCGCACCATGTTCACAACTGTCAACATACTGTGCATTTGGAAATCCAACTGTCACACCTAGAGGAAGGTGAATCGTCATCTGCTACGCATCATCATCCGCCATTTTCAACTTAAAATCATTAAAAAAAATCCCTAACTTAAAAAGAACATAACCTAACCATAATTTCACCCTAAAAGACTCCCCCAAAAACCTATTTATACACCCAGCCCCTCTTGTTAATTCACACACTCATATTTTGGCATTTTGCTAATTCTGAGCTTGAAGGAGAGAGAGAGCTTGAAGGAGAGAAAGAGAGAGAACCATACCGGGGATGTCTGAGAGAGAGAACTTGAATGTATTAAGTTATTAACTATTATGTTTTGAACGGTATGAATCAAAACAAACTCAAGTCTCAATTCTCAAAGTATTTGAAATCTGTTTTCACGTTCCATGAATAATTGTATGAGTATTAAATTTCAATAAGTATGCAAATGCTTCTTTAAATATATATATATATATAGATATATATATAAAGAAGCATTTGCATACTTATTGAAATTTAATACTCATACAATTATTAAATTTAATACTCATACACACACACACACACACACACACACACATATACCTACAGTGTACCGTACCCAAGGTTTTTAAAATTTGCTGTTTCAGCGTACCCGGCCCTGTACCAAAACAGTCTAGGTTACAAAAGTCAACTCATTGTGTGATTATTGTTTTTTGTAATTGCTTTCTTGTAATTATTCTTTCTAAATTTATAGAAGTAGCAATATTCTACTAATCTCATGTATTCAAACATGTAATAGTTTGTTGCTGTTTTTGTTTTTTATTGCATGTTCTATAACTAAGTAATTTAGTAGTTATATAACTGGGTTGTCCTCCGTGCTGCCATTCTAGAACAAGAGCTTTCACATGCTTGTAAACATGCGATCACAACATCAAAAAGGACATCCAATTGGTTATATATCAGAATACTTGAAAGAACGTCGACACAAGTGTAAGATGGTTGATTCCCAGAAGCAGCGTTCTAATGCCTCTTTAGATGTCGAACAACTCATTTGGGATGCTCTCGAGGAGAAACAAATTGTGCTTTTTGGAAAATTCCGAGAACTCTAGATGCAGCTGGGTTGAACATATTATTATTTTGTGCATCCTTCAATCTGCTGTTTCAACATTAAATTCCTTTCAAAGTTCAAGTCAATCAAGACATTCCTAAGGTAAATTTGGCACCACAACACTGGATAGTTGGATTTATCAATTAAATGCGTACTTTTCAGTCAAATGCTTTAGTGATGTAGAGAATAGCATATTTGCTGTGCTAAAGATATCCATATCAGTAGCACACTAGTGGGAAGCTTATGATGCACAATGCGAAGAGGAGGACCCTTGGTGCAATTTTGTCAACACCATGCAAATCAAATACTACCCCACAAACACTAAGAGGATGAGTACATCAAGATTTAGTAGTTTTGTCAATTCAAGGAGCAGTTGGTTCAAGACTACACTTACATCCATGTGTGAAAACACAATAGAGCCACATAAGGTGCTGAAGTACATCAATGGACATCACCTAATATCTGTGCCAAGATGGTATTCTTGACCTCAAACACATTGGGGAAAGCATACACAATGTTGCTAAGATTGAGGCCAAAGACAAGATAAAGCAGAATTTTTCTTCATTTGGCGCCATGCGCAAGAGAAAACCTGCGCTTGATGCAAACTCCAAATCCTCTTGCGCCAAAACAACACATGCTATCCAAAGGGGGACAATACACAACACAAACCATTTATGCAACCTCCAATGGCCTCAACACCATTAGCACCAAAGAAAGGCAAGAAGCAAGGTTACAAGTGGTGCCATTACACCACACAAGCTCACATAATGATTATGGGTGTCGTGCACAACAATATTTAATTGTGCAATCTACATTAGGTCTTGCACAAGCATAAGACACTGATTCATATGCTACTTGTCAAAGCGCCAACACTTCTACCATCAACACTTCATAAGAACACCTCATCTACACTAAGTGTCGGGTCAAGGGCTGGCCCCTTTATGTCATCATTGACAACAAGAGTTAAACACCTAGTTCTTATTGTTGAAGCTCATTGTCATCCATTGTCCTTTCATTGTGGAACATGCAGTTTAACGCCTAGGTCTCATTGTTGAAGCTCACTGTCATCCATAGTCATTAGAATGGCTACAAAAAGGGAGAAATATTCAAAGTTTGTCAACAAAATGCTCTTTCGAGTATGGAGTCAAACCCATGTGACTTCACAATCACTTGTGATTGCAAATCTACGATATCCTGCTTGAAAGACCATGTGTATGATTACGATGGAACTTATCAAGCTAAGCCACAACATTGAACCATCTGAGTCAAAGACCACATCTTCAACATCTTGGGATCCCCTCCAAAGACCAAAGTCACTTTGGTATCTACCAAACGATGTGCAAACATCCGCACACACAAAAGTGTATGTTAGTTCGTGGTACGTCTAGAGACACCTACACAAGAGACAGCATGTGCAACTGGCAGCAAGTATACATTGGTAGTGTGCTATATTGTGCTATCATCACAACTTGACAAGTTATTGCAACAATATAGAGACGCCTTTGAAGAACCAAATGGACTTTCCACACGTTACATGGTTAAGCAATGTATTGATTTGGTTCCTAATCCTGTCTTCTGAACAGTTCTTGTTCTACCACAAGCTCATGTTGGGAGAATGTTGAAATTTGGTGCTAGATCCAAGAGCTTATTTATCAAGGCAATAGTAGACCAAGCTCTTCTCTTTGTGGCAATTCAATAGTTCCCACATAGAAAGATGGTTCATGACGTGCATCAACTATCATGTGCTCAACAAGATAATGGTGAAGAATAGGTATCAACAACTGTGCTTTGACAACCTTTTAGATGAGCTCCTAGGTGCACAATATTTCACCAGGAATAACTTGAAGTCAGATTACCATCAAGGTTTAGTCCATTTTAAAGACATTTGGAAGACATCATTCAAATCCAAGGAGGGATTGTATGGATGGTTGGTCTTTCCCTTTGGCTTGACCAATGTGCCAACAACATTCATGTGTTTGGCGGATGACATACTTAGGCCCGTCACCAACTCATTCGTCATCATCTACTTGGATGACATTCACATTTTCAGCAAGACTTGGGAAGAACATATTGCGCGGCTTGGACAAATTGTGCAAGCACAAGTTGTTATCCAACTTATACAAGTGTACTTTGGTGCACTGAAGATTCAATACTTGGGCTTTGTCATTGATTGTGTGGGCATCCATGTAGATCTAAAGAAATTTAAAGTGAATTTATATTTGGTAACTTTGCGCGATCTTATAGAGATCATGTGTTTTTTTGACTTATTGACTTCTACTATAGGGTTTTTCTTAGATTCTTGCGCATATCTTGGCCACAAATTCAAATCATGCATGCCAAAGTTGCATTCCACTGGACAACTATTTGTAACATCACACATGCACATTTGAGGAGCTCAAACAACGCCTTTGTGTGCCACATGTTTCCTATGAATGCCTGACATCATCCACTCCTTTGAGATTGGGACTCAATGCATCAATCTATGCACTCTAGTCTTAGTACTCACATTACATGGACATCAATCACATATCATTTAGACATTCAACAACTTGGTCTAGTGTTATTCCATCTATGTAAAAGAGTACATCATTCAAGTAGTCAAAAAATGTCGCCACTACATCTTGGGTAAGGAGACAATCATTCACTCATATCATAGGCTGCTTCAATTTTTGTATGCTCAAAGCAAGCTAGAAAATGCACGCCATATGAAGCAGTGACATACTTGTAAGAATTCCATTTGGTGTTCAAGCACAAGAAGGGAAAAGACAACAATGTAACATATTGCCTTCAATGACCTTCTGTCTGGGCGTTCATTACAATGCTTGACATAAAAACTGGGTAGCTGGTACGTGGGTATGGTGCTGGTATGGGTACGGGGATCCGGTACATTGATACAACAATTTTTTTTGGGGCCCGGGTACGGCACTTGGGTACGGCAGTACAATATACACAAAATATTAAAAATATTTTGAAAAGTAACAAGATAAGCAAAATTCCAACCTTACACATGCATAGATTAAACAAATTTGAAATATACGTAAGTGAAATAGCGACAAAAGTTAAAACATATTGATAATTCATTGTTCGAACTTATAAGCAGTACATTGTTCAAATCAAAATGTTACAATGTATTATGTAACATTGTAAACACAAAAATGAAGATACATCAACATTCTAATTAGTAATAGTCTAATGGCTTTGCATCTTCTCCAATGTCTTCAATGAGAGCATCACTACCATCATGTGGTTCATTAGAACCACAAGCATCAGGAGTAGAACTAGAACTATTAGTAATGCCGCTCCCGCTAGCCCCACTTTGCAGCTCACGCAGAGTACTATCTAGGTCCAGGTCTAGCAATGAAAGTTGGGCAATGGGAACATCCAAGTTTGGAGTCTCTGGGTCTATATCCCAACATTTTGTTGGCCCTTTCCAGTACTCATCCTTCTTATGTGATACCGCAAAGTCAATGCAAAATTAAAATTTTAAATTTATAAAAGTAAAAAAGAAAGAGTTAACAAATTAAAAAAATTAAAATCTTACTTGTGATAAAACTTTTATTGCAAGTGGCATGAGGTGGGTGTATGCTTGTCCATGGAGGTACCACCACGAATAAGCATCCATCCTGTATTTGTCACGAAGAGCGCCAATGGAGTGATCCCTAGAGGATATGAAATTCACAAACTCACCTCTAACCATGTCTTCTACTTCTGGATCTGGGAAGATTCTAGCAAATGCCACCTTATATCCCTCACTAACTTCAACATCCCTATATGGTGGGACCCTCCTAGGCAAAGAAAGGATCTCTGCGCTATAGTATTTTGGAGTCAAGGCAAAAGCAAGAAGATGCAATGGAGTAGTCATTTTGTTCCACCTTTCAAATAAATGTGACTGCACTTCCTTGAAGAAGGTCTCTGTAGGATCTTGCTCTTTGACATTTATGATGGTCTTAATTGACTCAATCATTGAGTCAATTCCATCATAATTCTCTCCCATGCATGGATGATCCATATCAACAAATCTCAACATACTCATGACGGGCTCAATAAAACTAAGCAAGTAATCCACACGATCCCACCATGCTTCATCCAGGATCAACAATTTCACATTTCTAGCCCTCTCACTGTTTGCTTGCCTCCATACACTCCAAAGGTCACTAATAACCATGCCACTCAATGCCTCTCGCACCTTCACAAGCCGTCTCAAGACGAGCGTGTGCGAGGCAAATCGAGTCTCAACAACCTAATATGAAATCAAAAGAAAAAAAATTAAGACAAGTAAATTTAAAACATTCAAAATTCTAGCAATTACAAACTTATAAAATTAATTTAATGAATTTATAAAAATGAATTTTAAAAACTAATAATTAATTATTATTTTAAAAAATTAAAAAGAATGTTACGGGTTACCTTCAATAGCTGCAATGTCGAGAATTTACGAAAGATGGCTTGGGACATGTGGTGGTTGCTGACGAACATTTGAATCTCACTTGCCTCCTCATATACTTGTTTGATCCAAACAATTTTTGTGCCCAATTTTTTTAACATTAAGTTGAGGGAATAAACCGCACAAGGTGTTCAGAATATGTGTCCATACCGTGCCTCAACCAACAACCTTGCAACTCTACAATTTTTTGCATTGTCCGTTACAACTTGGACAACATTTTGAGGCCCCATCGCCTCAATAGATTCTATGAGGATGTTGGCAATGAATTGGGCATCCGTCACTTGCCCCTCACAATTAATAAGCCTGAGAAACATTGCCCCTTTAGGACACACGACAACCACATTGATCAATGACCTATTTGTTGTATTTTTCCATCTGTCAGAAACGATGGACACTCCTATTTCGAGCCATTGATTCTTGATGGGTAACAATGAGTCTTCAATTTTTTTTCTTTCTTTTGACAATAAGGTGGTGCACACCTTTTCATACCCTGGGCTAATGTACCTTTTAGGGGCTTCATTAATACATCTCACCATATCTTGCCAATATGGTGATCTAACAACATTAAATGGGACACCACATGCATAAATAAAGCGTCCAACACTTTGGTTAGCTATGTCCCTGCTTTCATTATGGAATGCCCTTTCCAAAGATGGAGGTGAATCCTCTTCCCCTCCAGTTGCAATATGTGTAGACAAATGGGTGATCTGGGGCCACGACATCAACAAAAGGAGAAACAGGTGGCTTGCTAATGCTATGTGATCTTCATTTTCTTGCCATAGGATGATTGGATTTTAATGCAATTGCTGCATCTGCTTCCTCTTGCTCTTTGATGTATGCAAGGGTCTTTGCATGTGGCGACCCCTTTCCATCAAACCCTCCACATGTTCTAATTCCGTGGCCAATAGCCCCACACAAATGGGCTTTCACCCGACTGTAGGAGCTCTTAAATTGCATATTACATTGAGAGCAAACCCAAACAAAGCCCCCTCCACTTGGTAACTGTTCTAGTTGTTTGACATGCCTCCTAAAGGGGGAGGATGGATCACTTTTGTTAGGGAGACCTTTACTACCTTGACCCACAGAACTAGAACTCGCAGCCATTTTAAGTTTTTGAATTGCACAATGCATTTAAAAAAAAATTGAAAACAAATTTAGTCTTGAGAAAATGTTGAAACTTTAAAATTTAAATTTAAATGAAATCAAATGTAGAAAAATGAAGCTTAAAACAATAACAATAAACAAACAAAAAAAACAACTAAAAAATAATAAAATATTAAATGCAAACTAAAATACTTTAAAAAAATCACAAAATACTTACCTCAATACAACCAACACCAATAATGCAAGTTGCTTAAACTCCTTGGCACTTATTGCAAGCTCCTTCAACTATATGGCACTTGAAATCAACCCTAAGCAATTGAAAATAGTGGAAAAATTGAAGGTGAGAGTCAAGTATGCAAAGAAGCAAGAATGCAAATGTGAGGTAAATGACTTGTTTTTGTTATAGAGTTTGGGGGCACAAATTTGGGTTTAAAAGAAGTTTAAAAAGTTGGGTTGACTTCTTTTTTGACCAAAAAACAAATAAAAAATAAAAAATCCGTGTATACTTGGCAGGTACGTCTGGATACGGGCAGGGTTTTTCTTGCAGGGCCCGAGTACGCTCAGGTACGTTTGGGTACGCCCGGGTATGTCTAGACGTACCCGGGCATACCCGGGCCCTGCAGGAAGAACCTTGCCCGTATCCCCTACAAACTAAACCCGAACCCCGTACTTGGGACGTACTGAACCGGTACCTGTTGTCTTTAGGGCACGTATCGGCTATGTAGCATAAAAATCCACAACTTGCCCTACTGGGCATCTCTCTACTCAACCGATTAAAACTTCACGATGGCCTACACCACCCAATATGATGCCAATTTTATACGTCCAACCAACTTCTGTACAAGCTCGACCATCTCTGTGTTCTTGCTGGTGCACCTTGCCAAAGACTCATTTGTGAGGTACACTACTCTAAGGTAGTGGGACACTTTGGTTTTACCAAGACATTGACACCTATACAACACTTCTACAGGCCTCGTATGTGCACATATACCAAACGCCACATTAAGTCCGTCGTTCCTTGTAGCATCTCCAAGCCCATGAACAAGATGATAGGGCTATATACACATCTACTGGCTCCCTCCTAGCCATCTAGTGGCATGGATTTTCTTGACTGAACTACCTACGACGAAGCACTAAAATGATTCTATGTTTGCTGCAGTGGATAAATTTGAAATTACTTGATTAATTATGATTATCACCAGCAATAGAACACCAAATAGCACAATATTGCAGATAAATTCTCTCAATATGAAAGTATAATAGCTTGGCCACTTCGAGGGGGCAACCTCCAAAACATATAATAAGACTCAAATACTCAACATAATGATCATCCACTACCTATAACCCCTATTTATACTATTCCTATGATATGGCCATCAACAAGGCCGACCAACCAATGATAATAGATCATATATGAAAGAGATACATCATGATAAGAAGTTATGATAGCCACAAGTCGGCTATATCCATCCCATGTAAGATATATAATTAAGGGTGTAACATGCCCCTCCCCTTCAAAGCAACATTGTCCCCAATGTTGGGAAGCCCTAGATGTTGCTGCATGAATGCTTCATCTTCCCATGATGCATCCTCAATATTCATATTCTTCCACTTGATCAGGTACTCGGTAATGACTCTGGTCCTCAGTCTTTTGGTGCATGTCTGAAGAATGCCTTCAGGTTCCAATATGATCCTTCCTTCCTCGTCCAGTTCTGGAAGCACTGATTGGGTGGAAATGTGCTACCCAATAACTTTCTTTAAGCAAGAAACATGGAAGACTGGATGTATTCTACTTCCTGGAGGGAGCTCTAGCTTATATGCCACACTACCAATTTTCTGCAAAACTCGGTAAGGACCATAGTATTTAGGAGCAAGCTTATTATCCTTTTGTTGTTGTTTTAAGGATAACTGCTTATATGGCTGTAACCTTACAAAAACAAAGTCTCCCTCTTCAAAGTGTCACTCACTTCTATGTTGATCAGCCTGTTGCTTCATACGGTTTTGTGCCCGTGCCAAATTTTCTCTAAGACTAGAGAGTACCTCATGTTGATGTTGAATGTGATCTTCGACTGCTCTCACCTTTGGTTTGACTTTCAAGCCAGATATGAGTGATGGAGGATGGTACCCATAAAGTGCCAGAAATGGAGACATTTTGGAGGAGGTATGAAATGAAGTATTGTACCACCATTCTGCCAGTGGCAACCATTGCACCCAACGTTCTTGTTTATCTGAAGTAAAACATCGAAGATATCCCTCTAAACATTTATTTACCACCTCAGTTTTCCCATCTGATTGGGGATGATAAGAGGAACTCTGGGCTAGTTGGGTACCTAGACAAGAGAACAAATCAGTCCAAAAGTTACTTGTAAATATTGGATCACGATCACTTACTATAATTTTTGGCGTGCCATGGAGCTTTTGAACTGTATCCATAAAAGAGATGGCAACTGTACTAGCTGTGAAAGGATGAGCCATGGCACAAAAATGAGCATATTTGGTAAGTCTGTCTACCACGACCATGATGACACTTTTCCCTTCTGATTTAGGTAATCCTGTGATGAAATCCATTGATACCTCTTCCCATCTCTCACTAGGAATAGACAGAGGTTGGAGAAGACCAGGTGTCTTAATGGTCTCACCCTTATTTTTTTGGCAAACCAAACATTCTGCCACAAATTTTTGAACATCTCCTTTCAACCCCTCCCAAAATAAATCCTTCTTAACTCTATGATATGTTTTCAGGACCCCAACATGGCCACCTATTGGAGAAGAATGTAGCTCTGAAAGAACATGGTGTTTAAGTGTAGAGTTCTTACATAGATATAACCGATCTTTGTACCACAATGTATCCCCCTTCCATATAAATTGATCTGATATGGATGGATCTACCTGGAGATTTTGAATGAGAGTATGTGTGGTTGCATCTTTCTTCCATTCTTCACATGCTTGATCTACCCAATCTGCATTTAGTATAGAGATGGCACATAACAATGCTTCGGCAGACTCATCCCTCCTAGACAGAGCATCAACGACCAAATTTTCCTTTCCTTTCTTATAAACAATCTCAAAGTCATATCCCAACATCTTAGTGACCCATTTTTGTTGTTCTTCTGAAGATAGACATTGCTCTAAGAAATATTTCAAACTATCATGATCAGTTTTTACCTTAAAATGTCTACCCATCAAGTATGGTCTCCATTGTTTGACTGCATGTAGTATTGCCATCATTTCCTTTTCATAGGTGGGCTTTAACAAATTCTTTCCTTTTAGTTGTCAGGCTCTCAAAAGCAATGGGGTGTCCTTCTTGCATTAGTACTACTCCGATTCCATTTCCTGAAGCATCACACTCAACTACGAAAGTTTTGGAGAAATCTGGGGTTGCCAATACTGGAGTGGTGCACATAGCTACCTTCAATTTTTCAAATGCCCTAGATGCTTCCTCATTCCACTGAAAGGAGTCCTTCTTCAATAATTTTGTGAGTGGTGCTGCTATACTGCCATAGTTTTTGACAAATCTGTGATAATACCCTGTGAGACCTAAGAAACCTCGTAATTGTTTGAGGGTTCTTGGGGTTTCCCATTCCACCATGGCCTGGATCTTGTGAGGGTCCACCTTAACACCTTCATGAGAAACAATATGGCCCAAGTATTCCACTTTCTGTACCCCAAAAGAACACTTTGAAGGCTAGGCATAAAGTTGATGTTTCTCTAAGGCTTCTAAGACAGTATTGACGTGATGTAAGTGTTTCTCCCATGATTTGTTGTAGATGAGTATATCATCGAAAAATACTAAGACAAAATTTCTTAGGAATGGTCTAAATACTGAATTCATCAAGCTTTGGAATGTGGAGGGAGCATTGGTAAGACCAAATGGCATCACTAGGAATTCATAATGGCCTTGATGAGTTCTGAAAGTTGTCTTATGAATATCTTCTTGCTTGACTCTAATTTGGTGATACCCAGAACACAGATCTAGTTTTGTAAAATAAATGGCACCATGCAACTCATCTAATAAATCATCAATGACAGGAATAGGAAACTTATCTTTGATAGTGAACTTGTTAAGCTCTCTATAATCTGGACACATGCGCCATCTTCCATCCTTACGATGCACCATCACCACGGGAGCAGAATAGGCACTCTGACTGTGACGAATAATACCCATTTCCAACATTTCCTCCACCATCTTCTCGATCTCACTCTTTTGCACATATGGATATCTATAAGGCCTGATGTTGGGGGGTTGGCTTCCTGGAATCAACTGAATAGCATGATCATGCTCTCTTTCAGGTGGCAATCCTCTTGGTTCCTTGAAGACAACTACATGTTGATTAATAACCTTTTGAAGATCAGGATGCAATACCTTCATTTGCGGTTGGACTTCTATAGAGAATAATCGATGCTACAAAACCTTCAGACCCCTTTTTAAGAATCTTCTGCATTTGGTGAGAACTCACCACTAGAGGATCTTTAGCTTGTAGACCTCGAAGTTCAAATTTTTTACCCTCAGAATGAAAGCGCATGAACAATTCCTGGAAATTTATCTCTATGGTGCCCAAAGTAGTGAGCCACTGAACACCTAAGACAATATCAGCTCCTCCCATGGGAATAGAAAACATCATAGATTCCAATGTGTAATCACCCATCATGATTTTGATTTTATGGCATTTACCTGAACATTGGACTGTGCCACCATCTGCAATCATTACTTGAAATTCAGGTGCTGGGTAGATGAAACAATTTAGTCTTGCTGCCAACTTATGATTGATGAAATTATGTGTGCTCCCTGAATCAATCAAGACTGTTACCTTCTGCTTCTTAAGATAACCCACAACTTGAAGGGTTTGTGGAGTACTAATACCTGATAGAGCATGACATGAAATAGTGGGCTGAGGATCTCCAGATTCTTCCTCTAATTTTTCCACTTCCTCTGTTGATGTTGCCTCATATTCTTCCTCATCACCAGATCCTTCAATGTAGAACAATTTTTTCTCAGAACATTTATGATCTGGTCTATATTTGCTATCACAGTTAAAGCATAACCCTTTGGCTCTTTTTTCTTCAATTTGTTGAGGTGTCAACCGAATTGGCCGAGGGTAAGAAGGAGACAAGGTGTTACGATCTTTTATGCTAGAAAAGGACTGCCTTCTACTGGAAAGAAATTTTTCCTCTACTCGACGTGCCATGATAATAGAATCAGCAACCTTGAGTGGGTTAAACATGCATACCTCATGCTCAATGTGGTCCTTAAGACCCCCAAGAAATAGGTCATTCAAATACTCTTCTGTAATATCCTCCACACGCAAGGACAAAGTTTGGAATTGATGGACATACTCCTTAACTGAACCAGTTTGGCGTAACTTTGCTAATTGGCTGAAGTAATTCTCAGAAACACTAGAACTATAGTGTAATTGAAGCTCTTCAGTGAAAACTATCCAGGTGACATTTAGGCCATTCTTCTGCCTTTGAGCACATAACCAACGATACCAAACAAATTGATCAGGTTCTAGGTATAAGGATGCCACAGTTACCTTTTGTCCTCCTGGGATCTGATGGAGATCAAAGAAATTTTCCATTTGGGTAATCCAATTGAGTGGATCCTTTCCATCAAATTTACGCATTTCAACTTTTGGAATCATGCCCCTCCATTGGTGAGAAGATCCACTTGAATGATTAAAGGATCCTCCCTGATTGGAGTGATTTGGATCTGTGTGACCATTTCTAGTGGAACCCATATGAATGGCATTGGAAGTTGTATTTGAAATAATATGCAACAACTCCTGCTGCATTGCATGAAAATCCTTTTGAATCTCACTCCTAAGGCTACCTTTCAGTTGATGAAGCTCAACATTAAGGTCATCCTTACTCACCATATTGTTTACCCTTTCCTGAAGTTGGATGACCACCTCAGATACTCCCAAACCAGTAGACTCTGAAGCCATATCTTCCTTATTTGGGGTCATTCCTGGAGTTTCTTGTCCTTTTCCTTGGCCTCAGGTAGATCTACCAGCCATGACGAAGGGTTTGGGCCTAGGGGTAGACTTAATAGGGCATAATTTTAGGGTTTAGGGTTTCATAATTTTTTTGGCCGAATATAGGAATTTATAAAAAAAAAACCCTAGCTATTTTTTTGAGGGGTTTCCGAAAATATAAGAAATTTGAAAATTTTCCAAAAATTACGCCCTAGGGAGCCAAATTATGAATAAATATAGAACCATAATAACTTTTGCAAAACAAGTCAAAACTTATTGAAATTTGGAGAGAAGCTTACTTGACTTATTTCACCACACCACAAAAAAAATTGCAGAAAAATTCGCTACCAATCTTGAGATATAGCCAAACCTTCAGAATTAGGGTTTGACATCGTCCTGGCCGAGATCAAGCTCTGATACCACTTGTAATGAAATTACTTGATTAATTATGATTATCACCAGCAATAGAACACCAAATAACACAATATTGTAGATAAATTCTCTCAATATGAAAGT
The DNA here is from genome assembly GCA_019776745.2 of Taxus chinensis. Classification (NCBI taxonomy): domain Eukaryota; kingdom Viridiplantae; phylum Streptophyta; class Pinopsida; order Cupressales; family Taxaceae; genus Taxus; species Taxus chinensis. Next base: position 234,599,868 of record CM034157.1, on the reverse strand, counting down.
ATAATAGCTTGGCCACTTCGAGGGGGCAACCTCCAAAACATATAATAAGACTCAAATACTCAACATAATGATCATCCACTACCTATAACCCCTATTTATACTATTCCTATGATATGGCCATCAACAAGGCCGACCAACCAATGATAATAGATCATATATGAAAGAGATACATCATGATAAGAAGTTATGATAGCCACAAGTCAGCTATATCCATCCCATGTAAGATATATAATTAAGGGTGTAACAAGTAGACAAAGCACAATTTTTTTTACAATACATGCAACATGTTGATCAACAAGTTCAACGGATCCTCTTGTGCCAAAAAAAATACAAAGAGCGCCATGATACACAATGCACACCTCATGTATTCAAGGTGGGTGTTAATGTTTGGTTACATCTTTTGAAGGAATGCAATTTCAAGGGTCCCCATAGGAAGAAAAGCCTCTGAGTTATGGTCCTTACACCATATTGTGTGTAGCTGGAGGGAACTCCTTGTCCTCAATTTACCACAATACTTGGATCTTCATTGAAAATTTGATGTGGAACTCCATAAGCCATGTTTTTCACTCTTGCTTGAGCTAGCAACAACTCACCATTCTTTTAACTTGGATCATGAACTCTTTTAGATAGTGCTAAAGGATTAGATTGTCATAGTCACAACTATGCGCACCCACCAAGGCACACATCAATTGTTTAGAGTAATCAAGGCAGGACAATATGTTGATCATGTTTAGTGATACAACCCTCAACAACTTCAGGTTCAATTCTTGCAGCTAAATGTGATGGGGGCCATCACTCCTCAAGGAAGGATGAATAATTTGTGTGCAGTTGGAATGGTCCGTGCTCTCCTACTAAGAGTCTTGTGCACCACTGTGACCTCTGTACAAACTCCCATCGTTTGCGCAACTCCCGCACAACCATTTGAGCACAACATCAAGAAACACATTGTGTGCAACAATTAGACTATGTGCAAGCCACAACAGTTATGTGGAGACTTCATGCCACATTGTGTCATCCTAGGTGGCACTTTCAAAGCTTGCACTAGTTAGCGTACTTGTTAACATACTGCACATTTAGAAGTCCAACTATCATCTACAGGAAGACAAACCATCATTTGTTGCATAAGTTGAATTGTTTTGTTACTGTTGTTTTTTGCAACTACTTTCTTATAAAGATTTATTATAAAAGCTAAACCATTTTATAATTATTGTTTTTCGCAGTTGCTTTCTTATGATGACATATTGTAACCATTCGACCCTAAGAGGGGATGACAAACTCCGTATGGTCACTTGTTCACGTTCCAACCTAGGCAAATTAGTTACGAAAAGTCTCCCTTATTGTGATCATGAGAATCCTAGTTCGCAACCTTACTACATTGTGTACCCATATGCGCCATATCCTATTATCTCTCACCGAATAGAAGTAGCAATATTCTACTAATCTAATGCATTCAAATATGCAATAGTTTATTGTTTCATTTTTCTATTGAATGTTTTATAACTCAATGACTTACTAGCTAATTGGAGTGTCCTACATACCACCATCTTGGCCCTGTGGTATGGATCATATTATGTCAACGACATAAAGGAGGGACAATCAAGACGCTAGGATTACAATAGATTTCATCACAAGGCTATCTAAATCATAGGGTATGAGTGATTCTAGTGGTGGTGGACAAACTCACTAAATACATTCATTTTTGTGCTCTTGCTCACACATTTTTTACTAGAACGATGGCAATAAAACTTCAAGAGAGATTTCAAAACCTATGTAGGATTCCAAGGCATAGTCAGTGACAAGGATTCTATCTCGACAAGTAATTATTGGGAAGAGATGTTTGCAATTTTGAGTACAAGACTGGTTCTCAACTCCTATCACTCTTAGTCTGATGGTCGGAGATTTTGTAATCAAATGCCTTGAAGCATAATTTGTTGTTTCACCATAGATAAACACTCTTAGTGGGTCAAATGGCTTCCTTTGAAAGAGTGGTGGCATGACACTACCTTTCACACATTAACTAAGATGATTTCATTTGAGGCAGTCTATAGATATTGCTCACCAACCACTACCTACTTGCAAAGTCACTCAAAGTGACAGCTAGTTGAAGATCACATCCAACACCACAAAAAGTCCTCCAAATCCTCTAAGGAAGATTTGATTGTAGCCCAAATAGGATGAAACAAACAAACCAGCTTAGGAGTGAGGCGATTTCAAATTGGCATTTGGGTCTTTGTTAGCTTCATCCATACAAGCAAATGTCTCTCAAGCACCAAAAAAGGCCACATTTTTGCTCCTAAATTCTCTGGTTCCTACAAGGCCATTTGCAAGATTGGCAGCATCACTTATAAATTGGAGTTTCCCCCATCATTGCAGGTTCATCGTGTCTTTCCATGTGTCTTGCTTAAAGAAGGTTATAGTTAAATCAGATTCTAGTCCTGACAAAACTATTGGAGCTTGATGTGTAGGGAAGAATCAATATGGAAATATAAGTAGTCCTCAAGAGGCAGGTGAAGCAACTGTGCAATAGGGTTGTCATAGAATAACTGATCAAATGGAAGAACCTGCCAATGGTAAATGCTTGGGAGGATGAGCAATTCATGCAAAAGCATCCTCAATTTGCAAGCATTTTGTTTAACTTATATTCGAACAGGGAGGGTATGTTATGCACATGGTCCCTACATGATCATTAGCCTCACTGTGTGTGTATGTGATGTGGCATGCTTAACTGTTGAATACCTGACTAGTATTTCCTATGTTCTAGCCTTCTTGGTATTTAAGCCGAATAGGGATTAGGGGTTGATTTAACCTATTTCTGCCTATTTAAGTAGGGATTAGTACTTTATTTGGGGATGATCATTGTGAAATTCAATTCTTGGCTTAGGCTTCTTGAGGTTGTCCCCTCAAAGTGGCATAGCTCTTTAATTGGGGATGGTCATTGTGAAATTCAGTTCTTGACTTAGGCTTGTGGAGGTTGGCCCCTTGAAGTGGCATAACTTTTAAATATGATATTTTGGTAGCCTAGCTATCATTTACCATTTTAGGTCATTTCTTTATTGCTATGCTTTTTTATTCACATCATCATTATGTGGAATTGTTGTTATTTCTGTATCTGTCTTATTGCACCTGCTTAACACAAATATCACTTTTATCTCTTTTATTTCTTTATTTTCTGTGCGTCTGTTTTTGTTATTTTAATTGGTTGCTAGCAACATTAATATATATTTCATTTCAATCATCTTTATTGGTAATTCAGTCCATAGTGCGCATACTCGTATTCGGCAAATACTTGTAAGACCCAAAAAAATTGTCTTGGCAAAAACTCAGCAAGACTCGGCAAATATTCGGCAATACTCGACAACTTTAAAAAAATGCAAATTTCTTTGAAAAACATAAATTTTAAGCAAAATATAAAAAAAAGTCTCTCCAAGAACTTGTGAGTATTCGTGAATATTTGCCAAAAACTCATTTGTGCAGGTTTTGGTGAGTTTTTAGGCGAATACTCGGCTGTGGAAAAAAATGGTGAGTACTTGCCGACTATGCATACTATGATTCAATCAATGCTTTGAGATTATTTTCTTTTACTATCAGTAGTTTCCCCTCCCCCACGCCATCCCCCTACAGTGGGACATGTTTGTGGACCATGCCAATTCAAATTGGCCTCATGACAAATGCCAACTAGATAGGTTACTCAACTACCTCAACAAGCTGTCGTTTGAAATAAAATTCAGAATGGAGTTGGAGAAGGATTGAATGATTTTCTCCCCTTAGATGTCTTGGTTTCAAGGAGGCTAGATGCCTCACTCTCCCATGAGTCTATGTAAAGAAAACACAAATGTTTATCTCGAGCTGACTCACGCCACCTCCCAACTCGTCAGCAGTTCTTAATACTTCGACAACACGAGCCTTAATAATTTCGTATGAAAAATTCCTACAAAAAGAGAAGGCTCACCTCTTTTGGATTCTTAAAGAGAATGATTATGAGGAGAGCCACATGAGGATTGTTTTCCATGAAGAATATCAATTAAAAGACCCATAATCGAGAAGATGATCATGTGGGGAATCGATTCCATATCTTTCTCCCTTACATAAGGTGTTGTGAAGAAATTCGCCAAGATGACATTCACTCCTCAAACACCCTCGGGAAGATTCTTGACACAAGGAGCTTGTGGATCCACAACCATAAAAATTAATTTATTTTATTCCCTGTTCTTGTGGGACACACTACATTTGGGGTAACGGGAAGATATGTTCTAGTTAAAATTATGGAGCTCTATGCCTACATTTTGCATATTCGTTTAGAAACATCAGCCTGTGAAGAACATTCAAGTTAATCCAAAAATCATATTTGTGTCAAAAACAACAAGGTAATTGCAAAAGACTCCTATGAAAAACAAATAATCTTAATAAAGAAACGAAAAATTCATCGACTCTTGGATGTAGAATTCCCCAACAGAATCCCACTGAGACCTCATGCTCCTCAACAAACCTCGGGGAACTCACAACAGAAATGCAACAAAACAATAAAATCACAATTGCAAAAATGTCCACTAATTTTCCATTAATCAGCCTTGAATGAATAATGTACAGGGTCACCTTCTATCTATAACATGAACAGGGTAGAGGTGGAATTAGGAGTGACAAACAATCGAAATCCCAAAAATGGAAATGATTCCTCCATTCAAGATTAGCTGTATTGAGGATCAAGATGGGCATGCTCAAAGGCCTTATCATTAGACTCCAACTAACTAGATGTGACACCTATTGACTAACTCTAACTAGATGATAAAGATATTTATACAGATATCTTGATTTACATACTAATAAAATACACAAGTAATTGTAACTAATGTGCTAACATAAGAAAATAAAACCAAAACCTAAACCTAAGTGAATTGACAAGGGTGTATCTCCATACACCAACATCCCCTTGTAAGATCGACTGAGGGAAGGAATGAGAAAATATTCTAAACAACGAGTCTTGGCAACAAAGGCTCGATCAAGTACTTACATACAATATGATCATGTCTCAAAATAAATGTCTAGCACTGGGTCTACCAGATTTTCTCCACAAAAATAAACATACACCAACCGCTAAGTGCTATGGACAAGGCTCCATGAAACTACATCAGTGAGCCAATCCACTATTTGAAGATGTAGGTAAGGAAACAATCACCAAGCTGTCAAGACAAAGAATCACACCAAGGAAGCAGTATGCAATATCCCTCAATTACGCTGAACTGGATGGAAAAGTGCATTAGATGTTTCAAGATAGCTAGTGCTAAGGCTGCCAGTATTACTCCAAAAGAAGTAGTCAACCTGTCAAAACTGTCATGAAACAATTAACTCCATGGTAGATAATGAATGTCACCAAGTGATGGCTAATGTATGGAGTGGAATCTGACAAGGAACTCATGAAGCAAAGCACTATCTGAGTGATCTTGAGTCGAGAGTCGATGATCAACAAATGCTTCAATAACTGTGAGCTTGATTGATCATTGAACTGCAAGTGTGGACGGGAACTGCTATTTAGACAGAATGCTATCACAAAGTGAGGTAGACTAATCCACAAATAGACAAAGAGTGTTGTTGCAAGACAAGGGATCAAACATGTGGCGAGTCCCTGTAAGAGTGGCCTTATCCAATTACTTGGACACAATGTCCAAAATTGCAGAGAAAGATAAGCACCAAAAATAAACCATCAAAAGGATATAGACAAAAATATTTCACAATATGGGTCTTGGCAAGCAATTTCCCTGATGAGGTACCCATGTACAATTGAGGAATCATAATATTATCATTGGCTGAAGCCATTATAAAGTGCAGAATTAAATTACAACAGTGAAAATTGGACTAAAATACCCCAAATTACGAGTAAAGTACATGATTAGAAAACCTGTGTAAATAAATTCAAATATAAAAGCCAACTACACCACTGCTTTCCCCCCAGAAAAATATGCAGTTTCAAGAAAAAGGATTCAAAACAGAGGCCTTCTGATAAATATTTACTACCTCAAAAACAATGTTTTGCTTTTGCAGATTATATATTTAAAAAATAACTGTAGAAATTTAAAATGTTAAAAATAACCCTTTTGAGCGCCTTGAAATTTTATTTCCAACCCAATAATAATTTGTAAAAACGTTTAGAAATGAGGGAGTAATGTCAATAATGCTGACCATACGCATGAGCTGTTGTATGTCCTAAAAAATGTTTTTTTCCTTGGCTTACTCACAGATTTGATTAAAGATGAAAAAATAACAATATCCTTTTGGATGGCGTTAGATCAACTTTCTAATGCAAAAAATTCCTTGAAAATCCATTGAGTAACAAAGGAGAATATAAAATAAAAAAATCATTGGTCATGCACAAATTTGGAAGAATTTTCCGAGGGTGGCTCTACGACATCAACATAAAATTTTTTGGCAGCAATAGAAATTGTTGAATGGGATAGAAAGGTTTGGAAGGAGAATGGTAGCACTCCTCTTTGATACCATGTAGAATTTGCCAATGAAATTCTAACAGGATCTTGTGCTCCTCAACAAACCTGACACAAACTCATGGTGGAAATGCAACAATATAACAATAATACCACACATGCAAAAACATTTACTAATTCTCCACTAATCAACCTTGAATGGATAATATATAGGGCCAATTTCTATTTATAGCATGAATAGGATAGAGGTGGAATTAGGAGTGACAGACAGTTGAACTCCCAAATAAAAAAGACCCTTCCACTCAAGATTAGCTCAACAGAGGATCAAGATAGGCATGCACAGAGGCTTTATCTTGAGAATTAAGCTAGGCATGCACAAAAGCTTTATCTTGGAACTCCAACTAACTGTGTGTGACACCTAGTTAACAGTGTGAGACTCCTCCTGGATGTGATATCTAGTTGACCAACTCTAACCAGATGATCAAGATATTTGTATAATATCTTCATTTATATATTAAAACATACAAGTAATTTTAACTAATGTGCAAGCTGAGGAAAACAAATCTCCATTAATTCTCCATCAATCAACCTTGAATGAATAATACATGGGGCCAATTTCTATTTATAACATGAATATGATAGAGGTAGAATTAGGAGTGACAGACAGTTGAACCCCCAAATAAAAAAGATTTCTCCAATCAAGACTAGCTCAACAGGGGATCAAGATAGTCATGCACGGAAGCTTTATTTTGAGAATCAAGCTAGGCATGCACAAAAGCATTATCTTGGAATTCCAACTAACTGTGTGTGACACCTAGTTGAATTCCTGAGACTCCAACTAGACGTGATATGTAGTTGACCAACTCTAACCAGGTGATCAAGATATTTTTATAATATCTTCATTTATATATTAAAACATACAAGTAATTCTAACTGATGTGCAAGCTGAGTAAATAAATTTAAACCTTAGGGAATTGACAATAGAGTATTTATAGACACCAACAATACAGGCCTATATGACACCTTATTAAGGGCAATATTAATGCAGAAGGTTAAAAAGAAAAATTCTTATGGGAGTTTTCCTCACTATTTAATTAAAGAACAAGGAAGAAAAAAATGTTGCCGTTCTTGTAAGGCCAACCCCATTGTAGGTAACCATAAATTTAACCATTTAATATTTTATTAAACATCTTTAGTTCTCAATTTTCGGAAAATATTCTGGACCTCCTGAACATGGTTCCTGAAGTAGGACTTGAGTTGTCGAGGAATGAGTTCCCTTACATAACTAACTTAGAAACAAGCTAACAAACAAGAATTCTGTGGAAACCTAAAATCTTTTAGTACCTTCTGTATGTTAAGGACATGTTATTGTTTATTAGAGGACTCAAGATCCTTTAGTCTCATCCTATACTGAATTATTTTTTAGGCCCTCTTCCTTGGTATGATCCTCTTATGCAGGAAACACCTTTCAGCAGATGGCACTAGTGATGTCACAATGTGGACAAATAATCCTTTTTTATTCATCAGCAGGAACAATTTGGTCCCTTTCTTCTTTATCTTCTACTGAGTAGAATTACTCCTATGCATAATGCACCATTTTAATCATACGGACATGTGCCGCATGACTAGAAAATGGTCAATATCGCGTATCTCTATTCACTTCTTATCACATTATGAGCAACTGTAAAATATTTAGGTAAGCCACGAGTGTTACCACAGAAAAAATTGAATCGTAGAAAAGTGAAATTTTATGGTCTTTGCCCCTGAAAAGTTTCTTTTCTTCTGAAAATTGGTAAAAGCAAGGTGATATAAGTAAACTCTTCAACTTTGGAATTATCCACAGAAACACAAATAAACGTTGTTGTTCTACTTTCTATTAGAAAATGACAGAGATAGCTAGTGAATGAATTATGCTTATGCTTAGAATCCACAATTGCAGGAAAGGAAAGAATCTAAGCTCATAAACACAAACAAATTTTATCATCGAAACCTCCAAAGGAGGAAAAACCAGTCGGGAAGGGAAATTGCTCTTTCTTCCCTCTTTTATTGGCCAATTCAAAATAACAAGTACAAAATTACAATAAATATGGAAGAGATGTGGATAATATCTCACACTTCCTCCCAAATACTTGTTTGCTCTGTCTCAACACTCCTTTCTTCTACAAAACACAATTCCAGCACTAAGAACTTCTTGCTCACTTGCTTTCATGCTTCGATGATCCTATTCTCTTCTACAAACATGTATTTATAGCCTTTCTCATGTCCTCCCATGCACTGGAGAATGGGAAAGGTCATGGAGGAGAAGAGACACGAACAACCTTCCAAATTCTGGGTTGTTCATTTCATATTTTTGTTTTCTATCCGAAAGAGCCAGGACCGCCACCCAATGCAGACCGGCGGTCCCAGGACCGCCACCCTGGTTGGGTGGCGGTTCTGTAACCACCGCTCTGCACAGAGCGGCGGTCCTGTTACTAAAAAGACAGAACCTCCGTGTATTATTTTTCCTTCTTCGTGCTGACTGATTTGATGAAGTAGATTCATTTTGGATCCCTATGGATCACACCTCCCCTGCTTATGAGGATTTTGGTCCCACAAAATCTTAGTGGGGGAGTAGATGAGGAAATAATTCCCTCACTTGCTCCTTTGAGTACCACCGGGCCTGCCTTGGTGTCTTTCCTTTCAGTCCAATCTGCCAAGACTCCTGCGGACCTCTCCTAGTCTCTCTGACCTTCTGCTGCAGCACTACATCCTCCTCCAATTCACCTCGTGAGTCCAAGACACAATCCTCAATGGAAGGTAGCAACTGTAGTCCTTCATCTTCATCTAGCATGGATGGCTCATATAGGTGCAAGTTCTCACAGTTTACTACAGAGTACATCCTCATAAATGATGGCAAGTCAAGTCGAAAAGCATTTTCTCCAACCTGCTCCAATATGGTGAAGGGCCCATATCGTAGTGGCTTGAGCTTCCGTGCTTGACCTTGTAATCTCTCCTTGCTCAAGTAAAGCCAAACTCTATCTCCAACATGAAGCTTATGTTCTCTCCTATGCTGATCGTGCCTAGCTTTGTACTTGGCTTGAGATTTCTCTAGCTGTTCTTTGACTTTGAGATGGATTTTCCAGATCCTCTCAATGAATTTGTTTTCTCTAGTCACCTCTGTGTCTCGTGTCTCCTCCTCATCCTGCTGCCCAACTGCTATGTCCAGCGGATTTGTAGGTAGATATCCCAAGCATGCTTCAAACGGTGACTTCATAGTGGATGTGTGTACTGCCCGGTTATAGGAATGTTGAATGTAGGCTAAGGACTCATCCCAAGTCCTTGGATATTTGTTGTTATACCCTCTGATCAACTGTACCAAAGTCCTGTTTACCACCTCTGTCTGTCCATCTGTCTGTGGATGGAAAGTTGTGCTCCTCTGTAACCTGGTATCCATCTTGTCCCACAAAGTAGTCCAAAACTTCCCCAAGAACCTGGAATCCCTGTCAGAAACAATAGACTTTGGCAAACCAAAATGCACCCATACATTAGCAAAGAAAAGATCTGCTGCCTCATGTGCTTTTACTGTCTTTTTACATGCCATAAGAATACACATCTTACTGAATCTATCAACAACAACATATAGATAGTCATGGCCATGTTTAGACATAGGTAATCCTCCTACAAAATCCATAGAAATGTCCTCCCACGGACGAGTAGGTATTGGCAAAGGCATATACAAACCCTCCTTCCTAGTCTTAGGCTTGCTAGTACAACAAAGTTTACATCCACTTATAAATTTTGATACTTCTTCTTGCATATTGGGCCAATACACGTACCTTTGCAAGTGGGCTAGGGTCTTACCAACACCGAAATGTCCCGCTACTTTCGAGGTATGTGCTTCCCTCATCAATAGAATTCTTTCTTCTTTTGGCACACAAAGCTTCCCCCATCGGTAGAGCAGCCCGTCCTTGAGATAACAATCTTCAATCCCTGTCCTTTCAGTCCCTTGGGACTGCAACTGCTGAAATGTCACCCCAAAGTCTTTGTCCTGGGCATATGCCTCTCCGTAAGCTTCCTTCGTGAAGGGCTCGATCTGAGAGATAGTGGCCAAACAGGAAAACTTCTCCTGTGTGGGTGGCCTAGACAACATGTCTGCCACCAAGTTTGTACTACCCTTCTTGTATTTGATCACCAGATGGAACTGCTGAAGGAACCCCATCCATTTGTAGTGCCTTGCCTGCTGCAATTTAGACTGTGCTTGCAAATACTGGAGAGGTTTGTGGTCAGTGTGCACAATAGTTTCTTTACCCAACAAATAATGCTTCCATTTTTTAATTGCCTGAACTAGTGCATACATTTCCTTATCATATACTGAATATCCTTTAACTGCTGAAGTGAAAGTTTCAGAATGATAACATACGGGTTTACCTCCTTGAAGCAACACTGCGCCCATGGCGTAATCACTGGCATCTGTCTCTACTTCAAAAGGTTGCTGCAAATTAGGAAGAGCAAGTACTGGAGCATGACTAATCTTGTATTTCAATAACTCAAAGGATTTGTCTTGTTCCTTACCCCAGTCAAAACCCTTACTCTTTGCGGCCACTGTGTGTAGAGGTGCTGCAATCACGGAGAAGCCCGGAATGAACTTCCGCATGTACTGTACTGCTCCCACAAAACTCCTAGTCTCTGTGGCTCCTGTTGGTGTTGGCCAATTAGTGATGGCTTCCACCTTCTTTGGATCCACTCGTAGCTCTCCTCCTCCAACCACGTGCCCAAGATAGACAAGTGACTGTTTGGAAAATTCACATTTCTTCATATTACAAAGCAGTTGTTTCTCCCTGAGAACTTGCAAGAGTTGTTGTAAATGAGTTAGGTGTTCTTCCCATGTGGCACTAAAAATCTAGATATACAATGACACATGAATCTATGAAATCCCGCAATACATCATTCATCAATCTCATAAATGTAGCGGGTGCATTGCATAACCCAAAAGGAAGTACTAACCATTCATACAAACCCTGTTTTGTTTTGAAGGCAGTCTTCCATATATCCTCCTCCTTCATTCTGACTTGGTGATAACCGGACTTGAGATCCAACTTCGTGAAGAATTTGGCATGCTGAAGCTGGTCCAAGAGATCATCTATGCGGGGAAGTGGATATCTTGTTCTTTATGGTGATCTTGTTCAAAGCGCGGTAGTCGATGCACATTCTCCAAGAACCATCCTTCTTTGGCACCATCACAATAGGTGAACCACATGGTGAGGTGCTCAGACGTATCACCCCTTGGTCTAGTAGTTCCTGGAGTTGTTTCTTTACTTCAGTACTCTCAAGCAAGGATTGCCTATACAACCCGATGTTCGGTAGAGGGGACTCTGGCAATAGCTGAATCTCATGCTCTACTTCCCATTTTGGTGGTAACCCACTGGGAGCCTGAAAAACTTCCTGAAAAGACTGAATAATACTATCCAAATCATGCTTTCCATGGTTAGAAATTTCTGAAACTTCTACCCCATATTGTTTATCCTTTAACAAAAGTAAACGAAACTGATTATGATTTTCCTGAATAAGTCATTTTGCTTGGTTAGCACTCACCATAGTAACCCGTGTCTTACGCTGGTGTGCCCGGATGTTGTAGCTGATCCCATCCTTGACCCATCTGTACCGGTTTTCCCTTCTCATAAATATAGCATCCCTGATATACAAGTAAGGACTCCCGAATACAACATCAAAAGCATCAAGTGGAATAACGTCAGCTTCCAAAACATCAATATACTGGGAATTTATCCCAAACTTGACCTTACATCTTCTTGTTACCTGAATTTCAACACCCTTCTTCACCCAACCCAAAGGATAAGGGTGTGGATGCTCGTAAGTCTCAAGACCAAGCTTCTTTACAACTGCTTCAGAAATCAAGTTAGACTGAGAACCGGTATCAACCAAAGCATTTACCTTAGTTCTCTTGATCTGGATTTTGATCTGGAATAGTCTACTCATCTCCTCTTCCTGGCTGTCCATGTTGGTGGCCGTGCATCCAAGCCTTTCATCTACATCAGAGTCATCTTCGATTTCCACCTCCCCTTCTGTTTTTACAGCTGTCATGGACTTCTTTGAGTCCTTGGTTCGGTTCTTCGGATGTAACTCCGGATGCAACTTCCAACATGTAGCGTCAGTATGACCATTGATATCACAGTTCTTGCAAAAATTCTTGGGATCTTTACAAGTATTTAAAGTAGTGGCAGCTTGTTTACCTTTCCCTTTCCACTTACCCTTGTTACTTGTTTGCCCATACTCTTTTTTCTGCTGATTTGTCGACTGCTTTGCCCTTGGCTCTGCTTCTCCTTGCTTCTTTTCATCATCTATGTAGTATGCTTGCACACACGCCTCGTTGAGATCTTTGGGCTTGGTGGAGATGACTTTTCTTCGAAGGTGAGTGTGAAGTCCTCCCAAGTACTTAGTCAGAATATCCTCATCCTCCAAGTCCATGTTTAGCAACATGGCCTGCCTCCGAAACTCCGTAGTATAGTCCTGCACACTTTGACCACTGCCTTGTCTAAAATACTGCCATTTAATCATTTGGTCAGTCTTGTGGCCAATAGGATAGAAGTTAGCTCTAAGTAATTCTTTAAATTCTTGCCAAGATTTCACAATAGGACGCTTCTTCTTTTCACAAGTGGTTAGATGGGTTTCCCACCAAACCAGAGCGTGTCCCTCCATTTTGAGACGTGCAAAGGTGATCCTCTGTGCCTCAGTGACATTATGGATGCTAAAGTAGACTTCTAACTGTTTTAACCATTTATCAAGCAACTCTGCATCTACTTGTCCTTCAAAGCTTTTAATATCAACTTTCGTCTCAACTTTAAAAGGAGTATGATCAGATTTTACCTTTTCTCTTGTGTTTGAAGTCTCTTCTTCATGCTCTTCCCCATAACTTTCCTCATGGTGGCTCCTTCCTATGCCAAACTTTTCAGCTAAGCCCCGAACCACTGAGTCCATGGAGTCTTGTTTGACAGAAGTTGTCTTCTGTAAATCAGCAAGCTCTTCTTGCCTTCTAAACATCCTATCCATCATGGTCTCCAGCATCTCGATTCTACGGACCAAGTTCTCTTCCTCCATTTGTCCCCGAATTCTCTGTTTCCACTTCTTTGTAGAAATTTCTGGATCGCAAGGTAAAACCTCTTCACTTTTAGATCTCGTCACTGTCATACAAATCCAAGAAAAATACCACAGTCCTGGATAATTATTAGCTCTGATACCAAAATGATCCATAAACTCTTCAACTTTGGAATTATCCACAGAATCACAAATAAACGTTGTTGTTCTACTTTCTATTAGAAAATGACAGAGATAGCTAGTGAATGAATTATGCTTATGCTTAGAATCCACAATTGCAGGAAAGGAAAGAATTTAAGCTCATAAACACCAACAAATTTTTATCCTGGAAAGCTCCAGAGGAGGAAAAACCAGTCGGGAAGGGAAATTGCTCTTTCTTCCCACTTTTATTGGCCAATTCAAAATAACAAGTACAAAATTTACAATAAGTATGAAAGAGAAGTAGATAATATCTCACACTTCCTCCCAAATACTTGCTTTGCTCTGTCTCAACACTCCTTTCTTCTACAAAACACAATTCCAGCACTAAGAACTTCTTGCTCACTTGCTTTCATGCTTCGATGATCCTATTCTCTTCTACAAACATGTATTTATAGCCTTTCTCATGTCCTCCCGTGCACTGGAGAATGGGAAAGGTCATGGAGGAGAAGAGACACGAACAACCTTCCAAATTCTGGGCTGTTCATTTCATATTTTTGTTTTCTGTCCGAAAGAGCCAGGACCGCCGCCCAATGCAGACCGGCGGTCCCAGGACCGCCGCCCTGGTTGGGCGGCGGTTCTGTAACCGCCGCTCTGCACAGAGCGGCGGTCCTGTTACTAAAAAGACAGAACCTCCGTGTATTATTTTTCCTTCTTCGTGCTGACTGATTTGATGAAGTAGAGTCATTTTGGATCCCTATGGATGTCAACAAGGTTCGGCGAATTTTTCGCTTGAAGTTCGAAATTCGTCGAACTTATAAAACCCATAAAAAAATCGTTAAAATTCGCTAAAAAATTCGTGGGTAAAGCGCTCTGCATTTTTCATTCCACTTGTTCGCTCACCTACAGCTCCTGAGCGGGAAACAAATTAAAAACGCTGCCGGGGTTCGATTTTAGGGCCTGCGCATCTCTCTTTTGGTGCCGGTCTGCTGCTTCTAGCCACGATGCCTTCCACTACAAGCTTGCTGCCATCACTACAAGCCTGCAACCAGTGGCTTGCGGTTAATCGGCGGAGACAACCCATTGTTGCCCTTCGTACCCTCCCTTTCGTGCGTTGCCTTCCCACAGACTGTATAAGCTTATTTTTAATCTTTATGTCGAGTCATTTATTATGTTATTAGGTTTACCTTTTATGTTTACGTTTTTGTGTTTAAATTTTTTATTTTAATATTCTTTAATTTTTTAAAATTTAATTGAGTCGATCTTATAACTAGTTTGTATGTTTTGACTTTCATTGTTTATTTTAATGTTATTAATGCTTTTTATTTGTTTACGTATATATTTCATATGTATATATAATATATTTAGTTTTTTGATTCTATATATATATATATATTTATAATTTAATTTAATTATTTCTTATTTTGAAGTATATATTTTATTTATATTTTTTAATATTTATTATTCGAACTTAATGGCGATGTTTTTTTCTAACTTTATCTATGAGACAAACTTGAAACAAATTTTATCCTCACCAAACTCAAACTTGAACTCGAACCTTGTGAAATAGGATTCAAGTATTGGGAAAGACATTGGATTGAGAACATTCACAAGGGTACCATGAGTGGTTCATGGTAAAACTCTTGTCTTTGACCTCAGAGACAGCCATACCAAGTAGACGACAAACGTGCTCACTATATTTTTTTTTGGCAATTGCTTTTAAGTATTTTCGGTGGAATAAAAAATATTTATGGCAATGGCAATAAAAAAATTCATTTATATATTCCTTCCATCACATAAATATTGTGTGTTTTCTACTATCTTTCAAACATCAGCTCTCTTTATTCTTGCTTTTAGGTATGCATATATGTTTGCACTGATTGGCTGCTTTTGTTAATTCAATGTGTAATGACAGCCACTGATATTCATTCCTCTCAAAGTTGGCCCTCTTCTATTTTGTGATATCCATTACACTTGCTTTTGTTCCCCTCTTGTGCTTTGTGCTTAGTTACTTTTTATAACTAGGTTCTTTTTACCCTAGTACTTGCCTTCATAACTGATTGTCTTTCTGAGTCCTATTAATATATTTTTGGTTATTCATGGACATCTATATAATTTCTTTATTTCTGAACTGTTCATGGATTGGAACTTGTAATAGAGTGCCTCGAATATAAAAATCATAACTACATGTAAAATTCAACTGATGTTTTCACTTTGATATTCTATCAGTACAAAGTTATTAGATTGATTTTTTAATACTTTAAACACCTGTACAATATCACAGAAAGCTTTGGCTACAGAGGAAGGATTCTGTATTACCTGTGCATTACCATATCCCAGTATATGGGTCGGAAAGCGAGAAGTTTGTTCATAAATTCAAAAAAATTTGGGCAAAATCGCCCCCCTTGCACAGTAGAAATGGTATCATTTCTGTCATGCTTGTCATCAAATTCAAATGATGATGAAAAATGTGTCAAGGAAAAGAACCTTTTAATGGCATGTGTGGATGCACAGGTACTAATTATTTGCACACGTCTATATTTAAGCCCATTATGTCTTGGCTGATTATGTGTTCATGATGTGGGCAGATTTCTCTGGCACTTGAAGTGCCCCATATTTCTCATTGTTGTCTTACTTCAAGTTCTTCCATGTGGAACAGGGTGGGAAGAAGAAGAAGCCTTGGGGTACCGTTAATTATCACCTACAGAGACTAAGCAAAGGAAGAAGATTTGATTAATGCTTATTGTGGACCATTTTAAGCAACCCGTCTCTGTTGGTAGGCCTTTATAACAGCATTTTTTGGCCACCATTAGAGGTTGAAACATGGCCGGAAAATATTATATTTTTATGTTGAGAAAGTAGTCTTAGTTTGAATCCAAGTGATTTGGACTTAAAAGAAGGTTGTCATACATTTCAAAAAATGAATTCCTTGAATGTAAAAGCTGCCAAAGAATGACCGAAGGCCGAGGTTCTAACTGCGTTTTGCCTTAGCTCTTAACTAATTGCAGTTAAACCACATTTTGCCCTGGGATGTCTTCTATTGCAATTTTGCACAAGGTGCATGCATGTACACTTTTTGGTACTGAATTTGAGCTTGTGTTTTGATCAATCCGTTCTAGGTCAGTCCTCTTTCATAGTTACCATGAGTTGGGTATGTGTATGTATCATTTTTTTAATTTATTGCACAAAACATCATATTTTGTGTGATTCATATATATTCCTAAATTCAGTAATCAACCATCAATCATATATTAGTTATATCTTATGCGAGGAATATCCCAAAATAATAATTATCATTTCTGCATAGGCCAGTTTGGGTCATTTTATATTGGATTTTTAGTCAAGGCATCATTTGTTTTAATTATATTTGGTTCATAATGCTTACCTTCTTACTATTTAGGGTTAGATCTTATGTGAGAAGTACTCTAAATTAATAAGTATCATTTCTAGAAAGGCCAATTCATGTTTAGTATCACCACGGCACCGTTTTTTTTAATATTATATTTGCCACCTAATACTACCTTTTTTGAAATGCTTAGACTGAGGCACTTGATATTTTATCAAATTGTAAAATGCAATCTCGGTGTGTGTGTGTGCGTGCGCGTGCGTGTGTGATATGTGATATTTTGAGTTTTGTTTTTAAATTTTAAACTATACATAGTGCCAACATGATATTGTTAAGGTTTGACATGTAATACTTGTAAATTTTTTTTGACAAAGTAAAGGGTAATCAAATTGTAAAATGTAATCTTATATATATGGGACGTTAAGGCCATTTTAAGGTTTGGGAGTGTTTCTCTTTTCATGTTAATTAATGTTTATGATAGTAGTACTAGAAATGCACGGTGTGAACGTCAAAGGGGATCTAGTGAAGAAGTGAAATTGGAGGAAGTGAAACAATGAGAGAGGAAGAGGGGGTTGTTTGATTTTCCTATACTTGATCACACAATGTTCTTTAAAATAGCACACAAATATGAGCTTTCTATTACAAACTGAAGAATTGAAGGTGACATCGTTCTTGCATGTTCCTTTCTATCTGACTGGTACAATGTAGATGCAATGTCGTTAATACAAATGTGGACGTGACTAGGTAGACGTGAATGGCATAGATTTATTTCAGGGTCGTTGATACAATGTAAATATGGATGGTAACAATTATAAGATGTTGCCAGAGACCCTTGGGCTTTTTACCCTATAAACATGCCTTTGGCGTAATGAGTTGTCATTGTTGTTGCTTCTCCCTTCGAAGGATGGTATCTTCAACCCTTCACTCGTTTAAGTGCACTCATGATTATGTCTAAGGGAGATGCCACGCTCACCAACTGCCCACACCTCGTGGGAGGACATAATGACATGTAACCCTAAACATTTATTTTGTCAACGTGTTCATATGTGCATTATAACCCATTTCTTATTACCAACACCATAAGGCAACTTGTTGTGCTAAATCCCTTTTTCTGAGAACCCATTTCACACTTCCACAAAAGTAAGTGTTTCTCTCACAATTTGTCATTATCATATCTTCTAGCATAATATAAGTGACCCACTACGCCAAACCTGACATGTAATCATATTCCTCGTCTGTCTCACTTGGTCCATCTTAAGAACAGTTCTGTCTTCGACACATCGCTTGGTAAAGAAGAGGGAAGCCAAAGCTCTCCATCGTCCAAATTAGGAGTAGTGAAACTAGACCCTACTTCACATGCCATTAAAATAAAATAGTACAGACATTGAAGCAACAAACAATGCTTGACCACACATTATTAAACCTTTGTTGGGGTTTGAAACTGCGATCTTTTGAAACACAAACAAAAATGAAATAAACAAAAACACAAACGGAAATGAAATAAACAGAAACACAAACAAAAAATGTCAAATGCAAATGTGATGAAGAAAAATCAAATGCAATAATGTATGCAAATTGACGGTCGGAGGTGGAGTCATGGAGGACGTTGAAGTACATTAAATTGTCAATCGCTGATCTACTTGTCACCTCTCAGAGATTGGGTCACCTTTCCCATTGTAAGAAATGCCTTTCGGCGTAATAAGCCGAACTATTCAAATGCAATAGGCATGCAAAATATGAAATTACGTAAAGACAAGTGAGGAAATATTACAGAGTGAAACAACAATCACCAATTGAACAAACGAGAAGAACTGCAATCACCATAAATACACACGCTATGATCCGAAGACAACCAATCAAAGCTACACCCATAAAGTTGATGGAACAACCATCATTCATAATTGTAAATGGAGAAGGGTTTACTGTGATCATACAACTGCATCATCTCATGCTCCTCTGGGATTAAGTGGGTGCATTTGATTAATCTCCTCAAATGATTTGAGGTCTGGAGATTTTAGAAGATTAACCAATGCATACTCTTCATATTCTCATTATCATAGTAATTCTCATGTATGTGGAGGAAAAATCCATAGGTGCTTGTCGAACAGTGTGGTCATTCATGTTGGGCATCTGCATTAATATAGTTGAGTTCAAAGATGAGGTGTGGGGTCCTCAGATGGAAAACACCTTGACAATCTCCCCAGTTGCTATATATTTTCGATATGACATAATATCATCAGAGGGGGATTAAGCCTTAGGCAAATTAGGTAGTTGCCTAGGGCGCCAACAATCAAGAGGCACCTGAATCTAAAAAATTCTTTTTTGTCAGTTAATTTTAGAACTTAACTTTAAAATAATTTATCTAAAGACTTAATATTGATCAACTCATTTATAGATATTATTGTATAGTAACAGAAATTTCACGCATACACAAAAAGGTTCTGTAATATTTTTGCAAGTAAAAGAAAATATCACATATTTATAAGCACATATGGATTTTTTGGTATTTTTTGCCCATTCTCTGATGTAACTCCAGATTATGTAGG
Source organism: Taxus chinensis (assembly GCA_019776745.2). Taxonomy (NCBI): domain Eukaryota; kingdom Viridiplantae; phylum Streptophyta; class Pinopsida; order Cupressales; family Taxaceae; genus Taxus; species Taxus chinensis. The sequence continues at coordinate 234,580,315 of CM034157.1, read as the reverse complement.
TGTGTAATTTATTCTAGAAAAAGGTTAATGCATTTTTTATAATGTTGTTGGTGTATCTAGTAGAGGTGAGTATAATTAAAGGAAAAAAATTATTTAATTTTCTATTCTTAATTTTTTTGGGGAAAGTTTCTATTATTTTGTTGTGGAGGAATCCGTAGGCCTAGTCCAAATATGACTCTTCACAAAACCATGGGAGCTACATAAATGTTTTGTTTCTTTGCAAAAAAAATGGTGCTTTATTTCAGGATAGAGTTCATGTCACCTACTTGATAAAGCTAAATCAGACTTGCAAGAAGCCTTGTATAAAATATTGTATTTTTTTGCATTCTGAGCATCTCCTACGATTAATTTTTTCCATCCACAATTATTTTCATCCTTCCATGACAATTTAATAATATATTTTTATTATTATTTGATTATGACCATGATGTAAATTTAGAAATACAAAAATACATACATATTTTATTTATTTAATTTATGAAAAAAATATTAAATAAATTTGAGGAGGGTGCCCACTCAAACTATTGCCTAGGGCCCTCCCGACCTTTAATTCAGCCCTGAATATCATTCCACTCCCATATATTAGTAGTTTGAATTTGAACCAGTACAGGTTGTTGAATCTCAAACACACATTGACCATTCACAACATTGCAAAGGGGTCTCCACATATGACCGTGCTCTTAACGGATCACGAGCAAACACCAGATCAAGAATTAATCTGAGCAAAAAAATAGGCCTTATTCCTTGCAAATTTTTTAACAGAAAGAAATCACGACACAATCTACCTAGGCCTGCGCACCATAAACATATAAGGAATGCAAATGGAATAACAATGGTGATCCATCGCATTCTCAGGCCAATAACCCTCCGGGAGGGCTGTCAAAGAAGGGGCGTTAATTTAATTGATGTTCCAAGCGACAAAAAAGATTCGGCCCCTTATTCTCATTTGAAACAACGCCTTCCGTGTAATAAGATAAATGTTTAGCGTTGTAATCAAGTTATAATTAAAAAATAATAATTTAATTTTAATTTTTTTAATTATCTTTATTTTTGATGAAATGGTATGTATATATAAGATATAGCCCCATTCCATAAATTAAGTAAGAAGAATTTGACATAATTTTGTTGTACGTATATTATATATCAAGTACGTATATTATATATCAAGTATTCAAAAATATACACTTGCAATATTAATTGGGATTTGGATATTAATTTTTGAAACAATATATTCTAATTTGTTTTAAATTAAAATGAAAATATTAGAAATTTTAATTAAACATTTATGAGAAAATTATAAGTTTTACACAGTTCAAAAAAAAAGTGTAATCTATTTTGTCTAAACTTTTAAGCGATCATTCTAAAGATTTATATATCGTATGAATCATTTGATTGAGATTTTATATTAGTCTATATGATATTTTATGTTACAATTGAATCAATTACAATTTTATTAAATTAAATATGTAGAAATATTATGTTCCCCTTGATTGTTTAAAATCTTTTATAGACTTTTTGTTTGTTTGAATATTAATATGCAATTTTTGTATATATATATGTTTGAATTTTTAAATATTTATTTGGATATGTGTGTTTTGTATTTCTTTTGCTTTTATTCTTGAATGTTGGATTTCACATTTCTAGCAATCGCATGTGTACAATGCAATGTGAACGCCGAACGGTATATGTTATTTGATTTAGAGGGATAGTTATTATTTTTGTAGTTGATATCGATAAGGGGTGTAATTGATTTTGTAAGTGTAGGAATATATATGAAGCATTACATTTAAAGGTGTTATCTCTACATTTCAAATTTGTTACAAATTCGTAAATATACATTTGCAAATCTTATATCATGAGGTAGTGTTTTGTGGACTATTTTATTTAAACTAAACATGAATACATGAAAAATTGCACATTTTATATCATGAGTGATAGCCTTTTGTGGGCAATTGTTTTGGCACTAAACATGAATACAATTGATAACGCTTTGGGTAGTTAATTACTTTTGTTGTTGATGTGATTTGTAATTATTTGGGGGAAATTGTTTTAGTGTTACAGCGTGTTTGAGACGGTGGTTGCATCAGTTATTTGGTTGGTTTTTTGTTGAATAAGTCTTTTTTGTATTGTCGATAACATGTTGATAATGGGTGGTAGTGTAGGAATATAGATGAACATTACATTGAAAGGATCTATGTGCACATTTCAAATTTGTTACAAATTCGTACATATACATTTGCAAATCTTATATCATGAGATCTGAACCAAACATGAATACATGAAGACCTCCATACATTTGCAGATTTTATATCATGAGTGGTAGCTTGTTGTGGCGAATTTTATTTGAACTAAACTTGAATACATTTGATACCCCTTGAACGACATTGCCGCTTTGGATACAAAAGTGTTGAGTAAAGTAGTACTTCCACATACCTTGACCACAGAAAACAAAATGTACAAGTTATTTTTTGCGCTCATTTCGTTATGCAAATGGTAACTACTGAGAGCAATACATTAGCAATCGTTCATGAGAATGTACGATGGAAACACTGAAGATGATGGATAGTAGAATGAAAACATGAGGAAGCTAAAAAATGAGAGAGGATGACAAACGATGAAGAAGGGGTTTGATGGAGAATTGACAACTTGGTCTATGTGTTGCCCCACTCATTTTGAAATGTGTCGAACATGCCTCCCATGATTTGGTTGGAGGAGCTTATATTGGTGGTTGGGACGCAGTTTATCATAATTAAAAAATAATAAATAAAATAACTGTATTTTTGGGCCATGCGTCGCATTGAAAGACAATCATTCAAACAAATAAATAAGCTCAGCAAGCTTATAGCATATTATCTTATCTCAAATTTTTAAAAGAAAATCCAATTTGAAGCAAATTTCAATTAAAAAAATGTGAAACAAAAAAGTGGGTGATTATACACTACGTACAAAATACAATTTTTACTTAGAATAATGTTCAATTAAAAATGCCACATGACATTGAGTTTCATGTTTAAGCATTCTGAAACATGAAAGTAGTAGTTTCATAATATGATAGATGGTACCAATGCCTGAAAATTAACACGTTACATTCTACAAAAGTATGTAATCCTCTCACAAATCAGACGCTACATTTTCTTAACTTTCACCCTCACGCTAATAGGAAAATTCAAAATAGAAATTGTGAGTGAAATACAAAATAGAAATTGTGATTTTAGGGATATTTGCATATTTGAACAAGTAACAAGTTGATTGGTAAAGTTGATGGTAAATGGGGATTTCATAATATGATAGATTCAATTTAGAGGGGCACTTGTACTAAGGATAATCTTAAAACAGCTCAGAGTAGGATAAAATCCCAACACTTCTTAGGAGGGTCAACTATAATCCTTTTTTTTTGGTGGAAGTTTATGTATATTTTTTCCCACATGGTGTGACTCTTAGAGATTTTTTGAGATCACCTGATTCAGTCCCGAATTCAGCCAGCGTCGGTAACTTAACCCTCATAGAATTCATTTTTATGTATTTTCCAGAAAATATTAAATTTTTGTTCTCCCTCCAGTTTGAAATAAAATGACAATAAGTTTCAGAGTTGGGATTTTCCAGCTTTCCAAAATTTTCAATTTCATGATCTTAATAAAACTGAGAATGAGACCATCAATCTGAAAATTTAGAAATATTTTATTTCATTTCCAATTTAAATTTTTGAATTTTCCTAACCCACAGTTAAAAACATAAAAAGTTGTCGTCTATTTTAAGACCTGGGGTTTCAACCTAGGGTTTGCTGCAACAGCCAGCTACAATTTGGTTCACAACAAGGACCAACCAATTCATGAATGGTAGAGAGGAGGAAAACACGTTTTGTTAAAACAAGTTCTTGTGCACAATTCTGAAGACTTTGTTGGGCCAAGAGAGTGTCTGTACTATCCTGAATTCATCCCGAGTCAGTATCTAATCCCTCAGGGGAGTCATTTATATGTACTTTCGAGCAATATTAAAATTTATGTTCTGTTTCCAACATTTAAAAAAAATCAGTTTCAACATTGGTCTCATTCCAACAACTGAGAGTAAGACCGTGAAAATGAAAATCTATAAATATTTTATTGTTGTTTCCAGTAGATTTTGAAGTTCATCACAAGATTAATACTGGACCTACATTTATGCTTTTCCATGTTAACATGACCTGGGATAATGTGCAATGTGAAATCTTATACAAGATTAACGAACACATTATACCCTCTACACATTAGCTCCATATTTTACTACTTCCATCTCAATGACAGTATTTCAAGTTCGAGAAGTTATTCCTGAAAAGATGTAATACCATGCCATTTTACAGAATTGTTAAAACCCCAAAGAGTTGTACCGATACAATGTTTAGAAGTCTACTTGGAATTCTATTGGATTTTGCACCATGGATTTATAATTGTTGAGCATTTGATGTACACGTGTTTTCAGAACATGAATTTTTGTTTGTTGGCAGGTCAGAATTCATCTTTCTCCAATATATTCTTGTTTTGAAACTGTTTAATGGTTCATTCTTATTCTTATCAATTAGGATGCTACAACTCCCCTATCAGAATCTGAAGCGGTGGATCTTGTGAAGGATATTTTTTCTTCAACTTCATAAAGATAAATATACATTGTATGACCTCCATATGACTATTGCAGGGGCATCCATTAGGTTCTTTTTTCAACCTTACAAGTCATGCAAATTATATGGTATTATTTCTGATATATTGTATATCTCAACCTTGGATGCAGTCATACATGGACTCTGAAATCAGAGCCATCATGGCCCAATATATGCCTCTTGACAGCCAAGGAGAGGTCCCCAATCATGTTCACTATGCAGGGCTATAAATGATGGTACTTGACCTGTTCTGTGCAGTGACTGTTCACAATTTCTCATATTTATGCAGGCTGATAATGTGCTTCTTTACCTTTAACTTGTCAGTCATCCTAGGAATCTAGATTGGGCATCAACTCTGCAGATGAGTCTACAGATTTATGTATGTGCTTGTGCATGACTATTGCAGGTGCATCCATTAGGTTCTTTTTTCAACCTTACAAGTCATGCAAATTATAGATGCTCTTTAAATATCCTCGGTACAAGCTCCCTGCTCATGAGCATCATGCTTACTTTTGTACCATATATCATGATAAGTTGGGGAGGATTTGATGGTTCTTGAACAAATTTGATATCATTTTGTGATTGATGCATTAATTTCTAAAAATTTTAAGGTTGTTTTTTAGATCACAGTCAACCTAGATGCCTCTGTTTTGGGAACCCACAAAGGGAAATATTTGATTTACTTAGTTTCATGGTTATCTTATGTTTGAAGTTCCAACATAGCCAATTTTGTTTATAAATGTGTTCTAAAGAATTGTAAGCCGATTGCTATAAAGAGACTGTGCAGTCACTACCCACAAAGCTCTCGTGAATTTAAAACTGAGCTGGAAATAGTTGGAAGCATCAAGCATCAAAATCTTTTAAGTCTGCATGGATATTCACTTTCTCCACTTGGAACCTTGTTGATGCATGTTCTCGATAATCAACTTAAATCTCCCAGTCCTCTGCTCTTGCCAGCTAAAGTATGTTTATACTGATTTTTCTGGCATGTATTTTAGGACTCTTGACTATTTATATATGGCTCAGTTTTTTTGTTTCTATGTTATAGGTCATAGTGTTGTCTAATCCTATGGATAACGTATTTTAGTCACAAGTAAAATTATTTTATTAAGACTCGAAAACTCCCTTAAACATCTCGAGGTATAATGTGTTCGTTAATCTTGTATAAGATTTCACATTGCACATTATCAGGTAATGCTTTATACTGAACTGCATGATGCTTTGGTGAATTAGTACAATAACATGAGTTACATGATGGACATGTTATGTTTACATGATTTCATTTTATGGGTAACAGTTGACAATTGTAGAATTTGTCTTCTCTTTAGGTTTCACATCCCCAAGCATTTTAACATAACCAATAACAAATCCAGTCATGATATGACTAAAGATTGTACCAAACATTGTTATTCCTTCTCATTTCCATCAAGCACATCAAGAACCAACCTGAAAAAACAAAAAGCTGGCAAATATTTCCCAGATGTAATGTAACTCTAAACATGTTAATTCTTGCATCTCACTTGTACTTTGATAAGTCATCTCTTTCTACCCTCTATACATTAGCTCCAGGTTTTACTACTTCCATCTCAATGACAATATTTCAAGTTAAAATAAGCACATGAATTTATAAGATTATCAAGATATTCAGTAATTACATCACGAGAAGTTATTCTTGAAAAGATGTAATACCATGCCGTTTTACAGAATTGCTAAAACCCCAAAGAGTTGTACCGATACAATGTTTAGAAGTCTACTTGGAATACCTACATAAGATTTATAAGCTATTCCTAAGTATCCAGACTGAGCCAAAGATATCAACTTGAGAAAGATATAGTTATTGATAAGATTTATAAGGGTATAGCTTTGATACCTATGATATTCGGCTATAACCTAGGCTTATATGAGAATAGTTGTTTTCTATAGGTTGATTTTTAGGTATCTAACTAACAAGTAGAAAAAAAATTCCTGTAAGTTGAGAGATAAATATCATTGCATAAGAAATGGAAAACCAGCTGCCCCTTCAAGCTTACTGCAAGGAACCTTACATGCCAAATTTTACCTATACATCATGCTGGAACATAAGATTCCAGCATCAGTTGTGTCTGGGTGGGTGACGTGACATCCACAATTAAATATGTAAACTTCCAATTCTTATTTGTTTTGTCCTTGAACATTATACAATAAACTTTACCAGCTCCATGGGGGCCACGAATGTAAAAATTTACCTGAAAAAGAATACTTTCACGAGATTAGTATCATTTTTAATAAATATTGCGCCAAACAGTAGACTATGTCCTCTTTGAAATCGAACATAACAATCATTTGTCAGTTTCAAAGATGTAATAACAATACATTGCACATTATGGGTAGAAACACATCAGTGTTTCTTAAATAATGTGTGTAAATACATAGTTTGCACAACCAAATTGTTAATCTTTAAAATGCTACATCAAAACATTATTTTGTAGCTGGTTGTATTCAAAATTTAGCCAGGCAAACTAATGAAGCTTACTTTTGTGAGTCCTCAATGTGAACTACTATTTTTCTAATGCAAAATTTCACACAGACATGTCTCAGACCCTGGAAATCATCCCTTGCATTCCATGGACAAGGGGAATCACATAATCATCCCTGGAATGCAAGAAATGAAAGGGTTACTGCTCAAAAACGTCCAGGTGACACTTTCCTTGCACATCTCATACCCCATGGTGGAGGAGATCTAGGCATTCCCTTTCCCAGCTCCAAAAATACTTTTTCAAAAAAAATTATTTGGCAGCTGTGGGGCCCAATCAGCTATATTACCCAAACCCTAAACCATACTTTTTAGCGTTAAAACACAATGCCAATTTGTTTCCACTTTAGCTTTGTGAAAGCAGAACAGAAGCAGCCAAAATCAGCCCGACACCGCAAAGAAAGGGTTGGCATTTTCAGTTGGTGAGGAGTGTTTTGAAATAGGAGAAGAATGCTTTACAACCATTAAAAAAGTTTCTAAAGACAATTTTTGCAACTGAATAAGAACAGTTTGAGGACTAAACTCTAAACACGTCTATTTATACCTAGTATGTTTTGTACCGGCCATTTGTACCTGGTATGTTTCAAGGCAGAACAGGAGGGGGTATGACATTTAGTGCAACCTAGGTCATAAGTGATCCACGACATCCCCGTACATATTTCAATGTGTTCATTAAAAACATCTCCACTATCAAACATCACATTTATATATTACCATACACATGTTTAGACACTTATATATTACCATACACGTGTTTAGTTTGAATAACAAAAAAAATTATGTTGCCACAGTAGTTTACATAAAAAGAGTTGTTCATAACAGGAATTTTCTCAATTTTGAAAATGAATTTACCATTCAAAATTCATATTCATGCCTAATGTCTAAAATTTATGTTACAGTCGCTACCCAGTGAAATCATTTACTACATTTTCAAAATAGTGAATGAATATCTCAGGACAGAGACAAGAATAGTAATACCCGAGTCAGAACACTGATGAAGAGAACAACATTGTCTGACATCATACAATCATTTATGACATCATACAATCATTTATGGCATCATAATTAAACTGATTTACATAATTATTAACTTTGATGACATCCACAAACCAAAGTTTATCAAACTTTCAAATAGCTCTCAGTTTCTCTCTCCATTAATTGGGTACAGGCATGCATTACTTGTTTTCTCTATCGATCATAGGACTTGGGTGTTGGGAGAGGTTACGCAGGAATCACTCTAGTTTCCTCCTAAGAGGCCAATCTCTCTCAGCGCTAGACATTCCACATGGACATTATTATTTCCTACATTGTCCCTTTCATGGTGGTGGACAATGATGATGTATGTTAGTTCTTCTGGCTTGAGCTTTGTTAGAGGTGTGACAATATTGGTGTTCACTAGTTCCATGCTTCATTGAGACGTCTTTCATTCAGATGGCATTTTGGACTTGTGCATGGATCATTGGGATTGGAAAACAAAATAGGATTCAAACCCTAATACGTAATTCCCGCATCAAAAAGAGGAAGATTATACAAAATAGGAATGAAAACAATACCCTGAACTGTGTAGCAACAAACATAGATATACACAACCCATGTAAAATGAAAAATACAAATAAAACAACGGCAGACAACAGTTTCTAGACACTATTAAACCCGCGTCAGATATAGATCCAGATCAATCAATTTGAATATAGTAAAATAAGGAGATAATTTGGGGTTACAGATTTATTTTCGCGTGCAGAGCTGATTTCACAAATAATGGGGACGGCTATTGCAAAGCTCTGACTTCCTGTCTACCTGGTGATGGACACCACAGATTCAACTCGATCCACCATAGTATATGATTTTTTTGAAAGGCCCTACAACGATATCCCACATTAACAACGGATTAATAAGATCTTACCCCACATTGAAAATATGTACAGTTAATGAAAAACAATTTTGGAGTGGTTAATACGCTAAAAATGATTTCCTATTGGGGTTTTATAAGAGATCTCAGACACGAAATTGTCGTCTGTTGTAGCTTAAAAACTACCCCCATCTACAAATTAAAATGATTTTTTAATGGGTTTTCATTAAAGATACCTTACACGAAATTGGTGTTTCTGACTTCAAAAACTACCACTGCCTTGCAATTTGAACTGATGGATAAATACCTTCATTTCACTAAAATCAATAAGCAAATCTACTTGTTGAACCGGATCTTCACCGCCAATGCTGCGCCTGATGGAGTCAAGAGCAACAGGGGATTCATCTACCGGATCTGGTAGGGGATTCATTTACCGAATGTGCAGTTAAAATATGTGTGCCTGTGGATTCACTCTGCTGAGGGAAGAGGCCATGACCCCTGGGCACCTGCAATCTATTTTTGAAATTCTGATAAATTAACAAAAGGTCTAGGATTCAAGTAAAATATGATAATTGCATTAAATTCCAACCATAGATTGGCAAAAAAAACCGGAACTGGATTCTATTCTTTCACATAAGTCTCAGTCTCCAGGATACAGACCAGGGATCAAAAGATGGCTCTCTGATTAGCGGGGAATGGAGGGTTTCAGCAAGGAAATGGCGTTGTTGCCTCAGATTCCCATGTCAAAATTGCATCTGTCAACTGCTACACCCCTTTTGCTTGAGAATGGTCTCAAAATCTCAAAGCTAATGAAATACTTGGAACATACCTTTACCATGTAAGCTTCGATTGTAAGAATGTCATGGATAGCCACTGCTCCGAAGGCCCCTCGACTGCACAGAACACAAAATTAATCTCTCAGATCATCACTGAATGGTCATGCAAACTCTTCTGTCGCTAGGTAGCTTGAATATCCACAAAGCCCGAAACTTTGCATGAGACCCTCAACAAACTAATGATAGAAGAGGAATGCATGCAACTCCAAATGGCTAAAAAATAGGAAAAACATGTAAAGGGACGTCAAATTTAAACCCTTCAGAAAAATAGCAAGACAGACGTCAAATTTAACATAGTCGTAGAAACGTCCAGAGGTCCTCTACCATAGGGGGAACGCCTTCGGCGTGATTAATAAAGAGTAGTTTTAAAATAATTTGAATTAAATGAAAGTTTGAAATTTGAAAGTAGTTGATTATTTTGAGTTATTGATCATTTCAAGAATATTAAAGTGTGTACAATGCAATGTGAATGCCGAACGGTATAAGTTATTTGTTTTAGAGGGATAGTTATTCCTTTTTTTAGTTGATGTTGATAAGGGGTGTGATTGATTTTGGTTGTGTAGAAATATAGATGAACCACTTAATTTAAATAGCACAAACATGAGAGCTAACATTTAAAACAATTCAATATGTAAAACAAAAGTGATATAATTTACAAAGCTTTGGATGGAAACAACTATATATTGCATCGTTCTTTCTAGGCATTTGAAAACTATAGATATTTGTATGCAGTTATAATGAAGAAGACATTAAAAATGCGTTGTTTTTTCAGAAAGGTCAATTTTAGTGGAGGAACCTTTTGGAAACACCTGGAAAATTATCTTCAAGTTTCCGGCCTTTCTCCAGTAGTTCTCAAAATTCTGGATGACATGGTAAGGTATCAGAAATTTAGAAATAGATTTCTGAAAACAGTTCCTGGGATTCAGAGCAAAAATCTTGGGAAAGAGTGGACTAACCAACTCAAAAAATATTCTCAAGTTTCTGGCCCTTCTCTAGGAGTTTTCAAAATTCTGGAAGACATGCTAAGAGTAGACAACTGGAAACAGTTCCTGGGATTCAGAGAAAAAATCTTAGGAAAGAGTAGACTAAGCAACTCAAACCACTAACGTAAGAGTACTTCAGAAATTTAGTAATGAATTCATATATAGTTTGCAGCTCAACAATAACTCTACAAAGAGACGAGCATTCTTCTTTTCCTAGAGATTAGAGTCAAACTCAGGATACTTGGCCACTTGGGGAGGGAAGTATATCGCAACTATGACCAAAGGCACCACTCTGACTCAACTTCTTCCAAGAGCACTTGTTAAGAAAGAAGCTCGAGACTCATCATTGGTGTTAAGTGTTTGTGATAATTAACTGTCTCTACGCCACTTCTTGCTCTTCTTCACAATGTTAGCATCATCATGGCTCGCCACTCATTGTGAAGTAGCATGCGACATTTTCAAGTGTGGATATTATACCCTAGATTACACCTTTGGATTGAACAACAACGGCTGCGAAGACCCTCTCCTTCATCTCGAATCAATTACACAGTCAAGGGTTATCTACCTTTGCTAAATATCGATGGAAACCAATACTACATACTGCAACCCAAACAGTACTCTCAGGTCAACTTCTGGGAGGGTTTTTACAACCATACCATGATAATATTAGATAAACATCTACTGGAAGATCAATGCGATCTGTCACCGAATATCTATGATCAATTCTTGGGCGGCGCTCATTTTCGCATTGCCGATGGTTACAGGAATATTACACTAGGGAAAACATGCGTTACAGGGTTTTCAGAGGCGATAAACAATGCAAATTGTAAGGGTCGTGGTTACTATAATTTCAGAGTTCCGAACACGAGTATAGCTTGCGAGTCGGAATTTGAGTTACCAGTGAATGAGATTGACTTGGAAAAACCTCTAGAACAAATTGTAGATGGAGGGCTAGAAATAAAATGGACTGCACGCAAATATTATGACACTTGCTACAGAAATTGTTCTTACCGCAATACATCGTCTCTGTTACTGCTGTGGTATTTCCTATTCAGAAAATTGTAGTGGTAAGAATCTAAACTCCATTTCTCGAATTTAAATTGCACGTGAATGGGATTTCAACGTGTTAATTAAGTATGGGATGATTAGATTACGAATTTCTCACAAAATTGGGGTTAATGCGTTGCAGGAAAGTCTAAGACTTTCATTATTCTTGGTATGAACAAACATCCAGACGGCCGTATAACCGTCAAATTTAACACCACTGCAGAAACGTCTGGAGGTCCTTTACCATAGGGGGAACGCCTTTGGCCTAGCAATCGCATGTGTACAATGCAATGTGAACGCCGAACAGAATATGTTATTTGATTTAGAGGGATAGTTATTTCTTTTGTAGTTGATGTGGATAAGGGGTGTGATTGACAATTCTGATTTTCTATTAAAGCCAAAAAAATGTTGCAAAGTACATTGGAAGGGATGTTAAATAATAGTTAGTTGTGTAATAATCGAATACAAATGCAAGTGAGACATGTAAGTTTGCTAACACTCACTCTTGAGAATGTAGTGAATGTGAAGTGTTGACGTCAAAGTAGATTTAAAGAACCACTAAGTGCTTTAACATATTAGCTCTCCAAGAAACATAAATGAGACAAAATATGCAAGCAAATATAAATGAACCTTAAATGGCTAGGGTACATTGTAGAGTGCTTTATTACCTCAAAGAGTTTGAGAGCATCATTGTCAGAGCTATTTTGTGCATATCCTACAATTATGGCATTCCATGAGACCACATCTGTTTGAGGCATTTTGCAAACAAAAATCCACTTTCCATTATACTTTGATGGATGTTCATACCTTGTGCTAAGGCTCCCATATTGGTATAGAAAGGGAGTATGCTGACAAAGGTTGTGGAGGCTGGGTTTGCACTTGTCAAATGCATTCGCCTAAAATTTTTGAAGGCATTTTCAACAAACCCATTTTATGCATATCCTGCAATCATTTAAGTCCATGAGATCACATCTCATTGAGGCATTTTATCATACAATTCACATGCCTTGTGTATGTTAACATAATGTACAGGGGCAAAATAACATCCAGAATAACCAGAGTCCAACACTTCAATGGAAAAATAACCATGTCGTATTTGTTGAGTACTATTGCACATGATGGGATGATGAGCTGGCGTATAAGGAGATTCTGCAAAAAATCCTTGACATAATAGTATACCAAAATGATACTTGTAGCCTGTTTTTGAGACACAACTTCTTGAGCAAGAAGGGAAGAGACAGTAAGATGAGCACACAAAACATTTAACTATGCATTCATATCTCAAGTGTTGACTACAGAGGATGTTCAATTTTGAGGCAAGTGAGGTGCAAAGGGGAGACTTGAAATGGGTTAAGAAATAAAACCAATTCATATATACTTGGATACATAATTATCAGAATAAATGAAGCTATTAGGTGTAGATGGATCTAAAAGACTAAGCGTGAATCAAAAGGGGAACTTACCATCGAATGTACCAGATGAGTGGATGAAGTACACTAGTGAAAATAGAATTGGTTATGCAGATAACCTTAAAATGATATGGCTAAAACGATCACCCTCATGTGTCCATTGAAATGTTTTCTTTTAACAAAGATGTCCATCATCAGTATGTCAAGAATGCTTTCTTAATGATGAATTGACTTGGGAAGTCTATATGGAGTAGCCATGTGGATATGCAAAAGAGGGCAAAAAGCATCTAATGAGCTTTGACAAAAAGGTGAATGTATAGATTGAAGCGTGCTTTAGAGCCTGTATGGGGATTGATGACAATTTCTTGCAAAACGGGTTTCAGAAGTAAAAAAATTATTCATTGATAGGCCTTGTCAAGGCCAAATGCGGGTCTCTGTAGTCTTCTCATGAGTACTCGTCTTGGTCTGAAATTTACCCCAAGTACTTCACAATGTTTGATAAAGTTTATGGATGCAAAATTGAGGGCATGTAATTCTAGATGCTTGGAGAAGTTCTTCTGGAGTTTTAATTCAAGAAAGAACATTAACAACATGCCACTAATTTTTGAGTCACAACCCAAGGAAATACATTCATAAAAACTTGATCAACTTTAAAGCTAGATGCATAAAAATATAATGTTACACAATCGGTCTTGTCAAGCCCACAAGCGGGACTCGTAGTCTTTTTAACGAGACTCGCCGAGCCTCCAAATTTTCCCCAAGCACTTCACAATGTTTCATAAAGTTTGTGGATGCAAAATTGAGGGCATGTATTTCTGGATGCCTTAGAATCCTTCTTCTTGGAGTTTTAATTCAAGGTAGAACAACAATAACAACCACTTTTTGAGCTCACAATCCCAAGGAAATACATTCATCAAAAACTTGATCAAATTTTAAATCCCAACAAATGCAAACGCCAAAACTGGAGATGCATAGATTGGGTCTATCTTACAAGTAGTCCATAAAGATCTCGAGTGAACTGGGCCAAAGAGATTTTACAATCACTACCCACAAAGTAAAGGAGCTAAAACATGAATCTTCCACATTTAGAGAGGTTCCAATGCAAAACTGGATCTTAAAATACAAAGCCAGGAAAATGGGTTTTGATAATCAATCCCCGAATACAAAAATCTCCCTTATTCATTGGCTCTGCATCCAAGTTTCCTATAAAATAATTAGACATCAATTGATCAACTTACATGAGGCACAAGCATCTGCCAATACCATACCTAGTTATTGCATTTTAAGATATACACAAAGTAGCATCGTTATGATAATTTTGTGAACTTACCTAGATCATATCTACCATGTAAAATGTGCATTCCGTTGAGACATTTTGTCAAACACTTAAACGGGAATCTATCATGCTGCCACAATTTGCATACATATGGCATTCCATGTAATTGAATTCGTTGAGAATTTTGTCAAACAACATATGGCGGGCATCTACCATACTACCACAATTTGCATACATATGAAGACAAGAAGATTGTTTACAACCATCTGAATAATAACTTGTTTTGACAATATGGTTATACTAGTTGCTTACCCACATCAAATCCAAGTACTTGGAGTGAGGCACATGCTTCATAATTTCCTATGGTAAAAGCAAGGGATCTCCATTGACGACGTTCTTGGCATTGCACGATAAGGTGGAAGAGCTGTGGTTCCCTAGGCCTTCCTTCGAAGTATCGTGGAGGAATGCAAGCAATGCAAATCCACGAACTTCATTCTAGTGGTACAGTGAACACTGGGTGATTTCGAATCTCTCCAAAACTACGGGTAAAAATTTACACAACATGTGGCCTCGAAAAACAAAGTTTTTTGTGAAAAACCCCAACGTAAATGACCGTCAAAATAATTAAATATAGCGGCATTGAGTAGTGTATCACATTGCTTTCCCGCATTGCTACTATTTAAAACTATGAGATCCAAAATTTATTCCAACTCAAGCCATGTTACGTACATTTTAATTATTAAATAAGGCCAACTCAATTGCATGTTAGAAAACTGACATGATAATGCAAATTTATGTTGATTTTGGTCAATTTTTCTCCAATGGGCAATATGGATAGAGTTTGATCATCCTTTAATGGTTTTCCAAAAACAATTGCATATTCTGAGTGCAAGACGTGTGTGCTAAATCACTTCTCAATAATATCATTTACACTCCACAAATCCTGCACCAGAGCAACAACACCTGTTAACAATATTTTTTTTTCTTTGAAAACATTGAAAGCACATATCCATTTCTATATGGTAATTTTTTCTCCTTGTTGAACAGAACAGAGTATTCAAAAAACAAATTAAAAGATATGCAAATTCTAATGCTTCAATCGGGATGAAAAAAAATAATTAAGGGAGACTCTTTCAAAGTATCCAAATCAACTTTAAATGATTTTTGGGTGCTTAATCCTCATTATTCCTGAGCAGTTAGGTTTGAAAGCCTTCAACAGGAACACTCTTGGTAAGATGAATGTAGTTGTATTGCATCCTTTGAGTATGAGGATGATGGTGATGTAGCCCAAACCTCAACAAGAGGGGCAAAACCAAAAGAACACAACTTAGACATGAAATAAGGTTGAGCGAATTGGTATATCTTATTTGTTTTGCCAGGGATAGTTAAAAATAGGAAGTGAAGCTTACAAAAGGGTTACAAAAGAAATACATTTCCATAATTAAATCATGAGTTACTCCACAAATAATAGTAAGAATTGTTAAACAATTCTTTTGCTCAGCTCAATTACATGTGCGCCAAAATTAACCAAATCTGTTTTTAAAAAAAAAAAAAAAAACTTAAAAAAGCAAAATTGTTAAAAATATCAAATCTGCAAAAATAACCACTAAAAAAATAAAATTGTTAAAAATAGCTAAATCGTCATTTAGGCCGTCAAATTTCACAGTCCCATGAATGTCCGCAAAGCCCTTTCCCTTATAGTATCCCATGGGATCTCCTCATCTTCCATGATAAGCCTAATTGAGGGGCTCTAAATAGCCTTAGACATCATAGTGTATGTTCTAAGGTGAGAAGACATAAAATCATAGTTAATTATTAGGTTTGTCCAAGAAAGAGATCTACCATATAAACAAATGTCATTAAATGTTCGAATCCCCTTAATAAATGACAAGAACACAAACAACCTCTAGTTAAGGACATGGGAGTATTATTGTTCTTTAGATTCCACCATATAGATCTATAGCCCTGACACCTTAAACCAACCCCACTGAAGAGAATTTGACCCATTATAAAGTGTTTCACCATTTCCCATGCCTTCAAGAAGGATGGGAAGAGGGGAGACCTTGCAACCTTAACTGAGAAAGAGCATATCAATAGATCAAAGATATGAAGCCCCTTCCATTGATATTTACTTTTGGAGGACCCTATAAAGATATTACTTTTGACCAGAACTTTCAAATGTTCATTCCTATTCAAATTTGTAATGATCCACTTGACAACAATAATGACCCCTTGTATTCTCAAAATTTTAATATCAAGTCCTCCCACAATTTTGGATTCAGAACACTCTTCCTTGGAAATAACATACCTCTTTAGATTAGCTTTTCTATTTGACCACAAATAGTCATGTCCATCTTATGCAGTTTGTTGAACTGGTAGGTGCTAAACATCCAATAAGATAAATACTATATGAAGACACAACCTTTTGTTTGATCTAGATTCTTCATGGAAGGGACAAGAGATGAACATATCATTTAGATATCTTATTGATATTTTCAAAGAATGATTCCCATATGCATTTGAAGGATGGGGAGAGAGCGAAGGGAATCCCTAGGTATCTGATTATGTTATTAGGACTTAATCATGATCACCTATCACTATTGAGCCACATAGGGTAGACATATTCCTAACCTAAGACAAAATATTTGTGAAGAGAAACTTTATACCTAGATACAAGACATTAAAGGTTAATTATGAGAGAAATATGTTGGAAATTATCTTTTTCAAGTATAGGAAAGTGTTGTGCCATCAATAAAGAGCACATCAATGATTTTTTTAATTTTTTGAGGAGAGTAATACCTTTCACTGGTGGCCCAGTGGAGGTATCTCATAAAAGTTAATGTAGATATTTTGCAACAATTAAAAATAGATAAGGAGTAAGTGGGCATCCTTATTAGAAATTATAGACATGCTCCAGGATTGTTGTAATAACTTTAAGACTATCGCCCAAAATTACATGTGCATACTTGTGAAACATTAAAACAATATAAATAAAAATATGATCAAGGTAGAGTATCTGTCATAATATTAAGCAGATTTGTTGGGGAGGGCCATTGTCCCCCTCATAGAAATATTACAATGAACCTCTCTTCTACTCTAAATAGCACACACACTAGTTCTATCCTCTTATAAATAAAAGCTAAGACACTAGGAATAGAGTTTGGATAGTATTTTCTTGCAAAGAAAGTCTTAGAAAATACTATTAATACAAGAAGTCAATCAAGTCAATAATTTTATAAATACTCATCTCTAAAAAGAGATGTGGATAAGTGTGCACCAATGGGTGATTTATCCACATATAAAATTACAAACAATATTACAAGTGCATCTTAAAATCATACAATACTGCATGGAAATTATATACATTAACACCCATCTTAAGATGTACTATGTAAAGGAGAGGATAGAGCAATCTATACTAGCCTAAGTAAGCTTAAAAGAAGAAAAATGATGAGTGCATCAACACATCATCTTAAGAGCAACTTAGAGAAAGTAAACAAGACAAAGCATCAAATATGGGTCTCGATAGCTAGGCCATGTTAAGTATCCATGTACATTAAGTACAAATGACATATTGCATGAAATAATGATTAGAGACAAGGTAAAACTATATAATAATTGCACAACCAAGAAGTAATATAAATGTGCACAGAAATGATGACTAGAAGCAATACAACACTACATAATATCATCAAAACTCAAAGGCACAAGTGCATATAAATTATCGTTGTATAAAACATCATAGGCACATGGACTTGGAAATGACCACCAAATTACAACTCAAAGGCCAAACTGCATAGAAACGATCACTATATCAAAACTTAGAGGCCAAAGGTATGGGAATGACCACTTGATCACAACTCATAGGAAATATAATCACATACATATTTATATACATCCCCCCATAATGTTGAATTAGGTGAGATAACATAATATGTGTATGTCATTCAAAAAACAACTATGAAACATATGTCGGCCATGTAGATCATAATAGATCCAAAAGAAAATAAGAGTGACGACAATGTATACACTACTCGTGGTGAAAACAAATGTACTAAAGTAATTGATCAAACTATAATAGATATTTGGGAGGTACTACAAGCATCATTTAGTGTTGAGGGATCCATGAAAGGACGTATCCCATAGTAAATATTCCTAGTTGAAGAAAACACCAAATATGACAACATAACAATTAATGCCATTAAAAAAATGTTCACGAGATTAGCTCTAAGAGGGAGCACAAATCCTAATAAGACATTGACTATGTTGCATATTACACTTAAAATTCATCACAAAATGAGAATTTACATCACAAAACTCTAATTTGATATGTAATTGTATTACAATGGGTTATAGCTCAAGTCCCATTGTCTATGTGTCAATGAATATCAAATAGTATGAAGGTCCTTATGACCACCATCCCATTTTACCATAATTCATGGGTTTTGAGTAGTTGTAACCATCAAGTAAAGTAGGAAATGGTGTAGAGTACCAGGATCTCTCTTAAACTATAAAAAAGTTGATTGTGAAATTGATTGTAAGTATGTTAATATCTCCCCCATATGAATAACTACATGAAAAATATAGATGAGGGGTAATACTTAAGCACTGAACAATATATCTCATAGATCGAGGCACACGTAGAATGAATCCACTACACATAGTGCCAATTAAGTTCCCACTAAGTTTTAAGAAGCACATACCGGTATAACCATCATTGCATGTACTCAAGAACAAACTATCCTCAATATGAGCCCAAACAAATACCATAATGGGTACCTATTTACAGGTGAGGTATCACAAAATGATTAGTAAAGCCTTACAAAGTCTAGAAATTAAATAAAATAGAAAAACTTGTGGTGCATGATGTAAAATAAAAACTATAACTATACCAATGAATTCCTCTATAAACAATTCAGTTTCAAAAAAAATTCCACAAGATTTTTTTCTGTATGTGGAAGTTATTACAAATTTAAGCACAAGGTGTCCAAGTGGCATATGAATAAACTATAAAGAACCATAACAATATCTCAAATATGTAACAACCAAATATACTACTAAAAAATTAAAAAAATAGGCACTTCGGAAAAAAAAAAAAGATAGAAAGAGACCATTGTATGACCAAGATATGCCTTATCGAAGTCAAGTGTGCCATAAATGGAGCAAAACCATGAGGGGTCATCTAAAACAAACTCTCCATAGTTGCAAAAACATGTCCAAAAATTACAATAATTTCTTTCATGCAACTCCAAAACTAGAAAAATTGGTATGCCCAACTTTTTGTTGAATAAAATGCTTTCTAAAGATAAGAAAGTACTCTAGATTTTACATGCTACTTTTTTTAGATTTTTATTTTTGCATTGCTATTTGTTTTTTGTTTTTTTAACAAAACTAATAAAATTTATTATTATTTTGGAAAAAAATGAATTTTCAAAAAAACTAAATTTAGTGAAAAAGACATGGAGAAGGGCTACAATTATCCCATTTTCAAACCTCCATTAAATGAACATTGTAAATCCATTTTTAATGAAACAAAAGTAAAAACTATCTTTTTTGGAAGTTCCAGATGTAATGTAATAGTTGAAAGATCTAAACATGGTGAACTAACAAGGTTATTTTGATGCAACTTTGGCTTAAAACTCATAAATTTGAAGAGAAGATGTTGTTCAAAGATGAAAAATCATCCATGCAATAAAGTGAAATTTGGGAAAGCTTTGACACCATATTAAAAATTCTGGACAATTTTATGATGGTTGCAATAACCTTAAGATTATCACCCATAATTATATGTGCATACCTATGAAACATTAAATCAATATATACATAAATCTTATCAAGGTAATTAACTACTGCGATATTAAGCACATATGTGAGGGAGGACCAATGGCTCCTCTCACAAAAATATTACAATGAACCTCTCTTCCACTTTGAATACCACACATACTAGCTCTATGCTCTTATAAAGAAATGCTGGGAGGAAAGGGATAGGATTTGGAGAGTCGTTTCTTACAAAATAATTGTTATCAAAGGCTATTAATAGGAAAATTCAATCAAGTCGATGACTCGATTGATATTTTTCTCTATTGATAGATCTAGATAAGCGTGCACTAATGGGTGAATTATCCACATATTAAATTACAAAAATATTACAAGTGCATCTTAAAATAATACAATAGTGCATCAAAATTAAATACATTGACAATCTTTGATTGATTGAGCTTTAAATCTCAAAGGGCTTTGTTAGTTTTCCATTCACCTCCATAAAGATAGAGATATCTCAAAAGATAACATTAACCATTATGTAGAATCTCTCAAAAAAAGTAAAAACCTTTCAATGTTATTTCAATAAATGACCACTCAATGTTATCATATGTCTTCTCGAAATCTAATACACCATACCAAAAATTTGATTCATATTTTTTCCCAATGCATGCCTTACCAAATGGTATTGATATTATCTAAGATAAATATGACTTCAAAAAACCATGTTTCAGTGACTAAAATAATATTAGGGACTGGGGGGAAATTCTTTGAGCAAGAATCTTAAAAAGGATTTTGTAATACGCCTAACAATTGATAAGGTGGTAGGCCTCCAATTCTTGACTTGAGATTGCTCAACATTTTTTGGAATAAGTTTGATAACACCCATGTTTATGTCCTTATCTAAAGTACGAATCTTTATATCTTCCCTTCAAATCTCTAAAACCTCTTGAGTGATCCACTCCTTGTTGGATTTGTAAAACTTTTAGAAGGATCTCATTGATACTAGGATCCTTATCATCTTTGAGTGAGTCGATGGTGGATTTAATTTCATAAATGGAGAGTTCATTGTGTATACACCTCATTTTTTATGCTTGTTAATATTTTCTCTTGTGCATGGGATACTAATACATTATCTTCCTAAGTGGGTTCCTTAAGGGGTATGCCGATATTGAGGTGATCGGACTTGGTCACACGGGCTAGACACAACACCTTGGAGAAATATCACTATGTTGTCTTTTATTCCATAGTTACTCTATCCTTACTATATTTTATCTATTATTTAGATGTTAGCATCATTATGTCCACTTGTTTACACTCATTCCTAGTCTTCCCAATGATTATGGTCATCATGAACCTTTTTCATATCTCATCATGTCTTTTGCCTCTATTCCACATTGTTATACACCATTGACTCTAGGTTTTCCTCCAAAGCAAAGAGAGAAAAGAGAAGTACATAGAATATCTCTCTCAGAGAAAATCCCCTAGACGTAGAAAGCTCCCAGTAGAGATAAAGAAGAGGAGAGGTATAAAATTCCCCTTAGAAGAGTGTCGATGATGTGGTCTTCCACCTGAAGACTGAAGAAGGTCCATCTGCATTGAACAATGTTTCTGCCCTTAGGAAGAACATAAGAGGTGTACTGAAAATCTGCCCACTCCATGAAGGAAATCGAAGGTAGTAGTACGAATAACTCTGAAGCTGGTCCACAACTGAAATGTGGCATAGGTTTGGCAAGAGTATGCACAAGAACTGATGGTAATGCCACTGAAGTAGATTTGTTAGAGGATGGGTATGGATCATTCACTGAAAGAATGTCCATATGAAGTGAAGGCCCAATAACCCTCACAACTGTAGAATGAGGATCCACTAGTAGAGGTGGATCAATGATGATCTCCAAAATAGTAGAAGTGATTGATATCCCCATAGGGGCACTCCCATCAATGGAGATGTAGGAATCCTCTGAAGTACAAATGTGTGATGGCTCTGCAAATGGAAGAGCATCTCCCTGTATTGCAACACAAGTAAAGTCTGCAAACAAACATCTGAGGTTTGGCAGAAACTCATCCCAAAAGGGTTGCTTGACAAAGAGAAGAGCAATGTCTGACATGAATGTATCATCAACACAAGAAGTAGGAGTAGAAGATGCCTCACACAATGATTGTGGATCGAAGGAAAATGCAATGAAAGTAGGTGGAACACCATGGAACTGTGAACATGTCTTCCTGGTGTCTGATGGATCTCCGATGGTGGGAGATCAAGAGGAGATTCAACATTCTCTGAAAGGTGATCGGGAGAGGGAGGAGATGTATCCTCATCAATACTCGTGTCATCAGAACTAGAAGAACAATCTCATCATCAGGAATATGAATAGGTAAATATGTATCAACATAACTATCATCACATGAAATGGGGGTGGAAACAACAATCTTAAAAGTAGGAATTACAATCTCTGAAGAGTCTCCAAATAAGGTCTGAAGAATGCTCCAAACAGTCCTAAGACACTATGTGTGCACCACATGATGGTGGAGAGGCATGTAAATATACATCGACAAGTGACCAATAATCATGTCACATGAGTTGAGCTAGTCATCGAGTCGATCTAGGTCACTAGGGGAAGGTACTCGTCCATAAAAAAATAGGTAATGATCATCTTGAATGAGAAAATGTTCCATGATCAAACTCCATGGTGCATAATTAGCCCTACCAAGTATAAGTGGTGGAAGTTGTTATGCAGATGAGGTCCTTCGAAGTAGAATTCTGTGAAGCACATCTTGCATCATGCATATGCAAATGAGAGAAATCAATGCAATAGATTCACAAGTGAAAAATGCATGCTCAGATGGACGTCAGAATCAGCCAAAAATGCGTCCGCAAAATGCAAAAAGAGATGAGTGGTATGAGTGCGATAAGTGGCACAAAAACACACTCAAGGATGTGAGACGTCAGACTCAGCCGAAAATGCATCTGCATGTGATTACAATCCCACTTGAAATTTTGCGTTTTAACCCCAATTTTGGCACTTTATAATTTTAGTGTGACTACAAAATAAATAGGCACCAACAGATTAAGCACAAAAAATCATGCCACTTTTGAAAAAAACGACACTCAAAAGAAGTTACCTATAAAAAATTACAATTGTTTCCGTTTTCCACTATTAACCTATTTAATGTATTTGCACTTACAACTTTTTAAATGCACTATTAAGCAGTTTTAGCAAAAAATACATAGGTGGGGATTGAACATAATACCTCTTAACATACTCAAGAAACATTTAGCCAACTCACCTATAAGTCAATTTGGACACTCACGAGATCAAAATCATTTAACCTAACATTATCAAAAACATAGTTTTTGAATATTAGTGCAAAACCGAGTTTAATTTGAAATTAAGAGTCATTTTAGTGTTTAGGAGTTGAAGGGAAGTTCTTTGGAGATTTGAGCTGGAGTTGGTTCACAGAAAGTTGGATGTGCAAGATGAGCAAGCTCGAAATCAAGCTAGTTTGCGTTGAGGCTTGGCCTTCACATTGGATCCTTATTGGTTTTCAACTTAATCAAGCTGGGGATCACGAAATCCTTGAATTTTGATTTCCTTTGGCTCACATTGCAGATTCCAAAACATAGGAGCCAATGTGATCAAGTTTTATACCACCCAACTCAACAAGCTTTACTCCCGCACTTAGAGAAAAACCAGAGGTGCTAAGCTAGCATTCTCAAGTCAAGATGTGAGCTTGGATCAAACACAAATCTCAAGCTATCACCTGGAAAGACCTTTTGCCCAAGAAAATTCCCTAAGCTGCAGAAAACATGAGGTCTGCCTCAAAGGTCCTACACCGATTGCTTGTGATAGATCTAAAGGATTTTTCAAGTTGATCAAGGCAAACCAATAGGTGAGTGGAAGTTGAGCCTAAGGATTATGAGCAGCGGATATAGAGTAAAAGGAGCCGACGTTGTGCAAAAAAATGTGTTATCTGACAGACGAGTCAAGGGTTTGTAGACTAACGAGTGAGCTTACAAAAAGCAATTCAATTGAACAAAAACCATTTACAAAAACCCTAAAAATAAGGAACTCCACTAAACAAGAGAAATCTGGTCCAAACATACTAAAAATAATGAAATTAACAAACTTTGCACACAACCTCTATAATGATTAATGAAAACATGAGATTTCAAAATAAAACTTGTAATACTTAAACTAGACATATACCAGACATGCTCTGATACCATATCGGAGTGTGCAAGGATTTTGGCTCAACGAATGCACTATGTAGTTGCAAGAATCAAGAAATCTACTAGGAAGATGCAATATGAATGTAAATCACAATCACTCAACACATGAACTCAATCAATAATTTGATCAACTGTATTCACCCATTGACCCTGAAAAACTCACAAAAGAGGTGTACATATAGGAGAGTGAATGTGTAACTCCTCCTAGAATAGTGGACAACACTCCATGAATAGGAATGAGAGTTACAATCCTAAAATAGCTAATCAAATGATCAACCAACCTAATGTAACTCCTATGACACACCAATCTAATAATGAGAGTTAAGAAACTCTTATGACATATGACACCTAGATATGACACATGACACTCAAGTATGACATATGACACCTAAGCAATCTCAGGTTTCACCCAAAAATCTCATAAACAATAATCTTTCCCATCTGAATCGCCAAGGAATTTCCAATCCCAATGTATATTTTTATATTAAATCATCATGTGTGGGATTTGAAAACATTAATGCCGCCAAGAAATCGATGCAGGATTTGAAAACATTAATGTTTCACCAAGAAATTGACGCACATGGATTTGAAAACATTAATGTTTCTCCAAGAAATCAACATGCCAGGATTTGAAAACATTAATGTTTCACCAAGAAATTGATGCAGGATTTGAAAACATTAATGTTTCACCAAGAAATCTATGGAACCTTATTTGGCCAAGAAAACATTCCCAAAATTTTCCCGATATATACACAGAGGTGATGTTCTCCCATGATTTTCCAATTTGTGTATTTGCGAAGTAGTAGAAAGGGATTTAGTGAATCAGCATATTGCAATTTGCTTACAAAATTTCAAATAAATCTAGGTCTTGCCAGTGCCCGGCTAGTGCGTTGCAGTTTACATCCTAGAAGCACTTACTGCAGGTGAGTCCTCAGTCTATTTGAGACCTGTTTTCTTTCATGTCGCATTGCTTTATCTGTGATTCCACCTTTGTAAGTTATTACAAAGCCTGAACATCCTCATCCTCATAACCACTATGATTTTTTATGTCATCTAGAATAGTCCTCCACTTGCAGAGAATCATAACTAGTATTCCTATCTTAGATACATCTAGATTCTACATCTATATATATATATATATATATACTTCATACATCTCCATAGTTGCTGCTCTATATATTCCTTGCTTTATCAATGTATCTTCTTTGAATCATTTTGTTAATGTTCTCTCTTCTGCAGACATATATATATATATATATATATATTTAAAATCTCTTCATACATCTCCACGTGTGTATATATATGTGTATGTATATATATACTATGCGGTTTCACTTTCCATTTATTCCACGACCAATACCATGACCATTTATCACCATCCACTGACACTTCCTCATCCCACAATGGATGTGAAGGATATATAAAATGTGGTATCTTTCACCAGGGGCATTTCCTTGGGAGACTGACGGAATGGCGACGCGTGCATAGACCTTTTATCAAACGAGTCTTGGACCCAAAATTTACATTGATAATATTTTGAGCAATGGACTTTGTTTCTTGTACAAAATTTCACTCATGCATAAGGTTGTGCATTGTGGTTTCATTTGGTAATCAAACATTTCCAAATGGGAGTAATATTTAAATGACCATTTATAAAATAAATAAGGGTATTGAGAATAAACTACCAAATTCCAAAAAATCCCAAGCAATGCAAAAGCTAAAAGAGACATATCATCTTTTGAAAATATAAAGAGTAAGGTACATTCTTATTTTCTAGGGGATTTATCACTTTTTCCTAGTGACAAGCATTTTTGCATTTTGTGTGAATGTAATTCAAACTTTTTAAACCATAGAAAATGTAGAATGCTAGGAAGCATGGATTTCCTTGCAATCTGAGGATTAAAAAATGATTTCTTTATTTCACATTCATTTAACAAAATATAAAAATAAATTAGTAGCCAACATAAACAATTTACATGACAAGTGATTTTTTTAATGTTAGCATCTTCCAATGAAAATTTTCCATAATATTTTAACCACCTCTTTTCCTCCAGAATTGCAAAGTGTAATCAAATTTCAACATTTTTTTTTGTCCTTGTGAAATTTTAAATTTCAACATGTCTATAATATTTAATATAAAGGAAAAACATCAACATCCGGGATATTTTTAATTCCTGCATCCTTCAAGTTTCTTGAACTCATTTTCCAAGTAGGAACACGACAGTATACAAAGAATACCCTTATCATGATTGTATCATATGTGAAACATCATATCAAAGCATTCAAGCTTCTCTCAAGAATAATGATACTTTAGCTGGCTTTGACACATTGACATTTCATTGTCAAGCCAAAGAACCCTGCATACATTCTCAACCTTGAATTCACAGTCTCATACCACAACGAGTCATAGATGGAAGACCATATATTCTATCTCAGCTCCTTTGAAATGATGAACACTCTTGGTAATTGGATTATGACAGACCTCATACCTCTGATGAATCAATAATTTCTTCATGAGAAGATGCACACCTTATTTGGCTTGATGACAACATTTAGAACCTCTATACAACAGGACAAACCTCTATACATTATGACAGAGCTCGGTCATCAGACTCCTTCATTAATCAACTAAAGACAGATCATACCTTGGATGAATCAATGAACTTAGAGTCCTTCACGAGCAGATACATACTATACTTTGATTTCAAACTGAGCACAGACCTTGAGATCACCTATTTCATGTTTGATTAGCTACAACAGAGACTTCTTATCACTAGAGTGTCTTATCATTAGAGTGTCTTTGGCTTCTCAACAAATCATTTAAAATTTTAAATTGCTTGTTCTCTTCTCAAACCTCTGATACATCTTCAGTTTTCTTGATGTATGCTCTAATTCTTATTATACTAATGTAACACTCTTGCAAAAAGTAGTACATGTTAAGTGACACAACATTATTTTTCTTTATACATATTTCTCATGTTGAGATGTCTGTGCACATATCAATATCATTTAGTCTAACATGTTGTATCTTTTTTTCTTTCAATTCTACAGGATTCACTGATTCAGAAAAATGGCACCTAAAAAGGGAAGCTCAGCCTCAGGAAAAAATGTTATTCCAACCCCTCCTGGTAGTGGTACTGGCATTCAAAAAATAACATCTTATTTTGAGAAACCATCTAAGGAAACCCATCCTTCTCCAGCAGGACCATCACAATCAAGGGATAATGATTACATTCAAAATGAAACTCAGAATGAGAATGTGTTCATTTTTTATTTTCCTGATGTTGTCAATGACAACAACAATGAAATGCCTCCCCTTGAAGACATTCCATTGAATGATGTTGAGTTTGACACTGTACCACCTACCCAATTGAATGAAAATGACACTACATCACCTGTTAGTGCCCAAGTGAATGTTGGAGGTGAAAATTCTTGCAGTGGTAGTCAACAAAGTATAAATTCCACTAAGGCAAATACTTAGCAGACACCTATTTCTGGAAGAAAGAAAAAGGAAATAAAATGGGACTTGGGAAGGAGTTTCAGGTTAGAGTGGGTTTCTAAGTTTCCATTTATTGAACCTGTTGAAAATGAGAATAAATTTGAACCTCCCAAAGAATGCAAATGTACAATCTGTAGCTGGAGATTGGGCAGGGACAAGACAATGCAACTTAAGTTGGATACTATTGAGAAGCATGTAGGAAAGATATATGAAAAGATAATTGTAGATGGCATTGAGAAGAATGTTTCCAGATGGAAAACTACAGATGATTGTTTGCATATTAGGTATGAAAAATAATTTGAAGAGCACAAGAGAAATGAAAGAATAGTTGCAGTGAATGGAGGGACAATTACCTCTCAATTCAACAAGATCATTCAAAACAGTCTTTTGGGTAAAACAGTTCAGCTAGCTACTATTTTTCACATTTTGAAAAGAGGTCGTCCTATAACAGATTTTCCTGAACAAAAGAAGATGGTGTCTTTCCTTGGTGTCCCACACTTTCCTCATTCTCACTGGTCAGAAAGTAGTGGTTGGGATTGGGAAAAATGCTTAGCTATGGTTGAGAAAGAAGAATTGAAAGAGAAACTGAAGTCTGCACGATACATATCTTTGTCTATTGATGAGGTTACAACAGTAGATAATACTACTTGGGTATGTATGCATGTGTATACTATTGAGAATTATGTGAGACAACCTCACTTACTTTCCATTCACAAGATGAGAGAGAACTCCAATGCTGAAAACCTTTGTGAGTTGGTGATAAAAAGTTTGAAGGAGATCGGTGACATGGATGATGCTGCAATTGCATCAAAGCTGGTATGTGTCAGGGAGATGGGGCATATGTAATGTAAGGTCATCATAATGGCCTATGTGTAAGACTCCAAACATCTCATTTCCCTTATATGATTTTCATTCATTGTATGGCTCATAGAATGAACCTAGCTTACAGAATAGTTGGCAAATTTAAACCTGTAGCAAAAGTTGAAGACCTTGTTCGAGAGGTGCATGCTTATTTCTGTCGTAGTCCTAAAAGGTTCATGGAATTCCAAATATTTGTAGAAGGACTAAAAAATGGGCATAAACTGTTAAAATATGTCGACACCAGGTGGATCTCATTGTACCAACCGGTTCGTAGGGTGTACGAAGAGTATCAATCCTTATTAGGAGTGATGTGGCAGAATCACATGGAAGTGGACAAGGCCCAGGATTTGATACATCATTTGACTGATATAGAGTCATTGTGATGTTGTGTGGTCTCCTTCCCATGTTGGAAGAAATGCATCATTTAATTAAACAAGCACAAGAAAGAACTATCTATATTGTTGATTTTTCTAGTTTGAGGAAACGAGTTTGTATGACAATAGAATATTTGTATCTCAATGAAACTGCTTTTACAGGTCCAACATTTGATGGTTGGAATGATTTGATAAATATTGGAAATGCAAGTAGCTTTCTGAAGCTCAACTTGTTTGGGGAAGTATGTGCTTTTGTACGTGGATATGAGATACCGATGTACATGTTTAAAGTAGTAGCCGGTAAGGTTGAGGAGGTAAAAGTCACAGGGCCATTGTTTGATAACATTGTATCATCAACAAGGGTGAGGTTAAGAGAAATTGTAGTGTCCCTACTAGAAGAAATAAGGGAGTGATTTAGAAGGGATGCTTTACTTGAAGCAATGGCTATAGTAAATCCGACCTTTTGGAATCCTGTCCAAAATGAAAGACATATGCAGGAAGACTACTTCAAGAGGTTGACTACATTGATTCAACATTTTTGTAAGCCTGTTGATATCAATGGAATGAATATTGCAGGTATTTTAAGCAAGGATAGTTTGAGTGCTCAATCTCATGAATTCACCACTACAATGATTCAACAATTCAAAGATTTGGATAATCCCTTAGAGTGTGGAGCAATAACCCGGCTATGGAAAAAATTGGGGTGAGTACTATTTTACAGCAAACCATGTCTGAGTTTTTCTCATTGGCTGATCTATGTCAAACAATGATTTTGGGTTCAGTTGAAGATGAGAGAATTTTCAGTGCCTTGGCCTTTATAAAGTCAAAATTGTGAAACAAGCTTGACAAAAATTTGGAAAATTGTTTGAGAATTTATACATCACGGTACGAAGTGGATAACTTTCCCTATGACAGGGCTCTGGCAGTATGGAAGTCGATTACTGAAAGGAGAGGGGCTGAAAACAATGGCACAAATACAACAGATGACCCTATTGCAGTAGTTGACTGTCAAGAAAGAGAGAGTCAGTCTCAGAGATCTGGTGAATCAAATGATAGAGATGATCCAGGTCCATCAAGTTGGAAGCTTCCATTGGTGGATATCCCATGATATAGATGTTCATATAATAATTAATATATTCAAATATTCAGTACATTGTTCTGAATCTCAAACAAGGATTAGCACTCACCCCAAACTTACATGTGCCTAAAGGTAATCATATTGATTCCATTTCCATTTTGATTGCAGAAACATTACAAAGTCATGTTTTAATGAGTATTTAATATATTTCACATACAATGTTGTTGATCTCTTTTATAGAAAGCATACACCATGGCTGGTTGGCTATTAAATCACAATGCATTTACATTATTATATACTTTAGGCATATAAGAGTTGTGGTGCTTAATTCTGAGATAGAATAAGTGGCTTTGCTTGAATCATTACTGAAACGAAAATTTAAAAATAACACTATTCCTCATTCAACTTGCTTGAGACATGCCTTGTATGAAAAAAATTGAAGATTGTCATTGCAACAAATGGAACAATTTTCAAAATGGATCTAAATATAATAAAGAGTACATACATGCACATATATATTTAAGTTGTGCACCTCTTTGTAAATGTTTTCTTTGAACCACAAGCAACCTAAATATCACATGTTTATTAATACAATAAACATAAAGATAACTCTAGTCTATTAATAAGACAATTTACTATTTTTATCCATGACCATGATTTCCTCCCAAATAATAGAAACAACAAAACCAAACTGCCACTTCAACTTGGAATCAGGCTCCACAACTTTAACAAATTATATCATCTTCTGTAACATGCTCCACTCTTCATCTGTTGGAATTGCAATTTGTTGTAAATCAGAGTGACTGACATGTAACTTTGTTAGCAATTCATAACTGATAGTGGAGCTTTCCTTTACTGTTGAATGCAAACTTACTGACAAGGTTATCAATGGTTTAACAGAGTCAAAAAAAAATTCTCATCTAGCTTCTCAGGAATTCAGTCCTTCTCTTGAGTCATTTTTTCTTTCATCTTCTTCTGGAATGCATCCTTCTTAATGAATTGGCATGTATTGTCAAAAGGCATTGGAAAACCAAGCTTTGTGAACTCTTGTACCTTTCCATGCAGCTCCTGTAACATTCTTTGACACTTATTCAACAATTCATGTGCTTCACCCAACATCACACACTTCCGAATGATAGATGATACCTTTATTGAGGCATCAAACCGGTTCTGAATTCCTCTGGATGTCAGTTCTGTGTCACTGAATTTGTAGATAGCTTCCAAAATTTTCTTTGTTGTATCCTCTCTTAAAGCCATCACTTTTCTGCTACCTGTTACGTATTCATGGAGCTTATCAAAGATTCTCTGTAGATCAGTCATGAATTCAAACAATCTAATCAAATCATCAATTTTTTGGTTTATTTTCCCCCAAACATTATCCATCATATTAATCAATGCCTTTTTATGAAATCCAGATAGTTTGATGTTGGAAGACTCTATTTCCTTTTTTACTTTTTCCAATTCCTGTTGCAATATTTCATTTTGTTTTTTGATGTTGGAAGACTCATTTCCTTTTTTTCTTTCGCAAATTCCAGGCTTTGTTCCCATTTTTTGACCTTTTCTTTCTCTTCCTTCACAACCTCTTTCAATTCTCCCAATGTTTTTTGTAATCTATTATTCTTACTCATTGTTTCCTGTAACTTTTTCTTCACATCTTCTAGTTCTACATGTGCCTGTTCATTCAAAGCAACTGCAGTCATAGAGGTAGATGATTTTATCTTCCTCTCCAACTCACCTGTCTTATTAACTGTTGCTTTTCCTTTTGCTTTCTCATTTTCCAGGTCTGCCTCTAACTTTTGAATCTTATTATTCAACTTATTGTTCTCCCTCTCTTGCCTTTAGTAATGTTGTGTAAACCACATCATTGTTCCTTTTTGATACATTAATTTTGTCAGAAGGTTTCATTGCCTTAAGATCCATTTGAAGGGAGGTCACATCGTAGTCAGTGGGAAACATTTCATTCTCTGGTTTTACAACTTTGGGCACAACATACATGTATTCCAGGGTATCTGTGTCTGGGTTATATGTAGGCAATACCCTCATTGTGGCTGGATCTGAAGTTCCAGTAGCCTGTAGAATTTTCTTCTTGTTTCTTTTATCTCTTTTTGATTTATTGGAAAACTCAGCTAGGTAATCAAAACCTGAGGTGTTCGTAGGAGTGAACTGTTCCACCTTGAATGGAGAAGGAGTAATTGAAGTTTGGGGAGAATTTCCCTATGGAATGGCAGTTTGTTTAGGGGTGGCAGTGGCACCACCTTCTATAAATAGTTTCCT
The DNA here is from genome assembly GCA_019776745.2 of Taxus chinensis. NCBI lineage: Eukaryota > Viridiplantae > Streptophyta > Pinopsida > Cupressales > Taxaceae > Taxus > Taxus chinensis. The sequence goes on along the minus strand of CM034157.1, from coordinate 234,547,699 downwards.
TGAGCCAAGAGTAATTGTACCTGTGTCTACCTCTTGTCTTTTGCCTCTTCTCAGTTCCTTGTTGGACAATAGCCCTAGCAACTTCAACTGTCTCTATTGGCCTCTTTAAGTTTCCAACACTCTGTTGACTACTACCATCATCACTAGAACCACCAACCTTAGCAATAGTAACATATTCATGGCCAACTTCTCCTCTAGGATTTTCAACGTGTGGCTGAACTGTTTGCTGAGGATTTGACTCCAGAGTAAATTGCACTGGATTAGCACTTGTAGATGTTGTAGTATGCAGTGGTCCTTTCTCTGAAGGTGAAGCTCCAAGGCCTGACCTGTCAAAAAAATTTCTAGACTGTACCTCTGGTGGAAGCCAAATGCCTTGTCCTCTTGAACCCAAACCACCACCAGTAAAACCCAACTTTTCAACAATAACTGCTCCTATAGTATATCTTTCTTTCAAACCTTCATCGAGACTTGGTTTATATGTGCTAATGCTAGGGGATTGTGTAATTCCTTAGAGGCAGTGTCATCATCACTACTTCCCTCTCAAGGATGCTATTTTTTCCACAATTTTCTGAAATCTGCATCTTCTGGAATAGAATCATAGTCTTCTACAGATTTTGGATGGCCTAGGTCCTGCCTCATAGACCAAAAGGTAGTAATTTTTGACCTTGTCCAATTTCTATCTTTCAATTCTTGTTGTAATGCCTTTGGCATGCTTTTAGAGGAATTTTTATCAGGTTTTGCAGATTGAAAATCCTCTGCCTTTTTTTGTGGAGGCTCAGGCAATCCAAAAATTTGTTTTGACAACTCTTGAGAACTAATTCCTTTCTCAACAACAATTTCATTCATTGTTATTTGTACTTCATCCCAAGAGTTCTTGTTTTTCAATTTTTCTAGCAAGGGTTTGCTTTCATGTTGAATTTTAGTGGCAGAGTTCTTGTTCACCACTACCCTTGCTTTAATCACCTCACATGGGTCATACACCCAGTGAGAGTCAACATAAAACTTCAAAATCTGTAAGATTTCATGTGCCACATAGAATGAATTTTTTTTCAAATGTGAACCCTCCACATGAGAACGGTAAGGAAGGAAATATGCTCTTCTTTTGCTGAGAAACAAAATAGAGATTATCTGTGCTTTCCATCTGTCGTATATATTCCAAGACAAAAACTCTCTCTGTCACATGTATTGGAAATTTGTAAGGTTGTACTCCTGATCCATAAAACCTTAGCACAATATAATCCTCCATGAAGTACCAGTCTGCTAACTGTATTTCTGATCCCAGTTGAATGCAATCTCTACATTTCACAGGAAATCTAGGCATTGTACTTTTTGTAAATGCTTCATACATTGGAGCCCAAAAATAATCCACAAATTGACTGTAGTCCCCTCTATTATCATACATCCTTATCTTGGGGGTCCACTCAGTTAATGGACGCATGGATTTTGGTTGGAGCCCAATTGGGCTCAATTGAAAGTTTTTTTTTCAAACCATCCAGCAAACCACCATAGAATTAAATAGCACAAGTAGGTAGTGAACCTAAATGTCTTAGTGTCAGAGCCTTCTTTGATTGTTAATAATTGTTTATGCATAGATTCTGCAATGTACCCAACAAATCTGTATTGACAAGGTGGATTAACGAAATGGATATTGTATACCATTTCCAGGAGGGTTTCATCCACTGTCTCATCGCTATCGAAGCCAAGGAAAAATACTAGCATAGAAATGGTATCCCTGACCCACGGTTTAAATATGTTAATTGCATACGGAGCCTTCCCTTTTGGTACCTCTACATCAAATGTTAATTTTCATAAAAACTCATCTTTGTCTTTTTTATTTGTGGCATGATAATCGCTAGCAATTTTTTCTAGGTTTATGTGGACGGTTCCTAAATATTTGCTTTCAAACCCCAACGCACTGCCAAGATTTACCTCTGTAATGTACAAAAGTTCTTGTCCATTTCCCTTTGCAACAATTGCTTTTTTTGTCTCATTGTAATTTTGGGCACATATATTGACAAATTCAGGGCAGGGGAAAACCTCGTGGAACATCATGCGTCCCAATCCAGACACTCATGTTATCCAACCGAAAGCTTTATGTCTACCTGATTGGTCCAAACTTCTACTTTCCCTCATCTTCATCTCAGACATGTATCTAAGTTGTGAAGCTCTTGTGCCAATTACAGGATCATAAATATCATGATATTCATCAGTAAAACCAGGGGTTTTACTTTTAAGCAGTTTGGCGTATGGGATTTGGGTTTTACTTTTACTTTGGGATCCTGTGGAAGTAGACATGCTTGGAATTTTGGATTCTGTAAACCCTCAACCCTAATTTCTCAACCCTTATATTGAAATATTTGAAAGTGAAGGCTTATACAGTGCTACTTATAAAAAAGATAATATTTAAAGAATCAAGACTCAAATGCAGGATGACACTTACTCAGAAATATGAAAATTTTGAGTCTTACATGGTCCGCAACTTCTATGAATCTATTCTACCTTCTGTTGCAGTATGCCTTCCAGAAACAGAATTTCAATTGTCAACATCACTATAAATGATTAGGTCTTTCACTGTACTTTGTAGACATCAAATCTAGTCATTAATCAAATTCCATTCAGTGGATGACAGTTGTCACTTATCAGATGGCCACGTGGTAGGATTTCCAAGCCTCCTCGAGGAAAAGGCATTCCCCAGACTCCAAGCCCATGGAATGAACCGATTCAATAATAAAGTTTTGGGTCCGCGGTGACAGGTGTTTGCATTTAATGACTTGGCCATTGAAATTTTTGGGGGCCATTGAAACATTTTAAATAATAAACCCCCACTTTTTCCCATGCCACGTGGAAGAATTCCATGGATTTATTTTTTTCGTGCCCCGACGGACGTGAATCTCCCAGATTTAGGTGGGATGAATTATAATTTTGGGTCCGGGATTAATTGTTCATTGTTAATTTGTTGGTCATGGACATTGGAATTGGACCGATCATGTAGCTAACGAGGCAATTGATGGCCCGAGAGTTGAATTAATTTCTAATAATATAGACTAGAAAAATCATCCATAGGTGCTTGTGAGAGGCCGATAGGCATTTAGGAGGAGTAATTGAAAGAAGTAAATTAGTGAAGATTTGCTAGCCATTCAACATTCAAGTATCCATGTAAGGTGTTGAAGATCAATTGCGATTGAAAGATCCTACAATAATTAATAGTGTTATTAACATCATAGTATAAGTCACCTTGATCTTGGGAGAAGATATATTTATTTAATATAAAATTTTATAAGGGGTAAGATTTGAGGATGGTATTTAGAAATAAAAATATAGTTTTTCCTCTAATTAATGTCTCTAAATACCCCTTTTGTTGTAGTGTGTGAATTTGAATTTTCTACACATACATAAGTACCCTAGTGTTGTAGTGATCATTACAAGTATTACAAATAAATTGAGCATTTTTTATAGCATTCATTGAAGTACTAACATATATTGTATAGACACATTGCACTACACGTACATTTCCTGGCTAGAAAACATAAATATAAATTTGGAGTGATGTCTTTGATATTGTATAGAAGGATGGCATTTGATAAGAATTGAGCTAAGTGGAATATGCATCCCAAATACAAACCCCATATTTTGTTAGGTTTAGATGTTGGCACCCTGCTTAGGGTTAAACAAAAGAAGATTAATTTCCTAATAATTAGAGAGAAGTTTCAAAAAGCTAGATTTATAGATGATACGAATTAACAAATCTATTCATTAAAGAAAAATTAAAGTTGATTTTTTTTTCACAAGCTTACATATTTAAAACACCACCTTTTAGATAAAAATGTTACGTCTCTTAGGAATTTTGTAAACTCTCTTTTTTCCCCTAAAAAAATTAAACATGCAAGTTCAAAATCTAACACCTATCTCCCAATTTCCAAATAAACCAATTTCCTCAACCCTAAAACTAAGCATTCATATTCGAAATCTATTGAAAATATATTTATGCTATATAGCATATACATAGAAAACATCAAATATTTAATTATTTAACAATTGTGTCACACAATACAAACAATGGAGCTCTTTATTTATCTTATCAACCAAATCCAGTAGCTCTTGCTCAACTAATCAACGCAGTCATCACACATAACTACCGAGCCTTACATTCAGTTACCATTTTCCATTATTTGGTGCTTTTGTGCAAGCCTCATTTGATGACAATCCTTATCCAACACGCACAAATGTGGTGGGGCCTATAGAATGGACCAATCATATAATTAATAAACAAAAAGCCTTTGCAAATTGGATTTTCCCATTGGTGCAGAATGTAGGGCCCACACATTTGTGCATGTTGTTTATGATCATCCCCATTTGAAAACCTCACCAAAATTAAGTTGATGAGAGTGCATTGACATCTAATTTGGCTTCCAGTTCTTATAGGCCTAGCCTCGCCAAAATTTAGTTGACGAGAGCACAATGCAATATAATTTGGCCTGCGCTTCTTCTCAACACTTCTATTTATGACATTTTTTGGATGGAATTCTTGAAGTTGTTGAAGAAGCTATTTTCTTACTACTTTTGATATAATTTTTGTAATGGAATTTTTGAGAAGGAAGTCATTAGACTCAAAGAGCCCTTGTTTTCCCTCGAGTTTTACAAAGTAAGCTCTATCGAAAATGAGGCAATTGATGGCCCAGAGTTGAATTAATTTCTAATAATATAGAAGATTGGCATGGCTTGGAAGATATTATCATTTATGATGGGTGGCAGACACAAAGCTCAAAGAATTAATGGTGGCACGTGCCACACTTTGGGCCTTTATTATTGGTGGTCACTCACATTCCTCTCTCCCTACCTCTATTTGTTCATGTGTTTTTGGGCTGGCGAGAAAATGGTTTTTTTGGGGTTTCCTTTCATTGCTCTGCATGGGGAGAGAAGGGAAATGGCCTTTACTTCAGCCATTTCCTGCAGGTGGCTTCAAGAGGTGTTTCGCTACGATTCCGTGCTCAAGGCCGAGGCCATTGAGCATGTGATAGGAGATTCCTATATGCAGGACTCTCACAGGGCCAAAGTCAACTCTGAACTCATTGTGGCATTCATTTTCTAATTGCCTCTTGCTCCATCCAGTCAAGGTGGATGTCATGGCTATCACAGAGTTCTTTATTTACCCTATCCATCGAAGTCAGTTTGCACCAAAGAAATGGATAGGTGTCTACGTCCCAGACCCTCTGCTATGGGTGGAGGAGGTAGATGCTCAGGTGAATGGAACCGGGCACAGGGAAGATTGGCTCAAAGTGGTATAGGGAGCTGCTACTCTATGTAGAGGTTGTTCACGTTCTGTTCTGTTATGGTGGTCCAGACCCTAGCAGATTACCTCCTCTAGATCTCACCAATGCTCACTCACCTATCGACTCGACCATTGACCACCTCAATGAGTTTTGGGATAATGCCAGTGAGGCCTTTTTTCTTCTTTAGGTAAGGCCAAGCAGCATCTGGAAGGTGGCATTTCTTCTGGCAACGGTCGGGGCGTTTCAAGAGGCGGTAGTTATTTTGGATGAGGATTAATACTCTTTTCTAGCTTGTTTTTTTTGGTTCTGTGGTGTATTCCTTGATGTGTATTCAGTTTATGTTTGGAGTATAGTTGTAAGGGTGGGGTCCCTTAACCCTCTGGTTCATAGCTCCACTAAAAAAAATGTTTAAACATCAAATACACACACAACATCAAACATATATATATATATATATATATAGTGTTTTCACATTTATATAGTGTTTACATTATTGATTTCTTAAATTAGATTATTTCTTTCTTAAATTAATTTAAAGTTTTCAATAAATTAAAAAGCTATCACCCCCACTTTTTCCCATGCCACGCAATATAGTTTACATTATATATATTATTATTTTTTATACTGCCGAAGGCAGTAATATAGTCTTCACACCAACAAATAATCACTTTCACAAAAACCAACCAAATAATGCCATGTGTATTTAGATACCATTTAACTCAAGATTCAAGTGTAAATTATTATTTTTGTTTCAATTCTATTGGTTGGGCCCTTTATTCCTTACTATGCAAAAAAATAACTTTTGTGGCTTGTTTTTTCCTCTGAGGGCTATTTTCATGGGGCTCAAGGTTAGATGCATGTCTCCTCTCCCCAACATTGAGTCACCAAATTTACTGTAGGTATGGGCTAATTTCTTTCTTTGTCTCAATTGGAGTGCCTGGTTCTTTAATCTGCTTTAGAGGAAATATCTTGGTTGCTGCCCTGCATTTGGAGTGAAGCGGTTTTCTGCAGGGGAAGCTTCTATTTCATAACATGGGAGGCAGTCGAAGTTATGGATTTTAATTTAGAGTAGTTGGCATGGAGAAGCATGGATGCTCTGATGGCATTTGGGTTGTTAACATTCTGTTCACACAACACTTCAACTGTAATATGTAATTTACTAAAGATTGGGGATTAATTATCTGATACCAACAAATATTACACAATTTTTTTAAAGAATTTTCAGACAAGTTCTCTTCTATTTTTTCAAGTGCATCATAACATATTTTTCATTTTTATCTCTAATTTTGTAGGCTCAATAAATCTATTTTTGCCTATCAATTTAGTATCAATAGCAGGAGAAAAAGGAAAATGAGATGGGATTTTGGAGGCATCAACAATTTTACTAATTTCAGCAATTTTACAAACTAATTTCAAGCAATTTTACTAAACATGTTTGGGGAATTTGCAAGCAAAACTGCAATTACATCAGTGTAACTCCTTAACATATACAATATTTTTGTCCCATAACTTCCACTCAAATACCTCAAACTTCGACAGTATTAGCCATATCATGGCCTTGTTTTTTATTGTTAAAGTGGGTTGAAGGGTCTGTTCCCTTTACAAAAGAGAGAGGTCGAACCTCAGATACAACATGAAGATGCAAAAAACTTCATCAATCATGACTGTTGGGTATATCGAGCAAAAGCCAGCCAGAATGAAGGAAGACTATAGCTATACTATACTATAGACATTACAACATATATTTAGATTAATCCCCTGAATCAGAAGACACAGACAAAAATACAACTGGAGATCCCTGCCTCTCAACCACACCCTCCTCAGAGTCCTGAGAAACAAATTCATTGGCCCAACTGCACCAAAGATGATTATAAGCTTCCCCTATAGTTTCATGTATTTCCATCCACCAAAGTGGCACTGGCTCGATGGGAGAATTGAGGGCAGCCAAATTAGGGAGTTTGAAGCGCGTCCTTCCAGCATTCTTGTCACGGCTGAACACCGCCAGCTTCTCTACAAAGGCCATCAACTCCCCATGGTGAATTTCCAGTTCCCTGAAGATGCTCAAATCCATGCCACCCCAGAGCTTCACCTCCTCCCCCGCTGCCCAGAAAGCAACATTACACTTTTGCACTTCTGCAACCAAATTTTTGCAAAAGATGGTCGAACCCAGTGGAGAGCAAGGTTGACCACATCAGGCTTCGATGGCTCAATTATCATAATATTTTCCACAAAAACTGAGGCCACACTGCTATTAACCCTACACCATCCATCCTCAAACAGATATTTTTCCCCCAAAACCAATTTAATTGCCTCCAGATCGCTACCATTACCAATTTTGAAGATCCGCCGCAGACGATTATCAGATATAGACGACCTGAAAGCCATTTCCCTTTTATTGCAAAATAAAGACAACAGGGGAACTCGAGGGGAATCCATAGGTGCTCACCGACAAAAAGGATGAAAATGAAAAAAAATCGACCCATAATAAATAGGCAAAAAACAAGGCCCTTCACACTCTCAAAAAGATTAGCGACAACATATATTTAAGGCCCTTCCATATTTAATGATTTCGAGACCATCCCAAATTCCAATATATATATTATGATATAAATATATTATTTATATATATATATTATTATTATATATATATTATATATATATATATATATATATATTAAATATATATATATATATATATGTATTTATACATATATTACCAATCTAGCTTATGAACCAGAGGGTTAAGGGATATATACATAACATAAATAAAGGAGGAGAGAAAAATAAAAGAGAGGAAAAGGGACGGAGAGCGAAGACCCACCAAGAAAGAAGGGAATCGAGACAAGACTACTCAAAGAAAAGATCTCCAAAAAAGAGCTCATTTTTAAGACTTCTTAAAGGACCAGAATCTTGGATGATGAGCAAGAAGCAGTTGGGAAGCACCACCAATGATTTGAAATCAAACCCTGATGCGAGTCATCCAAATATTTTCCACCTCCTCAACTAGGGAAGCCTCTCGAAGCCATTAAGAACATTCTAATTGACACCTTCATGATCCCTCAACTCGTTAAGGTTGTCGATTGCAATGTAAAGGGAAATGGGTTGCATCTATATCCTTATATCTTCTCAGATGAGGGTCAGTTTCCATGCATGAAAATGGTATCCACATTTTTATCATAATGAAGCATATCCCTAGTTCACAAAGCCACTGAATCCCTCTCCCAAAGCTAATTGTTAATCATCAACTTCCTCAACCCATAAAATGGGATCAAGTAAATGAAAATCCACCAATTCTTCATGAAGACCACCATGGTGGACCGGGTAAATGATATCAATAGCCATTTAACCAACTTCAGAAGGAATGTGGATGAATAAGATGGCATAAAGAAACAAAGGCTTTAAACCGATGATATATCTAAATTTTCCCTCTTCACTTTGCCAATCAAACAACCTCAATGATTCACCCAAAATATTCTCGATGGCTTCAGCTTCCCTATTCGGAGTAAGCTTCGTGAAAGATTGATAACGATCAATAGGTAGAAGAAAGCTTAGTCAAGGTTGCTCTCCATGGAGAAAGGAATGTGAAAAACAAAAAATCCATGAGAAACCTCCCATTCAAACCAAGAAGGAAAGTGGAGAAGAATGTTTCCTTTTCTCTTTTTTTCATTAAAAAACCGAGTTTTTCAGGCTCACCATCAATTAAGGTTAGTCCTTCTAAGTCCTAGATCTTTCTCTTCTGTGAGATGATCCTGATATTTGTACAATCTTTCGAGTTACTTGATAATATTAGATTTTGTACCCTTTTATATTGTATTATCATATATAATTCATTTTATATATGTATGGGTGGGTCCTTAACCCTTATATTCATAGCTCTATAAAAAGCATATTAAATATTAAAAAATATATATAAATAATTTACACAAGTTCAATTTTCAAAATACAAAACCAAATATCCATAGATTTAAGATGAGAATAGATCAAAGAAAGTCTTTCTAAAGAAAATGAATATGAATAAAATCAAATGTTTCTTAATATTATTTACTATTTGAATTGAAATAACTAACGAAAATGTTGTTTTTAAATAGAATTCAGAATTGTTGATGTCATTACTGATGAAATATAGTGTTTTCACATTTATATAGTGTTTTCAAAATTATTTTAGATGTTATATATTTCATAATTTTGACCTTTTTCATATTTATTTTATTCAAATTAATCATATATATATTGAAAGAAAATTAACATTTTCATTTTTTTCTGTTGAAGGGTAATGTGTTTTCTAATATCTCATTTATGATGGGTAAAGCTTAACCTAGCCAGTCAAATTAAAGTATGGGGAGCCCTTCAAATTTGATCACTGAATGCAATGATGGCCGTTTCAATATATTTTGCAGGCAAGTGCCCTTTTCATAAAGCTTAGTAACTTTTGAATATACATATTTATTAAATATGTCACTTTTATGAAATAAGTCTTTTCCATATTTATTAAATATGTTGCTTTTATGAAATAAGTATTTTCCATATTTATTAAATATCTCATTTCTTAGACCTTCATGCTAGAAAATATAACGTCACCAAGAATTAAAATTGATAAGACATTTATTAACTGTGAGGGTACCAATTAAATCTTTGGCGCCACACTTTACATGTGTCATGAATAAGTAAATTGTAATTAATTAAAACATATCGAGGGCTCAGGCTATCGATAATTTCTCACCGGCATCACTATCTCGATATGCTAAATGTTTATTATGAATAATTATTATTGATTTAATGTATAACATTCTATCCTTATCATATTCATCATGATAAAAGGACATTTAAAAGGTAGGCGGAGGCATGTGGGATAGTGACACCAGTTTCAATGTGAATTTTTCACCATGATTTGCATTTAATATTAACCATCAATTCATACCTGGGTTTGGTTGACACGTGTAAAGGTCCAGTTGAAGAACTCACTTGGAAATTTATAAATTCAAGGCCCATGGTCATTTTACGACACTTTCTTTCTTTTGCAAAATCATGGGGGACCAAATTGAGCACATCAAACTAGTATCAAGCCATAAATACATCGTGGTTTCTTCTAGTTCTGATACAGACTCAGACGAGGTTACTGTTGGGAAATCCTTTGCCCTCTCTACTTCTAGTTCTCATCCTGATGGTGCTTCCACCCCCCCTCTCCTGGCCAGTCAACTGCTACCATTGTTCCCCTTCATTCTCTTGGAACTTCTTCTGTAGAGCTCCAACCAGATTCCCTATTTGAGCAACCAATTCCGGAAGTATTACTGGAACTCTCTGTTGTTTATCTAGAATCCCTAGACCTAGAACCTATGGATTCTCCACATGCTACTATAAATGATGTGGATATGGAAATTGATGGCAATCAATCCCCGACGATGACCCCTCAGATGGATAGTCAAGTCGAAATGGTGTCTTCCATCCTTGCAAGTCTGCAACGATCTTTTGAGGTGATTAAAACCTGAAAGACTTAACAGACACGTATAGAGCTATCATTGATAAAGAATGTATCTTGATACTAACCCTGGCCAACACTCTGGTAGAGAAGATCGATACCGATGCAGTTAGGAAAGTGGCACAAGAACTGAGAAATATATTATGATATGTAATATTTATGTTATAATATAGTTATAGGCTAAGGGATTATAGCTTTTTTGGTATGCCTATGTTATGATATGTAATGTTTATGTAATGTTTATGTTTCAACAAATATATGAGATACTCTTGTGGAACTGGATGCTCTTATTTCTGGATCTCAACAAATATATGAGATACTCTTGTTTATGTTTCAACAAATATATTTTTCCTTGTCAACACCTGTTCTTGTGGATACTCTTGCATTGCTACAATGTCACACCTTTTGATTTGTCTTCTCCTTCTTGAAACACCAGAATTTGTTCTTCATTCTAGGTTATTTCCAATGTAAGCATTGAAACCCTACCTGGCCATTTAACCTACAACCCCTGAACCCCCTACTCGTATCGTGTGCTTGTTGTGTGCTTCCCTTTAGCATCATCAATCACCGTTGATTTTTCTTTTCCTTTTCTTTTCAGCTGTCACCGAGAAAAGGAAAAAGAGAAATCCTAGAAATGGATGATGATTTAATGTCAAAGAATGAGGAGCAACATGGAAATCATGTTCTGTGGGATCATTCACTACCTCAAGATGTTTGGGAAAATGTATTGCTTTGGCTTCCATTAGAATCCATATGTAGGTTCTCTCTAGTTTCTAAGGAATGGAAAGCACTCATGTCTTCCACCACATTCTTTAGGCATTACAACGAAACAAGGAACAAACATCCATGGATACTTGTAAATCATGATAGTGGTCATCATTGGCTGAGATACGACTGTTACAGTAGGACATGGAAAATTCTCAACTTTTCATGGTTATCATGCTTTGATGGGGTACGGTTTGAAGATTCACATCGAGGGATAATCTTATTTTGTTCGAGTGAATCGAGTCACGTTTCAAGGGTATGTAATCCACTGAAGGTTGGAACCTCCTTCAAGCTTCCTCGAATGTTATCAGCTAATGAATGGCACTTTTATATTTATGCATGGGGCATTCTGGTTGCGGATGACAACAAGGGGTACAAAGTGGTTCAAGCAGGCGCTAATAGATATGGAGTTAATGCAGGTAATGGTACTATAGAAATTTATGATTCTTCTATGGGGACTTGGAGGATTGTGGCACGATTGAGAGATTGTTTCTTCTATGGACCCATTGTCTTTAGCAACAATTTTTTCTTCTTAATGTCATATGAACCTATGTTGGGTGTGAGAATTTATAACACTCAAGATTATGCTACTGTGCATTTTGTGTTGTTACCTGTAAGATATGGCAGAGACCATTTCCCTCACTACAGACCAAGGTTGGTTGTATCTAAAGAGAGGGTGCTACTTGCAGCACCAATTGTAGATGGGGACCATTTGAAGGACATAATTGTGTTTGAGCTCGAGCTTGAGTTTGGAAGGAGGAGAGGCAATGTTTGGTCTTGGAAAGAAATTGCAAGGATGCCCCACGCAATGTGTCAGTGTATTTCTACGAGGAAAAGGATATTCTTATTTAGTTGCACTACGGTGGGAGAGTTCTTGTGTTTCAGAAAGGTGTTTTCCAGAAATATCCTCATCCTTTGTTTTCATTTAAAGCAAGGGTCTTGGTCATGGCTGCCAGAATATATAAACACAACTGGCATCTGTTATAACGGTGGCATCGCCTTTGAGCCCAGGCTGATTTAAGACAACTACAAATTTGTTTCCTAAATAAAACTTATAGATTTGTAGCATATTTTCTTATTTTTACTGTTATGGTCTATCTTCTAAAATCCAAGCATCCAAAAAATGGAAAGTTATATATTTAAGGCACAATTATTCTCTATTGGAAATTAATTTTTCTCTTTTAGTGGCATGATTTTTGGTTCGTGTGTGTTTTTGGCATGTTTTTAGAATTTCTAAATTCTATTTCTTTCCATAGTTGCATGCAAAGGCATACTCGGAACTCATCTTTATCCCTATTCCCATGCATGTGGTGCTAACTGTGTATTCAAATATGATTATTTGGCATCTTTATTTGATTTGATCATCAATTATTGAATGATTTGTTGTTGTTGTTGTGCTTGTTAATGATCACAAGAGTTGGAAAAATTGATTTTTAAGCTTAATAGTAAAGGCTCCCAACAATGTGGGGTCATCAATCCTCAATTTGATGTTGGGGTGAAAGAAATTGAACCATGGACTTACTAGATTGTTATTTGGCACATGTTGAATTAATAATTTTTCCCATTAAAATTAAATTAATATTTTTTGCCTTATTATTAAAGTTTTGGCCATTGAAAATTGATTAAACCCCTGGTCAACGTTTATTCCACATGGAGACATTCCCACGGATTTCTACTCCTTTCTTCTCCCAGTGGACTTCAAAGTCCCAGAATGCATTGTTTTGCATAATATTTCAGGTCCAGTTTATTTTATATAGTTTCACCATGGATTTTTATAAAGGGCCCAATATATTTTAATATATGTGATACAATATTCAGTATAAATTTTTCCAACAGAGATTCACCATTCAATTTGCAAATATTTTAATATTTTTACCATTTTCGCCGAAAGAACGAAACATGTTAAAGGGATATTCGCCAAAACCATGAAACTGGTTACAAGTATTTTCGCCAAAACCACGAAACTGGTTACAAGTATATTCGCCACGATTTCTATAATTTTTTTCAGGGGGGTTCCTTAAAATTTTCCTCATCTTCAATAAACTCTTCATCATCATAGTCAGAGTTTATATTGGTATCCTCATCACTGAGTGTTATGTGTGTGGCTTTCCTCTTACCTTAGGGCTTGTTCCACTTGTATAATATGAGTACTTTGTCTATCATTTGATGTGTCAACTTTATGGGTTTTGAACATCCCTAATTTTTGCTTTGAGATAATCATCATTGGTGGTATATCTGTAATGTTATTTTTTGGAATAAGTTATTGATTGGTTTTTTCATTGCATAATATTTGTAAGGTTTGTTGTCTATTGGGCATGCATTTGCATATCCTTCACATACATATTTGAGGCATCTATGTAATGTTGATGGAATTGTTTCCATGTCATGAATCCAATGTCCTCCAAGCAATAGGTTATAATTTATATTATTAGGCATTACATGAAACATTATTTGAAGTGTTTTTGGTCCAAAATTAATGTCTAACACAATCATACCCAAATCCCATTTTAATGGATTACCAAATTCTTTGATTATTGTATTTGATTCAATAAAATCATTCATACTAAAATCCATCACTTGAATACATGTTATGTTACATATGATAAAATAGAGGCATTATTGGTAAAAACACACTTGATACATTTATTAGTGAGACATACTCGGGTATATAAGGGTAGGTTTAAGTCCACTATGTAATGTGGAGGGAGATTCTCTTTTTCAAACAATATTTTTTGTTCACATTCTTTTAGAGTATTGACTATGGAAGTGAAATATGCAGGCTCAATATTACTTGGCAGTGTTGTATTGTGCAAGGCCTGACAAAGGATATCCTTGAATGCAAAAGATCGTTGAAGTAACTTGAACATGGAAAATTTGTCTAGGGTATCTCTGAGTTGTCCTATGAGATGATAATCCTTAGGTGTTGGTGTATTGACTCTAAGTGACAGAGGTAAATTGATGTTTGTGTTTTAGTTTATGCACCCAATAGGAGTTGGGTTAGCTGAAAGTATATCACACTGGGTTATTACCACAACCACCACATGCTCTCTTGCTTATTGAGGTATGAGTTTTGGGTTAGCACGGTTATTCTACTCACTTTGAAATCGAATAGGAGGGGTAGGATTATTGGGATTCTAAGATCCGGTTCTCATCTAATAGCTACTAGAAGCATTTATGATACCATGTGCCCCATGGATTACTCAAGGTATGTTAGTAATATAAGCATTATCTATAAAAGTGGCATTGCATAAATTTTGTTTATCAAACCACCAAAGCTTACTTACCAATGCTTTATGATGTCTCGTCATTGTGACCATATATACTCAAACGTGACCGATGGGAGAAGGTGAGAGGTATTGAAGAAGGGATTGAAATGTAATCCTATGGTCTCCCATTGGAAAATTAGATAAAACCAACCCTAAATCTAAAGCCATAAGGGTGAAAAATAAAAAACCTTAAGCTGTGTAGGTTCGAAAATAAGAATCAAGATTACCAAAATGTAGTAGGGAAACAAAGATTTAAGCTAACCTAGCCTAATTACTAAATATTATAATTCAGAACCACAAAAGTAGTCATAAGCATTCGTAAGTTCTTATGACGATTTGATAATTGACCTTATACTAATTAAAATGTGACAATAGATAACTAAGTTACAATGATGAACCAATCTCCATGTTTAAAAGGCGTAACCTATACCCTAGAAGGTGCACAAAGTGGGATCAAAATGATATCAAGCTACCCATAAAATATTATATGTTGTGCTAGCAATCTGGACAAGTTTGTGGGGGTCATATTGTATTGTTTCCATACTTGTCATGTGTGCTACAAACATATCCTGGGTGTCTTCTCATTCTCTCACTCCAACCCATGAAGATTTGTATATCTACTTTTCTAATTTTTTGTGACTAGATCTATATAGTGATTGTGTCTGGATCATATTGGGCCTCTTCTTCACTCAAACCCTAACTCTTTTGCTTTGACATGAAAAAGAGTTTGTTATACTTTGAGCTAGACTGCCTCACCACACCCCCACTAATGTGATGAGTGTTGTGCTACATACCACTACTCTAGAGAGGGATAAATCCCATGTACATCCGCTGACTCCTACAATGAGATGCAAGCAATATAATAAATATAGATGGAGCCCTTGATTCAAATTTCACTCTTGGCAAGACATTCACACTTCAATTTTGGGTCATGATTTATCTAGGGCATCAATATAGACATCTTCATAAATTTAGTAGAATTTTGTTGTGATGGTGTTCTAAATAATTGGATTCTTCAATGATTTATCTTAAAATTCTTAGAGTGAATGTGATAGAGGATCCCTAGATGCCCCTTATAGCTTAGAATGGATGTGCTTGTATAGGTCACCATTCAAATGATTTTCTACTCAACCAACTTAAAAGTATCAATAATAATATGACGATTAGAATGTGGGAGGAAGGGTTCATGACATGTGGACAGTGTTGACGATGGTACTAGCTAGGCTATACAAAATTGTATTATGATGATAGAAACTCGAGTAACAAACCTCTAGTGTTTCTGATAGGTTGAACTGTAGAAGGTGGTTAAGATGTCAGGGGTAGGAATATAACGAGAAGGTGCTCTAAGTTTGTCAAGTAATGTGTAAATAGTATACAAATCAAAATAAGTAGAAAATGTCATATTGCCAAGTAATGTATAAATGGTATACAAATTAGGATAATTACGAAATGCCATATTGCCAAGTGCTCAGACCATATTTTGGATACTACAAACACCTACCCTAGGATTTATTTTATAGTTGAAAAAGAGACCCTAAAAATACCATGGATCCTAATATTATATCTATCCAAAATTATATCAATCTTTGATCTAATTTTATTCTTCATATATGCACCATTAAATAAACAAAGTCAAACTTTATTACACTAAAGGTGTTTACCAAACTAGAACTATAATGAACTCAGGGTTGCACATTATAATTAGTTTTTAAATATATTTTCAATGTGTTTTTGCTTTTATTCGTTGATAAGCGTTCTCCTTTGAAGATGCTCCTGCTGGAAAGTGTCAAATTCTGACGGATCCAAAGTTTACAAGTTGCCGGATTTTAGATATTTGTTGTTTGTTGGATTTTGGATATTTATAGTTGCAACAGTATTCACAATTAATATATTTGGTGAAATAGTGTGAGTTGTCTTGCATATATATTCCCAACAATATGAACATATCATTGGATTTTCATCATCATTTTCACTACCATTTATGTGTCTATTTATAGTAATCTTAACATATTATAAGATTTTCATTACCATTTCTCTGTCATAGGGTATTTGTGTATAAATCTTTGTTGTATTAAAGAAAATATGTGTTATGATTATTTGAACAGGTGGGACATGTTACATATAGGAAATTGGATGTACAGTAAAATGGATCCATTGAAGGCTTACAAGAAAGCATTGATCACTTGGATAGATTGGGTTTCCAAAAACATAAATCCCAGTAAATCCATTGTCTTCTCCCGTACCACGTCACCCCAACATCACAGGTTGGTTTATCAAATCTATCAGTGAATGTATTTTTTCCCTACATGTTTTATTATGGATGAATCTATTGATGTAAATATTATTGATGATGAATCTATTAATGTAAATATTATTCTCTTATGGTTGATCCCTTATCATTAGTATGTTTGATTGTTTTGATCCTTTGAAGATGCTCCTGTTGGAAAGTGTCAAATTCCTACAAATCCAAAGTTTACAGGTTGCCGGATTTTAGATATTTGTTGTTTGCCGGATTTTGGATATTTATAGTTGCAACAGTATTCACAATTAATATATATGGTGAAATAGTGTGAGTTGTCTTGCATATCTATTTTCTAAAGCAATGCTTTTTGTTGAACACTATTTGGAGTTAATTAAGTCGATGAAACAACATGAATGCAGAAGTAAATATTAGCTTTCAGCCGCCTCCCTCAACCACCTTGCACTATCTAAATATCTCACTCATGTTATATATTGACGAAAATATTTGTTCCAACTTCCAAACACCATTTCCAGTGATATTTATTTGTTTTTTAACCAAAAAAACATACAGACGGGAGGAAACAACATGGAGCAATTCACCTATTCTCGTCATATATGGGCATTACTATTTCATTATGGTCATATGTGCGTATTAATATTGTATTTATTTGAGGCCTTAATGGTGATTGTTCATTATAGAACACAATTAATATATTTTGTTTCCTTCAGTTTTTTTTCCTCACCAGCAATTATAAATTCATAGAAGCAAGAAAATCATATCCGCAAAAGCTACCAGTCATTACCTTTTGCAATCCGCTTCTACATGGACTATATAAATAAATATGGACATGTTGACACAAATATACACTTGAGAAGACCATAATGAGGTGGTATCTAGACATGTGAATGAATGAAAACACAGAGAAGAAGAAAAGAAAAGGGTACATACTTTTTGTTTTGTCAAGGCTTGAATTTCTAGATTTTCCACCATTGTCATTATTTCATCCCTTTGTTTTTTAAGCAGAAACCCTTTTTCTAAGTAGATAGGGAATTGTGTGTCCTAAATACTCATTGATAGAACCCAGAAATTGGGTGCATTACGAGCTAAATTGGGTTAGTAATTGCAAACTCTCACCAATTTATAGCAAACCATAACCGTACAGACTGAATTACCTTATTTTCAGTGTAGAACATAATGGAGAGAGAAAATTGCCTGGAAATGTAGAGAAGGGAAGAGTAGGGCTTACACCTTTAGTATTTTATATTTATTTCTATGTGGAGTGGCTTTACTGTGTAGAGTTTCCAATGGGCTTTCAAAAGATGACACCACACTATACAACTGAAACAGTCATTGCAGGGATGTGGTCATCCTAATTTTCTTCTAGACTGGACCAACGCCTCTTTCAATCCCTGTTCATGGTAAGGTATCGAGTGTGCAACTACCTCAACCACAGGAAAGGGCAAGGTGATTTCACTTTCTCTTCCTAACAGAAACTTATTTGGTCATCTTTCTTCAATAATTAGAAAGCTCAGCAGTTTGGAGAAGCTAAAACTTTACGACAACACATTATATGGACATGTTCCTCCTATGCAGCAATGCACCATTTTATGTGTTAGTTTGTCTTGGCTTCTCTTTAGATGAAGAAGCAACATATAATGATGGTGATAAATTTCATATCTTGCAGGTCACATCAAGAGACGTCACTCGATATCTTGCAGGGATAATTTACTTTTAGCTTTGCTTTTAAAACTATTGTGGAATCTCTAGCATCAATTGTGACTACTACATGTGCCAACATTTCGGAAACTATCTCACCCACTCCTTTGAATACATTGCTTTTAATACTATACACTTGTTTTGCAAATCATATGCCTCCATTTTTTAAAACCAACAAATGCTTCTAATTTGTTTGGCCAACTCAACTCCTATTGTATTATGTTGTTCAATATTGCTTCGCACAATACACTACTAAGACACACAAAAATTGCTTCCCACTTTTTCATACTCCATTACATAATGTTGTCATTGTCACCATACATTATTATAGTACCCCAAAATTTTATATCCAAAATTTAATTATAAAATATCAAATACATTGTCACACTCAATTCCCTCCATAAGAAGTTTACAATCTTACCTCACTAGCGTTGATTGCAACTCATATGCAATTGCTAGTTATATTTTAATTTGCTTCATTATTAGTTGGATTATCTTCCACCAACATGGTGGTCAACGTGCTACTGTCCGCTTGTGCATACGAATTACACATACAAAGTGCAAAGAAGACAATACAAAGTGCTTTTGGGAAGCTTTCTATCTGTCACAGACTATTTTTTATCCAAATTGCAACTGATATAATTTGATTTCTATAAAGCCTTTTCTATTGCATAATGGTGTTTTATGGGGACCCTTCATGGGCTCTGCTACATTCAAATTTATATGTTTGGCATAAATTTGCAATAGAATCATTTTCAAGCGAACCATTTATTTTGTTTTTTCCCACTTAATTCAATGTATGTTGGCAAAGGGTGGGACATTGTAAGTATTCAATTACAACATTTAAGTTTGACATCTTTATTTTTTACTTTCCATTCATGTCTTTATCTTATCTAACAAATTTTCCATTTATTTTAGTTCTGTTACTAAAAACTAATTTCATCATATCCCACTCTACCCCCCCCCCAAAAAATTCTCTCATTGGTTTCTCCTCAATATGCAAAATATTTTAATGAGCAACCTCTCCATATGGCTTAAAAAAAACACAATACAACGTTATTCTTAAACTTGAGACTATTTTTGATTAAGTTGAGTCAAGTTACTAAATACTCACTTCATCATATCCACCCTCTGCCCCAAAATATTCTTTCCTTCGTTTCTCCTCGATGTGTAAAATATTTTATTCAAACCTTCTAGATAGAGGTCAAAATATCTTTCCAACTTTATCACCTCTCAAAAATTAAAAAAAAAAACTAGACAAACCTATAAAATTTAGTGAATTAAAAATTATCGTGGTTCTACACGAGTTGGAAATAACTATACCTTCGTAAACCATGGAGTGGAGCCCTCAATGCTGGATTTTGATATTTAAAGTTACTGTTATCCCAAATTCGCACCCCGGCAAATTTGGTCAAGACAACCCCGCACATAGAGAAAATATGAAGGGAAAACATTTCAGACCTACGAGCTCACATTCCAAAACAAGGCAAAGTAAAAAGTCAAAGTTTGGACCCGAGTCAAATCAAAGTGGGGAGTCGGAGACAAAAGGTGAAGCGCATTCCCGGGCCAACAAAAGGGTGCCACATGTCCAAGCAGAGTAGTGGGGTCGCGGGAGTTTTTTGGATTTTGTGATTCTTGCAAAAAGGACAAAAGATAAACCGCAGACCCATAGGCCCGATTTTTGTTCCAATCTAGTTGCCACGTGTCCCATATAAAAAAGGGAATCCAAAACGAGTGCCAGGATGTGGCATGGCCCTACTAGGTGAAAATTGAGAAAATTCTTCCAAGCCATTAACGCAGAATCCAATCTCTTCAACTACCAGATTTGATTCGATTCAATCCGCTGGGGAACCAGAAGCAACATATTGTGGGCAGATTTGCAGAAGGCATTGATATTCCATGGTTGAACTTTCAAAGCGGGATTCAATGTGTATCTCATGGTGGTTGGAGCAGGATTCAAATTTTCCCTCTTCTCTCTCTTTTCTTTCTATATATACTATAACACTTCTCGTTTGAGAAGGAGAGACATTCTAGGCATAGAGAAACTCTGTCAAATTTGTTTCTCGACGCCATTTTTGAGCAGCAAACCTTCTCCCATGCCTGGAAAATGTATTTGGGCCTCTATTCCTGAAATGTAATGGTCTGTGCACCTTCTGAGCAATAAAAAACGTGTTTTTGTGGTGCTCTTCAACCCTTTGCATCGTTTTTTTGTTTCTCCGTGCCTCTCCCTTTCAATCTTGGTTTTTTGTGCATGTATTTCACATTTGCAGGTGTAGGATGTTGTGTTTCATGGAGTTTAATGGATGATTTACAGATTTGGGTCGTGTCACTTCTGTCTGACCTCCATCATCTCCATTTTTCTGTTTCTTTCTCCCTCAACAGAATATATCTCTCCCTTTTATTGGTGTTATCACCTCGTTAGTGTAGGATTTCCCTCTTTATGCTCTCTCTCTCTCTCCTTGGTCCCTTGGAATTGTTAGATTAGGAGTAGATAGTCACATTTCCTTCCTTAGGACTAGGAAGAAGAAGTCGGCTTTCTCTGGAAGGCCATCTCAAGTCCGCAAGTCCCACAGCTTGAAAGATGGTCCAATGTTATGCAAATCACACCAAATGAGTCCGCCTTAGAAAATCAGATCCACAACTCATTTGGGGGTGTTTTGATTTCGCATTAACAGTTTCATGTCACAAAAAAATAGGTGAGGGTCTAAAAAATTATGTGAATGTCAGTTGACGTTCAAAATTTAATATGTAAGTCGAAATATGTATATCAATAATTAACAAATATATAGATTAATTTAAATTATATATTTGGGAGATTGGAGATAAATAACTTTTTTATAAATACTTGACCTCATAGTGATGATACATATGTAGGCAGAGATCAATCCTTACACCTTCATGAACAAAAATTACCCTTTCCATTGGTAACCCAAAAAATGTCTATTTAGTCATTCTTATCTATTCTCCTGGTAGAGAGAACAACATGGACACAAAAAATAGGTAGCTAATGGATAATGAAAGTTTGAAGTTGCAACGAATGTTAGTATTTAGTAAAAAAATATTTTACATAAACATTTATACTGGTTTTTTCTTAATGCAGATTATATCTTTTATATTTTCTAAATTTTATTATAATTATGAATTTATGTGGGAATCTCTAATTGATTAAATCTAAATGATTTTAACAAACTTAATCTTTATAAATATTTGGGCCTTTGTTTTACAATTATAAACCAACAAAAACAATGCTACATTAATCAATTTCGTAGTTTATGAGATATACAATTATTTTTCATAAATATCGATTGTACATTAATCAATTGTATTTTCACTAATCAAATAAAATATCTAGAAAAACCATTAAAGTTTTAGAGAGCATTAAATACTATTTTAAATTATAATTAAAAAATAAAAATATTACAGAAATTGAAAGAAAAGACTCCCTGGTGCAAGCTTGGAATTATGTAGAAAATGAGTTCCAACTTTCACACCTCCAAGTTCAACATTCAAGTTTCACCTTTCTTATAAAATCTCAAATCAAATGTTTGTAGTTTAATATATATTTTTAAGAATTCAAACAATGAAAAATTAAAGAAAACTAAATCAAATTAAACTAATTAAAAATCAAAACTAATAGATGTTTATATTGTTAGAAGCACCGTGACTGGGGGGCGAGGGTGAATCAGTCATACAAAAACTTTAACTTCATTTACAATGTCATACATTCATCATTCAAATAAATCATTCAACATACATAATCAAATGTGAGCTTATTAAATGTGTTACAAACATCCACAAGTGCAAGTGACAAGTGAGAACACAAGATATGAAGTGGGAAACCCTCAAGGGGATGAAAACCCACTAAACCTCTACTTATATTACTCAAAACACACGAGATTACACAACACACAAGATTTCTTTAGTGAAGCACCCACTTCACAAGGAGCTGCCACCCTAGTTTAGTAGGACATCAATCCTACAAGGAGTCTACAACCCCTTAGATGACCAAGCACCAACTCAGCCACCTGAAGATGAAGACCACTTAAGTATTGTTGCGCATATAACAAGATTGTGATCACAATTTCAGCTCCAACACCTCAAAACCCTCTCAAACAACTCTCTCTTCTACTTCTCCCAATCTTGCTATTTCATAAGGTGATTAGGTCTAATGACCTTGAATACCTTCTCCTCAACTCTTCTCAACTCTTCATGCCTCTTCTCAGCTCTTCCCTTGACCCCTCTATACTCTTCTTCCACCTTCTCTAGCTCGCTCACATCCCAATCATCATAACACATACAAATGAGTCATTACAACTTGCTTATATACATGACTCATCATAACATCAACCACGGATCGGCCAATACCATTAAGGCCAGCCATGATAACATGAAAAAAAATTACTACATCATATAAAATTGCTTCAAGAGACTATATAGGTCGGCATAGGCCTAGACACAACCATGCTCCACAAATAGGCCTAAAACAAAAGTTATCACTTCCAACGAATGCACAATGAATATCAAGGGCACACTACAACTTCACCATGATTCCTCCAGCTCCAAACAAGTCAAAAACATCCTCTAGACACCATCAACAAACACAAGAAGCTCTGCACTAGCTATCAACACCATGAAGCACACCAAGAAGCAAGCAACTCAATCTAGGTCTTAAGCACCTGAAAATCACCCTCTGGCATTGCAAAAATCATATTCATAGCACAAGTTTAATATAAATGGAAATCTCATGAAGTAATCTAACTGAAACAACTCATTTCATCGACCAGAACATGTACAAGGCACTTAACCAACTCCATCTCTCAAACTGCTCAAACTGGCTTCAAGGAATCAAAACTTGGTCTTAAGGAACAAACAACTTAGCACTTAAAATCAATTCACCATGCAACAAATGAAACATCATAAGACATCTCATGATGTCTACTAACTGATGCAACTGATAATAACCTCCAAATCAAGTCTTAATGCATTCAAATAATCTTATCTCCAAAACAACTCAAACTTGCCTCAAGGACTCAAGAACCAGTCTTAAGGAATCAAGCTCCAATCACCTCTAATCCAAATTCTAGACTCATCCACGATATGTAACACATCAAAGGAAACATGCTACACCTCTCCAAGCATTCACAAGCATAAGTCACATGGAGAAAATTTCACTTACACACCTATTCCAAACCACCTTCTTAACAAGCCTAATAGGGCTAATTAGGCCAATAGGGTTTAAGCACAAAACCACTTCTTCCTATCAAACCACAACCTTCAACACATCATATCAGACACCAATAATCTATCCAAGCTCATAAATTACTTCTCTATGATCCAAAACAATCAAACTTATCTCAAACCACCATAGTTTGTTTTAGCCTTTCTAGGCCAAAAGCAGTAGGGCACCTTTAGAGACATGTATCTTCAATTTTATCAATTGTACATGTCCCAAAATTTCCATGGCCATCTAGAACACCTCCCAAGATTTTTGGATCAACTCACTTCTTTTCATGAAACCTCCATCTCATCCATGTACCTATAAATCTCCATAAAATAAGGGTTTTTATCCATCTTGTTGAAATAACTTGAACATGAAATCATGACCAATAAGAGCCCTGAAGAGTCCTCTACATGTATGAGCCATCACAATTTCCTTTCCACTTCATTTGGATACCATACCATTCATATTTCTCCTATCACTCTAGAACTAGGGTTTAACTAGGGTTTTAGACCACCTCCACTTCTTAATGATTGTTTATAAAGCTCTAACATCCAAATGAATTCTTTCTTCTTGAAAAATATTCTCAAATCCATGAAAAAACATCCTTGAAAGCCTCAGGGTCCCATGCAAAACGCACACGTGTGGGTGAGCATCTTAAGTTCACCATCGAGTTGATTTTTGCTTTCTAAGAGCTCGGTAGAGCCAAAAACCCATTTTCTTGCTTTTTCATCACTGCCTTGACTTGAGATTTGACCTAAAGCACTATAACAACATCCTCCATGCTTTTCAATGATCATTAATGTTTGTTGAAGCCTAAAACTCTCCACACACCAAGACTTACCTAAGCTTTCCTTGCCTCATCTTGTAGTATTGCACCAAAAGGACCTTAATCATGCACTTACCAGCTGAAATATCACTTAATACACCTCTTACACATGTTTTACAACCTCAACATGCTCCTTACATGCTCCAACAAGCCTGCGTTGCTCCATTTCTCATTTTACCATATCATTTTGCTTGACCTAGGACTAGGATTAGGCCTATAATGCCCTGACTCAACATATACTTCTCGTGAACTGACCACGATGACCTCTTACAGACTCATTAACACCTTTGACACATCATATGGACCATGCAAGACCTCATGAAGATCTCCTACAACCTTTGGAGAACATACACATCACCTACTAGCATGACAATGCACCAAGAACATGCCTAGACACCATGTGAAGACCACAAAACCAAACACTACCAATCAGCCTTCAAGCTTAAACATAGATAACACCTCATGGAGACATCGAAACCACCTAAGCTCCCTTTTCCATCAATGTGACACTTGACATCAATGAAAACTACAGCATGTATGTGTGTGTATATACACACACACACACTTATATACATACATAAATACATATACATTTGACGCTTAAAATTTGAACATACATGTCATATTGATGTTTAAATTATATTTTCACCTATCAACTATGACGGTCATATTTTAAAAGTGGTTGTATTTTGACATCTAAAATGGCTAAAAACGTCTAAATGCCTTGCAAAATCCAACATTGGGCCCCCTATATATATTTCCTCGTTTGGAGAAGAATGGCTACCATTAAAAAGAAACTACCAAACATTAATACATTTCCCACGTTTATCTTTTTTTATCTTTGTCATTTCTTATTTCTAACCTATGGAAATTGTTTCATATTTGGTTCCATGTGGATATCTCATGAACCACTTCATTATTAACTTTCCAAAATAAAGCCAATGTCATTTTGTGCAAGTTTAAACATCCTCTCTCATCATCAAAATATTGCAATGAATGGACCCACTATAGTGTATTATTGTTAATGTTGACCTACACACCCAAAAGCATTTCAAGAAAATAAAAATAAAATTTCCTTGTTTTGGGTTATTTTTGTATTAAGAAAATGATAATTTATTGTGTCATAAGCTTACTTAACCAAGGATTTCATTCTAAGAAAGCATGTTCTACTCCAATGTACCATGATGGAAAAGGCTAGTCTAAGTACTCATTGCAACTAGCAATTGCACCTAATAAGTGCATTGGAGCTTCTAATAGGGAGGCATTGAAGAAGTTAAAGTTGAAGGATTGAACGTTAAATGTTCGATGAGAGAAGATTTACATGATGAAGAAGTGCATTGAGGGAGGAATTTTTTTCGGGTTGGGGAATCTATTGGAGGGAACATAGTAGATCTTTTTTTTTCCCTAACAAGTATCATATGGATTGCATGTCACTTTTTCACACTTCGTCCGTTCATCTATTTATTTAAGGTCCACACTATTTTTAAATAACTTGAATCATATTACTTAATAGTCACTAACTTGAAAATCCCTACTTTTTATTGGATTTCCAACTTTTAGGGATTAGTACAATCACATTGTTATATGTTTTAATAATGTAAGAATGGAAGGATAACTAAAAATGGTAAACATAAGTGAAAACCTAGTATATTTTTGATAAGAATGACTCAAGTTACTCAAGGGCTTCATCACATCCACATCTCCCCCACAATGATTAATCCTTCATTTGTTGATATGCATGTTTCAATCTCTTAATAGAGATATGTCAAAATTTGATGATGAGGACGAGCTAGAGGGCGCAATGGGCAAGGGAAAAGTGTGTCATACAAAAACATATGCAAGCTTCCATTCTACAATTGATGGTGATTGAGACTTTACAAATCCTTTGTAAACCATGGAAATGTGGATGCCAAGGTAATTCTCTTTCTTTTTTTAGGAACAAATCATGTTGATACTTAAAATGAAATTGCCAAACTTAATACTTTCTCAATCGGGTTTAGTCATTTTGAGAGTATCTTTGCCATCCTCATAATTAACCATGGACAATGTGGGAACTATTTATGCTTTCACGGATATCAATGAATGCTTTGTTATCAACATTCACAACAAGATCCGATGTCATGTATTTGCAAGTTTAACATCCAACTCTCATTGAAAATTATTGCTAATGCATTGACCTATGTATAATGTGATTCCATTGTTAATATTCAGACCCATGCAAATCCTCCCAAAGCATAAAAAGGGAAGATAAAACATAGGGAACCTTCACTCAATGGGTGTTAGGTTTTATTAAGTTGTGGTAATGTTATGATGCTCTAAGCTTAACTCAACAAAGAATTCCATGCTATAAAACATGTTCCACTCCTAATGTTACCATAGTACTAGAAACAGTATTCATTGCAATTAACAAATGACTTCCACTTGCATCTGAAGAATTCGACAGAGGTGTTGAAGAATCGTAGGGTTGTCACTTAAAACATTGGATGGGGCAACGAGTCATCCATAAAGAATACTACATTGATAACAATTGTTAGAATTTGTAATGTTGGGGAATTATTAGGAATGTATAGCCGATCCTTTTTATCCTAAACATTTCCAACAAATTATGAATTCCATGTCAATAAAATTATAATCTTACTATAATTAGATAATGTTCCTTATTTAATGCAACACTTTTGATGACATTGAAGATCTTAGATAGTCACCTTGACATTGCAAAAAATATTTTTCATCTTTTTGCAACTTTTAGAACATGAATTAGCGAAATCAGGGATTTCCAAATGGCAGTCAAAAAGTGAAAACATGTTTATACCCTCATTGTAAGAGCACTAAAAGGTCAAGGGCCTTATGTCACATCCATCATTTCCAACTACATTACTACAGTTATTACGGAAAACCCTTTTCTACCTTAATGTTAAATAGAAACTGTTAAAATATAACACTTTATATAGCATGTAAAAACAGTTATGTAGTTGTTCGGTTTGTAACTGTTCAACCACCTCTTCACATATAAATAAACCTCTGCCTGTGTCATTCCAACAGTGCAGTTTGCTCTCTCTCTAATTCTTTCTTCTCTTTGCATATGCTAACATTGGTATCAGAGCGTCCAAGGTTGCATTCGAGGAAGCCTCCAAGAGGTACGAACTAAAAACTCGAGGAAGCCCTAATAAGGCACGGATTTGATAAAACGTGGGGTATTTGGAGAATAATACCAGACGCTAGGGCAAAGAAGGAAGAAATTCCTCCATTCAAGGCCAAAAGAAGAAAAAAACGTGGTACGAGGGCCTAAAGTCGTGAAAGAAAAATACAGTTGGTTTTTGCGAAAAACGTGAAGCAATACAAGTCGGTTTTGCACAAAATTGTGACTCAGTTTGAAGACAATACAATTGTTTTTTGTAAAGCCGTGAAGAAGGGAAAAATCGTGGAAGAGAGACGTCAAAAGGGTAGAAGTCGTGTGAAGAAGGAGACACGAGAATCCTGTCACAAATCTAGTTCAAGTCGTGATCTTTGCTCAGAACGAAAATGATCAGTCGTGGCTTGTGGAAAAGGTGAAGTCGTGGCCAACACCAGCAAAATCGTGGGCTCTAACTATGGCAATACCCAGTCGTTGTTTGTTGAAGGAAAACGTGAGTGTCAGAATCGTTTCCTTTTATCCAAGGTTGGTGAAATAATATTATTTTTCAACAAAGGTATTCACCTTTGCATAATTAATTTCATACGATTTGGTGGAGCAATTAATTTTAATATTACTTGGAGGAATAAGTAATAACATTTTTTAATACAAACAAATATAGTTGGGTGATTTGCATAATTTAATATTACTTATTGGAATGAGTAATACTTGGTGGGATAATACATTATTTTATTGGTGTGGCAAACTTTTATTTTATTATTTTCCGTTACTTTGGAATAATAAAATGGCAAACATATCACACTTAACTTTGCCGGAGACACAAAAATTAACGGGCACTAATTTCAATGTATGGAGCCATAAGATTTTAACGGTCGCGGAGTTTCGTGATTGTGATAAAATAATCAAGGGTGATGAAAGTCGACCAGCGACGAACTTCGAGGATTATGACAAACGTCATAAGGAAGCGTTATTGCTTCTCAAGTTATCGGTGTCGGATGATTTGATACCAGAAGTGCGGAATGCCACTGTGGCAAGCACGTTGTGGGCCAGTCTGAAGGGATAAATATCAGACGTCAGAAAAGAGTCAGGTTTTATACCTGAAAAATATGCTCTTTTCCGTAAAGTTACAAGAAGTGGATCGTTGTCTGAGCACCTACTTCGGATGAAAGATCTCCGAGACCAGTTATCTTCCATCAACAAAAAGGTGGACGACGATGATATGGTGGCTCAGGTTTTGAACAACTTACCTTCTTCGTATGAGTCATTTGTGGAGGCACTCCATTTAATGGCGGAAAGTCAAACACTCACATTTGACAAGGTGAGTTCCTACCTGTTGCAAAAGGAGCGGAGACAACTTCAGGCAGAATCTAATTGTGACCATTCAGAGAGTGCTCTTGTCACTCAGTCAAAGGGAAAGTGGAAACATCAATCTGGTGAGTCTTCCACTCGGTATCAGGTCACATGTTATTACTGTCACAAGGTTGGGCACCTAAAGAAGGATTGCCGGAAGCGGAAGTATGATCTTTCGCAGCAGAACAAAAAGCCATGTGATGAGGGACATGTGGCAGCAGTTGCAGAAGAACGGGATTCGGATGACGGGCATGCTCTTTATTGTCTTACGACATCATGCTCGAATGACAGTGGTACCAGTTGCTGGATCATTGACTCTGGTGCGTCTGCACACTTTTCATGTCGTAGGGACTGGTATGTTTCATTTACTGCAAATATTTGTTTTGAATCAGTAGTACTAGCTGATGGAGAATCACTTGCAGTAGAAGGGATAGGAGATATATGCATTGTATTGAATAATGCTCATAAATTGTTAGTACGAAATGTTAGATATGTACCTTCTTTACAAAAGAATCTTCTATCTATTCGTCAATTGACTGAAAATCCCAATATTTCTGTGGATTTTTGTGGAAAGAAGTGTGTTGTCTCTTATGTGAAACAGAGACGAATAATTGCCCTTGGTATTGGGGAAGGTGGTCAGTATCGGCTTGTTGATCCGGCTGCGATCAACATGAATGCACGTGTGGAGGACAGCTCCACCATTCAGGATGTGCAGGAGGCTACAATGCCTTGGGAGGAAGCCATTCCTCACAAATCTGTTGACTTGGATACAGTCAACCTACATGCACCTATTGTGGAGGGAGTATCCACTATACTAGGTGTACGGGAGGCGGACATGCCTTGGGAGGATGGATTTCCTAATTTTGAAGAACAATTTGTTGTGGACGGAGACTCCACTATTCCAAATGCACTAACATGCATGGTGAGATGGCATGCCCAGCCACTCACTCAGAGGTCCTTGCTCGAAGGACAGTAGAGCATGACTAGTTTGCTCATTGTGTTGTAAACAATCTTTCCCAATAGAGGCGGATAGATGAGCAAATAGATGAGGAATTGATTCTCACTCCTATCATTGCTAAGACGAAGACCATTGAGACGAATGAGACGAAGATGGTTATTTCTCCTACTATTGCGGAGTTGGTTCTAACTCCTACTGCACAGATGGTCACATTTCTCTTATTGAGAAAGTTGGATGAGCACTACATGGTGGTGCAAGGACGTGATCGAGGTGACTTCGATTGCAGGATGATTGAGTCTTTGTACAAACTCCAGCAGGCTACACAAGCCTAGAACAGAGTTTTCAATCCACTTCTCCAAGGTCCTGATTTCAACACTCTGGAGAGGGGCTGACACTCTCAGCCATTGGTGATCATCAATGGTCAATGAATCACGTAACAGAGAACTAGTGGACCACTTGCCATATCTTTTGTTCATGGGACCAGATTTTTGTTTTGCGGTTCTTCTTCATTCGACAACCGCAACACAATCATGGACTGCTGATTTTGAAGTACAACCTATGGCACAGTTTGTAGATGTAATGACTAAACATATGGGCTTTAGGAAATTTGTAAAATTTCGGGACAAACTTTGTCTTGTTTCCGGTTTAGTCATTAAGAGGGGGTGTTAAAATATAACACTTTATATAGCATGTAAAAACAGTTATGTAGTTGTTCGGTTTGTAACTGTTCAACCACCTCTTCACATATAAATAAACCTTTGCCTGTGTCATTTCAACAATGCAGTTTGCTCTCTCTCCTTCTCTGAGTTTTTTCTTCTTTTTGCATATGGTAATAGAAACCCTAATTGCAAATGTGCATGAATTTATGACACAAGGAACCCTAAACATAGAGTTTTCATATCTAAAATAGGTAGACTTTGAGATTTAGACATATGCAAGTTTCTAACTTCTTTGATGCATACCCTTCAGCGTTTCCATCGCACATTTCGTATGCGATTGCTAGTAAATATAAACTACTAAATAAAGAACCATTTTTCTAAAATTGGAAAACAAACTACATAAAAGCAACCGTTGAATCTAAACAGCAAAAATAAGTCTGCCAAGATTAAGGCTGTCGTTCTCTATGACTGTATACTCTGCTGAAGTGTGCCCATGTTCCACACGTTAACCATAATGGAGGACGCATCCTGAACTACCACAATCTAACGAAGTCTTTCTTTGCCTTCCATTTCTCTCACCCTTTGATTCCACCATCTTGCAGATATCTCTGGATTGTAAGACAACATTCATTTCCTTTTGATCTTGTCATCATCATTTGAATCATTCAAAAACTTCCACAACACCCCAAAGATATGAATCAACTCTGATACCAAAATGACCTGTAAACTCCCTAGGTTGCTTACTAATGAATATATAGAGTACACTTATGTTGTTCTACTTCAAATTTTTGCTTGAAATGACAGAATATTGTCTTCGTGAGCTTAGAACTAGAGAATTTAGTTGTTGGAAACACACAGTGCTGAGATATAATGTAAAACACTACACAACAAATACAACAAAAAAGAACAGACACGAGAGTTATATCTTGGAAAACCACAAGATGGGGAAAAACTAGTCAGGCATGGTAATTCCCCAACTTCTCTACTTTTTATAGCCAAGAAGGGTTATTAAGAGATCTAGAGCAAGTACAGACAACAGCTATCCTGCTCGCTTATCCTCTATGTTCCTCAATACAATCCTTCTACAACCAATTACACACTATGACCATTCCTTTTATCACCATTGCCTTTCCCAGCATTCCTCCTTTGCTATATAATATGCTTGAGATGTCCTACCGTGCACTAAAGAATCCCAAGAGTTAGGGAATTGGAATAGAAATTGTTTTCAAGGCCATTGCTGGTCTGCATTTTCAATAAAGGCAAAACTGATGGTATCAGCAGACTGGCAGTTGCAAAATTGCCCCGGTGGTCTAACAACCAGCCTTTATTTTTTTCCTCTTAGAGTTCTATTGACCTTACTTTTGTTTGGCTGAAGAAGAAGACAGTTTTGCTGATCCATATGGATCAAAAGAAGAGAATGAATTCCAAATATTTTGCCAATTTCTTCTTTAGTGGTGAATACTTTTTGCAATATCTCATTCCTATCCATCCCAACAAAGCTTCCTAGTATTGAGGCCATTCGTTCTGGAAAAAAAAAATCACAACAAAGATGGGAGTCATGTACTCATTCAAACTGACCAACTTTAGTTTATCAGTGGGAACCAAAAAAGAAGTAATTCTACTCATTCAATCTGATCAACCTAAGTTTATCAATGGGAACAGAAAATTATCTGCTCGAGATCAAGAATATGCCCTTGGACATATAACCAGTCTTGTTAAATACAATCACTATTTGCTATCACCTATAAAGGATACACTTCCGGGGAGAAGAATCTCTTCAAAAGCAGAGAAGAATTCCAATCGTGGGAAAGTGTGATTTCTTGCCACATGTTTCTTCTCCGAAGTGAAAATGAATGCTTTGCAACAGGTAACCCAAGACATCTCTTCATTAAACAAAGGGGAAAATAAGGAAGACTGTTCTTCCTGTTCACAATCACATCAATGCTGGCATACGTCACCTTCTTGCCAATGGACAACTAGCTTCTCCATCTTGTGGACTGAGTCTGTTGCAGATTTTGCTTAAAACTGACATCATTTCTTCCTTCTGCTGTGAAAAAATTAGTTCTTCTGCAACATTTTTCTCTTCAAGAGACCAAATTATGAAAAATTTCATCAAGAACAGTATTTGGGTTTCATGGAAGATAACACTTCATCATCCATTTCCTTTTAAGAGCACAAGCAGATCTTATAAACCATCAACTGCTGAAGCTTGTAAATGTTCATTTATGAGTGGAGATGCTGCAATTTTCTGAAAAAACTGATTTTCTTCAAAAACTCTCCTGAGCACCCAGAAAGGAGACATTTTGCACACTGATTTCCTGAAGAAGTAGGTCACCAAAGTAACTGCTGAAAACGGGAATTCCTGGGAGAATATGTTCCGTCTTCTGAACTGGTGTATTGAAAAGAAATTTTACACCAGCATGCTTTTGCTGGATCGTTAATCACTTTCTTTTTTTGTTGAAGAATTTTCTTGAACAGAAGAAAAGGCTGCATTTGTATTGGTAATATCTGAATGCTCTTTTTATAAATTTGCTGGGCATTTATTTTATGAGACTCTCCTAAAAAAGACTTCATTTGTTTATACCACTGCTGTATTAGTCCAACAAATTTCAAGAAGCTAGTCTGAAATGGACTTGTTGGACTGCTTCTAAATTGTTCAAATGTCTCTCTTTTCTGTCAAAGCTCTTCGGTAAGCAGTTGGAAATTCTCTCTGAAAGGAATAGAGAGAATATACATGAATGAGCCATCACATGATTCTTCTTTTACAATTGGAATCTCTTGAGATACCTCCAAGGCAAATTCTAGGTTGGAGGACATTCTTACGAACCTATTCTCCTGAGAGAAAGAGGTGCATGCTTGTCCAACTTCGTGTTGTATAACAAGTTTTTCGATATTTGTGTTGTTGTGCAAGAGCATCCTCAACTTGTGAAAACCTACCACAAATATAGTTCTAAAACCTTGTGATGCATTCGTGAGCGAATCCAAGTACTAGATCCCTCCACAAATAAGTGAACTCAAATCTCCTCAAGCTCTAATCCTAGAGATACAAGCTGGAATGCAAAGACCGGAGAGCTTCTTCTGAAATTACAATCCTATCCCCACTGACCCCACTAAAGTTTGGAAAATGCTTCCTACATCGCCCAGGTAAAGCATGCAAAGGCTGAGGTAGGGCTAGTGAGCCAAATTGATTTCCCTAAAGAACATGTTGCTTAACTTTGGGCGAATCTTCTTTCTTTTCTTAAACTTCTTTCCATACCGTTACAAGTTGCTAAATGAGTGCAGAAACCATGACTAAGTGGGTAAGCCATTGCTCAAAAATCTGTCAGTCACCAGTGGTATAGCCAAACTATACTTGTTTCAAAATGTTAGTGCAAGATTGCCGAAAATGACAGGAGCAAAACTAAAAAGGGAAACTTAAAGAAACCAAAATTTTCCATTTCATGCTAGAAATATTCTTTTAAGATGGGCTTCCTCCAGTTCGGATTAAAAAACTCCCAATAATTACATTTTGTATTTAATTTAATGGACCCTTTTCCACAATGAGTAAGTAGCAAAGAGAGAACCAATTTTTTTATCCTAAAACAGTCACAAACAATTGTATAAAGTGAGTCAAAATAAATATTTTTGGTATCTTCAGTAAAATTTAGAGAGTGCTCAAGGAAAAGAGGCAAAGGCATTATAGGACTCGAAGAAATGATAACTAAGAAAATAATTCATGTTCAAGCAAAGCAACCAACAGTTCTGTTTACCCAAACAAAAAAGCTGGTAAGATCACTATTATTTTTTGTGTCCGATTGCTTCTTCAAATCCAACCTGCAGATGACACAAACTATTGTAGACGTGACTAATTGTAATATCTGGTGATATTGGTTTGCGCTTTCCATCAACACATTTCAAATGTCAGATTTCTATTTTGTAAAGCAATGGATTCAATGAGCTGACCATTGACCATTCACGAAAAAGAGAGTTGCAGGACTGAAAGGATTTGTCCTCCTGATCTCAGTAGTCTCCACATAAGATTTAACATTAAGATTGTATTATTTCCTTAAAGTGATCGGCATCATTCTATTCTTAACAAAAAGGTACACTAGGATGTGTCCCATTTATAGCTTCCATTGAGATGGATCATAACCTTTCAGACCCTAGAGCTAACTGATACAAAAGCCATACATATAGATGTGTGTTTCATGCATCGAAACTGACACAAATCACTCTTATTATATTTGGCACAGTTCAAAAATAAATGGTTGTGTAAAATTAATAAGGTCACCAACTATCTCCACAAGAATGATTTACAAACCTCTGATTGTTTCAATAAACATATTACCGATGGAAGCTACACATTATTTTGTCCTGCTGTTTCTCTTGATATGCATTCTGGTCTATGCAAATCATCCCATCACAGAGAAGAGATTCTCAATAGCTTCCCCTTAAAAATTGCACTATTCTGTCTCTATAAATGCAGAATTCTGCAATGAGATTAAGGAACCTTTTCCTTTCAGTTGCAACTCTTCTTTCAAACAATAAATTTGTTGCCCTAAAGAATTTCTCCCATGTCACTTGCAAGAAACTGAGCCTTTACATCAGGAATTCTGCTTTCATCACTGACCTCAAACACTTCCTTGTGCATCGAATAAATGTTTGTAGAACTGATTCAGATGCTTCATTCACCTTTGTATCAGAAAAGACTTCAACACTGCTTCCATTGACTTCATCATTAAATTTCCACCCATTTATGGCCATAAAAAGTACCAAGTCAGATTTTCAACAAAAATCAAACTCAAATGAAAATGTAAATGCTTTCCATAAAAGCAGTAAAAATGGCACTGAAATTTTCTTTACTGTTTAAGAACAGATCAAATAGAAGAACTCATCTAAACCTGCACAGGATCTCTATGTTATCCTTCTGCAAAATAAACCAATATATATCGTTTCGAGTTCCCTTGAATCTGCCATTGTTATGATACTCTATCAAATCATGTATGGTTGGGTGTTTCTTTTATCTGATGGTCATTTATTAATCATCTTATAAACTTAAGAGGTGACATGTGTTGAATCCGCCAGAAACATAGTTTCACAGACATGGTCTAGACAGCTCTTCAAAAGGAATCCTATGGTCAGAAGATCAAAAGTAAATCCTGATTGTGCCCTTTTGGCACTCTAGGATTACAAAATTTACCAGTTTTCCTTCTGTGTGTAGGTTCACAAAACACCCTGCTGGATGTCACACATTGATATTAGGCTACCTCAACTGTCCACAGCGGAAATTCAGTTTGATGTGGTCGAGTCATCTAAGATGGTATATCTGAGGGCCCAGAGGATTATCTATACACTTTCAATTCAGTATAAGTGCACTATGAATATCCCAAAGACCTCGAAACCAAAACAAATTCTGTTATTTTCTTCCAAGGCATGACAGATGACATAACTAAAAATGATCATGAGCCACAACAAGGTTCACCAATAATCCCCACATGAACACAATCCATCCTTGAAATGATGGAAGCGGCTGGCGTCTCTAACAATTATTTCTCTCCCAACAACTTTTGAAATGAACTTGATGCCTATATGGCAATCACCGCATACGCGAAGGTTCTTAACAACTCGAATGAGTTTTCCTGGAGGTGTACTGATAAGCGCAAATGCTATTGCAAGTTTCTCACTATGGTATGAAAGAATGTGTTCCTTCCGCTCTTCATCAACATCATGTAAAACAAATTTTGTGTTGGGTACATATCCTGCCTCCTTCATCTGGGCAGCAAGTATTTCCAGTGATGCATAGATTTCCTTTGTTTGTGGGTGTGATGTGTCTTCTGCCTTGAATATGTGCACCCTTCTGTTGACCTCAACCCAGCTACATCCCGGTTTCTTTTGTACTCCCCTGTCTTTCATCAATTTCCTAACCTTATCTACATCATCCCACCTTCCAGCATCTGCATAAATGTTGGAAAGTAGCACATATGGCCCAGAGTTTAGTGGGTCCAACTCAAAGATATGTTCTGCAGCCCATTTTCCTAGCTCCACATTGCCATGAATTCTGCACGCGGCAAGCAATGCTACGTATGTGATTGAATCTGGTTCAAATGGCATGCTTTTGATAATTTTATCTGCCTCATCCAGGTGACCTGCACGCCCAAGAATGTCTATCATACAAGCATAATGCTCTGGTAAAGGCGTGATGCAATGGACTTGAGTCATAGAATTGAAATGATGTCGGCCTTCATCCACCAAACCTGCATGGCTGCATGCAGAAAGGACACCAATCAGCGTAATGCGATCTGGAATCATGCTTTCCTTGAGCATCTGTTCAAACACTTCTAGAGCTTCTTTCCCATATCCATTCTGCGCATAACCAACAATCATGGCATTCCATGAAACTCCATCTCTTTCAAGTAGTTTGTTGAATGCAAGGCGTGCATTGACTATGTTGCCACATTTGGCATACATGTCAACAAGAGAATTCCCCACGAAAACATCTGCATCAAATCCAGTTTTAAACTGGAACCCGGCTTTGACAATGTGGGAGTGGACCTGTTCACCAAGTTCCAAGGTAGCTAAGCTGGCACAAGCGCTAAGAACGTTAGCAAAAGTATAGTGAGTTGGATAAATGCCTTCACGCTTCATTTGGCAAAAAAGACCTGCTGCCTCTTCGCTATGCCCGTTCTGGGCATGTCCTGCAATAATCGCATTCCATGAAATCACATTTCGTTCAGGCATTTTGTCAAACACACTCTGTGCTTCCTCGAAGCTGGCTGATTTTGCATATCCTGCAATCAGTGCAGTCCATGAAATTACATCCCGTTCCGGCATTTTGTCAAACACATTGTGTGCGTTCTCTATTCTCCCGCATTTAGCATACATATCGACTAGAGCATTTCCAAGAAAGACATCCCAATTGACACTATCATTCTTGATTATATAACCATGCATCTGCTTGCCATGAGCCAAATCTGACAGGCTTGCGCAAGCACTGACAACAGTCGCCACAGTGAACTGATCAGGCATAACGTTTCCATCATCTGTCTTCAGCATTTTCCCAAACAATTCCAAAGCCATATCACTACGACCATTCTGATCATACCCTGCTATCATCCCATTCCAAGAAACCACATTTCGTTGAGGCATTGCGTCGAACACCTGGCATGCATCCTTTATACTACAACATTTTGAATACATATCAACAAGGGCACTTCCCAAATAAACATCTGAAAGCATCCCTCGCCTGATAACATCCCCATGGATCTGTCTACCTTGTTCCAGAGCTCCTAAACTTGCGCAACCGCAAAGAACACTTCCATACGCAAACCCATCCGCCTCGAAACCTTGGCACAGCATCTCCTCAAACAACTTCAAAGCCTCCTCCTCGCAGCCCTCCTGCTTGGCATACCCTGCAATCAACGTATTCCACGCCACTGCACTGCGCTGGCACTGAGGCATTGCCTGAAAGAGCTTTCGCGCATTCTCCATGCTCCCACGTTTGGCATAGCCTGCAATGATTATAACCCAAACCGTTGGTAAATAAATAAAAACATTTAAACCGTTTACCCAGAAAAAATTTTAAACATCGACAGCAGAAATTTCAACTTCAAGTTCATAATGACCTGCAATTATTACATTCCAGGAAAACGAATTTCGTTCAGGCATTTTGTCAAATACTTGTCGCGCATCGGGTAAACATCCGCACTTGGCATACATTTCTACAAGGCGGTTGCCTATGAAGATTTCTGCAGGCTTTAGCCAGCATTTGATCATGTGGGCATGGACTATTTTGCCATAATTCAAGGATTTTGCAAGGCGTTTAGACGTTTTTAGTCATTTTAAGTTTCAAATACAGCCACTTCAAAATATGACCATCATGGTTGACACGGTAAAAATATATATTTAAACGTCAATATGACATGTATGCCTCAAATTTGACCGTCAATTATATTTATGTATATATAATATACACATATCATATATAAATTAAAATGATTATGAAATTATAGAAATTAAATTTTACACTACATATTATGAATTTGTGAGATTTATGACAATTAATATCAACAAAAATGGAAACTTTGGAATTAAAATAATAAAAATATCTTAATATATTATTAATAAAATATAAACATCTTAATATCTCATTGATAAAATAGAAACATCTATTAGTTTTGATTTTTAATTAGTTTAATTTGATTAGGTTTTCTTTGATTTTTCATTGTTTGATTTCTTACAAATATATATTAAACTACAAACATTTGATTTGGGATTTTGTGAAAAAGGTGAAACTTAATGTTTTGAAGTTGGAACTCATTTTCGCATAATTGCAAGCTTGCACTAGTGAGTCCTTTCTTTCAATTTTTTGTAATATTTTTGTTTTTAATTATAATTTAAAATAGTATTTTAATGCTCTTACAAACTTTAATGTTGTTTCTAGATCTTTTATTTGATTAGTGAAGATACAATTGATTAGTGTACAATTGATATTTATGAAAAATAATTGTATCTCTGATAAACTATGAAATTGATTAATGTAGCATTGTTTTTGTTGGTTTATAATTGTACAACAAAGGCCCAAAGATTTATAAAGATTAAGTTTGTTAAAATCATTTAGATTCAATCAATTAGAGAATCCCACATAGATTTGTAATTATAATGCAATTTAGAAAATATAAAAGATAGAATCTGCAATAGAGAAAAACCCACCATAAAAGTTTATGTAAAAGATTTTTTTAATAAATACCAATATTGGTTGCAACTTAAAACTTTTATTATCAATTAGCTACCTAATGTGTCTATGTTGTTCTCTCTACAAGGAGAATAGAGTAAGAATGATTAAATAGACATTTTTTGGTTAACAATGGGATGGGTAATTGTTGTTCATAAAGGTGTAAGGATTGATCTCTGCTACCTATGGATCATCAATAGGAGGTCAAGGATTTAGAAATGATAAGGATTTACCTGTCTACCTATAGATCATCAGTAGGAGGACAAAGATTTATTAAAAAGCTATTTATCTCCAATCTCCCAAATATATAATTTAAATTAATATATATATTTGTTAATAATTGATATACATATTTTTGATGTGCATATTAAATTTTGAACGTCGAATGACATTCACATAAATTTTTGGACCGTCACCTCATTTTGTTGTGACATGTAACTTTGAAGCTTACACCACCTACCATCTAGAAGGTCCTTCCCATCATGGATGTGCTCCCAGCCAAGGGCTATGTTTTTGGTTCCTTCATTTTTTTCTTCATTTTCATTTTCCTAACTCAAGATTAACATGACCACTTTAATATTGGTTAATGACGTGAAAACCATTCTTCTCTGCCACCATTTTCAAGTTTGTTAGGTAAGCGAAATTACAATGTTAATAACATCTAATATTCATAGGCCAAAGGTTCATCTTAGTAAACACCTAATTTTAGTATACGAATAGTTTTTTTTTTTATAATTACATTCTTGTTAGAGTGTAAAAAGGGTGAGAAAGTCGACATGGATGTATTTTGTATGATTGTGCAATCCCTTTATAATGTAGAAGTTAGATAAGGTAAATAGTATAAGATATAGCACTCTTTTAAGATAATACAAAATGCAAATAACCTCTTTTTGTAACAGAAGAAGAGAAAAGGGACTAGTAACTCAATAGTCACCTCACAATGTATAAAAGTATGTTAAGTGTTATGTGTAGAAGGTTGATCTTAGATCCTAATAGAAATCTATCTTAATTCCATCCACTCTCAAGCATGTATGTGTTTAGATTTAGTTTTAAGTATTCATGTTGTTTCACATAATCTCTGATTCTATATCTCTTCTTTATTTGAATCATGTCCTTCATATAGCTTGCAATTGTGAATTAAGGCTTAGTAAGTCATGTGCGTACTGTTTAAAAAACCTATTATGAATTAATCTAGACAACCATAATAGGTCTTTAGTGCCCATAATAGGTCTCTGGCGCCCATAATAGGTCATAGGCGCCCATAATAGGTCACAGGCACCCATAATAGGTCTTTGATGCCCCTGACCATGCATAGGCGCCTTGGTCTTAACATTTCCGACATTCCTATAATTTTTT
This sequence comes from Taxus chinensis, assembly GCA_019776745.2. NCBI lineage: Eukaryota > Viridiplantae > Streptophyta > Pinopsida > Cupressales > Taxaceae > Taxus > Taxus chinensis. The sequence goes on along the minus strand of CM034157.1, from coordinate 234,506,751 downwards.
GGGTCTAATTGCGACATCCCGCCTCTCTATTCCAGCAGTTTTCCAGCTTTGCACACCTTCGGCATCACTGTGAATCAACTAAGAATTTTCAAGATACCAAGTGAACACACATGTGTATATAGAAAAAGATGATGACATTCTATGTATCCAACTAGCATAGGAATCAAAGTGTTACATGTAAGTATATTAAACTAATAAGAAACAATGCAACCAAGATATGAAAATGTTGTATGAATGTGATGGTGTGATATGCAAGGTGTAAATATTATAGGAGTAGTGTTTCCCCCCAACGGATGTGTATGAGATGAGGTTCATTTATAAATGCTCCCTCAATAGTCAAGAATGAACCATAGAACAAGAGCGCATCATCAGGAAATGAGTGTATTATGTGATTGAGTAGATATTAAAAAGATATATCGTGAAACACAAAGCATGAAATGTGTAGATAATTTGAGGTTCATTAATGAAGTGAGCCCTAAATAGTCAAGTGTGAACTGTATCACTAGGGTGCATCATCAGGTAATGATGATACAATATGTGTACTGATGAATTATGCGTAGAAAATTTAGATATAAAGCATAGAGCGTGAAGTGTAGTAGTAGACACTAGAGACAACTGATAGTGCTAGAAGGGAGGATAAAGTGTGATGTCCCCCCAAGTGTGTAAGGGATAGAAGACTATTCGATGATTGTAAATGGCGAGGCCCCCCCTACCTAATATCTGAGGAGACAAAGGAATGTGACAATGATATAAGGTTTGTGGTGTGGGAGAGTAACTATGTGCACGTGGCGGAGACCAATTTGGTGAAGGAGGTGGAGAATACCTATAGGAAGGGGCTACCCGAAGTGGGGGACTAAGGCCGAAAAGGTGGACTAATGGGATGATGATGTGAAGAAGGTGAAGAAAACTTATGAGAATGGGCTGCCCAAATATGGGACTTAGGCCAATGAGGTGGACTAATGGACCGATGATGAAGACAAGGTTGTGCTGTAAGCCATGTATAAATAGGAGAGATAGGTGCAAAAGTATATTTAGAATTGAGAAGTGCATGAGACCTAGATGTCATGACTGGTGCATAGATATTAGCAAGAGTGGGCTGAGGCAATGGTGTGCATGGTGGAATTCCTTTACTGGTGAAAATTTATTTGGTATGGATGAACTTGAGACATAAGTGATGCATAAAGGGGATGGATTGGGCATTGCGAATCCAAGGGAGACCTAATATCATGTCACAACCTTTAATTGAAGATGTAACGATGAATGGTAAAAGCATGGTGAGGGGCCCAACTGTAACGAGAAGCTTGACTTGGTCATAAGAATTAGGAACCAAAAATGTGATAATAGACGTTGGACATTTGATAGCTAGGAGGAGTGCCATGGAGCATACATTGGAAACTACCGATGGATATATCATTATATTGTTGATGGTATAAGAACCAATAGAGGCATTAATATGTAATGAACAAAAGTGAATGTAACATGATAATCATGATCCGATAATGTGATAACACAGTGGTGACACATCAACAGAAGAAAATAAGAAAGTCAAGAGGCACCTATGAAGGAGGAGGCACAACACAATATGTATGGTTTGTAGAAGAATTAGTAGCTTTCTTGTCATGCTTTGGTAGAGGGTCATTAAATTTTTTTAGCTTTTGATTATCATTGATGGGTTTGGCATGAGATGACTCAAGGAGCTCGATTGCATTGTTATCAATAAGATCTCAAATTAGATGTTTATGTTTAAAACATCAATCAATGTGATGCCCAATACATTCTAGTGGTAGTCACAACATGCATTTTCATCATAGTTGCGACCACAAGGGTGAGAAGGATCGAGATTTAGATGGTGGAGGAAGAGTGATAAGATTGCTTTCAATAAGTTGTGGCAATAGGAGCTAAGGTGCGTAAGGTAGTTTAGTAAAAGTATGCCTTGTGGGTTGTAATTGAAGCTTTTCAGGTGTAGAAACAATGTTAACAGTGACCTTATATTTAGTGGGCTTAGGATATGGTTTGAAAGGATATTTTTCTTGAAATTGATTAGAAGATGAAGATGAAGAAGTATCATAGTATTTTAGTTTTCCCATAGATAAAAGTTTGCTTTCCTGTAATTTGAGTGTATGACATAGTTGATCAAAGGAGGGAGAGGTCTCAAAGATGACACTCTCTTGAAGTGAAGGTAAGAGATTTTGAATAAAATATCTTGCAATTCTGAATCAACTAGGACATTAGTCATCTTAGTAAGGTTGTTCTTATAGTGCAAAACATAGTCCGCAAGACGTTCATTGGATCCTTGTTTGATTTGAGCTAATTATGCATAGGATATCTTATCACTGATATTGATAGAAAAATGTGCAAGGAAAAGTTTGACTAAGATGTAAAAGAGGTTACCGAGTGAACAGGTAGATCATAGAACCAACACATAGCATAATCATTGTAAACTTCTAGGAAATAATTTAGCCAATAATGTAAGGTCATCTACATAGTCAAGACATGCCACATGAAAATATCTAAGATGCTCCTGACGGTCATCATGGCCATTAAAGGTAGGAAGCTCAGGTGCAATTAAGTTAGGAGGAAGTGGATAAGAATAAATAATTGGTGCAAAAGGTCTATGGAGGAGAAGTGAGAAATCTAGGGATGGAAAGGAGCATGAAGTAACTTGCTATAACTAGCAGATTTGGAGTTGTAAATATTGGTATAAAGAAGTTAGGTCTTGGGCACTAGAAGAGGAGACTTTCTGTGTGTGATAAGTAATAGGTTGTGTGAAGTGATTGATAGGAGTAGGTATCAAAACATGAACAATGGAGGTGGGTGGAAGGTTAGAATTAGGAGGTTGTGTCACAATAGGAAGAAAAGTATTATTAGAGACTGGCGGGTTAAGCTCGAATAGGTTAGTGGATTTCTCACGAGTAACAAATAATAAGAGATATAAATATTGAGGATGTTTAGCTATGGGCCTAGATTTCACAAAGATCTTCATCAGTAATGGGTTTATAAGTCTCAGCCATGGGAGAAGAATCAAAATAAATCCTAGAAGCAAGGTAGGGTTCGACATGGTCAAGTTCACCAAATGATTTAATATAGACGAGATTGTTGTCTGGTTAAAACCATGAACGTAAATCTGAATTATAAAAATCATAGAGATAAAACTAAAACAAGTTGTAGTGTATGATATAAAAATTCTAATGTACAGTAAATATGCAAGAAAAAAACATGTACAAATATGAAACCCTAAGCAATGGATGGAGATAGAGAGACTTAGTTGATTCCAGAGCAATTTGGAAGTGATATGGGAAAGTGAATAACTGAAATAGAAGAAGAGTGTCATCAATTCTCACTTAAGGGTTTGGGACTCAGAACGATTTAGGATAGGAGTGCCCACAGGAGGACATGAGTGCTGGCGCTAGTGTCTAGACTGGTTCCCAAAACTTGATATCTTATGTGCAAGAGGAGCTTTGCTGTTAGTCTCTGTTTGTCGCTCATATTTCACTCCTTGATTGCCAAATGTACCTATAACTTGTAAAACAAGTTTTCTACCTGTACATGTCTACAATACCAAATCAAATCTAATAAAAAATATGGGAATGTGGAGTCATACTGTCCAATGTCACTCGAAGAGTGAACTTAGTATCGAGCACTACACTACATTTCAGACTCCATGTAATGTGTGAGTGTGTGTGTAATTATGCCCTTGTGCAAGTTCCTTGACTCTGGTATTAAGATAGTGGGTTATTTTAGATGTAAATTTGATGCAAGACCAGATGTAAAATGTGTGTAATGGAATGAAATATACTTCCCCTCCTATGTTGTGTATACAAAAGTGATGCAACCCTTGTCCCTTGAGTGAGTGTGCTATGTGGATTCTTTGAAGTGCTTTTGTGCCTTTGGATGCAAACTTAGGTGATAATAGATAATGTTAGTGCTTGGTCCCATATTTGATAGCTATAACTATGTATGTATATGATTCCCTTGTTTGAATTTTGTAATTGACAACTGAAAGGCCGACCCAAAAGTATAAGAGATGCCCAAGAAGTAAAAGAGACCCAAAAGAGTGAGAAAAGGGGAGAAAGGGTTAGGCGTGCCTACGAGGGATAGGAGCACCTAAGCGCTAGTGTCCGAGGCCATAAAAGATAAATAAGTCAAATAACGACAAGGCTATAGGGTGTGTAAGGTCAATAAAAGTATAAGAGACAAAACAAGAGGCCCAAAAGACATTGTTAATTACTAGTTTTCTTGCTTAGGAATCATGTATATATTAGTATGCCCTAGGACCTTACAATGTACCAAAGTGCATAGATTTTGTGTCTAGACATGGTAACAACCATGACACACATAAAATAATGGGAAAATATAGCATAAAGTGTTAGTGACAAATGATCATTGCATGATGCAATAGAAACTAGTAAAAAAACGTAGTAACATAACACATAAAACAACAAGTAGTTGGTTGAATACATGGTACACCACTCAGGATGTCACAAGACACTTAAATGCCTTCAAGGCTTGCATACAAGAAAAAACAATCAAGCATATGGAAAAACCCACAAACAAGACAGAAGCATAAAATATAAATCATAAGAAAATCAGATAACGGTTGGGAGTATACCTGCAAGACAAATGCTACACATAAAGTATCCATTAACATGTTAGAAAAATTAATAATATATCACAATATATACGATTAAGAATGAAATCAATGGATATTGTAATGATATAACCTAAATATGGAAAGGTAAATAGGAAGATCAATGGCGATCAGGGAAAAATGGGAAAAGGTATAATAAGACAATTGACGTCAAGCAATTACATTGTGTAATAACCTATGTATAGCCCACGTTTACCTCAAAGTACCATGTGAATGCACACGTGTATATGTGAAGGTTTATAGGGCATACTATGAATCAAAGTAACATGGTAGTCAAAATGCAACATATAATAGTATAAGAAAGAAAGGATACATGCAACCAAGATATAAGCTAATGTTTTTATATTTTTTGAATATATGAATGTTTTTGTATTATTATAATATGAAATACTGTGGCTGATTTAATTTGAAATGAATTAAATCTAATGTTCAGAGTAATTACTGTAACTAATGATATATAGGTAATAAACTACAGTAGTGGACAAATGGGGTAAGCATTCAAAGATGTTAAACCCTAAGAAAATGAAAGGGGAAAATGACTTAGCTAATTTTCATGAAATCTAAGAGTGATATGGACTGAGTAACTGTTAGGAAACAATCCCTCATAGAATCACAACAATAGGAACTAATATGGAAAATATTACAGATCTGAAATAGGGTGGTCTTCAAGGAATCACAAAATAAACTATGGCTAGAAAATATTAACTTAATCAACATTAGTGTCATCATATGTACAAACTGAGACAATATTTAACATGGTTCACCCAATTTGGGCTAAGCGTCCACCAAGAATCACTTGCTCAAATTTTATTACAAGCCACCGCTCTCTCAATACAATACCCATATCTGTTTGGATCTATGCTCAACAAACTCTATAGAATTCACACCCGAATTCAAAACACATCTGCAATTTACATAATACCTACTATATGCAAAAACCACATAATCAGAGTAACTACTTTAGTAGTTTTACAAAACCAGGGGTATTAAAACCATGGGCCAAAACCGTCCCATAAACCTATGGGTCAAAAATCCCACCCATATGAAAAAGCACGTTTAATGATATAACGGGCCTTTTAAGGCAAAAAAGACAGTGGAAAGTGTATGACTTAGTGATTCCAACACTTGTCACACATGAAAAAAAGATCTGGAACCTAAGTAACTATTGGAATTTGTTGGGAACAATGTCGTCAAGGCTCACTGAGGGTTTTGGAACTCAGAACTTACTAGATAGAAGTGCACCACGGGAGGACGGGATCACCTAGGTGCTAGTGACTATTTTGTGTGCTAGTGTCTACTTAGATGTTGAGATTTTGATCTTGTCTAGGCTGGAGGAGTTTTATTTTTATTTTCATTTGTTGCTCTAGTTTCGCTCCAATGTCGTTGTCATACTTGTAACCTAAAAAATAGATGACTAGCTACACATGCTCACAAACCACATCAAATTGAATAAAAAATATGCATAATGGGGAGTCAGACTGACCTCAGTGGTCACTCGAAGAGTGATCTTATGACCGAGCGTTGCACTACATCTTAGACTCCATGTAGTTTTGTGTGTATGTGTGTGTAATGATGCCCTAGGTTGCCCTTGTGCAAGTTTCACTATGATAGTGAGCTAGATCTAGATTGCTCCAAGTATGCAAATGTGTGAGATTAAATAAAATGAACTTCCCCTCCTATGTTGTGTATGCAGAGTGATGCAGGCCCTTGTCCCTTGTATGAGTGTGCTAGATGAATGCTTTGTAATGCTCTTGTGCCTTTGATGCAAGCTTAGGTGATGATAGATAATGGTTATAGTGCTTGGCCCCTGATTTAGAAGAAGTAACTAAGTATATATATGATTCCCTTGTTTGAATTTTGTAATTGACAACTTGAAAGGCCAACCCAAAGTATTAAAAGGTGATCCCAAGAAGTAAAAGAGATCCAAAAGGGTAAGAAAATGATAGAGAGGGTTAGGAGCACCCAGGAGGGACAAGAGTGTCAGGGCATTTCTATCCTAACTAGGTGCTAGTGTCTGAAGGCCATAAAAGATAAATCAAGTCAAGTGTCGACAAGGCTGTAAGATGTGTAAGACCAATAAAGTGCAATAGATAAATAAAAAAAAGGCCAAAAGGAGTTGTCAACCACTAGTTTTCTTGCTTAGGAATCATGTATACATTAGTATGCTTTAGGACCTAGAAATGTACCCAAGTGCATAGATTTTATGTCACAATGATACAGAACCTTTGGGGAAGGCTGTTGTACCTTTTTCTAATTACTGCTACTTCTAATGTTGGAAAGTGAAAATAATAACATTTGCATGGGACCAAAAGATAAAAGTTAACATGAAAGTGGAGTATCTAAACTTGCAAGGAAGATGATAACACTACATTATGTTTTTAACAGCTATGTATTTTGGGAAAATTGCGATTGTATCCACTAATCAGAATAGAGGCCAATGCACACGTACCCAAAAGTTTCATTCATGTCGATTTGCAATGAAATAAAGTTGTAAGATGGTGCAAGGGATTTAAATTTCAACACCTAGATTAATGATTTGTTTTACAAACTTCTTAGAAAGTATAGCAACACATCAAGGTAGATCGAATACCACAAAATGGTTTTTACTTATCCAATTTTGGTCGCATAAATTATGATTAAGACAATGGTGTAATGAGAAAGATGAATCCAATGTATGAGCCAGATCTAGAGGTTTGAATCCATAAAAATGATTCATTTGATATTTTCTTTCTTGGACCCTTTTTCCCTTGTATTTACAAATTTGATAGGCAAGAGGATTTAATTTTTAAAAGTCCAACCCTTTACAATGAATCCGAACCATCTTAAATGGATTGAATGAGGATTGAATTGATCATCGAAATTGAAATTATTTTAGGCTTTTGAATCTGATTAATGTTTGTCACAACCTTTATTCTTGTGAAATAAGTTTAAATGCAGCAAATTTCACCTTGCATCTATTTTCATGACAAGTTGATTTGCACTTCTTACAAATCCCATGTAAACTTTGGATTTAGATTATTTCACAAGTGTAGGGATTAGATCAAAAATATTTGGTTTAACAATCATCTAGGATTCAATGGCATAATCCAAGATGTTTACATTTTGATTACTAAAATGGGAAATTTGAATTAATGTTTTAAGTGTAAATGCCTAAATAAATCAGATAACTTTCCCCCAGGTTTGAAAATATGAAAGCAAAGTGTGTGATAGGCCTAGCATTATGATGCCAATAGCTTGATTCTTGAAGTCTACTATTTGGGTCCTGACACACAATGTCAAATCTGAAGACCGTGCTAATTGACTAAGATATTGAATGACTATTACAAGCAATGGGTATTATGCTTTTGCTATCCAACTACAACTAATTTGTTACCTAGGAACACCTGACTGAATAGTGGCACTTTGGGTGCTTTGGAAAAAGTTTGGACAAAAGTCCTGTGAAAAATTACGATAAGAGTGGTCCTCAAGGTGTTGTTGGATGCAAGAAGGGTTATTAAAACATAAGTTTGATTTGAAAATTGTTTTGGTGATTGTTATCACTGAAGATAAATAAAAAGTGAAATGGAGCCCAACGTATCAAGCTCAAATTAGTTTCCATCTTATGATATCCAGTGACTAGGTGTGAATAGCTCAACAGGAAGGGGATATCTTGGGATTTTGGTTTAAACAATTGCAATTGGTCAATGTCGAAATTGAATTTATAAACTCAGTCCTCTAAGGGTCGTTGCAAATGGATTTGATTTGATGTGGAGTTAATACATGAAGAAAGCATGAAACTCATTCAAGAATACAAGAGGGTTATGATAGGTCAGACTGTGCTTAACAATGATATAACAGTGTTGCATAGATCTATAATCAGATAAAGCATACAAGCAATGAATGCGGAAATAACCAGAAGATAAAATAAACAAGAGAAAGATTACACCAGATTTAACGTGGTTCACCCAGTGTGGGCTACGTCCACCAAGAAATGGCCAATATTATTATTCAATGCTTTACAGAGGAAATACAATGAAGATCTTGTTGTCTTCCAACACCTCACAGGATGTTCAATGCTTTTCCCTCACTCAGCTACTCTTTCTTGCTCACCAAGAAAACTTACATGCAAACAATTTCTATTTTTTTCCTTCTTACTTACCCTCATACAATGGACACATGCATATATATTTATTTTGGGTAACTTAACTATGTTTTTACAATCAATAAATCATATTTAAAACAAGTGATTTATTCTAATTCTTCGTTTAAAAAACAAAAGCACGTCGCACAGGTAACCGATGTCGGTTACTGCCTGACCGATGATGGTCACTTCCTGACCTGGACTGACCGAAGTTGGTTACACCCTGACCGACGTCGATTACATCTTGACTGACGTTGGTTACTGTCAAAACCAGTAACATGTAAAAGCAAGTTTCTTGTGAAGCAATTAAGCTCCATACTCAACAATCTCCCACTTGGAGATCAATTGTTGCACTGTATTTGTGCATCAACATCCTTGGTTTCTTTTCCTTGGCCCATTTCTTCCTCTTCAAGTCTCAAACTCGAAGACCAACAGAAGTGGAGTGAAGCTCCAACTTCTCCCTTACCAATGGCTTCATTAGCATATCTGCAGGGTTCTCATCCATATGGATTTTCTCTAACTTCAGTTGTCCATCCTCCAACACCTGTCGTATGAAGTGATACCTCAACTGAATGTGTTTCATTCTTGAATGAAATGTTGAGTTCTTTTCCAGATGAATCACACTCTGACTATCACTGTATAATCTGCAATCCTCTTGCTCCTTACCCAACTCTTCCATGAACCTGCTCATCCATATCATCTCCTTGCTAGCTTCTGTAGCTGCAACATACTCTGCCTCTGTAGTAGACAAAGCCACAACCTTCTGCAATCTCAAAATCCAGCTAACTGTCATTCCACCTACTGTGAAAACATATCCAGTGGTGCTCCTCCTGCCATCCAAATCTCCAGCCATATCTGAATCAACATAGCCACGTAAAGAAGTATCTGACCCTCCATAGCATAACTCCATGTCAGATGTCCCTCTCAAATACCTGAGAATCCATTGGACTGCTTTCCAATGTTCTTTACCTGGATTAGCCATGAATCTGCTTACAACTCCCACTGCCTGTGTAATGGCTGGTCTAGTACAAACCATGGCATACATAAGACTTCCTACTGCTGAAGCATAGGGAACATGTGCCATTTACTCAACCTCCTCGTGTGATGAAGGACACTGATCTTTTCTCAATTTGAAGTGTCCAGCCATAGGTGTACTAACAGGTTTTGAATTTTGCATGTTAAACCTTTCCAACACCTTATTGATATAAGCCTCCTGAGACAAATACAACTTCTTGTTTTTCCTGTCTCGGTGAATTTGCATGCCAAGGATTTTCTTTGCAGCTCCCAAATCCTTCATTGCAAATGTGTGAGCTAACCTTTCTTTAAGTTTACCAATGTCCTGCATACTAGATCCTGCAATCAACATATCATCCACATACAGTAACAAAATAACATAGCTCCCATTTTCAAGCTTCTTAAAATAAACACAATGGTCAAATTCACATCTCATATAACCATGCTCATGCATAAAACTGTCAAATCTCAAATACCATTGCCTTGGAGCTTGCTTGAGCCCATATAGGCTCTTTTTCAATCTGCACACAAGTTTCTCCTTACCCTTGACTTCATAACCAAGCGGCTGTTGCATATAAATCTCTTCCTCCAAATCACCATGAAGAAAATCATCTTAACATCAAGATGTTCTAAATGCAAATATTCTTATGCAACCAAACTTAGAACAGTACAAATAGAAGTCATCTTAACTACAGGAGAAAAAATATCATCAAAGTCAATACCTACTTTCTGTGCAAATCCCTTTACCACAAGCCTCACCTTGTACCTTTTCAGTCCACCCTCTTCTTCCTTGATTCTGTAAACCCATTTGTTCTGTAGTGTTTTCTTACCTGCTGGCAACTTGACCAAATCCCATGTCTGATTTTGTTCCAAGGAGTCCATCTCCTCATCCATGCCATGCTCCCACTACTCGTGGGTATCTACCTGCATTGCTTCTTCAAAGCTTTCTGGTTCACCACTATCAGTCAATAATAAATAAGAAAAGGAAGGTGAAAATCTCTCTGGAGGTCTACTTACCCTTTGTGACCTTCTCACTGAGATTTGGGGTGTCTGGGGCTCATTTTGTGCCTGTTGCACATTCATGTCAATCTCTTGTCAGTCAGTGACCTGAACTGGTCACTTGTAACCGACCACGGTTCCTCTGTCTGTTGACCGACTGTGGTTGCCTTACCGACATTAGTTCTAGGAGTATTGACGCCAGTTCCTGTAGTTGTCTTCTCTGAACCTGATCCTGTCTACTGATGCCGGTTAGCCTGACCGACATCAGTTTCTGTAGAACCGACGTCGGTGTCTGTGGATGTCTGCTTTAGGTCTGAAAGTTGATTTTCCTTCAAAATCTCCTCAACCTGTTCATGTTTAGGCACCAAAACCTGATCCCTGTACATTCTTTTTTCATTCCAATCAACGTCACGACTCCTAACAATCTTAGAATCTTCTAAATCCCAAAATCGATATCCAAAATCACCAGAGCCATAACCAATGAAAGTACATCTCTTAGATTTAGCATCCAACTTCTTCCTATTTTCCCTATCAACATGCACAAAAGCTTCTGAGCCAAAAACTCTAAGAAAAGAAAAATCTACCTCTTTTCCAGACCAAGCTTCTTCTGGTATTCCACCATCCAGTGTTGTTGAAGGCCCACGGTTGATCAAGTACACTGTTGTATCCACTGCTTCTACCAAAACTTCAAAGGCAAGCCGACATGTATCCTCATGCTTCTAGCACATTCCATGATTGTTCTGTTCATTCTTTCTGCAACTCCATTCTCCTGTGGAGTTCTAGGAACCATTCTTTCTCTTCGTATTCCATTCTCTGAACAATAATCATTAAAATCCTTGCTGCAGTACTCACCACCATTGTCAGATCTAAGGCACTTCAATTTTAAGTTTGTTTCATTTTCTACAAGGGCTTTCCATCTTTTAAAAGTTTCAAAAACATCATATTTACGCTTAATACAATAGATCCATACCTTCCTTGTGGCATCATCAATGAAAGTCACATAATATTGGGATCCTCCAATAGAAGCTACCTGGGCTGGTCCCCACACATCTGAGTGTACAAGCTCCAATTTCTGCTCCTTCTTTGTTGACCCAACCTTGAGAAATCTCACTCTCTTCTGCTTTCCAAATATGCAATGCTCACAAAATTCAAGATCTAATTGTTTCAAATCTGATAACTTACCCTTAGCCTTTAAGATTTGCATTCATTTTTAACTCATATGGCCTAGCCGATTATGCCACATGGTTGCATCTGAATCTGTAGTAGATAGCACAGAAAAGGAATCAGTAATACAGGTAGACAAATATAAAGTTCCTACCTTCTTACCTCTTGCCACAACAAGAGATCCCTTGGTAACCTTCCAAGAGTCGGCTGTGAATGTAACCACGCATCCAGATTCACCAAGTTTCCCTGCAGATATTAGATTTCTCTTGAGGCTTGGCACATGCCTCACATATTTCAATACCCATGGATTTCCATTCTGCAACTTTAGATAAACATAACCTTTACCAGTAATATTGCATGGCTCATCATCTCCTAAAAAAACTTGTCCAAAATCACCCTGAACATAATTTCTGAAATAACCCTTATTAGGGGTAGCATGGAAAGAAGCTCCAGAATCTAAAACCCAAGATTCTAATTTATTATCCAAGGAGAGAATAAGGGCATCTTGCTTTACCTCACTTGCAATGTTTGCCTCTTTACCTTTTTCTTTACCTTTGTCTGATGTATTCTCTTTGTTTTCCTTGGACCAACACTCCTTCTTTACGTGTCCTCTCTTTCCACAATTCCAGCAAAGTAAATCTCTGTACCTGGATCTAGATCTGCCATGTCTTGACTTTGATCTCCCATTCTTCTTGCTCTTAGATGATCTCTCCTTAGATCTTCCCCTGCTTTCTACAGTTAAAGCATTTCCAGATGATGCTTCTCCTGAGCTTTTCCTGTGTATTTCCTCATTAAGGATTACACTAACCACATCATCAAATTTCAAACCTTTAGAAGCAGTCGTTGTATTACTAACAACCATTACCAAGTTATCCCAACTATCTGGCAAAGAGCATAAGAATAAAAGTGCTTTCACTTCATCATCAAACAAAATTTCTACCAATTTTAATTGATTTACAATAGACCAGAAATCATTCAAATGATTAGATACAGATCCACCTTCTTGCATCTTAGAATTAAACAATTTTTTCATCAAATAAACCTTATTCGAAGCACTAGGAGTTTCATACAAATTTGCTAAAGATTTCATCAACTCTACCGTGGTTTTTGCATCTGTAAAATTCAAAGCCACCGATGCTGTCAGGCTCAATCTTATAGATCCCAGAGCCTTTCTGTCAAGAACCTTCCATTCTTCATCAGTCATCATGTGTCGTTTTCCTTGCTCATCTAACGGTAAGTATAGATATTTCTAATACAAATAATCCTCCACCTGCATTTTCCATAGTTGATAATTACGACCGTCAAATTTCTCTACTCGGTATTTACTATCTTCTGCCATTGCTCTGCTCCCACTCAATCAGAAAACCCTCTGTGAGTAAATCCTGTCAACACACAAAACCTCCAAACAAAGCTCTGATACCAGTTGTTGGGGTTAAACCATATAACAGTGTTGCACAGATCTATAATCAGATAAAGCATACAAGCAATGAATGCGGAAATAACCAGAAGATAAAATAAACAAGAGAAAGATAACACCAGATTTAACGTGGTTCACCCAGTGTGGGCTACGTCCACCAAGAAATGGCCAATATTATTATTCAGTGCTTTATATAGGAAATACAATGAAGATATGTTGTCTTCCAACACCTCACAGGGTGTTTAATGCTTCTCACTTATCTACTCTTTCTTGCTCACCAAAAAAACTTACATGCAAACAATTGCTATTTTTTTCTTCTCTTCTTCTTACCTACCATACAAATGCATACATGCATATATATCTATTTTGGGTAACTAACTATGCTTTTACAATCAATAAATCATCTTTAAAACAAGTGATTTATTCTAATTCTCATCAAAAAACAAAAGCACCGTCACGCACAGGTGACCGTCGATGGTTACTGCCTGACCGTCGATCGGTCATTCCTACTTCCTGACCAATCTATGGTTACCGATACCCACCGAGACTGACCGATGTCGGTTACCCCTGACCGATGTCGGTCACTGTCAAAACCAGTAACATGTAAAAGAAGTTTCTTGTGAAGCAATTAAGCTCCATTAAGTTATAATAATTTGTAATGGTATTTGGCCAAGGTAACCTACATAAAATTTGTTAGTAGTTTGTTGCTTGATTTTATAGAATGAAGTTTTCCAAGTTCACAATGGTCCTACACACAAATGATTAGTATTTTTCTTGCAAAGAAAACATGTTACAAAATAATGCAACAAACTTCATCATTTCTGATTCTCAAGATCACCCAAGATGGTCCAAGAGAAGAACATACATGGTTTGTTTGATTAGATTAGATCAGATAAAGGTTACAAAAAAACAAGTGTTAAATGTTTTATTTATGAACACCTACAGAAAATAGGTTGAGAAACAATGTTTAGTCAGTAATCATAAGTGAGCTAACAAGCTGGAAAATTATAAAAAACAACAAAAAAGAAAAGCACAGAATGCTAGAGTCATGCAATTCTGTATCGCTAAATTGAGTACCTTAACGATAGTGCACTCAAGTAGGTGAGCTAGCACATAAGGTGCTAACGGTAGCACACTAAATAGGTACGGTAGCATAACTGTTAATGGTAGCACACTCAAGTAAGTGCATGTTATCCCGTAAAATTGACAAGGGCAATTTTACCGATAACCTTACCGAAAGTTTTGTTTTGATCCTTCGTTAGGGATCCCGTGCGTTCAGAACGTTGCAAAATCCCTTTCCGGGAAATCTGGTTTTCCGAACTTAGTCTTTTTTGGTCTTTTTTGGCTGGGCGCATGGAATTACTATGTAACACCAACTTTTGGTGTGCCCCCTTTAAAGCCTTTGGCGCATACTTTTCAGTGTCAACACACCTTTCGATGCGCTTTATATGTTGAGTCTTCTCTGCGTGTGCTAAGGCGCATGCGCCTTCATGTTAACACAACTTTTGTTGCGCCCCCTTTCGGTGTGCCAAAGGGCACACATAATCTTTTGTCAATGTGTGCCAAACAACTTCGACATGGTGCGCCAAAGGCGCACTTAATTTCATGCTGGCAAGCGCTTTCATGCGCCAAAGGGCGCATGCTTTCCCATGTCGACAGTAACTTTCATGCGCCCTTTACAAAGTGGGTGGCACATTTATGACTAGCTCACCTATATATATAAATTTTGTGCACCCCAAAATGTCATTTTCACCAGTCGCATCACGTGATTTTTTTCTCTGAGCCTGTCAGCCCCTGCCTCGTCGTTTTCAACACGTTGTGGACCCGTTTGCAAGATTCTCACTATTTATCCGGGTAAGTGGTTCTTGTCCCTTTCATGCTTTTTACTTTTTTGTTTCTTGGTGTGCTTGTGGTCTGGTTGTGGTTTGGAAGTATTGAAGTATCAAAATGTTGATCTAGCCCTCCCCCCTTGCTGTCTTTCCTTTTTTTTTCCCTCCCCCTCTGTCCAGATCTACTAATAGGGGGACTTGTCTGAAAAACACAGTTTTATCTCCTTCTATTTTGAGCCGTTTCATTGCCCAAATAACCCTGCTAAAAACAAATGAGAGAGAAATGCAGAAAAGAAGACTGCTTTTCCCTTTGGCGCATCGGCGCGTCCTGTCTCCAGCATGTAATAAAATCAGTTGGCGCCCCTTGCTTGGCATCAAATACCTTTGCGCCCTCAAGGCGCGCATCTCCTTCACAACATGCAACCTAAGACCTTGCACCCTCTTTGGCACCCAACCTTCCTTGTTGCATCACATTTGCGCCCCTCAAGGGCACCCCAGCATCTATGCAACACCGGCTTTATCTGCGCCAAGTATGAATTTATAAAGGCGCAGGCATCCCTCATCACAGCAACATCATGTTGTGTAGACCCTTTGTGCGCCGCGCCATGCTCCCTTTGGCACACGAAATGTTCCTGTTACACAAACTTTACACGCGCCAAAGGGCGCACCAAATCCCAGTGTAACATGAAAAATCCATGCGCCTTTGGCGCATCCTGTCTCTATGCAACACGATGTTTTCATGCACCCTTTTGTAAAATGCACCCTGCAGTATTCATGCGCCATGCGCCTTTGGCGCCAGTTTAACCCTTGCAACACACCTTTCCCCGTGCGCCTTACCTATTTAGCCCTGTAAGCTGCAGTTTTCATGCGCCCTGCACCCTGAGCCTAAAATAACTAACTCTTTCTTCTGTTAACACTTCAATGGAAATCAAATGACTGATACAACCTTTCTGCGTTGGGTTTCACTTCTTCTTCGTGCAGATCAGCAACTGAACTTGGAAGAACATATGTCAACATCCAGCAAGAGACCTACCAAATCCAAAGGAAAGGCCAAGCTTACAGAAGAAGAAATGAAATATAAATATCAGAGGGTCAGAATGCCCGAGTCCCAGGCCGAGTGTAGCATGGACGTCAGAGACTCAGAATTGGGGCATATTGATATGGAGGAATTCTGGGCCAGAACTCAGAAAGTCACAAGGAGTCCATGGATGGACAAACTGATGGGCAGTGCCCTGCACTTCGCTGGTGGAATCCCAGTCAGCGCCGTCAACAATGAATTTATGATGGTGATTTCCCGGTGCTACAACAAGGACACAAGATGTGTCGTAAACGATAAGGGCGAGGTAGTCATTAACCTCACTACCCGTCACTTTGAAGGAATACTTGGCATACCTCACCACCGGCACTTTGTGGCCGTCAGTCAAGCAGATTGCATTAAGGCCTGGGATGACAATGAGATCAGTGTATGCAACTAATGAACGAAGTTTACTTGAAAAACAAAAAGGTAGTAACCCAGTGGCCCCAAATCATCCACCGCAGCGACTTCTCAGAAGAGCTCAGTGACACCATTACGTTCCTGAGCAGGGTCTTCGGGCTTTCTGATGCCCATTATTTCCATAAATGGATGATGCGGTACTTAGAGACCATGAACAAGAATATGCCTGATCAACGCTTTTGCTGGGGAGAAATTATAAGCAGCACAATCTCTGAGCAGCTACAACAATTTAGCACAACGGGGACATTCCATATGAACTCCTACGTGGTCTACGCTGCAGCATCAGAGAGGGACTATCCAGGCCTGACGCGGAGTGGAGTTTGGCCTCAAGTCAAAATATACGAGTACTATCCAGAATTGAGGCTGGAGAATAGCATCTCCCAATTCACGAAAATCAACGATGCATTCTTCTATCACATCATCTGCCTGTTGAGGCCGAATATGACTTATGGTCACACGACCAAAAGCATAGTAGCAGCCACCGAGAAATGGGGGGCCTTGTTCACCGAGTTTCCCACATTCACCTATCTAAGGGCTGCCAACTTTTTAGGAGAGCCAACTAGGCTACCGAGGTATGCTGGACCTAAGCTGATTTTGCTGGAGCTGTCAAGGCAGCTAATCACATACCACGAGAAATGCCTTAAAAGAAAGAAGGGTGGAACTCCTTTCCCCCTCACAGTGGGCTGATACACATGCTCTACCCACCACAAGGTGAAGGAAATGTTCGCAGAGCTGGAGTTACTTAATTTGAAACATGACTTCCCAGCCAGGCCTACCTTCGACCCAAGGAACTGTCTGCCAAGGGCAAAACTTGATCCAATCCACGTCCCTCAGATCGAGGACATTTACATTGACGTCATCTATGAGGTGGAGCTCAGGAGGAAGGATCATTCTCGCCTAGCCTTAGCAAAAATCATCCAATATGGGGTAGCCATTGTCCCCAAAGGCTTCCAAACTATGGAAGATGAAGTAGACAAGGTATATACTGACACAGATGGGGACGATTGGCCCTTTCCGGCCATTGATAGAACTAAGGCTCCTCAGACAATTGAGAGAGGGTCAAGGAGACTTGTGCGTAGGACAGAACATTGGTGCCGGATGAACGGCCTAATCTACCTCGGGGTTGATTTCACAACCTCTCCACTGGGTAACACACCTCCACGATCCAAACAGCAGCCTAAAGGTAAAGGCAAAGGCGTAGAAGGTGAATCCAGTGCCATTCAGGAAGAAGCCCCTGAGAGTCCTCCTTCCACAGCACCAGAACAGGTAATAACTCTGGATTCGCCAGAGAAAGAAGCAAAAGAGGAAGTTCCAATAGGCCCATCCACTCAGGATGTCGGCATTGCCACAATGATCGAGGTCCTTTCCGTCCCTTCTTCTTCTCTTCCTTCCCCTCCTCGAGTGACTCAAGTGACCATCCCTTTGGTCGTGTCCTCTTCCCCTTCTTCTACTGTTCCCCTCGCCTCTTCATCTATCTTCTCTTCCCTCGCTGATCTGTCCTCCTCCATTTCTTCCCTCATCTCCGAGCTCCCTTCCCTTCCTATGTCTTCCGCAGCTGTAGTTTCCCTTCCTTCCGTGGGCACTTCTTCGGCTATTCTCTCAATGCTGCCGCCACGTGTCTCCACGTTTTTCCCCTCTACTACTGCAGCTAGCCCCCTCCTCTATTTCTGGTCCTTCTTCCATAGGTCCAGCCTGGATCTCTCAGCAGCTAAGTCAGCAAAAGAGGAAAGTTCCCATCGCTCCGATGGACTTTTCCGTGATCCCATCTAAGGGGGCAAAGAAGCAGAAGCCTGTCACGCACTTCTCTCAAAGTGTTGCAGGAGAGAGAGTTATGGAAATTGCATACCCCAATCCCCTCAAAGAGAAAAAGGATCTGTCTCCGACAGATTTTACTGTGACCCAAGTCACAATGGGGACATCTTCCGAAAGTCTTCAGGGGGAGGCTCTTTCTGCAGTTGACGCCCTCTGCAAAAAGCTTCAGGAAATCAAGGAAGAGAAAAGGCAACTGAAGGAGCAAAACAAATATCTTCTCCAAGCCTTACAGAAGATGGGTAGTGCGCCTCCCTACAACTGCCGCCGAGACTTCTGAGCTTCTCAGCTAGGAGAAAATTAATGAATATGCCAAAATCGGCGAGCAGGGTATGGCCATTTCCGCTTGGAGGAGCCAAATCCTCAAAGACAACGAAAAAGTGATCGCCGAGTTCTCTGACTTGTACCTGAACATTAGTAAGGTGAATAAAGAGCTCCAAGCGTTAGCAGGGCCCATATCAGAAGAGCTAGAACATGCCAGACTGTAACACGAGACCTTCCAACAAATGATCGACTGTTCAGTCGAAGATCTGGTCAAGTTCGGCGTCTTCGGCCATCCAACGGCCCTCAACAAAATCATGTCCACTCTGGACTACTAGGTGGATCAGCTAGAATTTATTCTAGAAAAGATTGACAAAGTCAAGGAAGAAGCCCTGGATGCGATGCACCAAATGGAACGAATTGTTCTTAATATGTCGCCAGGGTTACTTACTCCTTCCTTCACTTTAAGGAAAGCTGATGAAACCACCCGGATCTTCAAGGAGATCGCTTCTCAAGGAACGGGGCCAGAGGTCACATTTGACACAGAATCTATCAACAACCTGCTGGCTGAAGTGTAGGGACTTCATCGGGTTCCTCATTGAGGCAGAAAAGGACTATTCCAAACTCCCAGAGAAGCTCGTAGATGAGCGGGAGACTTGTGAGGCGATAAGTGATAGGCACAAGGATCCTTCCCAGGATCAACTAGGGCCAATAATCAACAAGTTCATGGAATACCTGTTGGCTCTCAGTTATTTTCGGACCAACAGTGCACTAACGTGATTGTTCCATATCTCGTTACCTGAGGAGCAACAAAAAACCAATTATGGTAACACACTTTCTCTTGCGATACCACACTTTACGGGCTACGGTAGCGCATGTTTGAATATGGTAGTGCAGGGAACCTGTAGATGCACAAAAATGAAGGAAAAATGACATAATAACTATTTTTCTTGGATTTTCTCTTAGTTTACTCCATCAATATGTCCTGAAACTTTATTAGTAGGTCTTAAACAAGACAAATAACATGAAAACAAAGCTAGATTGACAAGAAACAAATTAAAAATGATAAAAAGCATGGGTACTTCCATCAGGTGTGCCAAAATGTGTACAAGGAAAACTAAAAAAATGAAAGAAAACAAAAACAACAATGCAATGCAAACCTTCCTTCAAGTTCTCTTTCAACCTCAGATGAGATAGTTGAAGTGTGGAATGGAGTAGCACACTTGTTAGATCTCTTTGAATGATTTGGTTGTGGATGCATGATCAAATGGACAACCTTCCGATGTGCAAATTCTAGTGGCAATTTAGTAGAGTAATGTTGCACATGCCTAAAGCTTCTAAGGGATGAATTGTGAAGGAAAGAGCCTCACATTTATAGTTGAAGGAGGGGTCATGGATTGTGGATCAAGATTTGAATGAGTTGCAAGTAAATAAATGCATTTTATTGAATTAGCAAGTTGATTTGGTCTGTGTAGTTGGATGGTTTGAATAAGAATTTAAGGGGCAATGAATATTTAGTTGGCTTTTGATTTTATTCCAAAAGGTGGTTGTACATGAATATTTTGTGTCCACCTTTGTAGGGTCCTAGAACTTGAGTGGAGTGAGCTAGTTCAACTTGAGTGAGTTGGATGGTGAAGTGGAAATGAGTGGAGGGTGAGTGGATAATTAACTATTATTTATTTAAATAGCTAAGGTGTGCAAGTGTATGGTTAATGCCTGCTATAATTAATTAAATTAATTCTAGTGATATGTGAGTGAATTCTAATGGAATGTGAGAGAATAATGGTCTAAAATGTGTGCTAGAACTGATTTGGCACATTGTGTACATGTGATAGGGATGATTAAGAATAGGTATGTATTTTTAGGGTGTCTACACTGACAACGAACAAAAATTTATACTTTTGATTGGTGGTTCGAAAATTATTATTTGTTTACGTGAAACATATAGTATTCGTGTTGGAGGAAATAACTAATAAGGAATTTTTTCAAAACAAACTTATTAGTGGAAATGGATGTGTGACATATAATCCCCACAACTTCAAAATCCACACTATGCCACCTAAGCCTAGGATTTCAAAGTGAAAGTGTCATCTAAAAAAATTGCATAAATTTTGAATAATGGTAAGAATTTCCTTGACTTGCACGATTTTCTGTGGATTAAGCAATTTTAATATAGAAGGATATATCTATTGTCTCACTAAGTGTGTCAGACATTTAAAAGAAACAAGATGATAAATATTTGAAAAAGATGAAAGGATCTATTCAATAAATGTGATGAAATCATGGTGTTTTGGAAATTGAGAATAAGTGGTGAAAGTTATTAGCCAATCAAAGATTAGATAATTATACTAGCAATTGCACTTAAGGTGCAAGATACACTAGAAGGGATCAGATGCAATGTATTGGGGTTTAATAAATGCTTATGGGAGTTGTAGGATTGAATTGGTTTGGAAATTGCAAAGTGAAGGAAATCTTAATGCATTCATGTGGTTACATTCATTGGAGATGTGGAGGTAGGGATTTGTTATCCAAAATTCTCTTCCTAAGGTGACTATGATAACTTGTATTCTTATCTTGGATTTGGGCAAGTGAAAAAATTGATAAAAATGTAGAAAATTTATTTTAGGGACGTTCCTATCCTTCTTTCCTAACTCCCCAGTCCCATACTTAGCCAAAACATCAGGGAAAAATAAAAACTTTGATCTTCTGTAGTGTATTGTGAATTTTTTGAGCTAAGGAGGAACAGTTCCCTGGGACTACAAGTTCCTCGCATTCTTGTTTCAACCACACAAAGGAATTTGGATGAAGTTTTAGTGTATTGCAGATATTTGAATCACAAGTGGAGCAAGTTCCCTAGGACTCTTGGTTCTCCGCATAGGTATTTGAGCCGCAATGCAAAGGAGGGCAGTGTTGTGCGGGAGTGTGGATGGAATGCGGAACAACGAAATAGTTCCGACGGGGTGTGAGTTCCCTGCAATGGAGGTTGGGCTGAAAGAAAAAGGAGTAGCGGAGTGGCATGGGGAGGCTAATTATTGCGGAGTGCAATGTATTGCAGGGAAACAAGGAGTTGCGGGCACCAAACGTTGAGTGGGATAATTCCTAAGTTCCGCCCCGATGCCGAAAACTCGCGAAACATGTCAACCCCGACCAATGCGGCTAAAGGAGAAGAAGTCGGAACACATGGAACACTTCCATCCCCAAACAAGTTCTTCGCATCTCGGATCCACCCGCACCACAAGCTCAAATGATTTAATGTGGATTGTGGAGTCGCACAGAGAACCTCGTCGACCTTCCCGAGCCTGTGAACTTAAAATGGCCATAACTTTCACCCAGGTGCTCCAATTTTGACAAAATTGGAATTTTCAGAAAGCTCTCAACATCCTCTACACCAAAAAGGGTAGGTTGGTGAAAAGAGGAAACACTCTTCAACATTAAATAACACAGTTACAGGTTGTTCAACTACCACATTTGGTGAGGTATGGTGCCCATTTCTTCTCCAGTAACCAAAGTATCATGGGGAAATGGATTTGTAAGGCTGTCTATACCTATTTTAAGAGAATTAATGCATGTTATTGGTGGTTGGAAGGGAAAATATGAGTTTCTCTCTTCTCTCTCTCTCTCATCTTCTATATATTGTAAAATCCTCTCATTTGTGAGGGGGGATATTCTAAAATGTAAAAAAACTTTGCCAAAATTGTTTTTGAGCAGCTATGAGTTGTAAGCCTTCATTTCGACTTGGCAATGAGTTCTTGTGCCTTCTTCTTCACATGTAATGGTCTGTGCATGCTTTAAAATCAATAAAAATTAGTGTTTTGTGGTGTTTTCTCAACCCTAACTCGTGTTTTATTACATTTCCTTTCCTCTCCATTCTTGCTGTGGTATTTTCTACATGTATTTCTCACTTGTAGGTTCATTTTGTTGTGTTTCATGGAGAATAGATGGTGAATGAAGTCTTGGGTCTGTGTAACTTCTGTTTGGCCTCTCCCTTTTCCATTTTCCCTCTCCCTTTACCCTCATTAGAGTATCTCCACCCCTTTTCTTGGTGATATCACCTCGCCTTAGCTTAAGATTCCCATTCTCATGCATCTTTCTCTTCCCTTGGTCCCTTGGAATCATATAATAGGATTAGATAACTGCATTTCCTTCCTTATGAGTAGTTTAGCATTAGGATTAGGTAGAGGAACCGACCTTCTCTACATGTTTGTCTCAAGTAGCAAGTCCCACAATTTGAGAGACAATCCCATGTTACCCAAAAACACTGATTGTTCATCTATTCACTCATGCAAATCAGAGGGTTTTGTTTTTTTTGTGATAACAAGCTTTTGAATCCAATTGTGCGTCTTCGTTCTTCCTTGCAATTGCAATTCCATCTAACACTCTCATTCTATGTTGATGTCGCTTGTGTTTATTTCAGAAAGTATTTTTATTTCTGTAGTTGTTCTCTCAATATGCCATGTGTTGCGAATATTTTTTTATTTTCTCCCAATGTGTTACAATTTGTTCCTTGAATACACCAATGTCTGTCTGTATATGTCATAATGGTTTGTAAAGAAAAAGTTCTAGCCAATAGAAATCTTTCTAAGAAGGAGAGTTAGGAGCAGATATGTTAGAGTACTATGTGAACATGCAAACAATTGCAAGAAGTTTACTTTTCCTCCACTGCTCTCCCTTTCATTGGTTGAAAGAGCAAGATTTGACAACCTTAATGAGGGGAAAGGTGTTCAAAAGAGAGGGGTACTTCATGTAGTAATCTATGAAGCAAGATATTTTGGATCCGCCTGAGTTATGGTTGCATTGACATGCTTGAATACTATTTCACCTATCGAGAGAGTGAAAAAGGAATGACTACATATGGACAGAGGGAGTTTTTAACATCATGTAGCACATCTCATGTGCACCGATGTCATAATTGACGATATTTTCTACAACAAACTTAAGGTGCTTGTGACCTTTGTAGGGCTCTTGCTTTTCACTATATTAGATATTCTCGTCGACATATGATGGTAACTCTTTGATTTTTTTGCCTTTGATGCGTATTTTCTAATGTAATTACGAATAACATGGCGTGAGGCAAGTGGCTGACATTCAATACTGGCATGCCAGATTCAAAGTATTGCATAGTTTGCTTGTAATTTGGAAAGGTTTTGGAGACACATTCCCAAATCCTCAATTTAAATGTTATCTCTAAAAGCTTGGTTAGAAAATCATATTCATCTAATCAAGAGTACAATAGAGAATGAATAACATCCTAGTCTATACTACATTCTCAATATCAACCTCCTAAAAAAGTAGACAACCTAAAAACCAAATAAACCTCATTGGAGACAAAAAAAAAAAGAATATTGTGGACGTAGAATGAAAGGGTAGAGAAATTTGGACTTTGGTAAGATGGTTTCCTAGTCCAAGATCATTGCTCGTAGATTACAACCAACGCTTCAACAATTGGTTTCTTTCTTGCCATATGGGTTTATTAAAGGTTGGGGGATTTTAGATTGAAAAGTATTAAACTTGTTGCCCAAGAGATCCTAAATTTCTTGAATTTATGTAAAAGGCACAAAATGCTTATTAAGTTGCGCATGGCTCGAAAACTCGAAAGCAAATGCCTGACCAAAGGTAATGTATTGCCTGCTTAAACTCCTTTTGTCCACATTAATTATATTATACTGTCTCATGTTTTTCTAAAACAATATTTATGTAAGTTTTTGGGGCTGTGAATATGCGTACATGTGTTTTGTCTTCTGAATATTTGAGCAACACCGAATATTCAATTTTGTAAACAATGGTTTTTTTGCTTTTGCAACAACCTTGGAGAATGTTTTTGATTGGTTGTTTATCATGAGTTAATATCCCCTACGTTCCCATTCTTCTATTTCCCACACCGGATTTCCACTCCAACATTGTATACTTTGATGTTATCACTCTTGTATGATATTATTAAATATGAATATAAAAAACCCATCCACATATCAAGCTACGATGCATAGAATACAGCTTGATTACATCAAGTCAACATGATGGTTTACCTCTACAAACACTTACAAACAATACCTTTTCGGAATGTGAGTACAAACATGTTATTTATTACCACTACGATTTCAACACCATAGACATTATACAACTTCACCAACATTTTCAACAAGTTCTACAAGAACACATCTCACAAAAATATAGTAACACCAAAACAATGAATCAATCTCTTACCTGAATGAGGTGTCCAACCTTATTGACACTACTTTCCCGGTAAGTAGCCGAGTGCCGACCTGGGAGAAACTTCGAGAAAGGTTAGAGAGTACCTAAAATATCGACAGGAATGAACTTCACAAAATCATTGTGAGCGCTCAGGGGTCGAACCTCCTTAACGCCAACCCCTTTCAATAACATTACCCTACTAAAAGGTACCTTACATACAATGGCATCCGCACTGGCAGGTGCATCCCTGTCACTACCTAAATCATCTATAGCAGCTCATTTCCCTTCCCACAAACTTAATTATTCTTTGCAGAGAGCGCGGTATTCTTTTACCAGAAGCAGGGGTGCGCGTGTTTTTATTAGTGCACTACCACGACAACACTGTATGCCACACGGGGCACCCATCGAAGTTGCAGAAACCGACTCCGAATTCAAATCAGAGGTACACTGGCTTTCATTTTTACTCGAAATTAATCCGCATTGTTCTGTATTTTCGGCTGCGACTGATATAAACAGTTTTAGTGTAGAGAAAACAAAATTCCCTGTAACTGTGCTTAAGACACCTAATTTGTTCAAAGATTGAAGTTTTCCGGCTTTCAGTAACTACACGCTCAACTAGGACTAATCAGGCACGACCGAATGAGCTCGAGGGTGAAGACTCAAGCTCTTGAGTTGGGGAAGCACATGTTGGAATCCGGAGAAGTATGGTATGCGCTTTCTGTAGTCTGAGCACAGTCAGGACTCAGGTGCATGGTGTGGTCTTACATCTTGTGTAAGCTATACGCATAGGGCATTAGGGGGACCTTCAAATTATAAAATCTGAAATATGATTGGGAGTGCGTGCTTAGGTTTGGAGAATAGTTAATAAATAACACATTCGACCACCTCGGACTCCCAATATGCAAGAGACACTGTTTCAAATATAAAATATGGAAGTCACTAACTTTATCAGTGAGATTGGTAACCAACCTGTTTTACTACAACAGATAGGCGGTCACAGTCTCACCTGTTGGTATTATAGGAGTAGAATTAATTATTTAAAAAAAAATCACCAATGGAAAGAAAGTAAACAAAAATTTCAAAATTGACAAGTTTATTCATTCTAATGATTGATCATGGACTATGATTTGAAACGTCCATAAGAAAAACTCGGACACAGTTTTATCCAAAAAAGAAAAAAAACTTTATCTCAAGATAGTTAGGACTTGTAGTGTTACGTGGGGACATGTACCCTAAATTTTAGTGATGTCGTGGACGTCCCATATGTTTTGGGCACTTGGGGACTTGGAGGGGACGTTCCCAATTTTTTTTTAAACCTTTCAAAAATCTTCTGATGTTTTTACCTTTAAAAAAATGTTACTTTTTACCAAGAACATCAAATTATAATCTTTAAAGTACCTGAAATATATTAAATACAATTTAAATCCCTAAATGTCATTGGAAAAAGTTAAAATATTGAAATATTAGTTTTTATGTATTATTTAAAAATCCGCCCCCCTGACGTTCCCAAAATTCGAATTTTTTTTTGTCGTCCTGAAAACCCTGTCCCTCCGTACCCCCACCCCCTGTCCCTGAGACTTAGGTAACTATGGTTAGGAGAGATTTAACTTCTGGGAATATTCTAGTAATATACAACTATATATGTAATTTGATGTCAATCAAGACATAGCTAACAAACTTGACACTAGGAGAAAAACCTGGGAATAACTCGGCAAAGAGTTGACTGCTTATTTTCCTTCAGAGTAGAGTCAAAACTTGTGACTACTTAACCACTGTGAGAGAATAATGTGACCATATATCTCGCTATAAAAGGTTTTCTCTGAGTATAGAGGATGGAATGAGGCACAACTTCGTATTTGTGCAAAAAAGGCACAAAATAAGCTTAACTGTAAAGCAGTTTAAAATAAATGTCAAGAGACTACTCCCCGCGTCAAAATCTTTAGCCAGTCACATGCATTTAACTCTTGCAACCTTGATTCAAACCTAAACCCATTATTTAGCAATGATTATGGGATCCCAAGTGCTCTCTTCTTTATTTGAATTTCATATTTAATTCAATCAGGAGGTCAATTCTGTCATCCACAAATTTTGATTTAGGAAATACATGTTATGCCTGAATTTATGAAAACACTAATGTTCAATGAAAATGTGTAGAAATGGTGTATGACATTAGTAAAACCTACATATGCTTCCTCTATCTTGAATGTTCGAGGAAGAATTTTGAAACAATTGGATTCCCTTTACCAGAAATTCATGTGAGTGGTTTGCAAGAAAAAAGAAAGTGGTCTCTTGTCAAATGGGAAACTCTTTGTCAACCTAAGTGGGAAGGTGGTTTAGGATTTAAATTCTCCACAATGCATAATAAGGCAATGGCAGCTAAACTATACTGGAGAATGCTTATGAATCCAAATGAGTTATGGGCTGCTAATATTCGTGCCAAGTATGCAGAAAATAAATCCCTTGAGAGAATCACTAGGTTGTCTGTTCCATCCAAGGGATCACCCAGTCTTGTTGTTCTGAAAGTGGGGGAAGCTCTCATAAAAAAGCTTATGTTTTGGGTTATTCATAATGGTTAGAATGCTAATATTTGGACTGATTCTTGGGACGGGCATCCGCCAATCATTACTTAGTTTCCAGAATTAAAGAACACCATGGATACGTTACATGACATAGGATGGACCAAAGTTGCTCAGTATTGTCAGCCTATTACTCATTCTTGGGAGATTGGGCAGTGTTAGACTCCCTCTTTGGAATAGCCAATCCAAGTTGGGGAAGAACAAACACAGATAAAAAAATTCTCTTGGGTCATCCTCTAACAACCTCCCCTATGCTGGACTCCTTAGCTTGGGGGAACAACCCTACAAGTGAATATACAGTTTCGTCAGGCTATGCTTCTCTAAATAGGAGTACTCATCCACTGCAAGATATCTTCACACGCATACAGCAGCCTGCTTTATGGCCCAAGGTGAGCTTCTGTGCGTGGCTACTGTTAAGGGGGAGAATGTTAATTGGAGACAAACTTATGAAACAAGGATTTTGTGGCCCTTTTCGCTGTGTGTTATGTCTAGATAACAAGGAAACTATCATACATCTGTTTTTTCCAATGCCCATGGGTGGTCTCCTTATGGCAACATTTATCCCAAGTGTTTAACCTGCCATGGGTCAGCATTCAATCCTTTGAACAACTGATTAGAGCATGGCAAAACCAAATGCCCAAGGCTCAGAACCTTCTCCCAGCACTGTTGTCTGGCATCTCCCTTATGCTCTGGAACATTTGGAAGGAGAGAAACAATAGAATTTTCCAGCAGAACAACAGGGAAATCACTTACGTTTGGGAGAAGATCAAAATTTATATAGCTGAATCTATCAAGCATAAGATATGCCTACCTCATACTTTTACCCTGGAATGGGAACATTTATGTAATCAACTCTCTTTGCAACCCAAGACTTCAACAATGCCTGCCTTTCGACCAAAAAAGAAAAGTCACTTGGATAGTCAAAGGGCTATCCTGGTCTTTCTAATACGAGAAGCATTGGTAGATATCCTGATAAATCAATAGCTTTCTTATTTGCTGAAAAATTGGGACATATAACTAATAACTTAGTGGAGATCAAAGCTGTTTATACAGGTATGCAAGAAGCTTTCAAACTTGGTGGCAAAAAATCCAAATTGAATCTGATTCTAAGGTAATCGTTAGCTTGTTATCTGATCCAAAAGATACTCATGGCAAAAATTGGAAAATAGCAAGAGAGCTGGAGAAGCTTCAAAGTTTGTAGGAGAAGTTCCAGGAGGTTCAATTCAGACATGTACCCAGAGAATGCAACAAAGCAATAGATGGATTAGCCAATTTGGCTCTTGACAACTACAACATTACTTGTTATGGTTTGCCTCCTCAGTGGTGGTCAACCAACCTTCAAGAGGGTCTGAGGAAAATTCTGGATTCTGATCTGTCCTAATGAATTATAATATGTATCCTTTTCTGCATAATGCCCAGGCTTGGACTAATAACTTTCACACTTGGCGTAGTAGAATATGTACACTTTTATTTCAATTTAATATGATGGTTTTTTTTTAATTTTTAATTTTTTTGTTATGATGTGCAGTTTTTGAAGTTTATCTTCATTATTTTGTAAGAAATGGCAAATGAAATGCATATCAAGAGAATTGGTTCCTGATACTTTTTTATCAATATCTCAAATTTTGTGAAGAACTGAATGCTGGACATTATAAACTCAGAGTTCACAAACTCCAGGGTAATGCTGCTAACTGATTGAATGAAGAAGTTGGCTTGGGACTGGAATCCAAGTTCCGTTTTTCATTGTAAAAAAAAGCTGATTTTTGCAGGAGGCACTGATCCTTTGCAAGTGCCAGTACATTTTTTAATGATTTATATTTTATCTCCAAAATACAAAATACTGAGTGGAGATTCGAGAAACACCATCATAGTGTTAGAACCACAATCTCATGCTTCAAGACCATAACAATTTGCAAGCCAAAGAGTATGAGTCAACCCGAGACTTGGCCAATACCTCAACAAATTAAAATCCACAAAAGTATGTTAAATTTTGCAAAAGAACTAGGTATTTCACTTTTCGTGAATTATCTTGATTGACGTCAAATTACATATAAGGTCATACGAAACAAATGTGAAAGATTCATTTGTACATAAAAAATTAAAGGAGACTAATTCTTAGTTCATAGTAAAAAACAAGCACAAGAACTTGAATGTAGAGTGCAAACTTCTTAGATGATGGACCGTGGGTAGGTCCCCTATATCAGGAATCAGTTTTGATATTTAATCAGTAAAAAAAATAAAAAATCCTTTTTTTGGTGGGCAAATGAGAGAACTTGTTTGTTTTCCATGTTTTTTTGCTTTTGACAAAAAGATGATTTTGATGGCAAAAATCCATCCTTTGGTAAACTCACCGAATCACAACTTTCTTAGACTCGTATATTGTTTGCATCCAAAACAACCTAAAAAACTGATTGAAAGCAAAATTGAGATTGGGATTTTTTTGATTTTGTATCTTTGTTTGGCGAGTTTACTTTGCAAACTTTCTGGGTTTGAAAAGACTTGACACGTTATCACCAAATTTGTGGAGTTTATAAAAACCGATTAAGCACTTACTAGACTCATTGAGTCATCTATTTGTTTGGTGATCTAGGTGTGTCTTGTCGGTTTACTTGTTTTGGGGATGAGTTGGATCAATTTGGGAATTCCTGTTATCATTACAACCACAAGTATACATGGGAGTACTTAGCAAGCTTGTATGTTCCTGAATTGGTTTTCAAATCGGCCCATACGAGCAAGGACAAGGCAAGTGATCCACATCCAAGGATGTCCAAGGGACCACGCTCTAGATTATGACCTAGATCTGTTGTATACGCATACAAAAGCAATAATATTCAAAGGAACAAAATAGCGAAAATAATAGAACTGGAACATAAATTATATTAATCTGTGTGTTCTGTACATGGCATACTCTCAAGGGAGATGTATGGCTACTTTATCTTCTACTATCTGCTTGTTATCTAATGCTATAGATGTGTTTACATATATTACAAAGCTTCGAAAGCATAAAGAAACCATTATGGAAATTGAACTGCGTGGGCTTTCACGTATGGCTCTTCACCTTATGATTGTTATGGGATCCTAGGTCTGTGATATATTGTTGGATGCTTTGCATAACACAAGCCTTGGAAGTGCCACTTGGTATGGCGCAACATGGTGTGGGGTGTCCATGTGGACAGGTGGGTTTTAGAGGTTTTCTGCAGTAGTTGAGATGTGCAGTATGTCTGTATGTTGTGAGGTGCTGCTAGTGTTGTGCGGTACTATAAAGTGCTGTGTGGTACTGTAAGGTGTTGTGAGTGTTGCACGGTACTGCAAGGTATTGTGTAGGACGTCGAACAATGTTGAGATTGAATCTCAAAAAACTAGCATGAGGCGTTGTCCCTCACCTTGCTAAGAGCTAAGCCCTTGACACTTACACGTTATGTGCCTATTCGGTGAAGCGAGTGATAATGTCTTTTTGAGTTGTGCGACGTGTATCATGGAATTAGAAGGAAGGCGCATGATGTCAGGGGCTACACAAATGCTTGAAGTGCGGAAGTTGTGTGACATGGTCCCTTGTGCTGCGTAAAAGGTGCATAATGTGATGGGCTGCATGCATATGCTTGAAGCACTGATGTTGTGCAACATGTGTCCTGGGGTTGCATAGGAGGCACATGATGTAATGGGCTATGTGGTGATTTACAAGTGACTGAGGTACTCAAGTTAAGAGTGTTAGATTGCATGATTTTAGGTACTATAAAGTGCTGTGTGGTACTGTAAGGTGTTGTGAGTGTTGCACGGTACTGCAAGGTATTGTGTAGGACGTCGAACAATGTTGAGATTGAATCTCAAAAAACTAGCATGAGGCGTTGTCCCTCACCTTGCTAAGAGCTAAGCCCTTGACACTTACACGTTATGTGCCTATTCGGTGAAGCGAGTGATAATGTCGTTTTGAGTTGTGCGACATGTATCATGGAATTAGAAGCAAGGCGCATGATGTCAGGGGCTACACAAATGCTTGAAGTGCGGAAGTTGTGTGACATGGTCCCTTGTGCTTCATAAAAGGTGCATAATGTGATGGGCTGCATGCATATGCTTGAAGCACTGATGTTGTGCAACATGTGCCATGGGGTTGCATAGGAGGCACATGATGCAATGGGCTATGTGGTGATGTACAAGTGACTGAGGTACTCAAGTTAAGAGTGTTAGATTGCATGATTTTGAGAGGATCACTTGCCCTTTTATGAGAACTGATTGTCTTGATTGCGTTAAGTCTTGGAAGAGAGGGTGATACAATCTTCTTAGGAATTTTCCAGACATGTTTAGAGCATGAATCAATTCAGGTTTCCACTCTCTTATTGTCCATTTTTATGATGCTACTCCTAGGATTGGTTCGTAGGCACCATGATGGCTATGCATGTATATATGCCCAAGTATTATACCACAAGCATCAATTTATGCACCATCACAAACTAGTTCCTCAATGAAAGGATGGATAGCATACATAATGCCATTGGTGAGTGATATGTATACCTTTTGTATAACAAGAGTTGATCCATCCCAAACTATAGCGATTGATAATTTCAACTGTTTGTCAGTTACGTCAACATCGAGATTCTTTATGATACTGCCATCAAATAGGAAATCTAGTGGTTGCCCTTGTGTCTGCATCTGCTAATGGAACAAGCATTTTGCTTGAGCATCTTGTGTTGCTAGTGCGGTCATTGTGTTGAGACAAGTAGTTGTTGGGTGTGTCTCCCCCACTTCTAGAAATGGTTGGACTTTAGGACAGGATCCTCTGCTCCTGCATATACTAACAAGCTTTTCTACGCATGGAACTCTATGTTGGAGCATATTGTAATGTCCCCATTTCAAATAAAAATAATAGCTAATATTAATTACCATGAGAGTGATTTTCATCATTTGAAATTATAGGGTAATTATATTAGTTATTATAATAAAGAGGGAAATAATTAAATTATTAAATTATTTTCCTTAGAGTAATTATCATTATTATTTTTAATAGATAAAGTGGGTTGAAGGGATCCGTTCCCTATTTACAGTCACAGAGGCCAAGCCTCGAGAAGTCAAAAAATAGTGTTCAAACATACTACCAAAAACAACTGGGTATTATAAACAAAAGCCAACACATTTCAAGTTAACTATGCCTATATGGCTACACAGGAAGGGAATTAACCCCCCGACTCCATTGAAACAAAGACACACACCACCATGGGCGCCAGACCCTGGCTAGCTTCCTCCTCCAGTTCCACATTCACCGTGTTGGCCGCGTCTGCATTAGCCCATCCCAACCAAAGATAGTCATACACTCCACCAGCATCCTCCCGCAGCATGGCCCATCAGGATGGCACCGGTTCCAGCAGAGAGCTAAGAGCTAGCATGTTTGGGAGCACTAGACGAACGCGGCTCGCAGAGCGATCTCGAGCATACAAAACAAGCTTCTTAGTAAACTCCAGTAGAACGCTAAATTGCTTCTCCAATTCTTTAAAAACTCCCACTTCCACCGTCGGTGGACCCTGCGTCGAATCCTCCACTGCCCAGAATGCCAGACAACAATTAGCCACTTTGGATGCCAAATTCCCGCAAAAAGAGGGCCGAAGCCAATGCAAGGCCAAATTTACCGCATCCATTTTCAAAGGGTGAATAATCAACAGATTCTCCACAAAGGCAGAAGCAACCCCACTGTTTACCCGCGACCACCCTTCCTTAGACATAAAAGCATCCCCCAAGATCATTTTGATGGCTTCCAGGTCCTTCACGCAGGAAATATGAAAGATCCTCTTAAGACGATTATCCGTGATCCTAGTCCGGAATGCCATCTCCCGCAAATCACAGCTCAAGGCAATGCGAGGAAAACATGGAACTGCCATTGAAAACAGAAAAGAACGCAAGGAGAAATAGCAAGCGCCCGCCTTAAAAAGACCCCGTCCCTTTGCACAAGCGCACAATCAGACGGTGGATCCACATAAAGCCGCTTCGTGTGAAATCATCACCTCCAATCCATCCCACTCTTTGACATTAATGGCCACTTTCTCCTTTTGTACTTGCTCTATCCCTGCGTTAGCCAACCTATCAACGCAATGACTGCATTCCCTAAACACGTGCCGAATACGCTAGGTATTAAACTTCTCTAATTGCCACAAGATTTTTTTGATTCCCAAATCTAGCTTCCAAGACAAAGCTTTCTTTTTAATGATTGCGTTAACTATCACCTTCGACCTCCAAGTTATCCACTTTCAAAGAGGAGGTCAAATCAAGACCCTTGCTTAGAGCCTATAATTCGGTTGAATTACAAGTGCCAGCCTAAAGCTTGAAAGATGCCACCCCAGCAACAAGACCCAACTCGTTGCGAACGATGTAACTAGCCCCCGAGGCACCTGGGTTGCCCCTGACGTTAGAGTAATTATTATTACTTAAGCTAAACTTTGGCAATTAATTTAATAAAAAGTGAACAACAAATAAGGTTCGCAAGGAATAATAGAGAAAAGAGATAAAAAAGGTGTTTAAGTGATTTTTAAATAAAGTTCCCCCCCCCAAAGGTGGATCACCCCGCTTATGGGAGATATAAAAACAACATAAGGGAACTGTTTAGCTTCCTGTTGAGTAGCCCTTCCCATCATAGTGGAATCAACAACAAATTGAAGATGAGAAAGTGGATGACTATTTGTGGCCAATTGAATACCATGTATTTTTTTTTCCCCTGACAGGTTTTACGAGCCAGTCTAACCAAACACTAAGCCGTAATTATGAATAGGAAGGGAGATAAGGGATCTCCTTGCCTAATACCTCTAGAAGCTCAAAGAAAGTGGAGGGAGACCCATTCACCAGCACAACAAAAGACACTGAAGAGAAATAAGCCTTCACCCATTGAATCCATCTCATAAAAAACCCAAATCTCTCCAAGATTTTACACAAGAAGCCCAATCCACTCTATCATAAGCTTTGGAAAGATCCAATCTAATAAACATAGCTGGAGTTTTTTGGACCTCCATAGAATGCAAATTTCCTGAGCTAACACAATCTCATCATGGATATGACGGCCAGGAACAAAGCCCCCCTGCTCAGGAGATATAATCTTGTATAGAATGGGTTTTAGTCTTTCCGCTATCACCTTAGTGATGATTTTATACAATACATTGCATAAGGCTATAGGTCGGTAACCAGAGACATCATCCACCTTATTTGCCTTAGGGATCAGGGCAATGTATGTTTTGTTAATGTCCTCAAGCACATTATTAGTCATTCTAACTTCTTCAACCACTTGTAACAAGTCTCCTTTAATAATGTCCCAAAAAGTTTGAAAGAACTCAATAGGAAAGCCATCCGGACCAGGGGTTTTACCTTTCTTCATTTTGAAGACAATTCCTTGTATTTCTTCCTCCATAATCTATTGGTTCAAGTATTCATTATCCTGCTGCGAAACATGATTAGGAAGAACATTTAGAAGTTGTTACGAGTCCATATCCAATGATTGAGAAGTAAACAACTTCTGGAAGTACTGAGCAACCACTTGTTGCATCCCAAGTATGGAGTGAACCTTTGATCCATCATCCTTAGCAAAGGAATGTATATAATTGTGGGCCCTTCTAGCTAAAACCAATTTATGGAAAAAGGAAGAGTTTTTATCCCCTTCCTTTAGCCACTGAATCCTAGCTTTTTGTTTCCACATTATTTCCTCCCTAGTTTCCCATTCCTGTAATTCAGCCTTTAGAAGACATTCTTTCTTGAAAAGCTCTGGAGATAACCCAAAATGTCTATGTGCCACATTAATCTCTTCCAATTGCGAGAGAATCCTCTTTTTTGGCTCTTTAATATCACCAAACTCATTCCAATTCCATTCCTTAAGCTTGAATTTGAGGAAGGTGAGCCTCTTGACAAACCTGTACATAGGATTACTAGATTTGGGATTTCCTTCTATCCACCACTGCTGAACATATCTATCAATGTCTTTATGTCATAGCCACATCAACTGGAATCTGAAAGGGGTCTTGCATGGAGTCGTTCTTCCCATTTCCAGGCACACCGGCCAATGATCCGAACCAATATTATTAAGAATCATGGCTTGAGGAACAAAACCCTTTAACCACCAGTCTTCAGAAACCAAAAATCGGTCCAATCTTTCTAAGATGCAGTCTCGACCCTTCCTTTTATTAGACCATGTCATCATACTGTTGGAAGTAAGCACATCCACCAAGTGATGGTTCTGAATAAAGTGGGACATAACATCCGAGATGGCATTAAGCTGGGCATTCCCTCCATGTTTCTCTTGAATGCTCAAGATTGTATTAAAGTCCCCACCTAAGATAACAAGGATATGAGAACAAGATTGTATAATAGAGGAAATATTCTGCCATTGCTGCCTTTTTTCCTCCATGACTAGAGGGGCATAAGTATTAAACAACAAAAAATCTTGATCCTCTAATCTAGAATAGACATGCAAGCATAACACACCTTTACTCGCGGAGGAACTAAGGACAGTTATCATTCTAGGATCCCAAAGAGAAACAATCCCTCCTGACGCTCCCTGTGAGCTTAATGAAAGGTGTTCAGCTTTAGGCCAGATATTTCCAATAATCACTGACATGAGATCAATGAAGGCCTCAGTCTCCTGGATACACAAAATCATAGGATGGTCAGAACTAATCATTCTTTTGAGCTCTTGGACTTTTGTAGGGGATCCCTTCAGCCCTCTTATATTCCAAGTAATCACTTTCATTGGGAATGATTTTGAAAAAATTGGGATAAATCCCTAACTGTTCCCATATTACTCATTTTCTGCCTTCCTGTTGAAGCTTAGCTTGATTCGTCTTTCTGCCACTCTTCAAATTAAAATCCATTTTTAAGTTTCTTGTTCCTTTCTTGCTCTATGCCCAATTCTGAATCTATCTGTTAAATCATACTGGAATCACTAACAATAAGCTTTTTCCAACCCTTCTATTTCTTTGATTTGCTGATTTTGTTCCTGGAATTGCTCATGAAATTTGTTCTTACGTTGATAACTCTTCACCGGGTTACTATTTTCAGTCTTATTTGGTTGGGCCTAGAAAATAACCATTTGATTTTTGTCTTCTTTTTCCTGTTGTTCTCGGACTGTTTGGTTCTTATCCATCTGTGTTTCTGGAACCTGTGAATCCATGAGTTCCTCCTGATCCTCTTCCTCTTCAATTGTAAGGCAAAAAAATCTGTTTGTATTGGTAGAGTTAGCTTGTTCTTTTCCACATTTTTTTGCTGTTTGCTTCTTTTTTGGTGCGATAAAATCATCCTTTGCTTTTCCCTCTCCTTGTTCTTCTGGTACTTTATGCTTGCAATCACGTACCAAATGTCGATACTCATGACACAATCGACATCTGAAAAGAATATTTTCGTAATCCAGCACCTGATTCCATTTCTCATCGTCTATCACCAGAGATATTTTCATAGTCGAGGGTTTATTGAGATCCATCAAAACATAGATCCTCGCATAAATCATCTGTTTTAGCTGTAAGGAGACATCTGCAGTCATCATGTAAGATCCCAAAGCATTGCCAATGGCCATAAAAACATTTTGGTTCCAGTATTCAGCTGGGATAGCAAAAAGTCTGACCTAGATTGGGGCAACAAAAGGAAGTTCTTCATTTGGTTTGAACATGGGATGAAAGGGTTTCATGAAAAGTCCCGCCCTTCCCATAAACCATGGACCTCCTTGAAAAATGAATTTTCGATCGGATGCAGATGCAAAGAAAATCAAGAAATACCCATTAGGGCACACAGAAATCGAGAACTCACCTTTAGTCACCCATGTCTTTTTTGCCCAGTCCTTGAAAACCCCTAGTGAAGGCCGAAATCCAAGAAATCGGACTATGAGGCCACGATTTTCCAACTCAGTAATACTGCTTTGAATATCAGATTTTTGAAGATGTAGGACCGGAGTTCCATCTGCAGCCCTCATGCAACCATTTTCGTTTTTCCTAGGATCCCACGTAGGCATTTACAGAGGAAGCTTCCGTGGGTTTTTGCCAGGTGGATGATTATTCATTGAGCCACGAAGGGCTTCCTTAAATGATGCTTTAGCACCCTCCGACCCAACATGCGAAGAACCACTTTTCATAGATGTTGCCATGGCTCACAATGATATGGCAGAGCAAAAAGCCAAAACCGACAACCACCCAAATCTGTTAGGAAGACCTGGGCAGATTTGATACCAGTGCCAGCCAAAAAGAGAGCAAGAAAACAAGGGAGAAAAAGACGAAAGGTATCAACACCTTGTCAGAACATAAACCGAACCACTACAAAACCCAAAGACCTAGCTGTCGCAGAAGATTACGACACCAATAACCAAGCTCACAACGAAAAAAGAAGGAACCAAAAAAACTTGCAAAAGCCACCACGATACACAAACCACAAAGTCGAGGCAAAAAAACGCACCCAAAAGAAGGAACAAATGACCGTGAATCAGCAAGGAGAAAACCTCGAGTCAACTATCATTTGGACTGTTCTTTCCCACATAGGGTGCATTCTTCACACACTTAGAAGTGCGAACAAAGCCGCTGATATCTTGACCAATTTGGGGGTTGAGCTTAATCTCAAAAATGGAAAAATAATCATGCTACAATCAAGTGATCTAATTAAGGAAATTGGTGATTTACTCAAACATGATGGGCCTATCACACCATCACAAGTGATAGGCACGGATCCTGTACAACTATCTTAGCAATAATGGCAAGGCACATCCACGTGCCCTCCCTTGCGCATTGGATTTATTGCCATATTTGTTCACATCAAGCGGACAAATTTTTAACATGCGCAAATGGTTTTATTATCTCCACCCCCCTTATGCGCTTCTCATTCAAACGAAAGTTTTTTCTCTTCCGCGGCAAGAATATGGAGAAAGGGAAGAATGTGGTTGGAGAAGCTATGCGCACTAGGGCTGGAAAGGTAAAAACGATGACGAGTAACACTGTGCACGAGATGCGGGAAAACCTTGTTCACAAGTTCTCTATCGATCATGTTCACTACTCTTTTTTGGGGCTGGTAAACGACCTTAAGCTTGAATGCTGGTTGTCTCTTGGATAAAGGAACTCTAGTTACTGCTAAGGAAGCCATGGACTTCTGCCAACAAGCTTTGATTGCAGGTGTCAAAGACCCCGAATTGCTTAGGTGGATGGCTATTAACCTCCTACTTGCTCAATTATCAACCAGGCTCGAAGACTCTGTGGCTATGGAGGAAGTTGTGAAAGTAATGAACAACCTAGGTTAATCCACTACCATGCTGGACACGCGGAAGGTGGCCCAAATCATTGGTGTACAGACTGTGTTTCTTGGTGCCAGTAACTCTTTCATGAAGACATGGAAAAGTTGGGGTTTGATATTGGACTCCACATGGATTAGATTTGGCAACTGTCCAAGGCCCAGGCCCTGGAAAGCATTTCACAAGGCAAGAAATTGGATGCAATCTGTGCTGTGCTGAATATTCCATCTGAAAAATTCAAAGAATCCAAGCTTGCTGAATCGATGGCTGCTCTGATGATCGAGGAAGAAGCCAGGGATACTGAAATTCTCATTGTCAAAAATGGTACTTTAACAAAACCACAGTCAGGGGACAACAAGTCCCTCCTCTTTATGGGAGAGGTTCCCTTATTGAAAGCAAGCAACAAAGCTTATATACAAATGTACAACTTTCATCTTAAGGCTGGACTTCTGACATCTTGAAATGCTTTTTACCAAAATAGATTATCAATACAAACGAATGGAAGAACTGAAGAAAGGAAAGAGCAAAATATAACAGTACTTTCAGGAAATATAGATAGCAGAGTATAACCCTATACGTACTGAGCAAAGAGTGATACAGAACAGAATCATTCACATTCACAGAATAATATATCATTCCATAGACACAAAGTTCTATAAATCATATCAATAAGAACACAAAATTTCTTATTACAGAAGATAAATGATCCAAAAATTTCAGGTAAGCAAGAAGAGACAATAGATGAAGATAGAGAAAAGGGGAAATTCTTCTGTATTGATTTACTTTCGATTCTATAATTACACTTCAAAAGTATCAGAGTCCAACATTTGCAATGAGCCAAGCTCTTACATTTATAGATGAAGCGAAAAGAGGAGAAGAAGAGAAGGAAGAAAATCTGATTTGGAAGCTCAACCACCAACCATCAATGCCCCTGCAAATCCACCTACAATCTGTCAAATCTGGTTCTGCATGTCTTTGGCATGCTGAAGAAGGAAGGATGGAAGATCAGATCAAATTTGATCTAGTTGAAGCAGTCTGATCACATATTAATGGCATGAAAGATGTTTTCTATTTTTCACCCAAATCAAGATATCCAGTCAGTTCTCCATGTCTGTTTGGCATGTTGGAGAAGGAAGGATGGAAGATCGATCAAATCTGATAGTTGAAGCAATCAGATCACGTATTAATGGATTGAAAGACATTTTCCAGATTTTCAACCATCAAATCCTACTGAAAACAATATTTTATGCTTCCATGGCATAGAGGAGACCAAGATCTTTCCAACAGTATAAAATTTGTTGAATTTCGAGCACTGGAGCGAAAGTTATGCTCATTTGAATATTTGAATCGAATCCGTACAAAAATGGTGAAAATGCAATTTTCGCAAAAATGGATCCGCGGGCCCGAAATTGAAATTGCACCTTTAGCACAAAAGATGCAAAAGTGCAAAAGTTCCCCGCAGCCCCGCAAGCCCGCAACTTCACATTTGATATAGGTCTGACACGTGGCTTTACCTGAGTGGTAACAGAGTCGCGGTTCACTTTATTACTTTATGCCATTTATGGAAACAAGGCTTAAAATTTCAAAGTTCTCCACCGACCCGCTTCCCATTTGACTTTTCAATGCGGGCTTAACATTTGACTTTTTCCCTTTTATGGAAACAAGGCAAAATCTCAAAAGGGGCCACGGTTTTGACTTTATCACTTTTCACTCCTTTTTGGAAACAAAACTCAAAATCTCAAAATGCTCCGACAACCCGCCTTCCCGTTTTGACTTTTTGATTTTGGGCTTGTCCATTTGACTTTATGTCCCTTGGGACACAAAAGGCTTCAAAATTCCCAAATTTGGGACTTTTTGCCTTTGGATTTTTCTTTTTGGACATGGCACAAAGAGACACATGGCTCCTTCTGTGGCTTTTCTCTGTTTCTTTGTGTTTTGGCTAAGTCCCTTTTGTTTGGCGAGGCCATATGTCTGACCCTGGACACGTGGAGGCTCAGCACACATTTGGGACCTGCCTCCAGATTTTTCCTTTGAAGTTGCGCCCGAGAGACACGTGGAGGCTTCCGCAAACCCTTCTATACTTAGCCGATTCAAGGCCGGCTTGCCCCTTTTTTCTGACTTGGAGCCCGTGCACTCATTTGGGGACCTACTTTGATTTTCCTTTGAAGTTGCCCGAAGAGACACGTGGAGGCTTCCACCGGTTCTTTTATACTTAGCTTGACCTTTTCAACGGCCATGGCTCTGGCGCTAGTTCTTTTTTCAGGACTTGGGACACGTGGAAAGGGCTGGCACTCATTTTGGGGGGACCCTTTGGCTTTCGACCCTTGAAGGTGCACGATGAGACACGTGGAGACTTCCACTGGTTCTTTTATACTTAGCCGATTCAACCTGCTTTCCATTTGACTTCTTCAGGACCCTAAACATGTGGAGGTATGGTGCTAGTTCAGTGTCTCTCTTTGGGCCATACCTTTGAAGTTGTGCCGATGAGGCACGTGGAGATCTGGCACATGTTTGGGGAACTAACTTTGGCTTTGACCCTTAAAGGTGCACCGATGAGACACATGGAGGCTTTTGTCCGCATCGGCCTTATACTTTTCAATGGCCGATTTAACTTTGTCTTGAGGCTCTGACCATGGAGGGCTGGCACTCATTTGGGGTCTCCCTTTTGGTCTCACTTCTGAAGTTGCGCCGATGAGGCACGTGGAGGCTTCCGATCCGACCCTCTTATACTTAGTCAATTTAATTGACTTTCTTCCCTTTTTCAGACCTTGGACCATGTGGAGAGCTGACGTAAGTTTGGGGTCTCTGGCCAAAAAATTGACACCATACCAAAACTGTGAAAAAATACAGAGGAGGGAAACATCCACCATTTACGCCCTTCTATACAAATTAGCTCCTTTGGGAAAGAAGAACTGAAACAATACCTTCGATCTCCACTTTGAGAAAAAGGATTTGATCAATTTCATTCGAAAAAGGAAATAATTTTTAAGCATCCAGACGGGAAGACAAAATTTTATCAAACCATGCAGACTGCAAGATTTTAAATTAACAGGGTGAGATTGCAAATGAGCACCAACTTCTTCAAAGCACAAATTTTCCTATCTCTCCAGACTTCTCAATCTGCTCAAACATCTCTCAAAGGCACCAACTCAAAATTTTTGAAACTTGACTTGAAAAAATGAGGGGAATTTTGAGGGTGACAACAACTGGCTCTTTCTGGGGATGACTTGGCTTGGACAGAGGAACGAGGCAAGATCAAGAACCATAGAAAAACTCTGGGAAAGTAGACCATTGCCTTATCCATTGGGAAAATAGAGTCAAAGGTAAAACCAATACAGAAAGACAACACACACGGAAGGGAAACAAACCAAAAAGGAAAAAAAAAAAAAAAAACACCACACACAGTATATACAAAAGGACTGCCTAATCACCTAGGACTTGAACAACTTCAAATATTTCCCACTATAAGGAAGTGGGAGAGAGGATCCATCCATATAATCCAAGTAGAAAGAATTTTCTCCAGCAAAGTGTCTGATTTTGAAAGGACCAAGCCAAAGAGAATCAAACTTACCATGGCTTCCTCAAGGTTCATGTCTTTTGTCCCACAGCAGAACAATGTCTCCCACTTGAAAATCTCTGGGCCTAGCCTTCTTATCAAACAAAGCTTTCACCTTCAGTTGATGAGATGAGATCTTATCAAAAACTTGCATCATGTCTTCATACAACTTCCAAAGATACATGATCCTCTTGTCCAAGGAACTGATGAAACTTGTATCTTCAATAGCCTTCATTAAGTGCAAGGCTAACAATTCCACTGTTACTGGTAGCTGAGCTTCAACACCATACACCACCTGGAATGGAGACATCCCAATTGCTCTTTTGGGTGTAATTCTATCTGCCCAGAGAGCATCATAGAGCTTCTTGTGCCAATTCCTTTGAGAGTCATTGACAAGCTTCCGAACGATGGTTACCAGATTCTTATTTGTTGATTCTGCTTGTCCATTCCCTTGAGGATAATAATCTGAAGAATGAGCAAGGGAAATTCCATAGCCATAGCAGAAATCCATCATCTCAGAAGAAGAAAAATTGGAAGCATTATCAGTCACAATCTTGTTTGGTACCCCAAACCTTATCAAGATGTTCTCCTTGATGAAATTACACACCTCCTCAGAAGTAGTGCTTTTGACTGGAATAGCCTTTACCCACTTTGTGAAGTAATCTGTAGCAGTTAGCACGTGAGTATGTCCAACACTGGAAGGTGGGTTAAGAGTTCCAATGAAATCCAATCCCCACTGTTGAAAAGGCTCATCAATCACTACTGGTTTGAGTGGTAAAGCAGCCAACTTAGGTCTCCCAACAAAATTCTGACATGCTTCACACTTACCTACCCATTTTGATGCATCTCTGAACAATGTAGGCCAATAGTACCCTACACGAAGGATTTTATGGGTAGTGACAGCAGAAGAGAAATTCCCTCCACAAGCCTGATCATGAAAAGCTGAAAACAACTTCTTCTGTTGCTCTTTGTCCACACATTTAAGGAATCTTCCATCTATGCCTCGCTTGAACAAAGCATTTTCCCATAATACATATGTGCAGACCTTAGCTTAATAGCTCTCTTTTCCTTGGCACTCAAATGGGATGGACACTCTCCATAAGTAAGAAAATGTGCAATATCAGCATACCATTCATCTGTTGAACTGAGGAAGAGGACAACAGGAACATCAACTACTTTTGTGGACAATTCTTCATCAGCCCCTTCAGCAATAAGCTCACACAAGCCTTTACCCCGAACTAGCTTAGTTGGCTTGATATCAAGGTCATATTCTTGGACTTTTGCTACCCAATTTCCTCTCTTAGTTCCAAACTCCTGTTGTGTAAGAATAGACTTGATGGTTGTATCAGGTACAAGCACAACAGAGTGAGAATTAAGAATATAAAAATGAAACTGCTTGACAGCTTTGACCACTGCAAAAGCATGTTTCTCCATCATAGTATATTTCAATTCATGAGCTTTCAGAACATAGCTCATGAAGGCAATTGGAAGTTCATGATCCTCAGAATTTCTCTGAGTTAGCACAAGCCAAGGTACTCTCTGTAGCATAGCAATAGATAATAAAATCCTTGCTGAAATCAGGACATGCTAAGATGGGGGTTTTAGCAATGGCTTTCTTGATACCTTCAAATGCTTCTTTACCTTCAGAAGTCCAACCAAAGTTTTTCTTTCCTTTCATCATGTGAGCAACACTCATAGTCAGTTCTGCAAAATCTGGAATGAATCTCCTCAGGAAATTTATCTTGCCAAAGAAAGAGTGAACACCCTTTTTGCTTGTGGGAAGAGGAATCTGCTGGATTGCTTGAACTCTTTCTGGATCTATCTTGATCCCTTCTTTGGAAACAATATGCCCCAACAACTTGCCTTCAGTAACACAAAAGACAGACTTCTTAGGATTGAGGGAAACTCCATGTTCTCTGCATTTTTGAAGAACTGTTTCCAGATGCTGAAGATGATCTGCCCTTGTTTTGGAAAAAATAGTCAAATCATCAAGGTACACAACAATACACTTTCCCTTTAGACTGCCAAAAGCTAAATCCATTTCCCTCTGAAAAGTGGCACCAACATTGATAAGACCAAATGGCATTCTCTTGTAGGCAAAGGTGCCCCAAGGGGTAGTAAAAGTAGTCTTGTGCTGATCTGGGGTACTGACTTCCACTTGATTGTATCCAGAGAATCCATCTAGCATAGACAACATCTCAGAGCCTGAGACAACTTGCAAAACTTGATCCATCATGGGGAGTGGATAGTTGTCTTTTAGAGAGGCCTGATTCAAATTCCTGAAATCTACACAGATGTGAATCTCACCATTCTTTTTTCTGACAGGCACAATGTTGGCAATCCATGTTGAATGATGTATAGGGAAAATAATCTTGGCTTTTAGTAACTTCTGGATCTCTTGAAAAATAGTATCAGCAACCTTAGGATTGTACTGCCTTTGCTTCTGCTTGAAAGGTTTGATCCCAGGTTTCAGAGGGATATAGTGTTGCATCTCCTTTGGTTGAAAAGCCTTAAGATCTTCATATGAATAGGCAAGAACATCAACATACTTTTTTAATAGGTTTACTGCTTTCTTTTTCTCTTCTTGAGTGCAGCATTTTCCAATATTCACCACC
Organism: Taxus chinensis; assembly: GCA_019776745.2. NCBI lineage: Eukaryota > Viridiplantae > Streptophyta > Pinopsida > Cupressales > Taxaceae > Taxus > Taxus chinensis. The sequence continues at coordinate 234,461,835 of CM034157.1, read as the reverse complement.
CTGGGTTCATCATTGCTTCCAATATTGACCTTCTCATACTCAGCAGATTGTCGAGTCCCTTGAGAAGCTTCAGATTTGATGAACCTATCATGTTTGTCAAACAGATCTTCTAGACTCACCAGTCCTTTGGGAATCTTGTTACCCTTCAACTTAATACAACCATCCTAATCCATCTCTTCCTTAATATCTTCCTCATTAGAGGGCACATATTCTCTAGGAAGAGTTTCACTTCCTTCAAAATATAACTGATTGAAGTTATCTTTAAGCTCCAAGAAAGAGAGCAAGTGTTGATCATCATTGAAAACCTGCCAGTTGCTTGCATTATCTGGCACACTAGGCCTATGAATCATTTCAATGGTAAATTTCTCTTGAGAGAAATCTGGATGAGGAATCAACAAAGATCCTGAGACAGCTAGAGAATCAGCTCTAGTATTCTTTTCTCTTGGCACAACTTCAATTGAGAAAGCATCAAGGAATTCAATGGAATCCCAAACAAGATTTCTATAATGTTTCAATCTCCTATTCTTGACTTGGTAAAGATCCCTTACCTGTTTCACAATCAACTCTGCATCACCACGAGCACAAAGATTCTTTACTCCTATTTCTTTTTCCATGCTCAACCCAAGGATGAGAGCCTCATACTCAGCTGTATTATTTGTATTTTCAAAATGAAGCTTGAAAGAAAATGGATGAATCTTCCCTTCTGGAGAGATTAACACCACACCAGCTCCAGAACCAGCTGAAGAGCAGCTTCCATCAAACTCCAAAGTCCAAATGCCATTGGGATCATGAATCACTCCCTTAGGAAGACTTGCCTCATCCTCTGACATGATCATATAGTTTCCATGCCCTATATCTTCATAGAGTATTTGTGCTTTTGGATCATCAGTCTTTTGCACAATATACTCAGTTTGCTTTTCTGGTAACAACTTTCTTATTTTTCCATTGACCAGGATCAAAGCATGTGACCAGTCCATCTGAATTTCACCTCCTACCTCTTTACAGAAATTCCTACTCAACAACATACCATATGAGGGAGGAATATCAACAACCAAAATAGTGGCTAAGACCCTTTTCTCTGGAAAAGCAGCGAAGGCTACTTGTGCATCTTTAATCCTTCCAACCAAAGGCACTTTTCTACTCTCCATGGAATAGCAGGAACCAAAGGCACGTGTTAGAGTCAGGCCCAAAGCATGAGCTACTTTTGTAGGCATTACATTGTCTGATGCTCCTGAGTCTATAACACAATTACTGAGTTTATGGCCAGCTATGAGGAGAGTCACATAGAATGGTTCAATTTTCTCATTAGGGGAAGTGACTGCAGCCACAAGGCTTGGTTGAGGTGAGGAAGAGGGAGTGGGAAAAATACCTTTAGAAGTATTGGATGAGGCTTTGGATTTGGAATTGACAAAGTTTACCATTTTAGCAAAGGCTTTTGGATGGGTTTGGTAAAACTCTGCCTCTGAAATTTGGATTTTGGTCTTTTTGAGGTGATCAATGATATCAAAAGACCCGGAGGTGGATGGGGCATCATTGCTAGGAACAGGAGAAACTTTTGATTTATCAACTTTAGGATTTGAAGGACAAGAAGTTTTGGAAACAGAAGTAGGAGGATTAGCATTACTCACCTTTTGCGTGGAGGCAGTGGGAATAGGAGCTCCTCTTCTTGCAACCACTGGAATAGTTATAGGAAACTCCTTGGATTTCTTAGCAGGCTGCATCACTTTTTCTTTTCTGTTCATTTTCTCCCGAGTCATAACAACATATGACTCACTATTCATCTCTGCCACTCTTTCATCATATTCATCTTCATCATCCATACCTTCAGTGGTAAGGAAATGAACTTGAGATCCACCAAGCTCTTCTAGTTCTTCATCAACCTCTTCTTCTGGGTCTTCAAAGTCTTCATTAAACTCCTCATCATCAGGTTCTTGAACTTCACAAGTTGCATTTACTGGAACCTTGATAGATGGGCCTTCAATAGCCAATTTATTCTGAGAAGGAGGTAACCGGTTCCTAGGCTGAAAATTCCTTCTTGGAATATCTTGATAAGGAGTATGTTGAGCCAACTTATTTTTGATGGCAATGAGATCATTTGCCAACTTCTACACTAACTGATTTGAATTGGCTCCAAGAGAGGAAGATGAAGATTATTTAGATTTGGAGGGTTCTCTTTTCAATTTACCAGACATGATTAAATCATCCTCAACACTGATAGCCAAACTTGATCAACATCCAGAGTTACAAGGTTAGCTCTCCTTAGTGCATAGCTTACTTCAGGTAACTGAGCATTGAGGAAGAAGCATTTTTGGATTTGATCTACAGGATGAGTGTTCTGTGGAATTTTATGAATGAGCTTGTTGAATTTAGCCACAAATTCTCTCATGGGCTCATGTGGTTCCTTCTTGATATGAGAAATTTGAGCCTAGAGGGCATGCACATCTTCAGCATGTTTGAAACATTGCTCAAACTGAGTTGTCAAGGTGGTCCAATCAGTAATTGACCCAGCAGGAAGATGATAGAACCAATCAGCAACATTATCCTGCAATGTTTCCACAAAGATCCTGACAGAAACATCTTCATGTTCAATCCCAAGAATCCCACATGCAGCACTAAAGGCTACAATGTGTTCATCTGGGTGTACCTTCCCATCACCCCAGAATTTAGGAAAACCTTTCCTATTACTCCTGGGTAACTCATGCAATGGTTGAGAAAGAGCAAGAGGCCCAATCCATTGTCCCCAAGGTAGAGGTGCTGCCATCTGTGGGAAGATTGTCTGAAGGGGAACTGAAACACCAACAAGTATCAGAGCAAGAAGATTAGGACTGAGTTGTTCTGGAGGAATGCTATTCTTGGAATTTCTGTCTTTAACAGGAGGTGTGCTTGAAGAATGAGTTCCTCTGTTCCTTCTTGCTGGAAGAAGAGAGAAGTTTTGTTGCTCCAGAAGTTGAAAATGAGAATCTTCAACCCCAAGAGCTTTCTTCCCACGTGTATATCGTAGAGTCACCAGATCAAAAATGATCTTGAAGTTGTTCTTTTAAAAGGGATATGTTTGAAACAAAATCCCCAGTAGAGTCACCAAAAATTGTTGGGTTTTAAAATGGCACTTTAACAAAACCATAGTCATGGGACAACAAGTCCCTCCTGTTTATGGGAGAGGTTCCCTTATTAAAAGAAATCTTATATACAAATTTATAACTTTCATCTTAAGGCTGGACCTCTGACATCTTGAAATGCTTTTATACCAAAATAGCTTATCAATACAAATGAATGGAAGAACTGAAGAAAGGAAAGAACAGAATATAACAGTACTTTCAGGAAATATAGATAGCAGAGTATAACCTTATACGTACTGAGAAAGAGTGATACAGAACAGAATCATTCACATTCACAACATAAGATATCATTCCATAGACACAAAGTTCTAGAAATCATATCAATAAGAACACAAAGTTTCTTATTACAGAAGATAAATGATCCACAATTTCAGGTAAGCAAGAAGAGACAATGGATGAAGATAGAGAGAAAGGGGAAAATCCTTCTATATTGATTTACTTTCGATTCTATTTACACTTCAAAAGTATCAGAGTCCAACATTTGCAATGAGCCAAGCTCTTACATTTATAGATGAAGCGAAAAGAGGAGAAGAAGAGAAGGAAGAAAATATGATTTGGAAGCTCAACCACCAACCATCAATGCCCCTGCAAATCCACCTACAATCTGTCAAATCTGGTTCTGCATGTCTTTGGCATGCTGAAGAAGGAAGGATGGAAGATCAGATCAAATTTGATCTAGTTGAAGCAGTCTGATCACATATTAATGGCATGAAAGATGTTTTCCATATTTTCACCCAAATCAAGATATCCAGTCAGTTCTCCATGTCTGTTTGGCATGTTGGAGAAGGAAGGATGGAAGATCAGATCAAATCTGATCTGTTTGAAGCAATCAGATCACGTATTAATGGTCTGAAAGACATTTTTCCAGATTTCCAACCATCAAATCCTATTGAAAACAATATTTTCTACTTCCATGGCATAGAGGAGACCAAGATCTTTCCAACAGTATAAAATTTGTCAGATTTCGAGCACTGGAGTGAAATTTATGCTCATTTGAATATTTGAATTGAATCCGTACAAAAATGGCAAAATGCAATTTTTGCAAAAATGGATCCGCGGGCCCGAAATTGAAATTGCACCTTTAGCGCAAAAGATGCAAAAGTGCAAAAGTTCCCCACAGCCCCACAAGCCCGCAACTTCACTTTTGATATAGGTCTGACACGTGGCTTTACCTGAGTGGTAACGGAGTCACGGCTCACTTTATAATTTTACTTCTTTTGGAAACAAGGCTCAAAATCTCAAAGTTCTCCACCGACCCACCTTCCCACTTTGACTTTTGATTCGTGGGCTCAACATTTGACTTTTTCCCTTGGAAAGTGGGGCCAAAAGGGTTCACTTTACGACACTTTTCCTGTCAACTTTACGCCTTCCTTTATTTTTGAAACTTTTCAAAGTTCTCCATTTGACCCTTCCATGAGCTTGACTTTTGACTTTACCCTTTTATGGAAACAAAGCTCAAAATTCCTAAAGTTCTCCAACAACCCCTCCCGCTTTGACTTTTTCCCTTTGGCATGAGCGGGGCTTTATGTCTGACCCAGGACACTTGGAGGCTTTACGCTTTTTGGAAACAAAGCTTTGGATTTTGACCTCTTGAAAGAGCACCGAAGAGACACGTGGCTCCTTTGCTACCTGACTCTTGGCTTCTTTTGTTTTGGCTAAGTCCCTTTTGTTTGGCGGGGCTTTATGTCTGACCCTGGACACGTGGAGGCTCAACGCACATTTGGGACCTGCCTTGATTTTTCCCTTGAAGTTGCATGAGAGACACGTGGAGGCTTCCACAAACCTTCTATACTTAGCCGATTCAATGGGGCTCTGTCTTTTTTTTGACTTTGGACATGTGGAGCCTGGCACACATTTGGGGGACCTACTTTTGGCTTTGACCCTTGAAGTTGCACCGAAGAGACACGTGGAGGCTTCCACCAATCCTTACTTTTCAACAGTTGGTTCTGTCTTTTGACTTTTTTTTGGACCTGGGACACGTGGAGGGCTGGCACTTTTTGGGGTCTTCTTTTGGCTTCACCCTTGAAGGTGCACCATTGAGACACGTGGAGACTTCCACTGGTTCTTTTATACTTAGCCGATTCAATGCTTGCTGCCCATTTGACTTTTGTTGGACCCTAGACACGTGGAGGGTTGGCACTAGTTTAGGGTCTCTCTTTAGGCTGCACTTTGAAGTTGTGCCGATGAGGCACGTGGAGAGCTGGTGCATCACTTGGGAACCTTTGGCTTCACCTTTGAAGGTGCACCGATGAGACACGTGGAGGCTTCCACTGGCCTTATACTTAGCAATTTTCGGTTGGCTTTAACTTTTTGAGGCTCTGACACGTGGAGGGCTGGCACTCATTTGGGGTCTCCCTTGGGTCTCACTTTTGAAGTTGCACCGATGAGGCACGTGGAGGCTTCCGCTGATCCTCTTATACTTAGTCGATTGGGATGCCATGGAGGCTTCCACACTTCAGACAGCTGGAGGCTTGGCTGGCTTTGTCCCTTTTCAGACCTTGGACACGTGGAGGGCTGGCAAAACAAATTTGGGGTCTCCACATTTGTGCATCCAATCAAATGTCCACGTACTCGTGGATGACACGTGGCCAAAAATTGACAGGGAAGATACACCCGTCACTCACGACTGTTTGGAAAAATACAGAGGAGGGAAAACTCCACCATTTACGCCTGAATAACAAATCCTCGTGGAAAGAAGAACTAGTAAACAATACCAGGCTCGATGCGATCCACGGCCATAGAGAAAGGATTTGACAATTTCATTCGAATGGAGGAAAAATTTTCAAGCATCCAGACGGGAAGACAGAAATCCATCAAACCATGCAGACTGCAAGATTTTAAATTAACAGGGTGAGATTGCAAATGAGCACCAAATTTTTCAAAGCATGAATTTTTCTATCTCTCTAGTCTTCTCAATCTACCCAAAAATCTCTCAAAGGCACCAACTCATAATTTTTGAAACTTGACTTGAAAAATGAGGGGAATTTTTAGGGTGGGCCAAAGTTTAACATATAGTGCTGCAATAGAAAATGTGGCTATAGATGCTATATGTATACGGAGGAAACACAATAAAAGAATGAATTTAGAGTTAACTGGTTGTAAATGGAAATCTTTCTGCATTTTTCATCTTAATTTTTTGACATTTCAGATCTCATTGCAGAGGCATCATTCTAAAATAATAATCATTTTTGGCTATTGAAGCATTGGAGATGATTTTATAGTGAAACTGTGTTTGTTATTGATCTTTGGTTCTCATATTCTAGGAGTGTTTATGCGCTTGTGCTGATTATAGGATAGGTTAGTAGTTATTAGTAATATTGAGGTTTAGTTTACTGGTTTCATTATATTAACTGGTTACCATGGACTATTGAGGGTTGTGCAATATGAGAGCGCTGTAATCAAGATCGATTAATTGACCACTATGTTAGTGAGTTGGGAAAATCTTTATTTTGGAAGTTGAAATGCTTTTCCATTGCAAGTGTGCTCTTTTCCTTTCTATGATCTCTTTTTTTGTTGCCATGAGTCAGCTATGTATAGTCTAATATTTGATTCCAATTTACATTGTTCTGATTTTTTTCTATGAGATTGTTTATTTAGAATTGCAATGAACCCAACTCCTCTCCTTGAGGAGGGGGATCTATTTTATTCGTCGAGACCATGCTGTCACGTTCAAGCTCCTCTTCCTTAAGAGGCTAAAATTTTCTTTTAGGTGCTACAAATTCAATAGCATCATTATCATCTTATGCAACCAGTGCAAGAGCAAGAGAAAGTCAATACAAATATCTTTCCTGTGCTATAAATTTTTATTGCAAAACGTTAATGTAATTTTATTATTTTATATTAGATTCATTAAGAATAGTAACTACATAACAGATCACAAGAGACTTAAGTGCTTAAACATTCATCTGCTATCAAAATTGCTGCGCACCCGAATGTATTTAGTTTGATCTGCTTCCCAACATGAACATTCCTTTTCATGAAAGCACTTCTAGGCATGGGCAAGAAATAACATAGAAACCAGGAACTGGAGCAAGTGTCACTCTAGACTCAAATATGAACATCACGTATAGGACAAACTAAGCATCTTTCGCCTCAAAATGGGCTTATCAGATTTAACATACTTGTTGCTGTGATAACAATCTCAAGTTCAAGATTCTTAGAAAATGGCATCTCTACTAAGACATAGAATACCTTGCTGTCTCTTAACCATATTAGATCTCCTTGTTGGGCATAATGAGATAAAGAGGAGCCTATTCTCCTTCATCAGATGCTAGCCCCAACTAAATCTTGCTAAGGAGTTCTATCAGTAACATTGGAATGGAATGCTTCCTGCAATCATCTTTGTCAGAAATGTGTTGTATGTTTTCCATGAGTTATCCCTTTTGGACTGTACAGCCAGGCACGATGTACATCCCAACACAGTCTGTGGGGTTTGAGGCATTGCCCTGGCTGGGGTGTTTAAATTTTGTTTGGGGTCCCCTTTATAGGATTTCGGGCTTGTATAAGTGTGGTTTAACTTACTCTATTGTATGGGTGGTTGGTTAACTCATGATTTATGGAGAACTGTTATGCGTTGTATTCTTGGCCCATGGTTTTGTACCTATTATATTGTAATATTGCTATGACGGTTACCTATCAATGTACTTACATATAGTTGGACATGTAGTTGGATATAATAGAACTTGGAAGTACATTATTATATGATAAAACAGTTGAGTTAATATAATAAAGAAGATAAGTTATTGCACTGGGTTTTACCCTGAAAGGGTTTTCCAAGGATAAATCTTGTCTAGGCCATTTTATTGTATTTTGTTCATCTCAAAGATTTTTTGAAGTATTACTTCACTTGTATTTGTTTATTTGATTGAATTCTCTTCATTTGGTCTTAGAGTTAGGCTTTAGCTTTGTGTGAAGAGTTAGGGTTTTTGAACCTTGTGATAAGCTTTTGTTTGAGGGGGAGATTCGTGTGTGAGAATTTTTTTCGAGTAAAGGAAAATGACTGGAAGCACAAGGATTGAGATAAATTTCTTTAATGGCCAACATTTTGAGTTATGGAAGCTCAAGATGGAAGATCTTCACGTGGATAGAGATCAGTGGATTACTGTTTGGAATTGTGCCTGTGGGTATGACGGTAGAGGATTGGGAAAAGATTGATAGGAAGGCAAAGAATTCAATCAAATTGTGTCTGTTGGATTCAGTTTTGTTGAATATATCATCAGTGAAAATCATTCATGTGCTATGGGAGAAGTTGGGGACTTTGTATTAGAAAAAGTCTTTGGTGAAAAAAATGTTTCTTCGGAAGAAGTTATATTCATTAAGAGTGAATGGTGGTAACTGTGTAGCAAAGCATCTGAGGGTCTTTAATAATGTGGTAAGTTAGTTAATTTCTGTTGATATAAAAATGGAAGAAGAGGATACATGTATTACTTTGTCATGTTATTTACATAAATCTTTGGATATTCTAGTTATGGCTATTACTAGTACTACAAAATTATTAGTTGAAAATGTAGCTGTGGCTTTATTGTCAGAAGAAATAAGGCCGAAATCCATTGGGGATTCTCAATACAAGGATGACTTGTTTGTGAAAAAAACAAGAAAAAACAATGACTTTCAAAGTCCAGAAGTAAATTGAGTCATTTGACGATGTTGGATCTTCAAATATGAAACCTGTTGCCAAAACGAGCCTCCTGCTCTATTTTGGGAAACTAAACTATATTGCCCTTGTTTTATTATGTTTTTACATGACTCACGATCTCTCTCTTGATGTTTTGTGATATGTAGAAAAAGCTTTTGACAACAATGTAGAGGTCTTGGGAGGAGTTGGAAACATTGAAGCATCCTCTTCTCCAACTCCTTGCAGTTGTTTTGGGATAGGTCCAACTTTGCACAGTGTCAAGTCATGCCTCGAGATGAAGTGTTGTAGATGGATATGTGAGAAAAGAGAAAATGTAGAAGTGTTCTGCGTTGCTTGGAAAGTGGAAACAAGCGAGATTGAGCGTGGCCGATCTCGTCAGTTATTGAAAATCACATTTTGGATAGGCCGTGGCCGATTATGTCAACCGTAAAGAAAACTATCCCACATTTGGCAGGGAAGGGGCACAGGAAGCCTTTATATACAAAAGTGCTTGCTTAGTATATTGGAGCAAAGGCTCCGCGTACTTCGCTTTTGCCCAAGCTTCGCGAAAAAATGACTAAGCTTGTAAAAAGCCTGGAGGTTGGAAACCTTGGATAACGCTGCTCGCCGGGAGGTTGATTGAAAACAAAGAGAAAATTGGCTAAGGTGGAGAAGAGCTCATAGCCCGAAGCCCATAGCCAATGAGATGAAGCTTCGTGGACCATGGGTTGCCATGTGGACCAATCACGAGCAATTGCACATCCGAAGCTGGTAATAGAGCAGGGAAAATCCGAGCCTAGGAGCACGAAATAGTGCCACGTGGACCAATCATGGTCAATTGAGAGTCGAAAGGTCAAGGATATAGTGTAGAGAAAAACAGAGCTCGAAGCTCTCGTAGTAAACAAAATGTTGCCATGTGGCACCAATCATGGGTTGCCATGTGTCACCAATGACGGGTTATTCGGTCTTAGAAAGGTGAAGATTGAGCGGAGGAATGACCACGTGGCACTAACAGAGTTAAGAGCCAAGAACCCATAACTAATGAAGGGCTGACACACGACACTAATAGAGTTAAGAGCAGAGAGTCCGTAGGAAATAAAGAGGAGACAAGTGGTAAGGGCAACTGCTAGATTAAATTTGACAGCCTCGTGGCTATCATCTATATCTTCGCCCAAAGAGCCTCTAGCTAATAAGGAGCCGACACGTCGCCCAATGAGGAAAATGGAGACAAGGCTATTGTTTTAAAATCAATCTTTTGCCCCAAGGTCAGGGCAAACGACAAAATTTTGCAATATTCACCATATCTTTTGATTGAGGCCAACAAATTGAACAAGAGTGGATTTGGTGGAAAGCTCTCAAAAAATGCTATTGAATCGCACACATCTTGGACCATGAGCCTCTGTGTTTTTGACAAGTTTGCATTCAAAGTTTTTGCAGGCCTAAGTAAGGGCGAATTGAAAGCTCAATAAAGGCCATTTCATGAGCACACCACTTTGATCAAGTGTGCATACTTACTCTGCAATAATGCGCCACCCATTTTCAAGAGATTTGAGATCTAACATTCCTTCCTATAGAGGATTTTTATAGTTGGAAGTTAGATTTGGGTATTCATTTCCTGCAACCACATTTGAGTGGGTTTTTGGGCTCCAAGGATTCAACTTTCCCTTTTTCCTTTCTTTCTCTTATCTCCATCTCTATAAAATGTAAAGGATTTTCATTGCAAAGGTTCCTCTCCCTCTCGAATGTAAGGCTATTCTAGTTGTGAGAGCCAAATATTTCTAAGTGTTTAGCCTCCGTTTCTCATTCTTGCTATATTTTTAGTGTCTCCCATGTATGTATCATATTGTGCAAAGTTCAAACAACAATTTATGAGGTTGATTGTGGCCCATATCAACCTTTCAACATTGTATTTTGTTATCTTGCCTTATGTTTCATAGTGGATAGAGTGTGTGTAGCTCTTATTTTCAGGATTTTGATTCACTGTGTTGTCAGAACCAGGTGAGAGTGACCCCAATTTCTTTGGTGCATTGCCAACTATTGTTTCAATTTTCTCCTCCCTTTTCCCCTTGCAAGTTTTAGCTTAGGAATTAGATTAGTGTTAGTGTAGGCACTATAATAGTTTGATGTGAGAGCCAACTTTTTTTGGAGGAATGCTTCAAGGAGCCCCAAGGTCCCACATTTTGGAAACATTCCATACTATTGTGTGAGTTCCTAAGGTGCACGATTTTCAGACTTACAAAATCCTCTAGTGAAGACTCGTGAGATTTGTTCTTGGCGGTATCTAGCTCACACGCACATGAAGGTGCATAGTTGATTGATTCGGGTGCTTCTTTTCATATGACTCCTCATCGGGAGTGGTTCTATGAATATGAAAGGATCAATGGAGGTAAATTCTTATTGGGAGGCAACTTGACCTATAAGATCGTAGGTTGCATGAGAATCATATTGAGGTTCAAAGATGGAAAGATTAAAATCCTCCCTAGTGTTCTACACATTCCAGGTTTGACCAAAAGCCTGATATCTATAAGTAAGATGATGATGCAGGTTTGTAGGTAGTCTTTACTAACGATAGTTGAGGAATAATGGTACTAGTAAGGGGTGTTCGTACAGGAACATTGTTTAAGCTTGAGGCAAGCACTGCGAGTGATGAGTGCAATAGCTCTGTGGTTCTAGAGGATAAGAAAGCTGCAGATCTAACTCCTACATCTCTTGTAAAGAAGACAATGTTGTGGCATCAATGGATGGGACATATTAAAGAGAATGGTTGAAGGAATTTTTTATTGTTCTTTAGATTTTGATTTCTGTGAGCATTGTGTGTTTGGAAAAAAAATTAGAGTAAAGTTTCCTAGCATTGCTACAAGATCGAAAGGATTTCAACATTTAATACATAGTGACATATTCGGACCTATTAAAATTCTTTCACTAGGAAAAGTTTTGTATTATGTCACGTTTATAGATGATTTCTTGAGGAAGATTTGGGTATATTTTATCCGAAAAATGTATGAGATTTTCAATAAGTTCAAAGAGTTTGAGGTCTTGTGGAAAATCAGACAGAAAAAAAGATAAAGGTTTTGAGTAGTGATTATGGTGGGGAATATTGCTCTAATGCCTATGAAAAATTCTATAAACAATGTGGAATAGAAAAGTAGAAGATAACTCCATATACACCACAACAAAATGGAATTGCAAAAAGAATGAACAAAACTCTGTTGGATAATGGTAGAAGTATGCTTAGTGGTGCAAGTTTGGATGGAAAATTCTGGTAGAAGTAGTGACAACTACTTATTACCTGATTGCTAGATCGCCCACATCCGCCCCTAAAGATAAAACTCCACAGGAAGCATGGATTGGTAAGAAATTCTCTATTCGACATTTAAAGGTACTTAGTTGCAATGCTCATATGTATATTTTGAAAGAGAAAATAACAAAGACAAGATAATAAATCTATTAAGTGCATATTTATTGGATACTTTAACGGTGTAAAAGGATACAAACTATGGAATCTAGTAATATAGAAGGTTGTTTATGGTCGTAATGTAATCTTCACAAAAGTTAAGAGGATTCGAGAGTAGGATCAAAACTAAAGGATGATAAGGAACACGTTAATGTTGAGCTAGAAGAGGGTGAATCTTTGTTTGAATTTGATGCAATTGTGGAAGTTGAACCGAAGAGAGTCGCAAGAGAAATATTCAGATGAACTAAAGAGGAACCAGAAGATGCAGAACTAGAAACTCTAAGTCTTGAGAAGATCAAATTGGGTGAGAAGGGTACCTGATAGGTATAACCCTCTTGATTTCTGTTCTACAATTCTTTTATCAATTTGGTTTGTTACTGATGATGCCCCAAAGACTGTAAAGGAGGCTTTTGGCTCAAAAGAAAATAAGTCTTGGAGAAGGTTATGAATGAAGAAATGGAGTCCTTAAATAAGAATCATACATGGGACTTGGTAAAGTGGCCTCTTGGAAGAAATCCTGTTGGCTATAAATAGATATTTCAGAGGAAGTGCAATGCGAAAGGGAAATTGGAGAAGTATAAAGTTTGCCTGGTAGCGAAAGGGTTCTCATAGGTAGAGGGACTTGATTTTGGTGGGACTTTTTCTCCTATTACTAGGTTGCATTCTATTAGATTTCTTCTAGCTATTGTTGCTTTCGATCTGGAAATATAACAAAAGGATTGTAAGACAACTTTTTTACATGGTGAGCTTGAGGAGGAACTCTACATGAAGCAGCTAGAAAGCTGTTAGGTTAAAGGAAAGGAAGATTAGGTGTGTAGGTTTGGTGTGGAACCAAAAATTTGATGAATGTGTGTTGGGACTTGGGCTTGGAAGAAGCAAAGCTGATCCCCGTGTTTACAAAAAAGTGAAATTTTTGTTATCATAGTATAGTATGTAGATGACATGCTATTAATTGGTAACAATAAGGAAATGATCAGTCGGGCTCAGTCTCAACTCTCATCTCAATTTGATGTGAAGGATGTAGGTGCTACACATTTTATTTTGGGCATGGAAATTAAAAGAGATCATGTAAACAAGAAACTTTGGTTAAATGAAAGGAAGTATGTTGAGATGATATTGCAAAGGTTTAAAATGCAGGAAAGTAAACTTGTCAGTATTCCCTTTCCTATTGGTAAAAAATTATTTGCTGAACAATGTCCTAAAACTGGAGAAGAAATTGAGGACATGTCTCAGGGGTTGCATGCTAGTGTGGTTGGTAGTTTGATGTATGCAATGGTTTGTACTCATCTTGATATTACTCAAGCAGTGGGAGTAGTTAGCAAACTTATGTCAAATCTTAAAAAAGAACATTGGACTGTAGTGAACAGGATCTTTAGGTATTTGTGTGGAATGTTTGATTATTCTATTAGGGTAATTCTAGTGAAAGCAAAACATTTAATCTACATGGCTTTGTAGATTCCGACTTGGGTTGGAGATTTGAATATGCACAGATCTACAAGTGGGTATGTTTTCAACTTGTTCGGTGGATTGGTAAGTTGGATGAGTAAACGTAACAAATGTTGTGATATCCACCATAGAGGCTAAGTACATAGCAGCTATTCATGCAAGCAAGGAAGCGGTTTGGCTTCAAAGGCTGATTTCCACTGTTGGGTTCACTCAAAATGTTGTAAGGATCAATTATGACAGTCAAAGTGCAATTTGCCTAGCAAAGAACCTTGAGTATCATTCTAGAACAAAACATATTGATGTTCAATACCATTTTGTAAGAGAAATGGAGGAAAAGAAATACTCTTGGAGAAGGTGCACACAGAAGATAATGTTGCTGATTCCTTGACAAAGGTTGAGTACTGAGAAGTTTTCTTGGTGCAAAAAATTAATAGGTATGGCTGCTCTGAGCTACTGAGTATATGGCCTTGGCACCCCCTAGAAAGTATTCAACAAGAGAGAGAATATTGGAAAAGTGTTATATATTTTCCATGAGTTACTCCATTTTGGACTATATTGCCAGGCATTGCGTACAACTTGACATAGTCTGTGGGGTCTGTGGCATCGTCTCCATTGGGGTGTTTGGGGGTTGGCCTCCGAATTTCTTTTTAGGGTCCCCTTAATAGGATTTTGGGCCTGTATAGGTGGTTTAACCTATGTATGTTATTGTATTGGTGGTTAGATAACTCACAATTTATGTAGAACTATTATGGGGTGTATTATTGGCCCATGGTTTTAGTACCCATTGTATTGTAATACGACTATGACAGTTACCTATTGATGCACTTGCATATAGTTGGACATGCAACAAGATAGAACATAGAACTAAGAAAGTGCATGTATTTGTATGGTAAAACAATTGAGCTAATATAATAAGGAAGATAAGTTACTATACGTAGGTTTTTTTCCTGAAAGGGTTTTCCCAAGTTAAATCTCATGAATATTGTATTATCTTGTGTACATGTCATTTCTTAGTTTATTGTTTATCTCAAAGATTCTATGAAGTATTACTTCTCTTGTAATTGTTTATAAGATTGAATTCTCTTCAATCTCAAACCCTGGATTCAATTGTGTTGGATCACATCTTTTCACAGGGCTCCTTAATATATGAGGAGCAACACGTGTACTTAACACCTATCGAAAGCCAAAATTCACTTGTCTCAAAATAGCAAATGTATATAACAAATTCAATTGGTAATAGTGGGTTGGTTATTGAACTATGCTACAGAAACGAGAAATGGGAAATGTGACAGAAAATGAAGGTTGATTGCGGTTGCACAAGAAATGAATTTGAAATGGTTTTTGGTACAAACACACACACACACACACATCATTTTGCCTCAATTTTTTTTCAAAAAATACTTGACAAATTTGAATTCCCCCTTGCCTCAATTTTTTTTCAAAAAATACTTGACAAATTTGAATTCCCCCAATATAAATAGTCACCAATTTTACAATTTTTGAGAGAGAATAGTATACTTCAAAATTTATAACATAAATAAATGCATGTTGCTGTAATTCATTTTGAAAGAATCATGAATAAATTATTATTAAATTTAAAAGAAATCTTAACTACTTTATTTAATGTTAGCTTTAATTTACTAATGGAAAGAGAATTTTAATTAGATGATATGCTAACTGTGAAAGCAAACACACGGATCATGATCTGTTTCATTGAATGCCTCATATGAAAGCCAGTTTTCTTTTTAAGGTGATGCTCCTCCATTGATACAAACCCTTGTTCCCCACGGTGGCATTGCCTTTGCCCTTTATGAAACCACTGACATTACGTATCCACCAACGGGCAGCCTCCTCCACACCATGCCTGGACTGAAAAAGCTCAACCCGTTCCCAGGATTGCAGGCAAATGTTGGAGCGGAAGGGGAAAGAAAATCAGGGTATTAAAAAATAATAATAAAATTGCATGCAACTGCTGGGAAACAGACTGCAGCCAGACATGAAATGGCTTGCGGTTTCTGTTGTATCCAGAAATGTTTCAACAGCATCAAAAAACGGGAAATGGGTCATAAATGTTGTGTTCCTTGCAACTGGGTTATTGAACATCCATACCTATATTTGATTACTCTTGAACGCAAAATGAAATGGCACATTCTATCATTGGCTCATGTCTAGTCAACAGCCATTAATTTTGAATGACATCCCCCTTAAAAAGGGTATAAGCATTACCTACATATTTATGAAGACTGGTATCTCATTTAACTCTTTTGCTAGCAAGATCCCATGCCAACTCCGAAGCAATTAGAGTTCACATTCTTTTATTTAATTAGGTTCTGAACCGTTCTGCATCATCACAAAGTAAGTTGGTCAGCAAACATTGTATTTTCATGACATATAGTTGCTTCCTCATCTAATGGGTCTCTTGCAATCAGTGTTCCACATGGATACATCCCCTGCCCTCTGGTGCGATCTCGGATACAATTGAAAAGCTATAAAACATGTTCCCGAACTTGCACTTGTGCATTAATTTTTATGATTGGAATGTCTTCAAATAATATTTACCAAACACTTCCAAGTAAAGCATAGTACTATCAAACATTGAAATGTTTATTATACAGCGTCAAAATGGAGGTACTACAGGAATTGATGTGCCATTAGATTTTTCTCAAGTAGAGCAATATTAAGTCAGTATAGTTAGTATTCTTTTTGCAAGAGACTGTTTCAGTTATTGAGAGTCATTTCGAATAGGGTTGTGTTTAATTAAATCAGGCACAGTGACATTTCTCTGCAGCTGTATTTGTTGGAAACATGCATAGGTATTTTAGGGGTAGTAGGAGTTTGATTCTTTATAAGAATCTGACCTGTACTTTTTATGACAGCCAACTGGTGTGGAAAGTATTGATGAAGAGATTGAAGAAAGTGGCAGTGAAGTCTCAGATGATGCAGATGTTGAGCAAGCACCTAAATCAGCTATACAAGCATTGCTACATTCTTACAAAGAAGCTATTGTTGTTAACAGTGAAGAAAGAATGGCGGATA
The DNA here is from genome assembly GCA_019776745.2 of Taxus chinensis. Lineage (NCBI taxonomy): Eukaryota > Viridiplantae > Streptophyta > Pinopsida > Cupressales > Taxaceae > Taxus > Taxus chinensis. Next base: position 234,445,169 of record CM034157.1, on the reverse strand, counting down.
TAGTAAATCAGCTTCAGTCTATTGAAGATGAGAGGGACGTTTTGTCAAAACAAATAGCATCTTTGAGAGAAGAGACATTTGCTGATAAGTTAAGACTTCTTCGTCTGAGTGCAGACTTTGCTAATTTCAGGAAAAGATCAGAGAGAGAGCGTATTTCTCTTGCATCAGACATCAAAGGGGAAGTTATTGAGAGTCTATTGCCCATGTTGGACAGTTTTGAAATAGCTAAAACACAAATCAATACAGAAACAGAAAGAGAGGAAAAAATTAACAACAGCTACCAGAGTATATATAAACAATTTGTTCAAATCCTGAGAGCTATGGGTGTCTCTATTGTTGAGACAGCAGGCCATCGATTTGATCCCACGGTAAGCTTCTCTTCTTCAATGTTGGAAACCATGTTCCGATGATCTGTGCCTATTTTATTACATGAAGCTGATTTTTTTGTATTTATTGCTTATGCTTCTGTCACTTATAAGCTTTGGAGTATCTATTACTTTTGTAATGAAAGCTAGACATGGGAAATATGATCCTGCAAATTTTGTAAGAATAGAATGATAGTGACTGCGCAAAGTAAATAATATGATTGTAATGTGAAATCTGTTCCGAATTCTACCTAGATAACGTAATATGATTGTAAAGTGAAATATGTTCTGAACATTACCGAGATAACACCATCGTTAAACCCTTCGAGTCAAGAAAGTTGTAGAAGGCTTTTTTTTTTGGTTTAGGTGAACCCTCTCAACCCTTTTATCCTCGTTGGGGAGGGTCAAAGTCCTGGGATGTCACTCTAGGGATTTCCAGTCTGCAAGAAGCCTTGAGAATCAAACCTGAACTGTCAGTAGTATATTCCTACAAATTTATCGATAGACCACAGCCTGACATAACACATAGAAGGTTTTACTTTACAACTATAAGAAAATGTGTTAAGCAGGAGAATAGAGTAAAATAGGGTCCTTATTTGTTTTACAGTTCTATGTGTTTTCCGTGCCAAGTTGGATAAGTCAGCCTAGTTCAAAAACTATACTGGTCTCACCATGCCATTGGCAGACCTAAATTGTATATACTATTTATTTCTCTCTACAGAAATGTGACATTCACTTGCTGTTGATGGGGGTCAGTATTTAGGTTGTTGGTGGCCCATCCCATTTTTCTCAGTGTGCATCTGTCAGTAGCCAATAGCTTCCTCACATATGTTGTCAGATTAGTATTCTTCGCATCAACAATTATGCACAACCAGCTAACCCTCAGAGTTGTGCAACTTGTTTTCTTTAAACTTGTAGACGGCTTTTTTGGGGGGTTAGGTGAACGCTCTTATCCTCGCCTGGAAGGTCGAAGTCCTGGGATGTCACTCTAGCGATTTCCATCCTGCAAGAAGCGCTGAAAATTGAAGCTGGGCTGGTAGTGGTAAACTCCCACAGCCCACAGCCCACAGCCTGACCGACATAACTCATAAAGGGTTTTATTTTACAACTATAAGAAAATATTTGTTGAGCAGGACTATAGAGAAAAATGGGGTCTTATCTTTTTTTGGTAACACAGTTCTATGTTTTTTCTGTTCCAAGTTGGATAAGTTAGCCTAGTTGGAAGACTATACTGGTCTCACCATGCCATTGGCAAACCTAAACTAGCTACACTATTTATTTCTCTTCAGAAATGTGACATTCACTCCTCGTTGATGAGGTCGGTGTTTAGGTTGCTGGTGGCCCATCCCATTTTTCTCAGTGTGCATCTGTCAGCAGCAAATAGCTTCCTCACTTATGTAGTCAGACTAGTATTCATTTCATCAACAGTTATGCACAACCAAAAAACCCAAGGGAGGGATGGATTTATGGGCTCCTCAACGTAACTATTGTCTGCTAACCCAAGAAGCCAACATGGAAGAAACCTACATATGGATTTTTCTCGAATGGTTCTAGAAATTTGTTTTCTGTTCATGAGATTAGGCTGAAGATCTAATGAAAAAGCTTAAATGTTCGTGTTCTAGATGAAAATCTGTGTTAATAATACGATTTGATGTTTGGAGATCTTCTTTTGGTGTAATGAAGTAAAAGTTGAGCTTATCCTTTCAAATTTCAGCGAATACAGCGAGTTCTTTCCCACACTGCTTCTGGGTTATGGGATAAGCATTTTGACATGTAAGTGTTTGTGTGTAACAATATTTGCAACAATAACTCCTTTGGAAGATGTCTATAGTATTTGTAAAGAATGTGCGGTGGCTGATGCAATGTACCATTCCCTAATGAAAAAAGCTTGTCATTATGCATGGTGCATTCAGAGAGCCTATGAAACATCTTAATTTTGTTCTAGGTGCTTTTGTAAAAGGTTAAGTGAAGAAATAGACATGGCAAATTTCCTCAAAACATTTGCAAAGAATGCATATTGATTGACCTATGAAATATTTTAATCATGTTCTGGGTGCTTTTGTAAAAGGTGAAGTTAAGAAAATGTCAAAGTTTCCTTGAAACATTTTCAAAGAATGCTTATTGCTTGATCTTTCACTGATCTTTCCATAGTCTGATGATCTGTGAAGTGTTTGATTCTTGCTTCATATATTTTAACCTAGAAATATATTCAGAAACATCTTCATAATCTTTGAGCTTATTGTTCAACAATTTTAACAATATATCAATTTATTTATATGCAGGTTGTTTGTTATAGAAGTTCACAGGTGTTTTGCAAGCTTTTTAGGCTTAAGATCTAATGGCCTCTATATGTACAATGACTTGTGGCGAGCAAGAAGACCTTAATAATGCTAGAGCTTTCTTATCTCTTTTTTAAATTTCAGGTAACTGAGTAGCATTAGTTGGGGGTGCCTCTTCGTTTTCAATGGTCATACTCCAATTGTTTTTTGTAGTTCTTAGCTGTCAGTTTTCCAGAATCTGAGATGAGGCTAACCATTTTAAGAAAGAAAGAAATTATATTAATGTCCACAAAAGACCAAAAGTAGGTCAAAAGGGACTCCAAAATACATCCAATTACAAGAGAGTGTTATTGTAAAAGGACCCTTGGATCAACAACTAACTAAATAAAAGAACAAAAGCACTGAAAATAAACAAGGGGTAAACCCCATACGATAAAACCCCCAACTCACGTAGTTAGGGTGCCAATACAAATAGCCATGTGGGGGGAGCAAGAACCCCCGAATAGCATGTGTTGATTAAAATCATAAACACAAGAGGGTAGTCCCATCAAACATCTTTGTATGTGCCCAAGATAGTAGAATCGTCATCTTTCATCATCTAAAACTATGAATGGGTCAATGTAGAATCTAATAATGCTCATCAACAAGTGTCTAGGGCTGAGGGGGGCAGGTTGGATAATCCTAAGCAAGAAGCCAAGTACTTCCCGTAGAATCCCACCAAACATCCAAGGTTGAAGAAACTCCCAACGAAGAAACTTGTAATGTGTGCTTGAAGAAACTTGTAATGCGTGCTTTTCTTCGGAGGTAGTTGTGAAGGAGCAACTATCCACAACGAGTAAGGAGCAGATCCATGACACTAAAGTAGGGGCAAATTTCCTAGGCTCACTCGAAAGCTATCTGTGTTTGGGGCACCTTAATACATGGCTTCCTGCAGAGATGAGTGCCTGGCTTCCACTGAAACTCTGATACTGCTGATAGAAAATGGGCGAAGCAACTATGAGATCCATAAATGGCTCTTAGTTTCCGTACTAATCCCTGATGCGATTAAATAATGAGGTTATCATCTTTTGGGCTCCTATATAGGACCTGCTAAAAGTCGAAGGGTCACACAACAAATTCCGATTTGCACACAGGATTCAAATACTGTATAACTACCACTTACTGAATAGAACATTGGATAAACCTTAAACACATTGAAGGGGCTGTCCCACTAGAAGATAGTCTTATGCTCTGTCACATGTCATAATAACTAGGGCATTTGAAATCTGAAGTACTCTTTAGATCACTAGACCTCAAAGAGGGGATTGTAATGTCCCCTCTTTAACACGAGCTCACCATGAGATCCTTTCTGCCCTAGATGATTTCTCGGGGGCTTAAAGAGAAATGCAAGGGAAGTAGTTTATCATTATATTTTTAAGCTGCTTTATTAAGCCTTGTAATATTTATAGAAAAAACAACTTAAGTTATACTGATTAATTAGAAGGGGTACTTTCTATTATCAAAGTACCTTTATGATAAAGTGTATTCATAAAGATAAAATAGAAATAAGGAAGACACTTTATAAATTAAGTGTCACTTTTAGTCCCACATGGAGCATCCAACTTGGAAAAAGGCAAGAAAAGGTTATAAAAGGAGCTTTGGGTATTCATTTGAGAGGATCTTTTTGCCAATCTATTTTCTATCATTGCATGGTAAGCTATTTGTTTGCATCAAATCTTTTAAGGACGAAAACCCTTAAGGAGAAGGATCTTTGGATATGAAAACCTCTAAGGTTAGAAGGTTGGGGAACTAAAACTTGTCAACTTTGTGAGGTGGATCCACCCAAGATTCACTATTGTGCTACAGTTCAGAATTTCAGTTATTGGAAGGTTGTTTTTCAGATCTAGGGCACGTTTTGGGGTTGTTTTCAGATTTATTACAGATAGGGCATCATCTGCAGGTCTGATTTTCAAGTTTTTTGTGTTGGGCCAACCAATAATCAGTTGAGATTCACTTGTGACAGTTTTGGGCTATATTTGGGAACCATTTTCATGACTTTCACATAGTATCGGTTTGGATACAGATACGATACGCGGATACGTCAATTTTAAAAAACCCTTGGATACGATACGTCTTGGATACGTCCATACATATATATATAATATATATATATATTTAATTTTTTATGTACATCTACTCATTTTACTCATTTTTTAGTCCATAAAAAACTGAAATAATAATACAAAACTTGAATCAATGTTCAAAACATTCAATATACTTGAGACTTTGCATTTTTATTGATCATGTGGCTGCCATACATATGATATACAAATATCATGTTAACATGAAATGATGAATACGAACAAAACTTGAAATTTGAAAAATATACTAGGATCCATGTTCAAATTTTCAAAACATACAATATACTTAAGATTTTACATTTCATTGTTCATGTGGCTGCCATACATATGATATAGGAATACAAACAAATCTAGAATATATCATCTAGATTTTCCTCAAAATCAAGTTCTTGTGTGCCACTTGCGCTAGCTCCACTCTCATTAACTCCACTCTCCACTCCTTGCGAACTCCCTTGAGCGTCATCTTCGCCATCAAATAATGAAAGTTGGGCAAGCGTGGCTACGGAGGCATCCAAGTCTGTGGTCTCTGGAATAAGATCCCAAAGTTTGTGAGGCCCTCTAGCATACTCCTCAGACTTGTGTGACAAGAGGCGCAAATTGGAGTGCACATATACCAAATCCTCAGCTTTTTTAGATGCCAACTTGTTTCTTTTAGCTGAGTGGATAAAGCTATAAGTACTCCAATTCCGCTCTGCGGAAGAATTACTAGCCACCTATTACAACAAAGTTAGAAAATTGAAATTCAAAGACAAGTTAGTATCCTAAGTTCTAACTTAATAAAATTTAAAATATTCGAAATGATTCTAAATTTTAAAATTTATAAATGTTATACCTGTGAAAGAACTTTTATAGCAATAGGACGTAAGTACTTGGCATCATGGCCATGTACACGCCACCATGTGGTTGGAGTCAAGCTGCTCTTGTCGAAAAGAGCCTCAATCGATCCCATGTTGCCTTCTGAACCAGTAAACATGCCCATTTCACTTCTGACCACACTGGCTATAGATGGATCAGGAAAAATTCTTCTGAATGCTGCCCTGGTTCCATTTCCAACTTCGGAGTCAGAAAATGGTGCTTGCCTGTTTGGTAGCCCAAGTACATCAGAGCTATAGTACTTTGGGGTCAGTGCATAAGCAAGGAGATGTAATGAGGTGGTCATTTTATTCCACCTCTTCATGACCACAGTCTTGACCTCACCGTAGAAGGTCTCTTCTGGATCTTGCCCTTTTTTTGTATTATATCTCTGATACGCTCAAGCATGGAATCTATGCCATCATATATCTCTCCCAAGCATGCTTCATCAGTATCTACATATCGGATCATGGAGAGAATGGGTTCTGTAAAACTCAACAAGTACTCAACCTTGGCCCACCAATCCTCATCAAGGACCCATGATTTTACCCTTGTAGCTTTCTCTGTATTTGACTGCCTCCACACTGACCAAACACTGCTGATCACCATACTGCTTAAAGCCTCTCTCACCTTCACAAGCCATCTCAAAACGAGCGTGTGAGAGGCAAATCTAGTTTCTGCAACCTTCAGCAACTCTAACCTTGAGAATTTCCTAAAAATGGCTTGTGACATATGATGGTTTGTGATAAACATTTGAATGTCATTTGCCTCGGTATAAATTTGCTCAATCCATGGGATTTTCCCAATCTTTTGGAGCATCAAGTTAAGGGAGTGGACAACACAAGGGGTCCAAAAAATGTGCTCATATCTACCCTCTATGATCATTCCTGCTGCTTTACAATTTTTAGCGTTGTCCGTGATGACTTGGACAACATTATGGGGGCCCACCGACTCAATTGCCTCTATTAAAATGTCAGCAATAAATTGTGCATCCTTGACTTCCCCTTCACAGTCAATGGCTTTAAGGAACATTGCCCCTTTAGGGCATACTGCAACAACATTTATGAGGGGTCTATTTCTAGCATCTTTCCATCCATCTGAAATGATGGAAACCCCTGTTTCCTTCCATGAGTCTCTGATTGGCTGCAAAGTCTTGTGAATGTGTTCCACTTCCTTTCCCAAGAGTGTGGTTCGAACTTTTTCGTAACCTGGGGATTTGTACCCTTGTGGAGCTTCATTGATACCCTTCACCATTTGATGCCAATATGGAGATCTCAATACATTAAAGGGCAGCCCACATGCATAAATGCATCGAGCAACAACCTCATCAGCAACCTCCCTCTTTTCAATATTAAATGCTTTCTCCAATGCTCCTTTTGGCCTTTTTCGTGAGCTCTCTGGACTCTCTTCATCAAATGGTTGACTTTGAGTTTGAATGAAAGGATGAGAAGTAGGTCTAGGTGTGGGTGGTAGTGATGAAGGCCTTCTTTGCGAAGGAATTATTCTAGTTCTATTTCTTTCAGCTTGTTTATCGGCCTCCTCTTGCTCTCTTAGGTACTCTGCCATTTTTTCATTTGATATTTTTGGGCACCTCTTTATCCCCACACCTCCAACACCAGTCAAATGGATTTTCACTCGGCTATATGAGGATTTGTACTGAGCTTGGCAACCATGACATGTCCAAACCCGACACCCACCACCAACAATGTTGTCTACCACTGTCACATGTCTCCAAAGAGGGGAATTAGGATCATGTTTCATAGGAACTGATGTGTTTTCAGCTTGGCCTTGCACTCCACCCGAAGCAGAACTTGATGCCATCCTAATCTGTTTTTGATCACCAAGATCACCATAACGGCGCGAGGTGAGAGCATACACAGAGTTAGGATGTTTAAAAAATTAAAAACATTTTGCCTTAACATAAATAAATTAGTTATGTCATCCTAATCTGTTTTTGATCACCAAGATCGCCATAAAGGCGCGAGGTGAGAGCATACACAGGTTTAGGATGTTTAAAAAATTAAAACACAATTTGCCTTAACATAAATAAATTACTAATTAGTTATGTCATCCTAATCTGTTTTTGATCACCAAGATCGCCATAAAGGCGCGAGGTGAGAGCATACACAGATTTAGGAAGCTAAAAAAATAAAAAACAAATACATTAACATTGAACAATGCATTTAAAATTAAAAAATGATTTTTTACCAATTAATAAATTAAATAACCCTAAACTATGCCATCCTAATCTGTTTTTGATCACCAAGATCGCCATAAAGGCGCGAGGTGAGAGCATACACAGATTTAGGAAGCTAAAAAAATAAAAAACAAATACATTAACATTGAACAATGCATTTAAAATTAAAAAATGATTTTTTACCAATTAATAAATTAAATAACACTAAACTATGTCATCTAATCTGTTTTTGATCACCAAGATCGCCATAAAGGCGCGAGGTGAGAGCATACACAGATTTAGGATGTGTTTAAATTATAAACTTTAAAAAAAATGCAACATAATAAATAAATAAATAACCGTAAAAAAATAAAACGAAAGGATGAATTAAAATAAAATAAAATTAAAATACGGTATACCTGTAGTGTAGAATCGTAGATCCTGGTTGCCTCTAAACAAAATTACAAATGCTACCTCTTCCTCTCAAGTCTACTCTTCTAGTTTTGATTCTTGAATGAACACTAAATTTAAAATTTTAAAACAATCTCTTCCTCTCAAGTCTCAACAATGGCTTCTTCTCCTTCTCCTCCTTGCAATGATGGACTCCAAACAATAGAAGCAATCGCTGCCCCTCCTTCAAATCTTTGCCTCCTCTAAGCTCTTTGCAAAACCTCCTTCCAATCTTTGCCTCCACTAAGCTCTTCACAACTCTTCTTTGGCTCTTTGCTCATTCACTTGCAAAAAGACAATGAAATTGTTTGTGTGATTTCAAATGAGAGGGGTGGGTGCTTTTTATAACTTTTTGTGGGGGAGAGGGTGTATTATTTAATTCATTTAGTGTTTAGGGTTCGGTTTTAGGGAGTAGAAAAGTCAAAAAAAAATTAAAAAAATGAAATAGAACTTTAAAAAAACGTATTTACTGTTGGATACGTTCCTGATACGTACGGGGTACGTTAGGATACGTCACGGATACGTCTGTATGTATCCGTGACGTATCCTGACGTACCCTGTACGTATCAGGAACATTTCCGTATCGTATCCATAATGTATCTGTATCAGATACGTTTCCAAGGGGATTCGAGGGGGGTTTTGGCGTATCTATGCGACGTAGCTTCTTGACATTGAAGGGTATTTTGATCAAGGGAAATTTCAGTCCATGTTGTAAAAGATTTAGTAAGGGTTTGAAATAAAAATACAAGAGTTGTCATTTTTTTATGTGGTTCCACTCTAGGTGAATCTAGACTTTCTTTATTGAATGCCCTAAGGGGACTTACAATGGTATGGAGAGCTTGTGATTCTACAAGTCTGTGAAGGAGAAGATTAAATTTTAAAAGGGCATAGAATGCAGGTTTAAGGGTTTTAGATATCAATACCAAGAAGAAGCCAGGAATGTATTAGCAATATGGGTGATAGAGAAAGGCCTCCACCAACAGATAAAATAGTTATTTGAATGAAGTGTTCACTAGAGGCAAACAGAGAATTTAAACCCGTTTGTTAGATGCTTAGAGGGAAGCAAGAGACTCCTTTGTAGGAGCTAAGGCATGTTGATTTGAATCAATCTACTATGCAAGGGCTCAAGCATTACCATACCGAATCTCCAAGGAAATCAAGGTAATCATGGTGAAGGAAGCTCTTTTGCCAATCATGGAGAAAGGGTATCAAGCAAGACCACCCTCAATTCTTTTATGCCATATTCCTGCAAAGAGAAGAGCCACAAGTTGAGTTAAAACAACCAAAAGCAGTTGGAGTTGATGCAATGGGATATTTATGGGGACGAATATGCATCCTTGAGCAACAACACGAGATTTTCTTCCTTTCAGAGATTATTGCCAACTAAGGAGAAGTGAAGGACCAAAGAAAATTAAGGTTGATCAAATCAAATCCAAGAAGGATATTCAAGTGTGATAAGAGAAGATTGCCCTTCCCAATTTCTGAAATATGCTTTGAAGATCCACAAGATGGTTTTATTAAGAGGTTGGTGGGAGAATTTGCAATTTCCCAAAGTTATTTTCAAATTCAATGAGCCAAAGAGGAAAAGAATGTTGCTTGAATGAAATTTGTATGCACACAGCATTGATGCAAAGATGATTTCAAAGAATCTAATTTGAAGGTTGTGGAGAGAATTTGAAAATTAAGGTTTTGAATTTCACGGATTGATAAGTTGATGTTCAAACTCCTAGAAATTCATGAGCAACAATAGTGCTACAAAATGTCAATAGGACTTTTCCATTGAAGATCTATCACATCTTCCGAAAAATTGATATGGATTGAGTCTGATACAACCTAGCTATGGAAATTTGGCAAAATTGTTTTATATGGTTTGAGCATCAACGAGGCCAAATCCTTAGCTGTCATCGGATACGGGTACGGGTATGACGCCGATACGGCAAATTTTTAAAAATCTTGGGTACGGTACGTTTTTGGGTACATTATATATATATAAATATTTGATATATACAATATCAAATATATAAATATGTATATAAATTATAAATTTAAAGAATCAGGGATTTGCATACTTAAAAAATTCTAATTCTCCACATTGCATACTTATTGAAAAGCTTGCATTATTTCTCCATTCACATGTAAATATCTTTATAAACTTTTATATTATAAGATTCAAGGAGTTTTGGATTTTCATGGTGACCTTCCTTGATCCATTGTCTCAGCATCATAAATTGTTTACATATTTCCTGAAACTTCATAACAAGCAGGAATACTCCAAGTTGGCAGGTGGGATTTTAGTCTGAGCACAGGAGAATACTTGCCGAGTTTTGGAAAGCTATCCAGTATTTTACAATTACTAATCTGTCTACAGGCGATCAAAGCACATGATTCTTTCAGAAGATTGCAAGAAGTTGCTTGGTCCAAAAAGGTGCAAAAATTTGATTTTATGAAAATAAGAAAAATATTGCCATCAATGTAAGAGCTCGATGAAAATATAGACTTTTAGAGAAAACGGCACCTAAAACAAGTCACAGAATGAAAGTTATGGCAAATGCAAGTTTTTGCTGCTACATCTTCCCGGACCCTTTCCAAAAATGGCAAATTTTTTAGTCCTTGTGATTTTTTCACCAAAAAACCAAAAAAGGAAAGAATTGCCAAAAAAGGAAAGAAACACTGTCTTTGGCAAGTTTTTTTTTGACGGGTACAAGTTGGAAACGTACCACACTCCAGGGTATGCAAATTAGCAATGAGTACCTGGACCATACCCTGTCCCTTGGGTAGTTTCCAGCCGTAGTTAGCATACCGTACCCCGTACCAGTACCTATTTTCCAGGCTGGTATGGGGACCCGCAAAGCATTTCTTGTGCAGTCTAGGGCAAATTTAACTAAAGCTTCTACTTCAGTCAAGGGACATAAGTCATTCTAATCACCCAATAGAATGATGGACATGATCCCATAATCAATGCTCCATACTACAGTTCAATGGAATATTGTTGTCAATAGGGAAGCACTCGTATAACTTGTTCGAATTATGGTGAGGACACCGCTATTCCAGCCTTGCCATCACTTAGAGATATGGGAAAAGGATGAAGTTGTAGAACCTTGATCATTCTAAATTTTCCTAAGAATCAATGGGTTGTCAACGAATAAAGAAAAGCAGCAAATAATTCATAAAATCAAGTATCCAACTCATACAATCTTTGCCCTAGCTTCAGGGTTGATATTCAAAATGGGATTGCATGGGCCAATACATATGTTATTAGAAAATGGAGGGAAATGGATAGGATGGCTGCCTTATAGATAAGGTCCAATTCATGCTTTAGGTGCAGCAACATTCTATGAATGGCCTTTCATATTGTTTCTGACTCAGCTGGTAAGCATGCATTTGAGGAGAAAATTTTGGGTTCATAATTAAAGGATGGAAGTGTAAGAGCCCAATCTAACAATTAATAGTTTGGCAAAGGTAGTTGTCACAAGAATCATACAAATATGCTATAATCTTAAAAAGCCAAGCCCCCAATATTGAGTCCTATGCTTCTTCAGAAAAGTTCTAAGCCTTCTAAGACTGGCTAAGTTTGTCTCAATCCTGTTGTGGGAACAACAAGTTGTTTCTGGAGGTTCAAGAATAAGGGTTGTGAGTCATGGGGATAAAAATGGGATTTTCAGAACATAGTGCATATGAACTTAACATAGTGAAGTAAGTTATGGAGTTACAAGAAACATAACCCATGGATGGCTCTTGAAGAATAAAAGTCTGTATAGTAGACTTTCACAATTGCTGTAAAAGATATTAGCTTTGCCCCTATATCTTTTGCTGTGATAATTGTATAAGGTTTTGTCACTAAAAAATGCATATCGATCCACAGACAATTGAAGAGGAAGTGACTGCCAGATACAAGATTTTAGAGTGGTTTCCAGCCAACTATTATTCCATTAGGTTCAGTAAGGAAATGCAATTTCAAGTATGGTATGATGCTCTAAGGTAGTTTCATGTATTGACTTAATAATATCTTTGGAACATCCATAGGATTGAAAGATTGAAGGAATTCTCTTGGTATAAAGTTAGAAGTGAAATGGGAGTCACATGTTGAGATCAATTGATGCAAGGAAACACCTGCTTAATATGGTTTGGGAAACCCGGGGTGATGTGTGACTGTTACACTTGCTTATCAACACTCATAAGGACTAAATTCACTCAAATACCATTTTTGAGGATAATAAGCTTGGGGCATCATGGAAGCGACATTTGGAGTCCAAGTCTATAAAAGTAATTATTAGGTAAAACAATATAGAAGGAGCAGAGTATTCAAATGCAATTAAACTCTATAAAGATTCCACTATGCAAGTTGTGATTAAGGATTAGAAGATTGAATTGTTGGCTAGATTTTCTGCATAGCATCAAACTAGGCAGTCATGAGATAAATCTCCCTCATTTACCGGTGAGGCTCCCGTGTCAGATTTGTCAATAAAAATATGTGTCATTATCTATCAGGGGTTTTACTTTAACCACTCAGTTCATGAACCATAACTGTATAGTTTTGCAACAAGTAAGCAGTTGTTTAAAGAAAGGAAATATTTATAGAAGAAGGAAGTAATTAAAACACAGAGAAGAAATGGGAAGATGTGCATCCCAATCAGTAGATGCAGAGCTGATTGCATGCACATAGAAGAAACTTAATAGATATAAACACACAAAATTATAAAACAAAGGCAGCTTAGATCTAGATCTAAAATAACACAAAGTTTATTAAGAGATCTAAGATTAAAAGCAAGAAACATAGTACACCGTGACACAAAGTTCTCCGAAACCTGCTCCTTTGTATTCCTTTGCTCCAAGTTGCTCTCAGGGGTTCAGCACAAAGTCTAGAACACAAGATTGCTGCTTACAAATTCTGATGATCCTTTAACCCGAAGGTTCTTCCTCTACTTATAGAATGTAGAGGGGCAATTACAAGTTGGAAGCTTTAGTTGAACTGACACATGTGGAAGTCGGAAAAGAAACAACTGGCAATCTCCATCCTGGAATTCCTCTTTGCATGACATGTATGATTTGCAACTGAAAATAGAACCTTTCTATTTTGCATGTTAGTGCCACCTATCTCCAAGTAGTTGACTTCTTCAAGTAATGGCTTTTAAACCAATCACTTAAGTTGTATAATTTAATTGATCGCTCAATTACTTTGTCGGAGGAAAGAAGAAGGAAGAGGAAAGCTGCAGTCTTGTCCTTTTTCATGTCTGCATGCAGCTGATTCTTTTGCCTTAAGGTAAGCTGCAAGTAGATTTGGAAACATGCATGGAATTGGGTAAGAAAAGCAAGCTGGATCTGGAATTTTATCAAGCTGGATCTGGAAGCAAGCTGGAATTGGAAGCATTGTGGAAGCAAGGGAATTTTGCCTTCGCCTTGTCTTCTCTTTTATCCTTTGAAGATTTTGCAGTTCTTCTCCAGTACATGCATCAGTGCAATGTTTGCCGTAGATAACTCATCATCCTTTATTTTTAATTGCATATGAGCAATTAAAAATTCTGGAAAGCACTCAGGGTGAATGAAAATTCAATGAAGGCTTCAACTGGAAGATGGGAGCACATGCACAAGATCTTGGAAGGAATTTTCCACGCACTGACTTCTTCACGGGCTGCATTCGAAACAAGAGGATGAAGCCTTTGTGCCGGAAGCTTTTGCAACTATGAGATCTGGATCTGGATCTGCATATGGATTTGCATCTGCATCTGCATGGATATGGATCTACACCTGCATAACAAACTTTGGCAACTGGGTTGTGGATGGAAAAGCTGCAGCTCGAATAATTCCACTGCTTTTAATCTGCACACATGAGTGAAGTTTTTCCTGCATGCATGAGTGAAGTCTTTCCTGCTCTGGATCTGTCTATCAATTCAGCAAGAGGTTCCGAGCCTAGATCCGTGTCTCCAATATCTGCAAATTTAGAAGTGATGCATGACTCCGTTGTGCTTTCTTTTTCATCTTTCTTCGCCATAGCTTTGTCTATCTTTGTCTGAACAATTCTTTTTCTTCTTATTTGACTGGAATTCTTCAAAACTGGTGCAGATCTGGATAATCCTTCAGATTCGGAGGATATATTCAATGTATTGGACATTGATATAAGCTCCTTTTCTTTTGAAAAGCACCTGTAATGAATTCCTGCAATTAATTCAGACAAAGATTATGCAAACTTGATTTGCAATTATAAAAATCTGCCTCCTTCAAAGCATGCTGCCAAAAATTTGGAAGCTTTTAGCCTTTTGCACAAAAGCAGCATGAATCCTTTTCAACATTTACCTGAGCACCTGTAACACCTTGCAATTATGCAGCAAATTCATCCTTCTTCAAAGCATGCACCAAATTTGGAAGCTTGTACCTTGTGAATTATTCCACCTTGCCTGAGCAAAATCCTTCTTCAAATGGGGGCGCACTTTTCCTCTTGGCTGCAATTCTTTACCTGTGAATTAAATAATTCACCCATATGGCTGCCCATGCTTATATAACCCTCACAATTCTATAATTAATAATTGCCCTAACAATTAAAGGCAATTAATTAATTAAAAATCAAGCTCTTCTCTTTTAAATATAGCATGTTTAAGGACAACCATCCAATCAATTAAATTAATTCAATTTAATCATCCACACTTCACTTCACTTAAGCTTCACAGTGTGCTTTGACCATAGCCACTGAAAATAGGAATTAATATAATCATTTAATACTTTAAAAAGTATTAATTCCTTCTCAAAAGGGGCTGCATTAAATAAATTAAATTTATTTAATTTTGGAATTCTATTTTTAAATTCCTTATGTCCACTTCCCTTTGTTGACTTTTCCACAAGCCTGGGTGCCAAAATTGGGTGAATAAATATTAACAAATATTTATTTAATGCATTATTATTCACCCAAGGTGGGTCGCACTTTTTTGCATAATAGAATTCTATTTTTAAGAATTTAATGACAATGGGATTTTTTACCCTGCAAGGCAGCCCCGGAAATCCCATGATCCACTTAAGTGATTTGACTTTGACAATGGGATTATTTACCTGCAAGGCAGGCAATAAAATCCCATGATTTCGCTTAAGTCACTTTTCTTTTATTTCACCATGGGAATTTTTACCCTGCAAGGCAGGTAATAAATTCCCGCATGTCTGCTGCCTCTAATTTTCCCACTGCAGCTTGAGTGAATTTTCCTATCACGGGAAAAAGTACCCTGCAAGGCAGGTATAAAATTCCCACCTTGCCTGCTGCTTCTATTTTTCCCATTGCAGCTTAAATCCTTTGTTTTCCAAAAATGCACCCAACCCCGCAAGGGCTTTTCTGTGCACGACTTCACTTTTTCCCAGTGATCCAGACCTCCGATGGTGACTTCCTCCGGGCATAACGTGCGTATATGTTTTCCAGCTGCTCCAGGCCAAAAATCGGGCTTACCCGGCAAAGGAATTGTTCTAGAGAAATTTCACAGAAAACGAAACGGGACAACACAAAAACACGAAAAATTGCCAAAAGTCACAAATAAAGCCCAAAACTTATTCCTTGTTAAAACCCTTCTGGTACATAGGGAATAATGACATGTTCGATCATAACAGAGTTAAAACGGAGCACAAATAGCCTCATACGGGGCTCAAAATAATTAAATACAAATTTCCCGCAGACAAATCCCGACGACAGAATATAACAATTTTGGGCATCTGGGTATTTGGCGAAAAAGGCTAATATGGCTCTTTGGGAATATCTTGACGCAATACAAGAACTTTCAGGCAATAAAAACACAAAACGACCCATTATTTTAAAAGTACGAATTTTTTTCGAATAGGGTAGTCACAGATTTCAGGATGAAATCTGGGTACACCAGTAGTGCTTCGAGGCATTGAAGGTGGAGCTCCAAGAGTTGTCATGGCTAAATATCAATTGGTGACAACCACAACATCATCCATAGGAGAGCCACTTGATCATGATAGCACATTGCTCTTCGGTTGTAATGGAAACATATCAAGGCCTGCTGTCATAATTTCCAGCTTTGGGGCTAATGTCATCACCATTTCCAGTTGCTACCTTACATCATTTGCAGCCGTACAAGTGTTTTCAGACATAGGATTGAGTGATTTTCAGTTCATTGCTGCTACTGAAGTCTTTTCAGTCATTATATGGTTGTTTCCAGCCCCTATATTACTGACATTGCTGAATTTTATGAAGGATTTTCAGTATTGCAGCTGCTGTACCATTTTTATATTGTTACCTTCCAGGAGTTCTGATTTTGGACTGCTTTTGTCAATCACATTCAACACCCAATTTGCAAACAAGAAAATTTTCTTGCCTCATGCGGTTTGTGAAGGATCTTAGCTAGTGGAGCTTCCGGAAGAAAATATTCCAGCCACCATACTGCTGTTTTTGGTGAGGTTTCGAATGAACTATGGTTCTTGCAACCATGTTCCAGCGTGCAAGCAAGTTGAGTGTTACAAATTCAAAATGGTTTCAGCTTACGGTACAATGATAAGGTCTTTTAGAATTCGAAGGAGTTATTGGCATGCTCACTATGGTACTTCGGATCAAATTTGCATGATGTTGGAATGTGCATTCCTAAGGATGAGATGGGCTCCCAAATTTTTAATTTCTAGTTGGATTAGAGTGGTGTAGCAGATGCATAGTGAAGAACTCCTGAGACTGAATTGGGATCTTGAGATTACAACAATGGCCAGTTGGGAAGAGTCACCACAATTGAGTTGACAATTGCTTGAGGACAAGCAATTTTTGGGAAAGGAGGATTGTAATGTCCCCTCTTTAACACGAGCTCACCATGAGACCCTTTCTGCCCTAGATGATTTCTCAGGGGCTTAAAGGGAAATACAAGGGAAGTAGTTTATCGTTATATTTTTAAGTTGTTTTATTAAGCCTTGTAATATTTATAGAAAAAACAACTTTAAGTTATAACGATTAATTAGAAGGGGGACTTTCTATTATTAAAGTGACTTTATGATAAAGTGTATTCATAAAGATAAAATAGAAATAAGGAAGTCACTTTATAAATTAAAAATCACTTTTAGTCCCACATGGAGCACCCAACTTGGAAAAAGGCAAGGAAAGGTTATAAAAGGAGGTTTGAGTATTCATTTGAGATCATCTTTTGCCAATCTATTTTCTATCATTACATGTTAAGCTATTTGCTTGCATCAAATCTTTTAAGGAGGAAAACCCTTAAGGAGAAGGAGCTTTGGGGACGAAAACCTCCAAGGTTTGAAGGTTGGGGAACGAAAACTTCTCAACTTTGTGAGGTGGATCCACCCGGGATTCACTATTGTGCTACAGTTCAGAATTTCAGTTATTGGAAGGTTGTTTTTCAGATCTAGGGCACGTTTTGGGGCTGTTTTCAGATTTATTACAGCTAGGGCATCATTTGCAGGTCTGATTTTCAGGGTTTTTTGTGTTGGGTCAGCCAACAATCAGTTGAGATTCACTTGTGACAGTTTTGGGCTGTATTTGGCAACCATTTTCATGGCTTTCACATCCATTTCCAGTTTGATCTACACATTTGGAGATTTCGGGATCATTTTTGGGGGTCTTTCCGTGGGTGGAAAAATCTAAGGTTTGCTTTAATTGATAGTTGCTATTTTTGTGATCATTTTGAGCTATCCTTTGCATTGTCACTCCAAGTATTCCGGGAGATATGAAATTTTGAAGTTTCAGCTATTTCCAGGTCTGAAATAAATTAAAATAAATTCATATCCTTGTTAGAAAAATTATTTTCTTCCATGTTGATGTTACTAGAGGTCTCCTAGGTGTTTAAAGCCTTCTGGGTATTATGGATATTTTGATAAATAAAGTGAAATTTCAGATTGCTGTATTTTTTTGGTAAGGGTTTTAAATAAAAATCAAACTGCTGTCATTTTTTTATAAGGGTTCTCTAGGAAATCTAGATTTCTTTATTTTATGCCCTAAGGGGACATTACAAAGTATGGATACCATCCACGACATGAAGATGGATAACCCATGGTTTTGAGTCTGTGAATGTAAAGAGTTTGCTTAAAGATAGTCTCAAGACGTAGAGGTGGGGCGGCAAATTTGGCTTGGACAATGCAACGAGAAATAATTAGTTTGCAATAGATCATATGTTGAATCATGAGAGTTTGGGCCCTCTTAATACGAGTTCAATCAATAGACCTTAGACAGGGTCCCCAAACCTTGGACTTTGTGACGAACCTTACTGCAACATATTAAGCTAACAACAAAATATGTTGTGAAAATGAAATAGAAACAACTTAATTGCATTAAAAGATCAGATTTACATTACGAGATTGCAAGCCACTTTGAGGGGGCAATCTTCTTTGAGCAAGCTCAATACAATACAATTCGTGGATGCCTTTACACTAGCCTATGCATCACATTTATACTAGTTCTACTCAAGCTAACTATTACTTCCTTGCATGTGGAATTATTCTAAATAGCTCAGAGGGCGACTTACAAAGCATATGCATCCATAGCCTTTATTACAAAAAGGATTATAAAGAAAGAGTTTGAATGAAGGGGTCCTAGCATCCCCTTAAAAAATCAATGTCTTCAAAGCTGAAGGTTAGGAAATTGCTCAGAGGGCGACTTACAAAGCATATGCATCCATAGCCTTTATTACAAAAAGGATTATAAAGAAAGAGTTTGGATGAAGGGGTCCTAGCATCCCCTTAAAAAATCAATGTCCTCAAAGCTGAAGGTTAGGAAATTGCTATTGAATTTGGTGAAGGGGCTCCCAAGTCACGCCTTTAGGTTGTATCATGGGCCACCGGATCAGAACCTTCGTCATGGCTCGGTTACGAGGCTGGTGTGAGCGCCTATCCAAAGCCATTTTTGGCTTAAGAATGAGGGATCCTTTGGCATAAAGCTCAAGGAGTATAGTTTGCACTGTGGTTTGTTGCCCAAGAACTTTCTTCAAACATGAGACATGAAAAACATGATGGACACGAGAGGAAGGTGGGAGTTCTAGCTTGTATGTTACCAAACCGATTCTTAGGGAAAGTTTCTAGCGACCTTTCATCTGCAAGGACTTTTAGTAAGGATGTAATAGGAGGAAACTATATTGTCCAGTTGGCAACCTTCTTGCATGAGGACAACATTGACTCCATTTCCACAAGCATCATTTTCAATGAAAAATGGCTTGGAGAAATCCTATATGGCTAAAATGGGTGTTTGTACACATCCTGTTTGAGTGCATCAAAGGCATGTTTTGATGTGTTTGTACACATCCTT
The DNA here is from genome assembly GCA_019776745.2 of Taxus chinensis. NCBI lineage: Eukaryota > Viridiplantae > Streptophyta > Pinopsida > Cupressales > Taxaceae > Taxus > Taxus chinensis. The sequence goes on along the minus strand of CM034157.1, from coordinate 234,425,700 downwards.
TTTAAGCATGGTAGTCAATGGGGCAATTTTTTTTTCTGATGTTCTCGACAAAATTCTTATAGTAGCCAGTAAGACCCAAAAAATCTACAGAGGCTTCTAAGTATCTTGTTCGGCCAATTTTTTATGGCATTAATTTTGTTAGGGTTGACCTTGACTCTCATCGTGGATATGAGATGCTTTAGGTACTCAATTTCTTTCTCACTAAAAGAGCACTTGGGGTGTTTGGCACATAATTGATTATCAGAAAGGAGTTGTAATGTTATGGCAAGGTGCTGTAAATGATCTACCCAAATTTTCCTATAGATCAAAATGCCATCAAAGAATACCAAGATGAATTGACAAAGGAGTGGCTGAAAGAGTTTGTTCATCAATCCCTAGAATGTTGATGGGGCATTGGTAACCCCGAATGGCATGGCCAGAAATCCACGATGATCATGAATTCAGAAGGTTGTTTTAGGAATTTCCTCGATGCAAATTTGGTGATTAACGAAGTACCTATCTAATTTGGAGAAAAATTGGGCACTGTGAAGTTCATCAAGGAGCTCATCAATCACTGGAATGGGAAATTTGTCTTTGACAATGATTTTGTTCAGCTCTTGAAATTAATGCATAATTGTCAAAATCCATCTTATTTTCAAATGAGAAGAACAAGTGAAGAGTAGGGGCTTGTGCTTGGGTGAACGACTCATGTCTTAAGGAGTTTTTTGTACTAGCTTTTCAATTTCTATTTTTTTGTAGGAATGGGCACCTATATGGTCAAATGTTGGGGCAGACACTCCCTAGAAGGAGCCGAATGTGTTGTGCGATGGTGCTTGGGACATTGAGGTGGTTATCCTGTTGGCCTCCATAAATATTTTGGTATGCTTGTCTAAAATCTGTTGTAAATCGTCAAGTGTGCTAGAATCTAAAGGTGGAATGAATTGAATGGAACATAGCTGAGCAATGACCCCTTGAGAGTCCTTTTTAAGGAGCTTCTCCATCCGATGTGAGCTGATAATATTTGTAGACCAAGGAGCAAAGCCCTTTAATGTGTTCTTCTCGTTATCAAAGAACTACATCTAAAGTTTAGAGAAATCCCACAAAATTGGTCCAAGGGTACATAGCCATTGATTCCCAAGAACTGCTTCACATCCTCCCAAGAGTAAGAAGAATATGCCTGAGAGGAGATTATATCCCCTTACTTGAATTTGAACATTGCAACATTTTCTTTATAATCCAATGTTCCTCCATTAGAAATCATGAATTCAAAGCTTGAGCATGGATATACAAAGTAGTCTGCTTGTTTGGCAAGTCGTTGATCAATGGAGTTATGTGTGCTACTTGAGTCTATTAGAATAGCGAGGGGAATATTTTTAAAATACAATTTGACTTTCATAGTTTGAGGGGTGGTTACTCATGCCTAGGCATGTACAAAATTCCCTTGGTGGGAATCCACAAGAGTGGAATCTTCAGTAATATGTTCTTCTTGGGCTTCTTGAGCATCTTTCCAATCCTCCATATTAGGAGGTGACTTAACACCTTGCAGATAAAACTTTTGTTTCACATATTTATGGCCCCATGCAAATTTGTCACTATGCTTATGGCATAATCCCTTTTTTGTTGAGCTTGCATTTCAGCCTCTGTAAGATGTTTAATGGGGGTAGTTTTTGGAGGTGGGGTTGGGAGAGTGCGTTGTGTTGTATTCTTGAATGGAGCAAAATTTGAAGAACGATACTGAGCAATGGGCTTGTCTTTGACCAATTTGGCCAATTGTAGAGCTTCCATCATGTTGGTTAGTTCAAACATTTTGATTTCAGCAAGGATTGTTTTCTTAGGCCACCGATGAAACATGTGAAAAAGTAGTCAGATAAGTCTTGAGTGTGATTATCTAGTTGTCCAATTTTTTTTTTGGTATTCTCAAACTTTTCCTATTTGGCAGAGTTCAGTGAGGGCTTCGGTAAAATCCTCATAGGCACTAGGGCCAAACTGAACCAACAATTGTTTGACAAAGTTTTCTCAAGTGGGTTCATCATGGGATTTCGTATGCCCTCAATACCATTGGACAACTTTTTTTCTAGATGGAAGAAAGCAATAGGTACGTTGTTTAATGTACAAGTATTGTAGGTACTTTGTAAAGCCACATGACATGTCTCCAGATGAAAAATTGCTCTCGGAGGTCCTGTCACTATTTATTTTACTTGAGAGTTGTTCATTTTGGACATTGAGGTCTTGGACCATTTGTGTCAATTCATAGCTTTGGCACTCCAAGGCGGAAAAATTTCTCTTGATGTCGCGAGTTCCAGATCGGGTTGTTACAACAATGAGAAAGGGTGTCCCGGGGCTTTGGAAAATTTTGGCTAAAGTTATACGTCAAAACAACCAACTTGAGAAGATTATCACGATGGTACAATTATCTGAAGAGTGAAATTTTTTCTTTTGGGTTGTAGGTGAAAAAGTCATGAAAAATGTATGGGATTCCGAAAAATTGAAATACTTGCCAAAAAGATCACCTTGGCAAGACATTCACAATAGTGCCAGTGTCTAATAAGTAATTTTTTTGGTACTCTTGATTTTTTTGTTTTTGTCAGACGACTACCCTATGACGCTTTTTTGGCACTTTAGTATTCCCTTGGTCTATCACTATTATAGACAAACACTTTGTAGATTGTGGCTCTGTTCTATACTATGTGGAAATTGATACTAATTGCAACTGTAAACATTATGGGAGAGATCCTCTAGTGGTGGTTTCTACCAAGTCCAAGTTTTGGGGTTACATAAGTCAGGTGAAAATGGTAGGGTAGTTACTGGTAGTGCCTAGTATTGTGGGCACACATTTAGAATCATTCCATTCATAAATAGTGTCGGCCCAACACTTTAGAGCACTAATTATGGAGGGTAGACCATACCTGTAGCCCACTATCCTGTCTCTGAGGTCGGTTATGGGTAACTTCCCGGGGCAAACCATTTACTAGTGCACCACAAATAATAGATGGCCGATGGCCTCTTATGGCTAGGTTTCAAAAACTAGGGGGTCTTTTTGATATATCTGAAGGTACGCAAAAGCTCAATTTTGTACAAAATCCTATCTATTGGCTTGTGTATTGGGGCATAACCCCTCACTTCACGGAATCAGGTAAAAGTGATTACTGCGTGGCCTAGAACAACGTTTTTTGAGTTTTATAACTACTAGAACATATTTTATACACCAAGACAAAAAAAGCAGAGTAAAAGTGGTGGATTTGGGGCAAAGGCTTAGTGTTGCTGCCTTTGTTACCACTTTTTGATCACCAAGGTCCTACTAAGGACGATGTGAGAGCATATGGTGGGTAGTTATAGAAACCCTAAACTGATACCGCTACTGTTGAACGGCCTTGCAAAGAGTCTTGACACCAAATGCGACGAACCTTCTTGCAATAGATTGAGCCAACAATGGAATATAGAAGAAACATGTTGAAAAAATGAAATAGAAATAACTTAATTACATTAAAAGATCATATTTGCATTACAAGATTGCAGGCCACTTTGAGGGGGCAACCTCCTTTGAGCAAAACTCAATACATTAAAAATTGTGAATGCCTTTACACTAGCCTATGCATCATACCTTGACTAGTTCTACTCAAGCTAAATACTACTTCCTGCATAGGTGAGATATTTTTCATAGCTACATTTTCCATAGCCTTTATTACAACAAAGATTATAAAAAAAGAGTTAGGATGAAGGGGTCTTAACAGACCTATATAAAACTAGAGGCCTAAAAGCTTTTTTTTTGGCTTCATTTTGTTTAGAGGGGATTCACATCAGCAACATTTCCCACAAGTAGTAGTACTCTTTGTTTCTTATTTTATAAAACATGTGCATTGTTGTATCATGATACCCTTATTTAATTTTTATTAAGATGTTTTACCTTGATTTAATTAAGTGGCTCATGAGACTATTTTGTATCGGAAATACTATCGATGATTTCTTCCTAATAGTTATTTTCCTGAAGAAGTTTCACTTCATCTATAATTTCCACATTACCCGACTTCAACGTTTTAATGGTAAGATCTCCTTTGTTTGGTCCTAAGCATACTTTTTCCACATGCAAGGTTGTGCTCTAATTTTTCTTTTTGATCTTTATGGCATAAAATCCGCTATTCTATCTTTATATTGAACACCTTTGAGGGGCCTACTAGATTGTTGCATTAAAAAGGTAGGTTACTGAAATTGCTTTGTAAAAGTGTATATTTCTTCTTTCTAGAGGAAGCCATCCTCTAGCCCATGTATTCATTTTTTTGACCTAAGAGTTCCTCAACATTTATTTTTCCTTAGTTTGTCATTGGCCTATTAACACATGCATATATTTAACACTGTCACCACATATAGCTTCCCAAATTCCATAAAATTGTAGTTTGTCCAGAGGATTGATTCTTCTTTTGTATTCCTTGTATCCAAAATCTAAAAGTTCTCTACTATTTTTGTGAGGCTTTAAGAGACACCGATGGAGAAGGCTCTTTGTTTTTGATTGTTTTTCCATGTTGTAAGCTCCTTGGCATGCCTAGCGCCACAAGTGGGAGTCTCTTATTAGTTTAAATGTGCACATAGGATAGTTGCTTTTATCATTTAATTAAAAATAATAAAGTGCACATAGTCTTAGTTTATTAGAGACTTTATTATAATGAGAGTTTATGTTTTCCCTCCAAAAGGGAAAGGTCAGTCTTTTTTAATATTGCACTCCTTAACTCTATAAAAGGAGGTCGCATTTCCTCTAGTGGGGTTATGTTGATTGATTATTTGATATCACTCCATGCTTGGAGTAATGGGATGTATGCCCTAGTTCTTGCATTGTGCTCTCTCATTGTAAGCTTCATTAGGATCCATTGTTGAAGATATTGAAGACTCCATTGTACTCTCGTGTTGAGTGTTTTAATGCATGCTTTATCCATTCTAGCATTGGTGACTTGCTCTAGGGTCTTGGCGCAATTATTTGAAGAGAAAATCTGCATATTGGTGAAGGGTTTGAGGTACACTTGCATCTATTATCACTGCTGCAATTTATTAGAGGCAAATCAACTTGGTTTGGGGTTTGTTCTATCATATTTGGAGGGTTTTATGCTAAATCTATAATATGTTGTGTCTAATTAATTATTTTAGAGCAAGGGCTGATTATTTGAGTGTTTTGGAAGGGTTGTATGAGCTAGATATAATTTACTGAATTTATTCTAACCCTAGCATCTTGGACGCAGATTTCTGAGGCAGATTTGAGTGGGTTTCAGCGATCAAAAAATTCAGCATGATAGTTCATTGGAAAACTCTTTATTTATATTTTATTGTGCAATTTGTTTCATACAAAAACTGCAAGTATTGAGTAAGATATTAATTTTTGAAGTTTCAACTGTACTGGGTACAATATTAATTAATTAACTGTTGTAAAAAAATCAGATCTGGAAGTTATTAATTTTTCTAATTAGTTCTCTCATCTAACCCACCACTTTGGCATACTTCAATCCCATTTTGGGTTGTATTATTGTCGACATTGGGTTATTTGAGGTTGAACTAAGAGAATTTAATCCTTCTTGGTTCGATTTGGGTTGAAGTTTTTCTAATATTGTATTTGTCCAAAAAGGGGACATTACAGAAACAAAGGTAAAAGTATCATATAACCCATTTTCCAGCTTCATGAAAATGCCTAAGGAAATTTCAAGACCTACAAATTGGTAAGGGAAAGGTTTACTTGGAAAGGTATGAAAGAAGATGTTCTTAAGTATGTTAGAGAATGTATTGTATGCCAAAGAAATAAGAATGAACATACTTTTCTAGCTAGTCTTTTGCAGCCCCTACCTATTCCCTCTCAAAAGTGGGAGAGTGTGTCCATGGACTTTGTTACCAGATTGCCAAATGTTAATGGCAAAACTTGCATGTATGTAATAGTGGATAGACTCACTGAGTATGCTCATTTTCATCCACTTCCTACTAAATTTGATGGCCCTATGATTGCTGATTTGTATTTCAAAGAAATTTTTAAATTACATGGTATGCCTAAGAATATTGTGAGTGATAGGGACAGCAGGTTTATGAGTCTCTTTTGGCAAGAATTATTTTGGTTAGTTGGGACTGAACTCACTTTAAGTACTAACTATCACCCACAAATAGATGGGCAAACTGAAATAGTGAATAAGTGGGCTGCGGGATATTTGAGATATTATGTTTCAAGACAGCAATTTGCTTGGGTAAAATGGTTGCATCTAACTGAGTTTTGCTATAATATTACACATCATATGTCCATTGGAATGTCTCCTTTTAAGGCTTTGTATGGTTATGATGCTAACTCTTTCATGGATGTAATGATGACTGATAGTAGGGTGCCTAGTGCACAAGAGTTGGTGCAACAAAGTATGGACATTATGAAGGCTCTCAAAGAAAATTTGCACCAAACCCAAAACAGACAAAAATTGTATCCAGAGAAGCACAGGAGTGAGTGAACTTTTGAAGAGGACGATTGGGTGTTTCTTAGATTGCAACCCTATAGGCAATCTACACTCAAGCAAAGTGGCAAGGAAAAATTGAAGCCACGTTTTTATGGGCCCTACAAGGTTACTAAAAAATTGGTAAGATGGTCTATGAATTAGACCTACACGAAAATGGTAAGATTCATAATGTTTTTCATGTTTCTTGCATTAAAAGGGCACTTGGGAAAAATATTGTTCCTTCTTTAGAGTTGCCCCCTTTAGATGAAGGAAAATTGTTTTAATTTTGGAATTATTCCGGCTAGTTGGGACATAACTCACTCCAAGTACAAGTTATCACCCACAAACGGATGAGCAAACCGAAATGGTGAATAAATGGGCTGAGGGATACTTGAGATTTTATGTTTCAGGGCAGCAATTTGCTTGGGTTAAGTGGTTACATCTAGTTGAGTTTTGTAGTATTGTTAAGTGGTTACATCAAGCTTAGTTTTGTTATAATACTACACATCATATGTCCATTGACATGTCTCCTTTTAAGGCTATGTATGGTTATGATGCTAACTCTTTCATGGATATAATAATGATGATAGATAATAGAGTGCCTAGTGCACAAGGGTTGGTGCAACAAAGCGTGGATATCATGAAAGCTGTCAAAGAAAATTTGCACCAAGTTCAAAATAGACAAAAGTTGTACGCGGATAAGCAAAGGAGTGAAAGATCTTTTGAAATAGATGATTGGGTGTTTCTTAGATTACAGCCCTATAGGCAATCTACACTCGAGCAAAGTGGCAAGGAAAAGTTGAAGTCACAATTTTATGGGCCCTACAAGGTTCTTAAGAGAATTGGTAAGATAGCTTATGAATTGGACCTTCCTGGAAATGGTAAGATTCATAATGTTTTTCATGTCTCTTGTATTAAAAAAGACACTTGGGCAAAATGATGCTCCTTTAGAGTTGCCCCCTTTAGATGAAGGAAAATTGTTTTAATTCTGGAATCCATCATTGACACAAGAGAAAAGAATTTAAGGAGACGTGTTATCAAGTAATAATTGGTAAAGTGGAAAGATTTACCAAGAGAGGATGCTACATGGGAAAATGTTTCAATTTTAGAGCATCCAAATTTACAATTGCTTGAGGGCAAATAATTTTGGGAAGGGAGGACTGTAATGTCCCCCTTTTCAAATAAGAAATTAATTAATTAAGGAGGATACCCTTTAATCCATTCCCCTTGGATTAAAGGAAAATAAATTAGGGGAAAATCGATTTGCACATGTGGATTTAAAAATTAAAATATATTTTATTTGTGCAAGTCAAATAGAAGGGAGAAATCGATTTACCTTGGACCAATTAATGATCATTTGGAGGTAAATTAATTAATAAAGGCAAGTCGCATTTTTTAGAGGATGGTTTATTAATTCTATGAGCACATTTATCTATAATTTTGGCATAGGTCGATTCCTTTTGGGCATCAAATATAATATTAAATTCTCCATTGTATTTTATTTTCAAATCTTACCTTGGAGAATTAAAATTTGCATTGGAGTTTAACTTTCAGGCTATTTTTAAAATTAAAAGATTCTCTTCTCTAGAAGATGGCACCAAAATGGAGAAAGCTTTGGAGATTGAGCAAGGAGGAAATTCTATAAAAGAGAGATGATGGGCACCTCCTTTTCACATGTTGACGGTTATTATAACTTATCTTCATGCTTGAAGAGGGATGAATGCCCACTAGTGATCAAAAAATAAAAGGTGTTCATTAACACCACCTCATTTGTGAAGTGTGTATGCCTTTTGAGCTATGAATTGATGAGTTTTATGCTTAAAATTATACTTGCCATATATGTGAGTCGCCATTTTTGGAGAGTGTTTTAAGCTTATTTATGAGGGTTTTGAGAGTAATTATAGTAAATGCAATTCTATTATAAGTTGTTGGTTATTGTCCTTAAGAAAGTCGACTTGTTGGGAGATTGTTTTGGTTTAGAGTGATGTTTTGAGTGCTCAAGTGACTTGTTGCAATTTCCAGATTTTTAAGTAAGTTCAAATCGACTTGGTATGTGGAGTTTTCCAGTATATTTTAATGAAGTTTTAATAAGGGTTACAATGTCGATCCATTTTTGCATGATCCATTTGGAGCATATTGTGCCCATTTTAATGGTATTTTGGTTACAATCGACTACTGGAATTTATTTAAAGAAATCGACTTAGTTTGGCAATCATTGATAATATTGTTTTGAGAAGGTTTATCTGAGCAGTGATTTGGATCTGTCAATTGCTCAATTTATATTTCAGATTTTTACAGTGATTTTTCAAGGGTCTGGAAAGGTGGTTTGCAAGGCTGGAATTTATTATTTATACTTTCCCCTCTAACCCTAGCGACTGGTTTTCAATTTTTGTGGGATTGTTTTGAGGGGATTTTCAAGTGCTCAGAAAATTTTGATTTAATAGTTGATTGGAAAGTCTTATAATTTTATCTTTTCATTGTGCAATTCGTTTCACTGCAAAAATTCCAAGTATTGCATGAGATACCAATTTTTGAAAGTTTTCAGCTGATTTCAGTGCATTTTTATTTATTTACTACTACTGCAATTAAATTGGTTAAAGAAGTGTTTTCTTCCGACTAGCTAAGCCCATCTAAACCCTTACTTTGGCTCACTCCAACCCCATTTGGGTTGTATTGAAGCCGACACTGGGTTAGTTGAGGTGAACCTAGAAGGGTTTCTCTTCTAAGTTTGTTTCTTTGCAAGTAGTTTAATAAATTTTAATTAATATCCCAAAAGGGGATATTACAATGTGGTTCTTTGTTTTTGGTGTCTTTGCAAGTACATAGTTGTCTTTGTGTAGAATATGCCAGGCTTGTTTAAATGCAGAATTTCATCAATCTGCAAATCTTAATTCATAGTGAATGATTTATGCATAATTATTTCTATCTTGTTATCAATTCAAAGCTAGTAGAAAGAAATATCCATTTGCTGTCTCTTCGACTTCACCAATAATTGGTAAGTATTCATTATTTATTAGTCTCCAAATTATAACTGGTTCCAAGCAACTGACATAAGTCTTGGGCTGTTTTGATTAGGGACCAGTTGGTGAAATGTTTCACTGTTTTGCTGAAAAATGGAAAATTTCTTTATGAGATACTTACCATGGTACACTACTGAATACATTATAAAGCACACAAGTATTGCTTAACATGTGGTGAACCACTAATTCAATACTATGATGCGTCAGCAGTCTGCTTAAAATTTTCTTAAACGCATTATGAAGATGGTATTTATTCCAGTGCGTGGATGCTTTTTGTAAAATGTCCCTAATAACCCAATGTAGTCAATACTTACTGCAATGAATCAGTGAATGTTGACTCCACATGACTAGATTGCCATAGGAAACCTTTAAACTGCCTCTTAGAATCTTTAGAAGACAACCACCGCAGCATGCTCGCAGAATTATTTCACTACTACGAATAGCCAATTTCATAATACTGATGCTATCCAGAAAGTTGTGTTTAGTAAATTTCTTGTTGTGCTGCTGTCACTGGCATCTTGCTGGTAATTTAGTTGTAAATTTGGTCCACAAAACAGTGGTTTAGCAATATGTGGGCATTTCCTGTGGTGAAGAACTAGGTTGCATGCACGCATGCATTTTGTGTTGATGTAGTTCTTTTCAGCAAAGGAATGTTTGTGTGTACATGCATGCTCTTACCCAAAGTTCTAACTATGGCAGAGTTTTGGAAAGGCATTTCACATTCCCTTTATTGCCGCATAGTATACTTTTAGTTTTGCGAGGTTTGTTAATCTTGGGTGTTACAAAATCCTTTAACTCTAGTAGATTTTGTATACTTTTCACAAATTTGAAGTTAATTAGATTTATACCAAGGAAAGACAAATCATCTATTTTTGATGTTCAACATTTAGATGATTTTATTGGCATCAAGGTTTTGGCATGTACTTAATTGGGTTTGCTGTAGTTTGGAAAAAGTGTAAGAATCTCCCATTAGAGCATTTTAATACTTCGTTGCTTTGTTTTCTATAGTCTAAGATTATACTGAAGTACATCTTCCACAAAGTCTTCCCGATATGTAAGGAAGTAGAATTCTACATGCAAGATTTAGATGATTTCATTGGCATCAAGTTTTTAGCATGTATTTAATTGGCTTTGCTATATTTTGGGAAAAGTGTGAAACTACCATCAGAGCATTTTAAAACTTTGTTGCTTTGTTTTCTACAGTATAAGATTATACTTGAGTACATCTTGCACAAAGTTTTCCCAATATGTAAGGAAGTAGACAAGAGGCATTCTATATGCAAGATTGTTATCATATCTGTGGTTCAGAGCAATCTACCAATCCCTTTGTAACAAAAGGCATGTCTTGAATTGCACATGTAGCATTTAGTGCAGTGGTTAGATATGTTAATATTTTTCTGAACATTTGCCTGTCGTATTGAAAAAGAAATTTGTTTGTATCAATTTGGGACGTCAATGGCAGCAAATTAAAATGTTAGTTATCTATGCAGGTGGTTGTGTTTGTGCTGCAAATTGTCAAAAGACAATTTTCTTTCCTTTCTAAAGTAAAAAAAAATTATATTATTAATATAATGAAGTTGCTGCAAATAAGCTTTAACAGTAGAAAAATATGAGATATTTAGTGTAAGAATGGCATTTTAAGCTATCAGATATACTCAAACCCAATGGATGTTTTTCTCTCCGGTAGATAGATTTTCCTGGTTTCTATTAAATCCGTAATTCTTTCCTGGTTTCTATTAAATCCGTAATTCTCCAGGTCAGCTCTCCCTAATAGAGCCCTGTAACCGTTTTTTAAGCTGTGATTGCATTTTGGCTGAAGTGTTCCTATGAGCGTATGGAATCAAATGTTAGAGAGATGAATATGAGTGGTGATTAATTTTTTTATTACTTGTTTCTTCTGCTGACTAATTCATTTCATATTGGTGCTAAAGCTTCATGAAGCAATTATGCGTGAAGAGTCGACAGAATTTGAAGAAGGAATTATAATTGAAGAATTCAGGCGAGGTTTCAAACTTGGAGATCAGCTTTTGCGCCCTGCTACGGTCAAAGTTTCAGCAGGACCAGCTGCTGCTAAGTCCGTTGAAGCTTCAGTGGAATCATCCGAGCCATCTTCAGAGGGAGCTGAGACAGATGATTCATCTTTAGGTTTAACTGATTCATCTGCAGAGGCAGCTGAAGAACCTGAAGAAACCACTCAAGACCCTGAGAGACCTGTGTCATCAGAAGTTACTGTGGCTGAGTCTTAGCACAAGATTCTAAAATTGTCTATTTGTCATTGTGAATATGTATGAATCTTCAAATGCTAGTAGGAAGGCGAGTTCTCAAAATAGGTAGCGTCTCATTTCTTGTTATCTATAAATTTCCATCAATTGGCTTGATTTTTGTTTGAATTGGTCTTTCCCTTAAATTTATAAAGGACATTATCGAAGATGGGACAAGATTAACTGATCACTGTGCTTCTTTTATCTCTCTATAATGTTCTCTGCCATGTTTCAACGTCTTTTTCTCTTGCAGTTTTGAGATCTCAGAGGACAGACATTTTGACTTATATTGCTTTGAGTAAAAATTCGTCGACTATGAAGCATGGCAGAAATTCTGTTTACTCATCCTCAAGCAATAGACAAGTTGCAAATTCTTTTTATACCTACAGAAGTTAGTATTATGGTGGAACAAAATCCTCAACTAGTGCGAACAAAATCCTCAACTAGCGTGATGTGCCATTTGGTTTGTAAACTGCTAGTGCTTATATAAGGATGCAAGGTTGCAAACGGGTTCTTAGGCAGAAGAAAAGTTAAGAAGAATTTAGGTGTTCAGATATATAAGCTCATGCTGTCCCATGGCAAGATTGGACAACGGGGTCCTATCACGTTCAAAATGAAATAATAGTCCCAGGAACCCACCTCCGGTTATTATCGAGATACAATAATTAAAAATAATTCCTAAATTGCATATGAAGAGATCACCTAGCATCGAAAGGCACCCAGTTGATCTCAACTCAGTGAAGAGTTCGGGGTCGAGTTGATAGAGAACCCAGTGTCAAATTGATAGTCATCTCGGAAATCATCTCGGTAGAGTCTCTCAGTTGTAAGAGCTCGATGAGATCTTGTTAATGCAAAATATAGCTAGTTGAAAATTGACGAATGAAGGGAACTCTATAAGGATCTCGGTAGAGATCGATGCAAAAAGATATGAAGGCCGAGTCAGGGAAAGCTAAGTTAACATGAGGCCAGGTCTAATCCATTAGACAATGCTCGACCAACCACTTGGGAGAATTATCTTGTTTGACCGAGATGATATGAGATTATGCAGATATGACGATGAGGTCATCTGGTAGTGTTTGAATGAAAAAATGTTTGCAACCAAGCAACCAAATACATCTCAATCAAAATCTCATAGCACTCTGTGGAGAGGGTCGCTTGAAGGAGGCACTACACGTTCTTCTTACAACACACAATCCGTCTGTAAATTCTTCAACATATCTTCATCTACTACAGGCTTGCATTGCTAAGAAAGCCCTTGCGGAGGGCAAGCAAATCCACTCTCACATCAATGGTAGGGACACACGTTTGGAAGACGCACACTACTACCAAATAAACTTATCTACATGTATGACAAGTGTGGAAGTTTGACGGATGCTCGCAAAGTCTTCGACGGCATGACTGAACCAGATCTCTTCTCATGGAATATGATAATTGCAGCTTACAGAAGGCATGGACATCCTGTACAGGCATTCAAACTGTTTCACGAAATGCAACGAACACCTGACCACCCCGATCACCTGAACATTCGTGTATAGCTTGGCCAATGGAAAAGAATCGATCATTTGAGGATGGAGCTCAGACGTTTTAGCATTGGCTCACTCAGTCGAGCCGGACAAGGTCGTGAGCATTCAGAGTTTTTGTTTGGTTCGATTGCAAGTCGAGAAGGAAAAGTTGGGGTTCAAATCCATGCTAAGGCATTGGCTTGGGAGAATTTCATCCCTTCTGTCAGGTGGGACTTTGACGATGGCAAGCCATTGTAAGATCCCCCGCATGGGAAATATTTCAGTATATTGCCAAGGTCAGAAATTTGATGATGGCAAGCCAAGTCGGTATTTCCGCACATAGGATATCTTCATCCCGATTTCCATGGTGGAAAATTTGCAGTGGAAAGCCAACACAAGGTTTCCGCGTAAAGGGGGTCCCGAGTTTCATCTTGCCAACAACGTGGAAATTTGAGAAAACATCGCCAAGCATGATAAAACCGTGGCAAACCATAATCGGATTTCTGCGAGTTGGAGAAATGAAGACCGATTGCCAGGTGGAAGTGCTATGGTGGAGTGCCAACATGAAAGTTCTGCTCATGGGATATTTTCAGCTCTTTGCCTAGTCGGGTGGAAAAAATCATGCCTCAACCCCGCACTAAAGTATTCATGAGTTATTTGCTTAAAATGGGAATCCGGGAAGCCTAATGCCAAGTGGGTTTTCGTGGATGGCAAGCCAAAGAAGGAATTCCACGCGTGGGAGATTTGGGGCGGTATGACCAAGTCAAGAAGTGGAAATTGGGAACCGACCTGCCAAGGCAATGTATGGCAAAATGGATTCATAAGTCCGAGATCCCCACTCATATCCTGCGGACTTCCTTGATACAAATGCCATGCCAATTTGACTTGGCAAAAGGAGGATTTGGCATCAAATTTCTTGGGGATATTCAAGTCGTTTGAACCAAGGCAATTCAAACTACTTTTTCCACACAGAACCTGTCAACTCGGCTACGTGGCAGTCCCGAGTCACTCGGAAGGTAAGTCGGGGAACGTGGGAATGAGATGGTTGAAGTGTTTAATAGGATTTGACGTAGTGGTCACGACCTGGCCAAAAGCGAGTATGACACAGAGATAGGTGAGGAGCTCATTCAAATTAAATGGTAGAGTGATAAAAAAAATGTCCTAAGTGTTGGTGAAGGCCGAGGATCTCAAAATCTACGTACCCACGTGCCTCAAAGTTGATACAATTCCAGGGCTCATTGATTAATGCAAAACTGGGAGGCCTGCTCAAATAATTTTACAATGGTAAGCTCGAGAGGCAGCAAAGAATGCCAAGCCAGGGTATTAGTGAACCTACAGTATATATATTTTCGCTGGCATTGTTCAGACCTTCCTCGGCCGAGCATTCTCACAGGCGGTGGAATTTTTCTAGACTCAATGAGATATAAGGCAAGTTGAGGTAGCACGAGACCACACACTGAAGTTCATGGATGAAGCCGGGCTAAAATGGTAGAGTTCGATCAATTTTGGGGTCAATGCAAAACCAAGAATCTCGTTTTGCCCAGGAAACATGAGTTTGGGTTGCTCAGTGGTTATGCATCTAAGGAGCTTAGGGATCCGAGTTGAAGGAGTGATAGACGGGCCTCCAAGTAGTTAGAAGACACTTGCGAACTGTGCATAAACACATAGGTAAGTGGAAAGACATGTTGTCACAACATAAGAACTGAATGTGAAAAATGGTAGGATCATGGCTCAACACTCAGATCACTCGAGGCAGATAAATTCTATTCAGCTTCAAAATTTTATGACGAGTTCAAGGGTCAAGCGGATGGACCTAGATCGATGCAATATCCATTGCAAGGAGCTCGAATCTTGCCAAGTCATGTTAAAACTCAGTGAGTTGGCTTGTTTCATTGAGCCGTGAAGCGAATGAGTCTATGTACATTGGGCTTTGATGGTTCGGTGGTCGTGAGAGAAGCTCCCACGCACCAGGTAGCAGGCATGTTGCAGTATAGTAGAAGCCTTTTTGAGCGCTTCCAACAAGCAAGTTGTCCAACTATGTTGTTATCTGTTCAGTATCGAATGCATCCTCAAATTCGGGATTTTCCTTCAAGATATTTTTATCAAAATCGATTAAGTGACAGTGAGAGTGTTACCAGGAGACCTGATGAAATTTATTACAAAGATTCTCTATTGAGACCTTACTTGTTTTACGATGTAACTCATGGAAGTGAATCTCATAGAGGTGGATGTGTTTCATATCAACCAATATTCATGAAGCACAATTTGCTTTGCAATTATATGAGCATCTTCAATATGAGTCACTAAGTTGGCAAGCATAAAGTTTTTGTTGGAATTATCACACCTTACAAGCTACAGCTGAAATGTTTGCACCGAGAGTTTGATGTTGTCCTCAAATATGATGAAGGAAAAGGTTTATATATCAATACGGTAGATGCCTTTCAGGGCCAGGGAATTGGCTCATAAGGTGATTCAATTCATGGAGCTTGTTTGTTTCATGGAGTTTGAATGGAATGCATGTGAATATGTGGTCCAAAACAAGAAGAAATAACTCTATCTGTCAAGCTAGAGCTATCACAGAGAAATCAATCGATTGAGTGTTGACAGGGCCACGTGACGTGATCCCTAACAATTTTCATAGCTCGAAAATCATTTCTAAATAGCGCAACATGCAGGAGTGAAATAATTTAAATTCATTGAATTGTTTAACCTCTGTGGGTCACCAATGTATTATAGAACAAAGCCACGAAGTATGATTTAGAGTCAAACTTTTCATATTGTGGAAACGTTGGTACCAAGTCGAGATAAAGACTAAGCTCGCGGGTGTCGAAGTTTAATGTATTTGTAGAGGCTTTCAATTTCGAGCTTAAAGCTTCATGTTCACGATGCATGTAGGTGGCTTGGTAATTCAGAATGGCTCGATTTGGAGTTTGAAGCAAGACCGTAGCAGTGGCATTCGTGAGGCGAGTCTTAACTTGCGTCAGGCCAGGTTCACAGGATCTACATGCATTTTGGCTTAATGAGGAAGATATACAACTCAGTCAAGGAACCCTATGCATGAGCATCGAGAAGAGCTGGTGAAAGACGAGTTGTGGAGAATTGAGTTCATTTTGATTAGCTCACAAGGTGTTCAAAAAGCCATGACGGTGGGGTAAATTGGCTCCGGTCGAGCTTATAGAGGATGAGCATGTAGAGAATGAACCAAGCTCGTGGAAAAACGGAACTCGGAAAGGATAAAACTAACCAATGGAGCTCGGTGACTTCGTGGGGAAGCTCACATATGTTTCACGAAAGGCAATGTGGAATGCATAAATGGCCTCGAGTTAACCAAGGAAAATGATAAGAATCAAGTTTGATAGCTCACCATTCGAAGGACTCAATGCAAAAGAGCTCGATTGCCAAGGCAAGGAAAGAGTTGGTGTGGGGTTCAAAATCGAGTGCAACACCGAGTTAGAGGATTCGAAACTCACCGAGTTGGGCTATGTGCAGACTCTATCCACATGGACCCCCCTCCTCTTCAAGTCAAACGGGTCAACAGGGGGGTCCCGACATTATGTTAATTAATTTAATATTTTTATTTAAATATTTTAATAATAATATTTATTATTATTATTTAAATATTTTATTTAAATATTCTTTTAATTAATTGAGAAGACTAGGTCATCAGGCAATTAATGACCCATGATGGAACCTTCTCAGGTGATTCAACTAACTGTAATAAATACATCATGGGCCTTCAATTTAGGAATGTAATTATGACCTTTCCTCTTCTTTCTCACATATTCTTCTATAAATGTAAGTTGGAAGCTCATTTCAAAGGGTTCCAACAGTTCAGACAAGTTAGACAGTTAGATATCTTAGGTGAGTGTATGCTTTTCAAGAGTCCTCTCTCTTCTGCAAGTTGTTCTTGTGTGTTGAGAGAACTTTCAAGCTTCCTCTTCAAGACTGTAATGGCAACTATTGCCTCTTCTGAATGTATGATGCATTGTGCATGTTATTGAAGCAATAAAAGTGTGTGTTTTGTGACTAATCTTGGTCCTTTCATCCTTCTGTGCTTCTTTGTGCCTTTCTCGTACTTGCAGGTACACTGTGCAAGTTTAAGTTTCTATTGCAGGTTCTTGGAGTTCTGTGCTTATCGAGTGGTGGAGTATTGCATGCAGTTGAGTTGTGGTGTCTGTTCACCCTTCTTGAGTTCATCCTTCTTCACTGGGAAACTGGTATATTTCTCGGTCTGATAAAGTTTAACAAAGGGAACGCATGTCTCTTAGTTTGTGGTATCATGTACCCTCTCTAAGTTGCAGTAGGTGAAGTTGACCTGTGGTGCACACACCCTCTTCAAATTAACCCTTCCTGAGTCTGGAAACACCCTTTATTTGGTGCATCACCATCCCTAGTATAGTTTCATTTCTGTAAATCTCTTTCCCTAAAACCCCATGAAGATGTTAGCATAGGATTAGATAATCATTTTTGTTACACTAGGAGTAGTACAACACTTAGTTTAGGAAGAGGAAGCCGGCCTTCTCCGGAGGTTCACTTCGAGCCCAAGTCCCACAGCTAACTCCCTCCTCATTTCAGACACTATAAAACATAAATAATTTGAATTACGCAAAGATTTAAATTTAGTTCTTGGCTTACTATTTGTATTGAGATTTCTTACAATGTGTAGTGCCATCTTCTAGGAACTGTGTTTAATGATTATACATGGAAAGAGAATCAAATTAAACTCAACAATGGACAAAATCCATGTTAAATTAGACATGCTCACACAAATTGCAAAAAACCAATTACCTTTGTTTCCAATGTATTTTTTTCCTCTTCTCTGACAATCTTGCTGACTAATATAGTAACTCTGAGCGACCTGCACAAAATTGGCTTCACGACAGGGAATACTATCTTGGTATGTGGGATGAGACAGTTATGTGGGCTAATGCATTTTATCAAATATGTTGATATGCACTAGTATACCTTATTAAACGTTTTGTGGTCAGATGAACTTATTGTAAATTCTTAAATGTTGCATCTTTATGTACATCTTTATTCTCTTGGAAGCTTTCTTCCTCTAGCAACTTCCATTTATCTTCTCTTAAAAGCTTACTTTTGTTTATAAGTTTCTTTATATATTAGCAATTGTTCCTAAAGGTTCAAGGTGCACCAATAAAAATTGAGATTTTGTGATATATTTTTAACAATTTTTATGATTTATTTTTAAAACACAAATATGAAAACTATGTGCCAATATAATGTACTGAATTGCCTACTTCCAATTTCCACCTTACAATCCAGCAACAATTAGCATTATTTTAGAGTAATCAATTTTGTTACATGGTTGCAATTGTTAGGTTGATAAGCCATGTTTCATGTTATATATTTATATAATCCCCTAACATAATGGTTCGTGGATTGTGTATTAGTAGTAAGTCTGTTTGCCTGGCCTCTCATATTCTCTTATGCAACTCACAAAATTCTAAATTAAAAAAAGACTCTAACAGCTTTAAAAATGCCTTACATCTTATCACTCTAAACTCTTAACATATTATACAAACTTGGAGAGTGTTCACCTAACAAGGGTTAGCACTATGACATACACGCAAAGTTCCAAATGGTTTTTTTAATGTCCCACATATTGTTCTAACCACGATAGTCCTGCCTAAAGTATATTCTCCGCTGCCGAACATCTCAGTGGTCAAAGTATATTGGTAAATTAAAATTATATACGTAGTGTGTACAAAATTTAGGGATACTAAACACCTCTATAATTACGCACAAAATTTATTGACACTACACTCCACTAAGCTAAAGATTTTAAGCATTCCACATCCTTGACAAAGGGATGGAGGAAGCATCGTTCCTCTTAAATTCTTGCCTAGGGTTCAATCTAGGATATTGTCTTCCCGTGTGAGTCAAAACACTAACCCTTTGTAAATTCCTACAAAAATGTAACACTCAATTATAATATCTACAAACATAAGGCCTTCGATACAATATGATTTAACCACCACTTGAGAACTCTAATATAACTTATTGACAATAAGCTCTTACTTAAACTTTAAGAAATGGAGTTGATTCTATTGTAAAACAAGAACCTCCTAAGCTATGCTTTAACTTTTGCTGTTATAAGCATGTCAAATGATGACATTTGTATTCCTTGATATCTTTTCCATATCATCCTCTAGAGGATGTGCTCAAATGGTGAGTTGGTAAAGGTCTTTAGTGTATTTCTTTACACTGAGATATCTTTCGTGTATATTTTATAACTTATTAAACAAACTAATATAATAACCCATGGGAAATAATTTTTTATTGAGATTCACAACCAATCTATACCATGTCTTGATATTCTACTTGGACCTTTGCACTGTGTCTATTTGGATATTCTCACACCAAAGATATGAATGACGCTTCAACTTCATGCAAGAAAATTTGAATTTGATGGATATTCTACATCTTCATGCTCAAAATAATTCTTGAGACCCATTATCCAATCATTGAGCTCCACTGGCTTCAAACTACAAGAATAACTTAAGGTATCCAATCTATGACTACTCTCAATCATACCAATTACGCATGAAATTTTATATTACGATCCTTTAGCTTGTACATCTTCTTCCTCATTCATGGTTGACATTATTATTACGTGATTTAATCTTCATCATCACTATGATTCTTCATGACAACACCTCTTTAGTATGCTTCATTAAATTTATCTCTCGATGTCGTAGGTTTTACAACTTCTTAAACAAACTGAGCTAGTAATCCGTAAGAAAGAATTTCACCTTGAGATTCACAACTAGCATATGCCATGGCTTGATCTTCTACTTACCTCTTTGCACTTTTCTATTTGGATATGCCTAAACCAAATATATGCATGATTCTTCAACTTCATGCAATAAAATTTGGATATCTTGGGATCTTCCATGTCTTCATACTCAAAATACTTCTTGAGACCCATTATCTAATCAATGAGCTACATTGGTTCCAGATTGCCAGAATGACTCAAGGTATCTAATCTAGACTTAGTCTCAATCCTACTAATCACATGTAAAATTCTACCTAGTTCGTCAAATTTGCATCTTCTTTTTCCTCATCCATAGTTGATATCATTGTGGTGTGATTTCCACTTCATTATCATTATGATCCTCTAAAATAACACCTCAACATTGTGTGAATTCCATGGCCTCCAAATGAGATTTCATAGTATTCATCAATTTAAACAAATCCTATACCTTGGTCTCAACATCCTATTATAATATTCCTCTTGTGTTTCATTGTGTTTCCTCAAAAGAATGAGACCTTTACAACCTTCATACCTTCTATTCAAAAATATCCTTGCTGAAAGAGTTACACAATGATTTTTTCCCCACACTTCCACATGTGGAAAACCACCAATGTTTGCTATGTAAACCTTACACCTTCCACCTAACAATCACCCTTTGTAAGATGTCTGCAACGATTTTATTCCCATTCTCACAAATGTGGAAAATTACTAATATATTCCATAACACACTTCGTAAATAAAGAAAACCTTGTTATGATACCAAATGACATAGATGCGGTTAAGGTGATAAATGAATATCCACTTTATACCAAATAATCCTCAAAATTATATGTGAAAAACATACAAATATGCATTCAATCACTTAGAGAAAAAACACACACACAACAATTTCTAATGATGAACTTGTGTTAAGTCAGATCATTATAATTAACATTCTTATACGTACATTACTCTTCTCTGAGCCTTAATCTCACATCAATATATAAAACTTAGAATAACACTCTTAATATAATTTAAATCCTTAAGGCAACTGAGCTTTGTTTTTATAGGCATACAAGCCATTTCATGCTACATTACTAACTCATAAATTAATAACATTATGAATAAAAGGCCCAAAAAACCCGTCACAAGACTCAACCAACTTATCTGAAGCTTTTACAACTTCCAACCAACATCGTTAAGCTATAATCAGTTCATGAACAAACTTATAGTATTTTGTGGCTTGCCTTAGGCTGGCACAACTTCAATAGACCTTCACAACTACCTTAGTGTTTCATGGCTTCAGTAGTGTTTTGAAGTTTCTCTGTATTCTTTTGAATTCTCCATATGCTTGTACAACGAATTACACATCTCGCATAGTGGGCTTGACCTTACATAATAAACTTGTGTACGATAGTGACCTTGTGGTAATATAGCTATACAAAACACTAACAACACTATATGCAACAAACACTACTATTAACTATTTTTTGTTGATACATGATAGCCTGTGAATTTGGATTCTTGTGCATTATGTAGCTTTACAAAATGGACTAGGGAAGCTATTTATGATATATGTGAACTTAATTCTTGTTGATGTGCTTGAGAGAGTGATGTAGAGATTGAGTGCTTCATTTTGATCTCCTAGGTAGTTTCTATAAATGTGAGGGAAGATGAGCCTTTGAATGGGTAGTGTGAATATGCTTTTATTAGAGATTGTTACAAAAGGTTTTCTAGCTCAATTGACATTAGGTCAACTCCAGGCTTATTTATGAATTTTAAAAAAGTGATTGTTAATAATTAGGAGGATGAATTTTTTAGTTCATGACCAATCCACCCAAATGGATTTGTTTGTTATGGCCGAATTTGTCTTGGAAAGGTGAAAATTACATTTTTCCAATTGGAGATGGAAATAAAATATTTGAAGATGTTTTCTATATTAAGAGAGTAAGTTTTTGACTAGTCAACGATGAGTAACAAACGTGATGTGGTTTCCGTGAGTGCTAATTGAGTAAGATACATGTAGGAACTAGTCATTTAAAAACGTGATGATTAATAGGATGAGATATTTGCATATGATTGGTTGTCAAATGTCATTATTCCAAATTTAGGTATGTACATTTGCCCCCAGATGAAACTAGTAATAAAAAAAATCTTGATTAAAAAAATAACTTATAGTTTAGACCTCCCATAAGAACAACACATGCATGATATTGGAATGAATTTGTTCCCTTATTTTTATTTTTCTCTCCATGTGAACATGTCTTCCACATGTAAAAATGTGTATTACAATCCAACCAAGATGTTTATATGAAATTAGTGAACAAAACAAATTGAAAGTCAAAAACATGAAACATGTACACTTGTTTTCCATGATGTCATATATGCCGTAAGATAAATTAAAACATAATAGAACCATATCAACTGATCTTTTTAAGTGAGTCTTTTTGTAGCAACTATCCCTGCTAAGTGAACCCTTTCTATAGTGATCGAGTTTTCTAAGTGAAACTCTCTCCAACAATTATGTGGCCTAAGTGAAGTCTTTCTATAGAAATTTAACCTGCTAAGCGAAACCATGTAAATGTGATGTAAAATCCATGTAATTTTTTTTATGTAATGTATCAAAATAAATCTGTGCATATCATCATATGGTGTCATATGAAGCACCATATGTAAAATCTACATGAATATGATAGAAAACCCCATAATATCCCCCCTTTTAAGATGAGGGATGTCGCAAATGATCACCTATCTTAAAAGAGAAAGTTTAGTCAAGTAAAATCATGTAAAATCATGTAAGCAACATCAGCAATGATACAAACCAAAATTAATGTACCAACTAACATGGTATGGTGTGTATAATAATAAGATAGAAGAATTTGTAATCAAAAGTATATTATAGATTTCATAAGATAAAAACATTGTAAGTTCAATAATTTGTATCAACAAAGGAGTGAAATTTGTCATAGTAGTGTTCATGAAAGATAAACATTTACGTATAAGTAACATGTAGAATTCATAAAATAAAAATATTGTGAGCCTAATAATGTGCATGCATTATCAAAATAGTGACACATGTCATGAAGTTATTCTAGAATTATTTAGCAATATAGTACAACAATGACGCATTGAGTACATTGATCACAACACACAACTCAACACCTAATGGATCCACAATGACCTAAGAGACGACATGACACAAGATGACATGACATAACCTTTCATAATGAAACATGATTGACAATACATGACAAACTTGGAATATGTTAATAGTGTTAGTTGTTAGTTCATTTGTAAAAAGAAGTGATATAAATCCAAATGTGTAATAAGCAATGATGTAATTATGAAGTATAACAAGAAATGTGCCAAGAACAATGTGTAAGAAACATTGATAATAATCATGAGGTTAAGCAAGCAATGCACCTAGAGCAATGTGTAAGAAACAATGATCATATCAACAAAAATATTAAAAGCCTACATGTAAGAAGTAATTTCAACAAGCAATAATCTTAATGTAACTCAACTGTAGGGTCTAGAACAATAAATAAAATTCAATAATGTGTGTGTATCTATATTTCGTTTATGTCTTCAACTGTTGAGCTAGAACTTGTTACGTTTGAGGAGGCAACACATGAGCATTATTAGTATGAAGCCATACAAGAATAGTATTATTCTTACCAAAAATGATATATTGGGAGATGGTTTCTAGACATATATGGAGATATGTGATTAGATCCATGTGATTATACATGATCAATCATGTAGCAAATGGTAGTGTAGAGAAGTATCGTGTCATGTTGTTATGAGGATTATCTCAAAAGTAGAGAAGGGATGGAGAGGGGAACTCTAGGGGGAGAAGAGGTCGAAGAGGCAGGGGGAACAAATGAAGGAGTGAATATATAGTGAAAAAGTGTATGTTTGAGTGGCCAGTTGAAAGTCCATTTAAGTCATAATTTCATTAACGTCTTATTTCAAATGGAATTTTCATAAAGGAAAAATTCCTTAAAAAAAATATTGATGAGAGAATCTACATATATCATCCTAAGGGATTTGAAGTTTGTGGCTATGAAAATTTTATACTAAAACTAAATACAATGGTGTATGGGTTGAAGCAGGCATCTCGGGTTTGGTAGACCCAAATTGATGAGTGCTTAGCTCAATTGGGTTTTGCTAAAATATATATTCCAAATTCATATTTCATAGAAAATGAATATGAATTACTTGTTTTGGAGCTCTACAAAGATGGATATATAGATCTTCACATCTTGTTTCTTGGTGTAAGGAATAGATAAACGACAAGCTTGACATGAATTGATTACTTAGGCGTTTCACTTTTTTGTTTTACATTTTAAGGTGTGATAACTAAAGGGTGAGATTTTCCTTTGTTGGGGTAGCTATAAAATTAAAAAGTTATTTTAGATGGTTGAAATAAAATTAGCTAGTGCTCTTATTCAGATTGAGGTGTAAATATAATGTCTTATTCTGCATGTTTTATTTATGCCAAGCAACTATCTCAGACTTGGAACACATGAATTGACGATTGCTTAGCTCAATTAGGTTTTTCTAAAACGTCATCTATTCTAGAGATTGTATTTCATGAAAAACAATTAGGAATTGCTTGTTTTCAAGCTCTATTGAGATGGATAGATATTGATAAGTAGCTCTTCACATGTTGTTGCTTGGTGAAGGAGGAGATAAGTCATAAGACTAACATGAATTACGTGGGTATTTTCTACTCCTATTTGGGTTTTAGGATTTGGTAGCTAAAGGGTGAGATTTTCCTTTGCTAAGGTTAGTACACAATTAACATTGGGAAGATATTAAGGTCTACATGTTGATGTATCATAGGGCGGGGATATAGTTGTAATAACATATCCTTAGAAATTTTCAAGGCCCTCACTTGATCATATGACAAAAAATCAGCACTTTCATTCCTTTTTGCTCCCTCTATCTCTCATGGGCTTTTATTTTTGTTGCCTAGATAACCAACCTTTATAAAAAAATTCATCTAATGTTTTCGCAAGGGAAATAATATCAAGAGGTACGTGTGTTAGTTCTCTAAACCCTACAAGTATTTCCTTCAATTTTATCTTGTTTTTGTCAATTTCTACTTAGAGTGCTTAACGATTTTCGTGAATGATTAAAGAGATTTTTGTATCCCTGGGTTGTATACATGTTTTTCTTGATTATGGGTACCTTTCTTAATTTCATTACAAATCGTAGACACAAAATCATGCACTTTGGGGTAATTATCTAGTCCTGATTACACACTACTATTCATATGATTCCTAAGTAAGAAAAGTACTAACTAACCCATGTCCTAGACCATCCTTGCTTCCTTTCTAATGTCACTTTTTGTCTTACAATCTGTCTAGCTTAGTCTGTATTTTCATACCTTGGCATTCTCATCCCAGACGCTAACGCCCAAACAGGACACCAACGTCAGGCGTTGCTGTCCCCTCTGGGCACCCCTGACCTCTTTATACTTTGTTCACATCTTTTGGGTCCTTTCTAGCCGTTTGAACATCTCATCTTTTTGGTAGTTGACATTTTCGGGGTTAATTAAAAAATTAAAGCAAGAGAATCATATAAATATAAATTTATGTGATCATAATAAGGGACCAAGAACTAAGCATTAGCTATCACCACCTAAGGTTTCATCCAAAGGCATTTAAAGAACATTCAAGCATCCATCTAACATCCATTCAAGGGCAAGGGCCTGCATTTTTGCATACACTTCATAAGAGGGAAGTTTATTGTTTCCATGCACACATCTATTTACATCTTTTACATCTAGCTATTTTCTTTTTGTCAAGTGCGACACGAATAAGAGCCACCTAGGGCACGATTCCGCACACACACATAGAACTATATTAAGTCTGAAATGTAGTACACCACTCAGTCGTAAGATCACTTGTTTGACAGTTGAGGAAAGTATGACCCATGATTTTGCATCTTTATTTTTATGATTTGATGTCTCTTTGAGGGTTTTATAGGTCATTGTTTCATTGCAGGTTTCCAGCGACCTCGAAAATCATTGTGCGACCCACTAACAACCAAAAGTGAAGGATAACAAACACCTTGCGACCGGTAAAAGATGGTTTTATGAGCATTTTTTGTAGTCACAGGTGCCCACTACTGGTCTGTAGCGCATGCAGCTGCCTTTGTCCCTTTCTAGGTGCCCTTGTCCAGCATATTCCTCTAGATATGCATTTTTCTGAGCTTCAGTGTAGTAGTCTGTGCTTCAGGTTTTCTAGTTTTCAAACTCTGCGCACCTTCGGGATCTTTATGAATCAGCTAAGTATTTTATCCCTTCTTTGCAACTAGGGTTTCACATTTACTAGCTTAATTTTCTTGAGTTACTTTCTGTACTTAATTGATTAATTATTTATTGCTACAATAGCAATCAAATTAGGCATTTATACTATTCATATTATTCTTAATTATTTTGGTGAAGCCAATGCTTTCATGCTTAGGATCCTCATTTTTCCTCTAACATGTGTCGTAAAATTCCTCGAATTTCTTTTTCTAATTTACTTAAGATGCATCCCAATTGTCAGGTTGTTCTATAAAAAACCTTAGATGCCAGACATCTTCCTAAAGATACATCGCCACAGAAAATAAGTCCTATTTTCGATCATTTTTCTCACGACCCTATCCTTCATGATCCTCCATCTAATCAACCTATATTGGAGTCAATACAATATTTGCATTCTTTATTTTACTATAAATTTCAGGATATGAAATCCACAATCACATCTCTTAAATCTGAAATCCAACAGCTTAAAGATGATTCTCAAGCTCATGATAGTTTTTCCTCTCATGTTCATTCTATGTCTTACACATGTGCTCATATCAGTGAGCCTCAAGTCATACCATTTCCGGAGCCTCTCACCTTTGATCACAATGCTAAGCAATAAGATATTCTTCTGCAACTCATTATTCATCAATTAATCAACTTGTCATCTACTAATTTCTATCTTCCTTATCAACTTGCGAAATTTCAAGGTCTTCCATATTGAAATTATCATTGAATCAATGGACATAACGACAATGATTGCTATGTTTTACAACGAAGAATCAAGCATCTTGAGCGTTAAGGTTTTGTCTCATTCACTGCACAACATTCTGTTACATGGTCGTCTCCACTTGTTACATCTCAATGGGATCCTAAATCTGATTTGTCTATATCTAATGAGCATCATGCTATCACTTCTAATGTTCCTTCTTTGGTCAGTCAAGTGTTTCCTATTCAATCCACTCCACCTCCTCTTAAGAATGGCCCCACTCCTCCAATCAAGTTATCTGTGACATTACCAAGTCAAACTAAGCAATCACCTCTCAATGTTTGTTCTCTATCACCTCCTCCTACTACGTCATCTATAATATTACCAAATCAATTTAAAAAATCCCCTTTAAATCTCAGTTCAACCTGGCCTCCACTTAAGTCTTCCATAACATCATCAAATAAGCCACCATCATGCAAGGTCCCTCCACAATCACCACTTTCGTATCCAATCACTTTTTTCAAGGAAACTACTTCTTACATCAATCCAATCAACATCATCAATTATATCTCCATTGCTTACAGATGTGGGGGGCATCACACTTATTTCCCCCCCTATACCATCTACACACTACTCTAATCACTTCACATCTACTTTCTCACATGCAACATACACATCTTGAAACATGCTCGTATCGTCATTACCTGATGACGAACTCTCGTGCTTTGGTTCACACTTGACTATTGAGGGAATCCTGTACACACTACACACTACACACTACACACTACACACTACACACTACACACTACACACTACACACTACACACTACACACTACACACTACACACTACACACTACACACTACACACTACACACTACACACTACACACTGCACACTACACATATCAGATATTCATTTCCTTCTATGCAACATCTGCTCTATGCATTCATGTCATATATTTTTGACATCCACTTTTACATGTTGTGGTCATTACCCTATGACACACTCTAGCTCCATGGTCCATACTCAATTGCTGAGGGTCTACATCTCAAATAGACCTCACCACACTCAAGCGTTCAACCAATCACTCACTCACTTACACACTCTATGCTTTGCTCATTGATGATAACCTATTTCTTTGCACATAAGTTCAAACCATTTCCCAATAGTGCAATCTTATTTATGGTTCATTCTTGACTGTTGAGGAGGCATGTATAAATAAACCTCATCTCATGCATACACATCCATTTACACTCACTCGGGGGGCAAGCGGCCCTTATCACATTCACTTTGCATTTTATTCTATCTCATCTATCCATGACAAACTACATATCTTTGTGGCATTTAATCTTGCTTACATTTACTTGTTACATGTACACGTTATTACACATGCTAGATAAATATCTTGTATGTAATTTTCTTTATCATACACATACAAGCGTTTACTTTCTTTCTAGTTCTGATCACAGATTCTATAGATCCGTACATGCAACACAAAGTCTTGGTGCAATACCTGTTACCAGTCCCATAGAGGCTCCTGTGGGCATCCACTTTCGTACACTACATGTGCTATTGTTTTATTTTGTTTCATAGCACATTATTATTTGATTGTACACACGTTGACATACTTTTTATCTTTCTAACATGATAACAGGTGCTTCATGTGCAACATTTGTCTTGCAGGTCTATTTACCACCATGGTGGTTTGTTAGATTGTTTGCTCTTGGTTGTCATTATTTGCCACTGTTTGTTGGCTTTTCTCTTTGTCCTTTGTGCACACTGTTCATAATTTAATATTGTTAGTGTGGAATTATATTATATAGATGATAATATAATATTGT
This sequence comes from Taxus chinensis, assembly GCA_019776745.2. NCBI lineage: Eukaryota > Viridiplantae > Streptophyta > Pinopsida > Cupressales > Taxaceae > Taxus > Taxus chinensis. The sequence goes on along the minus strand of CM034157.1, from coordinate 234,396,889 downwards.
AAGAGTTATATTATTTTGTGAGAGTGAATTGTGAGAACAACTCGCGTAGATAGAGTTGTGTGAGAGAATAGAGGGATGCGAGATTCATTAGAGAGATTGTTGGGAGATCTTGGAGATGAGTGTTGACTCCACATTAGTAGGAGATCAACCCACTATATATGTAATAACTCTCTTATGTAAAACTATCCCAAATATATTTTCAAATAGAATATTATTTGCTTCGAATAACAATTGGCACATATATGCCCAATTTAGTTCAAATTAGAAGTACAAATCATTCAATATTGACACAATGCAACATTTACTCCTTATAAACCTTCATTTTATTAGGATCTGTGAAGCAATTGTCCCTCCAACTCACACTTAAATTCCTATATTAAAACCTCTAGAATCCCTTACGCTAAGTTCTTTCATGTACTCAAAATGTATGTCTAGGAGTTTACACACTTGCAGTTCATTCGCTATGTGGGGACTGACACTAAAATGATATACTATCCCATAACAATAGTAACCTTTGACTATCCCAAGGTTATGCATCCAATCTGCATCCCTGGTGGTGCAATTAAGACAAGTATTATGTGCGGCCATCCATGTGGTAACATTCACTTGGAACATGGGAAAAATAATAGCCTTCTATAAAACTTTGCTTCACCCGAGAAGGAATGAATGGTTCAATCTGTGCACGAGATCGTGAAGGTGAAAGCCAAGAGGCAGTCACAGTTTCAGTCCTTCTTATGTCTATTCCCGATCATACTCTACTCATTAAAAAAGATGTATGGGTTGAGAATATAGCAATCTCGAGTGACAATGATTGATGTTGATTGCATTCATGCAGGCACTGCAAATAATTTGGGCCCTCATTATTAGTAAAAACCCAGTCCTCAGTGACGAAGATAAATCTGTGATGAGCAAACCTTGTGTTTGTGAAAAATCTATTACAGTTACTGATTATTAACCTCCTATCTTGTAAGATTATTTGATCAACAAATATTGGAAAATAACACAACTGTAACTTCACAAATACAAACACATAAAAAATACCCAACAAGGTGAACACAATATTTTCGGACAATTGTCCCTGGAAAAACCCCGTAGGGAAAACCAGTACTACAGATGAGAAATATATTAAACTTCAGCAAATCAAGAGATACAAATACTGCTTGCCTCTTACTAGCAGAGCTCCGACAATCTCCTAATCCTCCTGCTGATATTCCTCCACTGCTATCTCCAACGCTATCACTGCGCCCTTGCTAACACTGCAAGACTACTTGCTAACACTGCAAGTTTCTCTAAAAACTTCCTTATTACAAATGACCCAATGACCCCCTTATATACTACTCTCGTTGAAAATCAACGGCCGAGATTAATACAAATGAACGGCTGAGATTAAGACAACTCAATAACCATTAACAACCTTGGTTATGAGGTGTCACCTAAAAGGAGTCAATATTAAATAACAATTGTTTTTATCCTAACAATATTTGTTTGACAAAAACAACTATTTTTCTAAATTCTAGTCCAGAACGAAAAACTGTCCAAACTACCCATAACAAATGCTGCTATATTCAGGTGAGGACAAACAGCTGTCCAAGCTGTCCAAGCTATTAAGATTAACACTCCCTCTTAGTGAGGAAGCTATTCTGCATGACACCCAACATCTCTCTGAAGAAGATAAATTTTGCCTTCCCCAATGCCTTTGTCAGAATGTCTGCTACCTGCTGATCTGTAGGTACAAACTGTAGCTTAACAACCCCGCACTGTACACAATCTCTGATGAAGTGATACTTGATGTCTATATGTTTTGACCTATCATGAAACACTGGATTCTCAGTCAACTTGATGCAACTCTGATTGTCGCAGTGTATCACAGTAGTCTCAACCTTCTGACCAAACAAAGCTACTAGCAACTTCCGAAGCCATATAGCTTCACATGTTGCCATGCTAGCTGCTATGTACTCTGACTCTGCTGAACTCAGAGCCACAGACTTCTGCTTCCTGCTGAACCAAGATACAACTCCTGATCCCAGACTGAAACAACACCCTGAAGTGCTCCTCTTGTCCATTGTACTACCTGCCCAATCTGCGTTAGTATAGCCCATCAACCTGATTCCTTCACCTCGAGCATATCTAATTCCATACTCTATTGTACCACGTAAATAACGCAGCACATGCTTTGCCGCAGTCCAATGCACTCTCTTTGGCTCAACCATGAACTGACTAAGAGAGTTAACTGCAAAAGCTATATCTGGCCTGGTATTGACCAAATACATGAGAGAAACCAATCAACTGCTTATATAAGGTGCGATCTACATCCTTCTACCTGGATGTGTCTACCTTCCTCCAATTCATGATCATGGGTGTAGACATGGCTTTGCAATCTTCCATCCTGAACCTTTTCAAGATTTCCATGCAATATTTCCTTTGCCCAAGGAAAATCTCTCCATTTTTCTACAATACCTCCATGCCTAGAAAGTAGTGCATAAGTCCTTGCAAATCCTTCATCTCGAACTCCGCTGCAATATCCCTCTTGCATTATTCTATGAGCCCCAGTGAACCTGTAAGAAACAAGTCATCTACATATAGGACCAAGAATGAGAATCTCACCTCCAACTACTAAGTAGTAGAGATTAGCATCTGCCTCACTCTTCACAAAGCCCATTTCCTGCAAGTAACTATCAATGCACTCATACCACGCTCTGGGAGCCTGCTTGAGTTCGTACAATGCTCTCTTCAATCTACACACGTGGGTCTCTTTGCTATGTGCTACAGAGCCTTCTGGTTGTTCTATGTATACCTCCTCTTTCAACTCACCATTAAGAAACGTTATCTTGACATCCATTTGATGGATCTGCCATCCCATCTATGCTGAAATTGAGATTACAGCTCATATAAAAGTATACCTGGAAACTGGAGCAAATGTCTCCTCATAGTCTATTCCCTCTTTCTGAGAGAACCCCTTTGCCATGAACCTTGCCTTATATTTCTCGATGCTACCATCTGCACCATGCTTGATCTTATAGATCCAACGTGATCCAACCAGTGTCCTATTTGTTGGTCTAGGCACTACCTCCCACACATCATTCTACATAATTGAAGTATACTCCTCAACCATTGCTTCTTGCCACACTTGATGTTGTGCAGCCTCCTGATAGCTAGAAGGTTCACTATCTACCAACATACTAACTAATGCAACATAGTCATCATACCTGGCTGGTGGTTTCCGTTGTCTATCACTCATCCTAGGAGTACCCACTAACTCCTGAGTATTCTTCTATGTCTGTTGAACCTCACGGTTCTTGCTGCCAACTATAGAGGATGAAATATCAATCTCCATGTCTTCTTGATGCATCTCTTCTTGCACATGTTTCTCCATACTTTGAAAACTCTCTCCTCCTGAGTCTATGCTTGTACTAGTAACTGTACTTGAGCTTTGCTGCCCTTGACTCGATTGAGTGATCCTTGGAGCTTCTGTTGGCTACTCACTTTGATCATCTATTGGAAAATCTCTAGACCTTCTAAATTCCTTGTCCTCCATGAACTTGACATCATGTCGAACAATAATCCTCCTGGTCTCCGGAATGAATATTTGATATGCCTTTGAGGTTTCACTGTACCCCACAAAGTACCCTCTCTCCGCAGTCTGATCTAACTGGGTACGTGCATCCTTAGGAATGTGACAATATGCCAAACTCCCAAAGATCCTAAAGTGACTGACATCTGGCTTCTTCCCAGTGAATGCTTCCTCTGGTGTCATCTTCCCTAGTACCTTATGTGGAACTCTATTATGTATGTATACTGCTGTACTGCATGCCTCTGCCCACAGATAATGGGGTATATCCTGGTCATGCAACATAGCCCTTGATGCCTTTGTTATAGACCGATTCTTCCTCTCAGTAACTCCATTCTGTTGCGGATTGTAAGGAACAGTTCACTCTCTCTTGATTCCTTCTCTGGTACAGAACTCCTGGAACTCATTGCTTTTGTACTCGCCTCCATTGTCTGACCAAAGAAATTTTATTTACCTTCCTGTCGAATTCTCTACAAGAGCTTTGAACTCTTGGAAGCGACTGAAAACCTCATCCTTGGTATTCAAGAAGTATATCCATGTCTTCCTGGAGAAATCATCAATAAAAGTAACAAAGTACTCATACCCTCTAAGAGACTTCATCGACATTGGTCCACATACATCTGAATGTACTAGATCAAGAATGCCCTTAGATCTGGTGTCACTCCTTGGAAAAGATGCTTTAGTAAACTTCCCCAACACGCATCCCTTACATACATCATCGTGCTCTGTGCTCACCTCAGGAACACCTATCACTGTCTCATGAAGTAATTTAAGGGCTCCATGATGGATATGGCCCATCCTTCTATGCCATAGCTCTCCCTAATCTCTAAGATTACTGTTGCTCATGAGTTCCTTAGGAATATCAAACTGCAGCCTATAAAGCCGACCGCTCCTAACTCCAATAGCTATGGGTGATTTCCAATCCTTGTGCTTGATCAACACATGTGCCCCTCTAAAGAGTACATTGTACCCTTTGTCCTGAAGGACAGATACAAAAATCAAATTCATCCCTAAGCCTGGAAAATGCAACACATCATGAAGGGGAATCATCTTACCACTCTCCCTCTGAAACTGAACAGTCCCTTTCCCAACTGAGTTGAGTTTGGACATGTTCCCCATAGAAATCTGGATTCTGGTGCTCTCTTCCTTATAACTAGAGAAGTATTCTCTAACTCATGTCATATGATATGACGCCCCACTATCTATGTACCAAACACTCTGTGAGGTTGAGCTAACCATACATGCTATGAGTGCAAACTCATCTTCCATTCTACTAGAGAACTCATCTGCACTTGCTGAAGCCGCAACTTGCTTCTTGCCTTTCTTTTCATTCTTCTTCCTTTCTGGGAAATTGCTGACATAGTGGCCAAACTCGTGACAGCCATAGCACTTGATCTTCGAAGAATCTTTCTTCTTCTTTTCACCTTGTGAATTTGATCCTTTACTAGACCCCTTCTTTGCTTTCCCTTTACCCGCTAGGGCAACATTTTCCTGTTCCACCTCACTTTTCTGACTCTTATTGTTGGCTCCATTGACAAGACTTAGTCTAAGCTCCTCCTGAGTGAAATCACTAAATAGTTGATCCCAACTCGGAAAGGTGTCTCATCCATTGATGACTTGAACAAAGACATCCCACTACTTAGTAAACCCATTTAGGGCTATTCTCACTAGCTCGTCATCATTTGGCTTGTCTTCAACAGCTGCCAATTCATCCTTGACAAGTCTAAGTCTGGTGAGGTAACTTGTGACATCTTCTCCCTTATTCATCCGGGTATTCCTCAACTTTTCTCTGAGAATCAACTTCCGGTTAGTGGTAGCATTCTGGTACAGATTCATAATGGCATCCCACATCATCTTCGCTGTATCTAACTTTGCAATATGCGGAACAATATGATCCTTGACACCATCAAGAATCAACCTCCTCACCTTGGCATCTTCCTTCTTATATGCTAAGAGTTGTGTTGCATCTATAGGTAAAGGTACAATAGTGGTCACATATTCGTTGATACCATTCTCTTCCAACAATAAAGAAATTCTGGCTTTCTAGACACCAAAATTCGAGGCTCCATTCAATTTGTCCTGATCTCTTAAACCTGCTGCGGTCATCTTAAAAGAAAATAATAATAATAATTTGTCCACTCAAAATTCCCCTGCTTTTGAGAAGTTGAAAATTGAAAATTTTTGAAGTTAAATGTCTTTTCTGTTGTCCTGGTAATGTGAAAAGTCAAGAAATTGGAAAAATCTACGTTTTTGGGTCATTTTGTGTGATTTTCGGGCCTGTCGGACATTTTTGTCCCAAGTGTCCCAAGTTCATTCGGGCTCTCTGTTCCCCGATCGGCCGCTTTACCCGAAGTCCGTTTCTTTCGGGCCCGTCGGAACTTTTTGTCCCAAGTGTCCCAAGTTCACCCGGACTCATTGTTCCCTTTTCGTCTGATTCGGCCGAATCGCGTACTCCACGTACTTTCATCCCTCATGTCCCAGAAGCATTTGTGCATACTTTTCCCGCATCGCCCGTATCGGCCGAATCGCGCTTTCGCGTCCCGCGTGTCCCAAATGAACCAAAGGCCATTCGAGCTAATTTTTCCCGCTCTTCACAAATATCTTGCTTTCCAAGTTGGTAGGTGTGTATTTAATGCACATTAATTGTCTTTCTCTCTCCCAAACGGCTATATAATGAACTGCCCCTTATGCATTTTGCACACTGCTTTCTTGCTATCCTTTGCTCATACCTTTGCGATCAAGATTTCTGCGCGCATACTCATTTCCCCTGCAATTTCATCCCGAGTCCAGATTGCAACCTTGGCTCTTCAAATTGCTATCAAAATGAAGATTAAATTCCAAGGCCAGGAGCAAGTCTCACCGCTCGAGTCTGTCGTTCCCGATATCGGGGACAGTGAGGTTCGCCACCTCGACTTTGGAGATTTTTGGGCAAGAATGACAGACGTGAACCCTTCACCTATGGCACAGATGATTCATGACAGTGGTTTGGCATTCACCGGTGGTTTCCCTATCTCGGTGCAATGCGCAGATACAGTGCTCTCCTGCGGTGCTCATTTCAACCCTGACTCGAGTGAGCTGACGAATGTGCATGGGGAACTCATCGCCAAACTTGACGCTGCCGCCATTGGCGCTGCCCTAAGAATTCCAGAGATGGACAATGCTATAGTAATTTCTCAGAACCAGGCACAAGCCCTTTTCGATCAGGACAGTGAGAAATATAAGGCGCGGGTGGCGAAGTCCTGGCTTAAAAACCCTAAAAAGGGGGCATCTCGTCTATCCAAGGTTCTTTTCCGTGCAGATTTCAATGAGGAATTGTCAGATTTTATAATCCTACTGGCTCGGGTCATGGGCTTACCCTCTACCAATGAGTTTCATTTCTGGATGTGCCCACTCATCAATATGGTGTGCGAAGGAACTCAGAATATCAATTGGGCAGAGATCATCAGTATGAACCTAGCAGAGCAGCTGTCCAATGTACAACAAACAAAGAAATTTTACATGACTTCATACTTGATGTATACTCTGGCAGCATCAAGGCAATGGTTTGGCTTCTCATACATTGATGCTCATAAGGGTGACCCCGTATATGCCTACTGCCCTCAGTTCACCTTGGAAACTAGCAATCGCAACTTTCAGAAGGGTGAATGATGCTTTCACCATGTACATTGTCAGGCTTCTGGAGAGCGACACAGCGAGGAGATTTTCTGATGAAGCTATGAATCTGATATCGCACTACGGTGCCTACTTCATCCAATTTAGAAAATTTTCCTATATAAGGCTTGCAGGCTATGAGAGCACTCCTCTCAAGCTTCCTATGTTCTGCAATGATAAAATGGCCTTGATAGAGGTATGCAGGCAGCTGGACAAGTTGCACAGAACCTGCAGGGATAAGAAAATTACTGGCTTGCACTTCCCCATCACTTTGGGAAACTACACCTGCAAAACAGCCCTAGATGCTCAAAACATAGAAAGAGCCCTGGCTCCCATCACTGTCCATTTCTTCAGGCCAAGAACCTGTTTTGACTTGAAGAAATTTATTGAGCAGAACATTAAGATCACTTATCATCATAGGGCAGACACAGAAGATTATTGGGCTGACTGTGCTGATGATTTTGAGGCAAGGAGGAGACACTATGGCAGATTTTCTCTTCAATTAATTCAAGAGCTTAACCTGTACCAAGTTCCTGAAGGGCTCCAGGATGATAATTCTGACCTGTACTCATATGAGTATGACAACGTGGTCAAACACACTCCCTTGGAGGATTTGGATTGGTTCAAAAAGGAGAAGGATGATCTGGCAGAAATCCTAGCTCCCGTCTTGGTAAGAACCAAAATCTGGTTTGACAGGAGAGTTCGCGAACTTAGAAGGCACTCAGGGGAATCCTCCTCCAAGGATACTACAACACCAAGAAGGGATGCATTGACACCCAGTTCAGAAACACCTGTGCAGACCCCTCCTGCCTCGTCAACTCAAGGTCCCACAGTCTCCACTCCTTCCTCATCCACCCAAGTATATAAGAAGAAAGTCAAGGAGGTTAAGAAGGAACCTATTGAAGAAGAGCCTACAATGAAGCATTCTGAATTGCCCTCAGGTCCAGAGAACATCATTGTTCTCAGTGAAAGTGAAGAGAGTGAAGTGCCAGCTCCCATGAGTGCCCCTGAAGCCCCAATAGATAAGGACAAAGAAGTCCAGAGCACTGAACTTCCAAGCACCGTTGATTCCTCTGCACCAGGAGTCCCGAGTGCCCCACTCATATCTCAACTAGAGGCAACAACAGTGCAAACCTTGGGTGCCATGAGTTCTCTGTCTCTTGGCCCTCTTGCCCCACCTTCTTCTTCCTCCTCCTCTTTTGCATGGGTGCAGCCTCTTGTTGATAGTAGGAAGAGAAAGTCTTCCTCCCGGATCTCAGGACCCAATTTTGATGTTGTGGCGGCCTTATTAGGTACTACTCCTCCTACTCCCGCTAAGAAAGCCAGAACTACCTCCAGGATAGTATCTGATGCTCAGGGCCAACAATTCTTGGAGATAGCCAGGCCCAAAGTGGACAAACCAAAACATGATTTGCAAGCATCTGATCTGAGCTCTCAAGAATTCCCATGGGAGAGTCCACCCCTGAAGGTGAAATCCACAATCTTCAGGAAACAGTCACCAGAGTCATTGGGAGGGTAGAGAAAGGGCAACAAACCATAGAGCAGTTGGAGGAGTAGACCCAAATTCTTACAAGTTTCATCAAGTCCCTGCTATCCAAGGATAAAGTTTTGGATCCTACCCCACTGACTACTCTTCCACCACCTGTGATTCTCAGCCAAGATGAGGTGCAGAGTATCAAAGATATACACAAGTATTCCATCTATGGAAGGGCTATGGAGGCCATGGTGGATGACATGCTCATTGCAGGATTGAATTTCATTGGTGAAGCCTTCAAACTCAATGAGAAGGTGAATAATTTGTAGTAGAAACTTTCCTCCACTATTGGGAACATAGATAAAGAACTCAAACTTTGGAGTAGTTGTATAGTAGATCTTCACCTTATGGGACAAACTGATGAAAATATTTTAATGGCAAGTAAGGTCTTCGATGATGCAAAGGATAACTTGTCAAAATCATGGGTATACAGCGTGGAATGGAAAATCAAGGTGTTGGAGGAAGCTTTAGGAGAGTTAAGAAATAGCTGGCAGAAGGGTGAGGCCTTCAAGACTTTGGTTGTATCTGCCTTTAAAGATATACATTGCCATCTTCATGATGAGACTTCCGGTGTGCCCTTCTCTTTACAAGAAATCAAAGCTCAATTCAGAGCTTTTGTCAAAGGTAATCTGTTCAAGGAGGATTCTATCTCCAAAGAAAAGATGAAGGAGATCTGCTCTCTCCAATCTGCTATAGAAGAAGCAAATAAAGATTATCATACTCATGTCGAATTCGACAAAGAGATGGAGAAGTGCCTCAGGATTTTGGACCCAGTCCACTGCCAACACATCAGTCCCACGAGGCAGAGACATAGCAGAAGCATTGAAAAGATTTAGACAATGGATCCTAAAATCAGTGGGTCCCTCCCAATCATGAACGCTTGTCTTCTTCTCATGATTCTTCTCTTTTCTTCCTTCTTCATCTCGAATTTATTGTAATTAGTTGGGGTATTGCGATTAGCAGCCCTTTAACTAAACATTAGTTAAAAGAAGTAGTTACCAAGAGTAACTAATTTGTAAACTATATAATGGCCTCTCCTCGCCATTTTTGAGGGGGGAACTTGGCTTATCTTTGAAAGTGTAAAGAAATCATAAAGAAATCAATACAAAAGGATTTTCATTCTTTGTCTATCTGATTCTTTTTATTCGCAAGCTATTCCATTAAATCTTGTTAGATCATTTGTCTGCATTATGTTGAGAAGCTTTGTATTCTTGTAGATGTTATTCATAGAACTTTGTGTCTCTTCAAATTTCATCTTATTAATGTGATACAAATGATCTTATTCCAATTCACTGTACCCTCGCATGCATAAGGAATTATTCTGTCATCTATAATTCTGAATGGTGCCTTTCTGCTCGTTTCCACATTTTCATTCCTCTGTCCTTTTGTGATTGATGATCTATTTAGGAAACACTTTCATGATATCCAAGTTCCATAGTGAAACCATGCTTTGTATATGTGTAAATAGGTTCGTTTCTGAATAAGGGAACCTCTCCCATTAAAGAGGAGGGACTTCTTGTCCCCTGACTGTTGCTCTTCTTAAAGTTCCTTTTCGACGACCAACAGTTTTTGGCGACTCCGCTGGGGAATCGTATTCCAGTTCCATAATCATTTATCGATCATCTTTTGATCTGGCGACTCCACGTTTTACTCGAGGGAGAAGGGCCCTTGGTATTGAAGATTCTCAGTTTCAGCTTTTGGAACAGCAGGGTTTTCCTTTCCCTTCCGCAAGAAGAAATATAAGAGCTCGTTCAACAAGCACTCCTCCTGTCAAAGATATAATCCCTACGGGTGGTATTCCTTCAGAGAAAATCAGTCCTAATCTCTGAGCTCTGATTCTTGCTGGTGTTTCAGTTCCTCTTCAAGCCATTTTTCCAAGAATGGCGGTACCATTGCCTTGGGGCCATCGTGTTGGGCCTCTTGCCCTTCCTCAGCCTTTGCATGAGTTACCCAGAGGTAATCGGAAGAACTTTCCTAAATTCAAGGGTGATGGCAAGGTACATCCTGATGAACACATCGCGGCCTTCATAGTTGCATGTGGAGTTCTGGGAGTTGAACATGAAGACGTCTCCGTAAGGATTTTTGTTGAGACTTTACAAGATAATGCTGCTGATTGGTTCTATCACCTTCCGGCCGGAGCTATCACTAGCTGGAACACAATGAGAACTAGGTTTGAAAACCGTTTCAAACCGGCGGAAGACGTGCATGCTTTGCTAGCCCAAATTTCTCAAATAAAGAAGGAATCACAAGAGCCCATGAGAGAATTTGTGGCTCGATTCAACAGGTTAATTAACAAAATTCCACCAGACACTCAACCTGTAGATCAAATCCAAAAGTGCTTCTTCCTAAATGCCCAATTGCCTGAAGTTAGTTATGCATTGAGAAGGGCTAATCTTGCAACATTGGCCGAGGATCAAACTCTTGCTGTTAGTGTTGAAGATGATTTAATCATGTCAGGAAAGTTGAGGAGAGACCCTTCTAGATCTAAGTCTTCTTCTTCCTCCTCTTCCACTCCTGGACCTAATACTGATCCATTGGTACAAAAACTTGCAAATGATCTCATCGCCATTAAGAAACAATTGGCTCAGCATGCTCCATATGCAGACGTTCCAAGGAGGAATTTTCAGCCCAGAAATCATTTGCCTGCTTCTCAAACAAGGCTAGCACTTGAAGGACCTCCTATTAAAGTCCCTGTCAATGCAACCTGTGAAGTTGAAGAACCAGAGGATGAGGAGGTTACTTAAGATTGTGAAGAATTTGTTGAAGAGGTTGATGATGGAACGGAAGAACATGAGGGATCTCGAGTTAATTTCTTCACCACTGAAGGCGTTGATGAAGGAGATGATTATGATGAAGTAGTAGCAGACATGAATAGTGAATCATACGCTGTCATGACTCGAGAGCAGACAAATCAGAGGGAGAAAGTGATGCAGCCCACCAAAAAATCTAAGGAGCAGCCGACAACTATCCCTGTAATTGCAAAAAGAGGATCTCCTATCCCCATTTCATCCACACCAAAGGTGAGTCCTGTCAATTCTGCTACTAAAGTTACTTCTTTTTCTCCTAAAACTGATAAGCCTAGGATCCCAAGTGATGATAGCCCATTCACTTCTGGGTCTTTCGATATTATTGATCACCTGAAAAAGACCAAGGTTCAAATCTCAGAGGCTGAATATTATCAAACCCATCCCAAGGCTTTTGCTAAAATGATTCACTTTGTCAATTCTCATTCTAAAACTACCTCTAAAGGCCTTTTACCCACTCCATCTTCTGCACCACAACCCAATCTGGTAGCCGCTGTCACCTCACCCAATGACAAAATCAAACCATTCTATGTGACACTCCTTATAGCCGGCCATAGGCTCAGTAATTGCGTCATAGACTCAGGGGCATCAGACAATGTAATGCCTGCCAAAGTAGCTCATGCCTTAGGCCTAACTCTCACATGCACTTACGGGTCTTGTTATTCCATGGAGAGTAAGGAAGTGCCCCTGGTCGGAAGAATTAAAGATGCACAAGTAGCTTTTGCTACTTTTCCTGAGAAGAAAGTTTTGGCTACTATCCTAGTAGCAGACATTCCTCCTTCATATGGGATGCTGCTAAGTAGGAACTTCTGTAAGGATGTGGGTGGAGAAATTCAAATGGATTGGTCACATGCCCTCATACCTGTTAATGGGAAAATGAAGAAGTTGCTGCCTGAGAAGCAGTCTGAGTATATTGTACAAAAAATAGATGATCCCAAAGCACAAATACTCTATGAGGATATGGGGCATGGAAACTACATGATTATGTCTCCAGAAGAAATCCAACTCCCCAAAGTGTCACCTAAGGATCCTAATGGTGTTTGGATATTAGAGTTTGATGGAAGTTGTTCTTCAGCTGGTTCTAGAGCTGGTGTAATATTGGTGTCGCCTGAAGGAAGCATTCATCCTTTCTCATTCAAGTTGCAATTTGAAAATACCAATAATACAGCAGAATATGAAGCTCTCATTCTTGGACTCCAGGTAGCAAAAGAACAAGGTGTGAAGAATCTTCTAGCTCGTGGAGATGCGGAGTTGATTGTCAAGCAAGTTAGAAACCTCTTCCAGGTAAAGAATAGAAGGTTGAAACATTACAGGAATCAGGTTTGGGACTCTATTGAATTTCTTGACCCTTCTCCATCGAAGCAGTGCCTAGGGAGGAGAATACCAGGGCTGATTCACTAGCAGTCTCAGGGTCATTGCTTATACCTCATCCTGACTTCTCTCAAGATAAGTTTACCATTGAGATGATCCATAGACCCAGTGTACCTGATAATACAAGTAACTGGCAAGTTTTCAATGATGATCAACACTTGCTTTCTTTCTTAGAACTCAAGGATAATTTTGAACAGTTGTACTTTGAAGGAAGTGATAATTTGCCTCGTGAAAGTGTGCCCTTTAACGAAGAAGCCGTCAAAGAAGAAGAGGCAGATCAAGATGGATGTATCAAACTCAAAGGAAACAAGATTCCAAAAGGATTGGTGAGTTTAGAAGAACTGTTTGACAAACATGATAGGTATGTAAAGTTTAAAGCTTCTACTGGACCTCAACAATCAGCTGAATATGACAAAATTAATATTGGGAGTTCTACTGACCCTAAACTCGTGAACATTGGAAAATGTTGTACACCAGATGAGAGGAAGAAGGTAATTAATCTTTTAAAGAAGTATAAAGATGTCCTTGCTTATTCCTATGAAGATTTAAAAGCCTTTCAACCAAAGGAGATGCAGCATTTTATCCCTCTCAAACCTGGAATTAAGCCTTTCAAATAGAAACAGAGGCAATACAATCCTAAGATAGCTGACACCATTTTTCAGGAAATACAAAAGTTATTAAAAGCCAAAATCATTTTTCCTATTCACCATTCAACATGGATTGCCAATATTGTGCCTGTTAGAAAGAAAAATGGTGAGATCCACATCTGTGTCGATTTTAGGAATCTGAATCAAGCTTCTTTAAAGGACAACTATCCTTTACCCATGATGGATCAAAAATCTTGCAAGCAGTAATGGGATCCGAAATGTTGTCTATGCTTGATGGCTTCTCAGGATATAATCAGGTAGAAGTTAATACCGCAGATCAACACAAAATGGATTTCACTACCCCTTGGGGTACCTTTGCTTACAAAAGGATGCCTTTTGGGCTCATTAATGCTGGTGCCACTTTTCAAAGGGCTATGGACTTGGCCTTTGGAAGTTTGAAAGGGAAATGTATTGTCGTATACCTTGATGACTTGACTGTATTTTCTAAAACAAGGGCAGATCATTTTCAACATCTAGAAACATTTCTTCTGAAATGTAGAGAACATGGGATCTCCTTAAATCCTAAGAAATCTGTTTTTTGTGTCACAGAGGGGAAATTATTGGGGCATATCATTGTCTCCAAATATGGTATAAAAATTGATCCTGAGTGAGTTCAAGCTATTCAGCAAATTCCTCTTCCAACCAGCAAAAAGGGAGTGCACTCTTTCTTTGGTAAGATTAAATTTTTGAGAAGATTCATCCCTATTTTACAGAACTAACTTTGAATATCTCTCAAATGATGAAAGGAAAACCCAAAATTTGGTTGGACTTCTGAAAAGATTTTCGATTAAATAGCTTCATTGCTAAAACTCCCCATATTAGCATGTCCGATTTCAACAAAGATTTGGTATCTATTGCTATGCACATCTAGAGCTCCCTGGCTACTTTTAACTCAAAAATATTCTAATGATCCTGAACTCCATTTCATTTTGAGCTAAATTCTAAAAAATCATGAATAAGTACAGATATTGGAGAAACATGCTTTTGTAGTGGTTAAAGCCACACAGATTTTATACAAGTGAGTTGTGCACCCAACATTTTTCCAAATAAGAATGCAAAATGCGTGGCTTCAATCTCACATCATGTTACACCATTTTAGTAGAAACTCTTACTGACGGACGAGGATAGACATGGCATGTCATCACCAATCCGGCACTATGATAATTCTTCACCGGGAACTCCTCGTGCTATGATTATTTACTAATGCACAACCTTTAGTTTGGTGGATGTAATCTGGAAACAAAACAACAACATAACACAAGAATACCATCGACTATGATAAGACAGAATGATGACAAATCTGAAATATCAAAGTAAATTATAATATTAACATGAAATTGTTACAATCTCACCCATGAGGTACTTCAAGTGTTATTGACTTCACTTGCCTTTCACCAAGACTATGGGAGAAACTTTACAATTACACCTCTTGATGGCTTCTTCAACACACCTTTAACTGATGGCTTCCTTCGCACACTTCCTACAATATTTCTCACTACTTCTTCTATGCTAAATGAGGGGGGTGGCCTCTCTATTTATAGAACTTCCAGGCTTATCCATCTTATCTCTAAGATAGGATAAGAAATCCACTCTGACGAATCATATTCCATACCTTAACTCTTATCTGTACATGTAAGCTTATCTTTTAAGATAAGATAAACCTTATCATTTTACATGGGTTCCACATTTTTAGACTTTTTACAAATAAAATACACAAAATATTTATGACCTCACTCCTTGTCCTTATTACCAATATAATATTTCTAATTCCTAATCATGTAGACCCTACTTCTCTAATTACCCAAACTTTGACATTTTAACATTACCGGACCACTTACGACAAATATTTACTTTTTACAACATTCCTATTGTACTTTGACTGTTACCGTACTCCACATTATTGGCGGCACCGTACTGACGGCGCCGTTATCTTCTATCAGACGCTACTACTAATTATACTTAACAACATCCTATTCCTAATACATACATTAATGAAATAGAAATTACGGAGGAAAATTTTAGTGTCGACATCTTCCCCCTTCCTAGCTTCTACTCCGTCCTCGGAGTAGACTATTCTGGTGCTTGGAAAATCTTCAACTTGTCGTGGTTGACCCATTTCGTAATGGGAGTGCCATCCAATTCCTCCAGTCGGTACGTACCATTTTCATGCACAGCTACTATTTTGTAGGGCCCCATCCATTTTGGAAGAAATTTTCTCTGTCTTCTTTTTTTGTATCTGGAATCATATACTAGAACCAAGTCATTCACATGAAATGGAGACCACCGGATCTTTTGATCAAAGTATTCCTTCTGCTTCATTTTCTTCTTATGGCTTGTATCCTTTGCTATTTCCCTCATTTCCTCTAGCAAATGAAGATGTACCAACCTTTCTTTTACTGAATCACTTTCATCCATCCTTTCATTTTTCATAACTCTCACAGTGGGAATATCAAACTCAATAGGAAGAACTGGATCAATGCCATAGGCCAACTGAAATGGGGAGTATCCTGTTGCTGACTTTGATGTTGCCCTATATGCCCACAATGCTGCATGAATCCTTTTATCCCATTTATGTACCTGCAAGGCTGCATCTTTTGCTAGAATTTGACACAACACAAAATTTGTTCGTTCCACCTGTCCATTTGTGCTTGGCTTGTATGTTGTTGCCTTCCTGTGCTTAATAGAAAACTTATTGACTAGGGCTTCTACCACCTCATTAATGAAGTGGCTTCCTTGATCTGTTACAATTTCTAATGGACAACCAAATCTGGTGACAATGCGTTCATATATGAACCTTGCCACTTCATCCATGGAAGCTGTTTTCAATGGCCTAGCTTCAACCCACTTGGTTAAATAATCTGTGGCAACTACAATATACTTATTTTGGCGTGATGTAGTTGGAAGTGGACCTACAATGTCTATTCCCCACTTTTCAAAGGGACCAAGTGGAAGAATAGGACATAATGGAGCTGATGAAGTCTTACGGTTACCATGTGTTTGACAAATATCACATGTCTTACAATAATTATAACAATCTTTAAAAAGAGTGGGCCAGTGATAACCTGCATCCAAGATCCTTCTTGCTGTAAGTTGTCCAGAGAAGTGCCCTCCACATGTACCATTGTGGAATTCTTCTAGCAGTTCCTTCCCTTGATCACGTCCAACTGCCCTCTTGTACTGTCCATCAGGTCCTATTCGAAATAATACTCCATGCAGAATAGAATATGGACGACTGGCTTGAGTAATCTTTCTCTTAGTCTTTGCATTGGCACCATCAGGAAACTTGAATTCATTCAGATAATTCCAAATATCTATGTATTCACTAGGGATTGTGTCAAGGGATAACAATGCTGCATCGGGGAAATCATCATCATCACAAGATGATCCTAAACCATCATAGGCTCGAGAGAGTGCATCTGCATTGACATGCTTCTTTCCTGGCCTATCTATAATATCAAATTCAAATTCTTGTAGCAAAATTATCCATCTTGCTATCCTCCCTGATGGGTTAGGCTTATTTACAATATATTTTAGAGCCTGATGATCTGTTACAACTAGAAATTTTTGCCCTAGCAAGTAATTTCTAAACTTCTTTACAGCAAAAATGATAGCCAGAGCCTCTTTTTCAGTTACAGTATAATTTACCTCAGCACTGCTCATTTGTCTGCTCCCAAAGTAAATTGGATGTTCATTCCCATTTTCATCCTTTTGGCTCAAAGTACTTCCTAGTGCTGCATCTGAGGCATCAGTGTACACAATGAATGGCTTGCTCCAATCTGGATTCTTCAAAACAGGTGAAGACACCAGGGCTTCCTTCAGTTGTCCAAAAGCTTCATGCGCCTTATTTCCTGGTTCATAAGTAACATCCTTCTTCAAGAACTGGGTTAGTGGCTGTGCAATCTTTGAGAAATTCTTGATGAACCTTCTATAGTAACCCACATGGCCTAAAAATGATCTCAACTTACTTCTATTCATAGGAAATGGTAAATCTTTGATTTTTGAAACTTTATCAGGATCAGTACCAATACCATCTCTGGATACAACATGCCCTAACAAAACGCCTTTAGAACATCCAAAGACACACTTTGTAGGGTTTAGTGAGGCTTGTGCTTCATCTAACCTTTGAAATGCTGTCTCCATCTGGTGCAGGTGGTCCAACTTGCTCCCATAGATGCAAAAATCATCCAGAAATACTCTGATGAAGGTCCCAATGTAGGGTTCGAACACCCTATTCATCAAACGCTGGAATGTTGCTGGAGCATTACACAACCCAAAAGGCATAACTCTATAAGCAAACGTTCCCCAAGGAGTGGTGAACGTGGTCTTCAGCTGATCTTTCTCTGCTATACGAACTTGGTTGTAGCCGCTATATCCATCAGCAAAACTATAGCACTCCTGGCCAGCTACTTCGTCCAAGATCTGATCTGAAAATGGAAGAGGGTAATGATCCTTCTTTGTTGCCTTATTGAGCTTCCTGTAATCAACACAAATGCGTAGCTTCCCATTCTTTTTTATTGAGATCACAATGGGAGAAACCCATTCTGAATTCTCCACAGCAAATATGAATCCTGCATCAAGCAACTTATCTATTTCTTCTTTTACAGTCTTGGAAAAATTAGGATTCATTCTATATGGCATTTGCTTTATGGGCTTAGCACCATCTACCAGCTCAATAGAATGTTCTACCCAACTTACTTGACGGAGTTCCTTGTAATCAAAAGTGAATAGGTGTATGTACCTTCGAAAGAGCTGGAGGTAGGATTCCTTCTCACTCTCCATCACAGCATCACCAATCTTTATTTGTTGGAGACGATCATCAACTTCTTCTTCAGATAATTTTATGGGGTCATGAGTTGGTGTGACTGGAAGGATATCCATGACTGAAACATCAACCTCACTTTCTTCATCTTCAGTGTCCACTTCACTGGTACTAGAGTAATCAGAGGATGTCCAATCATCAGTTTCATCACTTGAATCCACAGGTTCTGCCTTATGATGTCGAGGGATCACGTTTATCTTCACCCTCTCTCTACCACGTCCAAGTGTCATGAAACCTTCATTCCAGTAGTTTCTTGCATGAACTCTCCTTAGCCATGGTCTTCCCAGCAGCATTGGGTACGCAACAGTACCATTTTTCATCACCTGAAAGTCTACCACACATACAACACCCATAACAGATATTGCCACATTTGAAACTACACCTTCTGGTTTAGTTTTTCCCTTATTTAATGACCTTAACATAAGTGTTGAAGGGCGATCAATTTTTAAACCCAACATATTCATTACAGACTCGGTCATTACATTAACTGCAGCACCTCCATCAACTAAGACATCATGAATTGAAATACCATTACATAATACCTCAGCTTGTGGAGCATAGGGATCTGCCTCTGCCTCCAAAACAGGGACCTCAACCTCCTTCCTTCTTCGAGCATTGAGTCCACTTCGCAGCTCCCGCCTCTTCTCAGAAGACATAGCCAAGAGTTGACCATATGTAATATTTGCAGGCCTTTTGGACAGATCTTCCAAGATGGAGTATGGTCCTTGCCCCTGTGAAATCAGAAAATCCTGCACACCCAACTTTCTTCTCCTATGTTTCTTACTAGTTTCTCCTTTCATCTTCTTAGGATCATTTCCATCTTGATTATCTTTTTCTTTCTTTCTTTTTGTTACAAACACATCTACTTCATTATTTCTGCTCTTATCTACTACATCAAAAGAATTCACAGGTGCTTTTCCTTTATCATTATCTCCTTTACCAGATGTAGAAGCTCTATCTGGACAATTATACTTATAATGACCCTTTTTATAACAACCATAACATACAACTTCAGAAATATTTCTTTTTGGACCTCTATCTCCTCCCTGAGAACTAAATTCCTTTCCTTGAAGAAGATTAATAGTTAACTGACCCATCTTTTTGAGCAGATCTTCATACTCAGTAGATGTACTAGGAGAAATATTTGTGCTCACCGGGAGTGGTTGTGGATTCTGGACCAAAGGTGCTGGTGTAGGCTCTACTTTAGCAACAATTTCTTTGGGCTCCTCTTCCATGCTTTCTTCTTGCCTTCTTGCAATCTCCTTTGCTTGTTCAATGGTAGTGGGTGGTCATACTTCACTCGTTGTCTGATCTCTGGCTTCATCCCAAGAATGAAGTGCTTACAGAGGAGATTATCCACGCCATTCATCAACCCATCCGCTAATCCTTCCTTCCGGATCTGGGCATCGAGCTTCCTCCTTAGCTCTAGAACACGAGCATGATAATCCCTTATCTTCTCCTTCTCTCCTTGGGATAGCTTTGTGATCTCGATCATGAGATCTGCATATTTCTGTTGTTCACCAAATTCTTCAAGAAAACTTTCAGTTAATAAATCCCATGAATTTTTCACATTATCACCTAGTGTTTCAAACCACCTAAGTGTGAACCATCCAAAAAGGTAGGAAAAAATTCTATTTGCTTAGTAAATAATCATACTTAACGAGGATTACATTAATGAAATAGAAATTATCGGAGGAAAAAGTGTGATGACAGGATCCACTAATTGCCTCCAAAATAGGGACCTTAACCTCCTTCCTTCTTCAAGCATTGATTCCACCTCGCAACTCCTGCCTCTTCTCAGAAGACATAGCCAAGAGTTGACCATATGTAATATTTGCAGGCCTTTTGGACAGATCTTCCAAGATGGAGTATGGTCCTTTTCCCTGTGAAATCAGAAAATCCTGCACACCCAACTTTCTTCTCCTATGTTTCTTACTAGTTTCTTCCTTTCATCTTCTTAGGATCATTTCCATCTTGATTATCTTTTTCTTTCTTTCTTTTTGTTACAAACACATCTACTTCATTATTTCTCTCTTATCTACTACATCAAAAGAATTCACAGGTGCTTTTCCTTTATCATTATCTCTTTACCAGATGTAGAAGCTCTATCTGGACAATTATACTTATAATGACCCTTTTTATAACAACCATAACAACTTCAGAAATATTTCTTTTTGGACCTCTATCTCCTCCCTGAGAACTAAATTCTTTTCCTTGAAGAAGATTAATAGTTAACTGACCCATCTTTTTGAGCAGATCTTCATACTCAGTAGATGTACTAGGAGAAATATTTGTGCTCACCGGGAGTGGTTGTGGATTCTGGACCAAAGGTGCTGGTGTAGGCTCTACTTTAGCAACAATTTCTTTGGGCTCCTCTTCCATGCTTTCTTCTTGCCTTCTTGCAATCTCCTTTGCTTGTTCAATGGTAGCTGGGCGGTCATACTTCACTCGTTGTCTGATCTCTGGCTTCATCCCAAGAATGAAGTGCTTACAGAGGAGATTATCCACGCCATTCATCAACCCATCCGCTAATCCTTCCTTCCGGATCTGGGCATCGAGCTTCCTCCTTAGCTCTAGAACACGAGCATGATAATCCCTTATCTTCTCCTTCTCTCCTTGGGATAGCTTTGTGATCTCGATCATGAGATCTGCATATTTCTGTTGTTCACCAAATTCTTCAAGAAAACTTTCAGTTAATAAATCCCATGAATTTTTCACATTATCACCTAGTGTTTCAAACCACCTAAGTGCTGAACCATCCAAAAAGGTAGGAAAAAATTCAGTCCATTGTTCCCTTCTTATAAGGCCATTACAAATACAAGATCGTTTAAACTCTTGAATGAAAGAGGAAGCATCTTCATTAGATTGGGCTGAAAAAACAGGAATCTTCCCCATTTTCAAAAGTAACCACTGTGAAATACCAACCCACAAGTACAATCAACAAGACTTATGTGCACAAATAATTGAAATCACTATAGAAAGTGACTTTACACCTTTCTACAGTAAAATAGAAATGACCACGGTAAACTATGGTAAAACTTGACTTACTGCGGTAAAAACTGACTTTACTGTGGTAAACACTATTCACAGTAAAAAGTGAAGTTACTGTGGTAAATACTATTCACGGTAAAAAGTGACTTTACTGCGGTAAATACTATTCATGGGTAACTAAAAAAAATGACTTTACCATGGTAACTACTATGCACAGTAAAAACAAGGTTACCCTCCAATTGATTTTTGACTAAGTGGGAATATCTCTCCAGAAAATCCACCAACGAGGAATGGTCCCGGCAACGGAACCAAAATGTCATCACCAATCCGGCACTATGATAATTCTTCACCAGGAACTCCTCGTGCTATGATTATTTACTAATGCACAGCCTTTAGTTTGGTGGATGTAATCTGGAAACACAACAACAACATAACACAAGAATACCATCGACTATGATAAGACGGAATGATGACAAATCTGAAATATCAAAGTAAATTATAATATTAACATGAAATTGTTACAATCTCACCCATGATGTACTTCAAGTGTTATTGACTTCACTTGCCTTCCACCAATACTATGGGAGAAACTTTACAATTACACCTCTTAATGGCTTCTTCAACACACCTTTAAACTGATGGCTTCCTTTACACACTTCCATACAATATTTCTCACTACTTCCTTCTATGCTAAATGAGGGGGGTGGCCTCTCTATTTATAGAACTTCCAGGCTTATCCATCTTATCTCTAAGATAGGATAAGAAATCCACTCTGACGAATCATATTCCATACCTTAACTCTTATCTGTACATGTAAGCTTATCTTTAAGATAAGATAAACCTTATCATTTCACATGGGTTCCACATTTTTAGACTTTTTACAAATAAAATACACAAAATATTTATGACCTCACTCCTTGTCCTTATTACCAATATAATATTTCTAATTCCTAATCATGTAGACCCTACTTCTCTACTTACCCAAACTTTGACATTTTAACATTACCAGACCACTTACGACAAATATTTACTTTTTACCAACATTCCTATTGTACTTTGACTGTTACCGTACTCCACATTATTGGCGGCATCGTACTGGTACCCGGCACGCCGTTATCTTCTATCAGATGCTCACTACTAATTATACTTAACAACATCCTATTCCTAATACATACATTAATGAAATAGAAATTATCCAAGAGGAAAATTTTAGTGTCAACAGTCCAAAGTCCTCATGTGTCATATCTGACATCATACTCATGTACCAAGCTAGTCCATGGCACATTAGGCTATGAGTACAACTTATCACTGAAAAGGTGATTGGACATTTCACCTATCGAGTTTGAAGTTGATCATCCTCCCATTAGCGCGTTTCGTCAGCTCAATTAATAACTTATGGCCTGGTCTCACACACTACCATCGCATTCGAGAATCACCTCTCATCATTCCATTTGAATTCCGCAAGATAGGATATGTGTTAAACATTCAAGATCAGCCCACCTATTCTTCTGTAGGAATGTTTTTTCAACCATTTCGGTCTGGAACATTTCATGTGCTGGACATAGGAACTTAGAGTATCCTACGTTTCTCGGGTCTTTCATGATCAGGCATGTGACCATCTCATCCCCCTGTCAGTTACTCCATAAGATTATTCGTGTAGGATATTACACCTACCTTGTTCTGTGTTGCATAACTGAGTGGATTTGTATATAATTGAAGTATGCCAGACCTTCATGATAGTTCCAAGTTGGCATCTTAAATCAGCCCTCTGAAACTGGTATGTGATCGATAAGATCCTTTTCAACTGCTTCTTCTATTTTCATTGAGAACAGGGTGTAGCATTCACATCTTCTAGTGGGCCTAGTGATACCCACGTATCATCCTTGTTCTCACAGACTATATTACTTGTTAGAAGCCATTCTCAGTAAATAGTTAGTTTAGAAGTAACATGCAATTGTATCATAAGAAATACATGTTGGTGGAGGTTATCTACCTGTAGCCGATTCCAGATACTTGAGAGGATAACCTCTAGTCAAACTTGGCTCCTTCAACTGAGATGATGGAATTTTGTTAGCATTACATCAAAACCCCTATAGCCCCTGGCTCTAGATTTGTTATCCATAGGGGAGTAGTACATTAGAATCTAGTAAACAATGGTGGTCCCCCCATCTGATTCCATACATCCAAAGTTAATGAATTCTCCTCAGTTAACTGTATCAATTAAAATGTATGACTCACTAGTCAGCCATCAGGATCACACATAAAATCCATTGTAATTTCCTTTTCAGGTAGTACATAGTTTTGTGGTGGCTAAATTCCCCCTACAGTGTAACTACCAGCCTTATCATTTAATGACCTCATCCTGAAGACCTACGTCTTCGGTGATGTCTTCTCATAAGCTAACCATGTACCTGTTACTTGCATTGGGATGAACTATAGGTTTCGTCTCAGTTACTGATAGAATATCTTATCACCAACATCGACATCCTTCTGTAACCAAGCCCACTGTTAGAAGGGAAGGCTCAGGTCCATTCCTGATCCTTCAAAGTATTGGATCTCAACTTTCCACTCTCTGGGATAAATTAGACCCATGAGATTCTTAGCAGACCATGGCATTTTGATGAGAAACATCTAGGGATCTTTGCATGCATAACCTGATTTGCTGGTAAGAGATTCTTTGGACCTTGACGCCAGTCTGGTGTCTTACTCAAAATTCCCACTTCTCTTGCAGTGAGTAGTGACCTGAAATTGTTTAAGTCTTAGGTGATTAGTTAGTCTGATTTGGCAGTCCTATTGTGTCATAGTGTGTGTGTGTGAAGAAATTCCAACTATTGGGCCTTAATCATCGCATGTATTTCGGTGTGTCTTTCTTCATTGTTGTTTTCTATGTTGGTTTGCTTTTGACATGTGGCCCAATAGATAAGGTCAGGGAAGTCTACTTCAACCTTATGTTGTTTCTCCAGAAGTACGCCGAAATCCTGATTGCTGTGGATACTTTAGTCCAATGATCATCGGGACCCACAAGGAACCAGTTGTTCTTCCAAGTGTAAAATTTCCCCTCTTTTACCACAAGTCATTCTCAATATCGGCCAAAAATCCGAACCTTCGTTACGCACCTTTTTCATGCCCTTCTATAAAGGGCCAAAGTCAAGAAGTTCGAGCTTTCTACATTTTTTTAGCCGATTTGTGTGATCCTAGTCGTGGGTCTAGTCAGAAATTCCTTTGTCCCATTTGATATGTTCATGCGAAACTCCATTCGTTCATTTTCGTGCCGCTTTATCACAAATTCTGTTTTCTTGTGGGCCGCGTACAGGAACTTTCTGTTGCAACTGTCCCAAGTCCAAACGATTTCAAACTATTCCAATATTGGTCTTGAATGTCCGAATATCACGCACCTATCACATAATTTGTCTCCTCATTGTTCCGAAAGCTTTTTGTGCATTCTATCTCCACATGTCCCGCAAATCGTCCACAATCATTGCATTTGCATATCCCACATGTGTCCAAATGCGTGCCTAGTGTCGATCCATTTTTGAGACGCTTTCTCAAACTTTGTAGTTAGTTGCTGTGAATTTAATGCGCATTGAATGAAAAGGGCTCTCTCCTAAATGGCTATACTCATAAACTGAACCCCTTACGTACTTTTCTCACACTGCTTTTAAGGCCTTGCGTATCCTTTGCTCATACCTTGCCGATCAAATCTCTTGCGCATACTGGATTCCCCCTGCAATTCCATCCCAAATTCAGTTGCAACCTTGTTATCCCCAAATGAATATCAACATGAAGATTAAATTCCAAGGTCAAGAGTAGCGTTTCACCACTCGAGTCTGCTATTCCAACGATATCGGGGATAGTGAGGTTCACGACATACTCGACTATGGAGATTTTTGGACAAGGATGACAGACCAAAACCCTTCACCTATGGCATTATAGATGATTCATGACAGTGGTTTGGCATTTACCAACTGGTTTCCCTAATCTCAGTGCAATGTGGTAGATACAGTGCTCACCTGCGGTGCTCACTTCAATTTTCTGACTCGAGTGAGTTGACAAATGTACATGGGGAGCTCATCGCCAAAAACTTGACACTGCCGCCATTGGTGCTGCCCTAAGGATTCCGGAAAATGGAAAATGCTATAGTTGGTTTCTCAGAACCCAGGCACAAGCCATTGTTCGATCAAGGACAGTGAAAAATACAAAGCACGGGTGCCGAATTCCTGGTAAAAAAACCCTAAGAAAGGGGGCGTCCCGTCTATCCAAAGTCCTGTTTCATCCGTACCAATTTCAATGAGGAACTGTCAGATTTCATAATCCTACTGGCTCGCGGTCATGGGTTCTTACATGAAATCTCTACCAATGAGTTCCATTTCTGGATGTGCCCACTCATCAACATGGTGTGCGAACACCTACTCAAAATATCAATTGGGCAGAGATCATCAGTATGAACACTGGTAGATGAAGATTATCCAATGTATAGCAAACCAAGAAAATTTTTACATGACTTCATATCTGATGTATACTCTAGCAGCATCAAGGCAATGGTTTGGCTTCTCATATATTGACGCCTCATAAAGGTGACTTCCTACTATATGCCTATTGCCCTTCAGTTCACCTTGGATACTGGAACAACCGCAATTTCAGAAGGGTGAATGATGCTTTCACCATCTACATTGTCAAGACTTCTTGAGAGCGACACAACAAGGAGGTTTTCTGATGAACGCCATGATTCCTGATAGCCGCAGTACGGTGCTCTACTTCATTTCCAAATTTAGACAAATTCTCCTATATAAGGCTCCTGCATCTTCTATGAGAGCACTCAAAAATCTCAAGCTCCCCATGTTCTTGACAAGTGATAAAATGGCCTTAATCAGAAGTATGCAGGTAGTTGGACAAATTGCACAATAACTTACAGAGATAAGAAAATTACTCCACCTTTGCACTTCCCCATGGATGCACCATCCTTGGGAAACTACACCAGCCCCTGAGTGTGGTCTGGATGCTCAAAAGCCATAGAGTAGATCCCTAGCTCCCATCACTGTTCATTTCTTCAGGCCAAGAACTTGTCTTTGAATTGAATAAAGTTTATTGAACAGAAATATCAGAATTGCTTACCATCATAGGGCAAGGCACAGAAGATTATTGGGCTAACTGTACGTGATGATTTTGAATTCAAGAAGGAGGCATTATGGCAGGTTTTCTCTTCAACTGATTCAGGAGCTTAACCACATATTAGTCAAATTCCTAAAGGGCTTCAGGATGATAAACTCTTGACCTGTACCTCATATGAATATGATAACCTGGATCAAACACACTCCCTTGGAGGACTTGGATTGGTTCAAAAAATTTCATAAGGATGATTTGGCTGAAATCCTAGCCCTTGGTCATTAGTAAGGACCAAGCCATATAGTTTGACAAGAAAGTCTTCATGATCTTAGACCCAGGCACTCAGGAGAGTCCTCCTCCAAGGACACCTCAATACCAAGGAAGGAAGCATCCTGGTACACCCAGTTCAAAAGGTCCCCTGTACCAAAATGTCCTCCTGTCTCATCAACTAAAGGGCCTACAGTCTCCACACCTTCCTCATCCACCCAGGTGCTATCCAGAAGAATGTTAAGAGAAGTCAAGAGCGAGCCTGTTATTATGAATATCCCCTATAAGGAAGCATTCAGAATTTCCCTCCAGGACTAGATAACATGTATTCATTCTCAGTGAGAGTGATCATCAGAGTGAAGTGCCAGTCACATATAAGCACTCCAGAAGCCCCCGTGGATATAAGAAATAAATTCAAAAGCACTGAGCTTCCAACTCACCATTGACTCCTTTGTACCAGAAGCCTCAGCTTCATCTAACCACTTATTATCTCAATTAGAGGCAAAAGTAGTGCATAACTTTGGGTGCCATGAGTTCTCTATCTCTCGGTCCTCTTACCCCACCTTCTTCAAAGCCTCCTCTAGATTTGCATGGGTGCAACCTAACTTGATTGATAGTAGGAAGAGAAAGTCTTCCTCCCTAATATCAGGACCATACATTTTGATTTATATAGGCAACCTTGTTAGGCACTACTCCCTTCTCTATCCATGCCAAAAAATCAAGAACTACTTCTAGGATAGTGTCTGATGCTCAGGGCCAATAATTCCTGGTGATAGCCAAGCCTAAGATACAAAAACCTAAGCAATATTTGCAAGCATCCGACATTGAACTCTTAAGAATTCCCATGGGAGAGTCTATGCCCTGAAGTTGAGCATCCACAATATTCAGGATAATAGTCATTAGAGTCGTTGGGAGGGTAGATATAAGGCCAACAAACCATAGAACAGTTGGAGGAGGAGGCCCAGATTCTCATAGGTTTTATTAAGTCACTGCTATCTAAAGATAATGTTATCCATAATTCACCCCTCAAGTGTGATTTTGATAACTTGCATCTGCATGTGCTTTAGTCCCATAGCAATTATATTAAGTCCGGGCAAAAGTCATGTTTGGCCAACAAGTCCCCTCATGATTTTATCTAACTCCCCTGTCCATGGTAGAAGAGAGCAAGTTCTGAGAAAATGTAAAAAATTGGAAAAACAAGCTCGGGCCAAGAAAAATCACGAAAAATGGCTAAGTCCTAACTGTTGAAGGCGGAAAGTCCTTGGGACATGTTGGGACAAAAGTACGCGAACCGGTCCGAACCGAGCGAATCGGGAAATTTGTCGCCAGGGCAGTCCAAAAGCAACATGGGGACATCCGGGCCGCAAGGGACGCGCGGGACACAAAAATCCGAGTTCGGCCGAAACAGGGGAAAAAATTCAGCTAACTGTTGCCCAAACAGGGAGTCAAAGGACATCCGGGCAAAAAGTACGCGAACCGGCCGGATTGGCTGAAATGAGTCAAGGCAGCCCGAAACAGTCCGGGACGCGCGGGAAAAAAGTACGCGAACCGGCCGGATCGGACGAAATGAGAACTTTTGTCACCGGGCCGAGTTGAGGACAAAAGGGCACGAACCGACCGAACCGGGTGAATTTGTCGGGAGATCGGTCCGAAAGCAAATGGGACATCTGGGCCACGAGTATGTGAACCAGCCGGTTCAGCCGAAATGGGAAATTTCAGCACTGTGCCAAGTGGGACAAAGGGACGCGCAGGACGCGGATAGCCTAAGGAGCCGAAAGCCAATCAAATCACGCCACGTGTCACCGAAAGAAAAGGGACATGGAAGCCCATTTCGGGTGGTTCGAAAGAATTTGTCCCGTTCCACATTGGGACATTTGTGGACAAAAGGACGCGAAGGGCGCGGAAAGCCGAAGAGGCTTTAAGGAATGCAGTTTCGAAAAGTCAACTGTTTTGTGCCCGTAAAACTTCAAACGGCCATAACTTTTGACTCCGAGCTACGATTTTCATAAAATTGGACTTTCTGGAACGAGCACGACACTCAGTCAGTCAATGAGGGTAGATATATTTAAATAAGGGAAATATATTCGGCTCCAGTCAGTCAATGCTCATTCCCATCAAATGACAGAAAACGCCTGCCAGGCCCCAAAATAGCTGCCCGCACTCAGAAGGCCATAACTTTTGCATTTCTCAATGAAATCACACAAAATTGGTACCGTTGGAATCGTGGTTCTAATCCCGATGCAAAGAAATCAATAAATTCCATATTTGATTAGAAATTGATTGAGTTTTTAAGAAAACGTGGCCGGGTTCAGAACAGTGTTTTATTTGGTGGCTGGGAGTGCAATTAAGAGGCATGGTCATCATTCTTTCTCTGCTGCAGCACCTGGGACAGTATGGGGAGCCTTTTGCAAGTAATATATAATGATTTTACTCCATTTAATGCCTCTTACAAGTGGTTGAAGGACACATTTTGGGATTTCCATTTTCCCTTCTCTTTTCTCTTCTCATTTTTCTATAAATTGGAGTGTTGGGCTCATTGTAAAGGAGAGAGTTTTTGGGTAGAAAAGCTCTGCCAAAATTGCTTTGTGAAGATAATGTGTGTTGCAGGCCCTTGTTGTGGACTCCTTGCATGGTGATCCAGGCCCTTATCTTGTAATAGACTGAACTGTGCATACCAAGAAGCAATAAAATACAAGTTTGTGGATGCATCTTCCCCTGCTGTGTTTTCTTGCATTCTTCTTGCCCCTTCAACCTTTCTACAAGAATATTGTGTCTATTATTATGTTCTTGTAGGAATCCATTATCATTGTGTATGTGCTTGAAATATTGTTGTGAATGCATTTTGCTAGATTATGGAGAACTGTCATCACCTCTTCTAGTGTGCACTTTGCTTCTGTATTTCACACATTTGAAGACTACTCTCACACCCTCCTTTTTTGGTGTATCACCGCTTTAGTGTAGGCTTTCATTTTATGTATTCTCTCTCCCTGGTCCCTTGGAAATTTAGATTAGAATAGTTAGTTTCCCCTGCATTAGAGTAGATTGTGGCAGGTAGTTTAGGAGCAAGAACCAGCTTTCTCTGGAGGTCTATCTCAAGTAGCAAGTCCCACAACTTGGAGATAGTACCCATGTTATCCAATCACACCGTGAGTTCAAGTATATGCACTTGTATATGCACGTAAGGGTGCTGTGATTCGGTGATAACAAGAACTATAGAAAAAATTCTTGTTTCATATTGACCAATTACAAGATAAATAGCTAATGTTCAAGTTCTCATTTTCCTACCGTCCAACAAGAAATGACTACTCTTTGTTTTCACCATCAAAAAATGTACTTTTCTTTAAATGCATTAAGATGAAAAGATTCTTGAGCAAAAATGTAACACGCCCAGAGTGATCAAAAATCAACATAAATTTTCAACATTCATAAGTAATCTGATTTCACCTTGCTAAAGGAAATGGAAGTTTTATTGAATAATTAATATATGTGAATAATATAGTTCCAATAGTTAATATATTTCTTCATTGGATTTGAAAAGAATTTTAGATTTATAGGTTCATACCTTAGAAAATGTAAATTACTTCTCAAGCTTTCACAGCAAAAATGGAAAAGACATGAGCTCCATGGATCTGAAGAAAAAATTGGGAGGGCAAGTACATTATTTATGGCAAAATAATCGAAGAGTTCTGGTTACAATTGCTTTGTATGAATGAATGGATTTATGCATAAATATGTTACATTCTAGATGGAGGTAAAAGCTTACAGATTTCCACATCGACAAAGATGAAAATATTTCATAACTCGCAGATTGATACCTAAGTAAGGAAAAATTTCAAATTGACTGATCACTAGACGATTTTGCTGTCCAGACTTGCTTATACAATTGTTGAGATCAAAAATTAGGATTGCAAAATACTTAGCACTCATTGCATTCAAAAAAGTTGACCTTTTCATGGGAGAGGCATTTTGTGCAACTTCGTCTTTTTGGTAGACAGTCAGTAAGTTTGCATTCTAGAGGTTGTTTCCTGTCTAGTGCTGCATCAAAGCTGATTGTATCTTCAGAAATAAAATAAATCAAGATATTAGCATGGACATCATCATATAAAGTCAACACTCGATCTTTGGGAATTTCAGTTAAGCAAAGAGAAAACTGGTCAAAAAAGGTGAAGACAGATATAAATATAATGCAAATGTATCAATACTTCTAAAGGACACAGGTACACAAAGCTCTAAGTTCTTCCTATGAGAATCTATTGCATTATGCAATGTGGCATTACTAAGAATCAAAGCTCAATTCAGAGCTTCATTGAACAGGATACATCTCATTCAAGGAAATTCCATCTCTAAGGAAATTAGATAAAAGATGTTCCTCTCACATTCAACTCTGCTATTGAGGAAGCTAACAAAGATTATCATACTCACTATCAAATTTGATAAAGAAATGGGACATGTCTGGGATATTGGATTCAGTCTGCACTGCCAACACATCAGTCCCACGGCAATGGCCCAGAGACCCTAGCATGAAGTCTTGAAAAGATTTAGTGCAGCAGAATGAATTTAAAGATACATGAAGTGGGTACCTCCCATGTAACACGGCTGTCTGGGTCACTTCTCCTAATTCTTCATCTTTTTCTTTCCTTAAGATCTTGATCGTATTTATTGTAATTAGTTGGAGGTATTGTATTCTAGGTTTCAGGAAATTAACTGATTGCTTTAGTTAAAAGAAGTAGGTTACCATTGAAGAGTAACTAATTTGTAAACTATATAATGGCCTTCTCCTCGCCATTTTTACAGTAAGGATAGGAAGAACTTGGCTTATTTTGAAAGTGTAAATAGATCATAAAGAAATCAATACAGAAGGGCTTTTCATTCTTTGTCTATCTGATGTCTCTAGTCTCTAGTTCCCCTAAGAAGATTTTTCTAGTTCATTACAATCGTTAGTTAATCATTTGTTTAAAGTATTAATGCTTTATAACCAAGAAGGAACCTTTGTGTTCTTGATTAGATGTTATTGATAGAACTGTTGTGTCTTTCAAATTTCATCTGCATTGAGTATGTACAAATGATCTTGTTTCATTAAATCACTGAGTGAATCTTCGCATGCATAAGAATTATTCTGGTCATCTATAATTCTGAATGTTGCCTTTCTGCTCATTCTCAATCATTCCTATAGTCCTTTTGTAATTGAAGATTTATAGGAAACACTTTTGTAATATCCAAGTTCCATAAGATGAAAAATACTTTGTACATGGTGTAAATAGGTTCGTTTCTGAATAAGGGAACCTCTCCCATTAAAGAGGAGGGACTTCTTGTCCCCTGACTGTTGCTCTTCTTAGAAAGTCCTATTTGACGACCAACACAGTACTCCATATAGTATGAAATTATTAACCATGGCATAAAGTACTCAAGTGATATTATTGGATCATATCCCATTGATGTTCAAAGAATTAATACACTGTATAAATGAGCACTCCGATCCTCAAGAAAGCAATTTCATTTATCCTGGCCAAGATAAAAGTGACATTCAGAAAATTTCTAAGAAAGAGCTAAAATCTTATCTCAGATAAAATCATCAGTGCATAAGACCTTGGATAACACTTAGCATCACAACACTCTATTGTGCATGACATAGATAAAGCAAGTTGTATTTTTGTCATCAATTTCCTAGTTCAATACATTATTTTTTATAATGGGAGGTATTAAAAGCCACGACTTCCAGTCATATACCATTAGAGAAATACATTTGTCTTGACTTCAGCTTAAAACATATAAAAGAACCTAAAAGGGGCACTCAAAACTACATGATAGTTCCTTGATTATTTGACAAGCATGATAGTTACTATTGTTTCTCTAAATTTAACATAATCAATATTACATCCAGGAAAAATCTATAATAAAATATGCACCTCACTTGATATTAAATAAAACAGCTGTTCTAAAGGAAATAAGGTATCTAGAGTGGCACTTTCACCACCCAAATGCTTCACAGGTGAAAAATGTGATCTTGAGTTCAGGACCATGAAATCAAGATCGAACAACATTCAAATCATACCTCTGACAAAATCTGATTGGTTGTTGGACAATTCATTAAGGAGACAAAATAACTGATTTAGTTCAAACTGACCATTTAATTGGAGAGGCATGATTGTTTCCATTCAATCCATTATCTGAACACTGATATTTGAGATACATTTTTGAGGCATGGCAGCATCAACAACTTGATCGTAGACAAGTAAAACCCCTAGTGATAATGTAGAAACTCCTCATAAGCTTGATCATGGATAAAAGCCCTCACATAAATTTGACTTATGGAGTGAGTCTCCACCTTGGGGACAACCCTTTGTGTCATCACTTGACAACAACAAGACGAAATTTCAGCATACTTTCCAAAAGTTTACTTTAAGATCCTAGATGCATGTCAAATAATTATCAAAGGGTTTGCCCAAGTCATTTAGTTAATTGCATTGATCAGAATTTCCAAATGAATTTACTATTCCCAAATATGATTGAATGCTACAAGTCATGGCTAAAGTTCGGTGGTGTACCTGATGTCATTTCCAAATGATTAGGTGTTATGAGCATGGTGGGCATTGATTTATTCCATAATGTGCCCCTCATGTTTTACCAACTATCAGTAGTTCCATAAGAGTGCAGTAGGTGGCCAACCATAATGAAGTTCTTATTCAGGTTTTGACCCATCTAAAGGAGCTAAAATTCTAATTGTATAAGATGTTACTAATAAATTATTTCCAAATAGACTATGTCAATGATTCCAAACTTGGGGGGTATCATACTGTATTCATGACAGGTGGAATAAATATAATGGATATTGCATGAGTTTATTGCATTTCTTGAGTTTCCTCAACATTTATTTTTGGTTGGCTAGTTCAGCCCCCCACAAACACATTTCTTTATGCATGTTTCAGATATAACGCGCTCATTATAGCCGATAGAAGACACTATTGTAACGCTATGGTTCACAATTGATTGTGAGTATTTTCCAATAGACTCCCATTGCTTTGGTGAACCTCACAATCTGTACCTTTGGGGACATTAACAATTCATAGAATAACGAACACTTTGTGTTTTTAGAACACAATCAAAGGCTATTAACATACCTTTACCATTGAAACTCTAGTACTATGTTGTACTGTATCTTTCATCTTCAATTTGATAATACAACATCAAGAAAATCATCAATCTCCATGTCTATATATACATTTGATGATCATATTTTCAAGGTAGCACTATTACTAAGGTTTCCATTTATCATGATGATTTCAAACTCTTCTTATGGCTTCTTCTGACTTTCCGACTCATTGTAAATGTTTATCTTCATCATGCATACTCTTATTCACATTTTTCATGTTCTCCGATCAATTGAAGACTGAAGCATTTATCAAATTTGTTCCTTCATCTCTACAATTTCTTTCATACTACAATCATTTGCAGCAAATGTGTATCCTTTCTTTATTTTTCTGCATTCCATGTCCTTTGATCCAATATCTTAAATGAATATTGTCACGTTCTTCTTAACTTTATCTGTTTCATATAAACTGTGTGGTCAATCTTGCACTTCTAGTTTATAAATTCACTCTTCACCTAATTTATTTCCGTCAAAAAATGCTCCTACCTATTTTCTACCAATATTGTCTTAACCACAACGTACTTTCCCCTGGCATCAATTGTGTTTTACACTATTGACCGTACTTCTTCAATGTTTGTCTTCATACTAAGTTTGGAATTCTTCCAAGAGTATCTACTCTTATTCGAGTTTATTACATCTTACAACTAATCTTAGCTTCACTATATCCACCTCTTTTAGGATACATCTTAAAAAAGGAACATTGGTACTTTAGCAAACCTAGACTCACAATGCAAATTCATACTTGTTCTTATAACCTGAGATGTTTCACATTTTATTTTTGACGAGATGATTGAGGGTCTGATACCAAATTGTAGCAAGCTGTAGATTTTGGATTCTACATACCATCATTTACTTGCAGACAAACGTGAGTAACAGTCCCATGTTTGTAACCCATTTTTTGTGCTACCATTATCTTCATTTACATTATCTGCTTATGCTAAGATTACACATTGTTTGTTATATTTTAAGGCACTTATATTTATACATGCATTGTTTGCTACTAACACTTGTTTTGGCTAGCCAATTTAACTTTGTGTGAGCCTTAAGGAAATTTCTACCTGAGCACACTCCTCTTCCCCCCTTGCACAGACTTTGTTACATATTTATCAAATTATGGTCTGGTCTCTCCTTTGGGCCACATTCTCCTAGTGAACAATCATTGTATATACCCCAAAAAAGGGGGGCATCATTTGGTAAATTACATACAACTTCAATACAGTGCATTGAACATTATTCAGTACTTACAATGCAATTTTTGCAATTTCCATCAAGAATAAGGACAAGTGATTTATTTAGACCAATCAAAATAATACCAATGTTATAGAATAAGTATTAATTTTACTAAAGCCAGTGGCATGAGAATTGAAAAACTAACCATTTCAAGTACAATAGATTGTTAATTAGATAATATACTTAGTCTTTACAGCTGTCTAGCAAAAAACCAAATCATCGTTATAGGCATTCAATCCTCACAAAATAAAATGATGTCCTAATCCTCATTGAATCACTCATACTTGGGATAGTGAATTTTGGATGAGATCTCCTAGATCAAATTTGAAAAAAGTTAGGATGTTATGATCTTCTTAGCATAGTCTGTTATCTTTTGGGTAGCTTCTTCCGTCTAGGGTTGGAAATGAGACACCTAACCTTTAGTGGATCCTAACACTGCAGTTCTAACAAATCGTTGGCATGAGTATTGTCCTAACAAAAACTCGAACTTGGTGTGAGATCTTGACAAATAAAATCAAGCTTGTTATCAATGATTTAGGTGATTCAAAACTTTCTTTTCTCATGTTGGATCATTGCACATGTTCCTTTTGTCATTTTTACACACTTTCATTACATATCTTGATTACAAATGCATGGTGTCTTTACATAGCATGGATTTACATATATACAATTGTAATTGACTACTTGATCATCCTCTGTTTTGTTCGTCCTATATGGGAAACAAGCAATCACAAAATTGGGTCTTTTGTAAAACATCATCATTGTGACTATCAATAACAACATTTGTCACATACTTAACCATGCAGGTACACTACACACAGCAATAAAATCTACACATGTCACTTATTAGTTTCTTGCCCTAGGTCAACTCTCATCACTTTTTTTTCTACTTGTTTGCCAAAGAATCATCTCTTAGTTGGATCCATGCTGAGAATCCATTTTATCACTAATCAACCCTTAATTTTAGTCTAGTCCTTTGAATAGCCTTTCTGGACATCAAGGTCTAAGATTATGGATATCAGGTATGCATCTTCTATCTACTTGTATGTTATTCTAACATTTCCACTCAACAAGTGGATGGAGTGGTAATTATCTAGTCCTAATTGCATACTACTATTCATATGATTTCTAATGTAAGAAAATTACTAATTAACCCATGTCTTTGGCCATCATTATTCTTTCTTTCTATTGCTAATTTTGGTCTTACACACCCTACTTGGCTCCAGTATGTATTTTCATACCCTTTATTTTCTCATTTTGGACACCAACGCCCAGCTAGGATGCTAATGCCCCTAGGCTCATCATCCCCTTTGGGTGCCCCTAACCTCTTTGTTCTTTAATCACATATTTTGGGCCCTTTATAACTATTTGAGCATCTTATCTTTTTGGTATTTCAAATTTTCAGGTTTAATTATGAAATTCAAGAAAGGGAATCATATAAATATAAGTTATGTAATCATAATAAAGGACCAAGCATTAAACATTAGCTATCACCACCTAAGGTTGCATCCATCAAGGCTATTCAAAAGAATTCCAGCATCCATTCTAGCATCCATTCAAGGGAAATCAAGGGACTGGCACATCTTCTGCATACAGTTCATAGGAGGACAAGTTCATTCTATTCCATGCACATATCTATTCACATATCTTACATCTAGATATTTTCTCGCTATCAAGTGCGATGCGCACAAGAGCCACCTAGGGCATAATTTTGCACACACACACACCTAGAACTACATTGGGTCTGAAATGTAGTGCAATGCTCAGTCATAAGATCACTTGTTTGATAACTGAGGATAGTCTGACCCCTCATTTTGCATCTTTCTTTTTTAGGATTTGATGTCTCTTTGGGGTTTTGCAGGTTCATTCTTCATTATAGGTTTCTAACGACCTCGATGATCTCATTGTGTGACATACTAGAGACTAAAGGAGAAAAAATGAACACCTAGTGAACCTAGTCAAAGGAGGTTTTCTAATCATTTCTGCAATCACAGGTGCCCTAAAATCTAGTCTAGGGCACCCATAAGTGCCCCTCTGCCCCTTTCCAGGGAACCCCAGTCCAGAAATATCCTCAGATTTGCATTTTTTTGGGTCTTTATGTGACACCTCTACCTCTATGTTCATCTAGTCAGCACTTTGGCAAATCCAGATTTTGAAATCAACTAAGTCATTCTTCTCCTCTTGCAACTATGGTTTTACATTTTATTAGCTTAATTTTGTTTGGGTCAATTTTTCCCGTATTTCATTGCTTATTTATTTACTACTATCAATAAATTAGATTAGGAATCTATTTATTTAATATTTAGCTTAATAATTT
This sequence comes from Taxus chinensis, assembly GCA_019776745.2. Lineage (NCBI taxonomy): Eukaryota > Viridiplantae > Streptophyta > Pinopsida > Cupressales > Taxaceae > Taxus > Taxus chinensis. The sequence goes on along the minus strand of CM034157.1, from coordinate 234,359,440 downwards.
TGGTGAACCCACAAACAACACTTGATCCTAAATTCACTACAATACGATAAATGTCAATCATGGCACTACACCAGTGCACATAAAATTTATTTCCAGTCCCTATTTAACATAACATGTATTTTCATAATTGCCAAGTGCTTCTATCATTAGACACCATTACAATCCTACATCGACTATGACATCAATTAGATGATGTCATACCTATCACTTATCACACCCTAATTTACTTAGTGATCCACCATCTAATTAACCACATATTTTGGATTCTCCCATTTTTGGTTTCATCAATACTAACATTTATTACACACAAGCATCCCTTTGCCATATCATGATATGGATCCCGCATTCAACATCTATTAAATACATATTTTTGCATTAAATGACAACATCTCTTCAAGCTCATCCTATACTACATAAAATTTATGATTCTACATTTACACATATTGTCACAAGTCTTATCCATTACTAGTAGCCTCTCACACATAGACTAATCAACCTACTTATACACATCTGAGGATATTCTTACTAGTGTCCTTATCATAATTCAATCACTTCCTTTCATTGGGTATCATTTCTCATCCTCTCATGATCAGAACTGGGGATATAATCATTACGTGTTTCATCTTCCATACTTTAATCATAATGATAACATGTTTTTTACAATGAGTCTTATTCTCATCTTTACAAAAATCTAGTCTAAAACATCACTGCGTTAAGGGTTTATCATATCTCACACACCTAGGCATAAATTGTCACACTACCCTATGACACAAATCTAGTTCCACGGTCCATACTCGATTATAATGAGGGTCTACATATCAAATGGAAAATCTCACTCACTAATTACATGCAAAAATATATCAACACTCACTCATCTCACTTACACACTCTACACTCTACATTTTCATACTTTGAATCACAATATTTCTAAGTGATACACACATTTAAACCATTTCCCGATGACGCACTCTCATTTATGGTTCATTCTCACTACTGAGGGGGCATGTATAAATGAACCTCATTGCATGCATACATCCACAACTCACTCAGGGGGCACACTCCTCCTATCATTCACTATGCATTCCATTTATCTACATCCACAACATATTGCATATCTTGGTTGCATCTACTCTTGCTTACTTATGTTTACATGTACACTTTATTACACATGCTAGATAGATATCTTGTATGTCATTATATTTATCATACACACATGTGTGTTCACTTGCTTTCTAGTTGTGATCACAGATTCTACAGATCTATACACACAACATGGATGCTTGGTGTAGTACCTATTACCAGTCCCACAACGGCTCCTGGGGGCATCCACTTTCGTACATTACATGTGTTATTGTTTCATTTTGTTTCATAGCACATTGTTATTGGATTATACATGGTTTAACATACTTTTTATCTTTCTAACATGCTAACGGGTGCTTCATGTGCAACATTTATTTTGCAGGTCTATTTGCCACCATGGTTGTCCTGTTACATTGGTCTGTATCTCTGCTTGTCATTGTTTGTGGGATTTTCCCTTTGTATTGTGTGTACACTTGTCTACTTTTGGTCTAGTTGGCCTCGATTGTTTTGTGACATCATGAGTTATGTCCCATGTTTTAAACCCTATTTTTGTGGTCTACATTGTCTTCTTACGTATTGTTTCTTGCGTCTTAGCTTACACATTATCTTCTTAGCTGATACATTTTGTTTCTACATGCATGTTTATCTTTGTTTATACTAACACTTATCTCCCAACCACTTTTTGTGTGTGCCTTGGTCTCTACCAAGCAAACTTTCTTCCCCTGCAGGGCAGAGTTTCAGCACATAGGTCAGTCCTCCTTTGGGCCACATACTCCTTCAATGACATCACATGCACCCCAAATGAGGGGGGGCATCATTTGGGTGAATCAGTCACCCCATACAGAAGTTCACATTCATACTTCAACACAATACAATACCAATACAACAAATTCATCAGCATTGGACAAGGCTCAGATCCTTACTTGGGTCCTTATTACAACATAGACACTAACGCCCAGACCAGGAAAGTAGCACCTGAGTTCCTCTGACCCTTCCTAGATGCCTGTGACCAGGGGGCAGTTACACAATATTCTTCAGTGCAACACAATCTACAACACTTCACACAATTAATTTTATAGGGAAGATATTCCTTAAACCAAGCATACACACATCATTTAGCATTTCCTTTTTCAACATTGGATCGAAATTGGTTGAACTGGATCAGATTTTTACACACCATCTGCAGTGGTGTTCCATATTTGGGAAGCAGTTAAAGGTTGGAGGATGACACTAGACTTTTCTCCCTACACTTCTTCTAGTTTTTGGCATGAGATCGCCCAAAAAACTTCGCAATCTTACAACTTGTCATGAGATCACCATAAAAAAAATGATCTTCTACAACATCTACATGATCCTTTCTACACTTTTTCCTCATCACGGATTAGGTGCACATGTTCCTTTTTGTATTTTTGACATTTTTACATACTTAATTACATACATTTTACACATATACATGTGTATTTGACTACTTGTTCGTTCTTCTTTTTTGTAGGTCCATCCGTATGGGAAGTAGTAGTCAACACCATCCTACATCAAAAACATAAATCACATCAACATCAACATCAACAACAAGTAAAATGATGGCATATACACATGTATTTCTTCCATAGGGTCATCATTAATCATCACTTTTTGCACTTTCTCATCTTTAGTCTCCACACTCCACATTTTTATCACTCCACACTTTTCCTTGTCTCTCGACACACTTTCACCATCAATCTACATGGTTATCAGGTACACATCTCTATCTACTTTATGTTATCGAGATTTCGCTCAACAACATAAAGTGGGGGCAAATGTAGACACAAAATCACGCACTTTGGGTAATTATCTAGTCCTGATTACATACTACTATTCATATGATTCCTAAGTAAGAAAAATATTAATTAACCCATGTCTTTGGCCACTTTTCTTTCTTTCTACTTTACTACTTTTGGTCTTACACCCTTCTTTCCATTATGTATTTTCATACCTTGAATTTCTCATCTGGACACCAGCGCCTAGCCAGATGCCAGCGCCAGGCGCTCTCATCCCCTCTGGGCACCCCTGACCTCTTTGTACTTTGTTCACATCTTTTGGGTCCTTTCTAGCCATTTGAGCATCTTATCTTTTTAGTAGTCAGCCTTTTCGGGGTTAATTATGAAATTCAAGCAAGGGAATCATATAAATATAAAGTTATGTGATCATAATAAGGGACCAAACACTAAGCATTAGCTATCACCACCTAAGGTTGCATCCAAAGGCTATTCAAGAGCATTCAAGCATCCATTCTAACATCCATTCAAGGGAAAGGGACTTCATTATTATGCATACACTTCATAGGAGGGAAGTTATTATATTCCATGCACACATCTACTTACATCTTTTACATCTAGCTATTTGCTCACTATCAAGTGTGACACACACAAGATCCACCTAGGGCACAATTTCACACACACACACACACACAAACACACCTAGAACTACATTGGGTCTGAAATCTAGTGCACTATTCAGTCATAAGATCACTTGTTTGATAGTTGGGGACAGTCCGACCCGTAATTTTGCATCTTTCTTTTTTATAATTTGAGGGTTTTATAGGTAATTGTTTCATTGCAGGTTTCCAGTAACCTCGGTGATCATTGTGTGACACTATTGGTTTTGTAGTGCTCGTAGGCACCCATGTCCAACAGATTCTTCCAGATCTACATTTTTCTGAGCTTCAGTGAGACAATATGTGTTTTGGATTTTCTAGTTTTTCAGCTTTGTGCACCTTCAGGATCTCTGCAAATCAACTAAATCATTTTATCTCTTCTTTGCAACTAGGGTTTCATATTTTGTAGCTTAGTTTGCTTGAGTTACTTTATGTACTTAATTGATTAATCATTTACTACGACAATAGCAATCAGATTAAGCATTTATATTATTCATATTTTACTTAATCACAATTTAAAAAAAACCTAGGTTACAATCATATTTAATAAAAAATAAATAAAAATTATAAACAAATTAAAAAAACCCATAAATTTTCTAGAGAGGGTGGGGGCAAGGTGGTAGGGTTTCTAGTTAAAAGCAACAAAAATGGATATCCATTTTGTTTGCATTTCTCACAAAATATTTTTTTTTGAGTTGCCACTATTTGACCCTTCAGGTTCTTGCACTCACCCTATATGACATCAAAGGAGTACAAAGTTTATCTTCGTAGTTAGCACAAGGTGTGAGAGGTTTCCTTCTTTGAAGATATATTGTATTCTATTAGATTTGAGCCCTAACTAGTGCTTGAAAACACTGCTACTCTTGTTAGTGCAGTTAATTTGAGTAAGAGTATTGGTCCGTCCAATCTAATATTGAGTTTTGTGATAAAAATCCACAAGGGACAATTAGAAATCCTATGTCTTACATTAGTACTATACAATACAGAAATATTTGTGGGATTAAATCAAAATGAATAATCAACATATGTAAAACCCCCATTTTTTTTTTTAAATTTTAATTTTTTTTTTTCCATAAATATTACCTATATGAAATGGAAACATTTGTGGGTTTAAACCAAAATCAATAACGAACATGTGTAGCACTTCCAAGAAGTTCAATTAGTATATTCCTCTTATGTCTTCAATTGTTGAGCCAAAAAGAGTATTATTCTTACGAAGAATGATGTTTAAGAGAGGCTTTAAGAAGTCAATTCCCCTCTATTCTTCCTTCTTTCTTGCACCACTCGCAGTGTGAGATTCTTGACATTCACATATATAATCTCCTGTCTTTCGCTTGGGATTTCCACTTGTGGCCAATCCATTGGTACAGAACCAACATATTGAATTTGTAGTGAAGGGCATGCGTAGCAGTGTAATAGGAAACATGATCAAGAATTTGTTTTTCTATTATTGGTTGGCATTGCAAAACCTCTGAACATGACAGACAAGGTGGTGGATTTCTGTCTTCCTGCAGAGCATTTGCTTCCCCATATCCATGGTTTTCCTTGGTACGTAATACTGCTGGAATTTTTTAAAATTCTCATTTGATGTTTATCGTACCAATTACAGAAGGATCAACTAACTAGAATCATCACTTGTGGAAAGATCACCCAAATGTTATTAGTGGAACCGAACTCGACTAATTTGTTATTAGTTAGCTTCTCTGTGAGGAAATTTACCAGAGATGTTTTTGGAAATAACATAAAGCATCTTTGTTATTAGTTAGCTTCTCTATACTGAGCATTACTTTTGTATGTTATGACACTTGGTTGGTTTTTTCTCTCTGTTGTAAATTTCTGTGCATTCATTTTGTTTAGACCATTTCAACTATTCTGGTCTTTCCCTTGAATACATTCAACTGTAAACATGAAGCAAATCAATTTTTTGTTTCAAGTCTGTGACCTTAAATTTCCTGAAAAAACAGTCAATTTCAGGTTCAAGTAGGGCAAGCAAGCAATGATTTTTAAAAAATTTCAAATGCAATAAGATAAAGCATTACAATTTATCTCCTCAAAGTAAAGAAATGTTTGATAATTCGTGGAAAAGCTATGAATCCTCAAAAAAATAGAATGAAGCATTTGAGCTTCATGTCTCCCTTCACTTCTGAGAAGCCAGGATTATTTGCACTTGCCAATAAGAATATAAAGTTGCATCACAAAAAAATTAGCTTCTATTTATACATAGCTTGGAAATTTGGTCATACCGCCAGGTCCCGGATCTCAAGAAAAATAAAATAGTGCTACATGTCCTCAACCCAACAAGGGCATTTGCAGGTTACTCAAGTAGTCTTCCATTGTGATCCACAAATGTAACAGAACCGGAAACCACAATGAGAAGTGATATTTCAAAATTCATTTGTTAGGGCTGAGGAGGTAAACCCTCCCTTTCCCTCCATTCTCCCGGAATTATGAGAAAAATTTAAAAACCCACAAATACTGTAAACAAATGAATTTCTGAAACACCGTATACCGCGCACTAACAGTCCGTTCAGAGCGCAAATTTGCTTGCTAAATAAAGAGAAAATACACTATTTTTCATACGAGGATTAGCTATCTCGATCGAAAAAAATGACAAATATGATGATTAAAATAATGCCAGCCACGGTCCACCGAGTTCTTTTAAAAACTTCCCATAACCAAGCAATGTAATTAACAAGAACACTGACCTGCATGTCATGTGAGAGCATCCAGACACTTTCTCAACCAGGCTTCTGCATGCAAGACACTGTTGCCACTCTCTCTTTCGCCATTGCTAAGATTTCCACCCAGGTTAGTTTTCTTTTCTTTTTTGTTAGTGGAAACTGCTTGAAACTTCTAAAATCGGAAGGGTATGGATGTTTCTGATCAGAACCAGTAGCAGAAGAACCAACCATCTAGGATCTTGAAGTTTCTTTCTACTCTTGTTTATTTCATTTAATTTATTTTTCTTCTCCTTCAACTTCAATGGCTTCCTCAGGTTGCTAATCTTCCTCTTCTAATTCTGAAAATATTGAAATTGAACCCATCGCCTGCCCAAATCCAAGACTGAAATCGAGTGTGAGAGAAAGAAAGTAGTTGTATGATCAGGATTACAATACTGAAAATTTTTCTTGGTCATGAGGAAATGCTTTTCCAATCAGTCCGTTGCCTGTACTACCTACTCTTTTTTATTTTTAAAGAAAATTAAAATAAACAAAATAAAACCATTTATATGGAAAGAGCGTTGATGCACGGTAAGAATCTCCTCCTTTTTTCAATTCTTTCCTTATAATTGTTACTAGCAATACTAGGTGAAATTTAGGATGAAAATGCATAAGGCGGTCTTCTAGAGGATTCATATTAGAGGGAGAGAAACAATGGGAAAGGAAGATGGGTGAAGAAGAAGGGGTTACATGATGGAGAAGTGCGAGGGTGGGGAAAATAGAAAGGAGAATCAATGTGAAACTGAATGGTACAAAAAGAACACCACATTTATGTCAATCATTTGATTAGTCCTAGATGGTGTCTTTGATGATGTAGAAACAACGTAAATAGTAATTTGTCAACGTAAGGAGCGACAAAACTTTTTTTCATAAGTGAAATTGTGTTTGTATCGTAGTAGGATTTTAAATAGCGGAAATTCTATATAGTGGGCAATTTTTATGATAGAAATATAAGAGGCCAAAGAGAAAATTGTTGCGGCCTCATCGTTTGGGATGGGAGATTTTATTGATCAAACATTTATGGTGAAGGGTTATTTGGATAAGAATGTGGCCCATCGCAGAGAAAACAATGTGAAGAAGCCGAGGGAAAGGGGGAAATACTATTTGATAGTTTGGGAAAGATAAGGCCCGAGTCTTATGGAGCTCGTATTTTAAGGTAGGGGGCTATGACTAGGGCTATAGGGGCCTATCATTGAAGGATGTGAAAATACGTCCAACACTATCGGTGTGACAACAAGACGATTGCCCTCCCCTTTATATTATTCGGAGTGTGTCTTCAACATAATTGTAATGCTTCAACATTCAATAAAAATAAATAAAATGCTTATTTACTCACACCTAATACTTGTTAGGTACACATAGGTGTGTGTGAAATTTAACCTATTGATAGCCCTGGGGCAATCACGTGGTCGTCGATTTGTTTTGAAATGTTTATATGGTATTTCTTGTTGTGATTACTGACTACTTTATCATTATCCTAATTTTGAGAAGTCCATTTGCCTTATTTATTGCAACAATATCCCTATTCAACAAGAAAGTCAGGGGGATTGGATCTCCTGAATAAAATAATAGGCGTCGCCAATTTATTGACAATGATATAGTGGATTCAAAAGCAAGACAACCGACAAACCAAAATTTGTTACAAACAAACATAAATTGATAATACAAAAAAGTGGAATTATGACAATTTTCAAACAACAATCACTCACAACGACCAACAATATTAATGGAAATACTGATGAACGATATGAAATTTACAAGACTCTAAAGTAAGACTGGCTACAAAGAGAAATTAAAGATCATGATAAACTAATAATGGCAATGATCCCAACTGTCGAATGAGAGGCAAAATTACCAAAGTTGAAATATATGGTTGCTCACAAACAAATAATAGTTATAATAATGTTGAAATTCACAATGATAACTGAGCACATGCTTAGAGAGAAAATAGCAAAATCATGTAGTTGGGAAGATTTTAAATGCAAGATTGCTAATGAGAAAAGGTAAAATTGTGAAGTGAGGAAGAAACATAACGTGGTTGTCTTGGGGCATCAGAAATATGAGGATGGAGAGTTCTTTATGTTCCTATGAATGTGGATCCAAAAGATGAACAAGAAACATTTGTTGTCTGATCTTTCACGCCAGTCTTCCCTTAGGGTTGGTTAGCATCATACGACTGTAATTGAAACATTGGAAATGTAAGCATTGTCATTGGCATTACGATAGTATAATTGAATATTTTTGTGCCTCGCAAGCGGATTCCGGTTTGGCTATCACATTTTATACTTGTGACTAAAACTTTTGAGATCCTCCTCGGCGAACCGATGACATGCCTATTTGATAGGTAACAACAACCATCAAGCCAGCCACATGGCGCCTTCCAACCATTCAAATCGATGCTCACCGCTAGTTATGCTATCTCTACTTACAAGTTTAGTGGACCATTTTCCTGCAACCAAAATTTTTTGTATCCTCCTTGGTGAATCAATGACATGCCTATTTGAGAGGTAACAACCATCAAGGCAACCACATGGTGCGTTCCAACCATCCTGACTGATGGTCACCGCTAGTTACGCTATCTCTGCTTACGAGTTCACGTAGACCATTTTCCAACGTCAAGTGTCAATGCAATCTTCTAATGATTCATGCAGGACCAACAAAGGAGTTGGAATATATAATCTCAAAGCCTCTCTCACCACAAACTGAAGGTATTCCATTCTTTTGAGATAAGTCCAAAATAATCCCCTTGCTTATTTTTGGCTAACTTCTTTTCATTCCTTCCTTCCTTGTGCCTCAGTCAATTTTTTTCACTTTTTAGGCACTCAAAATTTTCTGGAAATGGCTTCATCAGATAGAGAATTTTCTCACCTTTCCAGAAAGGTAAAATTTTCCTTCTAACTCCTTGTATTTTGCAAGTTATGGCTCGGCGGAGTTTTTGAGGGAAATTTTCCCTAGGAAGGTCCGCAACCAATCAAAATGTGCCACGTGGTGGCAGAATGGCGGGTCGATGGAGATAAGTTAGAAAAATTTCACCAAGGAATGGTGGGGGCAAAAAGAAAAATTTTGGCCCGAAGGCCCCGCAACCAATGAGGAGGCCGCCACGTGTCCATAAGGGACCGGCGGGACGGAGGGGCGTTAGAAAATTTTGGTCAAAAAATAAGGGCACCAAAATTGTTAAGGGGCAAAAGAAAAATTTTTCCCGAAGGCCCGCAGACCAATAGGAAGGTGACCACGTGTCCATGGAACCAGGTGGAGGTCGGAGGGCACGGGGGAATTTTGGTTTTTCCAAAATATGTAAAAGGGCGAAAAATGAGAAAATTGGCCCGCAGGCCCGCCAAAGGAAAAATGAAAATTTTGGCCGAAGGCCTCCCGGACCAATCAAAAGATGTGACACGTGTCCATTCTGGTGGAGGTCGAGGGCGCAGGGAAAATTTTTTTCCAAAGTCCAAAAGGGCGCAAAGAAAATTTTTCCCACGGGCCCGCAAAGGAAAAAATTGGAGCGCAAGGCCCGCACCGAATTGGAGGATGACACGTGGCATTGGAGCGGCAGGGCAGCAGAGAAATTTTGGAAAATTTTCCAAAATTCAAAAAAGGTGTAAAATAGCCATTTGAACCCGTGGACCAATGGAAATGTGCCACATGGCATCAGAGTGGTGGGGGTGGAGATTTTTGAGGATTTTTTCCCAAATTCAAAAAAGGGGAAATTTTTTGGGTTTTGGCCCGCTGACCCGATTTTTGCCCCTGTTTTGCCCTAAATCTTCAGAGGGGCATATCTTTCGATCCAGAGCTCAGTTTTTCTCAATTTTGGTGTCATTGGAAAGCTATTGAAGTCCTCTACATGATGGAATCTTCAATTTTGTTTTTTGGTGGAGTTTGGTGAGAGAAAAATAAGAAAACACCTCTGGTATGGGGAAAAGAGCAGAACTGACATTCAACCACCATTTTTAATGCAGTATGGCTTCCATTCTTCTCCAGCATGGTCGAAAATCTTGGGGAATGAACTTTTAAGGGTACCCATGCTATTTTGATGGATTTGGTTGGTGGTTGAATGATTCCTTTCATTTTTCCCATGTTTCTCCTTCCTGAGCTCGGGTTTTCATTGTTAAAAGCCAGATTTGGCTCATTTGTAAAGGGTTGGACATTTTTATGAACTGCAGGCTCCCTCCTTCACCCTGGCAAGTGAATTTGTGGAATATCAGACCTCTTTTAGGACTGCAACATGTTTTCTACCTCCTTGCTATTGTAATGCACTGTATTTAAAAATGGAAATGACAATGCAAGCTCTGTGAATGAGTTTTCAATCCTTTCTTGTGTTTTTTGCTTCATTCTAATCCTTCATTACATTTTAGCAATTTGTACATGATGTGTGTTGCATTTTTATAATATGTGTCAATTTGCAGAAATAGATGTTCACCACTCCTTTGGTGTATCACCTTGTTAGTTTAGTTTTATCTTCTTTTCTCTCTTCTATCCTTGTCTCCTTGGAGAATTAGAGTAGGATTTTGAGTTAAACCTCTACAAAATTTCATGCATACATCTGATCAGAGGAGTCAAGGAATCAAACTTTAATATGGAGAGTTTTTTCCCATTTTTGCAAGTCCCACACTTGGGGAAAAGATTCAATGTTGTGCAATCACACTGGATGCCCATTATCAAACTAGAAATCTAAGAAAACATCCATGGGGTGCTGCTGATTTGCACTAACAGTTTTGGCACACCTGGTGGGACCTTAGAGGTCTTCATCTTCATTACAACAAAGTTGATGTGCATTTGTTGTAAGTTTCTTGCTTAAAAAGAGCCCTGATTTGCACATCTGGCGACTCCAAAGAGATAAAATCAACTGGTTTCAGCAGTCCAAGTCTGAAGATTCATGAGAAGGATCCAAACAAGGTCAAGGGCCACATAAGAAGGATTGTCTGAGTATCTGCAGTTATCCACAGGAAGAAGAGAGAGGGAAGAAGAATTCAAAGGTCTCCATCTCCACCAAACAGAACTCTATCAACTCCTCCACCTGGTAGACCTTTCACCCAATCAACAAGGGTTCTCAGGCCAATCAGAATGGCACAACACAACCCTTATGTCAACTTCACTGGTAGCAGCCCACTTGCTCTCAATGCACAAAATCCAGTTCCAGTTGCAGCATTGAAGAACATCCCATACTTTACTGGGGAAAATCAGACCACTCCTGGTGATCATGTCAAAGACATTGCTAATGTTTGTGCAATCCATGAGATTGTTGAGATGCAAATTGCTGTCAAATTGTTGGCATCTTCATTCAAAGGGAAAGCCTTGCAATGGTTCAGGAGCCTTGGGGCAGGCTCTATCCAAAATTGGAACCAGTTGTGCATAGCTCTCCATGAGCAGTTTGGAGAAAAGGGAGATAATTTGTCTCTATTGGAACAACTGACAACTATCAAGAGAGCTCCCAATGAGCAGCTAACAGACTTCAATTTCAGATTTCAAAGGACATGGGATAGAATCCCAGTGACAGTAAGGCCAACAGCTGAAGGTGCTTTCTTATACTATCTCAAAGCTTTAAATTCTGATATTTCTATGTTAATCCAATCCATGGGAGGTGCAAATATACCTGCAGCTTATAGCATTGCCATTAGGGCTGAGAATTGTTTGATCCAAGCTGGTAAACTGGCTCCTAGGCCTCCCATGCCCTTATATCCAAACTTGGAAAGCCCAAGCACTAGTCAAGCACCTACTTTAGCTCCTATTCCCACTCCTAGAAATCAGAGTTCAAATGAAACTTCTACTTCATCCTCTAGTGCCTCAAATGAACTTCAAGAAGTCATGAAACAATTACAAAATTTAGGCAATGAGCTGGTTACACTCAAGAGGCAGCAAGCCCAAAGTTTTAGACCTTCTTATCAGTCTCAAACTCAGCCTAATAGGCAACCATATCAGCCTAATAGGCCACCCAATCCAGCTGCAAATCAAAATCAAGTAAGGCCTCCTGCCAATAGACCATTTCAGCCCTATAACCCCAATGTTGCATCTACCTCTAAAGCCTTAGTGCCAGTGCAAAATAATATAGCTCAAGAGTATGATTGGTGTTTCCCATGCAATGAACCTCACAACCAGTCTATGTGCTTCAATGGTGCTTTGAACCAAGCTTTGATGGTGACAACAACTGGCGTAGAGAGTGAGGTGAGTCAAGAAACAAACCAACAACAAGGAACATCTCAGCAAAATACAACTCCAAATGAGACTACACTTGTGAATTGGCAGGCTGAAGATTTTTGTGGTATGAATCAAACAATTTCTCAGAATGTAGCAGCTAACACATGGTCAAAGAAGAGGAATATTGGTGAAGGGAGTCATTAGCTCCAGGTGATCCACAACCTTCCATCACTCCACAAAGTGTTGGCAAGCAAAATGCAGTTCCAAATGTGCAAGGACAGCCCAAGCCACCTTCTAGACCAGCTCAAATGCCAGCTGTTGCAGCCCATGTACAAGAAAAGAATGTGCAGGCTAAGGGGCAGCAAAGAGATGTTTCATCCCCATTTAGCATCATTGAACAAATGAAGAAGACAAATGTGAATATATCTATGTGGGAATCACTATCCATCCCAGGCCAAAGGGATCTACTACAAGCTGCCATGAAGAATTGGTCAACTTCAAATCAGCAAGCTCATATGCAAGAGAAGGTACTCACAAATGCTGCTCAGCCTGAGGGGAAGCTTGGAGGACAACAAGGTAAAGTTTTGAAGCCCCCTCCATTCTATGTTTCATTGATCATTGGGGATAAACTAGTACACAATTGTATGATTGATTCTGGGGCAAGTAGTTCTGTGATGCCCAAGCAAATAGCTGATCAGCTGGGCCTCCAATATGAAGTCATATCCAAAGGGGTGGTGCAACTAGATGGGACAACAGTAACAACAGTTGGGGTAATTAAATATTTGAGCCTCACCTTGCATGCATGCCCCAATGTCACTGTTTTGCAAGATGTGTCAGTGATAGATTTACCACCACTTTTTGCCCTATGTTTGTCAAGGGATTTCACAGCTAGAATTGGAGGCTATTTATCTGCTGATTGGTCACACATGTTGTTTAGAACCAGATATGGAACTAAGGCCACAATCAGGTCTGAACCTATTGCAAACTTTCACATTGAGCCTCATACTCCAAGCCCAATCAATGCCAACTGTTCAACATTTGATCAAGAGGATTATCCAAGCACAGATGAAGCTGACACCAAAGTTGGAAGCATCCCAGATTTGACTCTTGATGAATGGGCAAGCAAGGTACATGCTTTTGATCCCTACAAGGAAATAGAGGAATCTGAACTAGGAGTTTATTGCATGCATGAAGAAAATCAGCCTATTCCTAGCATCACCAAGCCAGACCATAAAGATGACAATGAGGTATGGCAGTTGTTCTTTGATGGATCAAGAAGTAGACAAGGTGCAGGGGGGAGCTATGCTTGTTTCACCTCAAGGCATTAAGTATTATTCAACTTTTAGATTTCAGTTTGCATGTTCTAACAACACTGCTGAATATGAAGCTTTGATACAAGGATTGCATTGGTCAAGAAAGAGAGGTATCAAAAACTTACAAGTCTTTGGTGACAGTGAGCTGATTGTTAATCATGTCAAAGGACAACATGCTGCCAAAAATGACCTGCTCAAGTGTTATAAGAATAGGGTGTGGGACCTCATTGAGGATTTTGAAGGCTTTGGCATCAACTCCATCCCTAGGAAAGAAAACCAAGCTGCTGATAGGCTTGCAGTAGTTGGAGCAGCCTTTGTTGTTGTGGAGAGTATCAAGGAAGATAAAGTGCAGCCAAACATTCATGTGATTGTAAGGCCATCAGTGCCAGACAATAATGTAAGTTGGCAAGTGTTTGAAAGTGACCAACAAATCATCAATTTCTTGCAAGAAGAAGCTGAGTTCTCAGCCAAAAATCAGGAAAAGTTAGAACAACAGTATGGTGATCAAGTGGTACAGCTGAGAACCAACAAACTACCAAAAGGACTTGTCACTTTGGAGTCCATCTTTAATCCTAATGATCAATTTAGGAAGGAGAAAGCAAACATCCAAGTCAAGGGAGAAGATTCAGTGCCCATCTCAGTGGGAGAAGGAAAATCACTTCAAATTGGTAAAGTGGCAACCAAGCAAGAAAGGTATGATTTCATGCAACTTTGCCAAGAGTTCCCAGATATATTTTCTTGGAGCTATGAAGACTTGAGAGGTTTCAATCCCAAGCTAGCTCAACACATAATTGAATTAGATCCAAGTGCTAAACCCATCAGGAAAAAACAAAGACCAGTCAATCCACACATGGAGCCTCTCATGAAGAAGGAATTGAATAAGTTAATAGAGGCAAGTATCATATTTCCCATCAAGCATTCAAGCTGGGTTGCAAACTTGGTTCCAGTTAGAAAGAAGAGTGGAGAAATCAGATTGTGTGTAGACTTTAGAGATTTGAATAGAGCATCCCTCAAGGATCATTACCCACTTCCTTCTATGGAGCAGATTTTGCAAGTTGTTGCTGGCTCTGAGAGGTTTTCATTGCTAGATGGTTATTCAGGGTATAATCAGATCATGGTAAAGGAGGATGATCAGTTCAAAACAGCCTTCACCACCAAATGGGGAACCTATGCATATAGGAAAATGCCATTTGGGTTGTCTAACGCCGGAGCTACCTTCCAAAGGGAAATGGATATGGCATTCAAGGGATTGATCAACAAAATAGTGCTGATATACCTAGATGATATTACTGTATTTTCTAAAAGTGCAGCAGATCATCTCTTTCATTTGAGACAAGTGTTCCAAAGATGTAGAAGATTTGGGGTATCCTTGAATCCCAAAAAATGTATTTTCCTAGCTCATGAAGGAAAGCTCCTAGGCCACATTGTTTCCAAAGAGGGATTAGCAATTGATCTAGAGAGGGTTGAAGCAATAAAAGCACTGCCATTACCAAGTCACAAGAAGGCCCTTCAAAGTTTCTTGGGAAGAATCAATTTTGTTCGAAGGTTTGTTCCAGACTTTGCAGCCCTTGTCAAGCCAATAACTATGATGTTGAAGAAAAGTATGGCTTTCAAATGGACAGCTGAAGGTAAGGAAAGTTTTGAGGCAATCAAAGAGGCTATCTCACAAGCTCCAACTCTCATTAACCCAGATTTCTCTAAGGATTTTATCCTTTATGCATTTGGAGGTGATGATACAATTTCTGCAATTTTAGTACAACAGAACAAAGAAAATGCAGAGTAGCCAATTGCCTTCTTCAGCCAAAGCTTAGAGGACTATGAGGTAAGGTATTCCTTCATTGAGAAGAATGTTCTTGCATTGATTAGGAGCTTGAAGAAATTTAAGCATCTAGTTTCAAACAACAAGGTTCAACTGTTGGTTTCTCATGTGGGAGTTAAGGACTTCCTCCTCAACAAAGACCTAAATGAAAAATGTGCAGGGTGGATTACTCGTGTCATGGAGTATGACATTGAGATCAAAGTCACCAAGCTGGTCTGAGGAAAGGGATTGTGTGAGCAGCTGGTCTTGAGAAAATCAATGGAAGCAAGCAATGGGAAGGATGTTGTTTTGGCGTTGCAAGACAACCAAGAACAAAGAGGTGTTCAAGAAGAGAATGGTGGTATGCTCACTCCTTGCTGGACCCAAGACATAATGCACTTCTTACAAATAGGCCTATGCCCTCCAGAGATGAACAAAACCAAGAGAAGACACTTCAGATTGCAGGCTATCCCATATGCACTTGTTGATGGTGTCTTGTTCAAAAAGGATATAAATGGAGTGCTGCTGAGATGCATTGGGACAAATCAAATTAAGAGAATGTTAGAAGAGTTCCATGGTGGATCAGCTGGGGGTCATTTTTCTCCAAGAGTGACAAGCCCTCAAGATTATGAAGGCTGGCTATTATTGGCCCAAGGTGTTTAGTGATTGTTATGCATGGATCAAGAGGTGCAAAAATTGTGCATTCTTCACAGGCAAGGAAAGATTAGCAGCCCTTCCATTGCACCCAATTTCAGTTGACCAGCCATTCATGCAATGGGGTTTGGACTTCATTGGAGTCATTAACCCAAACTCAAGCCAAGGACACAAGTGGATTCTAACAGCAACAGACTACTTCACCAAATGGACTGAGGCGGTGGCACTCAAAGAGGCAAATGAATCTAGCATTCTAGACTTCTATGAGGGGATAGTAACCAGATTTGGTATACCTGCCACTATAATATCAGATAATGCATTGGCATTCATAGGATCAAAGGTAACTGAATGGGCTGTTAAGAATGGGATCTATCTGAGCACTTCATCAAATTATTACCCTCAAGGTAATGGCCAAGCTGAGTCTACCAACAAGAACCTATTAAAGATCATCAAGAGGACTCTTGATGAAAATCAGAGGACTTGGCACACCAAACTGAAATCAGCCTTATGGGCTGATAGGATAACTCCCAAGAGATCCACAGGTAACTCTCCATTCAGACTTGTTTATGGAAGAGAGGCAATCTTGCCTATGTCACTTGAATTGCCAACGTTGGAACTCATGAAGCAATTGGAATTGTTGGAGTTTGAACCCATGGAGGTTAGATATGCAGAATTGATGGAACTCCAAGAAATCAGAGAGCATGCAGCCCAAACAATGGAGAAGGACCAAGCCTTGATCAAGAGAACCTTTGATAGGAAAGCTAAGGCTAGAACCTTCCAAGTTGGAGATTTAGTGTTGAAATGGGATGCAGACCGAGCAAAGCCAGGAAGGCATTCAAAGTTTGATGCCATTTGGAGTGGCCCCTACATGGTCACAAAATGTAAGAACAACAATGCCTTCCAATTGTCTACATTGGATGGTGAAGAACTGCAGATTCCAGTTAATGGAATCCATCTAAAGCATTGCTACTAGAAGGGAAACTCCTCACCTTGTACATATTAGCTTAGATTTTCATTCCTCCAAGTGCTTGTGCACATTGTTTTGTTGTAGCTTAGTTTTACATTTCCCTAAGTGCTTTGGCACAAGCTTTGTTGTCCCAAGGATGCATCTTTGCAGGCCATGTTCCAGATCAAGTGATGTTCTACTCTCACAATCTTCTTTCTAGAATTTTCTAATGAGTTGAGAGTACCAAGTAGTTAATTTAATGACTCCATGCCCAATGGATTGCTTCAGGTAGCTGATCACTTCATCCAGCAGGTAGATGACCCCTCTGAGTCACCAAAATTGTTATCCAAAATAAGCCCCTTGCTTATTTTTGGCTAACTTTCTTTCATTCCTTCCTTGTGCCTCAGTCAAATTTTTTCACTTTTTAGGCACTCAAAATTTTCTAGAAATGGCTTCATCAGATAGAGAATTTTCTCACCTTTCCAGAAAGGTAAAATTTTCCTTCTAACTCCTTGTATTTTGCAAGTTATGGCTCGGCGAGTTTTTGAGGGAAAATTTCCCTAGGAAGGTCCGCCACCAATAGGAATGTGCCACATAGTGGTGGAATGGTGGGTCAGTGGAGGTAAGTTAGAAAAATTTCCAAGGAAGCGGTGGGGGTGAAAAGGAAAAATTTTGGCCCGAAGGCCCACAACCAATAGGAGGCCACCACGTGGCTGGAGCCGATCGGAGTCAAAGGGGGGAGTGAATTTTGGAAAATTTCCAAAATTGGCTCAAAGGGTGCAAAGAAAAATTTGGCCCGAAGGCCCGCAGCCAATAGGAAGGTGACCACATGTCCATGGAGCATCGACAGGAGGTCGGGGGTCAGGGGGGAAGTTTTTTTTTTCCCAAAGTGTTGTAAATGGGGGCAAAAAGGAAAAACTGGCCCCCGATGGCCCGCCAAGGGAAAGAAAAATTTTGGAGTGTCCATGTGGCTGACACGTGTCCTGTTCTCAGCGGAGGTCGGGGGCATGGAAAATTTGGAATTTTTTCAGCAAAGCCAATTTCCAAAGTGTTGCAAAGGAAAGGGAAAATTTTTTCCCACGGGCCCTGCAAAGGGAAAATTTGGAAGCGCTAAGGCCCACAAATAGGAGGATGACACGTGGCATCGGAGCGGCGGGGTGCGGAGGAATTTTGGAAAATTTTCCAAAATTCAAAAAAGTGTAAAATGGCCGTTTGAACCCACAGACCAATGATAATGTGCCACATGGCATCAGAGTGGTGGGGGGTGGAATTTTTTGGGGAAATTTTCCCAAATTCAAGAAGAGGGAAAAAATTTGGGTTTCTGCCCGCCGACCCGATTTTTGCCTTGTTTTGCCCTAAATCTTCAGAGGGGCATATCTTTCGATCCAGAGCTCAGTTTTTCTCGATTTTGGTGTCATTGGAAAGCTATTGAAGTCCTCTACATGATGGAATCTTCAATTTTATTTTTGGTGGAGTTTAGTGAGAGAAAAATGAAAAACACCTTTGGCATGGGGAAAAGAGTAGAACTGACATTCAACCACCATTTTTAATGCAGTATGGCTTCCATTCTTCTCCAGCATGGTCAAAAATCTTGGGGAATGAACTTTTAAGGGTACCCATGCTATTTTGATGGATTTGGTTGGTGGTTGAATGATTCCTTTCATTTTTCCCACGTTTCTCCTTCCTGAGCTCCGGTTTTCATTGTTAAAAGCCAGATTTGGCTCATTTGTAAAGGGTTGGACATTTTTTATGTTTGCAGGCTCCCTCCTTCACCCTGGCAAGTGAATTTGTGGAATATCAGACCTCTTTTAGGACTGCAACATGTTTTCTACCTCCTTGCTGTTGTAATGCACTGTATTTAAAAATGGAAATGACAATGCAAGCTCTGTGAATGAGTTTTCAATCCTTTCTTGTGTTGTTTGCTTCATTCTGATCCTTCATTACATTTTAGCAATTTGTGCATGATTTGTGTTGCATTTTTATAATCTGTGTCAATTTACAGAAATAGATGTTCACCACTCCTTTGGTGTATCACCTTGTAAATTTTAGTTTTATCTTCTTTTCTTCTATCCTTGTCTCCTTGGCAAAATTAGAGTAGGATTTTGAGTGTAAACCCCTAAAAATTTCATGCATACATTTGATCAGAGGAGTAGAGGAACCAACCTTTAATCTGGAGAGTTTTTTCCCATTTTTGCAAGTCCCACACTTGGGGAAAAGATTCAATGTTGTGCAATCACACTGGATGCCCATTATCAAACTAGAAATATGAGAAAACATCTAGATCGATTAATGGGATAATATCAACATCTGCTAATTCTAGGTCCGGGATAGTCACCGACCAATTTGATCCTGCCCACATCTTTAAATCAAACCTACACACAAACCTAAATCTATCAACAGTCATAAACAAAAGTGGGCCGTTGGATTGCGACGTTGACATATGTCATTCAGGGAACCATCAGATGTCTGATTCTGTCAGATTTTGCAAGGCTATGCTCACAGTAAAGAACGCCTTCGATGTACCTAATTATATTTTCTTGAAAAGTACAAAAGATTGATTGTGATTTTTCTTTATATTTTATTTGGACAATATGCTTTTATGTTTTAATGAAAATAATAACAATGTCGTTTAAAACGTGTTTCTCAATTATTCAGAAAATATGGGAACGCTCACATTTTACCTAAAATTGTGTATTAAAGTTTTTTTAATTGAGCTATGTTGTAATATTTCAAATAAAAAGAAAAATTATATTGGCACCAATCTTGTTACCAAATTTTAAATTTTATAATAATATTAAAATTGCATACACAAGCTTTTTCATAAATTCGTATGCCGAGAGTATGGATTTGCTCTTATGATATAGGTTTGCATACAAGTAAATTAATTTTAGTTCAAATTTCAAAGTGGCCTTCCAGTGTAGATTATGTCATCAAACTGGCCACCTACAAGAAGCTTGCTTCTCAATAAGACTCAAAAAAATAAAAAAATTGAATTCTTCGCGACCTAAAGGTTGGCAACCATTCACAGTGCATGGAACTGAAGAAAATCCTCTCCCTGGAAGTTTAGAGACTGTGAGTGATGAGATTCCCCCTACTGATGGTTGTGTTAAAAACTCTCATGTGTCTGAATATTCTGACTCTGACCAAGAGCAAGATCATCCTCGTCTTGATTCTCTATTAGTGTTGCCTTCTCGGCCTAAGAATTAGACAGTTGTCACGAGGTATAAGGAGAAGAAAGGGCATTTTGAGCTGCATGTTACTCAGTCAACGTCAGCTTTTCAATTTTTTTTTGGATTTGTGGCTCCTTCTAGGCCCGAGCCTTTTTTGTTTGTTTTTTGGTTGTGCCCTTTTGGCATGTTGTGATGCCTTTATGGCATTTTGTGGGACTGTGAGTTTTCTGGTCACCCCTTACTATGTAACTTTCTTTATTTTAAATTAACATAAAAGGGCGGTTCCAATAATAAAAAAAAGAAAAAGTGACAAAATAAAATTATTAAATAAATAAAAGGGAAGTCATTTTATAATTTTTAATTTCCTCCTAGAGGAAATGCAACCCATGTGGGAGAGGGTACAATACCAAAAAAGAATTAAATGATGGCAAAGGAAGATGATTGGTGGTTGTGGGTGGCTACTAAGCCAAGATTGGTTATAAAAGCAAGTCAACTTGATTTTGTAAAGAATCTATTTCATTTTGTAAAATTCTATTTTTTGTCTATATGACTTGAGGTAGCTTTGCAAATAATTTCTAAGGAAATTAAATGGGATCCTCTATTTAGACTACACTAGAAGAAGAACAGATAACTGAATTCTTCCTATGTTGTGAGGATTCTCCATTTAGGGTTTAACAACTTGCGGATCATAGGAGTTAGTTGTGTTTTATCATATAGTCAGTTCAAGCAGTATGTTGAAGACTTATTGCTATCGGTTAAGAAGAACATTGTATAATGAAGACCTATCGAGCGTTTTACATATTGCATGTTTGAATTGGGAGTGTTGTTGAAGCTTCCATTGTCCAGTGACATTTGCATTGCTAGGGTATCGCCATTTCAAAACTAACCTTCAAGGAGATATCAGATTCTGAAGTGGCATTTGATCAGTTTTGAGTTGTTTTTGGGCCTCATTGGTAAGTGGGGAGAAATTGTATTTTCAACTTTCACTTATAGTTATGGTTTATCTACATTAATTCCCAAATTGTGGATCTTCTATTTTGGACCTGCCTTTCCGCCATTAGAAAAATTCTTCATCACTGGGTTAATTGGAAAGCTTATTTTTCAAGCTTCAGTTTGATTGTCTATCAATTTGCCCAATATCACCATTATAAGTATTACTATAAGCATGAGTTATTGACGGATTTATCATAGTCATTTAAACCCTGCATTTTTGCTATAATAAATTCTAGAATTAATATATTTTACTGACCATTTAGATTAGATAATCCTATCTCCAATTATTCATTATCTACTTGCAAACAAATTTTCATAATTCATATGGAGGTATTCCTTGATTAGGCTGGACCAACATGAACTCTATTTGCTAAATTGTTGGCCTAGGACATACGAACTAGGGTTTTCTAGTAAAATAGCTTCAGTTGTGTGGAAAACTAGGATTTCATTATAAATGTTCACAATATCAATGGTACACATGAGATTTTTAGATTAATCAAATGTTGGCCCTAGTGGGACATTGAACGGGAATATCCATCGTGAAGTAAGAATATGTCCATTTAAGGACATTACAAACTCTAGTGAGTTATAGGGAGGACTACACTCCCCTTCCAATTGATGTAATTCACCTAAGATGTACAAGTCACTACCATGAAGAGTGTTTTGAGTTGATGAGCAATTAGATCTTCACTCATATCCCTAAACTTGCACAAGTTTTTCTCAACTACATTCTACTTGTCAAACATTTTGCTCTAATGTCGTCTTATTATCGTGCCTTAACTGCGCAAACAACTGTCAAAAAAATCTTACTAACATATGGACCAAGCTCAAACAAGGCATAAAACCCTCTAAGATCCCAAAGAACCTGTCACGAAGTGAATTCCATGAAACCTATTCAGAAGTCATTGTCCTTATGAGAATATTAATGGGTGAGGAGACAAAAAAATACTTTCAATATTGGATGGATTAGTTTATCCTAGTGGAAAAATAAGGAAACCAGATGGTGGATTGTGGGGCAGATCATTAGCTACAACATCCATCAGTAATCGATGTAGTTTCCTACCACTAAAAATTTCACCATGACTTCTTACCTAGTATATGCTCTTCAAAGGATTGTCTATTTCTCTCCATGTGCCTAAAAATCACCTATGTATGAGAAGTATTTGCAACTGACTCATAAGGAGAAAAATTCGGACAATGTCATGGTGAATGAAGTATTTACCATGTTCATTATCAAGCTCTTTGATGGAAACTTGGAATGAAGGATCTCTTCCTAAGTATTGCACTGATCAAAAATTATAGGAGCCACTTTATTGAGTTCCCTACCTTCACCTACATCAAATTCATAGGTTATGATATTTCTACTCGTAGGCTACCCAGGTACCCAACTGAAAAATTGCATAATTTCAAGTTTGTGTCAAGGGTAATAATGTCAAAAGAAAAGGTATTTAATTTCCCATCTCCTTGGGAATATATTCATGCAATAATATCATAGATTTATCAAACATTTAAGCATCATTTCTTGACCTCAGTATCTACTCCCACACATCTAGGTTTGACTTTGATATCAGGAGAAATCAAAATACCTTCACTTTTCTAAGTTTGCACCATACACCCCAAATTAAAGACTATTTGGCTAATTACAAAGATGATTTCAAGGTACAAAAAAGGGAATATATGTGGATGATGATAGACCAAATGAGGGATCTAAAATTTGATTGGTTTACTGGGGGGATAAAATATGATGGGTCTATTCAGACTTGTTTGATCCTAAGTACCAAGAGATGCAATCTTCACCCCTTCCTCTGAATTTGTGGAATATAAGAGAATCAGGGGATATTATGGAGAGGACTATAATAGTAATCTAAAGGTCAAGAGAATGGTTTAAAAGGAAGAGATTTACTTTCATCGAGTATGGTGGTCTCCTAGCTTTATCTAGGTAGGTGTCTCACACTTTCTCTCTAAGTACATATGAAAAAGTTACAAGATCCACTCACTCACAAGAATCTTCAAAGAGAAAGATAGTGGAATAATAACACACTGAAGTTTCCCATCCTAGGAGGCTTCATAAGAAGGCTAAGATCATTTAATATCCCATTGATCCTCTTGAGTTAGGTGAAATTGATCCATCACAATCTCCTATTCTTCACTGGATTCTAAGTGTTTCCTTGTAATGGCATAATCATTCCATCATGAGAAAAATGTGATCCCTTACCAAACACCTAAAAGTGCCCCTATGATTGATGGTTGTCTACTCTGGAGAAACTTTCCCATGGATTCAAGAGCTACTTGGAAGTGAGTCAAGAATGGTGCAGTAATCCACACACTAATTTTGAGGCTATCTCAAAATTCATGAAAACCAAGACAAGAAAGAAGCACAATAGCCTCATTTTCTTCTCCAAGGCCTCTAGATCCCAATATGTAGAGGTATCACCCTAAAGTTATAAAATATGTGGAAGAGATGTGACTCAAGATGATTATGAGTTGACCTGAAATCTCCCCTTGGGGAAAGCCACGCACGAAGGAGATATGTTCACTTGTTCAAGGAGTCTACGACCCACTTTCTTGTTAGGAATGAAGAGTACAAACAAACTATGGAGCAATTGGAGGAGCATGTGAGAACTCTCACTGCCTATATGTAATCCTTCCTAAGTCCTAATGTGGTACCCCTTCCTCCTATGGAATTCATCCCTCCCATCAGAAAATTTTATTCTCATTTAATTAACAAAGCCCAAGGTTACACCATGCAAGGGAAAGAAAATGATAAAGGGGTTGAAAATATTCTTGAGAAAGGAAAGGAATTGCTACCAGAGGTTCTCTCCTTGTTCAAGTATGTTCTTGCCACTATTTCAAAAGTAAATATGAAAAGGGAAGAGATTGAGAGGGAGAAGACTCATTGGGATAGTGTGTTCCCACTTGTGTCTGAAATGAGTTGCCTTGATTCCCACACTCTCATGAGTAGGAATGTGTTTTCATCTGCTATTGCTGAGAACTTGTCTCTAGTTTGGACCCACATAATCAATGCTAGATGTGACATGATAAATGAAATATATAAACTTGAATCTTGTGGTAAACATGCCTTCATTATTTTAGATGATGTCAACAACTGTGTATAGAAGCTCTGATCACATCCACTCACTGAACATCCATCTTTAGAGGACTCATTAGTTCCTTCCAAGAGTTGGTCAAGAAAGAGGTAAGTGATCCTTTTTCCTTCAACGAGGATACTTTGGAGTCCCTTGCAGACATCACAGGCTCAATCTCTAACACTATGGTAACATCATAAGGTGTGGTTTAATCAATGTAATACTATCACTGATGTTCCTGAGACATGGATCAAAGTGTTGAGCTATGTTCGTGTTCTAGAGGAAGAAAAGGTGGCACCTATGACAACCCATTTCAGTAAAGAATTTAAAGGTGAGGATCTCATTCCAAGAGTACTTTCTCAAAGTTCACCAAGGGCTAGTTCTTCATCGATGGATGCTTTATCTTCATTAGATTGATACATCTCTTCTTCTCTCCTTCCTTCTTTTTTCCTCTCTCCATATTATAATTCTTCATTAAGACTATACTTTTTCACTATTTTGTCTTATTCAATTAAGTGACCTTTAATTTGACATTGTTAAGAGTTATTTTTCATTAATAAGAAAAAGGATCACTTTTATTCCCTAGGAATATGAAAGGTCACAAGTGATGGGAAAGGTGAAAATTCATGTGAGGGGGAGATGAAAGGACATTTTTGTAAGCTATAAATTGGAATGGCTTCTCCATTCCAAAGGGTTAGTAATTATTGATTGTTGTTAGTTGTTGGGATTTGTATCACTACTACTTCAAGTAATAAAGCTACATTAGTCTATCTCCTTGTCTATGTTCTCCCATCCTCTCTACTTTCCAATGTTGCAAGCATTGTAATCTTGTACAACCAAGAAGGAACTTTGTGTCCTTGATTAATGAATCCATGAAACTTTGTGTCTCTGATTTATTAGTCTTGTTATTGCTTACATGGTTGATTTATTACTATTGAATGTGGACCTACTTTGGCTAATGTATGTGAAATATTTAAGTCTACTCACAACATTAACCCCTCTCTCTATTTCCCCATCTCCTCTTTACCTCTCTTTAAAGAAAATTCCTCCCTTGTACATTGTACAAGCAATTTTCCATAGGTTTAGTGGAGTATTCCTATGTGATCCCCATCCTAACAGCCACCCCATAGTTTTATTTAGTTTTCATTCAATAAATGGTAGCCTCCTCATGCCGAATAAGGAGGGCTTAGCCCTATGACCATTTGTGAAAACCAATAATCTGCACTACAACAAATTATTTCACCAACAATTTTTGGCAACTCCATTCTAGGGAAGATCTACCCTTGTGCACCCTTGACCCTATATCACTAAAGATCCAAATATATATATATATATATCCAAAATAAATAAATAAAATTAAAAGGTGAATCTATTAAGGAATGAATCCTTATCACTTTTGTTTCCCACATCATGAAGATGAAGTCTATGATTGGTGTTCAACATCAATAAGTGACAACAATAATGAAGAAGAAGATG
Source organism: Taxus chinensis (assembly GCA_019776745.2). NCBI lineage: Eukaryota > Viridiplantae > Streptophyta > Pinopsida > Cupressales > Taxaceae > Taxus > Taxus chinensis. Next base: position 234,333,662 of record CM034157.1, on the reverse strand, counting down.
ACCATCAAAACATCCAGAATTTCAGATCATACATCATTCTTGACCAGCTCTTATAAAAGTATGGATTGTGACACAACAAAGAGGTCTCTCATTTCAACAAGAAATCTGTAATCAACAAAAGGAAATGAATTCATTGATGCTCCTGCACAAGTTATAGAAAGGATATCTATAATGGATGAAATTGTTGCATTATGATGATCCTACTATAAAATCCTTATGGCTTCAATTCAAAAGGAGTGTTGCTAGAGGAAATAAAATGGGGATTGCACCTATTGATGATTGATATTCTAAGCATTTGATGAGGAAGATGAAAAAGAGATATGAAATGTTGTAGGCACACGAGGATGAACAACATGAGAATGAATCTTTAGATGAGGTAAGTAAAGAGAAAATTATTTCAGAAGAAGAACCTCTTGAATGTAATGTTTTGGACTCTACATTGTTGTTTGAAAAACTCAAAACATTGTCTTTTGTTTCCCTTCCTTTGGATGATTTTATTGTTTATGGAGATGAAGAAATGACCTCCTTGAAAAAGGATTATGTGCAAAGAATTTGAGAGTTGCAGAAGGAAGTTCTGACCCTCAAATCAATCTTGAAATCCTAGCATGTGTTGTGACTATACAAGAAAAGTATGAGCAACTTGAGGCACTCATATTGAGGAGGAGAAGAACTACCTTCTGGATTGGATTTGATGAGTCTCCATACTATGAAGTGTTTATTCCAGGGAGATACTTTGTGCCACTCATGAACTGTCTATTTAATAACATTCCTAATGAAATTCAACTCAGCATCTTGGTAGAAAATGAAAGAAGCATAAAAGTTGAGTCTCCATCCATAGTTGCACTTTGGCCTAAAGCACAATCCTCTAGAGAATAAATGTGCATGGGAGATGAGAATTCTTGTCTCATAATAGATGATCCAATGCTTTCTGAAATTTCCACCAACCATGAACACATTCAAGAGATGAATCCTCCTTCTTTGCCATAGGTTCTTCAGGAGAATGATTTTGAGGTAATTATTGATGATTTCCTTTCTAATTTTGGCTCTTCATTTGATGCATGAATGCCCAATAGTGAAATAGAGAAAATGGAAGAGTTCAATTTCCCTCTCGAAACATTTTTTGATGAGTGAAGAGCACATGAACTCTCCGATGAGTTGGTTTCCCTGTCATCACCAAGAGAGTGTGATAGCAATCATAATTGTGAGTATGGAGTCTTCTCTTTTCCCTACAAAGAAGAGGAATCTCTAGGAGATGTTCAGGATGGAATAAATGACTATTCCCATGTTGCATCCTCTGAAATTGTGTCATTTCTCTCTTCATGAGGAGGATGCATCATATGAGTCTTTCCATACCAAGGATGAACTAGTATGTACAGAAAGGAATCATTTAGAACAATATATGAATGAGAAGCTAGAAGAAGCCTGTCAATGGGGAGAGAATCAACTTGTTCTCATCACTTCTGGATTCCCTGCTAATTCTGGAAATGAATCCATGCTGAAAATTTTACCCAAGGATGGTGACTACCTTCATGTTGAAAGCAAAGATTCTATTTTTGAAAACATGGAAGAATGGCTTCTTATGGTCACAAGATATCAGATGGAGACTACAGAGAGTAAAACTTTCAAACAAGTAACAAAGTGGTCATTGGATACAAATGATTTTTCTATACAATATCAATATGAGAATGGAAATTTGGTTTCCCTTCTTCTTCTCAAACCATGTAGATCCATCATGAGAGTGTGGCATGACCAGTTGGTTATATTTTAGCTTCAGAAGTGGTATGAATTCAACCCACTATTCCATGATGGTACCTATTTTTATCATCATGTTGTCAGGTGTGTGAAAATATTGTATATTATTCCCCCACCTCTGTAACTTTCCCTCCCATGTATCATATTTTACCCTTCTATTGTGTGTTTCCCTTTCTATTTGGTGTGTTTGTTTTGTTTTTCCTTGTATGTGTCATTGCTTGTATTAGTTGGTGAAGGAATGACTTCATTGCCCAATTGTCAAGGCACTGGTCTGCTTACCCATGAGATACATGAGGTTCTTCATTACCCCTTATGGTCTAATTTCCCCAAGTTAGAGCCAACTATTGTCATGCTAAATGTCTAGCATGCAAAATTGAAAATTTTGGCCATGACAACCAAGCCCCCACTTGAAAATTCCTCTCTTGGTCACTGTAAACCCTTCCTCTAGCCATCTTGTCTACAGTTTCATCCTCATTCTAGATAAGAGGAACGTGCTAACAAGATTTTCAAGTGTTTTTCATGTGTAGGGATGTATGCCTAAGGTGATTGAAGAAGTTATTGAGATCCAAAGTGGAACAACTATCCTCAGAGGCCTAGAAAGGGCCATTTTTGGCCATTTTGCAACTGGTGAATACCCTCTGGAAGCTGATAAGGAAGAACAACCATATAGGAGTTTTAAGGAGATCAATGAATTTATTCAAGGTATTTTAGGGAAAATATTTGGAAGAAATTGATTTCAAGAATGAAGTAAGCAAGACAAGGTCAATTTGGGTGCAAGGAATGCCATACTCCAATGGAGAAAGCTAACTTGTCTAGATGATTCTAGGAGTTTTGGGAATATTTTGGAGGAAAAAAATATTCAATGGAAATATTTTGAAACTAATTGAAACATCACTTTTGTTCCAACACTTTAAAATATTTTGTGATAATCCAGAACACTACAACTACCCATTCGAGTCAAAAGTGGAACAGGCCCTAAAAATCAATTTGTAAGGAAGAATTGTATCCTAATAATGGTTAGGATGATCTCAACATGTGATTTAGAGTCAAAATCACATAAGGTTTGACCCCAAAACACCATTCCATGCTCTCAGGGAAGAAAAAGCACTCTTGGTGTCCTACAATGGAATTAGTGGATGACATCAACATTCCAAAAAGGCTTGAGTGCATTTTTTCACCCTTGGTGTTCCCTTGGATTTCCCTAAGGTGAAAATGGACATGGGACACCAAATTTTTCTCCCCCATCTTTTTAATATGTTTCGTCACTTAAAACACAACTTGGGTGTTAGGCAGAGCATGCGAAGAGTTTAAGTGCCCAAGTCCCCTTCCCATGATGAGAAACCCCTTGGCACATTTATCATAATTGATATCCCTTGGATTTCCCCAAGGTGCAAAGGGACAATGGGGACACCAAATTTCACTCCCATGTTGGATAGCTCTTCACAACTTATAACTTCACAACTTTTGCATCTAGGCACCTCACAACTTCTATCTAATTTGTCCCCTTATCATGAGTTGAGACCCATAACACATTTTCTCACCCATGATGTCCCCTTCACTTTTCCCCAAGGTGAAAATGGACATGGGGGACACAAAATTGTGCTCCCCCATGAAGCACTTCTTCTCGCAACTTTCACATCACCTCTTTTGCACCTAAGAACAACATAACTTGCAAGTCATAACCCCTCCATGACCCCTCTTCATGATCAAACCCCCCATGGATACATTTTTGAGTTGGTGTTTCCCCTTGGATTTCACCAACAAAAAAAGGGACATGGGGACATGAAAGTGCTCTCCCATCCTTCCACTCAGCACCTAGGTCACATGAAAAACCAATTTTTAAGCCCCTAAAAGCCATTTTCAGCCCCTACATCTCATTCACACTTGACCACAAGCTAATACTTTCATCATTTGGTGAAAATTGTGCTTATTTTCCCCTTTTTCCCCCTTTCACCTCTTGCACCCTATTTTTTAGGGTGTAACCCACATGGAAACCCTCTTCCAACCATGGTTTAGCTTGTCAGGTTAAGTGATGAGTTAAAATTTACAAATGAATATGAGTAACTCCTCTCATAAAAACTTAGTTTTTTTAACATTCAAAGTGATGTTATTTTCCCTCCAAAAAACTTAATTTTTACTAGTTATGATGCTGAATTTTTTAGAACCATCATACTCCAAAACTGAAAATTCTCATAACTCACAAATCCGTGCACCCAATTTCCATCAAAATTTACCAGTGCACTCCTCCCAAAAATGCACCTTCAAGTTAACTATAAGAACAATTTCCATTTATGGTTTGTATAATTTATAAAATCCATAAGAAATTTTCAGCCCCTGGAGTTTCCTTTTCAGATCTACAGAGTTCTGGCAAATACAAATCCTCGAAAACTAGAGCAGAAGGTCCCGAGACAAAACCTAATATTTTTAGACCAGTTTCATTCCAATTTGACACCCACAAGACATCCATATAAAAATAGTAAGTTTGTGAAAGGTCTCATATGTCTAAAGATAGTATGTTTCCAAAACAATTAAACTCTCAGCATCCTTGTTACTCCAAACAAGTAAAAACCACCAAAAAGTGAAAATTGTGAAAACTTACTAAAAATAGCTATCCTAGATCTGGACTTGCTAAAAATATAAAGTTCTTGCAATCGAGATCAAGTCACTTATATCAACTCACATTCCACCTATCTCATTAATTTTTTCCATCATGAAGTTCAATTATTCAGGTCTGGAACCAATCTCAACACTAATCATTGAATACCCCAATGTGGGAGACAATGATGTCACCCACATGGACTTGGAAGATTTGAATGCTTGAATGACCTGAATGAACCATGAGGAGAAGGAATATTCTCAAAGTGGGTTATTTAGGGTAAGGAGGACACCATTATCTATTCAGAGCACTGAATTAGTCATGACATGTGCACAACATTATGATCCTAACACCAGAATAATCATGGTAAATGATAACTCAATCCTCACAATTCTCACACCATAGGGAATTTATTAATGCTTACATATTCACACTAGTAACAACATGGTCATCATAACCAAGGAATTTTATTCATAGTGAGTGGGAAAGGATTGACTCATATTTACAAGGCCTAGCAGTTGGTTCATGGCTCAAACAAGGTAGAAAACCTCTCATGTATCCCAAAGAACCTGTCAAGGAGTGAATTTCATGAGGCCTTATTCAAATGCCATTGTTCTTCTGAGTAGAGTAATGGGTGAGAAGATACAATGAAAATTTTTATTAGGATTGGATGGCTCAGTTCATCCTAGTGGCAATACAAAGGAAACCAAATGGTGGATTTGGGGGAAAATCATCAATGACAACATCCATCGGCAACTGATGTAATTTCCTACCACTAAGAAGTTCACCATGAGTTCTTACTTATTGTATGCCCTTTCTTTCAAAATACCCTTTAGATGCCTATCTATTACTCCCAATATGCCCCAAAAATCACCTGCATATGAGAAGTATCCACAACTAACTCATAAGGAGATAAATTCCCACTATGTCAGGGTGAATGATGCATTCACCATGTTCATCATAAGGCTATTTGAATGTTATCCAGAATGAAGGATCTCATCCAAAGTTGTTATATTGATTGAGAAGTAAGGGAGCTACTTCATCTAATTCCCCACATTCACCTACATCAGAGTCAGTAGGCTATGATCTTTCTCCTCATAGGCTACCCAGGTACCCTGAGTGAAAAAATCATAATGTTTGAACTATGCAGACAAGTTGACTCATGTTCATGTCAAGTGTAAGAATGCTAAAAATAAAGGTGTGTCATTTCCCAACTCCTTGTAAATATATTAATGTAAGAATATCACACATGTGGAAATTATCAAATCATCCTTCATTGACCTCAGTATCTACTCTTACACATCTAGGTTTGAATTCAATATTAGGAGAAATCTAGAGACCTTCACCTTTCCAATTTTTCACCATAAGCCCTAGATTGAAGACTAATGGGATAATTATACAGATGATTTCGAGATATGAAAAATGGACTATATGCGGGTGATGGTAGACTAGATGAAGGATTTCAAATTTGATTGGTTTATTGAGGGGATAAAAGATGATGGGTTGGACTTGTTTGATCCTTGAATACCAAGCAAGGTAATCTTCACCCCTTCCTCCAAATCCATGGAATATCAGAGAATCAGGTGATATTAAGGAGAGGACTACAATAGTAATCCAAAGATCAAGAGAATGGTTCAAAAGAAGAGAGATACTTTTTATCGAGTTCCAGTGGTCTCCTTGAATCTATCTAGATAGTGTCTCACACTTCCTCCCTCAAGGGCATCTGAAAAGAAAAAATCTCCACTCATTCCAATCACTTAAAATAATCTTCAAAGATAAATATTATGGAAGAAGATCACACTAAAGTTTATCCCCTAGGAGGCTTCATAATAAGGAAAAGGTCATTGAAAATCCCATTGAACCTATTGAGCTAGGTGAAATTGATCCATCATAGTTTCATTCTTCATCAACATCCAATTGTGTCCTTCTCAGTAGATTAATAATCCCATCACGAGCATATTGTGATCCCTTACCAAGCACCTGAAAGTGCCCCTATGCCTAATTTTGTGTCTACTCTGATAGAAACATTCCCATGGATGTAAACGCTACTTGTAAGTGATTCAAGAATGGTGTAGCCAGCCACACCACTTAATTTTGAGGTTATCTTAAAATTCATGAAAACCAAATGAAGCAAGAAAAAAAATAGCCTCTTGTTTCTTCACACGGGATTCTTGATCCCATTATGTGGAGGTTTTCCAACTAAAGGTTGCAATTTTTTTTGAAGATATGAATCAATATGACTATTATTTGACCCAAATTTCGTTGGGGAAAGCCACACACAAAGGAGACGTACGCATATATAAGGATTATGTGGCCCACTTTCTTACTAGGAATGTGTTAATGTGAAATCACAACACCCCCAAATGAGTTATGGATATGCTTTTCTAAGGAAAGGTCATTTGGTGTGATTTTCATAAAATTGGACCATTCCCCAAGCTGTGGGACTTTCAAATGGGAATGATCCTCCAGAGAAGGCTGGTTCCTCTTCCTTGATCCTAGTGCTAAGGTTACTACTGCTAAGGAAGGAAATCCAATGACTATCTACTCCTAATCCAACAATTCCAAGGGACCAGAGAATTGAGAGAGAGAGAGAGAGAGTAGAGAGAGACAATATTTCAAAAGAGAGAGAAGAAGCATGAAAATAAATAAATCCTACACTACATAGGTGATAGCACTTTAGAAAAGGGAACTGCTGATCACAAACCCAACTTCTTGAAATGGAGAGAGGTGAGCATTTGAGAGGATGGACAGATGCATCACAAACCAAGGATAAAGTTCACACATAACACCATTTCAAACCCCTTAAACACAGCTCCCAAAACCTGCAATGGACATAAGAGATATGCACAATATACTCTGCAATGGTGAGAGGTGAGAAGAGACAACAAAATGAGAAAAGGATGGACCAAACGCATCACGAAACAAATTTTATTGCTCCAGGAGTTCACACTAGTACATTATTAATGGGATTAAGAGGCAAGAAAATTCCATTACAAAGCCAAGTGTGGAGGCATAAACTCCACGATTGACCCTGGAGAAAATCACAGAGAGGGGGCAGGGAAGATCTAGGTGATAACAAATTTCCTATGAATCCTTGTAAGTATTTATATGATTTGATCGGTGAGCATAAATATATGAGACTAGCGGGAAAATCAGTATGAATTTGTCTACCACTGTTGTTAATGCTTCAGGGATAAAATGCTTTGGCCCCAATATCATATCTTTACTGCATCAATATTGTTCGGTATCTTGAAGGAAGATGATAATGACCAATAACATATCGATATCCAACCATGGTCTGTAGATAGATGGATCTTGCATTGAAGTAGCAAAAAATATTTCCTCCATTTTCGATCACCTAACATACTCAATATGCTATTCCATGTGGTAGTAGAGCCAAATGATACCACATGGTAGCATACAATATCACGATCGATTGATAACTAAATTGAAATGCTACTAGCCAGTCTTGCATTTAACAATATGCTACCGCACTTGCTTTAAAACCCGACCCCATAAGTAATCCTATCATCCAGTAGTGTCAGTTGAAAAAATGTCGTCCTCCTCTTATCATGGAGAAATTTAATGGTAGCTCTTATTTTAGCATTGGGAAAGGCATACATTCTGGTACTCATGAAAAAATGATCTCTATTCGAGCATTGAAAAAGAGCCTTTACCAAATGTGTATTCCTTCATGTATGCTTCTTCATACTTAGTCATTTTTCAGACTCTCTTCCCGAACTGTTGTTAAAGGGGGAAAAACTTATGGGATCCTTTCCTTTCTTCCGTCTTTTGTCCTGGAAAAATTTATCATTGGGCATTGCCCCTTCTTTTCGAGCCCACCTGAACTTCTTTGTCATCCTAAAATGTGATCTCGCAGGTCCAAAACGTTTGAAATCATGTTTTTTTTGTGTAAGGATTTTCTGAAAATCACTTTTTAAGGGAAAATTTGGGATACCAAAATGAAGAGTACAAACAAACTATGGAGCAATTGGAGGATCATGTGAGAACTCTCACTACCTATGTGCATCCTGGAGCCTAATGTGGTTCCCCTTCCTCCTGTACAAGTAATCTCTCCCATTAAAAACTTTGACCCTTAGTTGATCAAGAGAGCCCAAGGTTACACCATATAAGGGAAATTCAATGATAGATGGATTGAAATAATTCTCGAGAAAGGGAAGGTACTACTACTAGAGTTTCTCTCCTTTTTCAAGTATGTTCTTTCCACTATTTCAAAATTAAAGATGAAAAGGGAAGAGATTGAGCGGGTCTTAAGAATTCCTTGGGACAGTGTATTCCCACTTTTATTGTGAAATGATTTTCCTCGATTCCCACACTGTCATGAGTAGGAATGTGTTCACATTCACTATTGATAACTTTTACCCAGTTTGGACCCACACATTGAATGCCAAATATGACATGATAAATGATGTTATTAGTGAAACTTGAATCTTGTGGGAAACATACCTTCGAGATTTTAGGTGATGTCAAGAACAATGTGCAGAAGCTAGGATCACATCCACTCATTGAATATTTGTCTTTAAATTAACTCATTAGTTTCTTCCAAGAGTTGGTCAAGAAAGAGGAAATTTATCCTTTCTCCTTTAGTGATGATACTTTGGACTCCCTTGCAGACATTAGAGGATATAAACACTATAAGAGATCATAAGGTGTTGTTTAATCAATTCAAGACTATCAGTGATGTTCCAGAGACATGGATCAAAGTGTTGATCTATGTTCATGTTCTAGAGGTAGAAAAGGTGGCACCTACGGTGACTTGTTTAAGTAAATAATTCAAATGTGAGGATATCATTCCAGGATTATTTCCTCAAAGTTCATCGAGGGCTATTTATTCATCAATAGAGGCTTTGTCGTGATTAGATTGATATATCCTTTCTTCTCTCCTTCTTCATTCTCTCTCTCCATATTCTAATTCTTCATTAAGAATTTACTTTTTCACTATTTTGTCTTATTCACTTAAGTGACCTTTAATTTGACATTGTAAGAGTTATTTTTCATTAATAATAAAAAGGCTCACTTTTATTCCCTAATAATATGAAATGTCACAAGTGAATGGAAAGATGAAAAGTCATGTGGGGGAGATGAAAGGACATTTTTGTAAGATATAAATTAGAATGGCTTCTCCATTCTAAGGGATTGGCAATTTTTTTATTATTTTAAGTTGTTGGATTCACTACTACTATAAGAAATAAAAGCTACATTTCTTCTATCTCTTTACCTATTTCCTTCTACTCTCTCTCTACCCTCCAACTTTGCAAGCATTGTAATCTTGTACAACTAAAAAGGAACTTTGGGTCTTTGATTAATGAACTAGTAGAAAAATTTTCTCTGATTTACTAGTATTACTATTGCTTACATGGTTGATTTCTTCCTATTGAATGTGTACCTACTCTGGATAATGTATGTGAAATTTGTAAGTCTACTCACGACATTAACCCCCCATTTCCCCATCTCCTCTTCACCTCTCCTCAAAGAAAATTCCTCCCCTGTAAACTGTACAAGAACTTTACCACGGGTTTAGTGGAGTAATCTTGTGGGATCCCCAACCTAACAGACACCCCACAGTTCTAGTTATTTTACATTCAATAAATTGGATCCTCCCCATAACCAAGAAGGAGGAGCTTAGCCCTGGCCCCCATGACCATTGGTGAAAATCAATAATCTACAGTGCAATAAATTATTTCACCAATAGCCCAAGTAGTAGGTAGGAAGTAATATCCCAAATTTCCCATTGCATTAGAATAGTAAGTAATTCATGTACATATATATAATTCATTTACTTGAATTTCATCATTAATAACCCTAAAAGCCAATCTAAAGTTATAATATTATTTTTAGAAAAGATAATGTTTAATGTATCATTTTAAAATATAAGATAAAAGGGAAAGATGAAAAAAATGACCAAAGGGAATAATAACATCTAGACGCTCTTGTCCTTACTATGCATTAGTGTCTGAAAGGATCCTAGGATAAAATGGGAAATATTGAGCTATGTCACATGTTGTGGACTGTCTAAAAAATAAAGGGGTAGTTCCAGAAATCAAAGGACGAAAGTATACACGGATTAAACAATGTAAATCAAAACAAGTGTTGTTAATGTATATTTTTCTTGCTTAGGAATCATACATATAATGACATACTAGAGGCGTAATGTAATAGTAGTAAGTGCATAATTTTGTTTCTACATTAAAATTCCTATGAAAAATGTGTCTATGCCTATTCCTATAACCATTATTTGTATATATCATATCTTTCGTCATAATGGCTTGCATACATCTTCATCTAGCACACAAGATCTTAAGTCCCTTGTTTATTCTTTACAAGAATAAATTTTACAACTAAAACAATGTGTCTCTCATAATTCTAATGTTATGGACTATTCTCAATTATTGCATAATCCACTTGCACCTAAATTTTTCTCATATCCTTTTCCTATTAGTTTTGTTATACTTGAGCTTCTTATTTATGATGGCAAGGGTGATCCATATGAGCATCTTAGATAATTCCATATTAATTATTTTGATTATGTGTCTAATGATATAATTCTTATTAAGATATTTCCTTAAATTCTTAAGGAATTTCCTTTACAATGGTTTTATGATATCCCCACACATTTTGTGTGCTCTTTTACTTTAGTATCCAATAAATTTTTGGCACAATTTTCAATCAACATTGGGGATAAGATATATTATGTAAAAATGTCAAAACTTAAATAAGGATTTGATGAGTGTATCAATAATTATGTCTTCGTTATAGAACAATGCTTACTAAGATGAACAACGTATTAGCTAGCAATGAGTTACAAGAGATTTTATTCAAAGTTTTCTTCCTACATTGAAAGAATTGGTCATGTTTGATAAGTTTAGATATTTTAACCAACTATGTCATTCACTGAAATAGTATGAAGCTAAATTATTACACATGAACAAACTCAAGTATGTTGGTAGCACCTATAATCCATCAAATGCCAAGTTTCAAAGAAAATCTAATTTTAAGAGAAAGTATAATGACACTAAGGTTACTCCTAAAGACACTGTCAATGTTGTTTCTCCACCTAATAAGCTACAATTACAACCTATAAGATAAAAATTTACATAGTTACCTTATCCTACATGCATGGTTGTAAAGTAATTACTTAAGTGCAATATTATGTCTCTCCCTCCACCATTTGAGGTTGATACAAGTAAGCCTCAAAGTAAGGCCTTCAATGCTAATGTCTGTTGTGATTATCATAGATGTATTGATCACACTACAAATAGATGTATTAAATTAAGATATGTTATTCAGAATATTATTGAATCTAATTCAAATTAATGGGATGAACCCATCAAATGTTATATGCCTACAAATAACAATTTTGAGGTGAAAATATTCAATAATCCACATCTTAAGCATAATAGTGACACATCTACTTCCGAAGTTCATAATCCTTATCTTGTGGTATCACCACCATATTCTTATGATCATCTACTTGATTCTATGATTGAAACTATTACTCACACATCATATCCTACACCAATCATTTCTTTTGTTGATTCTTATATATATGAAACATTTGTTTCTAACACATTATCTATTCTAGTCTCTATTCATTATATTCCTAATCAGGGTGTCTTGGTTATTCCAAATAACAAGGATAATGTCTTTGTATGGCCATTAATTTAGTATCTTGGTATCTCTTTTAAGATTCTTGCACTTGATTGTGATCCAAAATTTTGATACATTACATTACCGATAACAGTCACCTCTATCACTACACAGACTTCATTCTTGTTTGCTAAATATGTTGCTACCAGAATATTACATCTAGCTATCCTTTGAATACATGCTCTTAGGGTTTTTCCATTGATAGTTCATCAATGTATAAAGTTTATTCATCATCAATAGGTTTTCAATATTCAAGATATTCCTTTTAAGGATATCTCTCCTACTGTGCCTAGTTCTTCTACCATTTTTATCACTCATCCTAGTACATCTACAAATATGTCTCTCACTTCACATGCTACTTCACATAACACTATCCCTCCTAGGTATCCTGATAGGGATTTGCTTGCATATACATATTCACATAGTTCTAGTTATCTTAATAGGACTTTATCTCCACAATATTACTTTGCACAGTTCTTGGGCCTCTAGGTCTTCTCTTAGGCATTCATTTGTGCAAGTTGTCTCTAGTGGCTGACACTCTCACAAGATTTTATGTAGATCTTATATCCTTAAGGATCCCACTAAAAATTTTCATAACTCTTCTAAGAGTTATATTTATTCTATTCCACCATGTAAATATCACACATCACATTCTACTCAGTGCTCTACTATTTATAGTTATCATCATAGGCCTTCTTTGGAACATATCACCATAATGGTTCCACTTGCACTTGAGTCACATTCTATGAGACATTAGAGGCTTGAGCTTCCATCATATTTTATAGTTATTTCACATCCTTTTAAGGTTCTCTTAGGATAACTCTCATATTATCTGTCTCTTGTACATAGTTATACACAAAAACATAAAAAACACTAAAGTATTTTCAAAATACAAAAACATTCACATATTTGCAAAAATATGAAATCCGGACCTATTTCTATGGCATATATTATTTACACTTTACATTATAAATGTTGTTTATTCCTTTGATTTAATATATAACATTTATTTCCTTACATGTATACATTCACATGGTATATTGATCTTGATGGAGGACATACACAGATTGATACACGATGACAGGTGTTTTCATGATATTTATCCAAACTATTAACCTATGGGGATATCTACTTTTGCATACTATATTTAGGCGTTATATTTCCATTACAGTTCCTTTCTTTCCTCATTATTCTTGGTTACATTTATCTATTGTGTATTTCCCATCTTTTAGACTAATAGGAATAACACATGTGTGTTGTGTAGCACTTATATTTATTGATTCATCGACTCTTTTATATCATATTCTATGCACTTTTCATCACATTTGGATACACTTAATTTTTATACATGCTTGATAGTTGTGTGTGTATGCTTTTTTGTTATCTTTATTTTGGCTTAAGGGCCTTAATTGTTTTGTGACAACATGGGTGTGTCATTCTTGCAAAATTATAGCTTTTGTGTGATTGTTATTATCTTATTTTCCAACTAAGGACCTTGATTATCTTACAATACCATAGGTGTCCCATGTTTGTAGGCATTTCAATTTCTATGTGACATTATGTGATATGTTTACACTTTTCTATACATTATATGTAGATTGTCTACTGACACATAGTTTACTATTGTTGTTATTATTGTTTTGAGGCATTGAAACTGTTACGATTATCATTCTTCTTGTTATTGTTGCTTTTATTTTACACCATGTTTTCTACCATGTGCATCCCCTTTGTAGATATAGTTTATTCTTCATGGCTACCACATCAATAGTTCATAGGTTCTACATATACTTATACATTTTTTCTTTTAAGCCACACACTCAAATTCTTCATCACACGTGCCTCAAAAGAGGGGGAAAACATCTAGGGTTTATTCTACATTTACAATAGACACATACATTATAAACAAAAATATGTAAAGGAATATAAAAACGACTTAGAATGATATGTAGACACATACATTCAAAAAAATATACATAAGGTTAGAAAAGTATAGACTAGTCATGACCATATTGGTAGTTTTGACCCTACTATATGGTTTTTCCCAAGGGGAATTTTCTCCATATTTTTCAACAATTTCAGATTTTTCACCATTGGCATGTGGTTTTTATATGGTTTCAAACTCATATTAACTCATTTTTTCATAGATGTAGGGGGAATGAAGTATTCCTATCTCAATGATACTCAAATTTAATATCAATTTTGGGCACATTGGGGGCATGGGTCTCCTTTCTCTAGTCATATATTAGCATGCTTAAGTTCTACTCATTTTTGTGGTACATGGGAAGGGTATGGGGACACTTATTCTATTTTCTATTGACATGTGTCCTAATTTACAAAATTGTTCTTATATTTATCTACAATAGTATGGTCCATGGGGTTATGGAAGGTATCAAAAAGGTTAAGTTCTTCATAGGTAGTCCTTATTATCTTTTAATTAAGGGGAAGATATCATATTTCTTGAATAAATTTAATATACAATCTTCTTCCTTTGTGGGGTTCTTCAGCTCCTATTTTTTTGGTTCTTCTCTTTGACATTTGTGTGTTGGATTTGTACATTGTTAGTAAAATAATTTTTTATGTGGTAAATTATTTGTTTCCACCAATGCTCACGAGGCTATGCCCCTTCTTCTTGTGTATGGGGAGGCTCCCATTATTGAATCTAACTACGCTAACCCTATCTAAATGTTGTGGGGTGGATAAATAGGCCAGGGATCACACATGAACACTTCACTGAACCTGTGGTAAAGTGCTTGTACAAGGTACAAGGGAGGAGTTAGCAACGATGAGGGATAAAGGGGAGAAATTAGAAAAAGGAAGGCTATTGTTGTGGGTAGGAAATAACAGAGTTCACACACAATAACCAGAGTAGTTCATCATTCAATTAGAGGAAAACAACAATATAATTAGAGAGACTGATAAACTAGAGACACATATTTCTTTAAGTTCATCTATAAAGGATACCAAGTTCCTTCTTGATCACCATAATTAAAAAGTTTCAAAGTAGAGAGGAGATAGAGGAAAACATAAGAAAATTGAAATGGAAGAAATGCATCTTTTATTTCTTTTGTAGTAATGAATACAAAGCTCAATTAATCTACAACAATCCATAATTTCTACTAATAACTAAAACTTTCAAGAACCTTTGGAATGGAGTGGCCATTCTAATTTATAGCCTTGTGAATTTCCTTCTCATCTACCCCCGCATGACTCTTCATGTTCCTATTCCACTTGTGACCTTTTAATTTCCCTTAGAAGAATAACATTAAGTACTTCTCTTATAATTTTGAGAGAGTACTTTGATCATTTATAAACATTACCAAGCAAATATGAAAAAGTACCATGACTATGTACAATAAATAATTAGAAAAAGGGAGAGAAGAGGAGAAGGGAAAAAAAAACTGATTTGTTGAAGAATATCCTTCTGATGTAGAAGTTGATGATTTGAGACATGGTGATCATAATATCCACTTTTTTCCAAATGCACAAACACCTTAGACCACCAAGTGAGTGTTTATAAAAATTTTTGTAATACCTCCCGATGTGATCTTAAGATGAACATGGACCTCACCCATGATTATGCATTCTTGATTTGATAATGAGAGTGAGGATCACTTTCTTGCTTCTTAGGATTTCACAATTTTCACTCATGATGCTCCAACGTCTTAATTATTGTGTTTTGATCCTGCATATTATGCTACAACATTGTAAACTTTTCCTAAACTGGCCTGTAAGATGTGAGCTCTTGAAGGAAGAAGGATGAAATATTTCCTAACTCACTTGGCTTGGCTAGCTCAATCAGCTCACCTATCTCATTTGACTGATCTCAACCATATCACGTCGCTCACCTCAACCAGTTGACTTGGTGAGATGACGATGGTCTCCCCTAACAATTTTGGATTTCAATAAAGCCTTAAGTGAAGATCACTTGTCTAACTTTCTATGATGTTTGTGTACCTCAATTTTCATGTACATCTTATAAGAAAGGATGAGATAGTGACTAGCTCACTCGACTCACCCACCTCTCCCAACTAACCAAGTCACCGAGCTCAACTCAACCAACTCATCGAGCTCATTTAAAACAACTAATTGAGCTCACTTAACTTACCCTGATGAGATGATGATGTATTCAAGACCAGATGATGATCTAAAATGACCTATTTATTTTGAATTACAATGGATCTTTTGAATCTTTTCTTCCTTTCCAACCACACAATGTCGTTGGCTCTCACATGTTGTGCCTTAAGATGTTTTGGCTTGCTTCTAGACATAATTGAGCTCAATATAATACTACAGGGCTCCCGTGAAGAGTGAATTTAATTTTTTGATATATAAAACAATCTTAAAACCACATGAGGATAGTCGAAAAATGGAAACTGTGATGATAAAATAGATCCAAACTGAAAAATTTCTCAGCATCCAAAACATGAAACTTTCTATTTTTAGCAACGTAGGGACCAGGAACTAGCTTATTTTGGGACAACATATACCTATTTTTCTCAAATATGACCTTCAGTAAACATTTTATGAATGGAGCTCAGATTATCCTATATTTGTTGATTCCTTGATAATTTTACCAAGTTTTCGAAAAAGTTACTTAGATTTTTAGCAGATTTTTTTTGGCAAAATTGACGATTCTTTACCATGTATGTTGTTTTGATCATAATGTAATTCTGAACATAGAGTTGGATTGATCAAAACTTGAAATTTCAAGCAAAGCCACCACTACATTTTAGAATGGGTAAATCAAATTAACATTCATTTGTATTTATGGTACAATTTTGAGAAGAATATAACCCCTACATTCCTTAACAAAGTACATCCCCCAAGCTCCACCTTAATGGAGAGTAAGAGGCCAAGTGTAGCCATGGAATCTCAGTCAGGAGAGTCGATGCACAAGGAACGAGCTTCCCTACACCAGATGTCTAGAGTTTTTGAGAACATGGTGCCTAGGGTTTCTCAAGATGGCATCATGTAAGTCCAGTCAGGTGATTCAAGATAAGGGAAACCATTCCCTATGCTAGATGTCTAAGTTTCTAGGCAGTGATGCACCAAATTTAGTTGCACCTGAAGCAGACAGATACAACATTTTGATCAACTCAGTTGGAAAGCAGGGTTCTTCATACCAGTTGGTGTCTCAAGTACGAGATCAAGATTTTAAGTTGGGGGTTGATGTTATTAGGGTTCTTCATCACATTTTTAGTATGCAAGGAGTTAAGGAAAATGCAACCATAAAATTCAATAAGTATCACATGGAGATGTTGGATCAAGCCATCGAAGGAAAAAGGAAAGCTACAAGATAAGGAAGATTAGCCGCGGAAAACTAAATAAAGTCCACATTCGACATGGAGAAAGTTCGAGAGATACTGAAAAAATGTTAGCTTTACACTGTAGGAAGACATGGAATGAAGATATACACAAGTTAGAACACAACAGAAGTTGATAGAGGCTATGAATCAAAAGAAGTGACTTTTTGATCCTTTATGTATTTCTGCATCCATCCTAGTAATTAAATTTTTCCTATATGGGTGTGTCACAAGAACCATGAATTCATGTAGAGTGCCATCATTGAGAGAATCCCTCTTATCTAGGAATGAATATGTACCTGAGATAGACCTGAAAAGGATATCGGATGTATGATTAATACTAATGTACCACTGATTTATAAGAATATGCTAGATAAAGCCTTGAAGTTTCCCTCAATAAAGTTCTTTTAGCATGCATGTCCTATTTAATTGTTAATAGTTTAGACTCCATTATACTTTCATGATAATCGCATACGATTCCCTAACAAAAGGTCAAACGTTCCTAAATCCCACACTGTTGTCAATGGTTTTTGGTCAACATCTATATGTGAGGGAATAATTACATTTTTTCCTAGGCTATGAAACTTTTCTTGTAAGCCCGTGAAAATTTCAAAAAGCAACAAGATGAGTGAAATCAAGGCTCAACTGCAAGCCTTTGCTGCATAAAAAATTGGGAATTTCTATTTTTAATAGGTAAGACTAGGCACCCTGCTATTTTGGGATGTTTCACCTAAGGCTTCGTGCCCTATTTGACCATTTGAAATTTCTATAGGGGCCCATTAAATTATCCTCTATTGATGATTCCTTTCTATTTTTATCAGAGTTAATGTATTTTCAGCAGTTGGTTTTTTGCTTTTTATTTTGTGCTTGGCAAAATTGTCAATTTTGTCTGTGCCTGCTGTTTTACATTGTTTCCAGATGAGTTGAAACAATCAAAGGTTATAGGGAATTTGTTTTAGGCACTTAATATTTCATAGACATCCATTGGATCAGGTTTAGCCTGATGATTCATTTTATTACAGTGGTAATTTTTTCCTTGGTTTGCACTCAACGCAACATTACTTGGTCTGATCAATTTTCTGGTTTGATAGCAATGAGCATAGCTCTATTATTGCAATCATAGCTATGCCCACCAAAATGATTGGGAATAAAAAAGTGGCTATATTTTTAGGGAAATACATTTAGAGCCTGAATATTTCATGGAAGATCATTAATGAATTGCTATCCACCTTGACAGTGATCTGAACAGAGATTCAAGTTGGAAAGATTTATTTTTAATTAGTTCAAACCCTTCGGTATGATCAATTTTCTGAGTCTGCATAGTAATGAGGTAGAAGAAGCTTCATGTCTTGCAATCTATGGATGACCTAGAAAGAATTGAATAATCCCCTGGTGGATATGTTTAAGAGGTAATTTGAGGCTTCACCCTCACCTCATTCATGGTAGATTAGGGTCATGGACCAATGAATAAAAGATGAGGTAAGAAGAAGTTATTTTATGTTTTTAGCTTCTCGACATTATTTTTGAGTGTATGTATGTGGTAGAAGCAATTAGTTAAAAGGTTAGGAATTTAAACTATTTACATGGGGAAAATTTTATTATGTCCCCTATCTTCCTCTTGGGACAACGGATAGGAGGGATAGAAAAATTTTCCCTCACCTGGTGACTTGACACAGTGATCACTCTATGATTCAGATGATTCGGGGAATGGAGGAAAACCACAGTTTTAGCAACTAAGGGGTTCAGAACTGGGTTATATTAGAGAACCATGACATGGGATAAGAGTGGGGAAAATTTTATTTCTACCTATCTATACCTTGGGAAAATTATAGGAGGGATGCAGGAAAAATTTTCCCTCATCTGGTGATGAAAAGTGACACATTCTTCATTGCATAATGATAAGGAGCTAGAGGTAGCCAAGATCGGCCATGCGGAGACCTTAGCATTATCATGTGAGGAACCTAGAGGAAAATTTGGGGGTGGGGGAAATTTTTTATTATCCCTTATCCATACCCTTTGTATAGGGACATGAGGGACACAAAAATTCTCTTCAATTTGGAGGTGACAAGTTTCCTCACTGAAAATTGGACTAAGTATGAGGAAGATGTACCTTACGAGAGCAGAGAGAGACCTTTAAGACAATGTTTATCAAAGCTCCTAGGAGGTCATTTTTTGGTGAATTATTATATGATTTTGACTCCCAAGATATCCTTATAAGAATAAATGGGATGTGTATTAAAATCCTTCAATTATTCCTGAAAACTTCCTTGTAATCTCTATTTTTTTCCTTTCGAAACAGCAAGGTATATCTATCACAGTTTGAGTTTCCTTAAGAGATGCTTGAGTCATTGTGAAAGATTTGAAAATTCACATCATGTAGAGAATTATTCATATATTTCCAATTAATAATTTGATTGACTCTTATAACTTCTTACAAAGATCTCAAAATCATTTGATGAAGTCCAAGTACCTGTTTTGATTGCCTGCTCCTTACCCTTGAAAAACTTGATGTTACATTGTTTGTCCCTAAACCTTCAAAACATTTCCTAAATTTTCCTAAATCAGTTCCAAAATGTTCATATATCTATGAAATATCACATATATATGAGTTTTATCCTTTAATTTTTTCCTAGAAGGATGCACACCACTAGTCTTGGAAAGGTCATAAGTATCTTTTCTAGTCCTATTGAGAAACTAATTGTTGGAAGCATTTCAATAAATGAAATTACTGACCTTATCATATCATTCCAAACACCTTTAATTGATTTTTTCATCATATTGGAAGTATATGTCAAGGTCAATATGGAAATGACACATCCAGGAATATTGGCTAGGAGAGGGTTTTAAAAAGACTCGAGAGAATTTTTTTTTTTGAATTTGGCTAAGTTGTCATTCTTGAAAGTTTGAAATTTTTATGCAACACATTTGCATGAAAAAAATTGGCTCTAACTTGGGGAATTATTAATATGGATCAAGCACAATTGAGGGAAGGGAAGATAAGAATGATTTCCAGAAATATCAAGACACCACTTGGACTAATGCCTTATCCATTTGGGCTATACGAATTCACCACAGAGACACACAACAAAAATTTGTTTATTGAACACACACAATGGGAAAAGGAAGCACAAGAGGAGAATGAAAATAAAAACACATCTCAATGGAAACATGAAATTATAAGGGAAACATTCTAAATCACCTATGTACATGCGAGGGATAACCCAATTTCATTGAATAACTAATTTGGATTGAGTGTTTACCCGTAAATGGGTGTAACCAAATGCCTTTGTTTAACAAATCCATTGATAGGATTGTTGAAATATGAACCTCTACTCAGCCTGTTGATAAATCTAGCATGATTGGTAGTGAAATTTATGATCCTCTCATTCATTTCATCTCCTCTATTTTTTGACCAATTCTTTCCATTTTCTCATTGATTCTTAGGTTTGTTCTGCTAGCAGATTTTCTGCCACTTCTGTGAAGATGATTCTTGATTACACTTGAATCATCATTTTCATACCAAGATATTTGTTCTTCATTGTACATATGCTTCATGAACAATACTTCCATGGGTTGATTCTCGTTAAACGCTTCAAAATATCCATCATTATCACTAGCCTCTTGATTTCCTTTGTTTCTCAATAAGACTAAGAAATCATTTTTCTCAAACTTCGGCTCTTTCACAACATGTGGCCTTACACAATGTGTTATGTGCATTTCATCATCCTCTTGGAAAGAGAATGATCTTAGGGTTGGGTATGCAACATGGAAACTAAATTTTTCTTTTCCTTGTCCATTTTGGAATTCATCATCCATTATTATGTTGGGAGCATCCTTCTCATGAGCAAAGTGAACACTGAAAGGTTGGAGTCTATTGAAAATATTTTCATTTTGAACAAAATCAGCCTTAGGATCAAGCAACATTTCATCTCTCCATTTTTTGTTGATAATGTTTCCATCTTCGTGAAAAGGGAAAGAGCATAATATTGGAGCTGAAACATTTAGACTGTAATTTTCCCAATATTAACCACCAAGAACTTGTTAGAACGTAATATTAAGTACCTATAAACTTTAGTTTATAATTTAGAATAAGTTATATTCTTAATTATTTAATACAAAATTAATGTTTATGTTTAATTGGTTAATTACTAACTAATTTATATTAAATCAAGGTGCATTTAATTACATCCCATCACTATATGGTTCGTGACCCATGGAGTCAAATAAATATGATCATGGGTCATATTGTTATTCACCTTGGGTGAATAGTTTGGAGAGAAGTGAGGGAAGGAGATTTACTGGACTGTAAATTTTTGTTTCTCGTAAATGGAAAATTCTCTTTTGCCATGGTTTTTTCCCCCTTGAGGGTTTTTTATATTTATTAATGTGTTCACATTAATGTTTGGTTCAAATATTAATTAAATGTGGTTATTAAATTTTTAATATCCTCGTCCCAACATGATATCAGAGTGGGTATAGTTGATGGGTGGTTTAACCCATTAGGTATTTTAAATGGTTATATTTAAATGTAATTAATATTTTTACACCAAAGGCGTTCCCCCTATGGGAAAGGCACTTCCGGACGTTTCTCTGCGTACTAGGTTAAATTTGACGGTTGTTATGACGGCCGTTAGGACGTTTCTCTGTTATTTTTGTAGATTTACTATTTTTAACAATTTTGCTTTTCTGATTTTGCATGCAGTTGTGTTGTTTGCTTTGGTTATAGGAAATTTTTATGTGTTTTAAACTTCGTACTTTTACCTTTTTCTGTGATAGTGTAGAATACACATATTTAAAAATAATGATTTCTTTGTTTTATTAAATATACATAGAACCTTGTCTACAAACTGCGTGTTGGGTCTAGACATTCTTGCACCAATCTTGGTCTTAAAGTGGAGCACAATTCTTCACGTGGAGTAGGGTTTACTTAGATCCAGTTATGGCACCATAAGGACCTACATCTAATTCTGGGGCAGCTAGGTGGATTCATTAAATTACCAAATATAATCAGGTGTGGTCATTAGTTTATTATTTGGCATAGCTTTGAGTTGTGCATGGTTTTTGAAGAATCCACATGTACTTGTCTTCTCAATTTTCATTGGGATCAAGATTCCACATCTTGTTTTGTAATATTACAATTGTCATCATTGGTTGGTTAGATTGTGCCCAGGGGTTCTGTATGAGAAATTGCTAGTCACGGATATGCATGAAAATTTCTTCAAATGCCACTTAACCTGAGCTGTTCACAATATCAATTCATAGCATATAAGGTTGGCATTTCAAATCAATGCTAGATGTCCGAAGGGGAATCATGTTCCAAATTGTTTGTGTAAAGCCTTCTTAAGGGTGTAAAAATCCAATTCCATATCCTTGATGTAGAACAAAAACTCTAAATACATTGTCAAGTATTCAATTGTGTCTAATGCTTTATGATCTGATAATTTAGCTAGATCCAAGTACGCTAATCCAATACTGAAGAACACTTAAACGGTACATAAGGTTGCATAAATTATGTGAAAATTTCATTTAAATTGTGGTATTTTTTAAAATGTTCAATTTTCAGCAAAAAATTCATGAATCAATCTTTTCCAGTAGTGTCTTAGGTTGAAGTTAAAGAACTAGATTTTTAATTTAACTATCTCTTGTCAAAGGTTGTTTTGGTTTTCTTTCAACTAATATAAATAATTCATGTATTATTTCCAATGTGACCATGCAGGTACTTTAATCATGTACCAAGAACCATCATTGATTATCATTGAAAATATTCTAAATCCTGTAATCTTCTCATTCCTTTTTCCCATGGATTCTAAATTTATTATTATGACCAATATGATAATCTTAGTCTTTATACCATTTTTATTCTACTTCAAATTTTTATTATCTTGAAGAAAACTACAATTAGATACACAATCCTCAAGAGAACCTGAAACAATAATTTCCATAAATGACCTTACCCTGCCGCCTTGGAGATGTTGGACATAGTTCTCATACAAAGGGAAGGATCATATATTTAAACTGATGTATGATTGATTACGTCAGTAGATCTCAAGTGTTTTTGCCCATCGTTGCAATATAAAATCCAACACGATCCCTATTACAAATATGTCTTAATCGACGATGATGCCCTTTCCTCTCAACCATCCGAGTCGTCAAATATTTCCTCCTATCTTAACACAACCACATTGGAACTACCCCAAATGCAAACCACCTCTACAACTCATGGTATTGATGTTTCCACTGACTTTGATGAAACATATGAACACCCAACGTCTTTCAGTGCCAACACCTCACAATACAAGAACAAAAGAAGAGGAAATCGAATAGTTCTTGCTCAACCATGATGGTAACACTATATTTACCATGCCATGGCCAGAGCTTGGGCTCTCGCCAATAAATGAATACAATACAGAGGGCCTGTTCTCAATGGCTTTCCCAACTTTGTTTCTGGCAGGAAAAGCAATGTGGCAACAACCCCGCATAAAAGAAGTTCCAATGCATGAATACGCTCTTCATTTGATGTGCTACCATGATGGGTGCTTTAATTCCCACCCAATATTTTGTTACTTCCTTCTAAACCTCATAATACGACACAGGGGCTAGTCCAGGACAACAATTTTCATGAAACAGAACATCAAATCTAGAATCCCTCCAACGATTGGAGATCTACGAAGAAAACTACTGGAATTCCCCAAGGACAACCTCCCAGAAATTTTAATGCACTTTGGATTGAGCCTTCGAGGGACATGATCATTCTGGGAAAAAAGTAGAAGCGAAATTTTAGATATAGTGGAACAATTGGGGACACTAACCTTATTCTTCACTCTAAGTGTTACAAACACTAAATGACCCATATCTCCACAGTATTATGCCTAGTGAATGTCCTAACATGATCCTCGAGCCACACAAACGTTGGAGAACACTTAACATTGTCCTTAACCCTCATTGAGTATCAACATACATGCATCACAGATTCACAGTATTTCATGAAGAAATATTGCTGAAGGAACTTGTAACAGTAGACTTTTGTTACAGGTAATACAATCTACTTTTTTATAAGTTTGTTCTAGACTACATAGCTAATATTTGTGTTCTCCTCATATCGCAGGTATGAATGGCAACATAGAGTCTTCACACACAGTCCATGGTTTATTGTGGCTTGAGAATGCACCTAAAGTAGACGCAATGGACTGGGAGGATACAATAGTTATTGAGGCAACAAAACAATACTTTGATAAGTTCGTGTCTGCTTAGAACCCCCCGTCCAGCTTGCAACTGCTTGGATTTTGTTCGCAGGTCTCTCTTAGACGACCCTTGTTTGCTAGATACAACACAAAATATATCCTCCTCCCCACTGTGTGGACCTTAAATAACTGCTTAATCATGTTCAGCACCACACAAAATGTTTAGAGCAGACATGCATGCATAGAAAGCAATCACAACTACAATGTAGGTACAACGCACCCTAAGCCACATAAGCTACTTTATCCCTTCTCATTGAAAGTGATGGGAAAATTAAGTACCCCCCTTCGAGAAACGATAATAGACTGAACATCCACAATCAAACTATGATATCCATATGGAAAGAAAATGTTGATCGCCAACTAATACTTTCCCACCATGCAATTATTAAGTATATTACAAAATATGCTTTGAAAGTAGAACAACGTTCAGAAACCTATCACCAAATAATATCCAAATTTTCAAGAGTTTTCCACATCATTAGGTGAGTCATCTCACTTAGGTGAGATTGTAGGTCCATGTGTCATTTAGGGGTCATTATGATATTCTCTTACGCGTCAGTGTGTCAGTGCATCAGTGCATCATATATTGGGAGTTACACTTATATTCTGGGAATGTAACTCCCCCTCTCCACTTGAGATGTCATGATTACAGCACTGGGGGTTACTCAACACCTCCTATATGTACACCCCATTTGATCTATGAGATAGAGGAGAGTTTTGTGGCTTAACGAGGTTCTTCCCGTTTGTCAAATCTTTGCATGCACATTCAGTTGATGCTCACTCCTCCCGAGATCTCTTCACACTGTCGTTCGCATGTCCATTGATGTGCATGTCATCCCTCGTGATCCTCGCTTGTGGGTTTTAAACCCTCTTACATGGTATCAGAGCGGATCTTGTGGATCCATGCACTCTTTGGTGTTGCTCGTGCATTTTCTGGCTTCTGGCACATGATATCCAGTTCTTGTTGCGTGTGTCGTAATGGATATTCTAATCATGCTCTACTTGCATTAATTTTGGGGTTTTATACCTCTCGGGTTGTTCGTGGTTTTTCAGGTGTTTCAAGTGTTCATGGGTTTTCTGCCTTGCAGGGCACGTTTTATGGAGGAGTTTTGAAGGTCTTATTATGGTTTCAGGTTGTTTTGGCTTCAGGGTTTGCAGGCTCAGATTACCGTCTTTTTCACCAGTGTTGCAACACTGGATGTTCTTTTGATTTTATTCTCATTCACTTACTGTGAAGTTTGCCCCAAGTTTGACAACTCGAGGTGAACTCAGGTGCTCATTTCTCCCTTATCTCGCTCACTCTACCACCTGACATTTGGGTAACCATCAGTTTGTTGGTCTTCAACCTCGGCAACCTTGGCATGTTATTGCCTTGTTTTGCAAAGTTGTCTTGGTATCTTGGAAATCCTACCTTGGTCTACTTGGATTATTGTTGTCCATTCTATCTTGGTCTTCGGCTCCTGGTTGCATTCACTCAAGGATCAACCTTCAAACTTGTTTTTTCCGGTTTGAGCCTCCTTGCGCTGTTTTTTATTCTGCTGTGCATCTAAACTCAACTGCATGTCAATTTTTCCTTGTGCATCGTCTCGAGCTTGGATACTTTGTGACTTTGCATGTGGTTTAGGCTCATTTGCATTGTTTTGCATTGTTCGCTCACCTTTTTATTTTAGCTGCTCATTTGGTTGGTGTACTCGTTTGCCTCGTGGACTCCCTTTCCCTTGGTCTGGTCTTCATCTTGTATCTCAACTCAGCGAACTTGATGCCCATGCATCAGTTTAGCTCATGACATCATTTTCACTTTGTTCATCCAGGTGGTTGGAATTTGGTATCATTGGAACTCCAATCATTCCTGTCACTGGTTCTCACTTCATCCTCTGTCACTAAATCATGCTTGATTTGAGTCGTTAGTGGGTCTGTAGACACTCAGGCATGATCTCCTAATGCTCAACCACGTTACCCACTCGCCTCACATGTTTCAGACATCTCCATGAGTTGTCGACAATCGTGGCCATCTACCTTGGGAATCAACATACTTCAGTAGCACCTCAACCTTTTGCCAGTTATCTTGCAACTTCAACCCACGTTGGATCTCCAACCTGTTTAACACGGCTCATATACATGGGCTCTGCATTCGAGACGGCGGGTTAGACTCTCTCCAACATTGGCCTTGGCTTACACCATCCACCACTCCAACTTTGGTGCAACTCAACTCTGGTCAACAGCCACACGGTGTAACAACGTGGGCCCCCATCTCCCTTTTAGAATTGTTTGGAGGTTAAAACAATCCCTGTTTTTTATGTTTTGAGGCAAAAACATTCCTTGTATGGCATTGTAATAATTTTTGGGCTCTAATTTTGCTTGTATTAATTGTCCTTCCTATGCTTGTCGAAGATGGAGGGCGAGGTCTGGGGTTGGCAGGAGGCTAATCCCCCCTCGCAAGAAAAACAAACCCTACCTAAAATTTGATGCCATTTCCAACGAGTACCCACACAACACCCTTTGCACCCATTTCGGGCACTTTTTTAATGCATTTGCAGGACCTATTGGCATTTTCCATCAATTGCGGGAATCATAATAATGCCATAACTTTTGACTCGCAACTCATTTTTGAGCGCTTCCTTAGTCAAAGTTGCATGATTTCTCACACTTTACGTGATGGAATTGTCAGTTTTGTAAACACACTACTTTATAAAGTGCCACATTCTAGGGGGGTTGACTAGTACTCTTGGGTTTTCACACGCAGACGCATTATCGGCCGAGTCCAACGTCTTGCTTTTGTGCACCTTGCACTTTTGATTCCACATCATGGAGAGTGCTCTTTCTAGACTTGAGCATCATAGGATCACCTTACAGCCTCCGCCACTTCTCACTGGGAGAGGGAACTATTCAGCTTGGCATGCTTCCATGGAACATTACTTCACCCACGAGGGTCTTTTACCCTTCTTGCTTGGGCCAGTTCCTACACCCACTGATCATCGTCATCTGGAGGACTTCCTTGACACTTGTGACCATGTCTTTGGTCACATGATGATGCATGTCTCTCGATCTCTCTGGTTTCACGTGGTAGACTCAGATCCACCTCACCGTGTCTGGAGCATTCTTCAGTCCCTCTATGGAGACCCTTCACATACTACCACCATTGTTGCTGCTGCTGATTCAGTTGTCTCCTCTTTTCTTCATGTGATGACAGTTCCACTAACACAGACTCACTTGGTTCTACTTCTGATGACGAGGATTGTGCACCCAGTTCTGATGTCGAGAGTACTACAAAGGACTCTTCTCCTCTTTCTCTCACTATTCCAGAGAGTGTTGACACTTCCCACATCTCATCAGATATCGAGCAGTCTCCTACTCAGTCTCATACAGTCATCACACCCACCTCCTTTCCACTTCCAGTGTGTGAGGCCCCTTCCACTCCTCTACCTTCATTGGATGACTCATACCTATCTGACATCGCTCTTCTATTTGTTGAGCCCCCTCATTGGGACAAGTATCTGCCTGACCTTAGTTATCTTTTTACAGAGTCTACTTGTGATGCACTACAGGTTTCTCATCCATCTACAGGTGTTTCAGAGGATTTCATCATCTCTGTTGTTGGGAGTGCCCCTTCTGGGACTCTTACCACTTCCACTTTTCTAGAGACCTTCATTGATCCACCCTTGCTTGGGGATCTATTTTTTGTTGTGGGGGATGTTTTGTTACCTTCACATCACAAGGACATCCTTTCTATAGGTGTTCACTCTTCACACTCTGACAATTCTGCACATCGTGGCATTACCTTCGGTTCCTTTGCACTCACTTGCTAGACCTATGTCACACTTTCATGGACCAGACTCAGAGTTCTTCGTGTTACTGCCTTCAGTTTCCTTCATGGAGTGGGCAGACTTCAAGCACGTCATTTATGTCCTTCCTAAGGGCAGGCACACAGTTCGGTGTGGGTGGCTCTTCTTCAGTCCAGAGGTAGAGGATCTCATCATCGACATTCTTTTGGGAGACCTCCTAGAGCTGCAGAGTTCAGATCCGTCCATGGCATCTTCTGCATTCCTCTCGTCTCCCTCTTCTTCTCTCTTCTTCTTCTTTCTGAGAGATTACCTCTTTGTACATGGGTACCTTTTCAGGCTCGTCTATGGTTGGGACCCATATTTGGCATCTTTCTTAGATTAGAGAGTGTTTTGTTCTCTTGTGGTGGATGTTTTTCCCACTGGGTTTTCCTTCACTGCTTGGGATTTTTTCTTGTGCATGGGTACCTCATCAGGCTTTGTGCCGGGACCCATTTCTCATTTCTGACTTGCCACCTCATCCTAAGTTACGATGAAGGGGGGGTGTTGGTGTGTATTATTTTCCACATCATTAGGTGATTCATCTCACTTAGGTGAGATCATAGGTCCATGTGTCATTTAGGGTTCATTATGAGATTCTCTTACACGTCATCATTAGTGCGTTTGTCAGTGCATCAGTATGTCATATTCATTGGGAGTTACACTTCTATTCTGGGAATGTAACTCCCCCTCTCTACTTGAGTTGTCATGATTGCAGCACTGGGGGTTACTCAACACCTCCTATATGTACACCCCATTTGATCTATGAGATAGAGGAGAGTTTTATGGCTTAACCAGGTTCTACCCATTGTCAAATCTTTGCATGCACATTCAGTTGATGCTCACTCCTCTTGAGATCTCTTCACACTTTCGTTCTCATGTCCGTTGATGTGCACATCATCCCTCATGATCCTCGCTTGTTAGTTTTAAACGCTCTTTCAGATTTTAAACCCCCCCGTCCTAGATATTTTCTTAACATCAAGTCAGGTTCACTTGAGTTGCAAGGGTAAAATCATAAACATTGAATAAACATTTGAGAAGAACCCCACATGACATCAACATACACTTGGGACCTTTGCACAACTAAATATACCAAAGCATGTTTTAAGTGCACTACCATTTTCGTAAAGGATAAAGAGCATGCTACAGATGTTATTTTCGAATGAAATTAATGTCGAATGCAATATTCAACAAGATTACCATTGCAAAATGGAGTCTTCGCACAACTTCGTCCTGGGAAATCACACGGGTCTTGAATGTTATCTTACTAAATGTTTAAGGAAACGATGATTTTGACATACACAATAATTGGAACATACATGGGTGTTCCACAGATTTGTTTAAACGTTGGTTCATCATTCATCAAGAGAGATGGTGTTATCAGACACAATTAACACCAACATGCAAGCCACACCACCATCTTCCACACTTTCTTTGTCTTTCAGCCAAAAACTAGCTCTTGATACCATACTACACCATGTAAGTCAAACAAACATTCTACCTCCACTAAGATTGATAATTCAAGGTACAAATGTGACACATATAAAATATATTCCTGATATATAAAATCCAGGTAATTCATTCACAACAACATCAACCACATAAAGTCCCTCACCTCTCCTTCTAAAGGAAGATACCGGAAAAAGTGTTTTAGCATTCAATGTGGATCTTCTCAATTATTTCAATCCATAAAACACTAACTATATTCCAATCAAAGAACTTCCAAACCCCTTGAAGGTATAAATTATCCAATAGTTTTTTTTCACTGAAACATATAGAATATGTTCTTATTGATGAAATGAGTTTCATTGGCCTAATTTTCCTAAGAAAAAACAGTAGGCTACGAAGCTTTCCCACAACTCAAAAACATATGTATTTGGGAACATATCAATCTCCGTCCTCGGTGAACTCATCCAATTACCATCGGCTTTGGACAATCCTCTTTATGCAAGTAAATCCTATGGAGCCAGCCTTTAGAAGGGATTCCATTCTTCCATTACATTGTAAACAATATTTTGGCAATAAGGAACAACCAATGCACAAGTTTCATTCCAGAATTTACTGCTCCACATGTGAGATTCAACTCCTCTTATTGAGGACTGGGAACTCCTAATGTCTCGCACAGACACACACCTAACTCATAGGAGCTCAACATTTTTAAGGATGCAATCACATTTGTTTGCAAAAAATGATCTCATGGACTCCCACAACCTTCAGATGTTGAAGGCATTGAACGTTCCAATCGCCCAATGTATTTTTGATGTTGTAATAGGCGGGCATGGACTAGAGAGATCCTGATGATGATCAGTTGGAACACAAAGTTATGTTGTGCAAACAACAAAAAATCATACTTATTGCAAATTTATGGGTTGACGCAGGCCTTGTAAATTATGTTATAGGAACAATCACCAACATTGTCTACGGTGCATCAATGCCACCACCACCATTACCTTTATTTTTTTTAGTCAAATTTGAAGATACAACCCCATGTTGGGATCCCTCCAACCCGTTACTTCTTCTGATACCCCCTATTTCGAGAGGGAATCGAAGATAATTGCCGATTAAAATGGCTTAGGGATTAACTATCCACAAGTCCCAAGGACTTACTTTGCATAGAGCAACGATCAACATTGGAACCAATGAAAGGAAGGGTTTGACATTCACAACATTCTCTAAAGTTCCCTCGCTTACAAATATGTGCATTTCACCTTCTTTTTCATTTGAAAGGTACTCAAAAAAGGCACACGTACCAACACTTGCAACAAGAAGAGAGGAGGAGACAAGACTATTATCGCTCAACCCATCATAAATACTACCCTCTACTTTGATAACACCTCCACTACTACTTTACTCAACACTTCTTGTATCCAAAGTGGCATTTCCGTTCAAGGGGTATCAAATGTATTCCTTTTTAGAGAAAATAAAATTTCCCACAAAAGGCTACCATTCATGATATAAATTCCACAAATGTATGAAGGTATTCATGTATACATGTTTAGTTCAGATGTCATGATACAAGATGTGCAACTTTATATGTACGAAATTGTAACAAATTTTAATGTACACATACAACCTAACAATGTAATTTTGCATCTATATTCCTACACTACCACTATCAATCACACCATCCTTATCGAGCGTATGAAAGTCTTCATGTATTCATGTTTAGTTCAAATAAACTACTCACCATAATGCTACCACTCATGATATGAGGTTTGTAAATGTATATGTACTAATTTGTAACAAGTTTGAAATGTAGAGATGGAACCTTTAAATGAAGTGGTATCTATACTTAGCTACAAAAAATCAATCAAACCCCTTAATAGGCATCAACTACAAAAGTAATAACTATCCCTCTAAATCAAATAACATATACCATTCGGCATTCACATTGCATTGTACACATGCGATTGCTAGTTTTTTTAAGTTTTTTGAATGTGCTTATAGGTATCATGCCTTAGTTAGGGTATATATATATATATATATATATATATATTGATCGTTAAACGCTTTTGACCAGAGCTATGAACCAAAGGGTTCATGGGGCCCCACCCTACACATGTAATGTCCTTTGACAGGATATTACAATTAAACCAACACAAACTATTGCTGCAGCCACTTTTAAGGGATGATGTAATTTTTTTCTGCCACCATCGTTTTTAGAGCCACTAGTGCTGCCACTTGCCAATGAAATGATGCGAATAAACAAGCCACCGTCAAGAACCACCAACCGATTCCACGAGCCACAACCATCGGTGATGTAGAATACCCACCACCACAATGATTTCATAATTTACTGGTGATGCAACACCTGCCACCACCGGTAAACCATACATGTAAGGGATCGTGCCCAGTGGGATTTGAACCTAGGTGTTGTGGACACAACCATCATCTTAACCGATCCAATTTTAAACCCCATTGGAAATTTAACATTACATATATTGAGTGAGATAGGTTTATAGTATATAAATTCAAAATCCACCCCCTTCAAATTTGATAACATATGTGGCTTTGCATTAAATAGTATAGTATATATATAAAACTTAAATATCAAGAAATGCCACTTCTCAATATTTAGAATTTACGCATACATTGTTTGTATAAATTTCTTTAATCGCTCACAAATTCTATGTATAAATTATTTTATACTTAAATTTTGGATCTTTTTGCAAGTAGTGTACATTGGAGTTGTTTTATGGCCAATATTGAAAAGGTTTTTTTTACCAATTCAAATATCAAAATTTGACACGCATTTGTTGTTAGATCAACCACCAAAAACCAAGGTAATTGGCTAAGCTGACTTAGGTTTCATGGTCTACAACTTTTGGTTTAGGTTAAACTATTAAATGCATCCCCTAACTTTTAAAACCTAAGATACCCCATATGTTATAACTTAGGCATATATTAAAAATATTAATGATTTAACATGGGCAGGTACTTTTAAGTATTTGAGTGTGTGTGTGTGTGTGTGTGTGTGTGTTGTGTGTGTGTGTGTGTGTGTGTGTGTGTGTGTGCGAGCGCTTTAATTAGAAAAAATATAACCTCTTAAACATAGTCGTTAAACATTTAGGCCGCTTACCATATGCTAATTTCATGTTTGCTCATAAATTAAATGTAGGAAACTTATAATTTAAATATTTAAAAAGAAAAACTATATATTTTGTGAAAAATAATAAAATTTAATATTGGTTGGGTAATTATTTAGTCTCGATCTCATACTACTATTCATATGGTTCTTAAGTGAAAAAAGTACTAATTAACCCATGTCTTTGGCCATCTTGCATTGTTTTCTGTTGCTACTTTCGATCTTGCACCCGTACTTTCCCAGTCTGTATTTTTATACTACGTTTTCCCTATTTCTGACTGGGGCACCCAGCCAGGACTGGGGCGCCCCAGGTGCCCTGGTCCCCTCTAGGTGCCCTGATCCTCTTTGCACTTTCCTCTCACTTTTTGGGCACTTTCTAGCCATTTGAGCTTCTTATATTTTTGGTGGTCGGCCTTTTCGGGGTTAATTACGAAATTAAAGCAAGAGAACCATATAAATATAAAGTTATGAGACCATAATGAGGGACCAAGCACTAAGCACTACTATCACCACCTAAGGTTGCATCCATCAAAGGCTTTTATTGCTCCATTTGCATCCATCTAGCTCCATCACAAGGGACAAAGGCTGGTTATTCTGCATCACACTTCATAGGAGGGGAGTTTATTCTATTCCATGCACACATTATTTACATTCTACATCTAGTTATTGCTCGCTACTCACAAAGTGTGACATGCACAAGAGCACCTAGGGCACAATTTCACACACACACATAAAACTACATTGGGTTTGAGATGTAGTGCAATGCTCAGTGATAAGTCCATCATTTTGGCAGTTGAGGAAATTCTGACCCGTTCATTTGCATCTTTATTTTTTAGGGTTTTGATGCTTTGTTGGGGTTTTGCAGGTGATTCTTCTATTGTAGGTTTATAGCGTGACATTCAATGAAAACAATGACATTCACATGACAAGAAGAAAACATAGGTGAGATCATTCAGCGACACCTCAGAGGAGGTTTCCTGGGAATTTCCATAGACCAGGGCACCCAGATCTCAGACCAGGGTGCCCTAGGCACCCCTATCCTTCTCCAGGCACCCCAGTCTAGCCAAATAGCTCAGATCTACATTTTCTCAGAGCTCCTGTGTGACAGTTTCCTCCTCTTTTCAGTCAGTCTCCACTGTGACACAATCCCAACACATTTGTGAATCAGCTAAGGCCTTTCCAACCCTCTTTGCACATTAGGGTTTCACATTTCATTGCTTAGTTGCTTGGGTATTTTTCAGTATTGCATTTATTCATTTATTTACTGCTTTTATAACATCAGATTAGGCTATATATATTCATTTTAGTTTAATCATTTTGGTGAACCCGAATCCTTCGACTCCACCTTCTTTTCTAGGGTTATTATCCTCGTCTTACCATGACTCACTCTTATGGTGATTTTACTGAAGCACATCGTAAATCCCTTAATGATCATATTGTTGAACATCCCCAAGATCTAGACTTGCTTTTACATGTTGCTCGTGAGGAAGCTACTAATTTGGCGGAGCTTACTGCTTCTGCAATCTCCTACTTCCATTTTACTCAACCACTTGCTTCTACTCTTCCACCTTTTTCCATCCATCATTTTATGTTACTACTCCTACCAATCATTTCACACCACCTCTTGTTTCTCATACATGGCAGTTTCCTCCATTGGCACTCAAGACTTAGCCTCCCTCTATCAAGACCTCCAAGCACAAATTCATCAGTTAAACAAGCTACTTCTCATGCATCTCCATCTTTGGATTCCACTTTATTGTTACATACTCCATTCACACCTTGCATCTCCACTTATCCACTTCCTCCTAATTTTGTCACCCCTAAGCTTCCCATTTTCAATGGGCATGGTGACCCACAAGAGCATCTTCGAGCATTCCACGTAGTTTGTCTTGATTTTTCAGATGATCACATTCTTTTGGCTAAAATTTTCCCCCATAGTCTCCATGATTATGCAATGCATTGGTTTTATGACCTACCTGTCGATTTGATAACCTCATTCATGCATCTGGCCAATTTTTTCTCACTCACTTCTCTATCAACATCGGCTCTAAGATCTCTTATGCCCAACTAGCACAACTTAAACAAGGATCTAATGAACACTTAGAAAATTATGTTTGAGATACAAAAACAATCTAGCGAAGATGTCAAATGTGCTTGCAGACACTGAGCTTTAGGAATTGTTCATCCAGAGTCTCTTACCACCTCTCCAGGAGAGTGTTCTCTTTGAGACCTCTCCTTCATTCAATCAACTTTTTCATACTCTTAAGCTTTGTGAAACCAAACTCTTATCCATAGGCAAGCTTAAATATCAAGAACAAGCATCATCCTCCACTTGTGTTTTCAAAACAAGTCAACATTTAAACCATCTGCACAACTAAACCCAACTAACACAAAAATTACTGTTAACAATGTATAACTACTACTAAAGAGCTTCAGTCACAACCACCTCAGCGTACATTCACTAAATTTCCTATGGCCCCACATCTCATATTACAACAACTTCTTGAGAGCAATCTTATTACACTTCCTCCACCACTTGAATTAGACCCATCACAACAAAAAGGAAGAAATTACAATGAGAACTTTTGATGTGACTATCACCAATGTGTGGGACACTCTACAAATAGGTGTCTCAAGCTTTGCACCATCATCCAAGATCTTATTGATAACAACAAACTTGAGTTTCCAGAGCCTACAGACTCTGCACTAGTCAATGAAAATTGTAAGCTCAAACTATTTAATAATCCACTTCCACAACATGACAAGAAAGAAACTGAATCTTCAGCTAATCATGCATATCACGTTGTGCCTCCTCCTGCATCTGGGGCTCTTGAATTTTTAGTTGCACATACTGACACTTCTCCACTGATCATCTCCTTCTTTGACCATGATTATCATGCAAATTTCACTTCTAATCACTTACATATCAATGCCTCTATTGGGTCTATTTCTATCAATAATACTAAGGTTGACCCATCTTGGCCCATTAGCACATGTTCTATTCCACTTCTCATCACTATTGGCTATCCACTATCACAAATTTCATATCCGATGAACAATTCATATGGTGTCATCAAACTTCATGTTATGGTAGGTCCTCTTACTATGCTTGTACCCTTTCCTTGTTGGACAAGTAGTCGACGGTTGTGACATGCTTTTAGGCCTCAATTGGATTCATAGGTCTAATTCTATCATCTCTATGAATCATCTACATTTAAAATTCATTCATAACAATCAAGTCATTTCTATCGATGGTGTGCCTCCATCTACTCCATGGTCACACCCTCATCTCCTCGAGCAATGAAATGCATCCTCTACTTCATCTAGTACATCACGATCCATGTTACTTAAAGCACAATCTACTCCTAGCTTACCTACTCACACACACATCTCATAAGGACTCACCACTCTGCTAGTCCTACACATCAGCATAGGCCCATTCCTAGGACAGTTACAACATCTCAATGTAAATCACCACCTCATTTTATTCCACGTAGGTGTCCATCACCTCCACATCTACTTCTCATAGATCTCCATCACCTACACATTTTGTTGCACCACATACTCATCATATATTCATTCATCGCATGCACATAGACTTCATTCATCGGTGTAACATCTATCTACTATACCACCACCACTAGAGCATGGTCATACAATTTCGTCACCACAAGCATCAATGAGGACCTTCATCCTTCACTTTCATTGGATAGTTCATTCAATCACACACACTTGGGGGGCATTACACTCATCAACCCCCCCCCACCTATACACATATTACACATTTTCATACATTACATTATCAACCTTTTAGCATACACATATTCATCCACACATAGTTAGCATCACATTACCCGATGACACACTCTTGTGCTTTGGTTCACACTTGACTATTGAGGGCATCCTATACACATGAACCTCACACACTGCACATTAGACACTACACATTCTACATTACACTTACATTCATTCTACACATCACATGACATTGTTTCATCACATACATCTACTACACACTACACATTTTACACATCTAATTTTATGCACTTGCACTCACTACCCTATGACACACTCTAGTCTCATGGTCCATACTGGAGATGTTGAGGGTATACATCACAAATGGACCATCACACTCATACATTCATCATTCAATCCTTTTTCCATCATGTGACATTCCTAGTTTAGTGATATATGCCATAGGCTACATCATCACTTCCACTTACATCATTTAGTGGTATACGCTTTAGGCTACATCACCACTCCTTCTACTCATCTTGTAGTGATATATGTTATACGCTAGGTTATCATCATTATCTAGCATCATTCATCACCTATTCTCCCTCATCATTTAGTGATATACATTTAGGATAAATCATCATTCCTTTGATCATCTTGTCATGATATACACTTAGGCTACAGTATCACGCACATCTCATCTCTATGTCACATATCATCACTACACATTCACCACACTATGCTACACACAACACATAGTTTGACCATTTCCTGATGACGCACTCTCATTTATGGTTCATTCTTGACTGTTGAGGGGGCATAAACAAATGAACCTCACTGCATACAATTCCATTCACTTGGGGGGCACATGGATCCTATCATTCACTCTGCATTCCATTCCATCCATCCACATCATATTGCATATCTTGGTTGCATTTACTCTTTCTTGCATTTACTTGTACATGTTCATTTATTACACATGCTAGATAGATATCTTGTATGTCATTATCTTTATCATACACACATGCACATTCACTTGATTTTCTAGTTGTGATCACATACTCTACAGATCCATTACACGCAACATGGATGTTTGGCACACTACCAGTCCCACAAGTGGCTCCTGGGGGCATCCACTTTCATACACTACAGGTGTTATTGTTTCATTTTGTTTCATAACACACTACTTTATTGGTTATACACACTTTTGACATACATTTTATCTTTCTAACATGCTAACAGGTGCTTCATGTGCAACATTTGTTTTGCAGGATTACTTGCTACCATGGCTATTTATTTGTTTGTACTTGTTTGTCTCTATTTTCTATTGTATGCGGGCCTTTGCCCTTTGTTTTGTGTGCACACTTGCTTGTTTTTCGCTGCCACTATGGCCTTGAGTGTCTTGTGACATCGTGAGTGGTGTCCCATGTTTACAACCCACTTTTTGCAGTCTATGTTTTTCTTCTTCGGTGTTTACATTATCACTTGCATCTAGCTTACACATTGTCTTTGTAGCTTACACTTTGTCTTATACATGCATGTTTGTTTGTTTTTACTAACACTTGTTTCCTAGCCACTTGTTTGTGTGTGCCTTGGTTTCTACCAAGCACATTCCCCTCCCCTGTAGGGCACAGTTTCAGTGGTTGGTCCTATTTTGGGGCCACATTCTCCTATCTGCGACATTGCATGCCCCCAAAGAGGGGGGCATCATTTGGGTTTACACACACTACACAACACAGTACCGGTACAGTTCATTTTTTTGTTTTTTTCCATGACATAGTGGGTTACACAATGAGTGGGTTCAACTAGTCTATAGAACTCCATACACAACAGATTTTATAGGGCAGATTATCCTTAGCATTCTGGGGAGCAGTTACAGGTTAGAGGATAAACCAGACCTTCCTCTCTACACTACTTCATCCAGTGGCATCAGATCACCCAAAAAAATAGACAGTACAGAGATCTCTTCAGTTTTTGGAAGTAGTTACAGGTTGGAGGATAAATCAAACTTTCCTCCCTACACTTCTTTGGCCAGTGGCATGAGATCACCCAAAAAACTCTCACTTCATCGACATTTACAGGATCCTTTCTACACCCTTTTTCTCATCACGGATCAGGTGCACATGTTCCTTTTTCATTTTTGTACTTTCATTACATGTTTTTTACATATATACATGCATCTTTACACACAATTTACACATATACATGCATATTTGACTACTTGATCATCTTCTCTTTTGCAGGTCCATCTGTATGGGAAGCAAGCAGTCAACAATAACAACATCACTCAACATCACACACATCGATACTAACATGCAGGTACATCACATACATTGGCATCTACACATGCACTTTCACCCTAGGTTCACTCTCATCACTTTTTACACTTTTACATCTTTAGTCTCCACACTCCATCTTTTTATCACTCCACGCTTTGTCTAGTCCCTCAACATTTTCTACATCAATCTACATGGATATCAGGTACACATCTCTATCTACTTTATGTTACCAAGATTTCTTCTCACCAACATAAAGTGGGGGAAAATGTAGACACAAAATCACACACTTTGGGTAATTATTTAGTCCTGGTCTCATACTACTATTCATATGGTTCTTAAGTGAAAAAGAGTACTAATTAACCCATGTCTTTGGCCATCTTGCATTGTTTTTTGTTGCTACTTTTGATCTTGCACCCATACTTTCCCAGTCCATACTTTTATACTACATTTTCCCTATTTCTGACTAGGGTGCCCAGCCAGGACTGGGGCACCCCAGGCACCCTGGTCCCCTCTGGGTGCCCTGATCCTCTTTGCACTTTCCTCTCACTTTTTGGGCACTTTCTAGCCATTTGAGCTTCTTATATTTTTGGTGGTCAGCCTTTTCAGGGTTAATTACAAAATTAAAGCAAGAGAACCATATAAATATAAAGTTATGAGACCATAATGAGGGACCAAGCACTAAGCACTTACTATCACCACCTAAGGTTGCATCCATCAAGGCTTTTATTGCTCCATTTGCATCCATCTAGCTCCATCACAAGGGGAAAATGTTGGTTCATCTGCATCACACTTCATAGGAGGGGAGTTTATTCTATTCCATGCACACATTATTTACATTCTACATCTAGTTATTGTTCACTACTCACAAAGTGTGACACACACAAGAGCACCTAGGGCACAAATTCCACACACACACACACACCTAGAACTACATTGGGTCTGAGATGTAGTGCAACACTCAGTGATAAGTCCACCATTTGGCCGTTGAGGACAGTCTCGACCCCTTCATATGCATCTTTATTTTTTAGGGTTTTGATGCTTTTTTGGGGTTTTACAGGTGATTCTTCTATTGCAATTTTATCAGTACTTAGGTGATCACACAATGACATTCACGTGACAGGAAGCAAACATAGGCAAACATTTAACGACACCTCAAAGGAGGTTTCCTAGTCATTTCTGTAGACTAGGGCACCCATCTCAGGGGTGCACCCCATAGTGCCCTATCCATTTCCAGGTGCCCCAGTCTAGCCAGATAGCTCAGATCTACATTTTCTCAAGATCTTGTGTGATAGTTTCCTCCTCCTGTTCAGTCGTTCTCCACTGCGACACAGTCCCATGACATCTATCGAATCAGCTAAGGCCTTCTTAACCCTCTTTGCACATTAGGGTTTCACATTTCATTTCTTAGATTGCTTGGGTGTATTTTATACATTTTATTTTCATTTATTCACTTCTCTTATAACATTAGATTAGGCTAGAATAATATTCCATTTTAGCATAATCATGTAGTAAGAGGACATGTTGGTTAGAGCATTGTTTGAGAACTTGAGGAATTGGAACTTTTGTGAGGCCACATTGGGGCTTGTCGTGATGTCACATATCCTTGTTTATACACACACCACACACACACACACACACACACACACACACACACACACACACACACACACACACACACACACACACACACACACACACACACACACATACACCTTTAATGCAAGTGTTTTCCTCAAAACAAAAATTATGGTTTTAATTAAAACACATAATTCATACATTCTAGACTTCAATTAGCATTGACTACCTATGATTATCTTAATATCCCAAAGGACTATAATTTTTTTTTTCTAATTCTCTCACTAGTCATAAGTGAACAGATCAAAACTCAAAAGGAGGTAATATTTTTAAATTAAGGATATATAGGTGGTATTATTTAAAAATTTGTCTAGTGTTTACTTTTATTGTCTATTATTATAGTCAATTAATAGAATTGGTAACAATTTTTTTCAGGAATTAACTATAATGTATATTATAAATGTTATGATAATCTAGTCAATTAAGATTTTACATATTATGGATTTAATCAATAAAAATTTAAATAATCTATTATAATATTTCCTTAAAACTATTCAAAAGGGACATTATTTTTTGTTATTTCTAATTTATGAGTTAAATCTTAATTATTTGATTGTATCTCATTTTCAAGATATTTTTTTTCTAATTAGGAGAAAAATGTATTATTCAAATTATTTTTGAAATTATTGACAAGTTGATATGTTTTTGTGATGTAAGAAATAGGTGACAAGAACATTATGACACAGAAAAGACAATAATCTCAAATTCGATGTGAATTATCGTATAGAAATGACAGGGGGATTATTTCTAAACCTTATGCAGCTTTTTGCCTATGTAAAACTTAATTTCTATCGAAAAGTGAAGAATAAGGATTTGAACATTAAATTTTTGTAATAATCTTGTTATTTCCTCTTGATTTGAATTTTGAAATCTTCAAAATGGTTTCTAATCATTTCAACATTGACAAGACACATATGTTAAATGAGACAAACTAAAACATTTGGAAGATACAAGTAGAGGAGGAATTCATGGCACATGAGCTTTGGATGGTCATGAATGGTATGGAGAAGGCTCTGACTGGAATACAAATGACAACAGACAGTGATATCAATAGAAGGTGGAGAAAGCAATGTCTATTATATTGTGGAGCGTGCATGATGATCTCCTCCTTCACATTGGGAATCAGGAAAGTCCAAGTGAGGCTTAGATTCAACTGGAATCAATGCATGAAAATCGTGTGTGAAATGTCTTGACTTAATATTTCCACCTATTAAATGTGTGAAGGGTGCTTATATGGTAACTTATCACCAAAAACCCTTCCTTAGTAATTTTTTGAAGAAAACTCCTCATAAATCCATGGGATGTGTCCATAGTTAGAGGATATTTTTTTATTCAATGTATGTTATGATTATTCTTGCATGATTTGGTTATTTTTTCATATATGTTATCTATCCGTCTTATCACTTTTTTGAGGGCTTAGAATATATAATGAACATATATATGTTGTTGATAAAACATTTCTTAGTATGCGATTATTAAAATATTATTATATGCATATCAAATGACACTTGAGGACGCCTTTGAGTTTGAATTGGAGACGTCCAATACTGATTGCATCTAATATATATTTTACAAGATTAATATGTTGAAATTGATCAACATATTGGTAATATAACATGGTTAATTTTTAAGCATAATCTTATTTAACTTATTATACAATTTGTTGTTTAACCTATCAAATGTACGATTTATAAATGGTCAAAAGTGAAATCAGTAAAGATTTATCATGCTTATTATGATGTCTATATGGATAATATGACACTAACCATGTTGATGTTATATTGGATATAGAATATACATCTAGATTTGTGTTCAAGTTTTTTGGAGTTGGCGTCATTACTTGGAACAACAAAAAGAAACCAACAGTCTCCATTTCTTCTATTAAGGCAGAGTCGAGAAGTGCAATGGAAGCATAAAAGAAGCCATGTAGTTGAAACAACTTTTGGAAGAGATACACATGAAACCTAAAGGAAGTATTCCTCTTCTATGTGAATGCGAGTGATGTATTTCTCTTGCTAAAGAATCCGGTTCAACATTAGAGAATGAAGCATATAGATGTTTATATGCTCCTTATCAAAGAGAAGATCCTATACGGTGGTATAGATCTCTAGTACTGCTTGAATGAAGATTATACTTGCAGATATGTTTACAAGCCATTGTGTGCTGTAAAATACTGCAAGTTTTGTGCACTACTTGGCCTTTCAGAGTTGCCATTGAGGGGGAGTGTGTATGAAAATGTCACCTCCTAATGGTTGGTCGGTTTTTTACTCCTCTAAACTTTTTCTCTAGTATAAAACATTGTAAAAATATATTTTATGATCTATGTAAACTGATAGAGTTTGCGGTATACAGTCCACTATGTTGCATCTATTTGTAAAGGAGGTCCTTGTGTTATAAAAGGCTCCTAGAGATGCGGTTTTAAGAATTTTTACATGAGAAACAGTGGGATGTAGTCTCACAAATCATGCTTAGCCTAAATCGTACTTCTAATTTATGGATTCCAAATCCTTTTGTACCAAAAGGTAAGTTGAACATGATGAAGGTGTTATAATTCCTTCAAAAGTGATATGCCAACCTAAACCTTCACTAATGGTTTATGGATTTTTAAATCTTGTTGTACAAACAGGTAATGTTGGCATATGGATCCCCACTTAATATTAAGGGGGAGTGTTAGAACATAATATAAGTGCGTATAATATTTAATTTATGATTAAATAATTTACAATATAGTTAATATTTTTTCTTATTTAATATAAACTTTATATTATGTTTATTAGTTATTTAATAACTAATTATTTATTAAACCATGGTACACACCATATCACTTAATATTCATAACCCTTGGGGTTATTTAAATATGGCCGTGGACCATAATTGTATGAATGGATTTCAACCGGGTTAAAAATATGGATGAGGATATGAGTTACTAGACTGGTTCAGGTTCAAAACATGGAGAAGGAGTGAGGATATTTACTAGACATTAAATGGATGGAAATTCTTTGTGGTTTTTTACCCCATTTGGGTTTTCCACATTAAATTTGTGTCACTATGTTATTTCTTTTAATTTCTTTATAAATGTTTGGTTAATAATGTTTGATTTAATAAATCTTTTATATTGTTATTTATTATCTCGGTGTTAATAGTACCAACACAAAATATCCTTCACCATTGCACGTTGATATGGAAACATGCATATGTTTGAATCTTGAACTCAACATATCTTAGATACAAAAACTATACATTTAGGGTTCCTTATGTCATTGATTTCATGCACATAATTACAATTATGGTTTTATTTTGTCCCTTAATGACCACCGTCATGAAACCTTGACTATCCATTTCTATGACTCGACCATTAATTTCCTCAAATCGTGTTAGAGACAACCATGGAGCCTAGTATTTGGAAACACCTATCAGTGTAATTAATGTTTGAGGCATTGTCATAAGAGAAATGTTATTTTGTGTGCACCTTTGGGTCCTCCTTTGATGCTCTAGCTCATATAAGGTTATAAATATAAAACACTTCAGTTTGAAGATAAGAAAATAGTTGGTTGGTTTGAATATTTTAATGTTCGGTTGATGGATTTAAAAACTATAATTTGGTTTATTTATCATGGCGATCTGCACTCATTTGAGATTTATTAGTTTGGTCATGGTGGTGTGAGTTGTGAATTAGGGACGAGGAGATGCTATGTCAACATGTACGTCACCGGATTGAAATGAAAATACAAATGTTGGAGCATCCATCTCATGTCGTAGTGGCAGTAATATAAAAAAAGTTCCAATGAGAGTCTCAACATCACTATCATCTAGCATCATCAACAAAATATGATTCCTTGCTCACATTTTTTCTTTAGAATTTTTGGTATGTTATATCAAGTGGGCCCAAACCATACACTTTGATTATTTCAGAGAGGATGTATCATGTAGTGATGTTGGTGTAGTGTTGTATACAACATGGGTGCGATAGTCATGCATGTGGGGAGGGATTTTTTGGTGGCAGAAACATGGTGAATGACATAAAAATGGGATTTGGTATTATTTTATTTCATTTTCTACAACGTCAATGTTTTTTATTGTGTGATGTTTAATTTGTTAGATAAGGCAAGGATATGAATGGAAAGTTGGAAAGAAAATGTGGGATATTAAATACCTGACTTTCCCACACCTATTCCATTGGCTTATATTTTTCCCACCCAAATTCCATTATTATATTTTTATTTGTGCTCCACTTTATCATCTCATTCTTGCTTGCATTATTCATGTGAGTGTAATTTGCACTTAAAGGGGCCAAACTAAAAAGGTGAAAATTCAATAGTTTCTAGGCATGAAACTCAACTACAATGCTTGCT
Organism: Taxus chinensis; assembly: GCA_019776745.2. Taxonomy (NCBI): domain Eukaryota; kingdom Viridiplantae; phylum Streptophyta; class Pinopsida; order Cupressales; family Taxaceae; genus Taxus; species Taxus chinensis. Next base: position 234,288,698 of record CM034157.1, on the reverse strand, counting down.
TCCTGTTGTACTTTGTAGCCCCCCTTTTCAATTTTAATATCATGTAATTATAGGGGAATAAACAACACGTAAAAAACACTTGCATGCACCATGTATCTATTCCCTAGCTCAAATTATTCCCACTCAAATAATATCTTCTATATGAGCTCCATTTTATCATTTTAACCTCACTTACATTATTCACGTGAGTCCCAATATCTGAAACTTGGAAAGCAATAGGCCGGAATTAATACCTGCATGTTCCACACCTCGTCTATGGCTCATAGTGTTCCCATCCAAATGATATTTGTTATATGTGTTCCACTTTATTGTCTTGATCTCATTCTCGTTATTTATGCGATCCTTAAGTACCTAAAAGTTGATCTCAATTAATGCGATACCTACATGTTTGATAACTTATTTTGTGAATTAGATTGTTCCCACATAAATAATATCCACTATTTGTGCTCCACTTTATCATCTTGATCTCGCTTGCATTATTCACTAACTACAAATTTGAGCTTAAAGGGGCCAAAATAAAAAAATTGGGAAAGTTTAATAGGTTCAAGGTTTGAAACCCAATCACAATGTTTTTTCTTGTAGCTCTTGTAGTATTTATTTTCAGTTTTAAGATTGAGTAATTACAAGAGAAAGGCAATACACAAAAAACCATCGATGATTGAGCCTCCCCAACAGTTGATTATGTGTGATACATAGATTTTATTTTCCAATTGAACGTTTTAATCTAAGACTCAATATGAATTCTTCAGCTGGTGAGTGAAATTTGGTTTGTGATTTAGAAGGGATTTTTAATAATAAAACCATAAAAGTGTACCATATTTATCAAGCCACCATGTGCCCTCAAAATTATTATTTTTCCCATCAAAAGAACTCATTTTTTTACATTTCGGTCAATCGACGATATCAACTGACATGAAGATCAAGGTCAGTTAAAATAAAAATCAACGTTAATTGACATAACAATAGTTGATCCAAATAGTCGACCAACAAATAATCATGCACTAAAATGAAGGTTCCACAAGGGTTTTACATGGGATATCTGTGGGCTAATCCAAAGGGTTTTTGAAGGAGACAATGTGAAACATGTGAATGATTCAAATGGATCATTCTCACACCACACGGGTTTTATAGAGTTTGAATTTATACATAGAACTTTTGTTCGGATTGGGCTCGACTTTGGATCCATTTGTGTAGTTTTATGTGGCTGGTGCCATGCCGTCAATTGATGTAAAACCTAGTTACCAAAAAAGTATAGAGAGAAGACATTGTCTTAAGTAGATCACAATTGCAGTGAAGAATTAGGGTTTTAATTTTAACCCATGAATTACGTGTTTTAAACATGGTGAATTCTTTTGGCGTAGTAAACCAATGGAGTGCCTAAGATCCTCCTCTCTTCATTTCTCATATATTCTTTCTCTACTAATTTTCTTAACTCTCTCAGAGTCTTTGTGATACCAATCATGCACTTTAGACATTATTTATCCCGGTTTCATACTACTATTTAGAAGGTTCTTGAGTGAAGAAAGTACTAATTAACCCCCATCTTTTGGCCATCTTGTTTTATTTTATTTCATCATTCCAACCTTTTACATCCACATGCCCAGTCAGCTTTTATCATCTTCCATTATTTTAGCCTTGACTAGGGTGCCCAGATTAGTACTGGGGTGCCCATGGGTCCCTGGTCCCACCAGGGGCACCCCGATCCCTTTTTGACTTTCCCACCACTTTTTGGGCTCTTTCTATTCATTTTTCATCTTAATATTTTTGGTGGTCAGCCATTTTGGGGTTAATTACAAAATTAGATCAAGAGAACCCTATAAATATAAAGTTATGAGACCATAATGAGGGACCTAACATCTATTCACTACTATCATCCATCTAGAGTTGCATCCATCTATTGCATTGGAGATCACTTGCATCCACATAGCTCCATCATCAAAGCACAAGGCTAGGACATCTGCATCACACAATTCATAGGGGGAGGGATTCTATTCTATTCCATGCACACATTCTATTACATTTTCTACATATAGTTATTGCTCGCTACTTCACAAAGTGTGACTGGCACAAGAGCACCTAGGGCACATTATGCACACACTCACAAGAACTACATTTGGGTCTGAAATGTAGTGCAATGCTCAGTTAGTAAGCCACCATTGTGGCAGCTTGAGGTCAGTCTGACCCATTCATTTGCATTTTATTTTTTTAAGGTTTTGATACTTCTTTTGGTCTTTTACAGGTCTTTACATCATCTTGGATTATTGGCAACACTGGTATAGGACAAAAATCTGATGCGACACACAGCGAGGGTTTCAGACCACCTTCAACCCTATGAGATTCAGTTTTAGAGATTTTACACAGACCAGGGTGCCCATTTGTAGACCAGAGTGCACCCACAGGCACCCCAGTCCCTCTCCAGGCACTGCTCAGTCTAGTCTAGATCCTCTAGATCCATCCTTTTTGGGACTCTCTACATCAGTTCCTTCCTTTCCAGATTTTCTAGTCACCTACGTGACACAGTCCCACGAGCATCTATTATTCAACTGAGTTCTTTCCTCTTCCTTCTTGCACATTAGGGTTAGCATTTCCTTTTGCATAGTTGTTTAACTCATTTACATACTTCTTTACTGCATTTATTTAGAGTTTTTCATAGCTTAGATTAACTATCCCCACATACTACATATTAGTTAATTTTAGTTAATCATTTTGGTGAACCCCACATTCAACACTTCATTCACGCTTCTAGACCTTCATTTCTTGTCATCCTAGGGTTTGGTCATCATGAGTATCTCAATCAATGATTATTTTCTTGAATCCTGATTTACTACATAGAGTCCAACATTTTCTTGCTACTACTCACATTCATGCTGACATGCATCCAGACTTGTTTATCAAGCCTTTGCTGATGCCTTTTCTTCACATATAGTATTTAAGTCTAACCTTCCCTTGATGTTCATACTTTTGATAATGACCCACCTCTACATATCATATCTTGTATTCATAATGTCGTTGTTAAGCACTTTGATTGATAATGGATCTGAACTTAACTTGTGTCCTATGTCATTCCTTGAAAGTTTTAGGTCTTTCTTCTCATGACGTTAATCCATCTAGTATCTCACTGCGTGCTTATGATGGTTTTGTCCATCCATGTCTCTTCACATTACATTACCTATCACTGTTGGTCCAAATACTGTCCACACTGTCTTTTTTGTTGTTGATTTCCCAGTCTCCTACAACTATCTTTTGGGAAGGCCATGGCTTCATGCCATGCAAGGTGTCACCTCTACTATACATAATTGTGTTAAATTCTTACATGAGAGCATGGAGTACACCATTTTTTTCATGTGACCGTGATCCATTTCAGTATTGTGAATCAAGGGCTCCTAATACTAATCTTCCTATTCCATGCATAGATATTACAGATGAGCCCCAACCTATCGGAAGAACCACCTCACTTACCACCACTTGACGTGCACCATTTGTGTGATAGATGTAGTTTCTTCTATGCCACCTGCTACTACTACTGCTATGATTCCTTATCAGGGGCATGTCCAGTTCTATGGATGTCACTCTATCACATACACCTTCACATGTACCACCTACCTTAGCATACCCACCATTAACTTTCACACTCTTCATGAATGACTCCTATTGGGAACATATTCCATTTGACCCTACATGTGACGATGACACTATATGTACACATGATGGGTCAGCTCATCTTGGTTTTCTTTTGAGGACCTTCATCCTTCACTCATGATCCTCATCTCTACTATGGCTTTTTCAATATTACTGCTGACTTATGGTTTGCATGTATTTCATCTTATGGTCTACTTATCACATACACCCTCACTCTTCTCCACTCACATTAGGAAATCATGGCTTACTTATATTGGAGGCACATTAGATCCTAGTCATATAGACATTTCATTTCCTATGCCTTTGGTCATGTTTTTATCTGCAATAGTTCTTTCCTAGGATATTCACAAAATCTCACTCATTGGTATGCACACAGGTTTCCCACTTCCTCCATTCACTGATGAGGAATATGCTATGGGTGTACAACTTATGCCTCAATGGCTCATTACATGATCAACCAGACACTATTACTTATCAAGGTCACTAATGCTTATCCATTGACTTTGACCCCATAGGATGATGATCTTCTTGATGACATTTACATGATCTTTCTTACACACACTTGGGGGGCATAACATCCCCCTCTCACACATATCCCCCCTTATCACATTAGCATATTATAATGATAGCATATCTCATTCATTATCATTATTACATAGTACTACATCCTTACACCTTATTAACATCATTAGCATTCCATTGATCATACATAACTTACATCTATATACTTCATATACATACATCTTACATCTCATAGATTCATCATCACATTACCTAATGAATGACACACTCTTGTGCTTTGGTTCACACTTGACTGTTGAGGGATTACTACACATGAACCCCACACACTGCACTATAGGACTTACACATTGCATTTCATCACACATCACGCATCATACATAATCATATTATCATCTATGCATTTCATCTTACATATTTTTAATTCACATACATGCATATTGGGATATTATACTTAGTCTTATCATATATATAAGTCTCTATACACATACTATCTACACCTATACATTATTTACACATACCTACATCATACATTACATTCATCACCATACATATATTCTACATACTATACTAGTCTTCATCCCATATACGAGTCTAGCATCATACTACATATTACATTATTAGTCTACCTACACATTTTTTGCACATTATACATTACATTTTATACATTCTACACATTACTAGCATTGCATTCTACACATTGTATATTTATACATTCTATTCCTCACATGGTCATCTTTTATCATCACATATATTACATTTATCTTCTACGCATTGCACTCACTACCCAATGCCACACTTTAGTTCCTCGGTCCATACTCAACTACTAAGGGTTTACAAATTAAATAAACCTTACACTCATCACACATTTACTATTTGACATTTCATCATGCAACATTGCTAGACTAGTGACAAATGCTTTAGGCTAAATCATCGCCTATTCTATCATTTTGTAGTGGTATACACCTTAGGTTACACCACCACTCCCTCTTTTCATCTTGTAGTGATATACACCTTAGGGATAAATCATCACTCATCCATTCATCTCATAGTGATATACGCTTAGGGCTAAATCATCACTCATCCATTCATCTCATAGTGATATATGCTTAGGCTAAATCATCACTTATACACATACATTCATCTAGTCATGATATATGCTTCGGCTATAGGGTTCATGCACACATCATCATAGGTTGCATCTCACCACTACACCTACACATTCATCACAACGTGTTAGAAACAACACACTACTTGACCATTTCCCGATGACGCACTCTCGTTTACGGTTCATTCTTGACTATTGAGGGGGAAAACAAAATGAACCTCATTGCATACATTTCCATTCACTTGGGGGGCACATGGCTCCTATCATTCCATCTTGCATTCCATCCCATCCATCCACAACATATTGCATTGTCTTGGGGGCATTTACTCTTGTTTACTAGTGTTTTACATGATCACTTTACTACACATGTTAGATTGATTTCTTATATGTCATTATCTATACCATCCACACATGCATGTTCACATATTTGTTTAGTTGTGATCACAGATACAAATCTTTTACATGCAACATGGATGCTCACCTTCTACCCTTCCTACACTGGTCACTGGGGGCATCCACATTCATCTCTTCCAGGTGCTATTGTTTCATTTTATACTTAGCACTTTACATTACTTGGTTATTCACACTTTGACATATTGGTTATTTCTCTAACATGTTAACGGGTGTTCCATGTGTAACACTTATTTTGCAGGATTACATGTTTCCATGACTACTTCTTTTACTTGTTTGTACTTGTCTTCTTTGTTTGCTTCTTATATGCGGGCTTTGCCCTATGTTTGGTGTGCACACTTGTTTGTTGTTTGTGGCCATGATGGCCTTGTGTGTCTTGCGACATCGTGAGTGATGTCCCATGTTTGTGACCCACTTTGTGTGGCTTACTTGTCTTCTTGTGTGTTTACACTACTTTGCTTGGTAGCTTTTACACTGTCTACGTAGATTACACATTGTCTTCTTACATGCATGTGTTTTTCGTACTAACACTTGTTTTGGCTAGCCATCCTTTTTGTGTGTGCCTTGGTTTCTACCAAGCACATTCCCTTTCCCCCTGCAGGGAAGAGTTCTATAGGTAGATTCCAGTTGGTCCTCTTTTAGGGCCACATTCTCCTTTCAGTGACGTCGCATGCGCCCCCAAAGAGGGGGGCATCAACCTATTTTTGGTATAGCGCCCCTCCGACAATCTTACATGCACGCAATTTCCATCCCCGCTTCTCTTTATCTTAAATTAAATAAAATCTTATCTATTTGTTCATATTATTTGATTGATTATCAATGGGCTCCGTATGGACCCATTTGATAATTCAATTTTTGGAATCATCCCCCATCTCTCACAAATTATTTAATTCAAAATGCACCCATCCGACACCTTCTTTTTAAAATGAAATCTTTATCTCACCCCCCATTCAAATCATGTCCCCCACTTTGCCTAATAAGTCAAAATATGGGACCCACATGATCACATCACATCCCTAACTCAGGTTACTTTACTACACCCTGGGTATCATCTAACCTGCAGTTTAGTCTCATATCTAAGCTATAAATATGGGGTTTTCCCCCATATTTCAAGGGATACATTTTTTCAAAGACCCTGAATGGAAGACTTAGAAAAGAGCTTAGACACAAGTTATATTATTTTTAAAAAGAAGAAGAAGAGAAAGCTCTGACAGTGTCTCTTATCTTGCCATCTTGATGCCCGGTTCATTTCCATAGCAGGACATGAGCTAAGTACTCTTGTTATTCCATTTTTCTATTTTTCATTTTTACTAGTTGTTCACGATCTAATTATCTTGTCTGACACGGGGGTTGACATCCTCCAAGGGAGTTGAAATCCTCTTGGAACCGGCACCGTCCAGGCAACCCCTGCATATTGTGTTCTAATCTTATCTGTTTAGTTTTGCAGATCTAGCTTCTTGATATCATGCATCTATTTTCTTTGCACCCGTATCATCCATCTCCATCTCCAAGGTACTAAGCCCTTGTATACTCGACGTGGTCTCGTGTTTCTTGATTACTCGTACACTCACCTGGACAGGAAGCTAGAAACACAGATCAACATTTGGCACGCCCGGTGGGACCAGATCCTAGATCTGGTCATTTTGTTTGTTATTTTATTTCTTTTTAACTTGCTTGTTTGCATGGTCATAATATTTCATCTTTGATCTCAGTTTAGTACAATCCATCGTTTAAGGTAAATCACTTCTTGTGAGGTACGTGCTCTTTATTTTATTTTTACATAAGTTTACCCGCATGGGAATAAATCCAAAAAAATGATCATATTCTCTGACTTTTCATTTGCGGTCTTAGTTGTACCATAGATATAGATCTCATTTTTCACAATTATAAGAATCTATAGTCTTTTATAATAGTCCATATTCATTTGATTTTTAAACTAAAAAAATTATAGTTTTGTTCTTGTTTTACGAGTACTATAGAATTCATTTTTTATCTTTTAATTAAATAAATGATTAAAAAATTAAAATAAAATCAAAAATTTTTTTAAAAAAAAATTAAATTATTATCCTAATTATCACACATTATAGTTCCATCTTCTTCATCTCCTCACACACCTCTCATCTCTTCTCTCCACTCGGCATATCTCCACTCACTTTCCATTAACCTTACTCCACTCCATGTGTCCACCTACATAACTCATCCCGACCCTTCTCCCCTATCCTCCATCCTCCACATCTCCAATCCACATCTCATTCCATGAGCTCCTTCCATCGACCACCCCTTCCCCCTATCTCTCTCACCTCTCCACTCTTCCCTTCCTCTCCCCACCGAAGTCCTCATCAATCACCATTCCTCCCTACCACTCCCCTCTGGCTTCAATTCCTCACCTGTCCACCCACATCTCCCCTCCTCCATCTCCTCTTCCTCACGACTCCCCATCTCCAAGTCCACCTCCCCTTCCCAGACTCCTCTCCATCTCACCATCTCCACTCCTTTCCTTCCCTTCTCCAACATCTCCCTCCATCCCTTGACTCTCCATCTCTCCATCTCGCCTTCCCTTCCCTTATCTCCACTCCCTTCCTCTCTCTCCTACTCAGACCCACTCTCCACTTGTTGTCCTCTCCCTCTCCTCTATCTTCCTCCCATCCACTTCCTCTCCACCTGACCTCCTTCTCTTCCCACCCTCCATCCTCACACTCCTCTACTTGATCCCAAGCTTCATCTCCATTCTACACTAACCCCTTCTTCACATTACAAATGCCCCTTCCATCCTCTCCCCACAGCCATCCCCACCAATCCCATTTGCTCCCCCTCACTACTCCTTCCCCCATCCCCTCCCACTTCCTCTCCAACCCACATCCCTCTGACTCAAACCTCCTCCATCTCCCTCTCTCCCACTCCAAACTTCTGATCTTCCTCCAATCATCAGCCAGCTCACATCCCTTTCCATCCTATCTTTCCCTGCAAACATCTCTCTCCATTACATCTTTCATTCCCTTCTCAGCCTCCATGTCCATACAAACCTTCTTTCAAACTTGTCTCTATCCCCAGCCTCCCACACCTTCTTCAACCATTGCCCAAACATTTCATTTAGTCCCTAACCCCACCTAACCATCAATTTCCAACTTCAATCTCTTGCACCATAAACTCATCGGTGTCCTCTCCCAACCATCATTTCATCTAATTCACTTTCTTCTTGTGAAATTCTGAAGTTCAATATTGATATCAACGTTCAATCCATTCAATTTAATATTCCCGCAAGATTTGTTGATAGTCATATTCCTATCCATATTTTTTTAACAGTTCTCCTGTTTAATAGCCAACAACTAGACTTCGATCACATTACAGATGGTGTTTCGGTTATAATATATCATTTTTTCTTAACAATCATTGTCTTGAGCTTTTTGTCCATCCTAGATTCACACATTCCACATTTTTGAGATAACAATACACAGGTATAATATTAATCATTTGCAAATACATTACAACTCTTTGATAACTTTAAATAGTGCTCGTGCCAATTATATATTTCCCATTTAGTTTTTGTGATTTTCCTTATGTCATTAAGCCAACTTGTTTCCTCAATTTTAAATTCATAGAGGAGCCATTGTTTAATGACTTTCAGTTAGTTTTGAATCTTATAATAATTAGCTTTGTTATATGCTTTGATTTGGGTATATGGTTTCCAATCCTTTACAGAAACAAATTAGTTAATTACATTTTTTACAATTCATTTAATTTATTATTCCTTAGCAATTCTTATATTCCTATTACTGATTTATTAAATTTTTTGATTATCATTATTTCATCCATCCAACATGTGAAGAGCCACGTCCATGTGCAACATAACTAACTTGGTTCAATCTACCATCCTAGATTCAAATTTTGACTTGTTGTTCCTAAAGGCAAACTTTAATTTGATTTGCTTTTCCATCAAAATGATCCATCACCTTTATAAATTGATCCATCTTTTGGAAACACTCTTCCCCACATAGAATGACCCCATCTTGTTGAGAAGTCAATTTGTTGGTCCCGCACATGTGGGTGAGTAAAGTTGAGACACTTTTTTTGCATGACTGAACATTCCTCATCTTGAGTCGATTTTAAATCTATCAATCTACTCCAAATTCTTTTCATTAGATCCATTTCATAGTTTCATTATTATTATTATTATTATTAATGTTATTAGTTATTATTTTAAGTTGATAGTTTATAGTATATCTTAGCATTTAATCATTTATTTTATAATTTGTTTTATATGTTTATTTAATTCATAGTTTTTTTAATCATTTATTTTAATAAGAAAACCAACTTTAGTTTATAGTCTATTAATAAACTATAGTTTATAGTTTATAGCATTTAATCGTTTATAGTTTATTAATATCTTTCATAGCTTATTTCCTTTCATTGTATATGAACATCGATCTATAACTTTTTTTAAAAATTAGTTTCATTATTATTATCTTGCTTCTTTTTGATGAAGTAACTTTTGATAACATCTATATCTTCTTTCTTAACCATATCAACTGATTATATTTGTCTTATTTTCCAGGTGAAATCAACAAATTCACGATCATCCAACAACATCATCAGATATCACTCGCTTTGCAAAAAACAAACACCTCAAACATTTACTGGCCTCATCTGCAATTCTAAACGGTGTCATTTCAGGGTACCCGGGTGTTTCAAGTCACTAACTGGTGCTTCTAAATACATCACTATCAAACAACTTAAATAACCAGGAAAAGTGTTTCTCTAGGTATTTCTCATTTTTCCCTATTTTCTCTTTTTTGTATCAAACTTTCCCTTTCCTGAGTGTTTGTATACATCGAATATCACATTTCATTTTGGTCTAAAATGAACCTTCTGCATCCTGCCTGATCACATAGCTTAAGTAAAAGGATTTAACTCTTTGCATTTCACTTATCACACACTGCCTGAGACTGCACAAACATAATTAACACATCCAAACATTCCTCTCACCTGGTTAACTGTTTGGGACTTAAACACCCAACAGGAAACTGTCTCAGACATCTCCCAATCCATAACTGCCTGAAACCAGCCTTAGACTCCTTTAAGCACCTTCATTACCTACTTTTCTTTTCTGTTCACATCCTCTAAATTAATCATGATGCTAAAAAAAATTCTGCTTGATTTATTTGTCAACAACATACATAAACAGATGTTTCTCTATTTCACACCTATTGTCGCTCTCTCCCAAATCGAGACAAACAAACAATCTACTCTATCCAATAAAGTTACTTCCTCTGATGATCTCACTCAACAGGATTCTAAATTCAAAACCACGCCTTCAGTCACCCAATCTCCAGTCTCCATGGTCTCACCTCATGAGAACCATGTCATACAAAATTCTCCCCACCTTGACACCAACCCTCCTATCCCCCGTCAAGCCAGTCTTCCTAAACCAATCGTACCACCATCTCCTGCTCCTCTAGATACACTTGAATTGCCTCCTAACCCCATATATGACTTCTTACTCCAAAAATCCCCTATAATCTCTCAATCCTCCCAATCTCCTCAATTGGTGGATCGCATTCCACCCACATCCCTTTTTGTCAATTCTATTTCATCCGCCACTAGTATGCCCATCAAACAATCTTAGCCTTTGAATACCTACATTCCTACCCATCCTATGCTCCAACAGTCTCAACCCCTTAACACTCATATCCCTACTTATCATCTACCACAACAACCTACCCAGCTTCAATGAACACACCATATTCCTATTATTCAAAGTCAACCTATGCAACAATCTCAACCCATGACACATGTTCATCCTTACCAAACAACTCCTCCAACATCTACATATCCACAAATTAATCAACTGTCTTATCAAACCATTCCGTAAACATCCTATCCACAAACTTATCAACCACCTTATCAGACACTTCCCAAACTACCCACACACCCACAAAAACATCATTCGCCTTATCAAACTACTTTTCAAACCACACAGCCAATCCAATCTCAACCTTACAATACCTCGACTAATTCAATTCACGCCTTAATGAATCGGTTAGCCAGTTTAGAAACCCTTACCATACCACCCAAGAACACCTTATCCTATGAACAAATCTGTAATGAACCGATTCATCCATCGGTTCCAATTAAACCCTATCCCCCTCATTGGAAACTTCCTACATTTAATAAGTTCAATAATAAAGAAGATCCCCAACAACATCTCCTCACATTTAAACACACATGTTGTCTTATTGTGCATGATCATGATTTACTTCTTCGCACTTTCCCCATGTCTTTGTCTGGTCCCGCATTGGACTGGTACCACAATATCCCATGACATTCCATATTCTCTTTCACTCAACTTGCACAGTTGTTCTTAGAACACTTTTCTATCAATATCGCACACAAGACCACTATCGCTGATCTATATACCATTCGACAGTATGAAAATGAGCCCATCACCGACTTCGTCGCACGATGGCATGTTGTTATAAACCAACTATCCTTCACTATCCCACGCAAACCGAACTCATCGACTTATTCTCGCGTTCGTGTGCCAAACATATATCATCCACTTTGTAGATCCAATCATTCCAAACCTTTGATGAAGCTTTCACAATGGCTCGCAAGCTCGAAACCCATGCCATTGAGCAGGGTCATCTTAAATTAAGTTCAACTAAATCAAAAATTGAATCCACTAAACCATTCACACATAATGGCGAGTTCAAGACTGCGGCCAACACTGTGGTCATTGAACCCTCATCCCCATCTACACCAAGCACATGGTCTCAACAACGATCTCCTCAATCAACAACCAACTACACTCCTTTAGGAGAATCATACAGTTCTGTATTTGATAAGTTGATGAGCGTAAACTCTATCCAACTTCCTCCCATACGACCCGTAGACAACTCGCAAGCCAAGCCTATTTGGTATCACGAGGCCCACTTTTGTAAATATCATCGAGTCAAAGGTCATGAGATTGAGATATGTCGTTCCTTCAAAGATCGTGTCCAACAACTTGTAAATCAAGGGGATATCCAAATTAATACCTCCACTGCACAACTAATCAACCACCAACAAATCACGTCACCCCCTTTACATCTCAACTATCAAACGCTTGTATGGTTGACATTGTCAATCAAGATCTTATCTTATCACCAACTCCACATGTTCCCACAGTAGACATTATTCCCACCTCTTATTCAGAACCTACCACACCTACATCAACTTTCACTACCTGTCCTGAACCTGTACCTTCTCCTATCCTTGCCACATCCACATCAAATTCAACTATATCATCCATTTCTGCCACTTCAAATACAATCCCCACATTAGATTCATCCACATTATTTCAGCTTCATATCCACACATATCCCTACATCTCTCCCACCTATTCATTCACCATATTCCTCAAATACACCTGTTACTACACCTACATTATCACAACCATCCCAACAAAACTCAATTCTACTACATGCACCCTTACAACCCCACCTTCAACATCAACCCCATTAGCTAACATATCATTCTTACCCCTTGAAAAATTTATGAAACAACCAGTCCCTTCTACTTCTACATCCAAAAATGCTCCTGCATTTGTTGCATTACCCATACCTATAAGGTCTACTCCATCGGTTATCACATCACTCACATCTCCACATATTCCAAAAATGCCTACATCTTTATCTATCCTAGCTACCCCTATACCTATCATATCAACAAGTCCACCTATCTCTACCTTGACAACCTTTACTGTGGCCACAACACCAAGTCTACCCCAATACTCTTTACCCAATCCTCCTATCACGCCAACCCAATCCTCTCGATCTGTAACCCTATCAAATATACCCCTTGAATCACCTATTGTACAAACACCTCTACCTAAATCAAATAATTTTTTTACCTTCTCCCTCTAAAAAATCAACTCTTCCCATGCCAAAATCGAAACAATCCATGTCTCACATAGATATCATTAATCGCATCATACAAACACCTATCTCTTCATTAACATCTTCGTCTTGTTTTAGAACAGTTTCTCCATTGATAACCACACCACCGCTATCAGATCCTCCGGTTGAAATTATTGTCATCCCTGCTAGAGGTAAATCTTCTCGGTTCAAAGTCTAAGGCTCGGGGAAAACATCCCCGACAGTCCCCTGCGCATCCACAGAAACATTCAGGTTTTCCCTCTTCTCAACAATCTAATGCCACAACATCCATGTCAGGATCAGTTTTTCCATCTACGACATCTTGCAATAATCAATCCACATCCAAACAATATCATCCTTCAACCAAATTTGATTTGTCCTCCAAAACACATGAAATTCACCCATCCAATCTACATCTACATTTTCTCCTAACTCCAAGCTGAGACATCCTATCAAAACCCATAAGAGTTACCTTCCCCATGACACTTCAATGGGGTCATACGCAAATATCTTTTGACATTTAACTCAAACATCTACCATCAAACTTCCTCCTATTAAAGCCTTCAATCCATATGGTCCCAAGCCATCATGGTTCAATCCTAATTGTAGTTGTGCTTATCATCATACCCCAGGTCACGACATCGAACATTGTAAGGCCTTTCGGTCAATCATCCACAACCTTATTGAGAAAGATGATTTCCTCATTCAGGGGAAAGTTCCTTCTCCATCTACCTTGAATCCAATCCATATCCCATCTGTTAGATCTCCCATGATCCCTCCATCCACATCATCCCTTAATATCCATCCAGCCCATGTCATTCCTCCTAAGGAATGCCCTCCATTGTTCATCAATGTTGCTTATCTTACTAAGCACACTTGTGGTCTCCGATCGTTTACCCCATCCAAATCTAAAACAATCTCATCTAAGCTCTTTCGACATCCTTTACCTCCTTCACATTTAACTTTTGGGGAATAATCTTCCCTCGCCCTTGAACACATCATTTGTACAAATCCCTTGTTACTAGGGGACTTCACTCTTTGACATTGTTTTGTCTACCTTATTCACATCCATCCAATCTAAATTAATTATATCCAAATTCTCATCTCATTCTAAGTCCTCCTTTGAGGCCATATTTGTTCTTTTATGTTTGTGCTCCTTTTGGGAGTATCATCTTTTTCATTGAAGCCCTCCTTTGAGGCCATGTTTGTCTCTCCATTGAGGGACCTTTTTCTCTAAGTCCACCTTTGTGGCTATATTTGTGTCTCTTCTGGGGCATCATCTGTTTCGAAGTCTACCATTGTGGCTATATTTGTGTCTCTTCTGGGGCACCATCTATTTTGAAGTCCACCATTGTGGCTATATGTGTGTCTCTTTTGGGACACCGTTTATTTCATCAAGCCCTCCTTTGAGGCCATGATTGTCCTTCTATGTTTATGTCTCTCTTGGGGCATCATCATTTATTTTCATCTAAATCCACCATTGTGGTCATATGTTAGTTTTATTTCCTGCTTGCTATCATCTCATCTTATTGCAACTACAATGTCTTCTCTCTCATGGTGGTAAACCAGAAATGGAACCTCTTAATGCATTGCACTTGCGACCAGTCTACTGTTAGCATATCTACCAATGAGAACTTAGTTACATCCTTAGATTGTTCTTCCATCTTTAGCCCCTTCCATTTATCATTGTAATAATCTGAATTATGTGGTCCGCCTTCACTACTTTGATGTGATCCCGTAACCATTACATCCATTACCTTCTCATTCTCCTATTGCAGCCATGCGAAGGGTCCAGGGTGTCTCTTGTACATTCCTTATCCCCTCTTAAGTGGTTTACTTAGCTATTCCTAGCTCTCCCCCATGTGAAGCTCAAATTCATGTATGTAAAAGGCAAAATCAAAGTTATAAAAAATAGACTGATCCCTCGAAGGACAGTTGTTCATGCAAGAAAACAAAAACAAGTATACAAATCAAAATCCAAGCAAAATCAAAAGAAATAGACCGATCCCTTGAAGGATGGCTATCATATTATTCTTGCCATCCATATTATGTATAAAGTAGACCATACCCTCGAAGGATGGCTACTCTGTTATTATGGCATCTGGAAGGTTTTCCGCATTGATCAACCTTCTTTTATCAACATTTTCCGAAAGCTTCCCGCATTGATCAGCTTTCTACTATTTTTCTTTTCCCTTTCCCAGAGCTGGGGCATAGACTTAAGGAACACCACCTTTGGAGATCCCTCTTCCCACGTACAAGTCACATCTTTGATCCCTTTGTCATGTCAACATTAGGATTACGAGCATCTTTCATCCATATTTCCCTCATGATCTTTTGGTATAACTAACTATCGTTGGTTATGTATTAACACCTGTTATTGGCTACAAGTGCAATGCCTTGAGTGGTAACCCTTTCTTGTTTATCTCCAATCCAGTTCGAAACATAGTTTCCCTGTACACCCTTGCTACAACTATGTTCCATTCATCTCATCCAAATCATCTTTTATAAAAATCACATCAAATTTCACACTATGAATTTTATATCTATCCATCATCTCCATGAATGTGTTTGCAAATACACTCTTCGGTTTGTGAATTCTACTTGATCACCATTGCAGTTTGTGAATCCTACTTGAGGGTCCTTCTCAAGGCAAGTTCGTTATCCTACAGCTCCTTATCTCTCAACATGTTCAACACCATCTTTGATCCATTTCTCCTCACTCTCCATGTCCACTCATCACCATTTGTCTCCACATCATCCTTCTCACCTTTCTGTCCCCTTGCACGACGCCAGATATCTTACTTGTCTTTCCTCTTGAGTTTCTCTTTTACTCTTCCGCTTTCAGTTTGACAATCTTGCTTAACCATCCATATAGCCAGAGAACCTTAGTTAAGGTATATCTTCTTCCTTGGATCCTCCCATTGTAGAAGCTTCTCCACCATTTCCTCTTTCAACAGATGACAATCACCACCACAAACATCTTTCCACTCCTCCTTTTCCACTTAACACTCTTGCATCATCACTACCACCACGTGGGCATCCCAGTTAAGGATTTCCCTTACACTCTCCATCTACACTGCATATGTTCCTCCATCCATTCATGTCACACTCCTCTGTTTCCTTGTTATCACTTTAATATCACCTCCTTTCATCTCTTGTTCCATTTTGGTATACACTGCTTAGTCTTTTCATCATTCTTCTTCTTCTTCGGTTTGGCGATCCTACTTAACCATCTCCATCACAGGGCAATCTTACTTAAGAGTTTCTCTTAAGAATGGTTGGTCCCATCTGATCCTTCCATCTCCCATCATCTCTTCCTCATCTTCTGTCTCCCACCTCTCATCATACTCATCCATTCCAACCAACCCTTCCACACCTGCATCCAATACAATGTTGTCTTTCTCCTTCCATATTGTCACTGCCGGTTTGGTGATCTTACTTAAATCCTCCTGCGGCATGGCGATCTTACTTAAGAGTCTCTCTTAAGCATGATTTGTCATCCTGCACTCCCCCACTACCCCACATTCTCTCCATCTACATTTTCTCATCATTCCCCATCATCACATCCTCTCACCTCCTCTTTCATTCTCGCAAACACCACTTCCTACTGGTCCCTTGTTCATCTCCATCATCCCTCGCTGGGTAATCTTACTTAACCGTTGCTTCTCCATTCATTTCATGTCTTGTTTCTTCATTTCTCTCTCATTCATTCTCATCCACTGCATCCTCTCCTCATCTTCATCTTCCTACACATCGTTATCCCTCCTTTCTTTACTCTTTTCACTCCATCTTCTAGAGTTCTCCCACATATCTACCCCCATACTTACACATCATTGTCATTGATCTTCCCTTAACATTCTTTCATCTTCCTCTTCTATTTCCATGCTAAGAATTATCGGTGGACTTCTCCTAAAAATCACTCATCCCCATTCTGCACAAGCCTGAATCCTTTTCTTTGACCTCCTCCATTCTATCTTCATTCCTTCCTTCCTCTGTGTCCTCTGATCATTATCGGAGGACTTCTCCTAACGTCCCTTCATTGGCATTCCCCCTCCCATTCTTCGTTTACTTTCTCCCTTGTCTTATCTTTTGTTTCATCTTTTCCTACTGATCATTATCGGTGGATTTCTCCTAACATCCATTCACTGGCATTGCCTCTCCTATCCCATCCTTTCTTTTTCCTCGCCACCTCTCTATCTTCCATTCTTCCTTGCCAATTTCTTCACTGTCTTCATCATACACCTTCTCTCTATTTTCTCGTCATCAGCATATCCTCATCTCATGCATCTCCATTTCTTTTCCAATCGATGTCATTCCTTCCCTCAAGTTTCTCTTTACGTTCCTTATGCTTCTCACTCTTTACCAAATATCTTCATTCTTGGTTCACTTCCTTCAGCATAATTTTCTTCGTTGTCTTCTCCTCCTTTCTGATCTTCATCTTATTTCACTTCCTCTTTATCATCCTCCTCCTCATTTTACCTCACACTTCCTCCTTACTTCCCCATCGAAAACCTGACTCTTCAGCGTTATCCCATTTCCTTTATCATCTCATCATCCACATGCATTTCCATGCGGTCAGTTCCATATTCTTTGCCTTGGATTTCCTCACTATGATCTGTTTCCTTCAATTTTCTTTGCTCTATCATCTCTTTCATTTTCCATTACCTCTCTGTTTTCCTCTGCTCCAATCTTCATCACATCTTTCATTTTAAATAACTCTCTCCCTTTTTCATGATTTCATCCTCTGCTCTGTTCTTTTCTTGTCTTCTCTTTGTTTGTCCTTCTTCATTTCCCCCTTTCTCTATAATCCTTCTTTGTTATCTTCTTCCTCCCCTTTCACTCTTTATTTTCTCCTCCTTCCGTCTCCATCCCTCTATTCCATATCCTTGTCACCTTCATATTCAATCTTTCTTGCTCTTCTCATAATCAACCAATCCTCCTGTCTATTCCCTTTTCTCTTTCTCAACATCCCTTACATTTGGCATTCACAGTCAATGCCGATGTTTCTCCGTTTATGTATCGCCATCTATCCCTTTCATTACCGTTCTTGTTCTTCTCTTTGCCACATTGACCTCTTCTCTTTTTAAGAACCCTGTCACATCTTTTATCTTCGTCAGTCCTCTCAGGGACATCATCATATCCATTTCTAAGAATCTCTCCCCATCTTCTTTTGACATTTTTGTCTTGGAAGATACCATAACGGCCATCACCTATCTAATCTTGTTCTCTTCCTTGAATATTTGTCTCTACTTTTGTTTTGTCGCAAAAGTATCTCTATCACACTTACCGAAGAAATAAGACTTCTTTGTCTTCTTCACCTTCTAATTTTCTAACACTTATGCATCTTTCCTATGAAACATGATTGTCATCATATTTATTACCCTTTTAGGGCATTTTATCTCACCTTTCTATCCTATTTGCTCATCTTTTCCACATTTATGATTATTCCATCTATGTCTTATGTTGGGGCACCTTTTCATCCATATACTTATCAATACATATAACTCACTTTGTGTCCTTTCCGTGCCCTGTGCTAGGGCATCATTGTCTTCATCCACGTCCCTTTTGTGGACGCGTGATTTTTTTTGCACAATTTCTCACAAAAAAAGGATTGCACACATCTTTCGCATTTAGTTGCACATATTTTGATGTTTTCCTATGACCCATTGGTCATCTTGGTTTACATCCATACTGCAGTGGTCTTCACCCACTCACTGGTCTGTAGAACATTGTCGTCTGTCTCCATTGAGACCGCAATTGTCCTCTACCGATGTGATATTGGAGTCACCGCCATACTTTTTTTATTTATTGCGATCCTTTTTTTGCCTGAGGCATCTTGCCTTTGGTCATGTCTTCATCCATCCTCAGACACATCTTTCATCTAACCCTTTTTGTTTTTGTCTCGTGGCTTGCTATCGCAAACCACTTAACAAAAAGGGGCGAATGTAGACACCTATTTTTGGTATAGCGCCCTCTCAGACATCTCACATTCACGTAATTTCCATTCTCGCATCTCTTTCTCTTAAATTAAATAAAATCTTATCTGTTTGTTCACATTATTTGATTGATTATCAATGGGCTCCAAATGGACCCATTTGATAATTCAATTTTTGGAATCATCCCCCATCTCTCACAAATTATTTAATTCATAATGCACCCATCTGACACCTTCTTTTTAAAATGAAATCTTTATCTCACCCCCCATTCAAATCATGTCCCCCACTTTTCCTAATAAGTCAAAATATGGGACCCACATGATCACATCACATCCCTAACTCAGGTTACTTTACTACACCCTGGGTATCATCTAACCTACAGTTTAGTCTCATATCTAAGCTATAAATATGGGGTTTTCCCCCATATTTCAAAAAGAGATATTTTAAAGGACCCTAGACTCAGACCAAAAAAAAAGAGGATGGAAGACTTTGAAAATAATGATATATATTTTTAAAAAGAAGAAGAAGAAAGCTCGGACAGTGTCTCTTATCTTGCCATCTTGATGCCCAGTTCATTTCCATAGCAGGACATAAGCTAAGTACTCTTGTTATTCCATTTGCTTGTCATTTTTACTACTGTTCACGATCTATTATTATCTTGTCTGACACGGGGGTTGACATCCTCCAAGGGAGTTGAAATCCTCTTGGAACCGGCACCATCCGGGCAACCCCCGCATATTGTGTTCTAATCTTATCTGGTTTAGTTTTGCAGATCTAGCTTCTTGATATCATGCATCTGATTTCTTTGCACCCGTATCATCCATCTCCATCTCCAAGGTACTAAGCCCTTGTATACTCGACGTGGTCTCATGTTTCTTGATTACTTATACACTCACCTGGACAAGAAGCAGGAAACGCAGATCAACACTTATTCAATCGTCGGTGTCAAATCACCTAAAAAACTAAGACAGTACAGAGATATCTTCACACAAAGTTCAAAGAAGAAGTTAAAGGTTGGAGGACACAGAGAATTTCCTCCCTATAATTCTTTGGCCTATGACATTGGATCACCAAAAAAACCCTGATAGTACAGGATATCCTTTTACACTCTTTCTCTTGACATGGATCAGGTGCACATGTTCCATTTACACTTTTACATGTGTCTTTTACATTTCGTCTATACACATACATACATACATATTTGACTACTTGATTGTTTTCTCCTTGCAGGTCTAGCTATATGAGAAACAAACAATCAAATGGGGGAAACAACAAGAAACAACAACGTCAATAATGACACTTCACGATAGCACACACCATACTAACCATGTAGGTAAATCACACACATCAACAGCTACACATGTGTTTCCACCATAGGTTCAATCTTGTAACTTTTTTTACACATTTTCATCTTTAGTTTCAACGCTCCATCATCTTTTTTTCATTCCACACTTTTTCTTGTCCTTCGTCACGTTTTTCTACTACAATCTTCCTAGACATTAGGTATGCATATCTATCTAATTCATGTTACCGAGATTTCGGCTCACCAACATAAATTGGGGGTAAAATATAGACAAAAAATCATGCACTTTAGGCAGTATTTATACCAGTCTCATACTACTATTTAGAAGGTTTTTGAGTGAATAAAGTACTAATTAACCCCCATCTTTTAACCATCTTATTTTATTTTATTTCTTCATTCTCGACCTTTTCACACCCTCATGCCTAGTCAAATTTTGTTGTTTTACATTTTATTAGCCTTGATTGGGGCACCCATATTAGTACTAGGGTGTCCATTGCACCCTAGTCCCACCAGGAGCGCCTTGATCCTTTTTTAACTTTCCCGCCACTTTTTGGGCTCTTTCTATCTTTTTAAGATCTTTATCTTTTCAGCGAATGGCCATTTCAGGGTTAGTTACGAAAATTTTATCAAGATAACCCTATAAATATAAAGTAATGAGACCATAATGAGGGACCAAACACTAGTCACTACTATCATCCATCTTAGAGTTGCATCCATTTGGAGATCCATTGCATCCATCACAAGGATAAGGCTAGGTTCATCTGCATCACACAAACGTAAGGGTAAGGATTATATTATATTCCATGCACACATTCTATTATAATTTGTATATCTAGTTATTTATCACTACTTCACAAAGTGCGGCTCGCACAATAACACTCAGGGCACATGACACACACACACACACACACACACACACACACACACACACACACACTAGAATTACATTTGGGTTTTAAATGTAGAGCAATGCTTAGTTAGTAAGCCCATTGTTATGGCAGTTGAGGTCAATTCGACCCATTCATTTGCATTCTTTTCATTATGGTTTTGATACTAATTTTGGTCTTTTATACGTTTTATTTATATGTTGGATTATCAGCGACACCTGACACGGTGCAATGAATCTAATATGACAGACATTGAGGGTTTCAAACCACCTTCTAAACCTGTGAAACTTAATTCTAGACATTTTAAGCAGACTAGGGAACCCATTCTATAGACCAGAGTTCCCGTAGGTGCCTCAGTACCTCTCCAGATGCACTGCATTCCATGTAGATAGCTTGGATCCATCCCTTTCAAGAAATCCTACACATTCGTTCATTTCCTATTCCTCAAGAATTTCTATGACATCGTTTAGTGAGCTCTTCAAATCAACTAAGTAACTTCCATACTTCTCTTTGCATATTAGGGTTTCTCCTTTCATTCATGGAAATTTTTAGTGGATAATTTTTGTAAACTCGCAAAAATTGAGGATTATGGATTTATTTACTTTATTTATAATTTGAATTGGAAAATATTTTGTGATTCACAACCAACTTATTCACCAAAAAAATTGACTGAAATTACCCTTATACTATTTGTTTCACCTAGATTTTACACATATATCGTGCACATATTATCCGGCCAACCCACCCAACCAACCCTTAACCATCTAACCCACCTGCCCAACCGTTAGCCATTTAACACTATATCTTCCGAGCATTAGCTGACCAATGCTTTTCCATCCATCCCACTAGCCTAACCCTTAGGTGTCTAACCCCCACCCCGTAATTTAACCCTTAGCTGTCTAACCCCTCACCCATCTAATGCACCCACATCAACTCCTATGTAGTCTATACCCCTCACTTGTTCAACCCACCTGCCCAACCCTTAGAAGAGACAAACCCCGACCCCATCCAATTTTGCATGATATAAACCTTAGCAATCTAACCCGTCATCACATAATAACACACCCGCCCAACACCTAGCTTGTCGAACCCCTCAAGAATCTTATCCACCTAAACCCCTGAGAAGAGGACCCGGTACAAATGAAACGATTTGTTAAAGAAGCTCCTTCTGATTTTTTGAAGAACTCTGGAAAATTGCCATCTGAGACATTTTCTCAAATATCCTCCTTCCAACGATTCGAAAGTTGATTTTTGAGATTCTCCAATGATTCTTTAGTAATTTTTTAGAGGGCTCTTCTTAAAGATGAACCCTGATTTCATTAGAATAGTTTTTTATTTCATTCTCCATAGTCATTTCACTCTCTTTATCCTTATTGTATTTCACATGTCATTCTAGATTAGATTAACTACATGCTTGTGATCATTTCCCCCACATTTTAGTTAATCAGTATCATAGTTTCCCTTTTTTATGTGTTTCCTTTCTTTGTCATGTGTTTGGTTTGTTTGTTTTCTTAGCTTGCTTTGTAACTTTTCTAGTTTTCTAGTCATGGTGACTCTATCTCAACCAGCCCAATGGATAAGGCAACTAATCTACTTGGTGAAATCACGAGATAACCCTAAGGTTCTTGGATTTCAATCCATTTTTCCTCTTTCACAATTAAAAAATGTCCTTGAGTAAAATCTTTCTTTGATGTTTCCATACCTCAATTTTCATGTTTATCTTATAGGAAAATTTTAAATTTTGGTCATGATAACCGAACCCAAACTTGAAATTCCCTTTCACCAGTAAATGTAAACCTTTCCTCTTACTATCATTTCAACTCTGTCACACTAATTTTTATCGAGAGGAACATGCTAACATTATTTTCGAGTGTGTTTCATTTGTATATAATTGTACCTAGATTCACTTCTTAAAGTTATTGGTATCTTGAAATAACACAATTCAGATGCTTCAAAAGGGCTATGCTTTGGTCTTTTGTGAAGGAGGAATTCCATTTTTTGAGATATGATGCAACCTTAAAACCCATAGGGAGGATGGGAAAAGTATTGAGATGAGTGAAAGGTATTTCCAACGGAATTTCTTTTGGATCAAGACCAGTAAACTTTCAATTTTTAAATGGGTCTTTTTGGGACATGTCATTATTTTGAATGCATGTTTCGAAAGATCTAGTCACCTTGTTTAACATTCAATTTTCCTCAAGAAGTATTGGGATGATATATCATATGTATTTGATATATGACATAAGATACTTCTATTTAAATAATCAAGAAATAGTTTTTTGGAGTTTAAAAATGCGGAAACACCTGTCCATTGTGTAGCACAAGAGTCTTTTTACAAGGTGGAACTTACTCAATAGGTTTCAGAAAACTTTAGCATGAGTTTGGGATGAAATAACAAAATGTTTAATAATGGATTAAACTGGACCCTCATCATGGTAACATGTGTTGTATTTATTCATACTCATTCTTAGACACCAGCTCCAAACTTTGCTTATTAGTGCACGAGCATAGCCAAAGTGGAAAAATGTTTGAAAAAGAAATTTTCTAAAGAAAGGGTTTCAGGCCCAAAGCTATAATTACATCCATTAAATGGGTCATTAATCTTTATGTATAATAGGGATGCTTTGGACAATAAAACTCAGCTCAAACACTTGGTTCGATCAATTTTCTGGTTCGTTGGCAGTGATAATAACTCTGTTCGTACATTCATGGATGCCCTAAAAGGATTTTAATAGCATGGTGAATATTTTTTTAGGTTTTTAGATGTATTCAATCATCAAAAATGGTTTCCATCTTTAACTTTGAGAAAAAATCAGGTTAGAAAAAGTTATTTTGAATTTTCTAGCTTCCCTGTAGTGTTTTTAAGTGCACGGATGAGGTAGAAGTAGTTAGGTTGAAAGATATGGTTTTAAATATTTGGATTGGGGAAAATTTTCTTATACCTTCTATCACCTTGGGACATGGATAATATTGACATAAAAATTCACCCTCGCCTATGCTTGACAAGTGTTATTGTGTGATTGCATGATGAGGAGAAGGAGAAAACCACATTTTAGCACCATGGGGGTTGAGTCTAGGCATATATGAGGAACCATGAAAGGGGATGGGGTGGGGAAATTTTTTATGTCCCATATAATCCTTTGGGATAGGGAAAATAAGGGGAAAATTCTCCCTTATTTGGTGATGACAAGTGGCATCTCGTGATTTGGTGAGGAGGTGAGGAGGAAAAGCTAGTTTTAGCACTAAGGGGCTCACACTTGGTCATATTAAAAACCATGGGAGGGGAAAGAAAGGGGAGAATTTTTTTGTCCCATATATCCCCTTGGGAAAAAAACAATAGGGGCATAAAAATTCATAATCATGTGAGCTTGACAAGTGGCACATTCTTACTGCATGATGGGAGGAGGTAGAGATAGACAAATAGGCCCTGCGGAGTGCTTGTCACGGTCATGTGAGGAACCTAGAGGAAAATTTTGGGTGGGGTAAATTTTATCATCCCATATAGGATAAGGAAAATAAGGACATAAAATTTCACCTTAACCTGAAGGTGACAAATGTCCTTTTGCAAATTTGACTAACTATGGGAAACATACTTGTGGAAGAAAGAGCTTGAAGACGAGCTTTTTGGAGTTCCAAGAGGTATTTTTTGGTAAATTATTATATGATTTGGAATCTGAAGAGAATCATAAGAATAATTATATGAGTATCATCCTTAAAATATTTTTGAAATGCCCTAAAATTTCTCCTTTTGCTTCGGGATAACAAGATGTGGTTGCACAAATTGAGTTGCCCTAAGAGATACTTGAGTCTTGTGAAAGATTTGAAATTTCCATCATGTCGAGTGACCTTAAACATTTATGATGAGTATTCATTGTATTTTAACTCCTTATAAAGCTTTTGGAATCATCTGGTGAAGTTCAGGTACATATTTTGACTGCCTGCTCCTTACCCTTAAAAAGCATGATGTTGCACTATTTTTCCCTAAACCTTCAAAACTTTCCTAAAATTTCCTAAATCAGTTCCAACATGTTCATATCTCTTAAATACCACCTTTGGATTATTTTTAGCCTTTCTTTCCTTCTCAGAAGATGCACACTAGTCTTAGAAGGGTAAAAATTACCCTTTATAGGCCTATTGAGAAACTAGCCATTAGAAGCATTCCATTGAATGAAATTATTGTCCTAGTCATATCATTCCAAACACGTGTAATTGTTTGTTCATCATATTGGAAGCACCTACAAGGTAATTATGGACATGACACAACTAAAAAACTAACCAGGAAACTAGAGCAAATTTTTTGAATTTGGTTTAGTTGTCATGTTTGAAATTTTGAAATTTTTATGCAACACATTTGCATGATGATATACACCTAACGTATCAACATATCCTTGACACAATTGGATAATTATCACCCCAATTCTTCATCATAATTCATAAAATCCAAAATCTCCCAAGCACAATAACTGGAGCACATTCCTAGTAAACAAGTTTATTCCTTCCATGTTTTGCATCTCTTTTGGCATTTCTTATTACACATATCTTTACATTATTTTTGTTGCATTTGAGTTATAGTTAAATTTAATATGTTGGGAATTGACTACACTATATGTTGCATGTTTCAACTTAGAGCGTGTCAACACTAACACATTTCCCGTGTCAACTTGGTTCCTTTTTCTTTCTTGCAGAAGTTAGGGTATGGGGAGACTAATTGCTCCTCTATAAGAAACACATAGCGATGGTATGATAGTCGTAAGGATAATTTAATTGGGACTATATTTCTTCTCGTATCCCTTAGGCTGAAAACTATTTTAACATAATTTTACATCATTGACAAGGAGAAAAATTATAACACAATCCTTGGTAGACCATGGATTCACCAAATGAAGGATATCCATTCCACTTTATTCTAAGAAGTTAGGTTTCTCCATTTGGGAAAGGTATTTGTTTTTCAAAGGGATCATAAACCTTTTGATATACATCTGGAGAATCTCAAGAAGAAACCAAGGACTCATTCAAAGTATGATCTCCCCACAAACTAATTAAAAAAATTGCTTCCCTCAAAGGAATTGGTCGTGACTACCCAAAGCGTTCCAAAATTTGAGGTCGATGACCCAAAAATGTTTGAGGTAGAGAAAACAAATAAGGGTAAGGTGATATTTATGGAAATTGTGTCGACAAAAACCATAGCGGAGATCATGAAGCTCCTAGAAAGTGATGAGCCAATTCTAACCCCCTTTAAACCACAAGGATTTGATAATTTCCTCAATTTATCCTCGCTTCATGTTGATGATCTTGATCTGGATATACATATGATATAAATAGTAGTGGAAGAAGAGGATTTTGAGAACAAAATGATGCCCGTCAAAGCCATCTCTATGGATTCTTCCATTCTGAACCTTGGTCTAGATACAGACGTGTCAGAAACTAATTTTATCATTTCCATGAGACATGATCCCATAACATGACAAATGCCAAATTTGATCATTACTCCCTATATAGGGAAAAGAGTTGAACAACGCCACCATGCTCGCATGAACATGAAATGTCGAGAATGTGAAAAAGAATTTTACAAAGGCTGTGTACAAATGGAAATTCATACATTAAAACTAGATATTTGGAAGAATGTAATTGTAGGAAAGGGTTGTAATTTTAAACCCAAGGTAGTAGGCCCTTTTCAAGTAAACAAAATTTTTAATAATCGTGTGTATCAATCATATACCTTGGGAGGTGAGGATCTCAATGAAGCCATCAACTCGTGTCACCTGATACATTTATATACATAGTCACCTACATTTCCATATCGTTTGTTATCACATTCATACCATTATTTCATTTGCAATATCATCTTATTAAAATTGTAAACTGGAAACTTACTTTTCAAGAAACCTTTAAACTTTCAAACCTTGACAAATATATTAATCATATTTCTTCAACATTCATTACACATTCACAAATTATCCAATATTTATCATCACTTCTATTTATGAGACAAAATTTTGACATTGATACTACAAGGATTTGTATGCTTAGTATTCTTCATGGTTTCTCACAATTCATGTTATTGTTACCCATAGTTTTCTATAGAAGCTTCTTGATGATAAATCTTCCCCTAAAAAGCTTTCTTGATGACATAAACATTCTAAACATTTCACCTAAAATATTTTTTTTCCTATCTCAACCTTCAGTGGTGAGCCCTCGCATCCTATAGATTTCGTGGGCTTGAGGCTAGGGAAAAATATTCCCTCCTAAAATCACAATCCAAATTCAATTCAAAAAAGGGATGAATAAACAATAAACACAAAATTCTTTCATTTGCAAATAAACTACATTTCTCCTCCCTACTAACCTTCGGTGATGAGCCTATGCTTCTTATTGGTAGCATGAGATTGGGAAAGGAGGTAAGCTCCCTTACTCACCTATGTTTGGTCCTCAGTGATGAGTCGATGCTTCTTACTAGTGGCATGGGGCAAGACATAGGGATTTGTGATAATAAATCACAAGTTACAAATAAATAAACAAATAAAAGTGATTCTAAAAATTCCCAAGAGAATGAATTAGATGTGTATGTTAAGAGAGAATTGTTCCTCAACACCAATTTTTTTAAATCAATAGGCCATCCATGGATCTAATTCTAGTCAAACTTGCATGAAAAATTCATTTTGAGATGGCTAGTTGACCGTGATTAGGGTTGGGTTACAAATTTCTAAATAGATATTTTTCAAAGTCTTGTCTATTGGTCATCATTCACACTTACATTCTTCAAGTCATATAACTCATGCCTTTCTTGGCTCTCAGTGATGAGCCCTCACATCCTACTAGTTGTGTGGAGTTAAGAATGGAGTGAGTTCATCTTTTCATCATACCACATTCAACACATTTTTCCAATGAAACAAAAAATTTAAATATTACTTGAAAAGTGAAGTATCCTAATTACAATTTTCCATTATATGCATAATCACATAAAATAATTTTGTTTAACACATTACATTATCATCCATAGCATGCATTTAAAACATAAAAACATCGGAAATTCCAAACCATCTAAGAGTACATAGATGAAAGAAACTACAATGAAGTCAATTCTTAGAAGGAATGTCAAACCAAAAAGATGTCTATATATAATGTCAATATTCTCATGTATAATGCCATCACACCATAGTAAGTGTGTTAAATAATGATCTTTAAGATCTCAAAATACAAAAAAAATAGATATGTGTGTCAAAAAAATTCTTGAATTAATAAAGGCCCTAGGCCTATCCCTTCCTCCCAGATCCCTGCGAAGGGGCACAATGAAGGCTCCTAATTTATATCTTGTGATTAGAATGGCTTGAGGAAACATGAGAGCATCTATGTGTAGATATATGAGAATGTCCATGTGACTTTTTAGGTGAGAAACCATCAGTGGTAGATTCCTTGTGTGAGTTTCCTCGCCGCCGCCTCTCTTGATCCTCATGCAAAGTGATGTCAGTCCTCATCTATTTTATCACATTTGCGTCTTACCAAGATGGTACAAAAATGTCATAATGGTGGTTGGTTGTCACTGGGTGTCTAATGTCAGCCAGTAACTCTTCACGAGTCATCTTTCTAGGGATCACAAACATGTTGAGGAGTGTGCACCGAATAATTTCTTGTCATCCTTCAGTAGTGGATGCAAAGTGCAAGAAAATAATGGTGAGTTAGAAAGCATATAAAAATAAAAAGAGAGAAATAGCTCACTAACATATAATATAGGAAGTAAATGTAGGAAAGGTGTGTTTCACTTACTCAGGTCTCAAGGAATCCAGCTCGATGCAACGATTGGTGCTAGTGCAGGAGCTAGTACATCCTTATCCTCAACCCTAACCTCCTCCTCCACCCTCTTTGGGTGTATGGATGCCTCCTCAATAACCTCAGTAAATAACATCTCCTCCTTCATGTCTGGCTTAGCTCTAATAACTGTTGAGGCCTCTTTTATGCCCTACCACTCTGAGTTTGTGTCCTCCATGAGCTTGAATCTATCTCAACCTCCTCCTCCTCACTTTATGCCAGACCCATACCAATCTGTAACAATTGTCTTGATATAACTACTTCCTCAGTAGTTGGATCTGGTGCATCTCATGGTGTGCCGATAGGAAATCTAGGTGTAGCGACTGACCAATGTAACTTCCCCTTCTGTGAATCTCTCAACTTACGTATCCCTATGTAAATTATAACAATTGTTGGGAGAGCATCAGAATAAGGAAGACCAAACTATTGGGGTACCTGAAGTACTGGGTGGATCTCTACCCTGCTACTATGGTCAACTAACTAGATCGTGGTAGCACAGGCAGTTAGTGCAACAATCTCCTCACCTTCTTGGCCCATCATATGTTGATATGGTTGTGCCACCATAATTAGTAAGGTCAAGGTAGAAACTAACTATGGAGGGCCTCTGACTGGAGCCATATCCACCCATCTAGCTACTCTGATCACTGCATGATATATTATCCCAATTCCCCTATGGTAAGGGATCATATACTCAAATAACCAAGATATAATGATGGTAGGATGGCTAAGTGATGTAGCCCCCAATATGATAATATTGTATAGTTTGTGATAAGTATTCCCAAGAATGTCCACTCCCCAAGCGTAGACTTTTTCATAGAGCTCTATAGTCCTTACAATGGGGGACGAACAGAATAAAAACTTGTGTTTGCCTTTATCCCTAATCATACACGAAGCCAAAATACCAATGATGGCCTTATGTAGAGTAGGGATACATATGGTGCCCACTGAAACTAACCTGAGACCCTACTTGGAACCCGTGTCAGGTGTCTATGCGTCACAAAGGTATGTAGCCCAACTACGGGCCTCAGTTGCTGATTATGCAATATTATTTAAATGGATGAATAAATTCCTAATTCTATATTATGTAACAACACTAAGATATAAACAAGTAAATACATATTTGACCCAAGCAAATAAGAAATTGAATTCAAAAACCCTAGTTTCTAATGAGAAGATAATAATACTT
Source organism: Taxus chinensis (assembly GCA_019776745.2). NCBI lineage: Eukaryota > Viridiplantae > Streptophyta > Pinopsida > Cupressales > Taxaceae > Taxus > Taxus chinensis. The sequence continues at coordinate 234,257,990 of CM034157.1, read as the reverse complement.
AGCTAATTCACAAATAATCATGGACTTGTAGAGCTAAAGAATTGATAAATAAGTAGGGTAAAATTGTCACATCGAACCTCAGAAAATTATGTGACCACGAGATCTTCCTGAACTGGGCCACCTATGGAGGGTCAGGGTCACCTGGGACACCGCAAACTAGTTATGGGTGCCTATGAATTCTCAGAAGCTTAGAAAACCATTTTCATAGGGTCACGCGATGTTCACTTGTAGTCGATGTTGATCGCTTGTATGTTGCACTAAACTTGCAAATGTTTCCTATAACTTGCAATGAAGAAATGACCTGCAAAACACCAAAAATGCATCAAAGCCTAAAAATAAAATAATGTAAACAAGGGGTCAAACTATCCTTGGATGTCACGAATTGAACTTACGACTGAGTGTTACACTACATCTCTTACCCAATGTAGTTTTGTGTGTGTGTGTGTGTGTGAAGATATTGTGCCCTAGGTGGCTCTTGTGTATGTTGCACTTGAGTGGTGAGCAATAACTAGATGTAGAAATACAAATAGACGTGTGGATGTCAAAAATGAACTCCCCTCCTATGAAGTGTATGTAGAAATGTAGTCTCTTTCCCTTGAATGGATGCTATATAGATTTTCGAATTCACTTAAGATGTCTTTAGATGCAACATTAGGTGGTGGTAGTAGATGTTTAGTGCTTGGTCCTTTATTATGATCACCTAACTTTATAGTTATATGATTCCCTTGGTTGAATTTTGTAATTAATCACTAAAAGACCGACTAGTAATAAAATAAGATGTCCAAATGACTAAAAAATACCTAAAATATGTGAGAAAATTATAAAGAGGTCGAGGGCGCCTGGGCGTTGACATCTTAGCCAGGTGTTGGTGTCCAGAGTAAGAAATGTTAGAGTATGAAAAAACAAAATGGGCTAGAAGGAGTGTAAGACCCAAAGAAGAAACAAATAGCATGCAAGGGTGATCAAAACAATGATCATTTATTACTCTTCTCACTTAGGAATCATATGAATAGTAGTATGCGATCAAGACTAGATAGATACCCAAAGTGCATGATTTAGTGTTTGCATTTTCCCCCAGTTTATGTTTTTGAGCGAATGGTCGATAAAATAAAGTAAATAAGAGATGCATATTAGACAACCATGTAGATTGGTGGCAAAAAGCGTACCAAGTGACAAGAAAAAGTGTGGAATCATAAAATGTGAAGCATGGAAACTAGAGAGGAGAAAGTAAAAAGAAATTATAATGATGACCCTACTACGAGAACATACATGTAGATGCTACGTTTATACCCGTTGTTGATTCCATTGTATGTGTGATGGTGTGTGATGATGTGTTTTTTATGTGACTACCACTTCCCATAAGGTTGGACTTGCAAAAGAGAATAATGAACAAGTAGTCAAATATGTGTATATGATGAATTCGATCAAAATGAGTAAAAACTATGTAAAAATGTGAAAAAGGAACATGTGCACCTAATCCGTGATGAGTAAAATAGTGTAGACATGATCCTAAAGATATTGTAGAAGAACAAGTTTTTTGGGCGATCTCACACCAGCTATGCTAAATGCAAGTTTTTTGGGAAATCTCATGTCAAGAACAAAAGAAGTTTAGGGATAAAATTATAGTGTCATTCTCCAACCTTTAATTGATTCCCATAATGTGAAAAACACTAAAGATGGTGTGTAAAAATATAATTTGTTTCAAACAATTCTAATCCAATGTGAAAGTATAAAAGACAGTGTAGTGCGTGCATGTCAAGTGTTGAAGGATTGTGTTCCCTATAAAATCTACTATGTAAACTATCAAAAATTGTGTTGAAATGAAAAATGTTGTGTAACTACCACCTGGTCACAAGCATCTATGAAGGGTCAGGGGAACCCAAACGATATTGTTTGGGTCTAGTCACTAGTATCTGTGTTATGCTGAAGACCCAAGTCAGATTCTGGGTCATTTCTGAAACTAAACATTGTGTTGTACCGGTACTGAGCTATGTTGAACTGTGATTGTAGAATGTTATATAGGGTGGCTGATTCACCCAATGGATTCCCCCCTTATTTGGGGTGTATGTAACACTGTTGAGGAGTATGCAGCCCAAAGGAGGACCGACCGCTGAACTTAAACTGATGCCCTATAGGGGAAAAGAGTGTACTTGGTAGAAACCAAGGCATACACAAACAAAGTGGATGGAAACAAGTATTAGTGTAAGAAAGAAAAACATGCACGTAAAATATAAAGTATGTAAGATAATCACGTAAGAATATTATGTAGGAAAGCAATAACGCAGACAAAGTAGACCATGAAAATCGGGTTTCAAACATGGCACATCACTCATGATCTCGAAAGAAAATCGAAGTTGACGAGGCCAAAAACATACAAACAATCAGACACAAGCAAGACATTGGGAAAATATCAAAAACAATGGAAACCAATGACAAGAAATGAAAAAAAGTGACAAGTAATGATAAATAGTGACAAATAAAGAGTAACATACAACCATGGTAGCAAAGAGTTCCAACAAGACAAATGTTGCACATGAAGCACTTGTTAGCATGTTAGAAAGATAAAAAGGTATGTAAAACATTTAATATATGATACAATGTAGTGTTCTAGCATGAATGAGAAGTAGTATAAATCGAAACAATGTCACCTAAAGTGTGTGTATGAAAGTGGATTCTCCTAGGAGCTGTTGTGGGACTGGTACTAGGTACAACGCCAAGCATCCATGTTGCGTGTATTGATCTATGTAGATTCTACCGTCACAACTAGAAAGCAAGTGAATGCGCATTTGTATATGGTAAAGATAATGACATACAATGTATCTAGCTAACATAATGAGCAAGATGTATCATACGAATATAAGTAAGCAAGAACAATGTGCCACCAACCTATGCAGTATGTTGTGGAGTGTATATGGAATGAAATGTAGAGTGAATGTGATATGATCCTCATGCCCTCAAGTGAGTATGAATGATTATGTATGTGATGAGGTTCATTGTAATGGAATTACTAGTATAATTTAGATTATGAGCAGCAATAGAACACTAAATAAGACAATATTTCATAATAATGATCTCAATATGCAATTATAATAGCTTCACCACTTCGAGGGGGAAACCTCCAAACCATATAATAAGACTCAAATTATCAAATGATAATGAACTACTAGCTACAATCCCCTATATATACTACTCATATGTTATGGCCATCACCCAGGCTGACCTATTAAGCATGAGAAAGTATAAATGATATAATAAAATGATATGGTAAGCCACAACTTAGCTACTCATATCTTAATACAAGCAATAGGTTAAGGGTGTAGCATTCCCTTCCCCTTCAAACCAATGTTGTCCTCAACATTGAATAATCCTGGATGTTGCTGCAGAAAACCTTCATCCTCCCAGGTTGCTTATTCTATGCTCAGATTCTTCCACTTGATTAGATATTCCTTAATGTCTCTGGTTCTCAGTCTCTTAGTACATGTTTGTAGAATCTTCTCTAGATCTAAAATTATTCTTCCTTCCTCGTAAAGTTCTGGTAACTCTGTCTGGGCTTCAAATTTCTGTTCAATAACCTTCTTCAGGCATGAAACATGGAATACTGGATGTATGTGTGAATAAGGAGGCAACTCTAGTTTATAAGCAACACTGCCAATTTTCTGTAGAACCTGATAAGGGCCATAATATTTAGGAGCAAGTTTTTTGTCCTTTTTCTGTTGCTTTAGAGACATCTGTTTGTAAGGATGGAGACCTACAAAAACCCAGTCACCAATTTCAAAATGTCTTTCACTACGATGTTGATCTGCTTGTTGTTTCATCCTGTTTTGTGCTAGTGCTAAATTATCCTTCAAACTGGCCAAAACTTGTTATTGATATTGAATGTGTTCCTCAACATCTCTGACCTTAGTTTTCACCCTCAAGGAGGAAGTGATATAAGGTGGATGGTAACCATATAATGCTAAAAATGGGGTCATTTGAGAAGAGGTATGAAAAGATGTGTTATACCACCATTCTGCAAGTGGTAGCCACTTAATCCATCTTTCATGCTTATCTGATACAAAACAACGTAGATACCCCTCTAAGAATTGGTTGACCACTTCCGTTTGCCCATCAGTTTGAGGATGATAAGATGAAATGTGAGCTAGCTGAGTACCCAAACATGAAAATAATTTTGTCCAAAAATTAGTTGTGAAAATAGGATCACGATCACTTACAATTATCTTTGGGGTTCCATGTAGCCTTTGAATTGTCTCCAAAAAAATAGTTGCGAATGTACTAGCTGCAAATTGATGTGATAGGGCACAAAAATGGGCATATTTTGTGAGTCTATCCACAATCACGAAAATAACATTCTTACCCTCTGAACAAGGCAATCCGGTGATGAAATCCATGGAGACCTCCTCCCATCTCTGGCTAGGAATTAGTAAGGATTGTAATAGACCTGGTGTCTTAATTGTTTCCCCTTTGTTCTATTGGCACACTAAACACTCTGATACAAAATTTTGTAAATCCCCCTTGAGTCCTTCCTAAAATAATTCTCTTTTTATTCTATGATATGTCTTCAAAAACCCAGAGTGTCCTCCAACAGGCGAGGCATATAGCTCAGCAAGAATATTATGCTTCAACTCAAAATATTTACTCAAGTATAACCTATCCTTGTACCATAGGGCATTACCTTTCCACTCAAATTTGTTAGATGTCATAGATCCTTGCTTGATATTCTGTATTAGAGATTGTGTGTCCTTGTCTTGATCCCATTCCAATCTTGCTTCATCCACCCAATCGGCTGTCAACATGGAGATTCCACATAGTAAGGCATCAACGGATGTATCCCTTCTATACAATGCATTAGCTACTACATTTTCTTTACCCTTTTTGTATATGATTTCAAAATCATAACCCAACATTTTTTTTACCCACTTTTTTTGTTCCTTAGATGATAACCTTTGCTCCAAAAATTATTTGAGACTATCATGATCATTTTTTACCTTGAAGTGTCTACCCATGAGATAGGGCCTCCATTGCTTGACCGCATGAAGAATAGCCATCATTTCTTTCTCATAGACAAGTTTGAGCAGATATTTTCCTTTGAATTGGCAACTCTCAAATGCAATTGGTCTTCCTTCTTGCATTAGAACTTCTCCCAATCCTGATCCTGAAGTGTCACATTCAACAATGAAGGTTTTTGAGAAGTTGGGAGTAGCCAAAATTGGGGTGCTGCACAAGGCTTCCTTCAGCTACTCAAAGGATTTAGTGTATACGTCTGTCCAATGGAAGACATCCTTCTTTAGCAATGCAGTGAGTGGGGTTGCTATTCTACCATATCCCTGCACAAATATTCTGTAGTACCCTGTTAGTTCGACGAACCCACGAAATTTTTTGAGAGTTTTGGGCCTTGGCCATTCCACCATCACTTTGATCTTTTGAGGATCAAAGTTGACACCTTCGTGGGATACAATGTGACCCAAGTACTCTACTTCTTGTACACTAAAAGAACATTTAGATGGCTTTGCATAGAGAGTACGTTTCTCCAAAACCTCTAACACTTTATTTACATGTTGTAAGTGTTCTTCCCATGTCTTATTATAAATCAATATGTCATCAAAGAAAACTATTACAAATTTCCTTTAAAATTGCCTAAAAACAGTGTTCATCAATCTTTGAAAGGTTAAAGGTGCATTTGTAAGACTAAAAGGCATTACCAAAAACTCATAATGGCCCTCATGAGTCCTGAAAGTCATTTTATGAACATCTTCCTCTTTTATTCTAATTTGATGCTACCCCGAACGAAGGTCTAATTTTGTGAAATAAATAGCACCTTCAATTCATCAAGTAAATCATCAATTACTGGAATAGGAAACTTATCTTTGATGGTATACTTGTTGAGTTCTCGGTAATCTAGACACATCCTCCATGTTTCATCCTTCTTACGTACCATGACCACTGGTGAAGAATATGCACTCTAACAAGGCCTGATGATACCTGCCTTCAACATTTCCTGGACCATTTTCTCTATCTCAATTTTCTAGGAATATGGGTATCTATATGGTCTGATGTTAGGTGTTTGGCTCCCCAGAATCAACTAATGGCATGATCATGATCCCTAACTGGTGGTAGTCAATTTTTAATTGCATCAAAAATAGATGAGTGAGCATCAATAATATTTTGAAGATCAAGTGGCATTGAAGACTCTATATTTTGTACTTCTATGGAAAAAAACTTTGTTATAAATCCATCTACTCCTTTTCTAAGAACCTTCTACATCTGATGAGATCTAATAATCTATGGAGACTTAGCTACCATCCCATTCAATAGTAGTGTCCTTCCATCTGAATGAAATCATATGAACAATTCTTGGAAATTCATCTCTATAGTACCTAAGGTTGTGAGCCATTGGACACCCAAAACAATATTTGCCCCTCCCATAGAAATAGCAAACATAGGTGAGTCTAACATGTAGTATCCCATGGAAATATTGATACCATGGCACTTTCATGTGCACTTGACTGTCCCACCATCCTCAATCATAACTTGCATTTCTAGAGTTGGGTAAATAAAACAATTGAGGCAAGTAGCTAACTTACTATTTATGAAGTTATGAGTACTCCCCAAGTCAATCAACACTATCACCTTCTATTTTTTGAGATAGCCAATAACCTTGAGTGTTTGAGGAGTACTAATACCTGGCAATGCATGGAAATAAATTATAGGTTGGTGATCCTCTACTTCCTCTTCTACTGGTTCCTTAACCTCTCTTATAATTTCAGCATCCTCATCATCCTCATTACCTCCGTCAATATAGAACAACTTATTCTTAGCACATTTGTGTCTCGGTCCATATTTGCTATCACAGTTAGAACATAATCATTTTTCTCTCTTTTCTTCCATTTGTTGAGGAGTCGGTCTAATTGGCCTAGAAAATGAAGGTGAAGAGATACTACGGTCTCTAGTGTTAATGAAAGGAGGCCTCCTACTACAAAAAATATTTTCCTCTGCTCGATGTGCCATGATAATAGAATCAGAAATCTTGAGTGGATTAAACATACGTACCTCATGCTCGATGTGGTCCTTAAGACCCCCAAGAAATAGGTCATTTAGATTCTCTTCTGGTATATTCTCCACCCTTAAGAATAGGTTCTAGAATTGATGCACATAATCTTTGACTGATCATGTTTGTCTTAACTTTGCTAATTGACTAAAGTAGTTATTTGAAACACTGGAACTATAGTGCAATTAAAAATCCTTGGTAAAAACTGTCCAAGTGACACCAAGACCATTCTTCTACCTCTCAGCACATAACCATCGATACCAAACGAATTGGTCTGGTTTAAGATACAGAAATGCCAATGTCACCTTTTGTCCCGATGTTGTTTGATGTAGCTCAAATAAGTTCTCCATTTTATTTATCCAATTTAGGTTATCTTTACCATCAAATTTGCGCATATCCACTTTCGACATCATATTCCGTGGCTGCGAATAAGTTGGATTCTGATTGGGCTGGAAAAGTGATCCAACATGGTTATTTTGTCCATATTTTGAACTGAAGATCCTCCTTAGTTGATATGGGATGGATTTGGGCCATACTGTTTGCCCTTTACATGTTGCATGATATCATCCAACCGATGATTGATTTGGGTTATGTCTCCTTTAGAGGCCATCTCAGATTGTACATTTCACAGCTCATACTCAAGTTGGCTCACCTTATGATCAACTGAAGTAAACCCTAGTGCTAAGGAATCTGTATTTACCCCTTCTGACTCCATCTCTTCAATCATTATCCCATCTTTATCTGGGGTTGTACCCGGAGTAACTTGATTATTTTTTTCTCTTGTAGAAGGCCCCGCCATGATATCTTTTTTGCTCTTGTAAGCCAAACTTTAGGGTTTAGGGTTTCGATACAAATTCGGCCGAACAGGAAGAAACACATAGAAGATATTGAAATGTTTCACAAATCTAGTAAAAATATCCCCCACCAATTTTATCTGGTTCAAAATATATTGCAGAAATAAAAAATTTGGGTTTTTGCCCTAATTTTGGCCCAGATCGCAGCTCTGATACCACTTGTGATGAAATTACTAGTATAATTCAGATTATGAGCAGCAATAGAAAACCAAATAACACAATGTTTCAAAATAATGATCTCAATATGAAATTATAATAGCTTCGCCACTTCGAGGGGGCAACCTCTAAACCATATAATAAGACTCAAATGCTCAATTGATAATGAACTACTACCTACAATTCCCTATATATATTATTCATATGTTATGGCCATCACCCAGGCTGACCTATTAAGCATGAGAAAGTATAAATGATATAATAAAATGATATGGTAAGCCACAAGTTGGCTACTCATATCCTAATACAAGCAATAGGTTAAGGGCGTAGCATTCATTTATACATGCCCCCTCATCAGTCGAGAATGAACCATAGAACAAGATTGCGTCATCAAGAAATGGTTTGAACGTGTGCACTATAAATTTATGATTGTCAAAGCGTAGAGAATAATGAGTCAGTGATTGAATGAGTGTGGTAGGATTCATTTTAAATGTAAACCCTCAACAATCAAGTATGAACCATAGAACTAGAATGCATCATAGGGTAGTGTGTCGTGTCATATTTGTGTGAGAGATATGTAGTGTGAATATGTCGAGTAGTGTGTCATGATAAATGTGTGAGAAGGATGCATCGTGAACATGTCGAATGTGTAGTGTGTAAAGAGATATGCATAGTGTCTGAGGTTCATGTGTATAGGATTCCATCAAAAGTCAAGTGTGAACCATAATAGAAGAGTGTTTCATCAGATAATGATGATACAAATGTATCAAGTTGTGTATGATGTGTGTGAAAGACTAGATTTGAAGTGAGGAGAGTGTGAGATGATTATCAATTCTAGAGGGGGGAAGAAATAAGTGTGATGCCCCCCAAGTGTGCGATGGGGATCAATCTGTGAATGGAAGAGAAAGAATTCCATGGTGGTGGATATGGCAATGTGTTAGGAGTAGTAGATTTACCAAAGGAAATTGTATTAGTGAGAGAAAATGGAAATGTCTTATTATGATGGTGAGTATGTGAAATATCATAAACCTAAAGTAGATATGCGAAAGGAATAAAAGGAGAGAACTTAGGGTGATATCCAAGGCAGAGTCTAGTGGATTGTATTGGAATGGAGAGAGGTTCTTTGACCCCTTTTGCATATTTTCCTAATCCAGTGCAATTGAAACCGTAGCAAAGCAGATACTGATACCTAGGACCATAATTATTGAAATTGGAATAAGGGGTGGATGTAGTGGGGGATTCAATGGAACTATTGATAGTGTTGCAATAGGAAAATGGAGAGGAATCTACTAAGGCTTCATAGACCACATCTTGGTATAAAAATTTAATATGCACATGAAGGTTTAAATGGAACACATACATGGCATGGATCCAAGGCCGTCTGAGAATGATATTATAGTTAATATTGTTAGGCATGACATGGAATGGAATGGAAATAGTGTATGGCCCAATAGTGATGGGAAGCGTGATTATACCTAAGAATTTTTTAGGCATATTATTAAAGCCACTAATGTAAATAGATGATGGAGTTAAGGAGGTTTCACAAAAATCTAATTGATGGGGGAAATAAATATTACAGATGTTGAGGCCAGATCCATTGTCAACTAAGGCTTGTTTAACCCCAACCTTATTGATACAAATCTGAATATATGGAGGGTCATGCTCTAACATTGCTTGAGAAGGAAACTCATCTGACGTGAAAGTAATTTAATATTTTTTAAGAGATGGAGTGGAAGTAAACTTATGATATACATACTTAGGGGACGTGTGAGGATGAATATAAGTGTTAGCTAAATAGGAACTGAGATTATTAGTATAATCAGGATGATTCTACAAATAAGTGTGGATGGAAACATCCATGATGATGAGAATCTAAAATAATAATAAAGACCCAATAGATTTTGAACGAGACGGGTTCACCAAATGATTATGCAATATTATATAAATGGATAAATAAGATTCCTAATTCTATATTATGTAACATCGCTAAGATATGAACAAGTAAATATATATTTGACCCAAGAAAATAAGTAATTGAATTCAAAAACCCTAGTTACTAATGAGAAGATAATAAGAATTAGTTTATTCACAAATAATTATGGACTGTGTCCAGTTGAAGAACTAATAAACAAAAAGGGGAAAATGTCACACCAAACCTCAAAAAATTATGCGACCGCAATATTTTCCTGGATTGGTGTACCTACATATTGTCAGGGGCATCGTAGACTAGTTTTGGGTGTCTGTGACTACTTAGAAGCTTAGAAAACCAATTTTGCAGGGTCACAAGATGTACACATAAAGTTTTTGTTGATCACCTGTATGGCACACTAAACTTGTAGATGTCACCTGTAAAACCCCAAAAATGGGCTACTTTAAATTTATTTCTTGCTTCCGAGAAGTTGGTCATTTGATTGCAACTTTGCTATTTGATTGCTTCATCTCCCTACTTTGACATGCACTTAACCATGAACTTATCAAAACTAAAAAACTTATAACTACCACACATGCATGAATTTGGAAACCCTATTCTATTCATTGTTCTAGAGGCACTTATTTATTTTTCTACTTCTGCACAATCATGCTTTGTAAGTCTTAATCCTACTACCATTTATTTTATTTGGTAGAACATTTCCCAGTAGATCTCACAATACTATTGTAGCCTATTTAGTTATATGATGTATGACATATGGTATTTTCCATCAGATACAGAATTTTCTTGGGTGTGTTCTAAACTTGATTTCATATACTATTACCAATTGCTCTATTTTGAATTCTTTAATGTGCAAATTTTTGTCATGTTATGCTTTCTGAATTTTTTTATGAGTGTCTCGGTTCCATTGCATTATCATTTTGTAATCCATTATTGTCCAATCCAATAACCTATTTTCTATGGATTCTTTATCTCCTAACCTTATTATTATGGCAATGCACAATCTTGGTACAATATATTCCATTAGCATAATAACTTACATTCCATAAACTAGCTTAAATGGAGTATGCCCTGTATTGCGTTTATAATTTGTCCTATAAGCCCATAGTATTGTTGGTATTCTTTCCTCCCTGACATATAATTTGAAGGAAGGTAAATTTGTTCAATCAGACATGACAATTAAGTGTGCTTTGTTGTTTTCTTCTTACATAATGAATACATGCATTGGATAAACTTAACAACGTGGAAGTTAGGCAGGGTCTGGTTTTTCAAACACGTTATAATTGAAAGTAGAAAGTTGTTTGTGACATGATACTTTTTAAATACAACTTTAATATAATATTGTAATGTGTAAAAATCATATAAAAGAGTACACTTCTAAGCATATCTTCTCCAAGTGAATTTTTCCCTTTTTTATTCACATACCAATGTCTATTTAAGAGGTTTTTGAAGGCAATAATAAGGTGAACATAGCCATTAAAAAGTTTGAGCTTGTTTGCAGTTTTTTTAGAATGTCTGTGTCTGGACACTTTGTATGTCATTGAGAAAGTATAATTCTTGAGCCAAAGTTCTGTTTTTGGCAAAAGAAATTGTTTGGTCAACTTTGTTTCATATATAGATATGCATTTTTAGTATCAGTTCCTAACGATTGTCACTAGATTCGTAATATTCGAGGTACATTTCTAAACAATTGTATGTCACCTCTTTTCCCTAGTTTTAGAATTAAATTATTAATTATAATTACTGCTTTACATATTTACTTAAACCTTATTAAAATATATGGGAATTTGTGTTGCACTTCAATTGAAATCCATTTATCCCTATCATAGCGACAAGTACCCTGAAAGTTCTTTTAATTTTATCAATCCATGTATTATAATTTTAAAAACAATAAGATTATTGCACCTTATCGTTTCTTTTTTATTGCCAACAAATTGACAACCACATAACACTCTGGTTTCAGAAAACCAACCAACCTCCACCAAGTTTTCCAAATTTGGTAAATCCATGGTGGAAACTTCCATGATAGTTTAACATGCTTTAAATTTGACGACCACCCATGATTTTCAAACAACTTTCTATAATGATAATTGTTCAATACTTCCCTTCCTACCATGCAACCCTTATTTACTCTAGTACTTTTTAATATAGGTTGATTATAAATCTATATAAAAAAGTAAGTCATATAAAAACTGCAAGTTGAAAGAGAATGGGATCTCTAAAACTTGCAAGTGTTTTACAACAAAAAAACACAAAAATCATGTAAATGGTTGTCATTTTTATAGCCCATTTAAAAATATAAGTAGGAGATGATGTTAATACGCTTTTACCAACCGAGTAAATACACACGTCTAATGTTTGAATGCAAAAACATGACCATGTGACAAAAGCCTTTAAAGAAACAAAGAACAATTACCCCACACACAAGGTGGGAAAGGTTCCAACTACAAGCTTACCAAAGAAAGTGGGAAAAAAAATTCTTAACAAACATGGAAAAATGTCGATGGGATCTGGGTGGAGTGGTTAAGTCGGATGATTATATCCCGCTCCACCCAGGTTCAAATTCCACTTAGGCATGATCCTTGTTCGAGGTGGTAATGTCTGAGGTGGTGTGGTTGGTAGGCTAATTTAACAGAGGTGGATTCTGGTTTGAGATTGCCTGTGCTAGAAGTGTGTTCAAGTATGGTGGTTTTGGTTCGCTAATTGTTGATCTTAAATTCTATGTCTTGGCTAAATGTACTCCGGTTCATAGCTCCGGTCAAAAGCATTTATCTATCAAAAAAGTGAAAAAATTGATGCAACAATTTTTGTGCAAAGATTTATGAGAAAATTAATATCAAATATATTTGTTCCTAGTTCTGCAGATTTTTTGGACGACTGTTGCTCATATTTTCTCTGTCTCACTTTGTTGTTCGCTATTAGGCTAAGTCACTGCATTCAAATTCGTGTTCAAATTTGCCGAGGATAAAATTCATTAAAAAGTCGCAGTTAAAAAAACTGCAATAAAATTTGTGATTAAATTCGACTAAAAGAAATATAATTCCAAATTACATATTCAAAAAAATTAGCATATATTAAAAAAATTATATTTTAAACCTATAAAATTAATTTACATGTTTATAATTTTCAATAAATTAGAACACGTCATTAAATTATAAGCATATAAAAACCGAACATCCAGACTAAGGACATGGAGGAAATTCTGCCCAAAGAACCTGAGATTGTGGACACCCAGACTGTGGAAAAGAAGGAGAAAACACCCAAACGTGTGATCATCAAAGTTTCATGAAGGAAGGATGGTGGGCCAAGTGCTGGTACTCGCAACAAAGTTAAGGAGGACTAATGGTGGGCCTTTTTTGCCCTTTTCTGTGTTTTTTCGACTACTTTTTCGTTAGTTTTTCCCAAAATGTAATTGTTAATTTTCTAACTGGGTTTTTCTGGCTCTGTTTTGTGGTGGCTTGATGTCAAACCTTTTTGACTTGGCCTCCATGACTTTCTGTTGGTTTTTTTTAATCAGGTTCCTTTATATGTACGGGGTTTTTTGGTCCTCTTAAAACCAAACTTTTTTTATCTTATCCAAAAAATAAGCATATAAAAACATTAAAATTAATATATCTTAATTATTTTAATATTTCCTGAAATTATTAAAAGAATAAACTATAATACATTAATAATTTATGAATTGTATAAAATGCAGAAAATAAAGGTTTTATTAAAGTTATAAATATATAACTTCATATAAAATAATAATATAAAAACAAACATTAATAAGAAATTTCAACCTGGAATTTTTCTACGACTTCACGGAAAGCTTCACGAGTTCGTAGCTTCGCAACTTCACTGAAAATCTTCTAGGCTTCACCGAAAATCTTCTAGGCTTTACAGAAAATCTTCATGTTTCATGTTGACGAATTTAATGGCAAATCTCAACATTTTTATTCCAACATCTATAGATTCATTGATTTCTAGATTTAATAGATGATGTCTGGCGAATGCGGTGACTGAGCTGTTAGGTATGACATATAATCTCTTTTCTATGGTTCTTTTAACAGTTTTTATGAAGCTACAGTAACTCTCATCTAACATCTAGTGTTACAAGTGTTGATTTGCGTCAGTTAGTATCCGAGCATCCAAATATATTGCTGGGAGTAGAGACCTTGGGACAACCGTAGTTGTTATTGCGAAGAATATAGAATATCTCAAGGAGAGATATTGTTGTAGTTATGAATGCAGAAATGGCATTTGGATGGTAGTTGAGAATGGTTGAATAAATGTCAAAGTCCAAAGCCAGTGTTGTTGGATACTCTGCCCCTACTGCTAGGGTGTGCATATCAGCATGTGGGATACGTATATGGATTAGGTGTTTCTCAAATATGGTTTGGATACCGTGCCCAACCATATCCAAATACAAATCCATATTGTGTCATATTATATACAACTGCATACTGATCAACTAGTATTTGATTTAACAGTTAAAAAATCCCAAAAAAATCCCTTTAAAAGGTTAAAAAGATGTTTAAAAATATAAATGATCTTCTATAACACATTTTAGTCACAACAATTGAGGACGTGGAGGTGAGAGTGTTGATTCACTCTTTTACTTCAAGCTTTCACATTGGCTCTTATCAACATGCAATTCATTTGATCTGTTTCATTTGGCCTACTCCATTTCTTTTTTTTCATTTTGTCTATTTTCCGTAGGCCTACAAAACCTGCAATTTTTTTAATCTATTGAATATCAAATTTTATACCTTCTCGCGGGCTGAAAGTGTGTAATTTTAATCTAACGTACAATTTTTTTATAATTTAAATTTAATGGTTATTTTTAATATATTATCAATTTATAATCTAGATCATTATAGGATTCTAAATATTATATACTATGTCGTATTCAACTATATCCATATCAAGGGGCATTAAAAATTAGTCGTATTTGTTTTTGATATTGTATATGTCTCCACATTTGTATCTGTATCCATACAAATATATTTGAAGCTTAAGGAGAAGCAGATTGCCTTGGAATGTAATGGAGAGGAGAAGTCAGAAGAACAACTCAAGATTGTATTGAAGAGCAACAAAGAGGAGAAAATAGGTTGCAAGAAACCAATGGAAGGAGTCCTTCAAGAGGAACATGTGTTCCAAAACATACCTGAGATGACTGCAGAGGTGATGAAGTTTCCACATGATAATATTGTAACTAGAGTTGCAATGGAAGACTATCCATAGAGGGCATTAGAGGAGAGAAGATGGCAAGAGAGAGTGCATTCAAATACACAAGGTGAAGAAGCTTCTGAGGAGGATCATATAGAAAATATGGCAGATGAAACACAAGTGAGCTTGCATTTACAACAACAACAAGGAGTGTGAGTGCAGACTTTCACAAATGAGGTATGTTGAAATTATTCCTTGTGAAAAATTGGTGCATAATGCATATACAGAAGACCAATTTCTTGAAATGGTTAAGGATAATGAAGAATGTGAGGTAGTTTACTTGAAGGCAAAGGAGGAAGCAAAGAAAGTGGATAATATAGGCAGAACTCACAATAGAGATGCAATTGAGAAGGAAAGGACCTTGATGAGTTAAACATCAAAAGTGAGGGTGAATATGAAGAGGGATCCGAGAGGATCAACCGAACAAGAAGTAGTTGAGTGTACTACCATAGAGAGGTGTGGGGTTGTATGAATCCCCTCGTTTTATTATTTGTGCTGAAACGGATGGGTTTATCCATGAGAGCAAGAGGTTGTCATTCGGAAGCAACCCAAGGATGTATTGAAAATGACATGGATGCACAGGCGAAGAATAATTTCTTGCATGTTCACTTGTAGAAAAGAAGAAATGACCTATTGCAATTCATTGTGCAGAGAGGAATGTGCTTGAAGTGATTCCTATAATGCCCATAAATTTTACCATCCAAAATGTTACAGAAAAAATGGCAATTTTTTTGTTATAATATGCAACACTTAAAACATTTGCACTTATCACATAGCACATAACAATGATCCCACACAATCACTTTCACTTACTTTTGCAACATTTTAGGGAACCCAAGGTTTACGTATTTACTTTTGAATGTATTGTGATTTGATGTTGAAGAGGTATTTCGTTTGCAGAAGCACAGTTAATATCATTATGACACATAAAGCCCCAATGTATTTGAGGTCCAAAACATTATAAGGTTTAATCCAAAGTTTAGGATTCCCTATATTAATCTCACTACCACTTTTTAGAACACACAACTCAACATCAAAATTTATCATCAAAGGGTGGGTCCAAGAGTGCGCATCTTTGGTGAGTTACGAAGTAAACACTAGCCACTTCTCAAGAGGTGGGGTGTGCATGACTAATTTTTATAACCCATAGAATATTTTTTTAGCCACCATTCTTCTATGGATTCAAGAACACTCGTGATACCACTAAATAGAAGGAGACTGGTATGACTTGGACACCAATTCACGAGTATCCATGCACTTCTTACCAAGGTGTTTTTTAAGTACATTAAACATGGCCAAACATGATTTATGCTGCCCTAAATTTAGTAGGCCAAAGATTTTTAGGTTAATATGAGGGCGTGACCATGGAAGGACACGTCATTGGTCAAATTACATTGACTTAAAACAACCCATGACTTGAGTGTTGTCTCAAAAGTTTAATTACCGTGAGAACAGGATAATTCGAACACAGAACAATTCTTCTTATTATTCAAACGAGATGATTATACATTTAAATAGGCTATGTTATCTCCTATAAAATAGGATTCCTCAATTCTCCTACAAATACTCATCGAATATGGATGAGTTGTTGTAACACTCACTAACTATACGTAGGTTTTTGTAAACAACCTTACTAACAATTATATTATCCTAGATAATATAGTTGCTTATTAATTACAACTTATTAACCCATACAAATGTAAGACTCACTAATGTGAGCTCTAACAAATATAATTCCTAACATTCACACATTGTATAGCTAAAAGCTCATCTGCAGTATGATCACCCCTGTGAAACATGTCCTAAAATGTGACTAATTATCTTGATCAAAAGAAAGGCCCTCTCCTTTCATGGTTTTAAATAGGCTTACCACAAACCTTGACATGAGCAGGCCCCATCAATTGTCCACACGTGGTTTTCTAGATCCTCCCACAAACCATTTCAATATCTATGAACTGACTTACTCTGGTGCTTTTGTTTGCCACTATGCTTGTACATCGGAGAAGTATAAATCACAACATGCTTATTACAAAAGTACATAATAGAACATATACAAGAAAGAGATTTCACATTACTTCCTATAAGAATTGCAATGTTCTTAATTATAGTCATTTTTGTTGATCGTTGTCACTCGATCTTGAACAACATAGGAAACTGCCACTGCCACTAGAAGATTCCTTTGACTTTATTCATTTTAGGCACAAAATGGCAATGGAACATTGGTTTCATGTTCCCCCCAATGTGAAATTTCCACACACGAACACTAAGAAACAAACTGTATCGAAGTACATACTATTGATCAGATCTCGATTCTCGATGCACATGGTCACCGTTGCAAGTGAACGTATTCACAAGTGGACCATCTTCCAAGTAAGTTGACTATAATGTCATATGTGATCACATCAGTCAAAACATAACTGACAATAATGTGCTTAACTCAAAAAACATTTTTTCCCCCTAACTATTTGACAGAACCTATGACAATAACAGGTATCTGAAGATCAACACACTGCCAAAACTAAAAGAAACTACTTCACACCATAATAATGTCACCATACCAAAAGTGCGGCCCCTATTTTTTAACAACTGATGAGAGGTTGTTGATATAACCTCCAACCTTCGATGCCTCTATCCTCCAATTAATGATGTTACTAACTCAATGGAATGTGACTATGAATCTCATTGTATATTTTATCCCTACTAGATGGACATCACGTTTGAAACAAAAATGTGTCCAATTAATTGAAAAGTGAGGCAATTTTTTTATTTTCCAGACTTTTGACGACATAAAAAATACGCTTGTAATGACTTTGACAATTGACGACAACAAGGATAGAAAATACTTGATTATTTTAATGACACACTTTATAATTTGATAATAAGAGCCACAAGATGGTCTTAATTATTTTAACACTTTTGACAACTAATTTGAATAGGGACTTGTTGATTCTAATGTTGAACTTTTCTTATTTAGATTTGGCATTGTATGCTATAGGTAGAATTGGTGGATGCATTAATAGGAGATCATTAACCAAGATGCACAGAGACATTGAAATATTTGATATCGGCATTTATAAAAATTGGTTCAGTTTGGAGTTTACAAATTTTTCCTCAGACTTAGCTTGTCTAAATCGATCTTTAACAATAATTTGGACTTTGTCCTAAGAGAGAAGTATTATTTCCACTACACTTAAAATTATTGATTCCTCCTAAAATACATTTGTGACTATAAATTAGAAAAAAGTATCGAAATCATCAATCAATTTTGAAGTAAGTGTGGATATATTGGCAATAACAGATTCTTCACTTTGACTAATATCTCACAAAGAACCACATCATGATAATTTCTATAGGTCCAAATGCAGGTCTGGAATAGGAAGATTGAATGAAGTCAAATAGTAAGTGAGGTGTTGTTTGGCATACCATAAAACATCATATAGGTAATCACATTGACCACAACTGAAAGGTTCCTCACATTGGGATATTCTGTAGCACTTACAAAATAGTTTTTGAAAAAACTATTAAACTATATCAAACAATACTTACTATTTGTTTCACAATTCCTTGGAGCAACTCAATGATCTTTTTGAATGCCCCTATTATCACTTAAAAATACATTCACAATAGAAAGAGTAATCGCTCATGATACTAAATGTCGGTGTAGGATAAGTCAAACACAGAATCAATTCTTCTTACCATTATTCAGACAAGATAATTATACATTCCACTAAATAGGATACAAGTTATCTCCTCATAAAATAGGATTCCTAACCATTCTCCTACAAATACTCATCAAATATGGATGAGATATTGTAACACTCACCAACAATACGTAGGTTGTTGTAAACAACTTTACAAACAATTATGTTATCCTAGATAATATATTTTCTTATTAATTACAACTTATTAACCCATACAAATGTAAGACTCATTAATGTGAATGCTAACAAATATAATTCCTAACAATTACCAAAAGGATCCCATGCGGACTGGGGTATAAGGCCCTAATTTAATTTTATCATGCATATATGGGTTGCTATGAAGATCACTTATGAGGCCACTCAAAGTCATAAGGACATCCTTTCACGGTGCAAACCAAATTTGGCTCAAGTTCCCTTTGTACATTTCTCTATTTTGTTCATAGACACATTTAGGGAATTATGCTCATATAATAACATTGAAAGAGAGTTTCATTATATCAATGGGTGTGGCAAATTTATTCACAAAATAATTCCAGGAAACCTTTTATCACGAGGTACTAGCCTAACCTTCTAGGATATGACCATAAAGGTTCTCATCATTACTCCTTATAGTGACATCGGTCCACAATAAGCTTGTTACATGTAAAATATTTATCACATTTGAATCCTTCTAATAAGGAGTGGTATAAAAAGTACTTGGAAGTCTTACATAAGTTTCCTTGCAATAATAACCATGCCTTATCAATTCCTTCCACATCATAACCTCATGTTATACTTAGATGAAAAAGGGATGGCCATTAACATACCAATAGAAGGGGTTCCTCCCCATTCCATTGTTACCAAAACCATTACAAAAGTATTACCATAATACATTGTTATTTGTTTTCCTATGCCAAACATAAAGTTCCATCGTTCATTACTTTATAGGCCACTTTAAATGAGCGTAATATTACTAGTTATCCCACTAAATTTACTTACAATACTCAATGTTCATTTTCTACTAAAATGATCCACGAGGTGAGGAGGTTATGCATGGTTTTCCTGACTATCATTTAAAACCTTTAACACAATATGTCATGATTGTGCAACCCACTTAATTGGATCTCTTTTAACTAACCAATTTTCTCCTAGTTTTATATTTTGTAAAGAAGATCCAATTTACACCTCTTTATAACAACATTCTTTCTACCCCACCCGCCATGTGAGGTAAGGGTTACTCCATAAGGTTACTCCATTATGATAACTCTTTTTTTCCTTTCCATAGTTACCTAAAGATCTCTCGGGAGGCAAGATCTAGATATACAAGATATCAATCAATCGTTTACCATAACCATACCTCTTCATTTACTCATAACTAGCATAGATATCTTAAATACATCTATCTAAAAGACACCCAGAGATATCAATCTCGAGGTGCTTATATGTAACTTATGTAAGAATTCTAATGTAGGCACCTCGAGATTGATATCTCTCGGTGTATTTTAGATAGATGTATTTAAGATATTTATGCTAGTTTTTTAATATAGAATTGTATTTATTAAATTTTAATTACAAATATAAAACATTTATTTATATGTTTTATTTATAAAACACATCTAAATGTAAAAACTAAAATAAAACTAACCTAAAAGTAAAAATACATTTAAAATTATCTCAAACTAAAATAAAATAAAAGTAAAATAAAAGTAACAATACATGTAAAAGTAAAAATACATTTAAAAGCTAAAAATAATATAACACTTATACACAAGTAATCACTTTCTTATTACTTTAACTTTTTTTCAACCAATCACAATCAACTATTTTTATTTCTTATGGTCTATTTAGTTTTAAAAATATAGAATTGTCATTTATTTAAAATATTAATTTTTATGTATGTAATTGGTCAAGATAAAATACAACAAAATATAATTCAACATGGAATACTTATTGGAACACTATTTTTTTATTGGAAAGTAATATAACGGAACACTAACAACTCAAAATACAAAATTATTTATAATTACACTCTAAAAATACAAAATAGTTGTAAAATTGGAGCACTAGAGCAATATAATTTTTTTGTGAATCTTCCAAATTAAAAAGATATTTGATGCTAAATTCATTCTATTTTCATGGAACATTTCCCTAATTTCATGTCATCTAAAAGTAAAAATCATTCTATCTTCATGGAATACTTCTCTATTTTCATGGACCACTAAAAAATACATTTAAAAGGAAAAAATTTTTTTATTGGAAAGTAATATAACGGAACACTAAAAAATACAAAATGTAATCTAAATGGCAATGGTGCACTTCCCAAGCAATTTTTTTTATAAATAAAAATATTTGATATAGAAACTTCATAATTCCTATTTTCATGGATTTCGCCTAATTTCATGGAACTTCCCAGGCAATTTTTTGCAACTCTGCATTAATTTTCATTTCCCAAGTTGGGTGCGGAACACTACTGTGGAAATTAACTCAAAATTAGTTGTCCCCTATTTTCATGGAGCACTTCCCAAGCAATTGGACAGCAATAATTATCTTGAATAGTTGGTTTTAAAAACAAGACTATGTCATAATTCATTCTATTTTCATGGAACATTTCCCTGGTTTATGGAACACTTCCCAAGCAATTTTTTATAAAATGATGTCATAATTCATTCTATTTTCATGGAATTTCTCTTTTTCGGATTTCTGGAAAATTTTTTTAGTGGATTTTAACAACTCAAAATGTATTTAAATTAACTGAAAACTTATAGGGATGGAGCACTTCCCAAGCAATTTTTTTGGAGAGCAATATGTGTCTCGCTTTTGAAGATATTTGATGCTAAATAGTTTTTTAAAAACAATACTATGTCATAGCCTTTTTCATGGAACATACTTTTCTCCCAAGCAATTTTTTATAAAATGTGGGAATGTGATCACATGGAACACTTCCCAAGTAAATTTTTTTATTGGAAAGTAATGTTCTGGTGTGGATTTAAATTAACTCAAAATACAAAATAGTTTCATTTTATTGGAGAGCAATATAATTTTTTTGTAATTTAAATTAGCATCAAATAGTTTTTTAAAAACAATACTATGTGTGGTTCATTCTATTTTCATGGAACATTTGGAAAGCAATTTTTTATAAAATAGATGTCATAATTCCTTCTACATGTACTTCTCTATTTTCATGGATCACTTCCCTATTTTCATGGAACACTAGAAACCTAATCGGATCCAAGTCTCCATACAAAAGCGTCTTAACTAAAAACAAAATAATTCTCTCTATAGTCCACACTTACATATAATTTATTTTGTAAATCTAGTCTACTTTTGAATGTCATAATTCATTCTATTGTTACATGGAAAAATAAAAACTAAAAACTAATATTACTTACCTATACTTGAATTTACTTGCAACAATTATCTTCCAATAAAATTAATATCCCCACACTTGAATTTACAGTAATATCCCCACACAGTTATTTACAATTCACACTTGTTATCTTTCACACTTTTAAAATAACTTACATTTCCATGTATAAATACATAATCATATATTTATTTTATTTATTAAACATTGAGTCGGCATTACAAAATAAATTATTGTAACCATTAAATATTAGTAGGCAAATAAAACAGTATTTTCAATCAATGCATGCCATTACACTCCTTCCCTGTAGGGACACCTCTCAGTGTAACAAGAAAGACATTTATCGTGTTGGAACTAATGTAATAAAGATATTTCATTTACTCTTTCCTTTGCTTAGTTCTTAGGTCAGATTCCCGAATTTACCATAACAACTACATTACATTTCAAGAGGTACATACTACTAGAAGAACAACATACAAATACTAGCAGAATTTTTAATCATTTTCAAACAACATGACATCTTGCAAAAGAGAACTGTATTTTCATTTCACAAGTATAACAATACAACCAAATATGATATAAACCATTTATTTTCTATTTTAAAAAAACATACATATTAGGAAACCATATACATATACGTCTTATTAATCATTGTATACCATTGTGCCACCTTTAACCTGGAAAACATGTAATCACATGTTAATGAAAAAACGCTGACATGGACAAATCCCTCTTATCAAACATGTTAGCAAAACTCCAAAATCAATTTTGGGTTAGAGAGAGATAGCAAAATATTTATTTTCCATCCTTATTTAAATCTAACAACCTTTTTAAGTTTTAGAGAGAGGTTAGAGAGAGAAAAACACCCATTTTCTTTCACCAAAATAAACTAAACCATTTCCATAACCAAGGAGAGTGAGAGATAGCACAAACAACTTTTGATTCATTACATTCAAGTTTTAAAGTTTTTCATAGTAACATCAAGTTCTACGACTTCTAACAGAGTCTTTGTCTCTTGTTGTCGCTATAAGAGCCTAGGTATAGGTGTCAAATCATGCAATTCTTATTTTTCAACAATAGTCTTTAATAAGGGTACCAAACCCCATATTTATACTCTCCATAAACATTTTCAAGTATCACATTAGTTTTTAGCGTCAAATGAGTCTTAGAGAGTCGGCACAGGTCCACGGCCTTAGATGTGTTGTTGCACAAATCAGCCAAAGTGGCCAAAAAATGGGCCTGTAAAAAATGACATGGGACCCCTACACAGATTGATTAATTACTCCACCCTATTCTCTACTATACATAGAATTGCCAGAAACAGGTGGAATCCAAAACCGATCACCGAGGCTCAAACTACAATGAGTCTTTTGGAGCTAGTCGGCTAAAATCGGTCATTTGCCCCTCTATAAACTAAGCTAAGTGGGCTCAGAGACAGGTGCAAAAAATGTTCTTTTCAAGGGTTATGGTTAAAACTAAAAACACTACACTATACCCCATATAACAATGAAGAGGTATGTAGGGTAATTTTTTATCATGGGATCCACAGGCACAAAATACGAAGTGGTTTCCGAAGGGTTTGGTCATAGGTTAACGTTTGCTCCCAACAAACCATGTTTCCAAAGCGGTCGGAAACCCACTTCACAACCATGACCAACAAGCGTTTAGGTAATGTTTCTAGTTTGATATGGGGTCATCATACAGTAACAAAGAGGTTACGATAGTTTTCAAGTGAAAGCAAGGTTTGGAGGAGCTTTTTGCACGTCATTTTTAAGAGACTTACGTCACAATTTGGAGATTATTTCAATGTCCCAAGTTTGCAATTTAAACACCATTTTCTCTTTCAGTTTAACCAGTTTCAAATCATTCGCAAAGGTAATCGTGAGTAAGTTTTTTTTTCGAGTATAGGGCCTAAAATTATGGCGTGCACTGCCCAAGGCGTCGGTTTTCTGACATGGTATTACACGGTGCAGAAATCATTTTTATACAGTTTTCAATATGATTTGCAAAGAGAATAACAATACATTACTGACAAGCTAAATTCCATATTAAACGTTCTATTTACTATAAAATGAAGTGAAAGTTTCAAAAGCAAGTAAGAAAGGAGGTAAAGAGTCCATGCCTTTTAACGGGTCGATCGAGCAAGAGTTGAGAGGTAGAGTTTCCACACTCCACAGATCACAGTTGCATGTTGTTATGAAGGATTCTAACCATAGACCTTTCGCCACACCATATTTTTGTGCATTTTTCTTGACATTGCATTGATGATCCAGGCCTCTTTGAAGAAGTGGCATTCAACTAGGACAGATACCTTTGTATATTTTGCAGTAAACATTGACCAATGTTTATTAAGGCCTCTCAACAAGCCCCTTTGTGTATATTCTTAACATTCCATCAGACACTAATTTCTTCTATTCTACAAGTATTGAGAATACATCCTCTTTACATATCTACTCACGGTTGTTCTACTCATGACCAACAAAAATCCACACTAACCATGAGATCATAAAATTTGATGATAAGGTTAGAGTGGACAATGTCTTGGGAGACAGCATCTATCAAGTTTTCAATCCTTGAAGGATAAAGAATCTTGCATTCGTAACAAGTTTAGCCAGCACGACCATTTATGAATAAAGTTTAGAGTTTCATTTATTTTTGGTGCATCCGTCATCAGCAAAAGTTATCAACCTTCACCATTCATCTGATCCTAAGATTTAAATTGTATTTTACATGGTATAGTTATTGAGAAAGTTCCAGATCGTCAAATGGTTTGGCTCCCTCAACCATTGCAATATATACAACTCTAGTGTCTCATTCTATGCACAAACATTTTATTAAAATAAAATAAAACCTTGTCTGTTATGCTTTTTTAAATGTCCAAACATTTATTCCAAGATACCACGTTTTCAAAGCAATACCCATTTCATGTGATAGTCTCTAAACACCATGTGCATTTCATCCACATTTTACGCCACATATGCGATGTTGACAGAGCATTGATAGGACAACATCTTCCAAGTCTCCTCTTCCATTATGGTTATATTGAGCCCAGACTAACCATATTCGTGCGTACCAAGCAACCATTCCATGCCCACAGCCACCTTATATTTCAGTCTGCTTGTATTTTTGAAAGAATGTTTTCTCTGACATATCTAACATTGCCAATGTTTTCAACCAAAAGGTACATAGATTCCCTATTCAGGTGTAAGGTAAAACCATTTTGATCTGGCCATAAAACATTTAACAGTCCCCATTGCATTCCAAGTAAAATTATATGCAAACCTGGAGGATATTCTTGGGAGATCCAAAATTGTCAGCCCAACTGCCTGTCGACCAACGCATGTTGGAGCTAAATCCACATCCTCGTTTCGAATATAAATCAACAATTATATGCACTTCAAGGAGATCACACAACCAACAATATCAAAGAAACTAAAAATCACATATCCATGCCTTATCTTTGATGTATGTCCATAACCCTATGTCTAAAGTTGCTCCATTTTGGCACAGGTGACGTTGAATGATGGCAATAAGAGGACTTGTGGATTCTGGCTTGTAGCTTCTACTGGATGCCTTACATTGTTCATAAAGTTCATGTGGTCGCCACCCTAAATCCATAGAAACTGCCAAGCTGAGACAAAGAAACCCTAAGGAGCTATTTCTCCCTGACATTTTCTCGTCTCATATGGTGCTTTTCATTTGTTTTGCAAAAAAAAATTTTTAAAGTCTTTATTAACCATTCCCTTTTGTGTATCTTGATTAGCCTATTAGAGTATTTACATTTAAAGCCAAATACTCAATTTATATTTTAAATATAAACTCTGGTGATAATACTCCAGGAAGAATATCAATTATCTCAGGTAGATAAACTGAATTTCCTCACATGTTCCCATGGATTAAAATCACTTGATGATCAAATGGCCCCCAAGGGGTTTACCAAATGTGAAGACAAGAGTGATTCCCACTCAAGAATAATGGCAGTTGATACTCTCATTATTGCTTAGCTAGGAAGAATATTGCAATTTGATAACCAAAGGTCAAGGTTAGACAGAAAACTAGACTTTGTTCACTACTTAAACGAACATTCAAAATGTAATGCATTCAGAGCGCAAAAACTTAAAAGGTAAAAAAAAAAAATTCCTAGCAGTGGTAGGGGTGTTACATCTCCCTCCCCTTATAAGAGCATTGTCCTCAGATTAGAAAACAAGGAAAAGGATAGAAACAGGGATAAGTAAGTAAAGGAAAGTCAACAATGACGGATGTTGTTTAGTGGAAATAACCATGTTGCTAAAATATGACCCCTAGGGAGAAAATAAAAATTTGAATTTTTCACAAAAAATTTATGCTCTGTGAAATTGGTAGTTCTCTCTACTGTAGCGAACTCAAATTAAATTTCACAGTCATAACCAATCTTGTTTAACGATGTTTTCTCATAATTTTTATCCTCAATTATTAGTTTTCTCATAAGTACAATTACTTGATTCCATGTACCTTAACATTTTCACTATTAGGCAGTTACATTTCGCTTGTTTTCATTGTTTAACTAGTAAATTTCATTGTTTTAACATGAGTTCCCAAGCAAGGTAAGACATTATGGGGACATACTAAGACCCAAGATTCATAACATACGCCAACTTCACATTTATACATCTGCAACTCAAAACAAGACCATCAACCTCAATCATTGACCAACTCCCCAATGTATGCCTTCTCACCTCATTAGACACAACAATTTAATGGGTCAATCACCAAAAAGGTAGGGTATACACTAAACACTCACCTAACCAAGGTGGAAAAACACTCTAACCATCTATGATTCTATGATGACACAACATATATTTTCATAAAACACTACATTTTCTCTCTGAGAGTACACCTGGAATTTGATTTTGGCAATTTTTACGGCCATGGCAGTGCCCAAGTTTCACCCAAAAATTCCACAAACAATAATATGTCCCATGTGAATAGCCAATGAATCTCCAATCCTAATGTATATTTTTTATTGAATTTCCATGTGATTGATAGGCCAAGATTTTAAAACATTCTTGGATCACCAAGAAATCTATGGAACCTTATTGGTCCTTTGGGCTCATTCACCGACATGTATGGGAGTTTTTTTAGGAATTTGATTAAATTCACCATACATAGATATAGAGACATAGATGTAGATTGTAAATGTAGAATCACTAAGCATTGAGAAAAGTTCAAAGTTTTTTTTAATCTTTTCTGATTTTCTAATTTGTGAATTTGGTAGTATAAAAGGATTCATCAAATTAGCATATTGCAATTTGCTTTAAAAAATCAAATAAATCAAGGTCTTTTCGGCTACTGCATTGGATTTTACATCCTAAAATCACTTACTATAGGTAAGTCTATTCGAAACCTATTTTCTTTCATGTCGCATTGCTTTATCTACTTTTGTAAGTTATTTATGTCATTTTTTTATTTTACAGTATCATAAATGTCATGACACTACAATGCCTTAGTCAATTTTCATCCCATACCTCTGCCAACTCAAAAATTATCCTTACAGGATTTAGAAAAATGAAAACTACAAAGGGAAGCTCAGGAAAAAAAAGCAATTCCAACCCCTTATGGTAGTATTATTGGCATATTCAAAAAATAACATCTTATTTTGAGAAACCATGTAAGGAAACCCATCCTTCTCTATCAAGACTGGCACAATCAAGGGATAATGATTTCATTCAAAATGAAACTCAGAATGAGTTCATTTTTTATTTGATGACTAATTTTGTTAATGACGATGACAATGAAAAACCTCCCATTGAATACATTCCATTGAATTAAGTTGACACTGCATCACCTGGATTGAATGAAGTTCCACAGTGACACTACATCACCTTCCCAATTGAATGTTGGAGGTGAAACTTCTGGAAGTCAACAAAATTTAAATTCCACCATGGAAAATACTCAGGGGACACCTATTTCTGGAAGAAAGAGAAAGGAAAGAAAATGGGACTTGGGAAGGAGTTTCAAGTTAGAGTGGGTTTCTAAGTATCCATTTATTGAACCTATTGAAAATGAGAATAAATTTGAACCTCCCAAAGAATGCAAATGTACAATCTGTAGCTGGAAATTGGGCAGGGACAAGACAATGCAACTTAAGTTGGATACTATTGAGAAGCATGTAGGAAAGATATATGAAAAGAAAACTGTAGATGGTGTTGTGAAGAATGTTGCTAGATGGAAAACTGTGGATGATTGTTTTCATATTAGGTATGAAAACTAATTTGAAGAGCACAAGAAAAATGAAATAATAGTTACAGAGAATGGAGGGACAATTACCTATCAATTCAATAAGGTCATTCAAAACAGTCTTTTAGGTAAAACAATTCAATTTAGCTAGCTATTGTTTTTCACATTCTAAAAAGAGGTCATCCTATAACAAATTTTCTTGAACAAAAGAAGATGTTGTCTTTTCTTGGTGTCCCACACTTTCCTCATTCTCACTGGTCTGAAAGTAGTGGTTGGGATTGGGAAAAATGCATAGCTATGGTTGAGAAAGAAGACTTGAAAGAGAAACTGAAGTCTACATGATACATGTCTTTGTCTATTAATGAGGTTACAATAGTAGATAATACTACTTTGGGTCTGTATGCATGTCTATATTGTTGAGAAGCATGTGAGATAACCTCACTTATTTGTTATTCACAAGATGAGAGATAACTCCAATGTTGTAAACCTTTGTGAATTGGTGATAAGAAGTTTGAAGGAGATCGGTGGCATGGATGATGCTACAATTGCATCAAAGCTTGGTATGTTGGGGAAGATGGGGCATTTATAATGTAATGTCATCATAATGGTATATGTGTAAGACTCCAAACATCCCTTTTCCTGTATATGATTTCCATTCATTGTATGGCTCATAGAATGAATCTAGCATACAAAATAGTTGGAAAATTCAAACCTGTAGAAAAAGTTGAAGAACTTGTTCAAGAGGTGCATGCTTATTTCTTTCGTAGTCCTAAAAGGTTCATGGAATTCCAAATATTTGCAGAAGGACTGAAAAATGGGCATAAACTATTAAAATATGTCGACACTAGGTGGATCTCATTGTATCAACCAGTTCGTAGGGTGTACGATGAGTATCAATCCTTATTAGGAGTAATGTGGCAGAATCACATGGAAGTGGACAAGGCTCAGGATTTGATACATCATTTGACTGATATAGAGACATTTTTGATGTTGTGTGGTCTCCTTCCCATGTTGGATGAAATGCATCATTTAATTAAACAATCCCAAGAAAGAACTATCTATATTGTTGATTTTTCTAGTTTGAGGAAACATGTTTTCTGACAATAGAATATTTGTTTGTCAATGACACTACTTTTTCAAGTCCAAAGTTTGATGGTTGGAATAATTTGATAAATATTGGAAATGCAAGTAGCTTTATTGAAGTTCAACTTGTTTGGGGAAGTATGTGCTTCTGTATGTGGATATGAGATACCAATGCACTTGTTTCAAGTAGTAGTCGGTAAGGTTGAGAAGGTAAATGTCACAGGGACACTTTTTTGATAACATTGTATCATCAACAAGGGTAAGGTTAAGAGAAATTGTATTTTCCCTACTACAAGAAATAAGGGAACATTTTAGTAGGGATGTTTTACTTGAAGCAATGGCTTTAGTAAATCCCACCTATTGGAATAGTGTCCAAAATGAAAGATTTTTGTAGGAAGACTACCACAAGAGATTGACTACATTGATTCAACATTTTTGTAAGCTGTTTAATATCAATGGAATGAATATTCCAGGTATTTTAAGAAAGGAAAATTTGATTGATCAATCCCATGAATTCACCTCTATAATGATTGATCAATTTAAATGTTTGTATAATCCCTTAGAGTGTGGAGTAATAACTTGGATATGGAAAAAAAAATTGGGTTAAGTAGTATTTTTCAGTAAACCATGTTCAAGTTTTTCTCATTGGCTGAGCTATGTCAAACAATGATTTTGGGTTCAGTTGAAGATGAGATAATTTTCATCTCCTTGACATTTATAAAGTAAAAGTTATGAAACAAGATTCACAAAATTTGGAAAATTGTTAGAGAATTTACACATCACAGTACAAAGTCAATAACTTTCCCTATGACATGCCTTTAGCAATATGGAAGTTGATTAATGAAAGGAGAGGGGATGAAAATAATGCCACAAATATAATAGATGACCATATTACAACAGTTGACTATCAACTAAGTGAGAGTCAAAGATCTGGTCAAGAAAATGATAGAGATGATCCACCATCAAATTGGAAGCTTCCATTTGTGAATATCACATAATATAGATGTTCATATAATAATTAATATATTTAAATATTTAGTACATTGTTATGATAATATATTTTTCCTTATTTGTATTTTTTTAAAAACACAGTGTCGATTTGTAGTCTTTGGAATGAAACTTGAAATACATTGCATTGATTTGTAGTCTTCAGAATAGAAATGAATTGTTTAAAAAACACTTATGAGATGGATATCACATGATATAGATGTTCATATAATATATTAAAAAACACTTATGTTTCTCATACACCTACAAAGCATTAACATAAAAGGTTTGTCAGTTTTGTGAACCATTATGTATTGAAATGAAAAATAACACTATTCCTCATTCAACTTGCTTGAGACATGCCTTGTATGAAAAAATTGAAAATTGCAACAAATGGAACAATTTTCAAAATTAAATTACTCTTAATTATCTCATCTTCTGTAACATGTTCCACTCTTCATCTGTTGAATTACAATTTGTTGTAAATCAAAGTGACTGACATGTAACTTTGTTAGCAATTAAAAATTGAGAGTGGAGATTTTCATTATTGTTGTATGCAAACTTACTGACAAGGTTATCAATGGTTTAACAAAGAGAAAAAAAGTTTGTCTCATCTACCTTCTCAGGAATTTGGTTCTTCTCTTGCATCATTTTTTCTTTCATGTTCTTCTGGAATGCATCCTTCTTAATGAATTGGTGTGTTTTGTCAAAAGGCATTGGCAAACCAAGCTTTGTGAAATCTTGTACCTTTCCATGCAGCTCTTGTAACATTCTTTGACACTTATTCAACAATTCATGTGCTTCTCACCTAGCATCACACACTTCCAATGATATATGATACTTTTATTGAGGAATCAATATAGTTTTCAATTCCTTTGGATGTTAATTTTGTGTCACTGAATTTGTAGTTAGCTTCCAAAATTTTCCTTGATGTATCCTCTTTTGAAGCCATCACTTTTCTGCTACCAGTTACATATTCATAGAGCTTATCAAAGATTCCCTGTGGATCATCCATGAATTCAAACAATCTAATCAAATCATCAAATTTTTGGTTTATTTCCCCCCAAACTTTATCTGTCATATTAATCATTTCCTTTTGATAAAGTTCAAATAGTTTGGTGTTGGAAGATAGTATTTCTTTTTGTGCTTTCACCAGCTCCTATTGCAATATTTCATTTTGTTTTCTCTCTTCCTTCTATAATTTGTCCTTGACATTTTCTCTCTTCCTCTAGGCTATGTTCCCATTTTTTGGCCTTTTCTTTCTCTTCCTTCAGAACCTCTTGCAATTCTCCCATTGTTTGTTCTAATTTATTATTATTACTTGTCATTTCCTATAACTTTTTCTTCACTTCTTCCAGTTCCACCTGTGCCTGTTCATTTGCAATGACTACTCTTATAGAGGCAGATGATTTTATCCTCTTCTCCAACTCATCAGTCTTATTAACTGTCACTTTTCTGTTTGTTTTCTCATTTTCCAGGTCTGCCTCTAACTTTTAAATTTTATTATTCAACTTATTATTTTCTCTGTCTGTCTTTATAAATATTGTGTATACAACATTATTGTTCCTTTTTGATACATTTATTTTATCACAAGGTTTCATTCCAGTAAAATCCACTTGAAGGGTGGTTACATCATAGTCATTGGAAACCATTTGATTCTCTAGTTTTACAACTTTGGGCACAACATACATGTATTCCATGGTATCTTGTGTTTTGGTTTGTATGTAGGAAATACCATCATTGTGGTAGGATATGAAGTTACAGTATCATGTAGCATTTTCTTCTTACTTCTTTTATCTCTTTCTGATTTGTGGGAAAACTCAACTCGGTAATCAAAACCTGAGGTGTTTGGAGGAATGAACTATTTGAGTAGAGGAATAATTGAATTTTGGGGAGAATTTCCTGATGGATTAGAATTTTTTTGAGGGGTGGAACCCCCTTCTGTAATTAGTTCCCTTGAGGAAATGCTACCAATGCGCAAGAACTAATTATATTGTGTCTATGTTTTTCCTCTTCTTGGGTCTTTGTTGGACAGTATGAAATTCAACTGTCTATATTGGTCTCTTTAGAATAATCTATTTCTGTGGAACTTTCTATAATTACAACACCAACTAGAACAACCAACAATAGGAAACACTAGTAAATTCATTTCCAACTTCTCCTCTTGAATTTTCAACATGTGGCTGAAATTTGCTGAGGATTTTACTCTTGGAGAAAAATGCATTGGATTTATTAAAGCTTGTAGTTGTTGTATGCAGTGGTCCTTTCTCCAAGGTGAAGCTCCAACTTAAATCAAACCTTTCTAGGATTACCTCTGGTGGAAATCAAATGCCTTGTCCTTTGAACCCAAACCACCACCACTAAAACCCATCATTGTTCAGTATAACTGATACTA
Source organism: Taxus chinensis (assembly GCA_019776745.2). Taxonomy (NCBI): domain Eukaryota; kingdom Viridiplantae; phylum Streptophyta; class Pinopsida; order Cupressales; family Taxaceae; genus Taxus; species Taxus chinensis. The sequence goes on along the minus strand of CM034157.1, from coordinate 234,225,069 downwards.
TAGTATTGTTGTTTCATAGGTTTCATTTGGGATAAAATCCGTTTGATATGGTTACATCAGGGTAATCACTGGGGACCATTTGATTCCATCCTCATTTCAATTTGGATCATCAACTTTTCCATGATGGCATGGTTTCTATTAATCTATAATGTAGTGGTTAGTAACCTCTTTGTGAATATGGAGTTATATTAGGCAATACCCTAATTTACTTTAGAGGAAACTTTTACATCTTGTCTCTTTATCTCTTTATGGGTAATTTGTGGGCAAACTTTAATCAAAACCTAAGGTCTTTGTCAAGGAATGATCTGCTTGAATGGACCAAGTAATTGAATGGGCTTTGGGAGAATTTTGTTGGATTAGAAGAAATTTAATTGAAGTATCACCTTCTGATAATTAGTTTTCTTGAGGCAATGCTACCCTATGCAAGATTACAAGCGGATTTTATGTCTACCTTTTTCCTCTTCTTGGGGTCCTTGTTGGAGTAATAACTTCAATATGGTAGACTGTATTGGCCTCTTTAATTGAATAATTTTTTGTTCTGGTACTTTCTGGGTACTACTACCAGATCACTAGAATGTACCTCTTTTGAATATTTGTCACTAAAGATTCATTTGAACTCCTAGTGAATTTTCAACTAAATGGCTGAAAATTTGCAATGTATAGGATTTGACTCATAGAAAATGCATTATAATCTTCATTTTTGCAGTGGTAATTATCTGAATCAGGAGATTCTCCAAGGCAGGCCTAACAAGATTGGAACCTTCTTCTAGGATGTACCTTTGGTGGAATCCAAATTCATTGTACTTGTTGACCAAACCACCACCATGTTGAAAACCCATATTGATAAATCATTAAATTTCCCCTTTATAGGTATATGTTTGTTTCATTAAATCATTCAAACTTGGTTTATATGAGTTATCTCCCCCTTAGGGGGAGTAATATTCCACTTCCTCCTTAGAGTCAAACATGATATATTTTCTACTTGATATATGAGGGATGTGAATTCATTCCAGGGGTAAATAAAATTGCATCTTCTGGAATAGAATGGGTACTCTGAAAAGTATTTTGGATCAAATAGGTATTTTCATTCTAGATAAAAGACAATTATTTTTTACCTTGTCCAATTTTTATCTCGTAAAACAAGACATTAATGCTTTGGCATTTTTTTAAGGAGGACTTTTTACCATACTTTTACATAAAAAACCCCATATTGATAAACTCCTCGTCTCTGCCTCTTTTTGTGGATGCAATCCTAAAAATTTTGTTGACAACTCTTGAAAACTAATTCCTTTCTCAATAACAATTTCATCCATTACTTTTTTACCTCATCCCAAGATTTCTTGTTTTTCAATTTTTCTAGCAGGGGTTTACTTTCATGTTGAATTTTAGTGATAGAGTTCTTGTTCACCACTACCCTTGCTTTAATCACCTCACATGGGTCATACACTCAGTGAGAGTCAACATAAAACTTTAAAAATTGGTAAAATTTCATGTGCCACATTGAATGATATTTTCTCTCAAATGTTAACCCTCCACATGAAAATGGTAAGGAAGGAAATATGTTCCTCTTTTTTACAAAGTAACAAAATACAGTTTATCTGTGTTTTCCATCTGCCGTATATATTCCAAGGCAAAACCCATCTTTGTCACATGTATTGGAAATTTGTAAGGTTGTACTACTAATCCATAAAACCTTAGCACAATATATTTCTCCATGAAGTACCAGTCAACTAATTGTATTTCTAATCCCATTTGAATCCAATCTCTACAGGTATGATAGGTAATCTAGGAATTGTACTTTTTGAAATTGCTTGATAAATTGGAGTCCAAAAGTAGTTCACAAATTAATTGTAGTCCCTTCGATTATAAAAAAATCCTTATGTTGGGGCTCCACTTAGTTAATGGAAGCAACACTTTTGGTTGGCCCTTAACATCATTGTAGGCCTGAATTGCAAGCTTGTTTCTCACAAAATATTTAGTAAACTGCCATAGAAATAAATAGCACAAGTAGGTAGTGAACCTAAAGGTCTTAGTGTCATAGCCTTATTCGATTGTTAAGAATTGTTTATACATAGATTTTGCAATGTGCTCAATAAATTTGTATGCACAAGGTGAAGAAACGAAATGGATATTGTATACCATTTCAAGGAGGGTTACAACCACTTGCTCATCACTATCGAATCCAAGACAAAATGTTATCATAGAAATGGTGTCCCTAACCTTAAACATCACAACTGTATATAGAGGCTTCCCTTTGGTAATGTTCCATCAATTGTTAATTTTCAACAAAAAAATCATCTTTGGCTTATTGAGTGGTGGCATGATAATTGTTAGCAACTGCTTCTAGGTTCATGCTGACGGTTCCTAATTTTTGAGTGCTCACCTGAAGCACACAAAGGTACCAGGCCCCTCTTTAGAGTTGCTTGTGTAGGATGTTAGTGTGATGGTGATAAAACATATTCAGATCCATAATTAAACATAAACATTCCACAGTGCATAATCCAGATCTAGATCTTAGAGAATCATGAATTAAACAATAACTATAATAAGATTAACCATACATGAACCAGATTCAGTTACGTTTAACACCATTATCCAGCCAATATTATCCATTGCATTAAACATTGTAAAACACAGAAGCTTCTTACATTATAAGTATATCCATAAGTCATGCGCGCATCAGATCCAACAACATAACTCTATAATAATTCAGTCCCCTCTAAACTACATAGTTCAATACATATTTATAGAGGTGGGGACTTTCCCTTCACCACCTATGCACTTCTCAAAATAGGTTGCATGCTGATAATAGCCATGTGCCTTTACAATAGCATGCATACATGCAAGTGTTCTAATAATAGATGTCCTATAGTTAACTGGAAGAAGCAATCCTATTATTAGCTCAAACCATGCATGGTGCTTATCAGCCACTCATTCCCAAAATACCATTGCGTGTCACGCAAGTCTTCATCTCTATGTGTGCTCCACACACTATCTCCAAAAATAGCCCTTATCCATAAAAACGGCTAAGTCCTGAGCCAAACTGTTCTTGTGCACGTTTCCTTTCCTATCTTCCCACACCTTCAAATACACCTTGTTCTCACATGCATATATTTTGTGTGCCTTCTCCTTAGAACAATATTTTGTCTGCTCAACATTACCCCACACTAAAGTACATTGTCATCCCAACAATGGGAATTCTTTCTGATGTTCCCAAATAATAAAGAATAAGTGATGAAAGAATTAAAGAATCACTATACAAAAGAATGAACCTTCACTCTGCAGCACCCTCTTCTTCAACTGGGAGGATCAACTCTGGATACTCAGTTTTGATTTCAGCTTCCAATGTCTTGCCAATCACTCAGCGCAGTCCTTGTTTTCTCTGGAATGTCTGTGGCTATGGCATCTAGTTCATCCTGAGTGATCTTTTCTTTCTCATTCTGTAGCACTCAGACAACATTGGCCATACCTGACATCATTCCTTCCAGAAGATCCATCTTCTGTGCTATGAGCTTCCCAATCTCATCTATCCTCTCCTTATGTGGATCCTGGGCTACTGCGAGGGCTTCACACTTTTGTTTCACCAGTGCCAATCTATCTGCACGCCCTAATGTCTCATCTTTCATTGCTGTCAGAACTTCATTATCTTCTACAAGAGTTCTGGTCCTTATTACTGCTTCTGGTGCCACACACAAATTGAGAGCTTGGTCTGCTTTCTTCAGCTCATCCTTCAAGGTCTGGAGCAATGCCTCGTAAGTTGAAATTTTTCTAATCATAGAGGCCCTTGCTCTCTCTGCTTCTTGTTCAACATCTTTTGGTGTGGGCATTCGAATTGGTCCATCTTCTAACACCAAATCAACCAAAGTGTGCACATAATGCATAGCAGAAGGAAACTTTTCAGGTACCTTAGGTTCTAGATGAGGCCTTGCTTTCAGAATGTGATCACCAATCTCCTCAGCCATGCCAATGAAAGCCTCATTATTTTCCCATTCTCATTCCTTCTCTTCCTTTAGGCGTGTTATCTTTGTAGTTTTATCCTTGTTATCTTCCATCAGCACTCGAATGGTGGCGGCCTTATCAACATTTCTCTGCGCCACCTCAGCAGATACCTTGACCAAGGCATTGTTGACCTACTCATCAGACATTAGAGTAGGATTTATCATCATGTGCCTGCTTTGGGGTGCCTTCTTCACTCTTCGCGAGACACAAGACTCCTCACACATGTCAAAATATGGTTCATCCATATGAGTCTGCATGGACCAGGATAACTGCTTCCTTGTGTGCATAGTGGACATATCTAGATCCATCAACTCCCACCCATATAACTCCTTAAGGCCCACAGTACTCTGAAACTGGCGCAGATGATTTTTCTTGTGTCCTCAGCATAGCCCATACTAGGGACAACATACTCTTCACTTGTTCTTTCTCTTTTTGTTCTTGGCCCCTTAGGAACCTAGGCGCCAAGGTCTAAAGTTGGCCCTTCTCCTACCTGAGTCATAATGGGTGTGTTGGGTTACTCTTGCATAGTTTCTTCTACCTCTTTCACCCCTTCCTCTTCATCTCTCATTTCTTCATCTAGGGTTCCTCCACATCTTCAGGCTGGACTGGGGTACCAGGTGTGCTCTCTTCAAACTCCTCCACCTCCTCGTTAAGCTGCAACTTTCTTCTTCTCTTTTTCTCTAGTGCTTCTTTCTGAGGGGAGAGTCAAGGTGACCTTCATAAAGGTTGTGATGTTCCTGTGCCTTGGGTCCTGGTTCTTCTGAACACCTTCTTAAACTGGCACTCCTCCTAGACTGTATCCACATCCAAGTCTTCCTCTCCTCCTTGCTCCTGTGGGGGAGTATCTGCGCGCTCACTCTCCACTTTGTCTGTGGGCTGCCTCCAGCCTCTATGGTCCAAGCCTCCACTATCCTCATGTTCTTCTTCTTCCTCTATCTCTATGGTCGAGGTAGGCTTTGGAGCTGCCACATTTTCAACTGTGTGTTTTCCCTTAGGCGGCCCTGGTAGCATGAACTCATTCTCCACATACTTGTTATTTTCCAACCTAGGCTTAAGCTGGAGATAGAAAAGTGTGGCTCCACTGTCCCCAATAGCCAAACTGACTAGCTTCATGTTTATAACATCATAAATAAGCCTCTCAATATAGGCAGACTGACCTGGATAAACATAAGTTTTTCTGAGAGTATGGTAGTCACAATCTACCTTGTCCACATTAAAGCTCAACTGACACGCATCAGTAAACCTGTGTACTGAGGCCTGGAAATAGCACATTGTGAAGGCATATGGCAGTTTACACCAGGGACTCCATGTCCCATCCTTCATTGCAAACTGTGCAATGTAAAAATGTTGGTACACTGCAAATTGTACTGCCTTACCTACTATTGATGGCAGCTCCTTAGGAATACACCATTCCTCCTCAAATGCCACGCACAGTCGAATCATACCATAGTTCTACCCTTTGTTTGAATGGGCCACTCATTGTTCCTTCACACAAGTACTTCTCAAACCTCTCAGCGAGGGACTTCTTCTCCACAAGGTATTCCCAAATTTTGTTCTTTGGCCCATCGGGCACTCCAATTTCTACAAACACAAGAGATAAGAGGATAGCACCAAAACTTATCTTTTCACCTATGTGCGCTTCCTCAGTAATTGTTTCTACTATGTAGCCTGCTAGATTGTAGACTTCTCCTTATGACATCTTCTTGGCAACATGTAGCCACATGGTGTTTACCTGTGACCATCTCTCTTGATCATTCAGTTTAGTGAGCAGATGTGCGGCTGCCTGTACCACTGGGTACTTCCTTAATTTGTAGATGTCCATTCCACATGGACCCTTGGAGTATCCCAACTCCTTGCTTGTGGCTATAACAGCTGCCTTATCAGTTAGATCACTACTAATTTTTGTCCATGTGCCCTTCAGTCCTGTCAATGTGGCAATCAAAGGCGTGGTGATCCTTACCCGCCATCCAACAAAATAGAAGAAGTCCTCATGGACTCTTCTCATAAGCCATTGGTATAAACTTTCTGGTTTTCCAAAATATGGGAGTTCATACAGTTGATATACCCCTACCTTCTTGAGCAACTTCTCCCCAACATCATCATATACTGGCATGTCATCCACTATGCACTTGTTGGTCTTCTTATTCAGCAAAGCATCCAACTCTCCCTTGTTATCAGTGGTGTTGTAGTTGTAATCACTTACTTTACATCTGTGGATATGGGAATCCCAATCCCACCCAACTATCACTCCTTCTAGATATTGCATCTCTGAAAAATTTCTCTCGAGAGCATCTTCGACCTCGACCTCCACCTTTTTCTTCCCCTTTGTACCTGTTGCAGGTGCTTTCTTCGGTGCCATGGTAAAAATCTCACCTTTTCTTCTCTTTCGAGTAAGCCCTCATGCCCTAGCTCGAAAACATGTGCCCTAGCTCGAAACCCCATGCCCTAGCTCAAAAACGTGAGCCCTAACTCCTTCTCAATGCTTCTGCTTCACTCAAACCCTTCTCCAATGGGGACGCAAGCCACTTCTACACATAAATCCTCTCTCCACATCTGGTTTCACAGCTCTCCACACCTCAACACGTTTCGCTTGGCTCAGTCACAACTAGCTCACTCGAATACTTGTGATTGCAAAGGTAAAAATGAACCCGCATCACATCCTTATATAGATTTTTGAAAATTTATTGCATTTATTTCTCCTTCACCTACCACCAATCCTCTCATTAATTGACCATTTTCCCAACTTCCACGTGGTACACCTTCACACCCCAGTTATAACCTTCTAGCGCGCCTTCCTACCTTCTAGCTACAGACCTCCTTCTATGTGCTCCCATGCACCGAAGTACCTCACCACTGTGCCTTCCCCTAGTAGTTTCCACAGCCATCTTACCTTGCATTTATATTGTTCATTCATTTATTTCCAACTATGGTCTTCTCTAGGATCAATCTTCTTTCTAGCAGCTCCTTTCCATTCTTGAATAGCACCTGTAACAATATGTTCTCATGTGTTCCCTTTGTTGAATAACAAATAACAACCACCCCACACCAATGGTATGTGTAGTCCTCTGTGCATAAAAATACTTCAGATTGTAATTAGCTTCCAGCATGCAAATGCACTTATTACACAAAACACCAAACTAAATTGACAAAGCATAGTGATGAAGAAGGAAATACATTAAAAGAAATACAAGAAAGGGAAATCTATACTAAATGGAAATACTACCTTATTACAAACACCAAGAAGACTTATTTATAGTAGGGCTTCAGCCTACTCCCGTTGAAGTAACTGGGTAACCATTTTCCATCAAGTGCCTCTAACTGACAAGCACCTGATTCAAGGATGTGAGTGATAACATACGGTCCCAACCAATGCACCTTAAGTTTTCCTGGATGGCACATAAACTTGGAATCATAAAGAAGTACCATCTGTCCAACCTCAAGCTTCTTATCCCTAACGTGTCTGTCATGCCATGCCTTCTACCTGGCCTTTTCCTACTTCTTACTCCAACATGTTATGGCGCACCTCTCATCCAATTGTATTAACTTGTCAATTCTTTCTTCTAATGCTTTCTCATCAGCTAGACCTCCCGCACGTGCAATACACAAAGAAGGTAACATGAATTCCATGGGAAGAACTGCTTCTGCACCAAACACCAACTGAAAGGGTGTAGCCTTATTCAACCTTTTGTAGGTTGTTCTATATGCCCAAAGTACAACAAAAACTTTATCATCCCAATCTTTCCTTCCAACATCACAAATTTTTGTCAAGGTCTGGCTCAATATCTTGTTGAAAGCCTCAGCAGTCCCATTTGCTTGAGGGTGATAAGGTGTAGTCTTGTGGTGCGCGACCATAAATTCATCCAACAATATCTGATTGTCTCATTCAAGAAGTGTGTGCCCCTATCACTTGTCAAACTCAACGGACATCCATACCTAGTAAGAATATTTTCCCATAAGAACCTTGCTGTTGTAGCCATTGTACAATCCTTTGTAGGTGTTGCTTCTTCCCACCTTGTAAGATAATCTATGTACAAGTGATGATGTAGCATGATCTTGGTTCTATGCATGCAGGCTGGGGAAATAGGACCCACAAAGTCTATTGCCCATTTTTCAAATGGCTCTACACTAGTAATAGGCCTCAAAGGCATTTCATCTCTTTTCCCAGGTTTTCCAAGGTGTTGACAGTGATCACACACATTACAATACACTTTAAAATCCTTATACAGGGTCTCCCACCATAATCCGGTGATTAGAATCTTGTGTGTGGTGGTGTCACCTACATAATGCCCACCTGCAATACCATCATGAGCCTCTTCCATGATATCTATGCACTCATGTTCTAGTACACACCGATGCAATACTTCATCTCGTCCTAGTTTGTATAAGTCACCACTGATCAACATGAAAGGTGTAATGTGAATTGCAAGTTGTTTCTTCTCTAAGGCTTTCATTCCTTCTGGCACCATACATGTGTGTAAAAAGACAGCAATATCCTCCAATTCTAAAGGTGCCCGCGATGTAACCTATACAACTATGCATCCCCATTGTATCTTCAATTGTCTACAGCATCCTCCCCTGATTGAATTCTTGATAAGTGGTCTGGGCCAGAATTACTTTTACCTGGTTTTACCACGACTGTAAAGTCAAATTCTTGGAATTGGAGCACCCATTGACATATGCGCCCTTGTAAAACAGGCTTATTTACTAAGTATTTTAATGTCATGTGATCTATATAAAATACAAAAGGTGATGCTAGCAAGTATTGTCTGAACTTATGCAGTGCGTAGATCTTTGATAAGGCCTCACGCTCTGTAGTTGTATAATTTTGTTCTACATGAGTCAACTTTCTACTAGCAAACAAAATAGGATGATCTAAAATAATTTCTCTAGGATGAGCTAACATTGTGTTAATGGTCATGCTAGAGGCATCACATGTACAATGAAATGGTTGGTTCCATGAGGGAAAACACATAATAGGTGCGCTGTAGTAAGTTTCTCCTTCAATGCCTCAAATGTGCATTGTTGCAGGTATCTCTCAATAGAATGTCCCTTTTCCTTTGAGTAACTCCTTCCAAGGGTGCGGCAATCTTCGCATATCCTTTGATAAATTTTCTGTAATACCCTATTGGCCCAAGAATCCACACAGCTCACTCTGACTTGTAGGCTCCTCTATGCCTAAATAACTGCCAACCTTAGCTAGATCTACTAACAAAATTTCCTTTGCAGATGATGTGCCCTAGCAAAGTTCTAAAAGGTGTAGTCAATATGCACTTCTTGATATTTAAAGAGATGCTTAACTATTTGCATGTTTCAAACATTAAGAAAGCAAGTTGTCACAATGAACCTTAACAAGGTTAAGAAATCGATCTAATAAATTGGGAATTTGTGAGATAATCTTGGAATGCTTGAACAAGGTCTGCGTGATTTTAATATAGGATGGCAAAACCAAATGGTCATGTATGCATAGTTTCCCCATTCAATGGTGAAAGGGATGCCTCTTGATCCATCTTGTGATAAATGTTATCTGACTCTTGATTGCATTGATAAAAGTGAAGGTATTCAACCCTACTGGCCTAATGATCAACATGTTGTCAATGGTCATAATTGGCTCCATGTATGTCCATGGGCCTGTGGACAAAATCAGGTGATTCCGCAATGCAAAGGGACAAGTGGGAATCACTACTCTCAAGTTATTGGATTTGGGCTTGAGCCCTTGACTGAGTGAGGTGAACCTTGCCTTGAGAGAGCTTTGATGATTTCACAAAATTGGACTTTTCAAAAATCAACGCTAATGTTAAATCTAAATTGGATTTATTATTCCTTTATACATTTTGGTGCCTAGAAAGAAAATTATATGATCCTCCAGCTCAGGAATTTCAACTTTTAAAATGAACTGTAATCCCATGGCTTGCAAATCAATATAGCTCACATGCAGTTAATGGAAAGTTTACTCTTGCCATTTCTCATGAGCATGATTGGAAGGGAAATCTAATGTACTCAAAATACCTTCTGAGTAATGTATATGTTGATGAATATTTATATTTAAAGAAATTGGATTTTTAAAAATACTGATTTCATGAATTGTTATTGGTATTGAACATTATTTTGTTGAATATAATGGCCAGTCGGATTTTGTTGCATCCTTAAGGGATTCAGCATGGATAGCAACTTTTGTAAGAAACATTTGTTCAATGTCTTGATCACTACATTTTATGAAGAAATATATGAAAAGTATCTAGGATATTTAGTAACTATAATATGAGTTAAATTATAGTCATGTTTTCAAAGGAGCATAGAAATAGTTTTGACATGTTAAGGAAATGAATTCATTTAAACAGGTTTTAACCATGAAAGCAATCCTTCAAGCTTCATTGCATTTGTTTTAAGAAAAAGTGGTTATCTTGCTCAGTTCATCGAACATGACCCATGTTGACATTTTTGCAGATGATTGCCGTAGGTGAGTAAAGGCCCTCCAGATCTGATTTGATGTTTAGATTGATTAATTTGGCCTCATGAATTCAACTTGATTATCTGCATGTAGTACTTGAAGAAATATGTTACATGCTGTTGAGTTTGTCATATGCTGAATGCATAAAATGTATTTGATTAATTTGAAAGCCCTGAAAAGAGATATTTGTTACTCTATGTGTTTGCATTTCCATCTTGATGGTTTGATCTTCTTTCGGCAATTCCACAGGGAATTTCTTGGTGAATCAATGACTTATAACTGTAGACTTTGTTTGATATCTAACTAAGCTTCCCTGGTATCATGGAATACTTAACATTATTTAGTAGTTCTATTATGCTATGATCTAAGTAGTTGGACATTTAGATCACTTGTCTTTCAGGAATCTAAGTATTAAGTTACAATAAACCTGATGTTAAGCTAAACGAGCTCAATAAATTATTACTTCCTAGTCTTTTCTAAGAAAAGACAACTTTAATTGACTATGAATCATATATCTCGATACTAAAAGTAAGATATAATTTTATTTATTGAATTTCGATATAAACCAAAAAAGGGTTTGGTTACTCTCATGTGAGTTTACCAGGGTTATTGTCCAATTTTGTTGAAGAAGATGATTTTCCATCAACTCCTTGATACCTCTGTCTTAAAATTCTCTTGTGTAATGGGTCTTATTAACCAAGGTAATTCTAAAATGAAACCCAGTGAAGGGTCTTGGGAAAGACTACCCTTAAGGGAGCGTCTAGATAGTTTTGAAACTCAACGTATGTAATACTTATTTACCCGATTGTAGATATTTTAATGTATTTGAAGGTTGAAACAAGTCAAATGCAGGGTTGTGATAGAGAAGATCTAGGATCCTTCTCGAAGATATTAATGCAACCTGACTTATGATGGCACACCTTTGTATTGATCGTTAATATTTACTCCTTAAACTCGAACAAGTTTCTATAGAAAACATGAATAGGCATTTATAAGTACTGCTCCTAGGAGACTAACACCTTGACACACTGGGTTAACTAGAGGTTGACCCAGTATGTCAGAAATCCCTAGTCCTCATGAGGGAAAACCATTAAATAACATTGAATCTCTACTAATAAATTTTCAAAGTGAATAACTTGGGATAGGAGACTCTGATAGAATGGTCAGTTTTCCTTTTATTCCACATAACAATAATGGGGTCTTCACTATTCCAGATTGACGATGGTATGCCATCAAGGAATACGAGACATAAGCAGTAATGTTTCAAATCTTTGGCCAAAGTAACGCAAGCTTAGCTGATGTTTTCCTAAGTCCCTAGTCTAATGGAGAGATGAGATGAAAAGGTGTAACAAACATACTTCTTGATAGGTTTAAAGAGATGAGCATTCTACAATTTCAAACATTAGGTGAAGAGAACCGCACAATGATCCTTAAAATAAGCCCAATGCCAACTCTTCAATCATCCTAAACCTACAATATTTTGTGAATAAAATCCTAGAGGTGCTTGAAAAACTATTTATGAAAATATGGTTATCAGGTGTTATTCAAACCAAAGGGCATCACTATTTGTATATGTAAATTCCCCATTCAGTGGTGAAGCATGTCATTTTCTCTTGAACCTAACTTGTGTAATTCTAACCTGATGATACCCAGAGAATCCATCTGTAAAAGAGTAAACTTTTCATGCCCTGCAACACCTTCTAATATTTCCTCAGTGAAAGGCATAGGAAAAGGATCAATCACACATGCAGCATTCATCTCCCTGTAATCCACACAAATCCTAATCTGACCATCTTTCTTTATACTGATTACCATGGGGCTAACCCACTCTGATTCTTCTAGGGGCTTAATGATGCTAGATTTCAGCATTTTTTCAATTTCTTCTTTAAATTTCAAGCATAGGTTAGGGTTCATCCTGTAAGGTCTCTTCCTGACCTGGTGCAGTCCTTCCTTTAGCTTAATCTTCATCTTTCCTAATGACTCATGTACCCCCTTTAACTCATGGTAGCCCCTAGGAAATAAGTCCTGGAAATCACGTAGTAACTCAATTATCTTTGCCACTTAAGAATCAGACCAATAATCTCCAATTATGGCCTCCTTAGGTTCAGCATCTGTGCAATGTTCACTTTCTTGGTCTTCATAGGTTCATGATAGGCATGCAGGTTTTTATCCACATTGTCTAAGACCTTACACATACCTAATGAATGATCTATGTCTAAATATTCTACTTCTTCATCATCCACTATGTAGACCATATTTCCTTTCTCCTTCTCAAAGCAAGCATGCTTAAATAGTTTGGCATATGTATCATCTACTTCATCAAAACATGCTCCTTGTTCTTCCTCACCAAATAACTCCTGAATGAGTTCTTCATCCTTTGCACTATCTCCCATAGTCAAGTGCTCCATAACCCATAATGCCTCTCTTACCATGGAGGTTTAGTAGAGAAGTACTCAAAATTCTGGGTCATTCCTGCAATCAAGTCTTGCCAATTTCCAGTCTCCCTATGCAGTTCCGCATAAACATACCAAGCACATGCACAACCTTGCAAAGTGGAATAAAGTTTGTGCACCCAAAGTGAAGGTGGTAAAGCTTCCTGCCCCTCTATCCAGAGTCTCTCACACTACTGAATGTGGTGCTGAACAGGTTGATTACCATGATATATGTAGATTTGAGTAGGCACATTGCTCCTGAGAAACTGAGTTGTTAGAGAAATTCTTACTTCATTCCATTCTATGAGATTATCCTTGTGAACCATCCACCAGCATGTTGTCATCCTACGTAGGGTATACACTAACATATTTCTTCTCTCCACTTGATCTTTCCACTGCTCCTCCATGGCACAGGAATACCATAGGATCTCCTTCTCCAGTGTACCGAGGTACAGAGTTGTTACCTATCCTCCTAATACTATGATATTTTCTCCTCTGTGAAAATGTGCTTCTTACTTCACCCAACCATCTCATAGGTGTCATGTGCCCAATTATCACAAGCAATACTTGTAGTATCACTAATAGACTGTGCATCTTCCCACTGGAGGATTCCTTCCTTAGATGGCTCAAGTACTTCCGGATCTCGAATGGCACACACATAAATTTTGTTCAGGTCTTCCTCACTCAATGGTTCAACATAAGGTGTAGATTTCCCATCTGTCAAAGGGATAATAACTCTTTCTTCCTTGTTCTCAAAACTTATATACCCCTTGTTGAACTATAGATCAACATTATTTGCATAACACCAAGGGTGCCCAAGTAGAGATGGGAAGTTGTCTACTTCTGCAAGTGCTAAAACCTCAAAGTCCCTAGTGAACTTGGCCCCTTGTATAGTAATGGATGCATCCTTTAAAACTTTGATTGGAGTGGCCTTAGTTCAATTAGCCATAAACAGTACATTAGAGGATGGTTGTAATGGAGGTCTGCCCATCTGTACCCATGCATCTAAAGTAAGCACATTCACTTCCGCACCTATGTCAATCAATATATTGCTCAAAATCCATCCATCCACAATAGCATTCAGAGTGATTTCCTTGTCATAATCCAAGCTATGAGGGGGAAGATTAGCATGCAGGATCCACCGTCCATTCTCAATACCTGCACATGGAGTGTTTCCCTTTAACCAATTCCCTAGTAATGGAATAATATTCTCATGTCGCAGCATCTTACATACCTCTTTCAGATCATCAAAATATGACTGGAGCATCTCTACTTCCTTCTTTTGTTCCAACTTCCGTGACTGTTCCTTTAAACATTGTATTTCACCCTGAAGATTTCTGAGTACCTCTATGGTTTCCTGATAAACCTCCTTCTATGTGTAGGATCTGGGTATCTTGCATGTAAAACCTCCTCCTTAGTAATGGTAGGCTTTTGTTGTAACGTCTCTCTGGTGCGCACAGCTTCAGCGCGTGTAGTAATCTTCATAGGTACTACCTCAGGTTCTGGTGCCAACTTTGGCATCCACTGATTTTCTATGGCACATTGTATCCTAACCATCTATGCGCCCTTGTTTTCCTGTTTATGTTGCTTGCTAAGATGCTCATATAAGTTCTGGGCATTCCTCATAGTTATGATTCTTCCCACAAAAAGAACAAGTAATATTCTGAGGGAATTCACGCCTATAGTGGTCAGGAGATCCACATGTATAACACGTTCCACGAGGAAACTCACCTCATCCACCACCATGGCCTCAGCCCCCAAATCCACCATGGTATCCTCGACCTCTGCCATGACTTCCTTCAAAGCACCCTTCATTCCGATCATAGTGCCCTTGAGTGTGATCATGATCATGGTGCTCACTTTTACTTTTAGAATTATCTAATACTCCTGTCTGTCACACACCAATATCTATAGCATCATGGATCTGACCAATCAACCTACAGTCTTCTGTATTGTGAGTCGTGGACTGGAAAATATTACAATAGCAAGATACATTCTTTCTTATCACACATTGTAATAATGGACAACGAACTTACATCATGGTCTAAATGACATATCTCACAGTCTAGCAACAATGAATGTACTAACCTGCGGGGACAACTATCTTTAGTGTGCCCTTCCACTTCACAATCTGTACACCAAATCCTAGTGTGTGTCTCATGTGCTGAATTTGTTGATAGTTTCTCCAACTGCTTTGCCATAGCTACAATTTGTGCTTCCAGGAATGGGCTCACTCCAGTGTCTATACTTCTAACTACCTCAGCACACAATGTTGCTTCAAGTGCTTCACGTGGTCCATATATGTATTATGTGACAGCGCCCTCCTAAAATGTATGATCAAGCCCCCAAAGAACCACTGTGCATGTTGGCTTGCATGAATATCATACGAAAGTTTAGACAACAATGTCTTGAAATGGGCATCATATTCCTGAACACTCTCAGTAGTGTCCTGCTTAATATCCTTGAGCGCACTTATACTCTTCTACTCGAACTCAGGGATATGAAACTCCTTAAGGAAAGCTTCTTGTAATGCTGCATAATCTACACAAGTCTGATCAAGGTCAAACTTCATGTACCAACTGTGAGCACATCCCTGTAATGTAGTTACAAACTGACTTACCTTGCACTCAGAAGCCATGATTCCTTTTGTGCACCACAGTATCTCACACATGTGCACATGCTCAACAACATCTTCTATTCCCCTATACTCTAGAAGACAAAGTGACATCTCCATGTAAATATTCTGGGTTGGTGAGGACCATGCCCACCTGATCCAGAACCTCTTGTGTTACCTCTACCTCCAGACCCACCAGATCCACCAGAACTAGAGCCACCTATGCCCCCTGATCCTCCACCTATAGCCAGAAGTGGACCAGTGGATGTACTTCCATGTGTCCCAATAGTGGTACTAAACTGAACTCCTATAGTCTGTGAGGTGGTACTACTCCCAGAAGTGAGTCCAAAATTCTACACGCTTGAGTTCTATGCCACGATGTGCACTAAAAAGGTACCTCCAAATAACAAAGAAGATGTTTTCTCGTCCATAAATGCACTTTCTACTTGATTTACTCCTTTTCTGCTACTCCCCAAACTAGCCTGCTGACTATTGGTTGTACTAGATACTAGAAAACCAAGTGCAAGGGCTAGGTTGCCAGGTAGATTCAGATGCATGCCTGTGGCCCATGTTGTCTCTACTGGCATGCTCCCATATGAGGCTGAGGAGGGTTCCCTATCATGCTTTCCCAAATGGGGGAGTTCCAGATGCTCTGGCTCCATGCCTTCTGCATGAGCTCCAAATCCTTCATGAGCCATCTCTCTCCTCAACGCCATCCATTTAGCAATATCATGTTACTTCTCTATCTCCCTCTCGCATGCCTCATTGTACTTAAGTTTCCTTTCTTCTCTTTTCCTCTCTTCTGCTAGGTCTTCCATCCTTCACCAAACTTGCTCCTACCCTCGCACATGGTAGGGTTTAGCTAGCCATCGGCTTTTCTTCCAAGTTCAGGGTTACCATCAAGATTTTGATCACAATGGAATGCCTTGCAAATAGGTTCCCCTAGGATAACAAAAAACTGGAACTCAGCTACCTCTAGGAAAGAGTAAGTAGAAATTGAGTACTCTAAAATATATCTATTCAGAACACCACGGAACCAAGTGTCCACAACGTCGTCCAAATCAAATCAGCATCATAGAGGGCCTGAAATTCTTCCTGTGTCCAGACAAGTGTGTGATACCTCTAATTCCTTTTAGACACATAAGCAACTAGCCACTCATAAAAATCTACCAAAAAGATAGCAAAGAAACTCTCATATAGACAGTCGTATAAATTCTTCTCTACCCACGCGTGTGCATCAAACTCATATCTAGTGCTGAACCTTTGAGTGTACTCTTCTTCCAAATCTATTATCCACCCCTCAATACTTGCTAGGTTCAACCGGTACGTCTTCATCATGAAACATCCTAAAAATAACTGAAAAAGAGGTCATGGAAACGGAACCAATGATGCAACCTAGAATCTGTTGTGAATAACCGAGTCTTGTTAACACATCACTTAACCTGAGCTGAGCACTCACCTGAAGTGTGCAAAGGTACCAAGCCCCTCTTTAGAGTTTCTTGTGTAGGATGTTAGTGTGATGGTGATAAAACATATTCAGATCCAT
Organism: Taxus chinensis; assembly: GCA_019776745.2. Lineage (NCBI taxonomy): Eukaryota > Viridiplantae > Streptophyta > Pinopsida > Cupressales > Taxaceae > Taxus > Taxus chinensis. The sequence continues at coordinate 234,208,030 of CM034157.1, read as the reverse complement.
AATTAAACATAAACATTCCACAGTGCATAATCCAGATCTAGATCTTAGAGAATCATGAATTAAACAATAACTATAATAAGATTAACCATACATGAACGAGATTCATTTATATTTAACACCATTATCCAGCCAATATTATCCATTACATTAAACATTGTAAAACACAAAAGATTCTTACACTATAAGTATCTCCATGAGTCATGTGCGCATCAGATCCAGCAACATAACTCTACAATAATTCAGTTCCCCTAAACTACATAGTTCAATACATATTTATAGAGGTGGGGACTTACCCTTCACCACCTATGCACTTCTCAAAATAGGTCGCATGTTGATAATAGCCATGTGCCTTTACAATAGCATGCATACTTGTAAGTGTTCTAATAATAGATGTCATATAGTTAACTAGAAGAAGCAATCCTATTATTAGATCAAACCATGCATGGTGCTTATCAACCACTTGTTCCCAAAATACCATTGTGTGTAGTGCAAGTCTTCATCCCTATGTGTGCTTTGCACGTTATCTCTAAAAATATCCCTTATCCATAAAAATGGCTAAGTCCTGAGCCAAACTGTTTTAGTGCATGTTTTCTTCTCTATCTTTATGTGCCATCAAATGCACCTTATTCCCACGTGTGCATCTTTTGTGTGCCTTCTCCTTAGAAAAATATTTTGTCTACCTAATAAGGGTAAAACCTCACGAAGCATCATGCATCCAAATCCAACCCCCCATGTTATCCAACCTGATGGGTTCGAACACTTCTTTACAATTTCCTTATTCTCATACATGTATCTAAGTTGTGAAGTTTTTGTGCCAATTACAGGGTGATAAATATCATGATATTCATCAATAAAACTGGGGGTTTTAAGTAGTTTGGCATATGAGATTGGGGTTTTATTTTGGGCTCCTGTAGAAGTAGAAATGCTTGGAATTTTTTATTCTGGAAACCCTCGGCCCTAATTTGTAAACCCTTATATTGAAATATTTCAAAGTGAAGGCTTATACAGCGATACTTATAAAAAGATAATATTTAAATAATCAGATCCATGATGAAACTTACTCGGAAAAATGAATATTTTGAGTCTTACACGATCTGTAACTTTTATGAATACATTTAGCCTTCAGTTGTAGTATGCCTTCCAAAAATAGAATGCAATGGACGTTAAATATCACCTCACAAGTAGTAACACATCATTATCAATGATTACTTAACATGTATTTCACTGTAGACGTCAAATTTAGTCTCTTTTCAAATTCCATTTAGTGGATGACAGTTGTCACTTCGTTAGGTCTATTCTGGGAAATTTCATTCGAAATGTGAGTCTATCAGGCCTTCATCCCAGAATAGATCATATGCCTTTGATCTTAATATATCGAACAATGTAACATATTTAAAATAATTTAATAAAATCATACTTTGCATCACTTATCCATATGTATCTTAGTATATATATGTGGTAATGCCACATGTGGAAGCATTCTGACGTTGGAAAAGAGTCAAGGACATTGTTATCCCAAATTTTTAATCAACCCCAGGATTAATTTAGAATCTAGATAACTTATTTATAATGGACTTAGGTGTATCTTATTTAAAATATCGTGGAACAACTACAAAGCCATATTTGGAAGTCACTAAAATACTCATTTAAACCTTTTGATAAGCTACAACGAATAAAGAGCGGCCGAGTGTCACCCATTTTGGACACCTAAGTGTAAAGGTATGCAAAATAAGCCCCAACACCCGGAATTGAATATCAAATGGCCATATGGCAAGATTCTAGGCCTCATCAAGGAAAAGTAATTTTGTGGACTCCTAGCCAACAAAATGAATTGATTCAATAAAGTTTCAGGTATGTGGTGTCAGTGAGGTGAGACAGAGTGGCACTGAAAATTAGGAGCACATGTTTTAAAGGTAATCACAATGGCCAATAAGAAGTTGTCACGTGTCATTTTCTTGTTCCTCCCAATATCTAAAATTTCAATTGACCATAACTTTCGATCTGCTACTCTAATTCTTACAAAATTAGTCTTGTTGGAGAGGTCCCCTCAAGCCCTTTTAATTTTGCATCATCATATTCAAAAATTAACAAGGTTAGGTGGGAAAAGTGGGAAATAAACATGTGAATTAACAAGACTTAGATATGAAAAGACAAGAAATGTCTATGGGAATACGTGGAGAATCAGGAAAAGCAGTGTATTGAATCTACATTAGTTGTAAAAGCCATGAGTACTAGTAGGAAGTAGCTCAAGATTCAAAATAAATTCATATAATGATTATAATTTATGATTCATGAGTGGTCTATGAGTTAAAAAATAGAATATGGTGTTACACATTTTTCATTGATGTAACTTCCCTCCATATAATTAATATTGTCTCAAATATAATTTTTTTATCATTATCATTACTTTTCAATTTTGTTAAAGTTCACATTGATTCAACAGTTGAATACACTTTTCTATTTTGTCACAATATTAAAATATTCAAATGACCATTAAAATTTTTATTGTTTTGATCTTGTAGTTATGATCATTTAAAGTTCTTCGTGAGCCATTTAATATTTTATCATAACCATATTAAAATAATTAGAATGAGTTTAGTATAATGGGAAAAAAAATGAATTCTAGGAAAGTTAAATTGGCAATATAATCAATTTGTAAAAACCAATTTAGTAGAAAGTAGCTCAAAATCAAGTCTCTCTCTATAATTTATGATTAATATACTGGCTCTCTCTAATCTAGAAGGTGGTCTCACATGTTTTTCATTAAATGTAGCTTGCTTAAGCTTTAGAGTTTCCCATTAAAATATGTTATTTAAAATTTACCTAGTTACAGTTCCCACTATGGCTTACATTCTAAGGAGCTTATTGCGTAAAATAAATTATGCAGTGATGTTGAATTAGAATTTTTCAATCTTATCTTAATCTTGCCTAATCCCATGGAGTCATTGGAGGATTTTTCTTCAATTGATAGTTTCCATTTTGGTTTTCTTACTAGGCTAGCTAGCATTACCCCTATCTTTCAAATGTATCAATTCTCATCTTTAGAATATTTTTTTGAAGGATATTCATAATTTACTTCCGAGGATGATTTTTTCCTAAGATCCTATCTGGAACACTTCCACCCAAAGGTTATGGGGGTAGGAGGTGCACGCCCTGACATAGATTCTCTAAAAATTGTTTTCTGAGTTGTCAAGAAAGTAGGAATATTGGAGTGAAAGGTGTGTAAGGTCTTCAAAAAGAGAACTGTGAGATTGTCATTGTGATTGAAGGAGAACTCTAAGTCATGATTTTTAGGGGGAAGGGGAAGAAAACCCTTACCCTATGGTGGAAAAATGATGCAAGAATGGTTAGCCACACCTTAAGGGAAGGCTAAGATTATAAAGGTTTTAACTAGCCATCCTCCATCCTAGAGGAGTTTGATTGAAAAGGGGATGTCTGCATCATGCATCAGTCAAATTTTGTACGTATTTCGAGCCATGGACGATTACAAGGAATTTCATGAAAGGAAGGAGAGACTAGTCTCTGGCTCTGCACCAGTCTCAAGTTCTCTTTCTCATATGGAACTATGAGCAATAATAGTCTTGTATAGCCACATAGTGTATATCTATTTTGTCGATTTCTAAGTGTTTATGTCAAGACTGTTGTTTCTTCCTACATGATATCTTTTATAACTTCAGGTAGTGTATTTATATGGCTTTAATTTGTACTATATATATAAAGTTTCAAGGGTGAGGGCCCTAATAGATCCCTCTTCTATTATGCAAAAAACAAAACAGTAACATGTGAAACACTGAAACAATAACTTGGTTCATAGCTCGGTCTCTGTTGGGGCCTTTCTTGTTGTTACTTTTTAGTTTTGTGACTTTCGTAACATTTTATTATTAATAGAAGCATTCTCAATTTTTAAAAAAACACTGAAACTACTCTTTTTTCTTGTCAATATTTGGTGGTTGGAATAATTTGATGGTTGGAATATGGTTGGAATAATTTCAAAATTAAATTACTCTTAATTATCTCATCCTATGTAAGAATGTAACATGTTCCACTCTTTATCTATTGGAATTACAATTTGTTGTAAATCAAAGTGACTAACATGTAACTTTGTTAGCAATTCATAACTAAGAGTGATAGTGGAGCTTTCATTTATTGTTGTATGCAAACTTAATAAAAATGTTATCAATGCTTTAACAAAGACAAAAAAGTTTTTCTAATATATTCAAATAATCGCTACATTGTTCTGATAATATATTTTTCCTTATTTATACTTGATCAATGATGAAAAACTTCAAAAATATTGAGCAATTGTAGATATGCAAAGTGCTTTAACTTCTTAATATTTGAAAATAGCAATGCTGAAATACTCTCTTTTTCTTGGTAATTGATATAAAAAAATCTCCAAGTTACTTCATTCAATTCACAATTTAATTCCTTTGATAACCTTTTTTTGTTGTTAACCAATAAGAATATTCCACACTACTTTTTTTTTGCATAACCAATCTATGTTAATACTTTGTCAGAAATATTCAGAAGCACAATCCAATGAGCCAATAAGACATCTCCACGTTCTTTTGCATGTTGTTTTCCTTTGTAAGAACCATGTCATAGTGCAAAAGGTGAGACAGTAAGAAGGCTCCATGTATGTATGGTTTTAACAAACCATTTTCTATTAAATGATCTTTCTGTCATGTATGTTTCACTATGAAGTGTGAACCAATAACAAAACACCATGTACATACAGATTTCACAGTGTTAAACTCTACATATCTTCTATTAGTCACCCTGAAGTGCAAACCAATAAGAAATATCCATGCTTATAATGCATTGTTTTTACTTCAGTAAGTGTTTTGAATATGTAATAGCACATGAATGAATAGTTTCCGCATGTAGTGTCCTTTCTTTAGAGAAGTCAAGGTTTGTAAGATTCACAAAGTACTTATCCTATCAATTTGTGAATAGAGAATGAATCAACAAGCTCCACATAGTTTCATAACTAAATAAACATTGACGGGTTAGCTAACATTGTGATGACATTCTGTAAACTGTCATAGACCAAAAATTATTGTTTCCTTTGCAAACAAATATTAACTTCTGATCAATTACCTTCCAAATTAACCATTCATAATTAGAATTATGTGTTCAAACTTGTAACATTTGATAAACATGAAGTAATTTATTGAAAATACACAAGAGCGGAGAGAAACATAACTATAGAGGAAAGAGAAGGAATGATCCAAATGTGCAACATAGATAAACATGTAGATCAAAGACTACAAATTATTTGGTACCACTACCAATCTTGGAACTGCTAAGGGACAAGACTATATAAGTTATAACTACTATATGGTCATGAACTAATTTCTACAGTCTTGACTTCAATCCTTCAAACCTTAACCTTTGACAATATGGATCTGAAACTTCTTGTGTGACTATGCTTCACTTGTTATAAAGTGATATTGACTCTCTTATATAGCCTTCTATAGGTTATTAGGTAAAATATTTTGATAAGGCATACCATAGGAAGATAAAATGAAAAGACAAATGCAAAAAATGAAATTAAAGTAGATCAAAACATAGTTATTCTCAATGGAATGCTTGGGATATTTTTGAATATGTTTCAAATGATTTTTTGACATGGTGTAGATAATATTGCATCACTAAGTCTTAACAATGTCTTATAGTGCTAAGTATATTTTTTGGTCATTATAGTGCTAAGTATTCAAGTTTGTTCACATTATAACCTTGATAGTGTCAGTAGGTCTCTATAAGTAGTAAAACAGTAAACTAATCAAATTTATGACCATGCAAATAGCTTCTACATATCTACAAATTTCATGACAAAGAAAATTATACAATGATTAATCAATCAAAACAGATCTAAGAAACTTTGCAACACAATTGAGAAGGCAATACATAGAAATTGAAAAACACTCACTGAACAATCCTTGGACTATCAAGCTGACAAGCTCTTTCTTTATAAACAATCTTCCTCCTTAGAGGGTAAACCACTGGTATAGTTACACTATTACACAAAATTACCACCACCATGGGGCTTAAAAATAGGCTATAGCTAGTTAAAAATAGCTCAAATAATCAAAATGTTTGTGAGTGGCTAATTAAAGGATAAAAACTATAGCTTCCATGCAAGAAAGTTGATACTTCCTATTTTTAAGATTACAAATGTAACAATATTAAATCCTAATAATAGGAAAGCTACTTATTTGTTCCTTGTTCAAGCTCTACTTAGGTTCCACTTGGACCACTAGAAGTTACCTGTGTAGACTGCATTTGACTACATTGAAGTTTAGTCACACATGCTTTGAACTCATTCTCAATATAACCCAAGTCCAGAATAGGCAGCCTCATCAGATTAGGCACTTCTTGTATGAGTATTGGAACTCTGTTATAGATAGGTTTAGCATTTTCACTCAGAAGTGAAGCTTTCTCCACTTTTCCATTTGTAGAAGTCACCAATGCCATAATATCTTATGTCTTCCCAGCCATATCTACCTGGGAAAAGCTAGCACTTAGAGTAGCAATGAATGCTTGCAATTTTTTCTCAAAGATGGACTTGTGAATTAACCTGCCTTGTGGCTGATGCATAGAGGTAATCTAAGCTTTAACTAATAATTCAAATATCTTATCTACCATACCCCATAGCTGTTTTAAGAATCCTTCCACTATGGTCATCCAATCACCCAATTCTTTCAAAATGTTAGCCATGCAGATCTTTATTGTATTCAAGTCCTGGATTTTGATTCGTAATACATTGAGACAAAGACCCTTGTTTATGACAGCTAGTAGCTTTTCCATCATGGAATTTATCTTGGTCATATGTTTGTGTTGGCCTTGTACCTACTGTAACCCTTTCTCTGCTACATCTTGATGAATTCGTACAAAAACTAATAGCTCATACAAAGTTCTCAAGGACATTTACACATTGGGAAAAGTGTTATTTGGCACAATGAATTTATTCTGAGCATGCAGAACATCAAGCCAAGCCTGCATTCTCTTAACCAAATCAACTATCATCTACTGAGTGGCATCAATAACTGACTGGGGGTCTGCATCCATGACTTCTTCCCCCGTGTGTGCTTTCTTGGAAATCCTCAAAATTTCCTCCTCTGTTTCCATGTAGATAGGAGTAGCTCCTTGGGAAAACTTCTCTTTGTGACCCTCTTGAGGGTTCCTGTGGGAGTATCATACTTGAGTTTCACCTTTAGGTCTTCAAGTTGTGTCATTGTAGAAGCCATTGATTTTTTCCCAACAAGAGGAGTCCACGTTCCTTCTGAAGTAGTAGATGCAATTGTTGTTATGGAAGGAAAGGTAGAAGAAGGCCTTACCACTTGTGGTAAGGTGTGTGGTGTCCAAGGAAAAGTTGGTTTAGCTTGAATAGGTCCCAAAGGGGCCAAGAGATGGCTCATGAAACTCTGAGTGACCATAGGAGCCTAGAAAGAAGAAATGGGAATGAAAGAGGGAATTGGAAGGAGTGGCACATGCATGCCTGATAAGAAAGTTTGGGAAACATATGGTGTGATAGCAGGAAGAAAAGGTGGATGAAGAGACCAACTAGATTGGGGATAAATTGAAGGAAGGTCAAGGAAAGAAGGAGAAGGTTGCATTGGTGCCTTCAACTTAGCCTTAGAAGGTCTTCTGACAAGACTGTCAGATGATGTTGGAGCTGAAGAAGATACAACAGTAAGAGGAGTGGAAGAAGAAATTAAATAAGTAGAACTAGAAGAAATGGTTGTAGGAGATACACTCATTGATTCTGATATTTTTGTAGTAACTACAACAGGCTGGGAAGAAGTAAATGCAACAACTTGGGAGAAAACGATACATTCGTTGGTGATGAAAAAGAAGGATAAGAAACAACTAAAGAAATGGGTGAAGAAGAAGAAGGCATTGGAATAGAAACCTGTGCCAAAATAGAAGCAAGGAGAGAAGGAAAAACAATAGAAGTAGTAGAAATAGGGGAAGAGAAAGGAGGATTTGATAACTAGTAGGATCCAATATCCCATGATCTCCTCTTGCTTCATCTTTAGAAGAAGAACTAGTAGAAATGAGAATACTACTAGTGAAAGGTCCTAGGGAAGATGGAATTGGAATAGAAGAAGAAGAAACCATCCCTATAGAAGTAGGAACTGAATAAGTAGAAAGAAAAGGAATAGACATAGGAGGTATAATTGTAACAATACTAACCACTAAAGGATTGTTTTCTTGTGGACTGTGTGGACTTGTGGTTGTCCCAATAGACCTTGCAGGGATTGTCATTTGTATGCTTGGAGAAGGAGCATAATGAGAAGGACCAAATTTTCCTTTTGATGGAGGAGGCACACAAACAAGAAGCTTATGAAGTTGTCTTGAATCAGTACCTTCATCATCTGAATCTTCTTCCTCATCTTCCCTTTGTACTTCTACTTCTCTTGGCCTAACTTCCAATCCACCAACTCTGGCCTGCTGCCTAATAGGTGCATAAGTAACTTGGAACTTTCTCATATTTATGGCCACCACTTGATCGTTGACCTCATCCTTATAAACCAGGTCATCCTTGTGGGGATGATGTTTGTAGTTGTAAGTGGCCATGCCAGGAGTGTGCTTGCAGAATTGTCCCACTCTTCCTGTTGGGTCAAAAGTCCTTAGAGTATGATAGTCTAAGTGGAATGATGTCCTGTGGGCTGTTATTCTCTTGGCCTTTTTCCAATCAGTCAAGACCGTTGAACCTACTAAGAAAGGCATAGGAGGATAAGTAGATTTTTTCTTATTTTGTTCCTTTTCCACATGACTGATGCCATGGACAAAGTGATATACAATCTCCTTCTCAGCTAGCTTGTATGAAACATATTTGGGTAGTCTAAAAGGGATAGTGAGAATCCCCTATACTCTTATCACTGTACAGTTGGGTAACACCAAAAATCTCCCCATTCTCTCAATGAATTGATGATTCTTTGACTTACCCTAGGCATAAGGGTGTCATATATGGCATTGTAGATCACAAGGTAGTAGTTATTACAAATCACCTCCATGTTCTTCCTATAGTTATGCATGTGCATATTGCTAAAGACCCTAGGGACTATATGACTGTCTTGTGGTGACCAACTAGGGACTCCCTGAAATTGTTGGACTGCACACATGACATCAAGAAAGTAAGACATCATATAGAAATTGTCCCACTTCTCTGGCTTCCTGGCACTCACAAGATTGTTGAAGAGGTTAAAAGCTAGAAATCCAACCATATCAGGTATCTTTTCATCATCGATGATCATGGCTAGTAGGGGTACCCATGTCTGATTGACATGCACAATATCTGGTGCTCCAAATAGTCTATTCATTAGGGCCATTCCCACTCTCACTCCACATTTGAAAGATATTATTTTCATCTTGTCTATTGAGACTTTGGACTTGAAACTAGTCAGGTCCTCTGCCCAATATTTAAGCACAATCTTAAGGTTATTTCTCTTTCCCCATTGTTCCATTATTTCTTGATTGAACTAAATATTAGATCTAGGGAGATGGTAGTAAGCAACAATAACCTTTTCAGTTATATTAGAAATTAAATTTCCTCCTTTGGATTTTATAATTCCTTCAACACAACTTACATCATCAGCAAAAATACCCCAAAGCAAGTCGATACAATGCATTACCTCTAGTTTTCTAGCTAAAATATGCATCCCACTCTATCTAATGGCCACTAGATCAGCCATGAATTGTGCTTCATCCTGGTCTGCATCATCATCATCATCTATCAAACTAGCTCCTTCTACCTTCATTTTCAAGGTTGTATAATGCTCGAAGCCATGACTTGTTTGTCAAAAATGGTGTCTCCAAAGAGCTGGTCTGAGTAGAAAGTGTGTAGGTAAGCCTCCATTGACAATAAAATTTAAAATACTTGAGAAACTATAGGCATGCAAATCTCTCAATCTCATAAAACACTAATACTTTGTTTTGCCTTGTGATCACTTGAATTTAGACTTTGAAAGCTCAGTTATAGGCTATAGCTCAAATACCAGGTGCTTGAGCATGAATTCCTTTCAAGAGTCATGTAAATATTTCTAATTCATGCTAAAATGGAGGTATACATTTACAACATTGAAGTCTAGTCCACCATTTAATAATTTATACGTTTTGCATTGATTAAAGATTTCCATCAATTTTTTTCTATCTTTTCACCTCTTAGTCTGGTTAATTCCACGTGGCGAGATTTGATAGCTTCACATGTTGTTTTTCTTTGTAAGAACCATGTCAGAGTGTGAAAGGTGAGCCAGTAAGAAGGCTCCACATATGTACGGTTTTAACAGACCATTTTCTATTAAATGATCTTTTTGTCATGTATGCTTCACTGTGAAGTGCAAACCAATAAAAAACACCACGTACGTATGGATTTTACAATGAGACAAAGTGTCAGACTCTACATATCCTTTGTTAGTCACCCTGAAGCACAAGCTAATAATAAATATCCATGCTTATACCATTTTCCCAATGTCAATTTTTTGTGGGTCATGTCAGCTATTGTAAAGTGCGAACCAATAAGAAAGCTCCAAGTCCAACTTCCATTGCAAGGAAAATTTGACAAAGGGTTCAACTTTGGAATTATCCACAGAATCACAATTAATCATTGTTGTTCTACTTTCTATTAGAAAATAACAGAGATAGCTAGTGAATGAATTATACTTGTGCTTAGAATCAACAATTTGCAGAAAGGGAAAGAATATAGACTCATACACCAACAATTTTATACTGGAAAACCTCCAGAGGAGGAAAAACCAGTCGGAAGGGAAATTGCTCTTTCTTCCCACTTTTATTGGCCAATTCAATAATAAGTACAGAAATTACAATAAGTATGAAAGAGAAGTAGATAATATCTCACACTTCCTCCCAGTTACTTGCTTGCTTTGTCTCAATTACTCCTTGCTTCTACAAATCACAATTCCAACACTAAGAGCTTCTTACTCACTTGCTTCATGCTTCGATGCCTTTGTTCTCTTCCATAACATGCATTTATAGCCTTTCTCATGTTCTCCCATGCACTGGAGAATGGGAAAGGTCATGCAGAAGAAGAGACATGGACACCCTTTGGAATTCTGGGATTGTTCGCATCATATTTTATTTTCTGTCCGCAAGAGCCAGGACCACCCAATGCAGACCGGCGGTCCCAGGACCTCCACCCTAGTGGGGCGGTTTCTGTAACCACCACCCTGCACAGGGCAGGCAGGTCTTGTCACTAAACAGATAGAACCTCCATGTATCATTTTTTTCTTCTTTGTGTTGGCTGATTTGATAAAGTAGAGTCATTTTGGATCCCTATGGATCACACCTCCCTTGCTTAGGAGGATTTTGGTCCCACAAAAGCTTAGTGGGGGAGTAGATGAGGAAATAATTCCCTCACTTGCTCCTTTGGGTACCACCGGGCCTGCCTTGGTGTCTTTCCTTTCAGTCCAATCTGCCAAGACTCCTACGGACCTCTCCTAGTCTCTCTGACCTTCTACTGTAGTACTACATCCTCCTCCAATTCACCTTGTGAGTCCAAGACACAATCCTCAATGGAAGGTAGCAACTGTAGTTCTTCATCTTCATCTAGCATGGATGGCTCATATAGGTGCAAGTTCTCACAGTTTACTACAGAGTACATCCTCATGAATGATGGAAAATCAAGTCGAAAGGCATTTTCTCCAACCTGCTCCAATATGGTGAAGGGTCCATATCGTAGTGGCTTGAGCTTCCGTGCTTGACCTTGTAGTCTCTCCTTGCTCAAGTAAATCCAAACTCTATCTCCAACATGAAGCTTATGTTCCCTTCTATGCTGATCGTGCCTAGCTTTGTACTTGGCCTGAGATTTCTCTAGTTGTTCCTTGACTTTGAGATGGATTTGTTGGATCCTCTCAATGAATTTTTTTTCTCTAGTCACCTCTGTGTCTCATGTATCCTTCTCATCCTACTGTCCAACTACTATGTCCAGCGGATTTGTAGGTAGATATCCCAGGCATACTTCAAACGGTGACTTCATAGTGGATGTGTGTACTACCCGGTTATAGGAATGCTGAATGTAGGCTAAGGACTCATCCCAAGTCCTTGGGTATTTGTTGTTATACCCTCTGATCAACTGTACCAAAGTCCTGTTTACCACCTCTGTTTGTCCATCTGTCTGTGGATGGAAAGTTGTGCTCCTCTATAACCTGGTATCCATCTTGTCCCACAAAGTAGTCCAAAACTTCCCCAAGAACCTGGAATCCCTGTCAGAAACAATAGACTTTGGCAAACCAAAATGCACCCATACATTAGCAAAGAAAATATCTATCCACCTCATGTGCTTTTACTGTCTTTTTACATGCCATAAGAATACACATCTTACTAAATCTATCAACAACAACATAGAGATAGTCATGGCCATGTTTAGACATAGGTAATCCTCCTACAAAATCCATAGAAATGTCCTCCCACATACGAGTAGGTACTGGAAAAGGCATATACAAACCTTCCTTCCTAGTCTTAGGCTTGCTAGTACAACAAAGTTTACATCCCCATATAAATTTTGATACTTCTTCTTGCATATTGGGCCAATACACGTACCTTTGCAAGTGGGCTAGGGTCTTACCAACACTGAAATGTCCCACTACTTTCGAGGTATGTGCTTCCCTCATCAATAGAATTCACTCTTCTTTTGGCACGCAAAGCTTCCCCCATCGGTAGAGCAGCCCATCTTTGAGATAACAATCTTCAATCCCTGTCCTTTCAGCCCCTTGGGACTGCAACTGCTGAAATGTCACCCCAAAGTCTTTGTCCTGGGCATATGCCTCTCTGTAAGCTTCCTTCATGAAGGGCTCGATCTGAGAGATAGTGGCCAAACAGGAAAACTTCTCCTATGTGGGTGGCCTAGACAACATGTCTGCCACCAAGTTTGTACTACCCTTCTTGTATTTAATCACCAGATGGAACTGCTGAAGGAACCCCATCCATTTGTAGTGCCTTTCCTGCTGTAATTTAGACTGTGCTTACAAATACTGGAGAGGTTTGTGGTCAGTGTGCACAATAGTTTCTTTACCCAACAAATAATGCTTCCATTTTTTAATTTCCTGAACTAGTGCATACATTTCCTTATCATATACTGAATATCCTTTAACTGCTGAAGTGAAAGTTTCATAATGATAACATACGGGTTTACCTCCTTGAAGCAACACTGTGCCCATGGTGTAATCACTGGCATCTGTCTCTACTTCAAAAGGCTGCTGCAAATTAGGAAGAGCAAGTACTAGAGCATGACTAATCTTGTATTTCAATAACTCAAAGGATTTGTCTTGTTCCTTACCCCAGTCAAAACTCTTACTCTTTGCGTCCAGTGTGTAGAGGTGTTACAATCGTGAAGAAGCCCAAAATGAACTTCCGCATGTACTGTACTGCTCCCACAAAACTCCTAGTTTCTATGGCTCCTGTTGGTGTTGGCCAATTAGTGATGGCTTCCACCTTCTTTGGATCCACTCGTAGCTCTCCTCCTCCAACCATGTGCCCAAGATAGACAAGTGACTGTTTGGAAAATTCACATTTCTTCATATTACAAAGTAGTTGTTTCTCCCTGAGAACTTGCAAGACTTGTTGCAAATGAGTTAGATGTTCTTCCCATGTGGCACTAAAAATCAAGATATCATCTAGATATACAATGACACATGAATCTATGAAATCCCGCAATACATCATTCATCAATCTCATAAATGTAGCGGGTGCATTGCATAACCCAAAAGGAAGTACTAACCATTCATAGAAACCCTGTTTTGTCTTGAAGGCAGTCTTCCATATATCCTCCTCCTTCATTCTGACTTGGTGATAACCTGACTTGAGATCCAACTTCGTGAAAAATTTGGCATGCTGAAGCTGGTCCAAGAGATCATCTATGTGGGGAAGTGGATATTTGTTCTTTATGGTGATCTTGTTCAAAGCACGGTAGTCGATGCACATTCTCCAAGAACCATCCTTCTTTGGCACCATCATGATAGGTGAACCACATGGTGAGGTGCTCAAACGTATCACCCCTTGGTCTATTAGTTCTTGAAGTTGTTTCTTTACTTCAGTACTCTCAAGCAAGGATTGCCTATACAACCCGATGTTCGGTAGAGGGGATTCTGGCAATAGCTAAATCTCATGCTCTACTTCCCGTTTTGGTGGTAACCCACTAGGAGCCTGAAATACTTCCTGAAAATACTGAATAATACTATCCAAATCATGCTTTCCCTGGTTATAAATCTCTACAACTTCTACCCCATCTTGTTTATCCTTTAATAAAAGTAAACAAAACTGATTATGATTTTCCTGAATAAGTCATTTTGCTTGGTTAGCACTTACCATAGTAACCTGTGTCTTACGCTGGTGTGCCCGGATGTTGTAGCTGATCCCATCCTTGACCCATCTGTACCGGTTTTCCCTCCTCATAAATATAGCATCCCTAACATACAAGTAAGGACTCCCGAATACAACATCAAAAGCATCAAGTGGAATAACGTCAGCTTCAAAAACATCAATATATTGGGAATTTATCCCAAACTTGACCTTACATCTTCTTGTTACCTGAATTTCAACACCCTTCTTCACCCAACCCAAAGGATAAGGGTGTGGATGCTCATAAGTCTCAAGACCAAGCTTCTTTACAACTGCTTCAGAAATCAAGTTAGACTGAGAACTGGTATCAACCAAAGCATTTACCTTAGTTCTCTTGATCTGGATTTTGATCTAGAATAGTCTACTCATCTCCTCTTCCTGGCTGTCCATGTTGGTGGCCGTGCATCCAAGCCTCTCATCTACATCAGAGTCATCTTCGATTTCCACCTCCCCTTCTATTTTCACAGTTGTCATGGACTTCTTTGAGTCCTTGGTTTGGTTCTTCAGATGTAACTCCGGATGCAACTTCCAACATGTAGTGTCAGTATGACCATTGATATCACAGTTCTTGCAAAAATTCTTGGGATCTTTACAAGTATTCAAAGTAGTGGCAGCTTGTTTACCTTTCCCTTTCCACTTACCCTTGTTACTTGTTTGCCCAAACTCTTTCTTCTGCTGATTTGTTGACTACTTTACCCTTGGCTCTGCTTCTCCTTGCTTCTTTTCATCATCTATGTAGTACGCTTGTACGCATGCTTCGTTGAGATCTTTGGGCTTTGTGGAGATGAATTTTCTTTGAAGGTGAGTGTGAAGTCCTCCCAAGTACTTGGTCAGAATATCCTCATCCTCCAAGTCCATGTTAAGCAACATGGCTTGCCTCCAAAACTCCGTAGTATAGTCCTACACACTTTGACCACTGCCTTGTCTAAAATACTACCATTTAATCATTTGGTCAGTCTTATGGCCAATAGGATAGAAGTTAGCTCTAAGTAATTCTTTAAATTCTTGCCAAGATTTCACAATAGGATGCTTCTTCTTTTCACAAGTGGCTAGATGGGTTTCCCACCAAACCAGAGCATGTCCCTCCATCTTGAGACATGCAAAGGTGATCCTCTGTGCCTCAGTGACATTATGGATGCTAAAGTAGACTTCTAACTATTTTAACCATTTATCAAGCAACTCTGCATCTACTTGTCCTTCAAAGATTTTAATCTCAACTTTCGTTTCAACTTTAAAAGGAGTATGATCAGATTTTACCTTTTCTCTTGTGTTAGAAGTCTCTTCTTCATGCTCTTCCCCATAACTTTCCTCATGGTGGCTCCTTCCTATGCCAAAATTTTTAGCTAAGCCCCGAACCACTGAGTCCATGGAGTCTTGTTTGACAGAAGTTGTCTTCTATAAATCAGCAAGCTCTTCTTGCCTTCTAAACATCCTATCCATCATGGTCTCCAGCATCTCGATTCTACGGACCAAGTTCTCTTCCTCCATTTGTCCCCAAATTCTCTGTTTCCACTTTTTTGTAGAAATTTCTGGATCGCAAGGTAAAGCCTCTTCACCTTTAGATCTCGTCACTATCATACAAATCCAAGAATGAATACCACAGTCCTGGATAATTGTTAGCTCTGATACCAAAATGATCTGTAAACTCTTCAACTTTGGAATTATCCACAGAATCACAATTAATCGTTGTTGTTCTACTTTCTATTAGAAAATAACAGAGATAGCTAGTGAATGAATTATACTTGTGCTTAGAATCAACAATTTGTAGAAAGGGAAAGAATATAGACTCATACACCAACAATTTTATCCTGGAAAACCTCCAGAGGAGGAAAAACCAGTCGGGAAGGGCAATTTCTCTTTCTTCCCACTTTTATTGGCCAATTCAATAATAAGTACAGAAATTACAATAAGTATGAAAAAGAAGTAGATAATATCTCACACTTCCTCCCAGTTACTTGCTTGCTCTGTCTCAATTACTCCTTGCTTCTACAAATCACAATTCCAACACTAAGAGCTTCTTACTCACTTGCTTCATGCTTTGATGCCTTTGTTCTCTTCCATAACATGCATTTATAGCCTTTCTCATGTTCTCCCATGCACTGGAGAATGGGAAAGGTCATGCAGAAGAAGAGACATGGACACCCTTTGGAATTCTGGGATTGTTCACATCATATTTTATTTTCTGTCCGTAAAGAGCTAGGACCACCGCCCAATGCAGACCGGCGGTCCCAGGACCACTGCCCTGGTGGGGTGGCGGTTCTGTAACCGCCACCCTGCACAGGGTAGCGGTCCTGTCACTAAATAGACAAAACCTCAGTGTATCAGTTTTTCTTCTTCGTGTTGGCTGATTTGATAAAGTAGAGTCATTTTGGATCCTACAATGCATCACAAGTGGACTCTGCAAAAAGATGACAAAGGTTAGGAAGATAGCTGTCCCAATAAGGGGGCTCAAAAACTAGAAGAGCGATGTCAGACAGGTATAAGTCATCCAGTGAAGGTGGAGGAGTGGAAAGGGCCTCACACACTAGAAGTGGAAAGGAGACTAGTGTAATGATTGTTTGAGGTTGAGTAGGAGACTGCTTGATATCTGATGAGATGTGGGAAGTGTCAACACTCTCTGGAATAGTGAGAGAAGGAGGAGAGAAGTCCTTTGTAGTACTCTCTGCATCAGAACTGGGTGCACAATCCTCATCATCAGAAGAAGAACCAAGCGAGTCTATGTCAATGTAACTTCCATCACACGAAGAATAAGAGGAGATAACTGGATCAGCAGTAACAACGATGAAAGTATGTGAAGGGTCTCCATAGAGGGATTAAAAGATGCTCCAGATGCGGTGGGGAGGATCTGAGTTTTTCACGTGAAAGCGGAGAGGTATGGAGACATATATCATCAAGTGACCAAAAACATGGTCACAAGTGTCGAGAAAGTCCTCAAGACAACGATGATCAGTGGGTGCAGGAACTAGCCCAAGCAAAAATTGTGAAAGATCTTCTTGGGTGAAGTAGCATTCCATGGAAACACACCAAGCTGAATAATTCTCTCTCCCAATAAGAACTAGCAGAGGTTGTAACATGATCCTGGGATGCTCAAGTCTAGAAAGAGTATCCTCCATGATATAGAAGTAAGAAGTGCAAGGTGCACGAAGAAGGAGGGTGCAAGAATGCAAGATGTCAGACTCAGTTGATAATATGTCTACAAGAAATCCAACACCCAAGAAGAGTAGTGGTAACCCCCCCTATCTGTAGCATTGGATAGTGTGTGACTAGAATAAGGTGTGCTCATGCGACATCAGAAAATTGACCACTTACCTCGTAGTAGGCAACAAGTCATGTGAGATTGGAGGCCACATTGGATTCCTAGGTCAGAAGCAGAGAGACACACGCAATCAAGCGCAAAGCACATAAGTGATAAGGTACAACACTACACAACATGAGAAAAAAGTAATCTCACAACACAAAGAGAAGGCTCTCTTTCTGGAAGGTTATGGAGGATGTGTCCATTAGTCGCAAGCAAAGGAGCATTATAATGTAACGAGCCAGAAAAAAATGGCCTAGAAATCCCAATAACCCTATACAATTAGCCCGAAAAAAAAATTCCCCTTCCTGGAAATGAATTTTATTTTTGTTTTTACAATATTCCCTTTATAATTTTTGCAAAATGTCAAAAAAGGGAAGAAACAACAAAAACAATGTGGGGTGTGAAGAGGAGCACAAAGGGTGGAAAATGGGCTGGGCAATGCAAAGGGCCCAACCTAACGAGTTGTTCACTAAGTTAGAGACCTCAATCGCCATTTGACCATTAGAGAGTGGAGAGCAATGTTGGGTCTGCTGCGTGGAGTGGAGAAATGTGTCGAAAGACCGTGGAGCATCAAGTCAACCATTGAACGCTGACAAAACTCACCGAAGGGACTAGCGAGATTCGCGTTGAGTTGGAAGAGTGGGAGAGGCAGCGGTCAAGGTGTCGAGTCAAGTGTTAAACACAGGTTGGTGACACACACAGAGTGTGCAAGGAGCGTTGAGCTGGGTTGTTAGAGACTGCGTCGAGGTCGGTGGGAAGATGGGTCGAGACCATTAAACAAACAATGATAGCATAGAAATAATCATTGAAGACTCGAGGGAGCGTCTGAGGTAAAACATGAACAGAAAATGTAGGGCACCAACAAAGCAAGAGCCCACCAAGCACAAACCAAATGGAGCAAGGACCAGTGCACACAGTGATTCAAATCAATAGAGAAGGCCGAACGGGTGAACGAGTTGGAGATAGGGTGCAGGGTTCGAAACGTGCCAAGGAAACCAAAACATGAGCTTCAACACCAATGCAAAGCAGATTGGATGGATTCCAAAAAATGAGCTTGAAGGAAAGAAGAGGCAAGGACAGAACTAGTCGTAATAAAAGGCCGAAAGCTTAGGCAAAGGAGTAACACGAGTGGCCAAGACATGTTTGAAAACACCCATCAAGTAGACTGAGGCAAGTTATAGGAAGAATGAGTGATCAAAGTCATCAAAAAAGAAATTTGATGCAAAACACCAAACGAGGGCGAGCTAGTGTAGTGACCAAGGTGGCGAATTGGAAGGAAGGAGTGATGAGCTAGGGAGACTAGCTCAGTTCCCAGCTCGATGAGATGGGGCCGAGTTGGGTCTTTAGGAAATTTCTCCAAACTTCAAAAACTACACAAAGTCAATGTAAAACACCAGATCTAAACTAATGAAACTACAACTTGAACTGCAAAAACACCTCTAAAACATGCATGTAACCCTGGATAACCTTAAAACTCAAAAATTGAAACTATGAACATGGATAAAATCCTGAACAAGAGGTATGAAGCCCAAATCAATGCAAGTAGAGCACGTGCAGAATATCCATTATGACACACACAACGACATTTTCATATCACACCGAAAGGCTGGAAGATGTAGGAGCAACGTTAAAGAGTGCATGGATCCACAATATCTACTCTGATACCATGAAAGAGGGTTTGAAACCCAAAACGTGAGGATCACAAGGGGCGACGTGCACATCATCAGACATGCGAACGGAAACGTGAAGAAATCTCGGGAGGAGAGAGCATCAACTGAATGTGCATGTAAGGATTCGAAACATGATCAGAACTTCGTTACAATCCACAAAAATCTCTCTATCTCATAGATCCAAATGGGGGTGTACATATAGGAGGTGTTGAGTAAGCCCCTGGTACTACAAACATCACAACTCGGAGTGGAGAGGGGGAGTTACATTCCCATAATAGAAGTGTAACTGCCGACTCGACACATATGATGCACTGACGCACTGATGTGTAAGAGAATATCATAATGACCCCTAAATGACATGTGGACATACAATCTCACCTAAGTGAGATGACTTACCTGATGATATGGAAAATAACTCACACCAACAGTATTCACCAAACTAGTTTTAGGATATTCTCCATTCAATTTGTAAATATTTTTTTATATTTTTACCATATTCACTGAAACTACGAAATTGGTTATAGGGACATTTTCCAAAACTATGAAACTGATTATAGGGATAGTTTCCATGATTTATATAAGTTTTTTCAAGTGGGCTCACTAAAATTGTCCTTTTTGTAATGGGATGAATGCAACACATAGCAACAAGGTATGAAAAAAGCACATTCATAGCAGGGTCCCCAAGAGCAATATAAATAAATTCTCTATGTACAGTGCTGAAAAAGTCCAAGAATTTGTAGTCTAATATCTCAACCTCTCCTTAATGAAGCTAAAATAGCCAAGGAAAAGTATCACTTGTCCCATCTATATGGTTTTTCAGTGAGTCTCACATTTCAAAATTACACTATCTCAAGTAATCCAAAATATGAAAGAGTGAATAATATCAAACTTAACCCTGAAGTATGAAATGAATAAGATATATTTTACAATGGTGAAAACATCATCCTAGGATGCAAGAAGAAACAAAAATCACTATCAAATCTACTAACTATAATGCATATCACAGAAGAAAATATACCAAGAATAACCGAGTACCATAAAAGTCTCTCAACAATAGAGGACTGAGTGTCACATGTCTCTCCACCATAAGAGAAATAAATATCATAAGTTTCACTCCACCATAGGAGGACTGAGTACCAAGTATCCAAGTGAGGTCGGGACACTCCAAGGTCCTAAACGCATTGAGCCCCATCACCTCAAAACCAAAGACATGTTTCTATAATTCCATGGATACATACATGACACATTGTGAGTACCCCTATATGACATGCATACACAATACAAAAAATATAGAACTAACTCTTCAAACAAGCAAGAAAATCCACACTACAATCTAGATGAAATTTAGCCAAGTGACTTCAAAACCAGAAGCTTCAAGTTCTAAAAGTAGATAAAACCAAGAAATCTCAAAAACCAAATAAAAATGGCCAAGTAGCCGCATTCTAACTTCAAAACAAAACTTTCAAGAAAGAAAAAATGAACAAGAGCCTTGAAGCTTCTCAATAGATCAATTAAATATAATATTGGCTCTAATAAAATTCCAAATTACAAATAAAATACACATAGAATCATTAAAACACATTCAGTGTGTAGCCTTTAATGGCCATCAGTAGGGGTAGCAAAACATCAAGTGCACATCATAGCATATAATCATGATAGTGAACAGATAATGCAACTGTCATAATCTATGGTTCAGTCAAATCTCACACAAGATATCGGCATAGCTCAAATACATACATTTATATCCACTAATAACAATATACCCAAATAATCTCGCCTTGACCAGAAACAAAAGGTTTTCTTCTAAAAGGTTATCACTTAGAAAGTCATGTTATTAGTAATGCCAAATAGTCTAGTAGTGTTTGTTCCAGTTTTTAAAGGGTTAGAGTTTAGAATATCTGAGAGGAAAATAGAATTGGTGAATGCATTGATGCAAGATTGGATAGCATAGAAATTTAATGATTTAAAAGATAATTCATATCATTGTAACTATTTGATCATCAATGTCTAGAGAGAAGACAGGGTTATCTAGAAAAATTAGTATGTTCAATTGTTAAGTTCATAAAAATAGGGATAAGATATCTTAGCATATGAACAATTATTTTACCATGACGAGTCAACTTAATATCCATAACATGGCATGTAAATATGTGGAAAGGGTCAAAATCTAGGTAAAGCGTTCTAAGAAGGAAACCAAATCTCTCAAGTGTCCAGTAACGCCACGTATCAAACAAGCTAACTGTCAAATGTCTGATACAACCATCATAACCACTAAAGGATAGAACTCACAAAGGAAACAACCAACTCCTGATATCTTTCATATTGATCCCCCAAGTTTCATCCATAGTGTAACACTCTAAAATAACTATACTAAGCAATCAATATAACATAATATGAAGATATTTATAGTTTTTGTCACAATTCGCATTGATCCTGTTACTCTAAATGGTACTCTTTCTTCCTTTGCCAGAGTTTGCATTTATGTTAATCCCACTCTTAAACCAAAGGAAGTTATTCTTATCAATTCCCCCTCGGGTATTTGGAAACAGAAGGTTGCTTATGAAGGTCTTTCTGATCTCTGTTTCAAATGCTTGAAGCCCGGTCATTCCCGCAAGTTCTGTAAAAATTCCCCCTCAGGCGTCACGCAATGGCAAAAAGTTTCCCACACCTCCCCTGCTCCCTCCCCCCCTTCTTCCCCCTATGTTCCTCCCTCGTCTCCTTTGCCCCTAGTCCCCCACGTCCCCCCTCCCCTTCTTGAACCTCTTGCTCTAGCTCCTGATACTCTCTCCCTCGTTAAAGAAACGGTAGTTGTTGTTAAGGACTCTTCTCGGATCCTATCTCTGTTCCACGAGGGTATCTCCATTGGTATGGGAGGTAACTCAACCTCCCTTGAGAAATGGATCATGGATAAAGAGGATTTGCTTCTGATAAATGATGTTGACCCCCTGTTGAACCCGATGCTTCTGTCGAGTTTCATTCCCCTCCCACGCAGTCGTTGGGACCGCTTCTTCCCACTCCACCTCTTCTCAGTGTGGATTTCGGTCCAAAAAGCATTCTTGGCCGCCCTAACAAATGTAAGCTTTCTCTCAACGAAGTTGCCCACGGGAAGCAACTTTAGCTTCGTTCTTTCTTCCCGTCTTCCAGTAGGAGAGGCGAGTCCTCTCTGAAGCAATCATGATCCTTTTCTCCTGGAATGTTAGGGGTCTAAACGCCCCTAACAAACAGCGTCTGTTAAGACGTTACGCCTTGGATGAGGGTGTGGATATTTGTTTGATTCAGGAAACTAAAATGTCGGCAGAAGGTTGTAATTGCAGTTGGTTCAGAAAATGGAAAGGTTGGGAAGGCTGCTTCTCGAACTCCGTTGGGGCCTCGGGCGGTCTGGGCATTCTATGGAAAAATAGCAGTTGCATGATCGAACCCCTTGTTATTGACCTTAATTTCATTTGGTGTAAAGTCTCAATTAAACACTCTGAGGATTTCTTTTTCCTCTGCAATATTTATGGTCCCTCCTCTCCCATCAGTAAAAGGGCTCTCTGGAGTAGCCTCAGTTTGCTTTTGTCTTTCGTTTCTGCCACAAAAATCATCGTCGCTGGGGACTTCAATGCTACCCTTTCTGATCGTGATAAGCATGGTGGTCTGCAGTGGCTTCCTCACTCGCAGGTTGATTTCTCCTCTTTTGTTTCCTTTGCTCACTTGCTTGATTTAGAGCCTTGCAAGGGTTGGTTTACTTGGAACAACAGGAGATCCGGGTTCAGCTCCCTTGCAGTGCGTCTTGATCGTTTCCTGGTCTCTGAGCATTGGCTGCAACAAAATTTCCTTCTTAAAAGCTCGGTTCTCCCTCTTTCTAGTTCAGATCATTTTCCTATTTCCGTGGTTCTCGACTTCGACCTCCCCCCGCATCGCGCCCCCTTCAAATTCGAGAACATGTGGCTTCAGGACCCATCACTCAGGTCGCTGGTCAAGGGCTGGTGGGACTCTTTTGTTGTCAAAGGGACCAAGATGTTCCAACTCTCCAAAAAGTTAACTCTACTTAAAGCTAACTTACAATGCTGGAATCATTCGAAGTTCAAAAATATTTTTCTAGAAAAAATCGGAGTAGAGAAGGATCTTCGCTCGCTCAATGAGACCATTCTGGTGCATGGGATGTCACAGGAGGATTTCCTGAATGAAAAACACCTTCTCAAGGAATTGGGGGATCTCCTTCTAAAAGAGGAAACTTTTTGGTATCAAAAATCCAGGGAAGCCTGGTTGTTGGATGGTGATAAGAACACCAAATTTTTCTTTGCTTCAATCAGAGCCAGAAGAAACTTCAATTATATATCTTCTCTCAAACTCGAAGACTCCACCATAGCTACTTCGCAAGCTCAGATCAAATCGGAAAACGGTGGATTTATTTTGCAAGCTCCTGAATGATACGGCTTCCCCCCTTGGCGCTCAGTCTTATCTACTTTCACAGATCCCCCACTCTATTTTGGATGTTGATAATGCTCTGCTTCTCTCACCCTTCTCCATGGAGGAGGTTCGGAAAATTGTGTTCTCCATGAAACGGGATAAAGCCCCGGGCCCGGACGGCTTTCCTGCCTCTTTCTTCCAGGATTTTTGGGATATCGTTGGTCCCTCTGTTTGGCACGTGGTCGAGGAATCAAGGGTTTCGGGGAAGATTCTTGGGAACCTCAATCACACTTTCATATGCTTGTTCCCCAAAAAATCCCCTGCTGAGAAGTTGGATGACTTCAAGCCAATTTCTTTGTGTAATCCTACGTATAAAATTATCTCTAAACCAATTGCCAATAGGCTCTGCCCCTTGATGCACAAATTGGTAGCTCGGGAACATAGTGGGTTCATTCCTGGTAGGTCTATTACTGAGGGTATTATTATCTCTCATGAACTTATTCACTCTCTCCATAATTCTTCCAGAGTCGGAATGTTGTTAAAACTGGATTTCAGCAAGGCCTACGACCGCATTAACTGGAGGTTCCTCCTCAAATCTTTGCAAGCTATGGGTTTTGGCGCTCACTTCTGCAAATGGATCTTTAATTGTATTGCCTCCCCTTGCTTTTCGGTTCTTGTTAATGGTTCTGCGGAAGGCTTCTTTCAGAGTAGCAGAGGCATTCGTCAAGGTGACCCGCTTTCTTCCTTCCTCTTCACCCTTGTTGCGGAAGCTCTTAGTCGCTGCATCAAGGCCGCGATTCTTGAAGGTTCTCTGAAAGGTCTCCCCATCACCTCCAATCTCCCTCCTCTATCACATCAACAATTTGCAGACGACACCTTTCTCTTCGGTCAAGGGACTGTTCCGGAAGCCAGGTGCCTCTCTTCTATTCTGGATTCTTACTCTTTAGCTGCGGGCCAAGTCTTAAACTTCCATAAATCTGTTATTTTCTTCTTTAACATGGCCCCCAGGCTTCAGGGAAGAATCAAAGAGATTAGGCTTCTCTTTGGGAAAACTTCCTCACACTTATCTAGGTATCCCTCTTTTTCATGGAAAGGGCAAGGCTCTTCTCTGGAACGGGCTTTTAAATTCCATTTCTGCCAAACTTCTTTCCTGGAAAGGCAAATGGCTGTCCCTTTCCGGTCGTGCGCTTCTCATCAACACGGTGCTCCTTTCTATTCCTATTTACATGCTTTCCATTTTACAGATTCCTAAATCCGTACTGCTTAAAATTGAAAAAGTGGCCCGCACTTTTCTATGGCAAGGACTTAGCACTGAATGTAAATTCCATCTTGCTAATTGGGATCTGGTCAAGCTGCCTAAGAAGTTGGGAGGTCTGGGTATCTTGGATATTGCCATTCAAAATATGGCCCTCGGTGCTAAACTGGTGTGGAACTTCATCTCTGAAAACAGCATACTAGCCTTCTAGGTCCTCGCTCATAAATATATGGATGGGCACCGGCATGAGCTAATTCTTTCCAGCTCTGAGTTGCCGAGGGGCTCCCATTTATGGAATTTCCTATGTAATTCCAAAAATCTCATCGCTGAGAAGGTCTCTTGGAAGTTAAATAATGGTCGGCTAGTGTCATTTTGGGACGAAAGCTGGAATGGTTTCCCTCCCCTCAATCTGCTCCCTTCTCTTAATGGTATCATGAACTCCTCCAAACTGTTTTGGGGCTCTCTTGTTTCTAACTACGGTTACCAGCACCCCAATGGCTCGCCCTCTTGGTGTTGGAAAGATATAATGTCTATTGGCGCCTCTGCCCAAGAAGCTGTCCACCTTTCGAATTCTATAGAAGGTCGTCATGCTACGTTCCTAAACAGTGATGATTGTTTATTATGGGTTGGCGATAGATCTGGTTCTTACTCTGTTAAATCAGGATACAACATTCTCATTTCACAATCCGGCAAGGGTTCTCCGAGTTCTTTTGGTTGCTGGCATCCTCATATCACCCCGAAAGTTGCTTTCTTCAGATGGCTAGTCTCCAATAGAAA
This sequence comes from Taxus chinensis, assembly GCA_019776745.2. Lineage (NCBI taxonomy): Eukaryota > Viridiplantae > Streptophyta > Pinopsida > Cupressales > Taxaceae > Taxus > Taxus chinensis. The sequence continues at coordinate 234,182,277 of CM034157.1, read as the reverse complement.
GGTCCTCACCCAGGCTAAAAGGCGTGCGTGGGGCTTTTCTGGCCCCTCTAAATGTCTTCTTTGCGGTGCGGCAGAGGAAGACCTGGACCATCTCTTCCTCTTTTGTCCCTTCACCTCCAATTGCTGGGAATGGCTCCTCAATAAGTTTAATCTCTCCTGGGTCCCCTGTAACATAATTGATGATAATCTTTCTTCCTGGCTGTCTTTTTCCCATAATAGCTTGTTCAGCTCTATCTGGCATGTCAGTCCTTATTTCTTGCTCTGGCATATATGGTGGGAACGTAACCTTCGTCTTTTCAGAGAGCAAGCGATGGAGCTCCCTTCCTTCCTTTCCAAGCTCGAGGTGGCCATTTCAGAATGTGTAAGTGCTAAGTGTCCTTCTTTTCCCTCCTTTTCCTCCAAGGATTTCGCTATTCTTCATCAGTGGTCACTAATAAAGATTCCCAAACCTGGGTCTATTATTTGCAAAGGGCTCTCACAAATTGAAAAGATGTTACTGCGGAAGAATACTAGATGGCGTCCCCCTCCTAAGGGGCTCTGGAAATTAAACTTCGATGGAGCTTCCAGAGGCAATCCGGGTTTATCTGGGGCTGGCTGCATTCTCAGAGACGATCAAGGTCTCCTCATCCAAGCGGGCTCCTTCCCTCTAAAAGACGGCACTTGTAATATCGCTGAAGCTCAGGCTCTTCTGGAAGGGGTTAAGATGGCGGTTCTTCTTGGTTGTTCAGAATTATGTATTGAAGGGGATTCTCAAATCCTTATTTTTGTTGTTTCCAGTGGTGCCTCTCAGTCGTGGAAATTGAACCTCCTCATTCCACCTATCCTTTATTGGCTCGGTAAATTCCACTCCTGGAACATTTCTCACAATTTTCGGGAAGCAAATCGGGCTGCGGACTTCCTGGCTAACTATGCTATTGACAATCCCTCTGCTATCGTATCCTCCAGCGATGCACACGTGTGGCCAGGCCTTTCTCATTTTCTCTCCCAAGATCGGAGGAACACTCGCGGTTAACTTGTCAGCGCCTCCACTGCGCCTGGCAGTTCCCCCGTGCGTATGGTCTTCTCCCCCCTCTCTCGGCGGCGTTCTTCCCTTCCCCTGCCGCTCTCCCACTCGAAGCTCTGGCCTTTCCGTCACTTCCGCGCGCCCCTTGTCAGTTTTCCTCACGGGGCAGCTTCTTCTTCACCTACATATGTTCCTGTCCCTTTTTGCCACTCTCCAGGTCTATCTCTCTCGGCTTCTGTTCAGCTTCTTCTCGGCGCCATGTCATTCGTTGGTTTCCCATTTGTGGCCCTTCGGGGGCAGTTTCGAGAACTGGCAGATGTTTCCGCCATTGACAGGTGACGTTTAGCCATGGTCTTCAAATATTCTTCGTCTGCCGAGGCCGAAGCCATTAAAGCCATCCTCGGTGACTCCTACCGCTTCAACGCTCGTCGCCCCCGGACCGATTCCGACATCGCTTCTGCCTTCGTTTCTTTCTGCATGCTGCTTCACTCCAACACGTCGGATGTGGAACTGGTCGCCTCGGACCAAATTTACGCTGTTCACAGCGTTGGCCTTCATGATCAACTTGCTGATTTCACACTTCCAGATCCCTTGCTGTGGGTGGAAGAAGTTGACAAGTTGGCCATCGGCTCTGGGCGGGATATACGTTGGCTTAGAGGGCAATACAGAGATCTTGTCACCTTTGCGTAGAACTTCCATCCATCATTGGACCAGCGTTTTCTTCCGGTAGTTGATATCGAAGTGGCTCTCTTTCCTCTTCACTCAGCCGTTGATCAGCTGAATGCCCTCAAGGATCGTGCTCTTCCTGCCTTCAATTTCTTGTTGAAAGCATCCTCTTCGCGGGCCGGTCATTCTTCGGGCTAACTGGCGTAGCCCTCTTCCCTTCGTTGCGTATTTGCCTTCTTTGTATTTGCGTCCTCCTCCTCTTTCAGTTTTCTACTTTCCTCTTCCTCCTTGTTTGTAGGGTTGGGGTCCCTCTCCCCACCGGTTCATAGCTCCGGTCAAAAAGCGTTTACCAATTGATTGTCATTGTGATTTGATACCGAAGAGGTATTTCGTTTGTGGAAGCTATGGATAATATCATTATGACACATAAATCCCCAATGTAGTTGAGGTCCAAAACTTTCTAGGGTTCAATCCAAAGTGTAGGATTCCTTATTTTAATCTCACTACCACTTTTCAGAACACACGACTCAAAATCAAAACTTATCATCAAAGGGTGGGTCCAAGAGTGTGCATCTTTGGGGAGACCTGAAGCAACACTAGCCACTACTCAAGATGTGGGGTGTGCACGAATAAGTTACAAACCCAAAGAATATTTTCATTATCACCATTCTACTATGGATTCAAGAACACTTGTGGTTCCACTAAATAGAAAGATAAGAGTATTTCTCATACACATCAATTCATGAGTACCCATGCACTTCTTACCAAGGTGCTTTGTAAGTACATTAAGCATAGGTCTGAACACTATTTATCCTTCCCTTAATTTGGTAGCACAAAGATGCTTGGGTTAGCATAAGGGTATGACTATGGAATGACACATCATTTTCTAAATTATGATGACCCAAAACCACCCACTTGACCTGGGTGTTATCTCAAAATAATAATTACCAAAAGGAACCCATGATGACTAGGGTATAATCCCCTAATTTAATTCTATTATACATACCTGGGTTTATATGAAGATCACTTATGATGCCACTAGGAGTTATAAGGACATCCTTTCATAGTACAAACCAATTTTGGCTCAAGTTCCCTTCGTACATTTCTCTAATTCATTCATAGACACATTTAGGGAATTATGCTCATATATTAACATAGAAAGAAAGTTTCATTAGATCAGTGGGTAAGACAACTTTATTTTCAGGATAATTTCAGGTAATATTATTACCATGAGATACTAGCAGGAGAAATGAGTCTACTAGGTTAGGACCATAAAGGTTATCATCATTGATTTCTTGTAGCGACATCTATCCACAATAAGCTTGCTACATTAAAAGATTTATCACAATTTAATCCTGGTAAGGAGTGACATAAAAAGGGCTTGAAATTATTCATTTAATTTCTTTGCAATATTAAGCATCAATTTATCAATTTTATTCCACATCATGCACTCGGGTTATACTTAGATTAAAAAGGAACGACCATTAACATACTCAACGTAAGGGTTCCTCCTCTATTCCATTGCTACCAAAACCATTAATAATAGCATTACCATAATACATTGTTATATAATTTCCTATGCCAAACATGTAGTTCCTATATTTTCATTACTTTATAGTTACACTTTAAATGTCATGGTAATTCTAGTTATCCCACTAAATTTACTTACACTACTTAACATTCATTTTCTAGTAAGAAAGAATCCATGAGGAGAGGATGTTACGCATGATTTTCCTAAAAATCATTTAAAACCTTTAACACGGTATGTCATGATTGTGTAACCCACTTAATTGGATCTCTTTTAACTAACCAATTTTCTCCTAGTTTTCTATTTCATAAGGAAGATCCAATTACACATCTTTATAACAACATTCTTTCCAACCCACCCTCCATGTGAGGTACAGGCTACTCCATAAGGTGGTCAAAAACTTAGTCTCCAAAAGAGTGTAAGTCACTAATATCAAGAAGATTCTAAGGATGAATTCTTCAATTGAACGGAGACTCATCTACACAAATACATTCATACCTCTATTAATGTTACACCCATAACTAGGTCAGGGTTTAACTTCAAAAACATCCATTTTTTTCCATTGCAAAATTTTGCGACCTAAGGGTGAATTATTGGATCTACGTGCTATAGATTCAAAGGGTTAATTAAGCACTATACATTCATACCTCTACTAACATGTATTCAACGTTGTTATCAAAAACTTACAATGCCACAAAAAGAAATGATACGTTGTAGAAGGGTTTTTTGTGGGAAATTAAACAAGTTGTTTGTTTTTGGCCTTTGTAGGGGAAGTATGAATTAGGTTGGCTTCCTATACTTTTGATGATGTTAGTTTGGTAAAATTTGTTGTTATTTGGCTCCTTGTTTTTTTTGGTTGGCTTAAATGGGTATACCCTTTGGCATGATCTTATTGTCTGAACCTTCTTGATTGCACAAGGTAGGGTCCCCTTACCCCTTATTTACCGCTAATAAAAAAATCAACATAACCCACCTTCACACATGCTATAAATCCAAGGGGTTAATTACTCACATCAGTAGCAATATTAACATTTATCCCATTATTTATTATTATCATGATGCTCTAGTTTGACTATGATAGAAATTTTTTTCCTTTCTAAAGTTACCTAAAGATCACTTAGGAGGGAAGATATAGATATACACGATATCAATCAATTGTTTACCATAACCATACCTCTTCATTTACTCATAACAAGAAAGGAATTTATCACTAGAACTAGTGTAATAAATATATTTACTTTACTTAATTATTAGATTCCCAAATTTACCATAATAACTACATTACATTTCAAGAGGTGCATACTACTACAAGAACAACATACAAATGCTAGCAGAATTCTTAATCCTTTTTAAACAACACGACATCTTGCAAAATAGTTATATTTTCATTTCACAAGTATAACAATACAACCAAATATGATATAAACCATTTATTTTCCATTTTAGAAAAATCATACATATTAGGAAACCATATGCATATACATCTCATTAATCATTTTATGTCATCGCACTACTTGCAACCTAGAAAACATGTAAACATATATTAGCGAAAAAATGCTGGCATAGACAAACCCCTCCCATCAAACATGCTAGCAAACCCCCAAATAAATTTTGGGTTAGAGAGAGATAGAAAATTATTCATTTTCCATACTTATTTAAATCAACAAACTTTTTAAGTTTTAGAGAGAGGTTAGAGAGAGAAAACACCCCATTTCCTTTCACCCAAGTAAACTAAACCATTTCCATAACTAAGGAGAGTGAGAGATATCACAAACAACTTTTGATTCATTACAAACAATTTTTAAAGGATTTTCAAAGTAACATCAAGTTCTATGGCTTCTAACAGAGTCTATGTCTCTTGTTATCACTGCAAGAGCCTAGGTACAGGTGTCAAATCATGCAATTCTTATTTTTCAACCATATTCTTGATTAAGTGTACCAAACCCCTTATTTATACTCTACATACACATTTCCAAGTATAGCATTAATTTTAAGCATCAAACGAGTCTTATAGGCCCCATGTGGGTCCACAACCTTTGTTGCATTATTGCACAAATCAGCCCAAGTGGCCATAGAATGGGCCTACAAAAATGATGCGAGACCCCCAAATGGAATGATTAATTACTCCACTCTATTCTCTACTATATAAAATCACCAAAAATAGACGAAATCTAAAACCAATCACCCAGGATCAAACTACAACAACCTTTTGGAGCAATTTGATTAACATCGGTCATTTTCCCTTCTTCGAACTAAGCTAAGTGGTTTCAACAATGGGTGCACAAAATTCCCTTTTCGAGGGTTATGGTTAAAATAAAAAACACTACGCTATACCCCATTTAAAAATGAAGAGGTATGTGGGGTCAAATTTTATTTTGGGATCCACAGGCACAAAATATAAAGTGGTTTCCCAAGAGTTTGGTCATAAACGAACGGTCGCTCCCAGTAAACCATTTTCCAAAGCAGTCGGAAACCCACTTCATAACCATGACCAAAAAACATTTAGGAAATGTTTCTAGTTTGATATGGGGTCATCATACAGTAATGAAGAGGTTACGATAGTTTTCAAGTGAAAGTGAGGTTTAGAGGAGCTTCTTGCACGTCATTTTTAAGAGGCTTTTGTCACAATTTGAGGCTATTTCAATGTCCCAAGTTTTCCATTTAAACACCATTTTCTCTTCCAGTTTGATTAGTTCTAAAGCATTAGAAAAGGTAATCGTGAGTAAGGTTTATTCTTATCAAATATAGGGCATAGCATTATGGTATGTTACCCAAGGCATTGATTTTTGTCATAGTATTACACAGTGCAAAAATCATTTTATATGGTTTTCAATAGGATTTACAAAAAGAATAAAAATACATTACTGGCCAACTAAATTCCATATTAAATGTTTCATTTACTATAAAATGAAGTGAAAGTTTCAAAAGCAAGAAAGAAGAGGAGGTAAAGAGTCCATGCCTGAAATGGACCATTGAGGAAGAGATGAAGAGTTGACACACACTTGCCAGTTGCACTTGTTATGCAAATTTTTTTTCCAAATCTTCTCATCACACCCATTTTGTGCATTTTTCTCGCATCCATTATGATCCATTAGAAGATGTTTCTCTGAGGCAATTTTTTGATAGTTTGGGTGCATTGAACAAATTTCCAAATCCCTCTCAACATGCCCCTTTTTTTTCTTATTCTATAATCATTGCATTCCATGATAATACATTTTGTATCTATATATACGAAGCTTGTTGTAACAACAAAAACAACTAACCATAATCATAGAAAATTTGTGCAAGGTTAGGGACAATGTATTTGGAGAAGAAGCCCAAAAGAGGGGAATGCTTGAAGGATTCCAAGAAGTTTTCGGTGTACCCATTTCAAATAAAACCTCTATATTATTATGTGTTCCTCATGCACCCAAAAACCCTCATGACACAGTTGCCACATTTTAAATAGTATGTTAATGGTATTTTCCAAGCTATCTTCTGCTCCATTTGTGCTTTACTTTCAATATTGGTTGTGCAACCACCGTGGTGGTTGCTTAACCACTAGTCTGTCTAGATCGGCGGTCCTGTCACCTTAATCTGAGAGTTAAAAGCACATGTTTTTCAACATGTGTTTAGATTTTGGGAGTGATGTCCTCACCCTTTTCTCAACTATTTCACCCAATTTTGGGCTCATTGGATTTGTATTGGAATTATCTTCCTAGTTTACTATATTTAGAATGTTGACTACCCCTTGTTGTGATGTGTTTTCACTTCTTGTTGGACATGTGTTGTTAGACTTATTCTTCCTCAAGTTTTATAAAATCCCAGATTTTACCCAAATGATGGGTTGGAGTTTTCATATTTTGGATGTAAATTTATGCTGGGAATTCTTTGAGAGGAGTTACATAAACAACTAGTTATTTACTCGGTTTCTTCCTATCATATGTTTTCAGTCACTTTCCTGCGACCATCCAGCCATAACCATTTGTTTTGCATTTTCTACTACAAGTCAACACTCTACTCATCCTAGGATCATTTGGATATCATTTTTGGAGAAGGAAAGAAAGTTGAGGGGACAAAAAAATGCAATACCATATCTAGAATTCTACCATGAATCATTAGTAACAAGTTGAATATGTATTCAAATTTCTTTAAGCTTTAATTAATTGCATTTGCTAGAATAGAAGTACACTATTTTAATTTGGTAGATTTTTTGTATTTGTATTGTCTGCATAAATCTTCCGTTGATATCCTCCTCCCTGCTTATCCATGTGGATCTACACAAGAAAAAGGTTGGAGGAAGATATTGTGATATTAATCTTCTATTTATTTCTTTGTTGTTATATCTATACTTAATTCCACTCTGTTGGGGAAATTTTTAGGGTAAAATAAGAAATTTATTCTAAGAAGCTTTTCTTTCCTTTCCTGAGAACCTGAGGTAGAATTTTAGTTAGGATAAATTGACTTGTTTAGAATAATTTGTAAGTATAGTCTTTGTTTAGAATAGATCTTTTCATACAATCTTGCAATAGAGGAATAACTACATTCGGTTATTCCCTGTTTTAGTTTAATTTATTAGAAGTAGTCATTTTATTTTAATATTAGTTTATCTCTATCTGTGTCTGCAAATAATTTATTTTATTTATTTAATTAAATCTTTAAAATACCAAAAAGAATTTAGGAACTTAGTTTGTTTTATTATTTTGTATTTGAAAAGCTTTACTGAAAACCCAAAAAGAAAGAACTAACTAGATATTGTTTTCACTTTATTTAAGTATTGATAAATGTAATTTAATTAGATTAAAAGGTGAATTAATCATCGTTGTTTGATTCAGATTCACTTACTTTACTTATTTTGAAGTTAGGAATTAAAGGTAGATTAAAGGTTAAAATGAACACAACATCCGCTTCCTAAAGGGTTAGGGTACTCGCGCCTAGATCTTATCCCCTTTGGTAATATATTGTTTGATCCCTTTCTCACAAGTCGATGTCCCGCACGACCATCCTAAGTCCACCTGAACCTCGTAGAAGGACTTTTGACCCAATCATTAACTAACCAAGTATTGAATGGTATAAAAGGGATATGGCCCTAGGTCTGTAAGCTTTAATTTTTAGATCTACCCCTTTACCTCCACAAATCATAGATCAACTCAATGCTCTTAACGAGCAAGTGACATGAGTTGACCAATATTGGGCCAACCTCACCATTCAAGTAGACCAAAATAAATGCCCACGTCCATAGTTTGTCTAATACATCATTTTCCCACACCTTTGCATGACCCTCGTTGGAGAGGAGTATCTAGAGGTGAACGGACAATTTCTTAGGGTCCCACAGCCAAACCAAGGTATTTTTGGCTCCACTGATATAGATAAATAATTGCGGACAACAATCATTCTCGACCGGAGCATTACCCCTACACAAGTTAGGAAGGAATTCATTTCACTTGATGATCAAGTTCCTAACTTGCAAGTTGAGCGTTTGTGTTTACCTTAATCTTAGACCCTCGTATTACCATTATTTTTACATATTCTATTTATACCACATTTACCTAATCCATTCCCATTCCATCTATCATATTTCGGTTGTCTCGACATGACATCGAGAAGTCGAGTGTATGTGAAATCATATTTTGATTTTCAGGTATACAGTCAACCCTGCTCAACTTCTTGTGGATTCTAGTAGCAAAAATCCTTGGCTTCTCAAGCCATTGGGTATTGAACACTTTGGATTATTTTGCAATGTTGGCATTCAAAAAAAATTGACTTTCTCAACTGAAATGTCTACTACTTGATCAAAAAATGTGAGCCCTGTTGTCACCAAAACATTACAACCCCCCAATGGCCTAAAAGTGAACATGACACTTAGTGTGATTGGGACACATGGGATCACCTCTCAAGTTGTGGGACTTGGGCTCGAGGTGAACCTCCAGAGAAGGCCAACTTCCTCTTCCTAAACTAAGCACTACACTACTCCTAATGCAGGTAAAAATGGCTAACTAGACCTATGCTAACATTTCAAGGGATTAGGGAGAGAGATTTGCAAGGAAATAAAACCTATACTAGAAGTGGTGATGCACCAAGAAAGGGTGTTGCTAGACAAAATTCCAGACTTGCCGATGAAGAGAGATGATCATGAGAAAGAATGACATGCATTACAAACCCACTTTACATACAGTACTTCATTCCTTGATAATCACAATGACTTCCAAAACTTGCAAAAGAAACCCTGGTTGCACAGTTCACCTGCAAACATGAGAGAGGAAAATAGAAGTAGAAAAATCATGAAAGGACATATAACTGATCACAAAACATAATTTCCATTACTTCAAGAACTTGCACAGTGCATCATTACATCAGGGAAAAGGCATAGGCTGACATTACAATTTGAGAAGAAAAGGCTTGAGAGCCTACAAATTCACAACATCTCAGCTTGTGAAGAGAGGGGAAGCTTGGAAAGTGTCTAACTTGTCCAACTTGTATGACCTATTGGGACCCCTTGGAATGAGCTTCCAACTTACATTTAAAGAAGAAATTGAGAGAGAGGAGAGGAGTCATAAATTTCCTTCCTAAATTGAAGGTACATGATGTATCACTTATTACTATCAGTTGAACCACTTGAGAAAGTTCCATCATGTGCCATTAATTTCCGGTTTGAATTAATCTTCACAATTAATTAAAAGAATATTTAAATAATAATATTAAATATTATTATTAAAATATTTAAATAAAAATATTAATTTAATTAAATTATAGTGGGCTCCATTGTTGACTGGTTTGTGTTGAAGCGGATAATCGTGAGAAAAATGCCAAAAAGATCCCAACTCAGTGAGTTGATTGTGCTGAAGGGGAGAATCATGAGAAAAAGGCCAAAAAGATCCCAACTTGGTGGTTAGCTCACCAAGCCAACTCACTAAGTTGGGTTTGAGCTCCGCTTGCCATCACATTTTTCGAGCTGTTTAGTTTCCCAAACAAGCTCACCCCAGATGAGCTCCTCCACCACTCAGCATAACCGAGATCACTATGTAATTGCACCGCCCCTTTTAACTTAACCAAGTTGCCCAAGACCAATCGAGCTCCATCACTGACTTGGCAAGCTATATGCGTCAATGTCAAGCTTCTCACAGAGCTCCCCATGAAGTCACCGATCTCATACTCAAATACCTGGTTGATTCGTTCCTTTGTGTGTCAATTCATGTTTGAAATGTCTTGGCTCAAGCTCACCATCACTGAATTTGAACTTATTTAATTACATGCCTTTCCATGACTTGGTCATTGCAATCCCTATGAATCCGAGTTCTCCTACTACACCATGTACAGACATTGAATCTATGACATTTAATTCATGTCAGCCTCATGACCGTTTCTCCTTCTGCAATCCTCTTGCGAGCCTAGTGAGTTCTATGTTTGGCCTGAGCCACCTGTTTATTCCTTCATTATCTCAATCTCAGCATAGACATCAAGTTCAACCTTGCATCATGTCACTATAGTGTGTTTTCCCACAGAAATAATGATCTCTCCACTCAAGCCCCGATAGTGCAAGAGACAAGTGGCTCATTTCCCAACTAAGCTCTCTTTAAGATGTTGAATCGTTCCTTGCAATAGATTTCGAAATTTTAAAGAGCTCATATACGCTCCATCCACGTAGATATTTTCCTTTTGGCTTGACTCCATGAGCTCTACTTGCAAGCTCTTTGTGCATTGGTCAAACTTGCTTGGTCCTAATTCGTCCAACAAACCCACTCTGAGCTCTCTTCCATTTCGACCACAACATCCAACTTGAATTCCCAAGTTTGAGTTATCAAAAATATGCACCAGTGAGCATCACTTTACATGCAATCTCTCAATCCATGTCCCTGGCCTTCAAACTTGAAGAGCTATTCAAACCCTTACAAGCTCAAGAACCATCCTACCTCACCTAGAATAGGCTCCCTGGTTATCCTTGAGTCATTTACTCTCATCACCGAGTTGTGAGCTCCTTGCTTCAACCACCCGAGCTCTTCTTACAACTCGACCTGGTGATCTTCGATCCAAGCTTGAGCTTCATTCCATTTATCACCTGCAACGTTTATTCCAATTTCCAAGATTTTCCAATCGAACTCATCCTCCACGTTGCCCAAGTTTTATGTTATTTCCATAGGCGAGTTCAACGCATGTAGATTCACACTCAATTTTAGCTCGAATGAGCTCCCTTTTACACGCTTGATGATCACCCTCCACTTTGACTGGGTTTCTTGACATGCAAGGTTGAGTTCTTTTGTAGATCACAATGATCCAAGATCCTCCATCATTGTGACCATCACTGAGTTTTGAGCACCCTACCGAAGTCACCGAGCTCCAAAATGAGCTCTTCATCAAGCAAGTCGAACTTACCTTCCCCGAGCTCCACTGCGACATCGAGCCAAGTTTTACAAAGATAAAGGCCTCATCAAGTTCTCTTACCATGACTACATCCTTGACTTGAGCATGTCACATTCTCCACCAAAATGAGAGACTTCCTTTCCTTTACGAGCTCCCACCCTGAATGAGCTCAACGTCGAATCGATCCACCACTTCGTCGAGCTCTCTGTCGACAAGTCTCACATTGAACACACTACCGAATTGCCTGGTCCTTGGTGAGATCTTTCCCAAAATGAGTCTCATGGTGATGTTCTCCCTCTTTTTTTCATTTCCATGTAGAACCACCTATTGCACTATCATCATGGTGGCTGACCTGAGCATACACATTAATTCTTTCCTCCAATTTTTCGTCGACTGGTATCACATTACTAATGACTCTCCAGGTAACTCGACCATCGACTCGGCTCTGGACCCTGACCAAGCTCACCTTTCAGACTTTGGAAACTAAACTCCTACTTGCTAAGCTCCAATGCTAAGATACCTCCAAACTCTGAAAACCCAAAACTCTGAATTCCAAAGTTTCGGGCTTTCGGGATTCGGAAACTTCAAACTTATTTTTGTCAAAAATGGTGAGTGAATTCCAAATTAAAAATCTCTGAAAGCTCAAAAGGGATATTTCTGAAACAACTCTGAAATGACTCCTTGGTGCTAACTGAGCTTGGCTATCATCTCTCTTCGGCTTGTTACAAGCTTTTTCTTATGCGACTTCTCACATCTGCACCAAGTCTTCGAACCAACTCATCCTCACTTGATTCAATGAAACCAATCATGTTGAGTTTATTCCCTTACTGTGTCAAGTGAGCCACATTTAACATGCCAATGAAACAACCCTTTGATCCTTGCGTCTAATCTCAAGCTCCAAACACCAAGCTCGATCCCGCATCTTGGCTTGCTTGGTGAACTATGTTTATATTCAATATTTAATGCCAGGTAGAGTTTGTGTTTGCATTGACAAATCTGAGCGTCTAAACCTGAACTCTTTAATCTTTGCAAACCTGAATGAGCTCCTTGAAAGAAACTATGAATCCACCTGGTTATCTGTTGTCTCCACTCCACATTCTAAATAGCTCTCCAAATCCTTCTCCCTGTAGGATCACTTGCCATGTCCCGGTAATACACCCTATGTTCATGGCCACCACCTCAGCTCCTCATCTTACATGTGCCTTCGTGCCTTACAACTTCCATGGCTCGATGATGTCGAGCTCGACCTATGTCACAACCGCGTTGGCCTCTTCATCCCACACTGAGCTTGATTAAGCTTCTCTCAGGTTCCCGAGCTATGTTAACTCAGCGAGGCACTTCAACTACTCGAGCTCCATCCACATTCTAACGTTGAGTTGTTTTCATTAATTAACCCTCTGAGATCTTTCCATGCAGGTCAGTGATAATAGCTTTGAGCTTGTATCTACCAGTGAACAAGATGCAACCATATCCCTCCACTCACTGCGACCCGAGCGAGCCCGGTGAGTTCGAACTCGATTCTTATTTATTCACGACTCGACTTATCTCGGCCAACCGAGATCATTTTTCCTACAACTTGATGCTCGTAACCCTGAATTATTCACGGTGAGTTGTTTGGCTTCTCCTTATTCCATATTGGCCTATTTGTGAGATAACATCCTGCGTGATATGTTGATTCATGCATAGCTCAAGTTTCACAGTTCAAGTTTGCAAGTGGAGGCCATCTCTATGCTGAGCGGAACTCATCTTCGAGCTCACTTGCATCTCTCGTCACCGAAGTCAAACATATGTCCGCTCATCTTAGCTCATCTGAATGAGCTCATTTTTCATGCCATATGATTTGAGCCACGAACTCTCCTAACTGAGCTCGTCTCTAACTCCCTTCACAAGTCAATGAGCACAATTCTTCCACTCGAGCCATAAATTTAGCCACTAGTGCTAACTCCTAAACCACTTACTAACTCGGTTTATAATAGAGTTACCTCATCTCACCATAACCAAAACCAAAAGGTAATTGAAAACAAAATAAGATCCATGACACATTATTTATCTATCGAAGGTAATTATTACGTTCCATAAAAGAATTTTCAGTCTCAGGGGCAATTTTATCCCCGTTGTCCAATCTTGTCTAATCCACCTTCTCTCTTTAGGGTTTTCTTCTTAATCATTTTACGCTTTATCTTAATCATTTTGGTAAACCCAAACGTCGAATCCACCTTCTCTCTTTAGGGTTTATTTCTTATGCCTGTCACCCATAGTGGTTGTTTTGTTAGAACTATAATATTAAGTGATCATAATATATAGTTTATAATTAAATAATATAGAATATAAGTTATTCTTTATTATTTAATATAAACTTTATATTATGTTTATTAGTTATTTAATTACTAATTATTTATTAAATCAAGGTGTGCCCCATCACTTAATAGTCATAACCCTTCGGGTTATTTAAATATGGTATAGGTCATATTCGGTTATTCATGTATTTTCAGGGTTAAAAACATGGAGCAGGAAGTGAGGATGGAGTTACTGGACTGGGTGAAATTTTTCTCAATAAATGGAAATACTTTTTTCTATGGTTTTTTCCCCATCGAGGGTTTTCCACGTTAAATTTTGTGTTCATGTATTTTATTATGTGGTTTATTTATTTATGTTTTACATTAATGTTTTGGTAAATTTTTGGAATATAATTTAATATGGTTAATATTTTCACACCTCGGATTCTGACATGGTACTAGAGCGGGATAAATTATTGGTTAAATAATTTAATTAATCCTAAATTCATGTTGGCTGGGTAGTTGGTTGGTTAGTTGGTTGGGAACCTATTTAACCCCCCCCCCCTTCCCTCTCTGACATGTATCAATGTTTTTGGAGTTATATGTGTGTGCACAGGTCAAAGGAACTCTCTACTCATGTAAAAATGTTTTTTGTATGGGTAAATAGTGTGTGAAAAAAATATTTAATTGAATATTTTTTCAATGTGAAGGGAGAAGTAAAATTAAAAAATAAATTCAATTTTAACACAAGGTCTCCAAGAGAGAGATAATGTTCCCTGGAAATAGGGTTGTCAATTTTTTCATTGGCCCATGTGAAAACTTATTCAATTTCAACACTTTTTATATGGTGGAATAATTTCACTCACAACCTGTGTACATATGGCCCCTTTCATACTAAACCTATATATGTAGCCTACGTATTTCTATATGAAATAATCATTGGTTGGTTATTTTAATTTAAAACCTATTTTTTTACTCAAAACATAAGTGCTTTTAACACTATTTTTAACGGTCTTAGCATATGAATTTAAATTATAATCTATATAAACTTTATAACTACCTAAAAGTTTAAAATATTAATTACTTACAAATGAAATAATTTGTTTTTCCCCCTATGTTATAAATGACATTAGTATGAATTAAATTCTATAGTAACCATACAGGAAAATAAAATGAAGATTTAATATAAGGTTCTTAAGGAGGATCAACCTCCATATTAGCATAGGCTCTTCAAAAAGTTTCCAATTATGTTGTCTTGGATCACTCATGTTAAATATAAATTCAATAAACATTATATTTAAATGCCCCTCCTTTATTTGCTATATAATTGTTATATTTTAATTGTAAGACATTAAAGTTTTTAAAACTACCATATGCAATTATTTTTTTAAAAAATATTTATAACCCTTGTTAAGCATTTGTGCATGGTCAAAACACCCTAACATCTTTCACTTGGAAATTTAATTACCTTGGAGCTTAACTTTGAATAGTTATTTTTTGGCCTGGAAAGTTTAGCACTTAATATGGGGAATGGTAAATAGAACCTATATACTATGTATTTTAGCACCCCTTTGAGAGCAATATTGAAGAGATATAAGTGGGATAGATTTTTAGTGAAAACAGCACTTTCAATGTCTTAATCAATACAACTAGTCAACTTATAAAAGATAAAGAGTAAAAAATGAAAGTGGTATACGCCATAAATTATGGTGTTGCAAAGGATATAGTGCAAATAGCAAAGTATTTAATGAAAATAAATACAAATATAAAATTTCATGCTGAATGAAGCCCCAGAATGATGATGCAATAAGGAACATATCTGTAGTCAACCATTAGGTGAATGTGGAAGCTTGGAAGACTATTTTTGAACTGGAAGTTAAACTTATTTCAGATCAAGTATTCTTAGGAAAGATGAGCTCTTCGAAGAGAAATGTCTAGATCAATCAATGTGTTAATATAAGGTAGAAATATGACAAAAGTATTCCAGGATAAAAAACGTGTCTACCATTGCAAGGTAAAACTTCCATAATGGTACTTTTTTAGCACCATTAGAAATGTTTACCCTCTAATCGACCAGACCATTTTGTTTATGAAGAATTGTCCAGAGTTCTAAATTTGATAGTTGGGTTATGAATTCCTATTCCTAAAAAAGTTCCTAGTAATAATTACATGAGGTATTTGGATAAATATGTAGATGGTAAGCACGGTGATGTTATAGGGAGCAAAAACAACACTTCTGATGGGCATTTGTTTGTGAGATTTGGTGAGGTGATTTCACAAAACACTGTTTGATTGGAATGAGACTGGGACAGTATTGTGTCAGAAAAAAAATTCCTCCCCACTATTCCTCTATATCCTAAGGTCTTCTTTTCTCAATGGATGAGCTGATTTTCAAGTAAACAATAACCAATTTTTCATTTAATTCAAATCAGACCTTTTTTTATTAATAATGTAGGACACTTTAATCCCTTAAAACAAATAAAATTTTGCCCAAATTTCTTTTTAAGGGGCAAAATTGATTTTGGCTCATTTTGTTCCTTTTTGGTTTTCCAATTGCCCAAGAGGAATGTTTTATGAAAGCTAAATCAATCCACTTCTGATACCAGTAGTAGTACACTCTTATGTTGTTATTTGACTAATTGTATAAGGTTCCATCAAGAAAATAGTTGGATCAAATGGACATTGTGTGCAAGACACGTGTTGATATAATTTTTTTACTACATTAGACAGAGAGCACCTGTGTAGTTCAAACCAAGATAAACTTAATTGCACATGATATTAGTCATTGAAGAAATGTGGTAAACTTGGACATGCGAAATATCATAACCATTCATGGTAATATTCCTAAAGAGTTTTAAATGCCATTTTTTTAAATGAATGGGATTATATAGTCCCACATGGGACATATGGGAATGTTTTTAAGGCTATTAAAAGATCTTAACATTAGTGTGAATTTGGTTATGACCATTAACATTTATTCAATTATCGAGTGGCAAAATGAGAACTCAATTGATTTGTAAACTAGCTTAATGAAAAGTTGTTGGTTAATATAAATAAACTCAATATATATTAGTTTTTGATTATATGATATTTTTTAATATATAAGCAAGGTTTAATATAAGAGCTCGGGGCCGAAATTTGGACCAGTCAAAATGGAGTTATGCTAATTTTTTTTAACAAAATGATTATTTGACAACATAAGTAAGTCGTCTTTTTTTTGTAAAAACTAAAAAAAATTCACTTACATTTCAATTGAAATTATGCCTTATTGTCAAACTAATATGTTTTTATGTAGAATATTTGTTTGACAGGTCAATTTTTGATTTGATAAGAAAATTCATTGAAATTTGACTTGCAGGCTTGAACAAGACAGGGGGATTGTTTCTAAAAAAATTTTGTAATGTTTTTCCTCCGTAAAACCTAATTTATTATTGAAATGTTGATCATACAAATTGTTGTAAATAATCATGGTTTTTATCACAAAGAGTTGATTTTTGTTAATTTCAAAGGAGTAAATTGTAAATTGTGCTTGGCATCAAGGGGCGTTTCCCCTCGACCCTGCTGGGGGATTGCCGGAGCGTGCCCTAGGGAACCCCCAGACTCCCACGATCAGGGTTCAATGACCCCGCTGGGTGAACCAAAACTCCCTGCTCCTGTATTCCTGTGTTCAGTACCTTCTATGAACAAAACCTCAATGTTGTGTATCATTAATCTGTGATTATTCTTGTATGATTTGATTATCTTTTCAGATATGTTATCTATCATTCTTATCATTTTTTAAGGGCTTAGAATAGATAATGAAATTATATATGTTGTTATAATACATTTCTAAAACATTTCTTAGTATGTGATTACTAAAATATTATTATATGCATATCAAATGACACTTGGGGATGCCTTTGTGTTTGTATTGGAGACGTCCAATACTGATTGCATCTAATATATATTTTACAAGAGTAATATGTTGAAAAAATTTCAACATATTTTAACATGGTTAGTTGTTAAGCATATTGTTATGTTAGTTGTTATACAACTAATGTTTAACTTTTACAGATGGTTAAAAGTGAAAAGTAAATTTATATATGATTTATATGATGTCTATATGGATATTGTGACTCTAACCATGTTGATGTTGTGTTAGATATAAAATATACATCTGGATATGTGTTCAAGTTTTTTGTGTGCAGTGTCATTACTTGGAACAAAAAAGAAACCAACAGTCTCCATTTCTTCTACTGAGGTAGAGAAGTACAATAGTGTAATGGAAGCAAAAAAGAAGTCATGTGGTTGAAGCAATTGTTGGAAGAGATACACATGGAAGCTAAAGGAAGTATTCCTCTTCTATGTGGTGGTCTAGAGTTGTATTACTCTTGCTAAAGAATCTAGCTCAACATCAAAGAACAAAATATATAGAATTTCATATGCATGTTATCCAAGAGAAGGTTCTCTATGGTGATAGATATCTCCAGTACTGCCAACTGAAGATTATATTGCAGATATGTTTACGAGCCATTGTGTGTTGTAAAATACTGCAAGTTTTTTGCAATGCTTGGCCTTTCAGAGTTTTCATTGAGGGGGAGTGTGCATGGAATGTCACCTCCTAATGGTCAGTTGGTTGTTGACTCCTTCTCCTCTATACTTCTTCTCTAGTATAAAGCATTGTAAAAAGATCTTTTATGATCTATGTAAACTGATAGAGTTTATGGTAATACAGTCCAGTGTGTTGCATCTATTTGTAAAGGAGGTCCTTGTGTTATAAAAGGCTCCTAGAGATGCGGTTTTAAGAATTTTTCCATGAGAAACCATGGGATGTAGTCTCACAAATCATGCTTAGCCTAAATCATACTTCTGATTTATGGATTCCAAATCCTTTTGTACCAAAAGGTAAGTTGAGCATGATGAAGGTGTTATAATTCCTTCAAAAAGACATATGCTAGCCTAAACCTTTGGGGTTTATGGATTTGTAAATCTTGTTGTACAAATAGGTAATGTTGGCATATGGATCCCCACTTAATATTAAGGGGGAGTGTTAGAACTATAATATTAAGTGCATCATAATATTTAGTTTATAATTAAATAATATAGAATATAAATATATTCTTTATCATTTAATATAGAATTTATATTAGGTTGTTAGTTATTTATTAACTAGTATTAAATCGGGGTGTGCCCCATCACTTAAGAAGGTCATAACCCTTCAGGTTATTTAAATATGACTATAGGTCATATTTGAATTATTCATGTAATTTCGGGTTAAAAACATGGAGCAGAAGTGAGGAAGGGAGTTACTAGACTAGGTGAAAAGTTTCTCAATAAATGGAAACTATTTTTTTCATGGTTTTTTCCCCCTCAAGGGTTTTTCACGTTAAATTTTGTGTTCACGTGTTTTATTGTGTGGTGTATTTATTTTGGTTTTATCAATGTTTAAATGTTTGGAATATAATTTAATATGTTAATTATTAATTAACACCTCATATTGTCTGGATCAAGCATTTGCATAAAATCCTCCCAAGCAACATGTTCTACCTTCATTCTTGGGATACTCAGTGCTCCAAAATGGTTACAACCTCATATTCTAATGTGAAACTTGAAATCCTCTAAGGGCCACTTGATCTCATCTTATGGTTATATCACGATATCCAGGACCAAGTTCATACACTAAAATTAGCTAGATCTCAGTGTATTCCCATCCAAGGTATTCCACTAGGGATACTTCATACTCTTTGATTGCACTTACCTATATCTGAGATGCCTAACCTCTCAATATGTAATTACTCCCAATTTGGCCTTTAATTCAGGAGGGAAAGGTGAATAAGAGTTCATACTTTGTTGCCTTTCATGTAGCACTGTCAAGCATGTATGTGTTAGAGGATTGCACTTGTACTGGCAAATAACTCTTTCCCCACAGTCTCTGGGATTTACAGTATTGGGATTTGGTATGACCTACCCATCCATTGATATACTGATGAGTTTTTCAAATTTCTCTAGGTGTATTTGGACAAATTTAGATTTAGAAATTTGAACTCTTTAGCTTGTTCACATGTTCAATGATATCAAACTTAAACAAAGGTAATGAACATTTAGCGGTCTATGTCTCCCAATATAAGAACATAGCTGATGTTTAAGGTGCTTACAGGGACTAATTTGGAAGCTTCTGAGTATTTTTCATTAGAGTATGGATTAGTTGGATAGGATGGAGTGAATTCTTTTGATTGACATCTCCAGCTTTTGATCAATTATGTCTTTACTCTTAAATTAGCATAGAAGAAGTGCTAGAGGAATTACTTGCCTATAGGTTACTTCTTAAATATCTGTTGCAAGTTTGGTTTCTACAAATTTTCAAAAGAAATCCATTTAAGGTGGGATCAGATAATCCTATGCTAATGCAAAGATTTTTTTGAATTTACATCTAATGAGCTCATCTCTTTTGCTTGATTTTTTCACATACAGCTGCAAATAAACTGAAGCTCTCTTTACATATTTTAGGAGATTCCAAACTATATCCAAAGGAAACTCATCATGCTTTCCCCATGTCATCCAATCAGATCTTCATCCTGAAGGTTGTAATATGATCAAAAATTCCAATTGTGACTTGCATCAATGCTTAGGGTACTTCTTCAATTTCAATAAACATTGTAATCCTCATTCTAGGATCCTTATTAGCTCTAATCAAATTGAGCTTCTATAGCCTACTACTTCTTGCACCTATCAATGCAATCATAAGTTACATCTTTAACAATCCACTTCCAAAAGAGAAAATTTTTTGGGGCCTATGAACCAATCCTACATGTCATTTGGAGGGCCTCCTCCTATTATTTGGAGCATCCC
Source organism: Taxus chinensis (assembly GCA_019776745.2). NCBI lineage: Eukaryota > Viridiplantae > Streptophyta > Pinopsida > Cupressales > Taxaceae > Taxus > Taxus chinensis. Next base: position 234,161,639 of record CM034157.1, on the reverse strand, counting down.
TCAAGGTACTTTTTTAAGTTGTTCATCTTGATGTGCAATCACATCATATAGCAATTTATTAACCAATCCACGATTATCACACTACACTTTGTCCTTCTTCATTTACCACTTGGATGTTTCTAGCTTTTATCTATATACCAATAGGATTAAGTCATCCTCTACTTCAATAGAATATTCTATGATGTTCTCTGTGAGTCCTAGCTCATAATCTCACAATATTTAGCAGGATGAATCCTACCTCAATAAATTGACTCATACTGATGAAGTAATATCTTTACATTACATGTCATCCGATAAAAATGTTTCAAATGGTATTCTCTTGAGAAACATGTTGTAATGAGATAGTGAATTCCCTCATAGTCTTCCACATTGGATTCCTTCTTCATTTAAACTAGCTGGACCAGGAGATATTGACAGTCTTCAGTAGATTTAAATATTTCTTCAAATATATTTTATATATCATCCCAGTCAGGTGATGGGTCCAAATGGTAGGAGATATAACCATTTAGCTTCCTTTTCTTCCACCCTAGATCATTCTAAAATACCTCTTAATCTGAAACATCCTCATGTTCTACTCCCAATACACCAAATTTTGTGATGAACGTTATGCTACGTGTTCTTCCAAGAGTCTACGTGTCGTCACCCCTAAATTTAGGAAAACTCTTATATCTAGGCATACTTCACCACCTCAAGATAAATTGAAAAAGAAATGTTTGAGGACTAAGTCCTCCAGTGTCTTTGTTTGCAGCCTTTGTCCTTGATCGCTGCACACTCCGCATCACGAAAAGCATAAGCAACCATCGCACTGCCATAGGAAAATACCCTCGATGTAAATACAGTTTAGGCTTCAAACATTTGCCACAATTGCCTCTTTGAGGTCGTTATTTGACACTCACTAATCTCTTTGCATGCCTCACAAACCTCCAACGTGTTGTTTCTCACTCGGGTGGAATGAAACTTGAAGCTCACACTTTTGATTCGGTTGAAAATGTTCCACTCTACATAGATGGGTGAAAATTTTGACTCTCTAGAACTAGAAACTGGCGTACAACGTTTGGAACAAAAACAGATCCTAGACTCTAAACACACCGCATACATATTGATACATAATTGTATCGTCTTCTCTTGATAACGTACTCTTGTGCTTTGTGAGATACTACTACAGATAACAACAAGGCATCAAGGACAATATAACACGACTGCCTAAAAGAACACTACATAAACACAAAAATGCACCCGAACATATCGGGAAACGTGCTTTTCTCATATGGGCGAGTTTTTTGACCCATAGGTTTATGGGACGGGTTTTGCCCATGGTTTTGATACCCACGGTTTTGTAAAACTGCTTAAGCAGTTGTCTATTTATATGGTCTTATGCATATGATAGATGTACAAGCAAATGTATTGCAGATGTGTTTTGAATTCGGCTGTGAATTCTGTAGAGTTTGTTGAGCATAGCTCCAAACGGATCTGGGTATTGTATTGAGAGAGCGGTGGCTTGTAATAAAATCTGAGCAAGTGATTCTTGGTGGACGTAGCCCAAATTGGTTGAACCACGTTAAATACTGTCTCTTTGTGTTGTGTTATTTTATTCTGCAATTTTATTTGAGATCTGTAATAATTTCTGCATATTAGTTTCTACTGTTGCGATTCTGTGAGGGATTATTCCGCATATTTTATCTCTTATTTCCTAACAATTGGTATCAGAGCCTGGTTTGGTTTGCTGAAGTGTTGAATCACAGGGAAAGTTTTTAGCTTGAGTGGGAGCTATGGCAGATGATGGAAGATCTAGGGTTGATAAATTCAACGGGCAGAATTTCAGTCTTTGGAAGATGCAGATGGAAGATTACCTTTATCAGAAGGATCTTTATACTCCGTTGTCTGAGAAGGTGAACAAACCCTCGAGTATGACAGATGCGGAATGGGATTTGTTGGATCGGAAGGCACTTGGAACAATCCGGCTGTGTCTTGCATCTTCGGTATTATTTAATGTTTCAAAGGAAAAGACTACAAAAGATCTAATGGATGCATTAGGGAAGTTGTATGAAAAACCCTCTGCCTCTAATAAGATATTTTTAATGAAAAAGTTGTTTAATATGAAGATGTCTGAGAATAGTTCAGTAGCAGATCATTTAAATGATTTCAATACGGTTGTGAATATGCTAGCTTCGGTTACAATAGAATTTGATGAAGAAGTTAGGGCTTTATTAATTCTGTGCTCTTTACCTGAGAGTTGGAATAGCCTGGTAATGGCGGTAAGTAACTCGGTTCCAGCTAACTCGAAGTTGAAGTTTGAGGATGTTGTAGGGGTGATTCTAAGCGAGGAAATGCGAAGAAAAAGCTCTGGGGAATCTTCTACTTCAGGGAATGCTTTGACAGTGGAAACTAGAGGGAGACAGAAGAATAGAGGAAACCGTGGAAAATCAAAAGATCGGGCAAGGTCAAAATCCAAGAACAAGATTGTATGCTGGAATTGTGGAAAGCCTGGGCATGCAAAGAAGGACTGTTGGGAGCTTCGGGATAAGAAGAAACAACAGGAAGAAAACAAGGAGGCAAATGTGGCAACGGGTAATGTATGTCAGGATGCTTTGATTCTTTCTTTGCACAATATTACTGAATCTTGGGTTTTAGATTCAGGGGCTTCTTTCCATGCTTCTCCACATAGGCATTATTTTGTTGATTATGTTCAAGGAGATTTTGGGCATGTTTTTCTTGGTGATGATGAGCCTTGCAGCATAGTTGGAAAAGGTTCTGTTCAGGTTAAGATGCAGAATGGGAATACTTGGCTATTGAAGGATGTCAGACATGTGCCTACATTAAGACGAAATTTGATATCGGCAGGGCAGTTGGGAAGTGATGGTTGTACTGTGATATTTACAGCTAACTCTTGGAAGGTTACCAAGGGTGCTCTTGTGGTGGCAAGAGGTAAGAAGGTTGGAACCTTGTATTTAACCACTGATAGTACTAATGATTGTAATCTTGTGGCTTCAGATGCAGATACAACATTATGGCACTATAGGCTCGGTCATATGAGCCATAAGGGCATGAACATCATAAAGAAGAATTTGCCTGGATATACAGAAACAGGTTTGGATTTCTGTGAGAACTGCATATATGGGAAACAGAAGCGAGTAAGGTTTCTCAAGGTTGGACCTACGAAGAAAGAGAGTAAGTTAGAGCTGGTACATTCTGATGTGTGGGGGCCGGCTCAGGTATCATCTCTTGGGGGTTCAAGTTATTATGTTACTTTTATTGATGATGCAACAAGGAAAGTTTGGGTTTATTGTATTAGAAACAAATCTGATGTATTTGACACTTTTGTTAAATGGAAAGCCTTGGTAGAGAATGAAACAGGTCTTAAGCTAAAATGTCTCAGGTCAGATAATGGAGGGGAGTATTGCAGCAATGAATTTAATGATTATTGTTCTAAGAATGGAATCCACAGGCAAAAGATGGTTCCAGGAACTCCACAGCAGAATGGGGTATCAGAAAGGATGAACAGAACAATAATGGAACGTGCTAGGAGCATGAGGTTACATGCAGGACTGCCTCTTTCTTTTTGGGCAGAAGCGGTGAGCACAGCTGTGTACTTGATAAACAGAGGACCCTCAAGTGCCTTGGATGGAGGCATACCTGAGGAGGCATGGTATGGTAAGAAAGTTGATTATTCATTTCTTAGAGTCTTTGGATGTGAGGTGTTTGTTCATATAGACAAGGATGATAGGACCAAGCTAGAGGCTAAATCAGAAAAATGTACTTTCATTGGTTATGGTGGTGATGACTTTGGATTTAAATGTTGGAGTATTAAGGACAAGAAAATCATTCGGTCTAGGGATGTGGTCTTTAATGAGAAAGTCATGTATAAGCAACAGTTGCAGGAAAACAGGGAAGAATCCAAGAAAGAATATGCAGTGGTAGAGGATCTTCCGGATGGGAAAGTGACCCATGAATCAGTTCAGGAACCTACTCAACAGGAACCCCAAACTCCTACAGTGAGGAGGTCTTCTAGGGTAAGAAAAGAACCTGAACATTTTTCTCCTTCTCTTTATTATTTATTACTCACTGATAGTGGAGAGCCAGAGAGCTTTGATGAAGCAATGCAGGTAGATGCCAGTAAGAAGTGGGAGCAAGCCATGGATGAGGAGCATAAGTCTCTCATGGAGAACCAGACTTGGGATTTGGTGAAGCTACCGGAAGGCAAAAGAGCATTGCAGAACAAGTGGGTGTACAGAGTTAAAGATGAAGAAGGAGGAAAGAAAAGATATAAGGCCCGGTTGGTGGTCAAGGGGTTTGCACAGAAACAAGGTATAGATTTTGATGAGATTTTTTCTCCTGTAGTAAAAATGACTTCTATTAGAACTGTTCTTGGAATAGTGGCAGCAGAAGACTTGCACTTAGAACAGTTAGATGTAAAGACTGCATTTCTCCATGGTGATTTGGAGGAGGAACTATATATGCAGCAACCAGAGGGCTATGAGGTCAAAGGTAAAGAGGAGATGGTGTGTAAACTGAAGAAGAGCTTGTATGGCTTGAAACAAGCTCCACGTCAATGGTATAAGAAGTTTGATAGCTTCATGATGGAGCAAGGTTATATTAGATGTCATTCTGACCATTGCGTGTATACAAAGAAATTTGAGGATGGAAGTTATATTATCCTGTGTTTGTATGTTGATGACATGTTGGTTGCAGGTAAAAACATGCAGGAAATAAAAGTACTCAAGAAACAGCTAAGTGAATCCTTTGATATGAAGGATTTGGGGGCAGCCAGACAAATCCTTGGTATGAGGATAACTCGGGATAGGAAGGAACGGAAGCTGACTTTATCTCAGGAAGAGTACATTAAGAAGGTATTGGATAGGTTTAACATGCAGGATGCTAAACCGGTTGGGACTCCTTTGGCAGGCCATTTCAAGTTATCAAAGGAGCAGTGTCCCAAGACAGAGCAGGAAAGAAACCAGATGTCCAAGGTACCTTACTCATCAGCAGTTGGTAGTTTGATGTATGCTATGGTGTGCACTAGGCCTGATATTGCCCATGCAGTGGGAGCTGTGAGTAGATTTATGAGTGATCCAGGTAAAGAGCATTGGCAAGCAGTAAAGTGGATCCTTCGGTATTTGAGAGGGACCATGGGGACAGTTTTGTGCTACAGTGGATCAGACACCACTTTACGTGGTTATGTAGATTCAGATATGGCTGGAGATGTAGACAGCAGGAGGAGCACAACAGGTTATATTTACACTGTAGGTGGGACAACAGTGAGCTGGATTTCACGACTACAGAAGCTGGTGGCTTTGTCAACCACAGAGGCTGAGTATGTTGCTGCCACAGAGGCAAGCAAAGAGATGATTTGGTTACAACAATTGCTTGAGGAGTTGGGGCATAAGCAGGAGGAATGTAAGTTGCATAGTGATAGTCAGAGTGCTATACACCTAGCTAAGAACTCTGCTTTCCACTCTAGGACAAAGCATATACAGTTAAGGTACCATTTCATCAGGACAACTTTGGAGGAAGAGAAGTTGAAGTTGGAGAAGATTCATACCAGTCAGAATCCTGCAGACATGATGACCAAGGTGGTCACAAGGGAAAAACTAAAGTTGTGTTCAGCTTTGGTTGGTCTTCACAGAAACTAGTGAAGGGTTGAGAAGCTTGCTCAGAGGAAAACTAGTCTCCAAGTGGGAGATTGTTAGGTTGTGGAGCCTATTTTTCATGTGTGAAAGTGTTGAAGACTGTACACTAAGAGTACTGTACACTTTTCATGTATCCTCACCGGGGTTCGGGGGCTGGGCCCCGAGCGGGGGTCCGGGGGCGGCAGCCCCTGGTAGTAGGGGTTCATTAAAAAAAATTTTTTTTAGGCGTAAAAAATTGGCCTCGAAAAATGCACCCGACATATCGGGAAACGTGCTTTTCTCATATGGGTGAGTTTTTGACCCATAGGTTTATGGGACGGGTTTTTCCCATGGTTTTGATACCCACGGTTTTGTAAAACTGCTTAAGCAGTTGTCTATTTATATGGTCTTATGCATATGATAGATGTACAAGCAAATGTATTGCAGATGTGTTTTGAATTCGGCTGTGAATTCTGTAGAGTTTGTTGAGCATAGCTCCAAACGGATCTGGGTATTGTATTGAGAGAGCGGTGGCTTGTAATAAAATCTGAGCAAGTGATTCTTGGTGGACGTAGCCCAAATTGGGTGAACCACGTTAAATACTTCTCTTTGTGTTGTGTTATTTTATTCTGCAATTTTATTTGAGATCTGTAATAATTTCTGCATATTAGTTTCTACTGTTGCGATTCTGTGAGGGATTATTCCACATATTTTATCTCTTATTTCCTAAATCTTAGTTTTCCCAAAAACTACAAATGGTATTGTCACACATACTCCTAAGTACCACAAAAGCTCTCAATACTTTCCCATCTATGACAATATGCTCACCAGGAGACTATTGTGTGGATACATGCGTAAACAAGATACACACTCATATGCTTTTCTTACAACTAGACGCCATTCACAACGATAGAATAATACACTTATGATGATGACACTCACTGATTCTATAACACACTCTAAAACAACCATGGTTCATAAAACTGTTGAGGGTTCTACATCTTGAAATGGACCACCGCACTCACTGATGGTCACTTTTCTGCTAACTCCATGCTTTTTTTTGACGATAATCTTTCTAGGTGTACACACATTGCTCAAACCAATTTCTCGATGATGTACTCTTGAGTTACGGTTCATTCTTTACTGTTGAGGGGGCTTAAATAAATGAACCTCATTGCAATAACACACATCCACTTGCGGGGCACACTGCTCCTATCACACATACTCTACATTCCATTCCATTCATCCAAGGTTACATATCTTGGTTGCACTTAGTCTTTACTTACATTTATTTATACATGTTCACTTTATTACACATGCTAGATAGATATCTTGTATGGCATTATGTTTATCATATACACATGTGCATTCACTTTCCTTTCTAGTTATGATCAAATTACACAAATCTATTACATGTCAACATGGATTCTTGGCAAAATACCTATTACCAATCCCATAACGGCATCTTAGGGGCATCCACTTTCGTACACTTTATTGTATTATTTTCATTTTGTTTCATAACACACTACTATATCAGATTATACATGCTTTGACATAATATTAGATCTTTCTAACATGCTAATGGATGCTTCATGTGCAACATTTGTTAGTAGTAGGACCTATTTTCTTCCATGGTTATCCCCTTACATTACTTCATTCTTGTTTGTGGGCTCTTGTTTGTGGGATTTTACCTTTGTTGTGTGCACATGATCTGTTTGTGGCCATTAATGGCCTTGATTGTCTTCCAACATCGTGAATGGTGTCCCATGTTTACAATCTGATTTTCATAGTCTACATTGTCTTCTTTTGTGTTTTACATTATCTTCTTGTGTCTTAGCTTACATATTGCTTGTACTTCTATTCTACATGTGTGATTGTCTTTGCTTGCACTAACACTTGTCTCCCAACCACTTTTTTTGTGTGTGCCTTGATTCCTACCAGCACATTCCCTTCCTCCTATAGGGTAGAGTTTCAAGACAAAAATTGGTCCTTGTTTGGGCTACATACTCCTTCAGCGACGTCACATGCACCCCAAACAAAGGGGGCATCATATGGGTGAATCAGTCACCCCATATAGTGTTATACACATCAGGTACAACATTATAAACTTGGACATACAAATTAAACTTGGGTCAATTATAGTGGTAGACATAGGCTACTTAGAATCAAAATTGGGAACTGGGTAGTTTTGCCCCTGCACAGTGGCTTTTCAGGGATGCCTAAAACTAGGCAATTCAAAAGGACTAATTACACAGCATTGGTAGTTCAACCAAGTCTTAAAGTTCTTAAACACAACTTTTAGCTCAAAATTACACATTGGATCAAATTGTGGCAAGATCAATTCTCTACCCACCATTTGTAGTGGTGTTCTACATTGGAACTAGGAAGTAGTTAAAGGTTGGAGGATGACACCAGACTTTCTCCCTACACTTCTTCCATTTAAAATGGCTCTATGGAAAGGGAGCAATGGCATGAGATCACCCAAAAAACTCTTCTTCATCAAAAGCATCTATGCAAGATCCTTTCTACACTCTTTCTCATCACAGATCAGGTGCACATGTTCCTTTTTTGGGACATTTTTAAGATATTCTTTACATACTTTTTATGGCATATACATGCGTATTTGACTAATTATTCATCTTCTCTTTTGCAAGTATGTCCATGTCCTGTATGGGAAGTAGTAGTCAACATCAAGGATATCAACATCAATAACATGGCAATTGCAATCAACATCGATATCAAAAATAGGCACGTTCACAACATCTACACCTTATGTTTCCACCCTAGGTTAATCATATCATCACTTTTTACACTGTGTCATCTTTAGTCTCCACGCTTCATCTTTTTATCACTCCACGCTTTTTTCTTGTCTCTTGGCACGTTTCTCACCATCGATCTACATGGTTATCAGGTACACATCTCTATCTAATTTATGTTATTGAGCTTTCACTCAACAACATAAAGTGGGGGAAAATGTAGACACAAAATCACACACTTTGGGTAATTATCTAGTCCTGATTACATACTACTATTCATATGATTTCTAAGTAAGAAAAGTACTAATTAACCCATGTCTTTGGCCACCTTTCTTCTTTCTAACTTTGGTCTTGCACCCTTCACTTGCTCAGTCTGACCATTAGACTTCAATTTCTATGATCCTGGACACCAGCACCCAACCAGGATGCCAATGCCTAGGCCCTTGTCATCCCCTCTGGGTGCTCATGACCTCTTTATACTTTTATTCACACTTTTTGGGTCCTTTATAGCCAATTGAGCATCTATTATCTTTTTTGGTAGTCGGCCTTTTCAGGGAATACTCAATTATGAAATTCAAATCAAGAGAATCATATAAATATAAAGTTATGTGATCATAATAAAGGACCAAGCACTAAGACATTAACTATCACCACCTAAGGTTGCATCCAAAGGAATCTAAGAGGTATCCATTACATCCATCTAGCATGTTTTCATAAGGGACAAGAGCTATTTTTCTGCATCACACTTCATATGAGGAGAGTTTATTCTATTCCACACACACATATATTTACATTTCTACATCTAGTTATTTCTCATTATCAAGTGTGACATGCACAAGATCCACCTAGGGCACAATTCTACACACACACACATCGAGAACTACATTGGGTCCTAAATGTAGTGCAACGGTAAGTCGTAAGTTCACCATTGTAACCGCTGAGGACAGTCTGACCCCTCATTTTGCATCTTTCTTTTGGAATATTGATTTGATGTCTTTTTAAGGGTTTTAACAGGTTTCATGTTTCATTGGATAGGTTAATTCAACGAGTATCTGCTTAATCTTGATGTGAGCCTCAGAGGGACAAAAGGTGAGCTATCTAGCAAACAACTTCTAACCCAGAAAATTTGGGATTCTGAGCATTTCCATAGATCCAGGTAAAACCAAAGATAGTTTGTAGTGCATTCGGGAGCACCCTTATTCAATATTTGGGCACCCCTGTACAAGTAGCTTGATCCTCTTGATCTACATTTTTTGAGCTTCATCATGTGAACTGACACACTTCCCACTTTTCTCTCTAAGAGACTTTGTCTATCTTCCAGATCTCTATGAATCAACTAAGTGCCTTCTTCTCCTCTTTGCAATTAGGGTTTCATTATTTATTACTTAGTTGCTTGGGTGTTTATTATTGTACTTAATTGTCATATATTTACTGCTACCATAACATTCAGATTAGGCTTTATTATTTACACTTTAGCTTAATAAACCAGAGCACCACTCCCATCCCTAGTTCTCTCTTTTCCCTTTTTTGGGTCATAGTTCTATCTATAGGCCCATACCAATTATGGATATTGATTTGATGGGGGAAAAATAATAGCTAGGGCAATAACACTCTTGTCAATTTTCTCCATGACTTCATTTATATCAACTGCATGTAGAATCTGGAGGAATTCATCCAAGTCTGCATTGCTAAATTCATATTTGTAATCTTGTCCAAGTCAAAAGTAAGATGGGAAGAATTTGGGACACTAGATAATTGAATCTTCATTATTTCAATGAAAAAGGGTAGACAATTATCGGGAAATGGACTAATCACAATTTGGATGTATAAAACCCTCTTTCAACACTTGGTAACACCACTAGAAAACACATAGAAACCCCATAAAGAACTTACCCACATAAAAATCAGTCGTAGTTCTCCTCTAAATCAGTATTATCACTCAAATTTTCATTAGAGCTTTAAAAATAATCCTTACACAACTTAAATGCAAAAATTAGGGCTTCTTCTCACTCTAAGGCTCCAAAACACTTAGAAATCTTGAAATTTTAATGCAAAGTGTGGGGCTTGTCATAAAATTCAACCATATATTGCTCTTCCCACACTCATAAATGGACCATAAATCCATATAGTTTTTTAAATTTGAACCATTGATCTTATAATCTATGTTTGAATATAGGCCTTACACATGTGGACATATTAGCCACATCAGATTTACTTAAATGACATGTTATTCACTCATTAGCCCAATACTTAAGACCTTCATACATGGTTTGACATCTTGTTTTTATTTTAATGATATGCGAGACACTGACACATTTTAATTCCTTTGGGCTAGTGGCGGTAGGAGCACAGTTAGCAATATTACAAAAAATGTGAAACTACCAAATGCGAGGCTGCAAAGTTGCCTTCATTGTATGATGTTACCATATGACACCACTTATCCTTCTTGTTGGGCCTTTGGAGATAAAATCGTAGTTATCAGTATTACAAAAATTGTGAAACTGCAAACTACGAGACTGTAAAACTGTCCTTCTTATCAACTGTTATTAGATCATGCCACAGTGTCCTTAAAAATCATGCTTTGGATATGAAAGTACAAATTGTAGAATTTTAAACAACTACAAAGTTTTAAACTGCAAAATTATGAAGTTGCATTTTTCCTTGTAGCATTGAGTTTCTCTGAAGATTTTCTTTTTCGAACCCTAAGAAGAATTTACAAGTTGCAAATCCGTAGTAACTATGAATTTGTGAAAAGGTCAACAAACGAAGGAATATTATCATAATATTCCATTTTTTGGCTCAGACTTGGAACTGCAATTCAAAACTTTGCAAAAATGCAAAATTTCTTTTTAAGACCCACTTATCCCCAAATGCCTTAAATATTTCTTTTATCTCACCTCGAGGGTGGAACTGTAGTTTGCAAACTTGCAAAATGTGAACTTACAAAACTATAAAAAGGTAAGTTAAAAAGGTAAGGGACCTTATTTCAAAATTTTGAATACACAATTAGAATTCCAACAATGTTGCCTACACCATTAAACATGTAGATCATTAAAACACAAGAAACAAAGGAAACATTAAGGTGTTAGAAAAAAACACAGATGACTGGATAGGATCACGACATGATTTTAACAGTTAGAGCTCAGGAGATCACAGAATGACTTGAGAAACCAGACAGACAACAAAATGACCATGCTGTATTGACATTTACAGGGAGAAACATAAAATGTGCCATGATTTTCAATAGCATTAAATTAGGCACCAACATTAGACATGCAACATATTATTGTTGAATTTAAGTAAAATAATTTGTAAACATATAAAGGCCTATTTTGTGGTGTTGTAAAGTTCTCTTACCTTTCAATTGTTTTGAGGAAACTTATGCATATTTGGAATGAAAGGATTGTTTTCTTTTATGCATTAATTGTGATACACGTCATTGTTGGGTCTGCCTTTTCGGAGTGAATTACTTGTCCCAAATTACACAAACTTATGTGTATTTGTGTGTATTTTTTATTTCTTATGGTTATTTGGGATGTTGATTTTTAGTGTTAAAAAATGACTGCTTTATATTATTTATAGTTACATTTAATCTTTTCATTTTATTTTATGATGTTTGAAAATTAAAGGTTTCCTCTCATTAATTCACTCAATATTCTCCTACTAAAAAATGTTAAATGGAATGTACAAATACACCCATCCTCCATCTATCCTTATGTTGTATATTGACATATCTGTTGTGTGTCGTTTTGGTGCAATTGCTAGTGTATTTTTTTTGATTGAAAAGTGCACTTATTATATATATAATAGGTAATTACAACATTGATTGTACAAAATATGGGTAGAAAAATCACACCCCAGAATGCCAATTAAATCGATTAAGCGAGGCCTCGAGAGGGATACCAATCAAAATAATATAAAAGTGTGGACCTCAATCAAAAAAGAGGGAGAACAAAACAAGGAACCGAAAAACAAGGTCGAGCCAGAAACCTAGGCCATTGCAACAAACATGGCGGCAGGAGGTAGAGGCGGAGGACTGTCTGGCTTATCTCCCCAGCCAGAACCAGGGTGAACCGTGTTAGGGATGGGATCCCATACAGTTTCTTGTTATTTTGTTGTTGTTTTGTTGATCAAATTATCAAACTTCGAGAAGGAGAAATGACAAGGGTTAACTGCAGAAATTTGTCTTGCTAAGGGGCAGACCAGCCTACTTTGCTAAGGCAGCCTAAAATACCACCCTAAGAAGGGGAGGAGGGGCGAGGGGACCACCATAGTCGAGGAGAGGAGCTCCGCTAACTTCAGGAGTGATGCCTGTGAAACCCTTATCCTTGGGGAGGAAGACGAGAACAGTGTGGCTGAGACGGCGAGTAGCGGTGAGCAAGGAGCATCAAGCGGAACACGACTGACCGCATAGGGGGCGGCAACCCAATGGTCGAGCAAGTGTTGGGGGTGTTCAACCTCCAGCCGAACCTTCTCATCCTAGGTTCTGAATCTGAAGCAACACAATGGAGAGAATAGCCACTTTATTAGTAACAACAAAAATTCTATCCATAGGAACATTGTTAAATATGGCATTATTTCTATCTTTCCATAGGTGAAATAAAATATCAGCTCTGAATATGTGCCAAAATTTGTTGTAAATTGTAGGTAACAGAGCTGAGTCCCCCAAGAGAACCATCTTCCAGGTAAAGAAATCTGGGGAGAAGGGTTGAAAAAGGGAGTGAATCCATTTCCAAGATGATTGAGCACATGGACAAACCAAAAATGTGTTTGATAGACTCAGGTTGGTGGCGAATCGGGTGGGCAGGATTCAATCCCATGTGCCTAAGTTGATCCCCTGTGGGAAGTCCTTGGTGTAAAATGCACCACAGAAAGTGAGATTTTTTGGGTTCAACAAGAATTGACCAAACCCTTTCAAACTAACATTTCCACACCTACATCTGGGAGGAAATGTTCCAGTGTTAGTTAAGTGAATCAACATTCACCATCTGTGGGGTGAGAAGGGAGTAACCCAAGCAGGCTTTGTAATGGCAGAGCGGAGTAGTGGAAGGCTAGTTCCAGTCATGCCACCATGGGACACCTGAAGTGATGCCAATTTTGTGTAAGAACTCCTCAGGTATGCAAGCAATGATTTTCGTGATTGATTCAACATCTTGGTGTTGAAGGTTGAACTTAATAGCTAAGGCTCCCCAAGAAAGCCAGGATCTAGAATGCTTACAAAATAAATCACCCACCACTTTGATGCCTTTTTTGAAGAGCCGAATAGCTTTAGCCCAAGGAGCTAGAGCAAGAGGGGCCTCATGGAAAGTGAAAATGGATGACCACCAGAGAGAATAGGAGTTGATAGAAAGGCCAGATATGAAGCCATCCCCTTTCCAAATAAGGTGTGATTTAAGTAATTCCCAGGATTTCCAAATACTTTGAGCTATAAAAGTACCTTTGATTTTGACAGAGACAAGGCAGAGGAGAAGGGACTGGAAGTTAAGGCCTTTCCAAGCTTGTCTTCCTAGAGGAGAGCCTTGGCAGATGTAATGCTAGAGCAGAATCTTCCAAGCTTCATTGCCTTCTAGGCTACGAATTAGCCATTTGACACAGAGAGAGATCTTGCCCTTGAAGCTTGATGTCAAGCAGGCCAAGGCCACCTATTTCTTTGGGTCTGTAATAAGTGTCCCATACCACTCGATGAAATCCCTTGTGGATTTCAGAATTAGTCCAAAGAAAATCTCTCAGACATTTTTCATGCTCGGAGTAGGCATCATTAGAAGGAGCCCAACAAGAAGAGTAGTACACATGGGTGGTGGCAAGAACCTTGGAGCAAATTTGGAATTTACCTGCTAGAGAGAGTGGTTTGGTAATCCAATAGGATATTTTGTGCTCTACTCGTTGAACCACATAGCTCCAAAGTTGTGCTAAGGAGGCCTAAAAGGTGAAAGGAATGCCAAGGAATTTGAATTGAATGCCCGGTTGGATCCAACTCCATTGCAAATTTGCAAGCCATGGAGGGATAGGGGATTGTGATTGTCTATAACATTGAGTTTTTTCCCATTGGATGGATGAACCAGAGGCCAAACAAAAAGTATCCAGACAGTCCAAAGTGGTGTGAACATATTTCTCTTCTTCAAGGAGAGTGAGAAAAGAATCATTAGCAAAGTGGCCATTAATGAGTTGTTGATCTATGTTTGGTAAAGCAATCCCCTTAATAAGGCCTTGGGAAGCACTTTGGGCTAACAAGTAGCAAAAGCCTTCAATCGCCAGCATGTAGAGTGAAGGGGCCAAAGGACACCCTTGAAAGATGGACCTAAACAAACCAAACCTGGAAGATTGAGCTCCATTAATAGTGATGCATGCTCCAACATTATTGAAGAGCATCTACACAGTGTGGAAAAACCTCAGACCGAACCCAAGAGCCTGAAGCATTGCCAAAATGAAGGACCACTCAATGTGGTCATAGGCTTTGGCATAGTCAATTTTGATAAATAAGGCTTTCTGGTTGGATTGGTGAGCCCATTCCATCCCTTCCCAAACAACAATGATATTGTCAAGAATGTATGTATGTGTTTAATAAACCTCATTTTCTCACTGCAAACAACAAGAGGAAGGAGGTTTGCAATTTTTTTGATAAAGCCTTAGCAATGATTTTGTAGGACACATTAAGCAGAGTAATAGGTCTCCAATTAGAAATTTGTTCAAGTTCCCCTGACTTAGGGATAAACTTGATGTTTCCTTGATTGATCAGCTCACCCAGAGAGTTGGAAGCAAGAGCCTCGAGGTAGACATTTTAGAGGTCAGGTCCCAGAGTATCCCACATGGTTTGATAAAATTCAGAGGGGAAGCCATCAATGCCTAATGATTTATCAGAATCCATTTGAAAAGAAGCCTCCTTAAGCTTTGCAAGAGACAGGGGATGATCACACTCAACACATTTGGAGTGAGAGACTTTACAGGGCATAATTTGCAAATATTTAAGAAATACCTCTTCTCTAGCATGGGTGGTAAGTTGAGAAGCAAAGACACCATGAAAATGGTGAGAAAACACTCGAAGAATGTGGGGTAAGGAAGTGATCCAATTTTTTTCTTGAAAGATGGCTTTGATTTGCGTGGCAGAGTGTTTGGCTTGGAGCATAACAAAGAATTATTTAGAATCCCTGTCTCTGATTTTAGGCCAATAAAGTTGAGCACAAAGTAGAGCACCTATGGCTTCGTAAGCTTCCTCAATTTTGAGTTTCTGTCTCCAATGGGTAGTCTGAAGCTGCAAGTTTTGATTAAAAGGAGAGGCATTAAGCTCTTGTGAGATTCGTTGGAATTCACAATATGAAGCATTATGAGTAGCCTGCTGAAAAAGAGCAACTTGTTTGCCATATATGTGAATAAAAGTGTTGGTCTCGGTGATGGCATCATTCCACCAAGATATCTAGATTTATTGACCACTAGGGCGAGGAGCCACTAGGTTCCAAATGTGTTGAATGTGTGCCACAGTCCTTGCATGTTTCAGGTGAGCAGTATTGAGGTAAAATTGAGAATTACCCTTTGTTTTTTGGTAGGAGCAAGCTAGGTGATATCTAAAAATATGGGGGAGTGATCAGAGATAAGAGAAGTGTCAGAAACAAAAATAGGGAGGCCAAAATTGGGGGAAAGATAGAAGAATTCTTGGCTCGACATCATGACATGGTCAAGATGTTGAACAATACGGTCTTTCCCCTATCTAAAGTTGGACCAAGTGAACCAAGAAGAGGAAGAACTATCCTTGAAAGGGATGTTAGGATCAAATAATTTGAGCTTGTGTCTCAGATAGAACCAGGCCTCCCATTCTCCTACACACCACATAGGTAGATGGTCGACCTTGTCTTCTGGGTATTCCACCATATTAAAGTCTCCACACAAAATCCAAAGGGCATTAGGAAGGGAGTCAGTAAGCCATATCCAAAAAAGAGCTCGCTCAACTGCATCATTGGATGCATAAATATTGGCAAGCCTGAGGATGCGCCCATCGAAATCAAAGAGAGTCCACACCACCCGATGGGTGGGGTCAGAGCCCCAAGAAATCACATGTTGTGCAAATTCAGGAGCAATCAATGTCATGACCCCTCCACATCCAGGTTCATGATTGGACACGTGGTATGTCGCATGGGGCCAAATTGTGTGAGTGACAAACTGGAGAAGAAATCCTACAAGTTTAACTTCCTGTAGACAGAGAATACACATATGCTGAAAGTGAAGACAACTTTCCCTAACCAAATATCTTCAGGTGGGATCAGTAAGGCCACATATGTTCCAAGAGTACACAATCATTGGACAAAATCGAGGTACATAGATCCCTCATCATCAAGACTGGAGATTGCAAAAAATTGATTGTGAGAAGAATTGATCAGGGCAATGTTTGCCACTGACCATGGTCTGCGTTTTTCTTGAAAAAAATCCTCCATCTGCGGTGGGGGTCGGCCTACGGGAGTGGCTAAGGCACACTTTTCGAGCCACGAGTGAGTGGTTTTCTTCCATGAAAGGTGACTTCAGGAAGCTGAAGAGAAATGAAGGCCGAGAAGTGGGAGATTTTGCATAGGGGATCACGGTCGAGGCAGCTAGCGAGAGCGAGAGAGCAGCTGAGGCGTCTGAGAGAACAACTTGTTTGACAGGAGCGGTAGAGGAGCTTGCACCATTATTATTGACTGGCTGATAAGAAGTCGAGGGTTTTAAAGGGCCACGGGAAGAGCCTCTTTTGTTGGTCACTGTGGTCCAACCATCTTCAGAGGAGGGGGCTTTGGGTTCCGGTTGAGGCTTTTCTTATGTCCCAGAGCGAGATTCAACCATAAGCGGACATTCACCGAATCATATGATCAGACACTTGGCAGTGGAAACAGGTATTGGGTAAGTTGATGTATAAAACATGTTGAGAAAAATGCATTTCCCCAACTTGTATTTCAATGGTGTCTTTCAGGTCTTTGGATAGGTCAACTTCAACACAGACCCACTATTGAGGGGGAAAATTGGAAATTTTGGGTTGTTCCAAACAAACAAGTCTTATAGTTTTAGAGTTCAGTTTGGTTTTGATCTTTGGGTGAATGAAATGCTATAAATAGATGGCTTGTGCTCAAGCAAATGGCCTGCTCTTTCACTTCTCATATTCTCATTTTCAATAGTTCAGTCTGTTATTTTTCTTAGAAGCCATAGTTTCAGTTCATTTGCATGCTTAGTTAGCATTGTTCAGCTGTTGGTAAGCCACATATCCATCTTGTGCAGGCAGTGCTGTTATTTCACCCAATCCATTGGAGTAGAATAGCTTAGGAAGCCATTAAAGTTGCAGGTTTTGCTCCTCAAAACAGGATAGTTTCAGGTTCTGGACGCTTTATGTTGCATGACTCGCAATAAATCCCGCTAGGAATTGCATAAGCCAAGCTCTGTACTCTTGCGCTATCCCTCTCCTACTCGCATTATATTCAGTCTGTATTCTGAGCTGCCTTTGTCCCAATATCTACTTCTGTTGATGCTAGCATTACACGCTTTTCTGGATTCACGTGAACACGAAGGAACGAGGAGATCACACTGAGGGGACAAGATCACACACACCATTGGATTCGCCACTGTTCTGCAGAATCCAGGTTCTAGCTTTCAAAGTTCTAAATTAGAAATATATCAAATAGAGTAGATAATCACTTCTTTTCAGTCAAGTTTACTTTCGATATTGCCAGGGAAGCTGTGGGGATTGATAGTTTCTGAGAAACTATGATTCACTCCTCACTTCTGAGGTAGGATCGAGAGTCTGGCAAATAGATTAGGCAAGTTATTTCATTATTTAGAATAGATCTGCAAATTGCACAGAAAAATAACTACACTCGGTTATTTTGTTTGTTTTAAGTTTTATCTTAGTTGTCAATTCTAGATATATTTAAATAGCTGCTTTCTTAAATTCTTAAAGTTTCTCAGAAAATACAAAAATAGAAGTTATATATGTTCTAGATTTATTCCACGTAGTTAAATTCACTTTGTTGCAGTTAGATTTACATTATTGCTTTTGTATGACAATCACGGGACCTAGGGAACCCAGAGAATACGTATTTGAGCCAATTGTGCCTCAACCCAATCTCGTCACAGCAATAGTTGACATAGACCAGAATCTTAGAATCCAAATCTTCCAAACAACAACAGATTTACGACAGATCAGCTCTCAGTTGAGGGGATTAAATATAGAAGACGACCAAGCACACACGTTTTGGTCAAATCAACCGAACTACAGATTACCCTAAGCAAACATTCATATGACTGTAGAAGGGTTCGAAAGAGAACAAACCTTTGGTTGTGATCCTTTGGTCCCACAGCCAGATGCAGGAGACACTCTCACAGATATAGATACCAGCCTAAGAATTCAGGTTGCAAGAACGCCTGTGAGGTACTCTGAGAAGATCACACAGTTATTAATTTTAAATATAGAGGCTGAGAAAGCATATGATTATTGGATACTAGGGATTAGGGACTTGATTTCGTACATGACCATAGCAGGACCGCAACAACCAAGAGTCTACGGTTGCGATCCACAAATCCCGCAGCCTAACGAGCCCATAAGTAAATTAGACATAGACACTGGCCTACGTACACTAGTATTCAGATCTACCCCACTTCCACCCACCATCATCGAACAGTTATCCTTACTAGATATAGCAGCTAACAAAGCTAGAGAGTTCTGGACTAGGCCAGAGAATCGTCCGTAGAGTCGATTGTATTCACTACCCACCATATGACCTTATCTGGAGACATACACGAAACTATCCCAGGTCATTTTCCACGTATTCCACAACCCATAGATCGAATCACGCCAGAGCTCGATATTGATTGGAGCCTTCGAGCAGTCATCCTTGCTGATCGATCTATCACACCAGTTCAGGTTAGAAGGGCCTTCTTTGCCTTAGATTCACAAATTCCACTAGTGCGTATTGAAGACATTAGATTGCCTAACTAGTTTGTCTGCATCCCACGCATATTCCATCCCCACCGGCTGTCTCGGCACGACCTCGGGAGGTCGGTTACGCGGAAGAGTTACTTGTAGATTCCCACGCTCGCTTGTCGCTTTTCCGGCGTACAAAATTGGTGAACCCGACGTGAAACAAACAACTGTTTCACCTTCTCATTTGAGAAAGTTTCATCTTTTCATCTTTTCCGCCTCATTGGCCACCTTCGCTCCTTCCCATTATTCTGCGGGTATTCATATACCCCCCGAATATGTCGGGATTCGATGCATATGGCAGACCCCTCTTGGGTCTTGAGGCATACTACGCCCAACAGAATAGGCAATCATCACCCTCACTCTCGGTATGGGGTGACAACTACTCAACTAATCAGTTGTCAACACAAACTCCAAAAATCAGATATAATTCATCTTTTCAAACTGAGGAGTTAGATCAGTTCCCTCAAAAACAACAAACAGAGCCTTCAGGCTCGAATAATATGACGTTTACCGGAGAATCTGGTTCATCTCCTCAGATGCTACTTAGACCACAAATTAGTAGGCAATCAGACCCATACCTGGTCTTAGACGATGAACAGTCAATATCTTATCCTAGGAGTGAACAACGCTCCTGGGGTATGTACCCACCTGTAGGAGGTTTACAAACACAACCCGAGGTCTCTTTTCAAGAAAATACCTCTATGCCACTGCATATAGGAAATACTCTCGGAGAAACTTGGCAAGATAGTGATCAGTTCATAGCAGGATATCACATGCCTATACAACACCAGGGTATACAACAAACGCCGCTAAGGCAAAACACCGTGACTTCACCAAATGAAGTCATTTCAACGTTAGTAGAAAAAGTGAGAGGGTTAGAACTTGCCCAAGCAAGTCAAAATTCACAATTCATGCAAGCAGGGAGTTCCAATCCCCCACACCATCCTAGCCAAGTAGACCTCCTCACAGGAATAGGCACGTTAGGCATGCCTCCTCAGTATCCACAACAAACACCAACTAGGCCCATCATCTCTAACACCGTTCCTCCCGGTCTAGTACAAAACAATCCATTCCTGGACAATACCCCGTCATACTTAAACATGTACTCCAAATCACCACAAGGGGATATGTTCTCCTCTCCCGGCATGCTTGCTCAAACACAGGTGCTTCCTTATGCCCCTACCAACGCATACGCTACGCCATATCAACAACCCATTCCACCACCACTCCCTCAGCAAGCACCATCAATGGTCGAAACCTATGCGATAGGGACTTATTCAGAATATTTGAAAGAGCCCTTAGACTTCACCATACGAAGCATCATGCTTCCAAGACCCCTTCCTGATTTACCCAAGTACAAAGGTGAGGGAGATCCAAATGCACATATCAAGGCTTACGCTACAGCCATACGAGAACTACTCCCTTGGGATGGGGTTGTTGCTAAAATATTCCCCAAAACTTTGGAAGGCATCGCTCTTGATTGGTATTATAGAATACCTGAGGCTTCAATCCATTCATTTAAACAACTCGTTTCAGAGTTCATTAAGGCATTTGACATGAACAAACTGTTAAGAACAGGAATCAGGGAATTCTTGCACATTAAACAAGAACACAATGAATCTGTCGCCCATTTCATCCAAAGGTGGCGTACAGTTCTTTATTCTTCGGCAAGTGCTCCAAATATGGATCAGATGGAACTATGCGATTTATTCCTTCATTCTCTCAGCAGAGAGGTGAAGGAAGAAGTCCAGAAGTTCCCACTAAGAACTTACGATGAAGTACTTGAGAGCGCTCTTCGAATAGATCAAGCAGCGATAGATAGTGGTCGTAAGACATATGGAACAAACGGGAGGTTAATCACCTCCAGCCAGAACACTACAACTTATCCTACTACCACGAATGTCAATCAAGGACCTAAAATCCTTAACAAAAATCGCGGGGTGACAACAGATGGAGTAACTGATCAGCCTAAAAAGGTAAATACTGTGAATACTTCATTACCAATGAACAATCAACGAAACAATAACTTTACCCCCACAATCAATACAGTGGATTTTAATCATCCTCAACAACAACAACAACGGTGAAATCCCACACAGGGTCTAAGCCAAAACTCATTTGGTTATCAAAACCAAAATCAAAGCCAGAAACAACAAATGCAAAACTTTAATCCTAATAGGCAACAGTTTGATCAGAATTTTAGGCCACAATATACACCAAACCAACAAACCAGGAATTACAATCCCAATTCATATTGTGGTTTCCACAAAATTCGAGGTCATGACACTAGAACGTGCCGTGACTACAATAAATTCATGCAACGTTTGCCAGAAGAACAAAGACAGTTCTTCACAGATTTGTTTTTGGCAGATCCCGTGTCACCACCACCAAGCACGCTCGCAGGGGCAGTTTCCCCTCAGAATGCTCCCCTCAAGATCTTTAACGATCCACTCCCAAATCATGATAACAATAGGCTAAATCTAAATGGGACAAACAAAAGCGTAATGACGGGAAACAATGATCATGAAGCCTCGACTTCACTAAATCCATCAGTTGCGCCACAATTAGGAAATCAGCCGAGACCCAAGATAGTCAGTTTAGTAGAACTAGACGCTGAACTACCTATCGAAACTATAACAAGAACAAGAGAGTATTTCTCTCAACCAAGCCCAAGTCACCTGCCAGAAACAGATAAGAGTCAACAAATAGTAGAAAAACCCATAGGTGCCTATGATTTAATTAACGACCTAACAAAAACCTTCTCACACATTTCATTTTTGGACTTACTGAAGAATTCTCCTGCCCACAGGGCTGCTCTTCTAGAGGCATTAGGTTTAGGTCATCTAATTAATATCACTCCACCTCCTGAAACACAAGTGAACCACGTAGATTTTGATATCCATCCTCCGGGGCAGCCGGATAAGGATGTCGAATTCATATTCGAAATAAGTAAAATGCCTACAGATGCTGAGATTGCACGCTGAGGTGATCCAGCCTTACACTTACAAGTATGGGTTTATAATAACTACGTAAAACGAGCAATGGTTGACGATGGGGCCGCAGTTAACATAGTCCCCTTCTCTTTCCTTCAAAAATTAGGATATGGGGAAACAAATTGTTCCACCACTCGAAATACATTGAGAGGCTATGATAGCCTTAAAGCCACTTCGATTGGAACTATAATACTACCGGTCACCTTAGGACCCAAAACAATCCTGACTGAGTTTTATATTATAGATCGGGAAACTAATTATAATATGATCCTCGGCCGACCATGGATACACCGTATGAAGGCAATCCCTTCTACGTTATTCCAAGAAGTAAGATTCTTGCATCTAGGAAAGGTGTTTGTAGCCAAAGGTGATCCAAAGCCATTCGATATACACCTAGCTGACTTAAAGAAAAGACCAGGCGTGCACTCGGAATTTGAACTTCCAACAAACCAACTTAATAAACCCACTGACGCAAAACCAGAGGAGAAGTTGGTACCTACAACGGATCTTGAGACTATGAATCTAGTCAAGACAATCCCAGCCTTAAAAGATGAGGCTAACATTGTAGAAACGGTATCATTAGGAACTACTGCAAAAATCGTTGAATTACTAGAACAGGATCTACCAATGTTCTTACCATTTGATTCTGTAGGCATGGGATATTCCCTAGGTGTTGGTTCTCTTCCAGCAGAGGATCTCTGTATGGTGGAAGTAGAATGCGCAAACACAACAAATATCCCAGCATCCATATTCCCAGCTAAATATTGGACACTCCATTTTGATGGAGCTAAATGCCGTTATGGAGCAGGGGCAGGTGTAATCTTTACTTCCCCTGAAGGAAAGGTCCTACCATTCGCCTTCAAACTCAATTTCGAATGTACAAACAACGGCGCTGAGTACGAAGCCCTCCTCCTTGGCCTCATTTTAGCCAAGAGGATCGGTATTAATAACATCAGAGTGTTAGGAGACTCACAATTGGTAGCAAACCAAGTCTCTGAGATATATGAAACCAAAGCCAAGCACTTACAACTTTACAAAACAGCTGTATTAGATCTAAGCAAGGAATTTGACTTCATATCAATTGAAGCAATCCCGCGAGAACACAATCTTCTCACTGGTTCTATAGCAATCTCGGCATCACGCTTTACTCCAAACAGTAAGTTAGAAGATACCCGTTTCATAGTATCCCTTCGTGATGAACCATTGATAAAAGCAACGACAAATTCTCTTTTAAACAGAAATGAAAACAAATCTACTATCCTAGACCACATTGATAGTGATATGACCACTCTGAATTACTTAAACACCTATGCGGCATTACATCTCTCCTATCATATGATAGATTTGTCCTTAATCCCACATTCATCTTCTTCCTACTTCGGAAATCCCATAATAGAACCTAGCGTATACACGGTAGAAAGTGGGGACGATTTGGATTTACCTCCAGCCCCACCTGAGTTTGAAGAGGGTAATGCCTCTTTAATCGAAGAAACAATTGATGTTAACATCGGAACGGAGGATGAACCAAAAATCTTAAAATTAGGGTCCTCGTTAACCCCGGAAGAAGTAGAAATACACACTCAGATCCTCAAAGAACATCAGAAAGCTTTTGCATTTAATTATAAGGAAATGACAGGCGTTGCACCACACATTGCGGTACATAACCTCGTCACTAAATTTGATGCAAAACCAGTTAAACAAAAATCAAGACCCATGAAGCCTAAGGTGGCTCTCATGGTGAAAGAGGAAATAATAAAACTCCTACAAGTAGGATTCATCAAACCAGTCGATTACTCTCAATGGGTATCTAATATCGTTCCTGTTCTCAAAAAGAATGGGAAGATACGCATCTGCATAGATTTCTGAGACATTAACAAAGCATGTCCTAAGGACGACTTCCCATTACCATCCATAGATGTCATTGTTGATGCAACAGCTGGATTTGAACTCTTGTCTCTCATGGATGGATTCTCGGGATACAATCAAATCAGAATATCTGAACAAGACCAAGCTAAAACCACGTTTATAACTCCTTGGGGAACCTATTGTTATGCTGTTATGCCATTTGGTCTCAAGAACGCTGGTGCTACGTACCAGCGAGCTATGACATATATATTCCACGATCTAATTCATAAAATCATGGAATCCTACGTAGATGACTTGTTGGCTAAGGCCAAGAAGCGTTGTGACCATCCGGAAGTACTCCGCGTCATTCTTTCACGCCTAATAGAATACGAAGTCACGCTAAATCCAGAGAAATGCGTCTTTGGTGTAACAGGAGGAAAGCTCCTAGGTTACATCATATCGTCACGAGGGATAGATGTTGATCCAACCAAAATTCGGGCTGTCCTCGAAATGGTCCCACCTTCGAATGAATCTGGAATCAGGTCATTTCTCAGAAAACTTGGTGCAATCCGGAGATTCATCCCAGACTTAAGTTTCGCCATTCATCCAATCAACAATTTACTCAAGAAGGATTATAGCATTGATTGGACCGAAGACTGCAATGAAGCCTTTGATGCAGTTAAGCGTTTCCTGTTATCACCACCTACGCTAATGCCACCTAAGCTAGACCGCCCGTTAATTTTATATTCACGAGCTACCGATGTCTCGCTGGCCTGTATGTTGGCCCAAGAAGACGATGACAAGAGGGAATGCGTGATTTATTTCATTAGTCGAACATTACTTGACTATGAAACACGTTATACACAGGCAGAACGAGAATGCCTTGCCATAGTCTTTGCTACTAAACGCTTAAGACACTATATGCTGAATCAAGAAACAAGGGTCATGGTAAAAACGGACCATTTACGAACTTTCCTCACACAAGGATCCTTGTCTAAAAAGGCTGGACGTTTTATAACCTTAATGGGGGAATTCGAATTAACATTTGTAAATCAGAAGTCGGTTAAAGGACAAATCATCACAGATTGGTTAGCTGATAACCCATTAGATGGAGGTGATTTAGTAGATTTAGATTTTCCAGATGAGTGCGTATACTACATCGAAACCCGACCCTCTATCTCTGAGTGTCCCTGGTACACTGATATCATTAATTATATCATGGACCATACGTATCCAGAAGGAGCTACACCGCAACAAAGAAGGCGGTTACGTATTATCGCAGCCAAATACGTCATCATAGAGCAAGTGCTCTACCGAAAAGCATTCGATGGAATGCTCCTGAGATGTGTCGACACAGAAGAATCCAAGAAGATTCTCCACGAATCTCACAGTGGAATGTGTGGAGGCCACTTCGGTGGCCATGCCACCACTCGCAAAATACATCGAATGGGCTATTTCTGGCCCACTCTAGAACACGACGCAATGGAGTTTGTACGCAGGTGTCATAAGTGTCAAAGATTCTCCCACGAGATTCATATGCCAGCACAAGCTCTACAACCAATTGCTACTCCATGGCCCTTTTCTACATGGGGTCTTGATTTGATAGGGAAATTCTCTCCCTCGTCTACAGATGGCCATAATTTTATAATCACGGCCACCGAATATTTCACCAAGTGGGTAGAGGCTATGCCTCTTACTACTGTACCAGGTTCTGTAATCGCCAAGTTCATTTTGAACCAAATCATTTGCAGATACGGTATCCCACAAGTCATTATCTCAGATAATGGAACTTCTTTTAAAAATGATGAAGTTCGCGAACTATGCAATAAATTTAAAATAAGCCATCATACGGCTTCCTTGTATTACCCTCAAGCCAACGGACAGGCTGAAGCAACAAACAAGACACTGAAAGCCATTCTCCTTAAAACTGTGAAAGAAAACAAACGAGATTGGCATTTGAAGTTATATCCGGCCTTATGGGCCCACCGAACCTCAATAAGAACACCAACGGGAGCAACTCCTTTCTCACTAGTATTTGGGGCAGAGGCAGTTCTCCCACTTGAGGTCGAAATACCCAGTCTCCGCATTTCATTACAAGGGATTCTGGATGAAGACGCTTACAGAGAAGCACGTCTTTCCCAACTAGAAAGCCTAGATGAAACTAGGTTAGATGCTGAACAGCGGCACAGAGCCTATGCTGACCGGATGTGCCGGCAATATAACAAGAAGGTCTATGAACGCGACATATATGAAGGTGATCTAGTTCTAAGGCTAGACAGTCGGATCGACAAGAAGACCGGCGAAGGAAGGAAGTTCCGGCCTAAATGGTTGGGCCCATACCGAGTCATGAAGGACTATGGAAATGGTGCATACCTCCTATGTACGCTAGAAGGTGAGGAATTTGGTGAAACAGTCAATTCCCTGCACCTCAAGCGGTTCTACGCATAAGCAGCTAGCACTACTTATATATATTTACATTGCATCTTCATATAGATTAAGATCATTTTGTCCACTTGTTTCTTACATAAATTGTGATCAAGGAATTTATTCTCAAAGCAATTCATTACAAACTCATGATGTTGTTGGCATAAACTTTCTAATCATACCTCTCCATTTTTCATGATATCATCAAATTATCTCGGAATCATTTTATCAAATAAAGCTAGACATGGAAAAGTCTTAACGGAAACCATACCAAGATCTACGGGCTTGTTCTCACTTTTAGTTTCTTCTTAGGATTGGTGTCTTGCCTATGGTCTGTTCTAGAAGCTTCATGGTGTCACATCTATCCCATATATATGTCTCTTTGGAAATAAGCACATACTGACATTTTACTCAAGAAAACGAGTCAAAAAGTGATCAAACAGAAAATTTTAATTTTACACATTTCCTTGCCCCACCAACCTTCGGTGATGAGCTTGCGTCTCTTACTAGTGACGTAGGGTTGGGAAAGGATGGAAATGCCCTTACTCGCCTATACCTTGTCCATGGTGATAAACCCACGCTTCTTACTAGTAGCATGGGGCAAAGTATAGGGGGTCCTCTTGACAAGCAAACATTAAAGGTCATAAGCAAACAATTCAAATCTTGAGGTCTTAAATCAAAGATAAATGAATCAGATGTTCAAAATTCCAAGAGAGTTAAAATCCTAAAAACCCAGATTTTGTCTACTATGTGGCCATCTACGGATCTAAGTCTAGATAAACCGCAAAGTAAGTAGCATTCTAAACTATGAAGTCACTCGGGTAGAGTAAGCTTGTAGCTTCCAATTTGGTTCCACCAAAGCTTTGTCTATCTTTCATCACTATCATTTCAGCATATTTCACAACTTGTGCCCTTTCTAGCTCTCGGTGATGAGCCCTCGCATCTTACTAGTTGCGTGGAGTTGGGAGTAGGGGCAGGTTTATCTGCTCATCATACCGGTTTACCTTCACCACTCTGCCAAAACAAACATGAAGTACCCAAAATTTCTTACAGAAACTAAGATTCAAAATCACATTATACTTACATTATCATATATCAGCATCATGAGATACAAAAAAATAAGTAAACACTTGCATCATTTGTTCTCCATTGCATACATTCTAAAAAGCATATAAACATACATCGTAGTATACATAGGGAAACTGGAAAAGGAAACAAAGCCATCAATGCCAAAAGCTTGATCCAAAAAGAATATATATATATATATATATATATGATCAACATTTATGTACAATGCCATCATGCACTAAGCATGGTCAAAACGCTCAAAGAGCCCGGGATATACAAAAGAATGTATCATACAAAAATCTACGAGAGCCAAGCGGCTTCTCAATCTCTACGGGACCCCTCTGAAGGTGCACGCCCACGCCTAGGACTCCGGCTACGCCGGCGCTCTGAATGCACGGAGGGCTCAGGATCCCGAGGGGCAGCCGCAGTCTCACCACGAGAATGGCTCCTCATCAGACGCTCAGCCGTCCTGTACCCCGCTAGCTCGGTGCGAAGGGTCGATACCATCCTGGCCACATGCCAGACTGGAGCAAAGACGTCGGTATGCCTACCGGCTGCTGAAGGCTCCCCAGCATCTACGGACAGCTCTGCACGGGTCCTATCCATGGGGATCATCAGGGAATCAGTGCATACCCTGCGAATCAAATCTCGCCACTCATCGGCGGTATCTGCAAACAAAGGAGAAAACAAGTTAGAAACCAAACAAGGAATTAAAAGATACAAGATAGCAACTAAGGAGATTCTAACTAGAAACAAACACTAGAAGGGAGAGAGGGTAACTTACTCGGATCACCCGGCCTCCAAGATGGATCTATGGGGTCAGCACCCGCCACGGATGCCGCTACCGACTGAGGGGCTGCTCCTATAGCTGGAGCAACGTAACACCCCGCAACAGACTCATCCTCCCCATGGCCCTGGGAGAGTGGCTCCTCTGAAACCAGAGTATCCCTCTCTGCACTCTGCTCAGCCCTCTCTGCCTGCATGATATCCTGAGTATCATGCCACTCAGGATCACTGTCCTCGGTCTCCTCCTCTGTCTCCCCCCCGTAAACTCCTCAGACTCAGAGTCTACCTCAATAGGGTCATCGCTGCTGTGGGCAGGACCCGCGGCAATCCGAAGTAAAGGTGCCTGAGGCGCACCGGCTCTCCCTCTGGCACGAACTATCCTCCTGGCTGCAATAGGAATGCCAGGAGTAACCACTGTCCAACCCCGGCCTCTAGGCCCCCCTCTGGCCTCTCGAACTGATCTATATACTGGCGCCACCGGGGGAAGCATACCCATGTAGGGTAGGCCAAACTGCTGAGGAACTCGGCCAAAGGGGTGCATCTCCACACGTCCCACTCTGTCAATAAGCTGCCCTGTCGTGGAGCAGGAGATCAAGGTAAGAGTCTCCTCGCCCCATATGCCTGCCATAGTCTGATATGGTGTGGCCTCCATGTCGGCAGTGGTCAGGGAGGCAACTGGCTGATGAGGTGCTCTAAGCACCGACATGTCTGTCCATCTGGCTGCCCTCACAGCTCCAGGATCTGCCACCTCCACACCCCTGCCATAAGGGATGAAATGCTCATAGACCCAACTCATGACTAGAGTCGGGTGGCTCAATGACTACCCCTGTAAACGGACCACCCTGTATAAGTCATTGTAGGTGGTCCCAAGAATGTCTGCTCCCCAGGCATATATCCGTCCATGTCCCTCTATCTATGCAATAATAGGGGACCAGCAGTATAACAAAGTATCTCCTCCCTTGTCCCCGATCAGTCTCGAGGCAAGGATCCCCATGATGGCCTGGCGAAGTAAGGGGATGGGCAAAGAAGGAATAGATCGAACTCTCACCCCCTTCTTCGACCCCGTGGAGATGACTGCATCTCCCATATATGTGGCCCACTGTGTAATCTGTGCCCGTGAGCCTGCTGTCTCTAGGGTAAGTCGTCTCCCGATGATCGGGACCCCCAGAATACGATAGACATCCTCCAATGTGATGGTCCACTCACCGCGGACCCCTGGCAATCGGAAGGTGTTCCGATCTGCATCCCAGTATGAGAACAGGTCACAAAGAATGTGACTGGATGGTGTAACATGGGGCACGCGTGAGATGCGTAGTATCCCGGCCCGCTGAAGTGTATCCTCCTCATCCTGTGAGAGGGCATCTAATACTCCTGGGAGCCAATCACACTCCCTCTCTCTACTCCACCGGATATACTCCTCTCTCGCCTGCATACACCCAAAAACACACAAAACAGAGCAAGTTAGTATCCAATTAATACTGAGAAAATCATGAAAGCACGTAGAAATGCTAAAAATACAAACACAATCTCAAAAAGAGGTTCCTTTTGCATTCTGTGCAAAACCGCCGCCCTGAGCAGGGGGGCGGTTTTGTAACCGCCGCCTTAAGGGCGGTGGTCGTGTAACCGCCACCCTGAACAGGGCGGCGGTCATGTAACCACCACCCTGGGCAGGGCGGCGGTCGTGGTCTGAAAACCCACGCGGGTTTTTAAACCTAAAAAGCCTAAAAAACGTTAAAAAAGACCATTTTACGTAAAAACAAAGCCTACCCAGTAGGCGCCCCCCCTAGATGAACCTTTTGACACTAACATTTTCAAAAATTACCCCCCCATGACAAAGATTTTAACATTTCAAAATTAAGGGGGTAAAAAGGATAAATTGAAGAAAACTAACCTGTGATCTCATGGGTCGATGTGCCGCACGTGGAGGCATGATCGCTATCTCGTCGCGGACGTTTTGACTCTACTCACGCAAGAAACCGTCACCGTGGGTCCCAGAGCTCAAAATCAATCAAATCGACTCGCGCAAATGAATAGGAAAATGGGCCCACTTTCATATATATAGCACTCTGATTCGTTTTAAAATGACTTTTTCACAGGTTTGGAGCGCTGATGGAGGTAAGTTCTTATCCCCGCACAAATGGTACGTTCTCATTTCCTATTATTTTAGCGTTTATTTTTCAAACTATTGTGTCTATCTGCACTTGAGTTCTCTTTTCATTTTGCAGGTAGCGGGAATATTGGATGGCATCATTTCAACACACGGACGTATCAGGTATAACTTCTAACTTCCCATTTCGGGACTGCCATACTCGGACCCACCGTTTTACGCCTCTTCATGGCTAAAACGCTTCTCCGAGGGGGCAATATGTACGTACCCAAAATTGTAAGGTACTGTACTGCCGGAACAACGTAACAAGTGCCCCAATGATGATACAGGTCTCCTCGCAAGGTGTTCGGGATCCGGAAAAGATCTCCAAGTGTGCGTTAACATCCCGCATGCCCCGCTTAGCCCCTGCATCCTTTGTTTTTATCTCTTTTCCTCTTTTCTGGACCTTTTGCCCTTCAGTTACGAAACCGCCGCCCTGCCTGGGCGGCGGTCTCGTGACCGCCGCCCTGAACAGGGCGGCGGTCCTGTAACCGCCCTGCTCAGAGCGGCGGTCCTTTACGCATTTTCCAGAAAGCGTTTTTAACATGACTCACGTAAAAATCAACGATTCACCAGCTTTTTTTACCGACCTTGGGCTTGCATTTATGTTTTTGGTCCCCTGGAATAGTGTTTGGCCATTGTTTATAGTTTTAGAGTTCAGTTTGGTTTTGATCTTTGGGTGAATGAAATGCTATAAATAGATGGCTTGTGCTCAAGCAAATGGCCCCTCATTCACTTCTCACCTTCTCATTTCAGTAATTCAGTCTTTTATTTTGCTTAGAAGCCATAGTTTCAGTTCATTTGCATGCTTAGTTAGCATTGTTCAGCTGTTGGTAAGCCACATATCCATCTTGTGCAGGCAGTGCTGTTATTTCACCCAATCCATTGGAGTAGAATAGCTTAGGAAGCCATTAAAGTTGCAGGTTTTGCTCCTCAAAACAGGATAGTTTCAGGTTCTGGATGCTTTATGTTGCATGACTCGCAATAGATCCCGCTAGGAATTGCATAAGCCAAGCTCTGTACTCTTGCGCTATCCCTCTCCTACTCGCATTATATTCAGTCTGTATTCTGAGCTGCCTTTGTCCCAATATCTACTTCTGTTGATGCTAGCATTACACGCTTTTCTGGATTCACGTGAACACGAAGGAACGAGGAGATCACACTGAGGGGACAAGATCACACACACCATTGGATTCGCCACTGTTCTGCAGAATCCAGGTTCTAGCTTTCAAAGTTCTAAATTAGAAATATATCAAATAGAGTAGATAATCACTTCTTTTCAGTCAAGTTTACTTTCGATATTGCCAGGGAAGCTGTGGGGATTGATAGTTTCTGAGAAACTATGATTCACTCCTCACTTCTGAGGTAGGATCGAGAGTCTGGCAAATAGATTAGGCAAGTTATTTCATTATTTAGAATAGATCTACAAATTACACAGACAAATAGCTACACTCGGTTATTTTGTTTGTTTTAAGTTGTTATTTTAGTTGTCAATTCTAGATATTTTAAATAGCTGCTTTCTTAAATTCTTAAGGTTTCTCAGAAAATACAAAAATAGAAGTTATATATGTTCTAGATTTATTCCACGTAGTTAAATTTGCTTTGTTGCAGTTAGATTTACATTATTGTTTTGTATGACAATCACGGGACCTAGGGAACCCAGAGAATACGTATTTGAGCCAATTGTGCCTCAACCCAATCTCGTCACAGCAATAGTTGACATAGACCAGAATCTTAGAATCCAAATCTTCCAAACAACAACAGATTTACGACAGATCAGCTCTCAGTTGAGGGGATTAAATATAGAAGATGACCAAGCACACACGTTTTGGTCAAATCAACCAAACTACAGATTACCCTAGGCAAACATTCATATGACTGTAGAAGGGTTCGAAAGAGAACAAACCTTTGGTTGTGATCCTTTGGTCCCACAGCCAGATGCAGGAGACACTCTTCTAGATATAGATACCAGCCTAAGAATCCAGGTTGCAAGAACGCCTGTGAGGTACTCTGAGAAGATCGCACAACTATTAATTTTAAATATAGAGGCTGAGAAAGCATATGATTATTGGATACTAGGGATCAGGGACTGATTTCGTACATGACCATAGCAGGACCGCAACAACCAAGAGTCTACGGTTGTGATCCACAAATCCCGCAACCCAACGAATCCATAGGAGAATTAGACATAGACACTGGCCTACGTACACTAGTATTCAGATCTACCCCACTTCCACCCACCATCGTCGAACAGTTATCCTTACTAGATATAGCAGCTAACAAAGCTAGAGAGTTCTGGACTAGGCCAGAGAATCATCCGTAGAGTCGATTGTATTCACTACCCACCATATGACCTTATCTGGA
Organism: Taxus chinensis; assembly: GCA_019776745.2. Taxonomy (NCBI): domain Eukaryota; kingdom Viridiplantae; phylum Streptophyta; class Pinopsida; order Cupressales; family Taxaceae; genus Taxus; species Taxus chinensis. The sequence continues at coordinate 234,128,718 of CM034157.1, read as the reverse complement.
GACATACACGAAACTATCCCAGGTCATTTTCCACGTATTCCACAACCCATAGATCGAATCACGCCAGAGCTCGATATTGATTGGAGCCTTCGAGCAGTCATCCTTGCTGACCGATCTATCACACCAGTTCAGGTTAGAAGGGCCTTCTTTGCCTTAGATTCACAAATTCCACTAGTGCGTATTGAAGACATTAGATTGCCTAACTAGTTTGTCTACATCCCACACATATTCCATCCCCACCGGCTGTCTCGGCACGACCTCGGGAGGTCGGGTACGTGGAAGAGTTACTTGTAGATTCCCACGCTCGCTTGTCACTTTTTATACCAGACATAATGTGAGGTTGAGCTGACCATACAAGCTATGAGTGAAAACTCATCCTCCAATCTCCTAGAAATCTCCTCTACACTTGTTGAAGCCACCACTTGGTTCTTTCCCTTCTTATCGTTCTTCTTCCTTTACAGGTAGTTACTAACATAGTGGCCAAAATCGTGATTGCCATAGCACTTGACCTTAGACATGTCCTTCTTCTCACTTTAAGAATTTGATCCTTTGCTAAATCCCTTATTTTCTTTCCCTTTTCTCGCTAGGGCAACACTTTCTTGTTCTCCCTCACTTTTATAGCTCTTGTTGGCCCCATTAACAAGACTTTGTCTAAACTCCTCCTGAGTGAAATTAGTACATAGTCAATCCTAACTCGGTAAGGTGTCTCATCCACTATCAATAAATTGAAGGTAAAGAAATACAAGCCACTAATTATAGGCGTTACACCACGTAAAGGGCTAAGTAAATTACTGATCTCAATCAAATCATCTATGCAAGAATATCCAACAACTTCTAACTCAAAAAGGGTGGTATGATGGAGCTTAATTGCTTCACATTAGCATGCTTTATTAACTTGCTGGAATACATAGTAACCGATGTCATCGGTAGACCACCTCGGTCACCTGGGGACCGGTATCGGTCAAGGCAAGGAGGAACCGACATCGGTTAGGGTAACCGACATCGGTTACCTGTGTGTGATTGTTTTATTTAACTCATGGAAATTAGATCTAACCTTTGATATAAAGTTGATCTAATGGTTGTAATTGCATAGCTAAAGTGTCCTAAGTTTGCATATGCATATATAAGCTAGAAATCTAGGGTTAGAAGGTAGAATCATTAAGAATTAGAATAATTGTAAGAAGGAATTCTTGGAGAGAGAAAAAGAGAAGCTTGTGAGGAAGAAAGTATTGTACATCTAGGAGAGGTGTGGAAGATTGCAGATCTTCATTGTATATCCTCTGTGAAGCTTTGAATAATATATTGGTTGTTTCTTGGTGGACGTAGCCCACACTGGGTGAACCACGTTATATCTTGTGTATTGTTTCTTCTGGTTTATTTCCATATTTATTGCTTGTATGCTTAGATCTGAATAATATATCTGTACAACTGGTGTGATTAACCCCAACAACTGGTATCAGAGCTTTTTTTTTGAGGGTTTTGTGTGTTGACAGATTTACTCACAGAGGGATTTCTGATTGAGTGGGAGCTACAACAATGGCAGAATATGGAAATACAAAGTTGAGAAATTTGACGGCCGTAATTATCAATTATGGAAGATGCAGGTGGAAGATTATCTGTATCAGAAAGATCTATACTTACCGTTGGATGAGAAGGCAAGACCTACAAAGATGACTGATGAAGAATGGAAAATTCTTGACAGAAAGGCTCTGGGATCTATAAGATTGAGCCTGACAGCATCTGTGGCTTCAAATATTACCGAAGCAACAACCACGGTAGAGTTGATGAAATCTTTAGCTAATTTATATGAAAAACCTAGTGCTTCAAATAAAGTTTATTTGATGAAGAAATTATTTAATTCTAAGATGCAAGAAGGTGAATCTGCATCAAGTCATTTGAATGATTTCCAGTCTATTGTAAATCAATTAAAATCAGTTAATATTTCATTTGATGATGAAGTGAAAGCACTTTTATTTCTATGCTCTTTTCCAGATAGTTGGGATAACTTGGTAATGGTTGTTAGTAATACAACGTCTGCTACTAATATTTTAAAGTTTGATGATGTGGTTAGTATAATCCTGAATGAAGAAATACACAGGAAAAGTACAGGAGAATTATCATCTGGAAATGCTTTGAATGTAGAAATTAGGGGAAGGCAGGAGGAGAGATCCAAGAGCAATAATAATGGGAAATCAAAGTCTAAGAATGGTACATATCTAAATCCAGAGGTAAAGGAATAACCTGCTGGAATTGTGGAAAGAAAGGACATGCAAAGAAGGATTGTTGGTTCAAGGAAAACAAAGAGAATGTACCAGAGAAAGGTAAAGAGGAAAATGTTGCATCTTCTGAGGTAATGCAAGATGCCCTTATTCTCTCCTTGGATAATAAAATTGAATCATGGGTTTTAAATTTGGGAGCTTCTTTCCATGCTACCCCTAATAAGGGTTATTTCAGAAATTATGTCCAGGGTAATTTTGGGCATGTTTATTTAGGAGATGATGAACCATGCAATATTATTGGTAAAGGAGAAGTTCATCTAAAATTGTAGAATGGAAATACATGGATATTGAAAGATGTGAGGCATGTGCCAAGCCTCAGGAGAAATCTAATTTCTGCAGGACAACTAGGTGAATCTGGTTGCATGGTTACATTCACAGCCGACTCTTGGAAGGTTACCAAGGGATCTCTTGTTGTAGCAAGAGGCAAGAAGGTAGGAACATTGTATTTGTCTACCTGTATTACTGATTCCTTTTCTGTGCTATCTACTTCATATTCAGATGCAAGCATGTGGCATAATCAGCTAGGCCATATGAGTCAAAAAGGAATGCAGATCTTAAAGGCTAAGGGTAAGTTATCAGATTTGAAAGATGTAGATCTTGATTTCTGTGAGCATTGTATATTTGGAAAGAAAAAGAGAGTGAGATTTCTAAAAGTTGGGTCAACAAAGAAGGAGAAAAAATTGGAGTTTTTGCACTCAGATGTGTGGGGACCAGCCCAGGTAGCTTCTCATGGAGGATCCCAATATTATGTGACTTTCATTGATGATGCCACAAGAAAGGTATGGGTTTATTGTATTAAACATAAATCTGATGTTTTTGAGACTTTTAAAAGATGGAAAGCCCTTGTGGAAAATGAATCAAATTCAAAGTTAAAATGCCTTAGATCTGACAATGGTGGTGAGTACTGCAGCAAGGATTTCAATGATTATTGTTCAGTGAATGGAATACAAAGAAAGAATGGTTCCTAGAACACCACATGAGAATGGTGTTGCTGAAAGAATGAACAGGACAATCATGGAACATGCAAGAAGCATGAGGATACATGTTGGATTACCCTTGCAGTTTTGGGTAGAAGCAGTAGACACGACAGTTTATTTAATTAACCATGGGCCTTCAAGTGCACTGGATGGTGGAATACCAGAAGAAGCTTGGACTGGAAAAGAGGTAGATCTTTCTTTTCTTAGAGTATTTGGTTCAGAAGCTTTTGTGCATGTTGATAAAGAAAATAGAAAGAAGTTGGATGCAAAATCCAAGAGATGTACTTTTATTGGTTATGGCTCTGGTGATTTCAGATTCCATTTTTGGGATTTAGAAGATTCTAAGATTGTTAGGAGTCGTGACATTGAATGGAATGAAAAGAGAATGTACAGGGATCAAGTTTTGGTACCCAAAGATGAACCGGTTGAAAAGTTTGTGGATGAAAATGCATTCTCAGATTTAAAATTGACACCTACAGGTTTACACAGTAACCGGTGTCAGTTGACACCCTGACCGACATATCAGTTGACCTAAACTGACATCGGTTACAGAAGAGCCAGACCGACATCGGTTAGCCAAACCGGCATCGGCTATAGGTGATCGGTGTCGGTCACTATGTCTGAGATTGATACAAATTTGTAGAATGAGCAGATTGAGCCTCTGACACCCCAAATCTCAGTGAGAAGGTCACAAAGGGTAAGTAGACCTCCAGAAATATTTACACCTTCCTTATCTTATTTATTATTGACTGATAGTGGTGAACCAGAGAGTTTTGAAGAAGCAATGCAGGATGAGACCCACAAGTAGTGGGAGCATGGCATGGATGAGGAGATGGACTCCTTGAAACAGAACCAGACATGGGATTTGGTTAAGTTGTCAGCAGGTAAAAGAACATTGCAGAACAAATGGGTTTACAGGATCAAGGAAGAAGAGGGTGGACAGAAAAGATACAAGGCAAGGCTTGTGGTAAAAGGATTTGCACAGAAATCAGGTATTGATTTTGGTGAGATATTTTCTCCTGTAGTAAAAATGACTTCCATACGTACTGTATTGAGTTTAGTTGCAGTAGAAGATTTGCATTTAGAGAAACTTGATGTCAAGATGACTTTCCTTCATGGTGATTTGGAGGAAGAGATTTATATGCAGCAACCACTTGGGTATGAAGTCAAGGGTAAGGAGAAACTTGTGTGCAGGTTGAAAAAGAGCTTGTATGGGCTCAAGCAAGCCCCAAGGAAATGGTATATGAGGTTTGATAGTTTCATGCATGAGCATGGTTATATGAGATGTGAATCTGACCATTGTGTTTATTTCAAGAAGCTTGAAAATGGAAGCTATATTATTTTGTTACTGTATGTGGATGATATGCTTATTGCAGGATCTAGTATGCAGGACATTGGTGAGCTTAAAGAAAAGTTAGCTCATACATTTGCAATGAAGGATTTGGGAGCTGCAAAGAAAATCCTTGGCATGCAAATTCACAGAGACAGGAAGAACATGAAATTGTATTTGTCTCAGGAACATTATATCAATAAGGTGTTGGAAAGGTTTAATATGCAGAATTCAAAACCTGTAAGTACACCTATGGCTGGACACTTCAAATTGAGAAAATATCAGTGTCCTACATCACATGAGGAGGTCGAGTACATGGCACGAGTTCCATATGCTTCAGCAGTTGGAAGTCTTATGTATGTTATGGTTTGTACCAGACCAGACATTGCACAGGCAGTGGGAGTTGTGAGCAGATTTATGGCCAATCCAGGTAAAGAGCATTGGAAAGTAGTCCAATGGATTCTCAGGTATTTGAGAGGGACATCCAACATGCAGTTATGCTATGGAGGGTCAGATATTTCTTTATGTGGCTATGTTGATTCAGATATGGCTGGAGATTTGGATGGTAGGAGAAGCACCACTGGATATGTATTCACAGTAGGTGGGATGACAGTTAGCTGGATTTCTAGATTGCAGAAGGTTGTGGCCTTGTCTACTACAGAGGCCAAGTATGTTGCAGCTACAGAGGCTAGCAAAGAGATGATATGGATGAGCAGGTTCATGGAAGAGTTGGGAAAGGAGCAAGAGGATTGCAGATTGTACAGTGATAGTCAAAGTGTGATTCATCTGGAAAAGAACTCAACATTTCATTCAAGAATGAAACACATTCAGTTGAGATATCACTTCATACGGCAGGTGTTGGAGGATGGGCAGCTGAAACTAGAGAAAATTCATACAAATAAGAACCCTGCAGATATGCTAACGAAGTCATTGGAAAAGGAGAAGTTGGAGCTACACTCCACTTCTGTTGGTCTTCGAGTTTGAGACTTGAAGAGGGAGAAACAGGCCAAGGAAAGGATCCAAGAATGGAGTTGTACAGTACAGTGCAACAATTTATCTCCAAGTGGGAGATTGTTGAGTTGTGGAGCTTAATTGCTTCACATTAGCATGCTTTATTAACTTGCTGGAATACACAGTAACCGGCATCGGTCGGCAAACCGACGTCGGTCACCTGGGGACCGGTATCGGTCAAGGCAAGGAGGAACCGACATCGGTTAGGGTAACCGAACATCGGTTACCTGTGCGTGATTGTTTTATTTAACTCACAGGAATTAGATCTAACCTTTGATATAAAGTTGATCTAATGGTTGTAATTGCATAGCTAAAGTGCCCTAAGTTTGTATATGCATATATAAGCTAGAAAGCTAGGGTTAGAAAGAGAATAATTAAATTGAAGAATTGTAAGAAGGAATTCTTGGAGAGAGAAAAAAGAGAAGCTTGTGAGGAAGAAAGTATTGTACATCCAGGAGAGGTGTGGAAGATTGCAGATCTTCATTGTATATCCTCTGTGAAGCTTTGAATAATATATTGGTTGTTTCTTGGTGGACGTAGCCCACACTGGGTGAACCACGTTATATCTTGTGTATTGTAAACAGAACTAAATATAGTCAATGCTTATCTTGAATCCTATCTAATTTCAAGGAGACATGCATTCAAAGAGGTATCAACTTGATTAACTGTAAATCTACACTATAGAATGGCATTGAGTAATTTTTTAAAAACTATTGGGGCCTCTTTCAAGTTTGTCTTAATCCCATTTTGTAAGTTTTAAATGTTGAGAAAAATTAACATTGTTACAAGATCCGACAAGACAATTAGATTTGCGTAAATAGATGTTCACATTATAAATAAATTGATTAGATTAAACATGTAGCTAAAGGACCTCTAAAATTGTAATTGGATTTTAAATATACCAGTAATGTTTGTAAATGCTTATAAGAGAGAAAACTAATTGTGGTTAGAAGGAATATATCATCACAATCACAAAATTTATTGCTACAAATATTTTCTTGGACAAGAGATTAAAGAGACTATTGATTTTCATATATAAAGAGAAAATGTTAGGCTATTGTTTTTGAAAGGATGTGTGGAAACATTATTGATGTGGTCAAAGTTATCTATTTCCTTTGTAAAGTAAAGACATTGATAGAATGAAATTGAAAATAAGGGATTTATTACAACTGAAACCACGTTATATCATATTTATAGTTTCGATCTTAAAAGGTTGTATTTTAGGGAGAAGTTATATTCTTAATCTATGAACTAACCATGTTGTTATATGCTTTTGATGTGCCAATATACCCCCAAATCCGTTTTACTAAATGTAGTACATATAGGTAACCTTTCATAAGAGGAAACATTTGAATCCTCGATATGGTTATTAGATGGATCCATTACATTGAACATGGACAACAAGAACATGTTTTCCCCTCCATTTATCCTAGACCTAACCTCTACAGGATTAAAGAAAGTGGCATGCCCCTAGAGGCTGATGTACAATAAGAAAGTTTGAACAATCATAGCAGATGAACTAATATTTTGAGTGTAATGGATAAAATGATTTATATGAAGTCATCAACCCTTGTATGTTGCAAGTCTGTACAAGGATATTAAAACAGTTAGTAAGATCAAGTCCCCCTCTAAATATGAGTTGTGGAAAAGATTAGTCTTATTAGTGATTAGAATGATGGGTTCAAATATCTTGAACTTTTCCCAGTAAATCCACGAGTTGATATACTTTTGAGGTTAACTTGCGGCATAATGCTCTGTCTTTAGACTTTGTTTGAATTTTCCCCTATTTTGATTTCATAACTAAGTGTGTGAGATGCGACATTTGAGAGGAATTTTTATTAATATTGTTGAATCAGGACCTTAAAATTGGCAAAGTGTTTATTTGGTCATAATTTTTCAATGGTTTCATATGCTAAGTGATCAAAATATTATGACATGAATGTGTATGGATAACAGTTAGCATGATCATGGAAATATTCCACATCCAAAGGATGTTCAAGAATAGTCAAACATGAATTAGATCAATATGAAGATTAACTCATACAAGAATCAATATTGATCTTTGGAATGTCATATCAACACATGGAATATGTGATTAGAGACTGTTGATAACCATGGCCTCATCATTGTTTTATCTCTAAAGTGGCATGTGTAATAACAAAATGTTGCATACAATGCCATAGTGTGTGTAATAAATATTCATGTACGCTCATTGAACATAAATAATTACAAAACTGTATGGGGAAAAGTAAAATTCCAATAAAGATTTATAGGTAAATAGGGGATTGTAGAATCAACAATCACATAATGCAGACCAAAAATAGGCTAATGGGGCAAAGCCATGCAACCTTACATGATAAGATTTAAATTTCTTTCCATTAAATTGCTACAATGGATCTTGATAAAAAAACTGCATTAGTCTTGTTAAGCCATTGCTTCTTCAAACTAACATCATTAGGCTGTCCACTTTCAGGTTAGCTTTCGTACTAGTATGAATATCATTATAAGTTGTACATTCCATGATGAAGTGTTCATTGATTTTTTATCCACCACCCCTTACTACAAAAAAGACAGGTTTTGTCCTCTCCCAATCCTCCTTAGGAATAGTCCATCTACCAATACATCACATACCAAAGATGATGCATCTCAGTCCTTAGCTGATAACATCCTTGCTTTTCCCTTGATGGTCGCACCTAGATATGTTTTTTCATCATGTAGGATAATTGAATTAGGTTTGATGTAATGAGCTTTCTTTTGCCAATTACCATATCACATGAGTCCTAAATTTGTCTATCACAAAAGATTTTATTTCTTCATTGGTGTTAGGACACTCTTGCAATTGATGTTTGCTCATCCACTTGTTGTTCTACTTCATCCAAGTTTTCTTCCTACATCCTAATTTCTCCTCCACAACCATTTTGGGCCAGCGATTGTTATCCATGCCAAGTTTTTTTAGCTTAGCATCCGAGTTATTGTCGATGCCTCCATCGGAAACATCCCTAGCATTAGCCAATAAAATCTCGTATGGGACCGTTGTTTTGAAAATAAGGTAATTGATGGGTGCCTTGTGATTAGATGAAAAGTGGATTCTTTCTAACTGCCTCCATAACTATGATTAGACATGCTACTTCCCCAAACCTCACAATCATATAGGGCAATCGAGCTTGACCAACAAGACCAAATAAGGGTTTTCTTGGTTTTCCAATATGAGAGATCAACTTTTTGCACCTATTTTGAAGTAAGTAAGATGCTTTCCAACCTCCATGTATCTTTTTTCAGCTAGAAGAATGGTAATAAATGAGTTTGCAATAATGAACATTAATTCCAAGGTATGAACTACTCTCACCCAATTTAAAACCCTCATGATAAAGTGTATTGAGTCTCTTTCATGTTAGGAAAAATCATGACTTTGGTCTTGAATGAAAATACTTAAAAGGGCATGGGTCAGCCATTCTTGGCAAAATAAGACCCTGTATAGACATTATCAATGTTCCATAACCCATGAGTTCACCATGATTAGGACAAGATCGTAAACCAATATAAGCTAAATTGTTAAAGTATTACCTAATGCTAATGCATGAAGTAAATAAATGAAAATTAAGTACAAAAATTACCCAAGAAAAATTAAGCAAATAAAATATGAAACCCTAAGTGCAAAAAGGGTTAGGAGCCTTAGCTGTTTCAAAGATTGAATAGGATAGGTGTGCCGAAGGATGGAACCAATGAACAGAAGGGAAAGTCACATGACCTAAAAATGTAGATAAGTGATTGTTCAGGCTAACTGGGGCACCTGTAAAAGGGATATGCACTTGGGGTGCTCACTAGATCCATTTTAGGTGCCCTGATCTGTCAGTAAAGCTCAGAAAAAACCTTTTCTAGGGTTTCACAGATGTTCACCTTATTTCACCTTTTATCATGTATGTCATTGTAATATCATTGATGTCATTGTAAAACCTATAATGAAGAAATCACCTGCAAAACCCTCAAATAGAAGCATCAAATCCTAAAAAATAAAGATGCAAAATGAGGGGTTAGACTTTCCTCAGGCTATCAAATGGTGGACTTACAACTGAGCACTGCACTACATCAGAGATCCAATGCAGTTCTATGTGTGTGTGTGGAATCATGCCCTAGGTGGGCTCTTTTGCATGTCACACTTGATAGCGAGCAAAGTAGCTAGATGTAAAATGTAAATAGATGTGTGCATGGAATATAATGAACTCCCCTCCTATGAAGTGTGATGCAAAATAACCAACCTTGTCCCTTGTGATGGAGCTAGATGGATGCAAATGGATGCTCTTAGATTCCTTGATGGATGCAACCTTAGGTGGTGATATAATGCTTAGTGCTTGGTCCTTTATTATGATCACATAACTTTATATTTATATGATTCCCTTGCTTAAAATTTATTAATTAACCCTTTAAAAGGCCGACTACCAAAAAGATAAGATGCTCAAATGACTAGAAAGGACCCAAAAATATGTGAGTAAAAGTATAAAGAGGTCTAGGGCACCCAGAGGGGATGAGGGCACACTGACGTTGTCCTAGGCACTGGTGTCCAAATGCTCAGAAAGGTAAAGAAAAGGTTAGACTGAGCAAGTAAGGTTGTAAGACTGAAAGTGGCATACTAGAAAGAAAGTAAAGATGGCCAAAGACATGGGTTTATTAGTAATTTTATTACTTAGGAATTATATGAATAGTAGTATGTAATCTGACTAGATAATTACCCAAAGTGCGTGATTCTTTTACTCTCTCTTTTAGCCCAACTGCTGATTATGCATTCTATCCTGCTCCCAAAAAGTTTACTTAGAAGAGGATTTACCATAATAGTGTGGTAATTGGATGGATTATTGATATCACCACTTTTATAGAGAGGAATAACCACACTAGTTGTCTAATCCGTAGGGAAGCCGGCTTGGTTGATGTTATTGAACATTCTTTTGATGTGTGGAGCAAGGGCCTCAACTCCCCATTTTAAAAATTCAGCATGCAACCCATCTGTCTTGTGCTTTACCAATTTCAAAGTTCTTTATGTCATGCTTGATATCTTCCACCGAGAAGAACTCGGCTGATGTACTGACTATGGGAGGAGTGTCCTTCCATTGGGACCGCTCATAGAGGAGCCTCACATATTCTAACCAATGGGCATCCATGACTTAGTATTGTTTACTTTGGATTCATTAGAGTTGAATCTTGTGTATTACATATTAGCTATTGTTAGTACATGTCAGATACCAACCTAGTGTGTCATAGTACGCCATGTATGACTATTTTCCAGACCAAAACATTAATGTGAAAAAGTATAATTCACAATTATTTATTAGTTTTATATTACATAAAGCCTAGGTTAAATAAATACTAACTATTTATCAGGTAATTTAAAATTAATATTACCTTACATAACAACTGGCACTCAATCTCTAGGGACGTTGGTCGGACTACTTCCCCGTAACACCATCAATAACTGTCGCAGAAACAGGGACATTAATCGGACTACTCCTTCGGCACTCAGGGACATCGGTCAAGCTAAGTCCTCACTGCAGGGAACTAAGTAATGAGGTTTGAACCTTGGACCTCCTCTTAGATGTAAATGCCCGAGACTTTACCAATCTAGCCAAGACCCCATTGGCTGAATGCAAAAGCATCCAATCGTGCTAGCCAGAGGCCGAAAGGCATATAGGAGGAGTATTTTGACAAATAGTCGTGATTAATAAACGCCTAAATGGGAATTTTTTTGTGAAATAGTGGTTTTAGAGAGGGCCTTCACTGTGGTTTAACATTTGGCAGTCTTTACCACAAACCCTTTAGGTATTCTAGTCTAGAGGTACCCCCTTATAGAGAGACTAATAATATTTAATTGTAGTCATTATTTACAATTTGCATACTACCATGTAGAGAAGATTATGCCACAAAAGCTAGATTTACAAGGTACACTTATAAGAAACAAGGATTTGCAAAACTTAACAATAAATCATAGACTTGTGAAGTATTTAATGGACAACTAATATTGAATATTTTAATTCTTTGTATTTAAATACTTATTGAAACAATTTTTTAAACATAGTTGAACATGACACTTGCAACTTCACGATGTTACCTAGAAATATAGTAGTGATGTTGATAGACTCCTAATCCCTTTGTGTATGAGACATGTTCAATTTGTCAATGTATCGATAGTGCACTTTGTGTGACACAACAGATCCATTGAGTCCAACTTAGGTTCTTTATTAAGGATAAAGCTTTCTCCCAATGTTGTCAAAAAGTTTGACATCTAGTTCTTGTAAAACATTGTGAACTTTACAGATCACGTTACTGGCTTGTGCCTTGTTATATAATATATGCACATTATATTCAAAAAAGTTTTTCTTATAGATAAAATATTTTGTATTTAGCCAAAAATTATCAACATCCCTTGTGGCATACTTTGAAGAAAAATATTAGGGAATAAATTGAATAACCATAATAAAGGTAATTTTTAGCTTAATTTCTTTGTAGCTGATTTCTATTTTGCAAATGTCACAATGTATACAAAAAATGACAATAAATCATTGCATAAATTTCATTTTGATGAATACATGTAATATCATAGTCCACTGTCAATGTCTTTGTCGACATCATCAAATTGTATCATCAAAAACTTCCCTAACGATCAACAAAAATCAAGATTTGTCTATGGCCCTAAGCAACTGAAGAAATCAAGATGAGTTAGCAAATGCGTGTCAAGGGGTACAATTTGTTGTTTGTAAATTTTCTTTACTAATGAGAGTGAACCCATTATGCGAAACTTTTAGAATAAAAAGTTGTAAACTATTCTAAATTCTTGTTTGTGGGTGTTTTTGGAAGTCCACAATTGAATTTCTATTGAAGTACAATCACTACATTTGAAAAGTTACAACATTAGCTTTACGCTAAACACACCTACTACAACGCCATAACCAAGAAATGCGAGATACACCTGTCATGTTATGCTAGAAACAAGAATCGATGCTCGTCTTGCTTATTGACCCACACGACTTGGAAGAAAAATACAAAAGCTAACAACTCCCAGAACCCGTATCAGGACACTTATGTTAAATCGGTACATTTAAAACCTCAAATTGCCCTAAAAGGTCAAATTCTAGATTAAAATTGTTTATTTTTTCCATGTATACAAAGTTTATATAAAAATATACTCACTAAGAGATGAGGTTTCATCCCTACATTGGAATTTTCTAAAGATCATGGCCCTTTCCAATTGCTTAGCTAACAAAGAAAAGCCCCAAAAATATTATCTTTTTCTTTACACTTGATTTTGTATGGAAATACAGATAAAATGATTGGGTTTACATCCATTAATATTTTTTACACTATTTGTTTCTCCTTCCCTTCTCATTTAAGTAAAGAAGTAAAATGCTCACATCAAACATGTTTTAACTTTGAAGATGCTTTCTTATTTAAATTTCTCAAAAGCCTAGCTTACTTGATATATATTTGTAACGATCTATAAAAGTAAAAGATAATGATTATTTTTAAGGTCGCAGGTGCAGCCATGACAGATGCCAATTTAGTGTATGAGACCCTCTGTCTACAAGGAGACTTCTCTTTATTTACGTTATATATTGTTTAAATTCCGTGGCCCAAGATTTTGACATCATAACCAAACTAAGGAGTAAACCTAATGTGACAAAGTTCCTAGGGTAATTGAGGCAAGAATTGGTCCCAAAATGTTGTTAGTTAAGGTCATTGTTATGACTACACTCTTAGCATCAAATTGCTAAATGTCATGCAACCATTCAGGGAGCACAAACCCTTTTTCCGGATATGCAGAGGTGAAGCATTGGGAATTTAAAGTTCCTAAGCAAGAAGGAAGGTTGAGTGATGGACCCACCTGATCTCATATGGAATTTGAAGGTGCACACACTAGGTGTGACGAACTATATATGGTGAACAACTGAGGGATCCCCCCTAGTAAGTGCTTATGCAGTTACATTTGCATTCTATCCCACCACTCCAAGGAATTCTGTAGACTACAGATGAGATAGGGCAGGTCCCCTTAGTGATATGAGTAGTAACCACAAAAATAATGTAAGAACGGGGTGTATGTGTTTGAATCCCGAGCTTCATCGGCTAAAAATTTACAAACTCTTACCCAAAATTTTATAATGAAAATAAGCACTCCATGTTGGTTTATTGAGAATACACAAAATATAAATACTGCTCAGAATGGACTGGGATTCGTATTTTGCAAATAGACAATAGTAATCTCTATAGATTTTATTCCACTCAAAAATCATGAAGTAAATATTATGAAGATTTCTATCAAAAGGAGAAATATTATTATTATTAGCTTCAAAACCTCCAACGACTACCTGGATCTTGCAAGACTACCAAATCTTTCATGGTTTACATCATATTTCCATAAAATTCCCATTTTCTTACTAATATACTACTTTCAAATACTCCTCCTATATGCCTAGCGGCCTCTCCCAGGCACCTTGGGATGCTTTTGCTAGCCAAACCCATAACTTACTAGGGATCCCCCCTAATAAGTGCTTTGGCATCCGTGATATTATTCTAAGTGTTTTTTCTTTTGCTTCTAAAAACCTTTGGGATTGTGTTTTCGGAAGAAAATTAATTATTTTCTTTAGTAGGAGAACATATTTAAAGCACAAAATTGGGATTCCCAGCCAAACTCGTCCCTCCGCGAAAAAAAAATCAGGAGAAAAAATGGGGGCGCCACAGGACGAATCCTCCGCCAAGGGCGCTGACGAGAATCGAATTCACGATACAACGCCCACCACAACTATCTCTCACGCACAATTCCTCCTTTGGAAACAGCGCAAGGTCAATCTCCTTTCTTATATTTCTAGATAAAATCACATTTATGAATATGTTTTTTAATCTCTCGTGCATATGGTTTATTCCTGAATCTGATGTCAAATACTTAGGAGAAACTTCTTCGCCATCAACAATTCTTGTAAGCACTTGGTTCCAAATTAGTTGCAGTTTAATGTCAAATTTACCGTATGTATGGATGAAGGGGAGAGATGTGCTGCGCTGATATTTTGAAAGTCTTTAAGTTTAACCTATTCTTCCTTATCGAGGGCTTATGAAGAGTATGCCCAATTAAACTCGGGGAATTTCGAACGATTGGAATTATACTAAAGGTTTTAGGCGGTGGTGTTATCTGTTACGGGGCTCCTTTCCGAGTTTGGTCATGAGGTCAAATTTTAGTAGTGCAAAGAATATAATTTTTGAATAATAGACGAATTAAATTATAAAACCAATTTTCTCGTGTGCTTTCACAATGGAGTCTCATTCACCAAATGAGTGCCTCGCCTGGCAGTGACCTAAAAAATTACATTTTCCTTTGTATGGTGTTATCACCCAAAAACGATACTAGGAAAATTGCTTCAACAATTGGTCCAGTCAAGTGCATTGAGTGGCAGGTTTTAAACATAGTTACCATGTTCTCATGAATTTAGTGAAAATTCGGTTCAAAATCGTACTTTTTGGTCTAACTGAACTTATCGAACAAGTTCAATCAATTTTTTTTTTTTTTTTTTTTGGTAATTAAAAAATTAAAGCATTTAAACTAAAAGAACCTCAACACAAAACAAAAGCGAAACACTAATACCTAAGCACGTAAAGGAAAAACTCTGTAGATAATATATTTATTTGTTATTATGTGTAATTGGATTTTCTTTTCGAATATCATCATATATGTATAGTATTTATTAGTTATATATATATTTGTAAATTTTCTAAACCGAACCGAACCGAACCTTTTGAAAAATTTCAAACTTCCGAACATTTTTCCCCTTTCGAACTATCTGACCTTTTCGAACATGGGAACTATGGTTTTAAACCTCTCTTAATTTGTATCTGTTACAGCCACAGGGAGTATCCCTAGGCGGTTTTACCTGGATAGGGGTTTTATCTGGATATCTCAGTTAACACACAAAAACCTTACTTCCTCTCAAGATTTTCAATAAAGCTCTTTCAAGTTTGTAACAATAAAGACAATTCCTAAAACAATGAAGCTCTTTCAAGTTTGTAACAATAAAGACGATTCCTAAAAAGAGACATAGTAAAATTGGTGAATAAAATCACAATTGGTATGTGCTCTTAATCCATTGGGCATTCACTGAGTAAGGGCATAATGCAGACACGATGACACAGGTAGGCAGAATGCAGGCAGGTACACCGAAAGAGCATAGGCAGGCATGCAGAG
The DNA here is from genome assembly GCA_019776745.2 of Taxus chinensis. NCBI lineage: Eukaryota > Viridiplantae > Streptophyta > Pinopsida > Cupressales > Taxaceae > Taxus > Taxus chinensis. Next base: position 234,112,908 of record CM034157.1, on the reverse strand, counting down.
AGGCTCAGAACATAACAGAATGCAGACAGACATGGAGCGCTGAAAACAAATTAAGAGTAAATTGAAGGTTTTGAGAGTTTTTAAGCAAACAGGGCGAATATTTCAAGAAGATTTTAACACAAGCAACAGTCATGTGGGTCTAGGGCATGGACAATCTGAAAATGGGTATCTCACCCTACCTTTTTGCACCACAATCCAAGTTTCTTATCAAATATTCTTTAAAATATATACTATATTCCTCCCAAACTAAGGCAAACTGCTCCATGACAAACTTGAAAAATGATGAAAGAGCAAGAGGAGGATAAAGATAGAATAGATGTGGATGGTAAGTAACAGATTGTAGGCGAAAATGACACTTCAAACACAAATGCAAATGCAGAAATTATAGTGCCAGACAAACACACAGTCACCAATAGTGAAATGATAAAAGGGTCCCAAATAGTGAAACAAATACAGGGGCCAATGATGGGAACGTTGCCTCACGGGGGTTTGATAATCCCATTGGACTGCACTGTACACCATCTCACAGGGCATCCAAGTACTTACCCACTCCCCAATCTTAATCCTTACATAGGTACAATGGTGGGGGCATGAGGAACATACATTCATCAGTACATGTTGTGATACCCACAGGTCAATATGTCAGACGTAGGGAAAGATTGCTATATGTAAACTCAAAACAGTATAAAGAGATCTTAAGGCATAGGAAGACCCAGAAACTGAAGCAAACTAGGAGTAAAAACGCACTATTATTTTTACCAAGGACAACACACAACACCGCAATAGTCACTGCTAAAACAGAACAAACACAAGTAGTACAAGCAACAAAAGGACAAGAAAGGGAAGAAGAAAATTTGAATACATCACTTCAAGGTGAAACAGAGCCAAAACATGTCATGCAGCAATTTGCAATACCCTCAACTCACCCATTCTATACAACAAGAGAGTAACAATGCACACCAAAAGCATGGGTTGGTTTTGGAGGGCAAGAAGAATGGAAAAGAAGGTTGTACGAGTAATTACAATATCAAACAAACTAAGAACGAAACACACTTGGAAAACGAAGGAGAAAAATATGAAGAGAGCCATGGAAGTAAGGGTCTATAGAGCCCCACGTCAACACCACTAATGTGGTCACTTGAACCATATGTCAATGAGTTAATGAACATGAAAATGAAGCTTGAAGCTATAGAAGCAAATGAAAATACGAGCACAACAGGATGCAAGAAATCGCTGAAGGGCAAGAAGAATGGAAAAGAAGGTTTTATGAGTAATTATGATATTAAACAAAGTAAGAATGAAACACATAGGTGTTGTCATTAATGCAAAACCTCATTAATTACAAAGTGGATGATGGAGTAGGGTCAGATGATGCTCAAATGATGATGACATGGAGATTCAGGTATGTTCATGGTTGCACAGGTTGATTCAGTGAGGATGGCTTGTTCTTGCAAGCCTATTCAGGTGACCTAGCTAGCCTAGGTGATGGTGCATGGTGGTATGAGCTTCTTGGTTGCTTGAGAAGCATGTTAGCATGATGGAGAGCATGTTTGGAGAGTGCTTGGGCACTCATATGAGCTTCAGGGTGCAGATACAGGTTGGTGACCATGTTTCAGGTGCTCATTTGGAGCAGGTATGGATGTTAGAGGTATGAGATTGAGTTATGGAGCTATATGAGCTCATGGATGCATGTAGGCTGGTGTATTATGATGTATCAGGTATGTTAGGACCTTTTGGAGTGTTTTCATGATGAGATATGATGTTCTTTCAGTTGACCCTAGCTTCTACAGTGTAAAACCCTAAGGGGTAGCTATGCAAGTCTCAGTGGATGGAAAGATTGAGAGGTAATTATGACATTATGATTATTGGAGATGTTAGTAGGGTGTTCCTTGTGCTGTGGGAAAAATTTCAGGTTTCCATGATGAGAATTTTGCAAGATATGAGGTTTTGGTGAAACAGGGTCAAGAACAAGTGCATTTCCAGCTCGAATTGGAACTTCTGATGCTCACCCTGAATTGTGTGCTTTGCATGGGACCTTGTGGCTTTCAGGGATGTTTCTACATTGAGTTTAGAAGGTTTCAAAAAAGAATGAGGTCATTTCATCGTCACATTTTTATGAACGAATGTTAAGAAGGTAAACAACTTTTATGAGTTTGAAACCCTAGCTTGAAAGCGGTTTGAGAGATTTGCTTCCTAAGTGGCCAGAATTGATTCCTAGTGCATGGATGATGATTGGAACATGTAGAGGACTCCTTCATATTTTCTAGAAAGGTATGGTAGAGGTTATGGTGATGAGTGGACCCCACTCAAACAGGTCAGTTTCTGAAGAAGTTCAGTTTGGGACAAGGTTGTCCAAAGGAGTTGCAAACTAAATGACCATTGTGTGATGTATGTGAGTTTTTATTGATGTCCAAAGAGGTTTCAGGTCATGGTGATGCAAAGAAATGGTCAAGTGTGCTTCATTTAGGTTGACTGGTCAAAGGGCAGTTTTGGGGCAGTTAAAAGCAGTCTTCAGTAAAATGGACATTACAGGAGCTACAAGTGGAGTTAGGAGGTGATTCAAGTTGTGTTGGAAAGATAATTCAGAGAGCTTTCCAGTGATATAATTTTTTTCATGATGATGAGTTTTTATATGGTTTCCAGGTCAATTTGTGGACAAGAAGATTTTTGGCTATCTAGGACAAAACTATTTTTGCTGAAAGATTGAGTTGGTTGGAGCATGAGATGGATTGGGTGATGCTTGCTATCACCTGGAATGTGAAGAGGGATGAATTTTAATCCAATGAATCCATTTTTAGGTCTTGAAAGTGTCATGAAGGGTGTTAATAAGTTGCTTTTTGAAAACTGTTTTTTGGGCAGCTTGATTTGGTGAAGGTAAAAGTTGATGTAGTTTGAACCAGTGGATGTTTCATGTGCTCTAACTTGTTTAGAAGTGTTATACAGGTTCTGAAATTTCCATCAAGTGGTCACATGCCATAGTTGAGGTGTTCTTTGATGATCTTGAAGCCAAAAGGTGAAGACAAGGGTGCTGGAAACAGGTGTTTTGTGAAGGCATAAGAAGCAGTGGGCCCATTAAACGAAATAATTTGATTGGTTCATGATAATTGCGACCATGTATGATGTTTAAATGTTATTTTAAACATGTGTGGTGAATTTTAAAGCATGACTAAAAATAGTTTTGGTGTTAGGAGATTTTTGGCATTCCAATGCATGGGTTTTGAGGATTTTTGGTGCATGGAAGAAGGGTTTTAGCTAGGCCGACCTATATGGGTCACTTGTAGCTGTTATGAAAATTATATGGGATGTTTTTATGATGTATTGGTCATGAAAAAGGAGGGAAAATGTTTGAGTTTGAATTTGAATTAAGAAGGAGCTTATAAAAGCATTGTTTTGGGTGCTTTTTGGAGCTAGTTGAGTGTGTGCAAGAAGTGCGACCTAGGTGTGAGATTTTTGCAGGTGTATGAGCATTAATTGAGATCAGATCAAGTGTGTGACAGGTTTAATATTGATTGCAAATCATGTGTGCAAGAGTTTGAAGCTTTGAGAAGTGAAGAAAGAGCTAGATTGTGCAAGTTTGAAGACCTAGGGTTTGAATGAAGGGTTTGAAGAAGTGTGAGCTGAATCATTGGTCTCTATCAGTTGTGGCAGAAATATTTCAGAGATCATAACATCATAAGGTGGTTGAGTGGGTTCTTGATCATCTTGGGGGGTTGTAGCCTCCTTGTGGAGTTGGTGCTTCACAAAATTAGGGGTTGGTGCTCCTTGTAGGGTTGTAGCTCTACTAAACTAGGGGTTGGTGCTCCTTGTGGGGTTGGTGCCTCACTAAATTTGAAACATATCAATATAAAGATTGTGTTTCAGTGGGTTTTCTTCCCCTTGAGGGTTTCCCACTTATATCTTGTGTCTTGTGTTGATTATCTTGCTCATGGTTTCTTGCATATGTGATATTTGATTATGTGCACACATTAATGGATGGTTAAATGGTTAAGGACTGATTCATCCCCCCTCTCAGTCCATTGTGCTTCCAGCAGAGAAAAGTATGAAGGGAGCCAAAAAACTAAGGAGCTATGAACACCATTAATGTGGTCACTAGAACCTATGCCAATGAGTTAGTGAACATGAAAAGGAGGCTTGAAGCTATAGAAGTAAATGAACAATACTAGGACATTAGGATTGAAGAAATCACAAAATCCAACTGTAAACTAGCAAGAGAGAATTAACAACTCAGGGAACAAACAACTTACAAAGCACCATAGAAAATGGGTAGCAAGATCTAAACATGTTAAAACAAGTTCTAGAACAACCGAAAAAATGGAAGGAAATAAACCCAAAGGGCTTGAACAAAGGGACGTACCACAAATCTAAGAGATTCAATCCGCAATTTGCAAATATAGAAGAGAAAATCACTTGAGAGACCAAATAAGGGAGGCCAAGTCTTGGGCACAAGTGGTAAGAGGATCGACAAAGAAACAAAGAGAACTTATAGAGAAATATGTCAGAATGCAAATAAGAAAAGAAAAGGATAGGCATGATAGTGCTGCAAATATTATTATTAAAGGAATGAAGGACAATGGTGAGGCTGAAATATCAACAAATTAACTAGAGACTTCCTTAATGACCGACTGCAACAATACATATTCATCAGGAAAATGGGATTGGAAAAATGATAGGAGGAAGGGATGGACATGTAAGCGTTATAGTGAAAATCATACAAGACAAGAACATGATACTAACGAACAAAAGATTTTTTAGAGGTACAAAAATTTACTTAGATGAAGACTTAACCCTCAGACAACAAGAAGAGATAAGGAAAGAACGGGAGAAAGTAAAGGCAACATGGGATGCAGGAAAATGGGCATGGTTACAAAATGGAAAAACCCAAATAAGCCACTGAATGAAACAAAAGGAATAAGGATTTGCCTGCCCCCCTCCGCCCCCGTCCCAATAGCACTTGACCATGGTAAGCTAAAATTGTAAAGGTTACCCTTGGAGGAGAGGTCATGGGTTGGGGGCCCATACTAGAGGGAATTTAATGTAAGATTCCTTGGAGGTAATATAATAGATTATACCCGAGGGAATATAATGTAAGCTTCCTTGGAGTTATTATAATATATTTTTCCTGAACAATGATATAAGAGTGATTCAACCCTAAAATAAATAAATAAGAGGGCTAGGGTTAATGTTTTCTTAATTATCTAAGAGTGAAAGGGTTAACGAGTGGTATATTTAGATTGATTAATAATCATTAATGCATAAACAAGAATGTACTTTCATTAGCAATTTGCTAGATAGAATATGGAAACAATTGCTAAAACACAAGGAAGTGGATGCACTCTGCTGATTACAAAGACAAAGCTAAATTGGTAGTGTGGAGTGATTGTGTAGGATGGAAATGATTTGATAGTGTTTCGTTTATGGAATTGGAGTGCAAAATTGAGCAATTATGGAACTATCCAGAGGTATGGAAACATTAGATGGTTTGGTCCCTTTTAGAAGGTTTCATATGGTGATGCGTTGGGGCTCTACAACTTTTTGTTTGCTTGTGACTGACTGTGATAACCTTTGCTTTGAAACCCTAGGTGTCGCACATTTGCAAAACGCTCTGTACGATGCAAAATGGCTTTAAATCTTGACTACAAGTAGGAAACACTGTAAAAAGGATGTGGTTGGTTTGAAGTGCAATCCATACACCATTTACTTTGGCAATATTTTGAAGAGGCCTCAAATCGCACTTAGTTCTCCACCTAGCATGTGATATCTATATGGATGCAACTAGTTTGGTAACTTGATCACTTGATAATGAGAAACAATGGCTTGACATGCTTGGCTTGACTTGGCTTTGAAGGTCTATAGATTGAGAAGTGTGACTTTTGAACCTGATTGGTAGTGCGTCGAATTTGTGTGGGGGCGGCTCCTAGATTGTGATGTTACTTTGAAGGGATTTAGGAGAGCTTGGAGTGCTTTTGGAATGTATTTTGCAAGTATGCTCTTGAAAGTGTCAGGTGAGGTCAATAGGTGAGTTAGACTTGCTTTTATAGGCTTTCTTAGGTTTGATTTCACATTAAGGCCGACCTATGGGATATGAACTGACCCATAAAAAAATATCAAATTGAAAAAGTGATTGATGGGTGGTTGAGTACGAAACGTCATCTCTAGACTGATCTGTTAGATGGAGTGGTCTTAAACGAATGGCCCCACATAGGCAACTTGTGGGATTCTACAAAATTATGGGAATAATGCCTGGGAGGAATATATTGTTGTGGATTGATGCAATTAGTTTTGTGAATGACCAAGCTGGGTGAATATGGAAGTAAGTCATGCAAGAGAGATAAGAATTGGTCACCTAGGTTTGGAATGTGCGTGCAAGTCATGCTTTAGGTGCAAAGCCGAAGTTGTCATTAGCGATTGATAAATTGCCAAATTTAGGTGTCTACATACCTGAGTGTGTAAGCACACTTTGGCTTTGCTCATGGTTGTTATTTCGCTTGCGTGTTGGCATCCTCCATGATGAAACTTGCAACACAGAGTGAAGTAAATGCCCAAAAAAATAATTGAGCTTTAACCCATCTTTGAAAATCGAACTCGTAACTAGTAAAGGAGACAAAAACATGGAAATAGTACACTTGTTTGCTTTACCGAAGGAGAAGCTCCCGTATCTACCATATTTGGGAATGTGGATTAGAATTGAGCTACTAAAGAATTGGGGGTGACCAATCCCCAATTTTGTTGAACAAGATGGTGGAGCCGCAGGGGAATTGGGTGTTGCTTGACCCAACAACAAAAGGATGCCGCAAGACTTTTTAGTTGTTCCAAAAAACCTTTTAAAATAAGGAGGGGTGGCTGTACACATGAAAAATGACACTGGATTCCTTATGTACTCGACTTCCCGAGGCCATGTCGAGACAGCCGAAATGTGAGAAATAGAATGGGAACAGGACAAGTAGCTCAAGGATAATTAGAGGCTATGAACTAGTAGCGTTAATTCCTAATAGCTAAGTTGGTCAAAGGATAGAGGTTATGAATGGGTAGTGTGAATTCCTAATGACTAGGTTTGTTGTTTTGATTTGAGTTCCTAAATTACTTTAAATCCTAGTTTCAAATAAATAATGGAAAGAAGTCTAATTTAAATAAAAGACAAGTGATCTCAATCTTTTAATTAATTAAATTCCTTCCCAATTAATTAAATAAAACAAAATAAACTATCTATTCTATTTGTTTGTATTTGAACAAGATTTTAAAAGAAATGAAATTGAAAGAAACTAATTAAAACAACTATCGATTTTGTATTTTTCAAGATTAATTAAAATACAAATAAAATCTACTGACACAGACACAGGGAAATGATTAAGATTAAAATAATACTATTAAAATGAAAACTAAAACAGGGAATAGTTGGATGTGGCTATTCCTCTATTGCAGGATTGTGTGATAATGCTATTCTACGGGAAAGTATTTGAAAGTTATTAATCTAATTAAATAAAGCTTCTTCTACCAACGCTTTTGCCTTAAGTTTTCCGGAAAGGGAAAAGCTTCTCGGAAGCAATTTCCTCTTCACTGTATGAACTTTCCTAGGCAGAAGTATATCTAAACTCATTGAAATAAATAAATAATAAAAGAAGTGCACAAATTTCTATACTTCTTCCTCCAACTAATTTCTTGAGCAGATCCATAGGGATAAGCTGGAAAGAAGTTATCAAGGGAAGATTTAGCTTGGAAAGAAATACTAAATACTGAATGTATGCGGGAAGTGATGGAATCTTCCGCTTCGAATAATCTAAATACACAATTTCTTCTAAATAACAAAAAATACAAATTATGCAAAGCTTCAAAGACTTTAAGTACAACCCCAACCTGGTTACTATTGTATTGTGGTAGCTTCCCATATGTGAAATGCACTTGTTGTCTCCTGTACTATAATGAAGAAGAGGAATTCAATATGATTCCAACAAGCCCAAAAATAGACAAATTGGTTGAGAAACGAGGGAGAAAATCATGCCTAAAATTCAAACATGCGTTGAAAAACGTGTGTTTTAACTCTCGGTTTTAAGGTGAAAGGACCACTGTTGTTGACAGAGGGGCTGTTGCGTAACCACTGCGGCGGTTATGTAACCGTCGCTGGCCGTTTGATTAAAAAATGAGCTTCTTAACTTGAAAAAGAGATCAAACCGAGTCATAACAAGCATGGAAAAGAGAGAGGGAAGGATCTGGACTTCAATATCACCCTAGAAAAAGTTTTCCTCATCATTGGAGACATCGCATTTTCGTATTGCGCTGTAATTTTTGGGTGCGTACATATTGCCCCCTCGGAAGAGCGTATTAGCCATGAATGGGCTAAAACGTGATCTCCGAGAATGGTGCTCCCAAATGAGAGAGTTAGAAATTTTACCTTACTCAACCGTGTGTTGAAATGATGCCACCCGAGCCTTCCTTTCACTAGATGCGCGGGGGTGAAAAATCTACATGTCTCGTGCACTCTAGCTCTGCATACGCTCACTCGAAATAAAGTTAGAAAATTCAAAAATGTGCTATATATGCCATTTTATTATTTTTAGAAATCATTTGTGCTTGACAACTTTGCCAAATTTGGAGCTCTGGATTTTTGGCGACCGTTTCATTCGTGAATACAGTCAAAATGACGGGAATTTGAACATGATGGCGGAAAACCCAACGACAACGGTGAAGGGTTAGGAACAGGTGAGTTATAAGCATTTATTTGTTTTTGCCCCAAATTCTTACTTTTGTTTTTTCCCCCAAATTCTTACTTTTGTTTGGAACTAGACCTAGGGGGGAGATTTCAAGCAAATTTATAGTCAAAATGTGTGTATGGGGGGCGACTTGTAGGTTGTGTAATTTGTTTGAAGTGTTTTGTTCTTTTTTTGCATTTTTGAATGTTTTTGGCTTTTGAGGGCATGACACAACTTTCAACAACACGACCGCCGCGGCGGTTATGCAACCGCCGCCTTACACAAAGTGACGGTTGCACAATCGCTGCGGTGGTTGCACAACCGCCGCTTTGTGTAAGGCAGCGGTTTTGTAACCACCACCCTGATAACAAGGGCGGCTGTGCAACTCTCGCAACTTTTTGTGAAGTGAATGCCAAGGAGAAAAGTTTAATGTTTTTTGCTCGCATTCTTATTGCTTTTGTGATCCTGTCATATCTTTATTGGAGTCTAACATGCTTTCTTTTTCTGTTTTATGGATGCAGGGAGTCTATGTTAGATAGAGCAGAGCCAGGGAGCAGGAGTGGCTTGCCAAGGTGCTGCTCTTATTGACACCGGTCGAGATAGGCCTATTGGAGAGGGCGGGGATATGGAGGTTAGCATAGACTAGACTAGTTACCCTAGCGAGTCAGATTCTTTGCGACTTCTTGACATACTGGGATGTAGATCGAAACACTTTCCGATTTCTTGGCGTCCATGGAGAGTGGACTATTACACAAGAGGATGTATACCAAATACTTGGCGTTCTTGTCACAGGTAGGAAGTTAGCGCTAAAAAGCCCCAGTTCATTAGATGAGGCCTGCAGATGGGCTACCTACTTGGGTGGTGCACATGCACTTGATACAAGTGCCAAACAGGGGGTTAGGTTGGTTATAGTTGAGGGTGCCCCTATCCCTACTCTGCGTAAGGCCATCATTGGTATCTTGGCCTCGCGTTTGATTGGGGATAAGGGTTGTGACAAGTTTTTAGTTTGTTGGGCACCTACTGTGGAGAGCATTGAGTAACATGGGAGGAGGTTTGCTTGGGGGGTGGATATGTTAGGCGCCACCTACCATGATCTATACAGGATTGTTAGATGTGGGGCGACTTCACTTAGTCATCCCACATTAGTTATGTCATGGATATATGAGAGAGTTGTCCCCTACTAGAGGGGTATTGGGATAACAAACCCTGCAGAGATTAGAGCAGCCAAATGGATGGATATGGTCCCTCTCAAGGCCACACCACAAACAACAGAGACATTAACCACTACAGATATGGTGGCCCAACCATATCAGGGGATGATGGGACAGTGGGGAGAGGAGACAGTTGCACTGATTGCCTGCCCATCTATTGTATTGTTAGTCGACCGTGGCAGTCGAGTTGAGACTCATCCAGTTATACGGGTACCCCAACAGTTTGGGTTGCCCTTTTTAGATTCCCTTCCTGTAGTTGGCACTGTGTTCAGAGGTCTTAGAGAGGTGAGAGCCAGCCACATGGGCCAACTCAGATGGACAATGATAGTGCTTGGTGTTGTGATTGAGACACCTGGAGTTCCTGGGGTTGTGCCTGAGTCAGTTGTTGTAGGTGGAGCTAGACCACACTTGGTTTTACAGATTGGAGAGGTTCCAACAGGGAGTGAGGAGGAGGCGGCGGAGACATATTCTAGCTCAGGTGAAGATTCAGACCCTGATTTACAAGGTGGTGGAGAGGATTCAAAGGCTTCCAGAGGAGGAGGCAGAAGGAGTCTGTTCACCCAGAGGAGACAGAGGAGGAGGAGGAGGCTGAGGAGGGCCTCGTAAAGGCTGTGGAGGCAGCGGTGGATCTAGGTTGGGTCACCGGAGATCCTAGTGAGTAATTGAAATTCTCCTTTCCCTTTACTTCCCAGATTAATGTTAGTAGTTGTTGCCCCCTTTTTTTATTTTACTCTTATTAATTCGCCATTGCAAACTTGTTATTTGCAGCTACCATTGATGGATGGCGGGATTTTATTAGGCAGACGAACTTGGATTTGTTTGCCATTCCTTCTGGTATATCTTGCGAGACGTTACAAACGGATCCAGGACTTCCAACATGGGCCGGCCGTCACACAGATGTTTTTGCACCATCCTGGTATGCGGTGGGAGAGCTTTCTTTGTTGAGAACTAAGAATGCATTTTTGATGCAACAGGTTAAGGATTTCTAAGATAAGGAGAGGAAACATCGATCCTCATGTAGTGGTCCTATTGGTATTGGACATTCTCATGGGCATTCTCACCACTCGACACATGGAGGCTCTCATGCTAAACCTAGCAAGCCTCACCACAGGAGCCGTAGTAGGAGCCCTTGGACCTGCCACTTCACAGGGATCCCGTAGAGGGATAGGATAAGTGCCTTTATTGCTTTGGTCCCATTTTTGTGTATATATCATTTTTTTGGATTTTTGGCTCATGATTGAGCGTTTTGACCACACTTGTCCTCCGGTGTAATGACATTGTAATAACACATTGACAAACGGATATATATATATATATATTTATCTTTTTGGCTCGACATTCCTTCGCAAATTTGTCTACTGTATGGTTTACTTCATTTGTGCACCCCTGTATGGTTAGGAATGTTCGATGTTTTTGCAGTTTTAAATGAATAAACAAAATGATTGCTTAAAATTACATACGTGGTTTGAATCATACTCTATAAATTTTACTTTTCAGACAATAATTAAACATTCCATTTCATTGATAAGATATGTTGAGAATGATATAATGATAGAAAAATCTCGCTCCACTCTTGACTCCACGCAACCAGTAAGATGAGTGAAACATACATAACATGAGGATGATGAACAAGAGACCCAAGTTTTAATCACAGACTTTTGAGGAAACTCATGACTCAACTCCAATGAGGATTGACCGACCAAATTCAAGACAACTTACACTTATGAACCTCAAATAAACTGAGATCAAAGATGACCTTGTGTGCAAGAATTAGTTAGCTATGTTAGTGAAATTGAAACTAACACCTAGTAGCTTCAAAACAATGCTAAACTAACATCTATGCACCATCATGTTAAGAGCTAAACAAGTAATAAACATCAACACTATGTATTAAAACCTTGAAAAACAAACTTCAAGCTAAACATGTTGACATTTATTGCTCTACTCTCTAAAAAGCTAAATCAATGGAATGGACCTAGGTAGATCTTTTAGCTATCAAAGGGTTGATAGTTATTGCTTGATCCAAGAGGCTTGAGGATGGAGGTTCATCAAGTCATGACAACAAGGCCTTTCTTGATTAACTCCATTGATCTTCACAAAATAACTTGGATGATTGAATGCAAAGGGATGATGCTTAGCTCCACTCTAATGGAGAATGATCTAGGATGATGAAATGGCTATAGTTTAGGCTCTATGCTCATTTTAGGTGTAAGTAGAAAGGTAGGAGGAGGGCTCCTTATATACCCCTAATGGATAAAAGAATCTCTACATCCCTTTACATGTGGGATAATAGAGAGGTTGGGTTTGTTGTGGATAAGGAAGGTTTAGGAAGGGTTGAGTCAACCTTAGGAGAGTTTAATTTGTCCTTTAGTGACCCATGGGAATTAGGGGTGCACATAATTAATCAAAGGTGATTAATTAATAAGGAGATGGGCCTATTAGGCTAGTTTATAAGAGAATAGTATGATTTCAGGTGATGCAATAGAGGAATTTGATTAAATAGATGAAGATTTGTTGATTTAGATTAGCGGTCGTAATTAATTACTTTAGATAGGAGGTGTTAATTAACGAAAGGTCGTTAATTAGGGTTTTGAGCTTCAGAAGGGCTAATCAATTGTCGTAATGCGATTAATTAGTGGTGATAGAGGAGAAACGGAGCATTATTGACAGTGTGTCGTCAATCTTGCGAGAAGTGGTGCAATTAACACAATTTACGTGTATTAAATTGTTCGGTCCAATTAATAGGTGTTTACAGGCCTACTGATTAGCAAATTTTGGTTTGAGGACAACTGTCTCTCCTTACGTGAACATCTAAATCATTTGTTTGGGAGTTATATTCAAACACTTTATAATTATTTTCTTTTTGAGGCTCTTTTCTTTTGTATATATATTTTTGAAACCCCCTACACTTTGCTCTGCACCACTAGTAAGAAGCACGGTCTCATCACCGAGGACAAAATGTAGGTGAGTAAGGGCACTTTCCTCCTCTCCTAGCCTCATGCTACTAGTAGGAAGCATGGGCTCACCACCAAAGACTACGAGGGATGGAAAATGTAATTATTTGCAAGAAGAATTTTTTTTTGTTTTATTTTTTTGCCTTAATCTCGTATTGTGTTTGTTGGGAGGGAATGTTTGCTCACCAATCTCAGCCCCACACAATTAGTAAGATGCAAGGGTTCATCATCGAAGATTGAAATGGGCAAACATAGAACTCAGGTGAAATGCTTGGAAGTTTCTTGTAATGGAGAGACATTTTAGGGAAAGATTTTGTTATCAGGAAGCTTTTAGAAGAGACTACAAGTGAAAGTATCTGAATTTGGGAGCAATCATAGAAAAAGTGAAGCACGCAAGACCTTGTGGGTTTGAAATTAAAGCTTGTCTCATACTTGGTGATGGTAAAGATGTAGAATATACAACTAGAGAGTATGAAAAAATTGTGATGATGAATTATTAAGATATTTGCCAATGAAATGTAAAATTTAAGATTGTTCGAAAGTAAGTGAATCTGTAGCATGATTTAAACAAAACAATAATACAAACAACATACATGGTGGAAATGCAATGAGGACAATGTGGAAATGTAATATCTATATGTAAAAATGTTTAAGGTGAAGCACGTTGACGGATTCGCCGAACTCCTCACCCTCCAGAGTGCACAAATGGTAAGTGCCATTGTTAAAGTCTTCAGTTACTTGGTAGGGGCCCAACCATTTCGGCCTAACCTTCCTACCCTTACCGACCTTCTTATCTATCCGACTGTCAAGCCTCAATACAAAGGTCACCTACCTGAATCGGATACTCGTAGACTTTCTTGTTGTATTGACAACACATTATGTCTGCATAAACCCGATGATGTTGTTTGGTCCTAAGCCTTTTCTCATCTAGGTTCTCTAAATTAGTTAAGTGTGCATTTCTGTATTCGTTTTCATCTAAATGCCTTGTAAAGACACATGAAGACTAGGCAATTCTACCTCTAACGACAAAACTGCTTCCGCACCAAACACTAGTGAAAGGGGTTGCCCTTGTTTGCGTGCAAATCGAAGTCCTATATGCCCATAAGGCCGGAAATAACTTTAGATGCCAGTATCTTTTATTCTCCTTGACCGTTTTAAGGAGAATGGACTTTAGGGTCTTATTCGTAGCCTCAGCCGGACGTTGGCTCAAGGGTAATACAACAAAGCAGTGTGATGAGATATTTTGAATTTTGCACATAGATCACATACCTCATCATTTTTAAATGGGTAATCATTATCCGAAACAATGACTTGCGGAACGCCATACTTGCAAATGATTTGATTCAAGATGAATTTGGCTATAAAAGAACCGGGGACCGTGGTTAGTGGCATGGCCTCAACCCACTTTGTGAAATATTCTGTGGCCGTAATTATGAAGTTATGGCCGTCTGTAGAAGCAGGGGAAAACTTCCCTATCAGATCCAAACCCCAAGTGGAGAATGGCCAAGGTGTAACTATTGGCTGAAGATCATGGGCCGTGATATGAATGGCATGCGAGAACTCATGACATTTTTGACATTTCCGCACATACTCCACAATGGTGTGCTCCAGCGTGGGCCAAAAGTAACCTATCCGATGAATTTTTTGAGCAATTAAATTATTAAACTTGTTGGAAAGGGGTTTTCCAATCCCTTACCTTTTGGAAAGGGGGACTTCAAATCCCCCTACGAAATAATCGAGTGATAAAGCAGGGGACTCAAAAACCCCCAATCGCCCTTTGGAATGACAACCACAAACTCCACTGTGGGCTTCGAAAAGAATTCTTTTTGCTTCTTCCTCATCTACGCATCTAAGCAATAGGCCTTTCGATTCAAAACTTGCTCTATAGCCACGTATTGAGAGGCTATAACGTGAAGTCGACCTCTTTGTTGAGAGTTGGCCCCTTTAGGGTATGTCCGATCTATAATATGATTTATTATATTTGAATACCATGGACATGACACAATTGCAGGTTTATCAATATAGCAAATGCATTCGTCAGGAAAGTCCTAATCAACTAATTCACCAAAGTCCAAGGGATTGTCAGCTAGCTAGTCGACAATAATTTGTCCCTCAACAAATTTCTGGTTGACATAAGTAAGCTCAAACTCATTTATGAATGCTATGAACCTACTAGCTTTTTTGGACAAGGCTACTTGAGTTAGAAATGTCTGCAACTGATCAGATTTGACAATCACCCTCATTTCTTGATTGAGCATATAACGTCTTAACCGTTTGGTTGCGAAGACAATGGCCAAGCATTCCTTTTCTACCCATGTGTAACAAGTTTCATAGTCCAGAAATCAAGGGGGGATTAAGCTCTAAGAAGACTAGGTAATTGCCTAGGGTGTCAAGAGTTAGGGGGCGCCTAAATCTAAATATTTTCATTATTTTTGGCTATTATTCAAACTTAACATAATTTTTTTACCTGAACTCAATATTAATTGACCATTTTATTGATATTATTATAAAACTAGCAATCGTACGTGAAATGTACGATGTGAACGCCGAAAGGTATCTAGAGAAGAAGTGAAATTGGATGAAGAGAAACAGTGGGAGGGGAAGAGGGGTGTAGGAATAGGCGTTTTAGGGAGAAGAAGTGTATGGGAAAGGAAAGTGGAATGAAGGAGGCAATGTTGGAATATACTTTCGAAGAAGTGGAGGACATGCCTGTTGTTTGTAAGAAGGGGGAACATGATGTTCCAAAGGCGTAGATGAACATGTTGATGGAGATATGTTAGAAAGCGGACCACAATAAGAAGTTGTTGCGGACCGTAACAGTATTGGTTTTCAGTTGTGCGGTCAATTAAATATAGGAAGTGGAAGCGTAGACATGTGTCGATAATTGACACCTGCCAGCGATTGGTCATACGAGGCAAAGGCAGAAAAAGGCTTTGGATTGCATGCCCGACAAGTATTTCATGGATCATAATGGTCCACCCCAAATATTATCTGCTATACATGCTCAACTCAAGCGTTTCATGAATGTAATTTTGATTCTTGCAGTGTAGAGGTACTTAGAATACAAATAAATGCAAGGGGAATTCACTTTGTGTTTTAAGGGTTAATTTAGAAATAAGAATATGTGGCGTGGACCTTAAATCCTAGTTAATGGGTTGCATACACAATTACAATTAGGGCTTCTCTGTAGTTATCAGGGCAATGAACAATGTTTTTCTCTACTTGAGAGGCATGCAATTTTTCCCAGGTGTGGACGATGTAGGAAAAGTACATTTGGAAACGTGAAGGACAATGCAATGTGCTTGTTGTAAGGAAGATGCTTGCAATTGGGAGGGAGGTTTGCTGAGATTCCAACTCGATAGCCGACATTACTCCCTTCGAATAAGGAAGAAAGGATGCGTAAAAGGAATGTTCAAGGAAGGAAAAGACATGAATTGAAGGTTAGAAATAAAAACACATTATGTGATCCATTTTTTCATCTCTATCTCACATGCATTATGGACATGAATGCAATTTGCATTTAAAGGGATGAAAATGTAAAAAATGAGTAAAACCCAATAAACGTCTATTTTTAGTTTCAAACTTGAGTACTTGTAGGGGAATAGGTGATGCTTGAACAATCATTGATAATTGAGCCACTCTAGCAGTTGGCCATATGAGCGAAAGGTGTATTTTATTTGTCATTCGAAAGAGGGATTTTTAAATAAAAAACATGAAAATTAAATACTTGTATGTCCCACACCTATTTCACAACTTAGTAAAAATGTAGGAATTAAATCATTTCATGTCCCACACCTATTCCTTGGTTTAGATTATTCCTACCCAAATAATATATGATATGTGCTCTACCTTATACAGAAATGTGAAAAGGGTTCCATACATAATTGTGATTAGGGGTTTCATGGGAAATTGGGATGAGGGCTTCTATGTAGCTATAAGGGAAAAGAATAGGGTTTGTCTCTAGCCATGAGGCACATAGTTTTTACATGTGTGGACAATGTAGGTGAAGTACACCCTAGATTTAAATACATGCATGTCCCACACCTACTCCATGACTTAGCAAAAACAAGGGAATTAAACACTTGCATGTCCCACACCTATTGCCCAACTTAGATTATTCGTACCCAAATAATATCTACTATGTGCTCCACTTTATACACTATTGTGATCAAATTTTCATACAAAAATGAGATTGGGGGTTTCATACACAATTGTGAATAGGGTTTTTATGTAGCTATCAGGGAAAAGAAAAGGGTTTGTCTCTAGTCGTGAGGCATGTAGTGTTTCTAGGTGTAGACGATGTAGGTGAAACCTTGGAAGTGTGAAAGATGATGCAATGTGATTTAGGCGAGTAAGATGCTTGGGAGGGAGGTCTGCAAAAATGACAACCCACAACTGAAATTACTCCCACTATGGATTAGGTAGTTTGGACGCGTAAAAGGAATGGTCAAGGAAGACGAAGACATGAATTGAAGGTTTTGAGAAATAAAAAGTGAAAATGTATGATAAGGAATGTATGCATAAAAGGAATGTTCAAGGAAGACATGAATGTAACATGAATTGTGAGAAAATAGGTCAGAAATAAAAATGTGAGAATTAAATACATGCATGCCCTTTGAAACTTCTTCTTCCATGAGTTAGATTGTTCCCACCCAAATTTAATCTGTTATGTGCTCCAGTTTTTTGTCTTGATATCACTTACAACATGCGCATGATTTCAAGTCACAATTGTTAAAGGGACCAAAAATTTAAAAAGAAGAAAACCCAATAAATGTTTTTTTTCAGTTTCAAGTTTAGTACTTGTACGGGAAAAAGCGATGCATAGAAAAGCATCGATAACTAAGCCACGCAAGCAGTTGGCCATAAGAGCGAAAGGTGGGTTTCATCAACCATTCGAAAGAGATATCTAAATAAAAATGTGGGAATTAAATACCTGCATGTCCCACCCATATTCCATGACTTAGTAAAAAATGTGGGAATTAAATACCTGCATGCCCCACACCTATTCCCTAAGTTTGTTTTTTTCTCACCTAAATAATATGTTATGTGTTCCATTTTTTTCTCGTCCCACATTATTCACATCAATGCAATTTGATCTTGCATGATCATATATTTCATCTTGATCTTGCATGATTGGATTACGATAATCATAATCCATTTTTTAAAAAGTTTGTAGCTAGACACACACAAATTCCATAGAATGTAGCAGGTTAACATCAAAACCAAAATATCAATAACATAAACAAGCACATAGAAAATTGAATCTTCACAAATTTATCAGGGTTATTTACACTGCTAAGAATGATGTCAGAATACAAACAAATAGAAAAAATGATATAAAAGCATTGTACCAGAGTTTGATTCTATTTGAATATGCATGTTGCATCCAAAATAGTGTGGGTGAGCCCTCGAAGATACTTGACAGTCGGTAGAAGTTGCTAAGGAAGGTAAACATTCTTCATAATGCAAAATGAAAAGAAAGGATAAATTATTTCATAACAACTAAGACTGAAGTAGTAACTCAAATGGGACAGTCCGTGTGGTCAAGAGTTCTCCACTTCAATGAAAATGCAATATTGTTAAGACATTTGAAATAAACATTTTACCATGATATACAAAAGGCCATAAAAGTAAAGTAATGACTACTTGGCCTAGTGGACCATTTGGAACAAATAGCTCAACCTAATCTTGTTAAACAATGCCTCATATGTGTGTATGTGCAAAGAGAGCTGATTGTGGGGGCACCCGAAACTGAAAGTGTATTTTGGAATCCCAGAAGCTATTGCCAACAAGTCATTTTCCTTTCATCCCCACCATTAGCACTTATCTAATGAGAGCAGCAGAGGTCTATTTCCCTTGGCACCTGGTAGGTGGATGCGGACAGTGTGACAAGCGACAGAGCCTTTACATTGTAAATATTGGAAAGTCCAGTATGTCAGACTTAAAAAATGTAACCGCCAGCCAAACTCAACAAACGATTGTCTAGAGTCTGATATACTACTTCTCTGCAGGATGTGAACCAAAAAAACGAACAATAATTTTAAAGAGTGCTTCACCATGACATCCACAGTCACACAACACTTTATGCAAATCGATAGGCGGAGGTGGAGCCAAGGAGGACATTGAAGAACTTTAAATTGTGGGCCGCGGACCTACTTGCACCTTAAAGTTGGAAAATTCACTATGCAGTTGTAGCCAGAAGACTCTTAGGAAGGTATGTTTCATTTGCCGCATCGTTCAAGACACACACCCCTTTACTAAGAGGACCAGTTAAAAGGAAACACTTTTATGTAGCAGACAAGTGAAAGCAATGTCAGTTTCCTCTACTGCAACATTTGAGTTCCACATCTTACAAATTCTATGTACCTAAAATACGATGCATTTGTATTTCTAATAGAGCTCATAGCTTACCCGATGGTCATGCCACGTTTGACATCCGTTCGAAGAAATTGATTGCACCTCCTTGAAACTCTGTGCCTTACTCGTCGTATATAGTTTCTTTTCCTCTCTAGATCTAAAGCATGGAAAATAGTCCAGTTAAGTAACACACTCTGGAAAACCTAGATACCCCTCACGTTCTATATGCCGTTATTTCCCCATTCTAAATCAACCCCAACATTTTGTCTCACTTGCTAAACACCTCGTAGGCTCGTAAAAAAAATTAAGGGCCCTTCAAACATTCTGTGACAAGTTCGGCCTGTGATAAACCTTAGCCTTCGCAAATTTCACAGGGATCTTCACAAATCACCACCTGTACAGACGTAAACCTTGGTGAATGTGACGAAAATGTGAATTTCTTTAGTATGTACCGAAGAAATAGACAACCACCGAACCAAACACTAAACTTATCTAGAAGAAATTGTGCTAATGTTTAGTTGCAAAAATAATACTTTCACAATATTTTTTTTGTGATTTTCGAAAATTTGTAATAACCTTCACATGTAACTTGCATATTTAAAATTTGACCCTTAATAATACAAAATAGTATTATGTATATAGCAATTATTCTATATTTATTTAATTATTTTAAAGATATATTTTTGTAATTTACATATAAATGTATATAAAAAATACATTTCAAATTTTAAAATGTACATGTCACATGTGTTGGTTATTACAAATATTTGCAAGTATTTTATGGTTAAAATCACAAAAAACATTTAAACGACTATCAAATTTGACCCTTGTATATACCCGTGTCTGTGTGGAGTAGTCTATCGGAATTATTGGGATATGGGTGTGCGGCAATAGAATATATATACACATACAACAATAAGTATGCCACATCATCACTGTCCATGACAACAATATTTTTATCTTGCTCACTTGACGTGGAATTATTTGGGTTAGGTAACAAAGGGTTAAACGTAGAGGGAGTATAAGTAGGAAACACACGTAGCCTCCTGTGCCTTCTCCTTGGCCACATGTGAAGTCCTTTGCAACTCCTCTTTCGCCTCATCTACAACCGCATAAGAAACCAACACCACCACCAACAACCACACGTCCGCCACACATTTCACCAACCCATCGAGCCTGTACATGGCCGCTTATAACTGCCAAAACGATGGAAAGAAATGGCATTAGGGCTAAGACCATAGAAAAGCATATACTGCAGAACATCAGCCACTTTCTCACGTGATCGTACATGAGCTCCACCCTCAGTGGTTTTGTCCCCATGGCGCCTATGATATGAGCAAGATTGGCGCTTTGCAGTTGGGTAAAAAAACGACGAGTGAGGGGTTTTTCGCAGGGCCAAAGGGGTTTTTCGCAGGGCCAAAAACTAAGGGCCAACACGTGCTTCTCGCGCCTTCTCCTTGGCCACATGTGAAGTCCTTTGCAACTCCTCTTTCGCCTCATCTACAACCGCATAAGAAACCAGCGCCAACACCAACAACCACACGACCGCCACACATTTCACGTGACCTTCTCCTTGAGCCTATCCATGTGAAGTCGCTTTGCAACTCGCTCTTTCGCCTGCCAAAATGATGGCACAGACCATGGCATAAGAAACCAGCGCCAACACCAACAACCACACGACCGCCACACATTTCACCGACCTGTCGAGCCTATCCATGGTCGCTTATAACTGCCAAAATGATGGCAAGAAATGGCATCAGGGCTAAGACCATAAAAAAGCATATATTGCGGAACATTAGCTGCTTTCCCATGTGACCGTACATGAGCTCCACCCTCAGCGGTTTTGTCACCATGGCGCCTATGATATGAGCAAGATTTGCGCTTCGTAGTCGGGAAAAAAATGTCGAGCGAGGGGTTTTTTCGCAGGGCTAAAAACTAAGGGCCAGCACCAGCGCTGGAATCAGATAGTCGAGTCAGCGTACAACTTTATTACACTTATTTGGCCTCTTCTCTGCAAACAAAACTCAAAAAACGTGGCAGGATCAACGGTCGCAAGTTTATCTGAGCGAACGTTGATGTACCTCGCAATGCGGGTGGCTGATTTTCTGGCACCTATCAGAGACCCCAAAGGTCTTCCTCACTGTAAGAAACGCCTTCGGCGTAAGAACATAAATTTCATGCATGCACATAAAAATGTACTATAATATTTTTTGCAAGTAAAAATACATATGCATATTTTAAAGCTCATACAATATTGTTAGTATTGTTACCCATTCTCTAATGTAGCTTTAAATAATTCAAGTATGGAACTTTTTCTTAGAAAATGTTCATGTATTATTTATAATGTCACTAGTGTAGCTAGTAGAGGCAAGTATAATTGAAGGAAAGAGTTATTTAATTCTCTATTCCTAATGTATTGGGGGAAATGTTTTTTTTTTAATGGAGGAGTTAGTAAAATTGGTCCAAATACCATTCTTCACAAAACCATATATGTGAGATATTTTTTTGAGAGAGATTTTACTAATAGTTTGCCCGAAAAAGAGTTATTCCCTGGACATATTATATGCATCTGCTGCAAATCTGCCGGGAGGGTGTTGAAAGAAGACTCTGGGTGTAATAAATATGGTCCAAAGCATCATACCTGCCTGAGGAATGTGTTAAGCTGAAAATGGTGCGAGAAAAGGACATGGAAAGCGGAAATACCATAGAGGAGTGTGATGCTTGTAAATGGCATTTGAACTGCTGTTGGGTGCTTCTTAATTTTCTGAAAAAAGGTGTTGCTTTCTGTTAAATAGATATTTTATTGTGTATTTGTTGTCAAAGGTGTGACATATACAGCTTTGCTATCCATACAGTTGTTTGGTAAAGTAAATTCTCTGACAAAAGCTGCGTTAAGGAAGTGGGATTATGGGAGCGTGGAAAGAAATATAATTTTTGTTTTCTGTTACAAAAGCCTTAAAAGAGTCATTGGCATTTTTATTAAATGTTAGGCATGAAAATGGCATGGATAAAGAAGAGTGGCGTCCTCCATATTGCATGGGTATGATTTGTTCTTTGTTTTTTAAAATACTGGGCAGAGTTTGAAGGGTTTATGTGAAGTGTCTTTCCTTCATGTTTCAAATGAATGTGTGAGTGAATTGTTATTGTTAGTTTGTCAAGGTATAAAAGGCATATAGATCACAGGTGCAAGTCCCATTCCTATTTTGCATATAGTATAAATTTACAAAGACAAGCCTAAAACTGTAATATATATGTTATTCTGAGGCATTGTAAATCAATTGTTTGCCTAAACAGGTTCGTTGTCAAAGTGATTGAAGACTTTATAATTAGAGAGGTCATAGGTTCAATTCCTAGTCCTTTGTTTTGCATGAAGTGCATATTATGAAAAAGCAAACATGCAAATGAGTCATATGCCAGTTTTCGAGGACTTTTATCAAGTGCTTGCATAGGTGAAGTGGTTGTGGAATTTCACTAAAAGTAATTCAAGCCTAGAGGTCCTAGGTTCCTATCTCAGGTCTCCTTTTTTGATTAAAAAATAAAAATGCAATTTCTATCTGTTAATGAGAATATGTATTGAAAAAGTCACTTTGAACTAAGATATTGAAATTTATAAAGGGTGCATTTTCCGTCATATTTGATATTGGTGTTTTTCTGAATTTCGTAATAGGAAGTTCAAGTATGAACATCATGAATGCAACACTGTACTTTCCAACCGTTGGTATCATCAGAGACAAATATGTTGCATCTTGTGGTCTATAGTGTCCTTGGGATCGATCTGATTGATAGAGCCTTGCAAAGATCCATCTTGAGTTAGCTACTAACTCAACAATATGATGGTTTAGTGGCAAGTTTGATTATGGTTTCGTTCCATAATTTTGCTAGAGGGTAGTGGCTTTTTGATTTATTGATATAATTGATGAGGAACACACCAATTATCTGATAGTGTTTTTACTGCATAACCTTCTCATCTCTTGTTTGATGGGGGGAGGAGATTGTTTGGATTTTGATCAATCTTTGGGTGATTGTACATTGACAGGGGTTTTATGCACCAGAGTGCTTGAAAGTAGTTAGAGTTGTTGGGCATTAGGTAAGATATGTCATACATGACATACAAAATCATCATCGAGACATGGATCAAGGTGGTTGGGTATTCCCATAATGATGCTCATACTACAGTATAGGTACAGATGATTAGAACGATGAGTATTCTCAGGATGATGCTCATCTTCGAGTCAGGTAGTGTCATTGGGCATAGGGCACAGGAAGGTTAGGCTATGGGTGCAGAAGATATGTCAACATAGGTTGATCAATGCCAATGTATAGGTGTCCAAATGGCAGGTTGTGGCAAGTATTGTTGGGTAACTTCAGAGTCATATCGCTCCAAATCATCTTTATTACTCCTTTTGGATCGGGGGGGGGGGGGGGGGGGTGTTGTTGAGTCGAGTGATCCAAATGTTTTCAGTCATAAAGTTAGAATCAAATAAGTGTTCAGGGCATGCTTCTCATTTATTAGACACCCCCTTCTTTGTTAGTATGCTAATCAATATAAGAATATGTTAAAAGGTTAATCGATTGTTCGTGGGTATTTGTATATACAAGTTAGGTTGGTGGTTGAGTTCGATGTAGAAATGCTTATTTAAGTTTGTGTGTAAAAGAATAGACTGCCAAGCATAATACATATAATGTAGGCTTCTTTTGAGTTGATATAAATGAATTTTCCTTGAACATATAGTGCATTGGAACCTTTCATATTTAAATTTCAAACATTTTGGGTTCTTGTCTCCAAGGTAGGGGCTTTGTGTTTCACCTCTTAGATAGAAGCTCCCTTTGCCCAAGATCTTGACACCCCCACACCATGTCACCACCATGAAAACTCATACAATCTTAGATTACAAGATAAACAAATACAATCAAAGCATTGATGGATTCATTCATATAATGAATGTTAGTTATCAATCATTGATTGCCAACCAATAACCCATGGGTAATGCATATTCATCACTGCAAGAGGGTTGTGCCTTAAGATACAACTGTCAATAATTTCAATGACATAAGGTGAAAGGAACATGTCAACATTGGTTCATTTAATACCTTTACAACAATATTTGTGCACCCGTGCGTATGCTATGACAATCATTACACATTGCGTTTCACCTCTTAGATAGAAGCTCCCTTTGCCCAAGATCATGACACCCCCACTCCATGTCACCACCATGAAAACTCATACAATCTTAGATTACAAGATAAACAAATACAATCAAAGCATTGATGGATTCATTCATATAATGGATGTTAGTTATCAATCATTGATTGCCAACCAATAACCCATGGGTATTGCATATTCATCACTGCAAGAGGGTTGTGCCTTAAGATACCACTGCCAATAATTTCAATGGCATAAGGTGTAAGGAACATGTCAACATTGGTTCATTTAATACCTTTACAACAATATTTGTGCACCCGTGCATATGCTGTGACAATCATTACACATCTCATAGATTTATATATCATGATTTTCCAAAGTTGAAAGTAGAACAACATAGTTGTGTGATTTTTAGAGTTCCAAAGTAGAAGTTTATGGATCATTTTGGTAATAGAGCTGATTATATATCCAGGACTGTGGTATTCAATCTTTCTTGTGATTTTGTATGACAGTGACAAGGTCCAAAGGCGAAGAAGTTTTACCTTGCGAGCCAGATATTTCTACGAAGAAGTGGAAACAGAGAATTCAAGCTCAAATGGAGGAAGAGAACTTGGTCCGTAGAGTCGAGATGCTAGAGACCATGATGGATAGATTGCATAGAAAACAAGAAGAGCTTTCAGATCTGCAAAAGATGGCTTTGGTTAAGCAAGATTCCATGGACTCAGTGGTTCGAGCACTAGCCGAAAAATTTGGTATCGGAAAGAGCCACAAAGAGGAAGGATGGGAAGAGCATGAAGAGACGCCAATTGTAAGTGAGAAGGTAAAATCTGCACATACACCTTTTAAAGTTGAAACAAAAGTGGAAATAAAGAATTTTGAAGGACAAGTAGATGCAGAATTACTGGATAAATGGCTAAAATAGTTGGAAGTCTACTTTAGTGTGCATAATGTCACTGAGGCACAAAGGGTCACCTTTGCACGTCTCAAAATGGAAGGTCATGCTCTGGTTTGGTGGGAAACCCATCTAGCCACTTGTGAGAAGAAGAAACGTCCTATTGTCAGTACTTGGAAAGGTTTTAAAGAATTGATTAGAGCTAACTTCTATCCTATTGGCCATAAGACTGACATGATGATTAAGTGGCAGTACTTTAGACAGGGCAGCGGTCAAAGCGTGCAAGACTACACTACGGAATTTCGGAGACAAGCCATGTTGCTTAATATGGACTTGGAGGATGAGGACATTCTGACCAAGTATTTGGGAGGACTTCACACTCACCTTCAGAGGAAGGTAATCTCCACGAAGCCCAAGGATCTCAATGAAGCTTGTGTACAAGCATACTACATTGATGACGAGAAGAAGCAAGGAGAAATAGAGCCAAAGGGAGACCAGTCAACAGAACAACAGGACAAAGAACAAGGGAAGACAAGTAGCAGAGGTAAATGGAAAGGTAAACATGCCGCTACTACTTTGCATACTTGTAAAGATCCTAAGAATTTCTGTAAGAATTGTGATGTAAATGGACATACTGATGCCACATGTTGGAAGTTGCATCCAGAATTGCACCCAAAGCACCGAACCAAGGATTCCAAGAAATCCATGGCCACTGTGAAGACAGAAAGAGAGGTGGAGATTGAGGATGATTCAGATGTAGACGAGAGGCTGGGATGCATGGCCACTAACATGTATGGGGCAGCAGAAGAAGAAGAGATGAGTAAGCTATTTCAAATCAGAATCCAAATCAAGAAGACTAAGGTAAACGCTTTAGTAGATTCTGGTTCTCAGTCAAATTTGATTTCTGATGCGGTTGTAGAACAACTTGGTCTAGAGACTTACACGCATCCACATCCATACCCACTGGGATGGGTGAAGAAGGGTGTAGAAATACAAGTTACAAGGAAGTGTAAGTTTCAGTTTGGGATAAATACCCAATACATAGATGTATTAGAGGCTGATATTATTCCACTTGATGCATTTGACGTTGTCTTCAGAAGTCCTTACTTGTATGCCAGGGATGTTGTGTTCACAAGGAGGGAGAACCGGTTCAGATGGGTCAAGGATGGAGTCAGTTTTAACATCCGGGCACACCAGAGCAAATCAAAGAAGGCTATGGTAAGTGCCAACCAAGCACCAAGACTTATTCAGGAAAATCATCAGTTTTGTTTGCTTTCATTGGAAGAAAAGCAAAATGGACGTGAGAGCATGGATATTTCTGACCAAAGGATGGAGAATTTGGATAGCACTTGTCAGTTTTTGCAGAAGAAGCCACCACAGGAACTGCTCATTCAAGGAGCAAAACAAACTTCCACTATGCAGTCACCATATCTACCTACGGATTCACTGGACCTGACCGTGGGGCAGCAAGAAGAAGAGGAGATACAAGGAATGGTGGTGACTATAACAACAACGTACTTGGAGAGGATTCGGCCAATCCATCTCAAGAGACAAAGACAAGAAAGGACTAAACCACTACAATATGGGACCTTCGCCATACTTGAGCAGGTTGGAGAAGAAACCTTTAGGCCATACTTCATGCAGATGCACGCGATAGTAAGTTGCAAGAGCTCGCATCCACTAACGCCATCTATGCATGACAAAGAAGGAAAGATACAAAAGTTACCTTCCAAAGAGGATTGTACTCGAGGCATCTCAGAGGAGGATGTAGCACTGGAACAACAAACCAGAGATCCACAGGAGTCTTGGCAGGTTGGACGAGAGAAGACACCAAGGCAGACCCAGTGGTACTCGAATGAGCATGAGAGGGAGTTGATTCCTCTACCACTCCCCCACTAAGCTTTTGTGGGACCAAAAGCCTCCTAAGTAGGGGAGGTATGATCCATAGGGATCCAGAAAAACACACCACTTCATCAGTTCCATCAGCACCAAGAAGGAGAAATAAGAAAAGTGAATAAAATGAGGTAAACAAAGGTTCTGGAAGAACCTCCGCTCTGTGCAGAGTGGCGGTTTCAGAACCACTGCCCTGCAGGGCGGCGGTCCTGAAACCACCACCCAGCTAGGGCGGTGGTCAGGGTCTACAGGCGGCGGTCCTGAAACTTTCAAATAGAAAAGAAGAATGGAATGCGAGTGGACGGATGTGAACTTGAAGTTCCCAGCCGTTTCTCTTCCCTTACATGCCCTTTCACATCCTCCAGTGCACGGGAGGACATTGGAAGGCCTATAAATACATGAAAGGAGCAAGAGAATGGTGAAAAGTACATTGGAAGATCCAGTGAGATCGAGAAGCAGAGTTTAATGAGAGCAGTGAGCAAGATCTTCAGTGCTGGAATGGAATTGTAGGAGCAAGGTGTAGAAACAGAGCAAGCAAGTAATTGGAGAGAAGGTTTACATTGTTGCTTTCTTTTCATACTTATTGTAATCTGTAATTGTCTATATTAGACCAATAAAAGTGGGAAGAAAGAGCAGTTCCCCTTCCGACTGGTTTTCCTCCTTGGAGGTTTCCAGGATAAAATTGTTGGTGTTGAAGTTTGAATTATTTCCTTCTCTGCAATTTCCTTTCTATAGCACTAGATAATCAGTCACGAAGCTCTAATTTTCAAGCAAATCTGTCATTTTCCAAAGTTGAAAGTAGAACAACATAGTTGTGTGATTCGTAGAGTTCCAAAGTAGAAGTTTACCATTTTGATAGGAGGAACGTCCCTTCCCTGAGTCCCTAAAATTTCTGGACACGAGTATGACCATGAGATGAGGGGATTCATTTATAAAACTTGTTCATCAATAGTCAATTACAACAAAACAATAAAACAAGAGTGCATTCACTATGCGAAATCATTACAATTGTCTGCATAGATTTATATGATCATGCACCAATTGCATAGAGTGTAAAAGTGAACAGTTCAGATGTGGTTCATTTAATACCTTTACAACAATATTTGTAACATGTGACTAATGAACCTATGAAATCATTACACATCTCATAGATTTGTATGTCACGCACCTATTGCAGTCCGATATCACATGCCCCCTCAAGGTTAGAAAGATTTTGCATGAATGCACCGAGTGTGTGGCTTATGCATATGTGTAATGTGAGCTATTATTGCAGTTGCCATCCTTTAGTCAAGATGACCATAATTTGAGAGGCATCAAGGATATTTGTCGATGACCTTGTTGAAGCTATCATGATAAATGTCTTGGATTGAGTCTTGTGAAGGAAGAGAGATCAATTATTAATCTAAATATCAACAAAAATTGACTCATTTCAGAAATTCCTATAAGCTGGGAAGTTGGTTAAAACTCTACATGATGAATACCTAAATTGTATGGTTATCAGAATAATCAAAGTAATTCATAAAACATCATTTCATGCATTTCTAAAAGGAGATGTTACACTTTGTAATCTTAGTATGTGGGTTTCAAGGCAAAGATCTCTGTACGAATAGATTATACAAGCCATTCTCAAGTCTTCAGTCATTGAATCGATGTTGGTAGCACAATGCACATGTACAATCATTTTCAATGAGTGAGATAACTTAGTACACATATGGTATGCAAGAAAAATTTGTCAATAAAATAATAAAGTTATGTAAGGGATTGGAATATATTTATGCATGATCAAATGAAAACATGAGATGTACCAATTAATCACTAGCCATCAGAATTTCCATGGGTATAGTAGGAGAAATTTGAGGATTTGCATTGTTTTAAGTCCAATAAACGTTTGAATTAGAAAGCACCCCCATAAGAATTAGTAATGTGATTCATATCCAATGATACAAATACACACGACAAGAAAGAATGAATGTTGGTGGCAATATAATCCAAGCTGGAGATCTTCAAACATCATATGTGCTTAGAAGTTTCAATACAATCATACGATAAATTGGATTTCGATGATCCCAATAATGACTCTTGTACATAGGTACAAAATGAAATGTGTGGCATGCATGCATGCATGGAGTTAGAATGTTACTAAACTAAGTCTAGTTCTAGTAAATTGGAAAGATCTGTCTAAACCTATGTGGCAGGAAACGCCTAAGGGGCACGTTTCCGCCTGGAAACGTTTCGGAAACGAAACGGGTACGAAACGTTTCCAGGAAATTAACTTATCTAGATTATTATCATGTATGATGCATTGAAATTGTAACTATGTTGAATGATGAGTTATGACTCTTTAGAAGTTCACCCTGAATACAAAATATTTTGAGTGCTTTATCAATTATGTACCATTTACAATTATAAAATGAGTAATTAGTGCATATATATATATATATTTTTTATTTTTTTAATAATATATTGTACGGACGTTGGTTTCGTATCCAAGGTTTTATGAAAATTGCCGTTTCCGCGTGTACCCGTTTTGCCGTTTCCGTTACCAATAGTTTCCTGGCAACATAGGTCTAAACTTTAATGAGATTTAAATTTGAGCTGGTGAGACTTAGAGCTCAAATGCTAGCTCACACTTCTTATGGCATCCAAGTTTGAGCACGATGGTGGATAATCTCTCTAGCAGGGGATATGTGGGAGTCCTTAAGATAGGATGATACCTGATGACTTCATTATCAGAATAAATTGGAGGTATCTACCTAATAAAGGAGTGATGAAATCTTCACAAGATATTAGTAGGAATGGTGCTCATACAAACAACGATAGGTTTTCCCTTTCCAATTGGAAAGGCTCTAAGTTTGAACTAAATAGTCATAAGGTGAAATGATAGCAGTAGTATAGTGGAGATGATGAAATGTTTGTGGCTATGAAGAAGAATGTGAAGCACTAGGCCACTTTCTGAGTTTCATATGTATGTATGTGATTATATTAGAAGGTTGCGATGGATGGATAAGTGTGGCAGTGAGATTAAGTGCAAGAACTTGAATGATAAGATTATGCCAACACTAATGGTTGTGATAGCCATCATGTAAGTTCTTTTACGTCTTGGCAGATAGTAGATCAACGTGCACTCACGTGAATCCAAGGTCTATTCCCATTAACCTGTTTAAATTAAATGGGGAAGCATTGTTTTTAACAATAGTTTGTGATGGACCAACCTTAGGCCTTGTAGGAAGTACTATTGTTCAATCCAAGAGGTGAATGTAGGAATTTTTTAATCATAACCATGGTTTAATGATTGAGTGGAATTTCTAGTCCAGAAATAAAGAGCTGAAAATTGGTAATGCCAAATGGTACTTGTAAGATGTGTGATTGGATCTCCTCGTCAAGATGCCTTTTACAACTTAAGTTGTTTGATGTTGACTAACTCATTTATGCTAAGTTGACTTGATAGATCCAAGTTGAAGGTGGTGTAGCCAATGGCTTGGTTGATGGTGTACAGTCCACAGCGAATGAGTTGAGTTTGTGATGTTACATCTTCTGCAGTTGTTGCCTGTCAAAATGAATCCCCACTCGATTACAAATTTATAACTGATGAGATAATTTTGTTCATGGAAGGCTTTATACTTGACCTATGTTTGAATTTGAACCTTCGAATTTTGGCCATAGTTTGAACAAAGGAAGTGGTCTTGTTTTAATGCTTTTGTTCATGGGATGTATATGATGTTGGAAGAGAAATAAAAATCTCTTACCAGTGAGGGGTTGAAAGCCATGACAAATCTTGAAAGGAGAATGGCTTGTGTATGTGTGAGTTGCTCTATCGTGGCTCTGTTGAAGAATATGAAGATGTTCCCATTTGCTACTTTGACGATAAACTCAAAGAACATGGATTAAGGTTTGGTTGACCTCCTGATTTTCATCATCAGTTTGAGGATGGAATGAATTGGAAAATTTCAATTAACAATTGATCAACCTCTATATAGATATCTAGAAATGACTATGGAAGTTATAATTGTCGTCGAAGGCAATGGTAAGTGGTAGTCTGAAGTGTATCTAGACATGTTGAGGAGAGGACTCAACCTAAAGGTTGTAGTTGCCTACTTCTCATTTGTAGTGGTTGTACCCAACACTCAACACTTAATGTGAAAGTGAGAGGTCATTTATATGCCTTTAGGATGGGAGAACAATTAAAAGGGAGAGGTCCTTAATGCAACCTATTGATTGGAATTTATTATGGGTTTAAACCCTAGAATAGGTGGTGAAGTTGATGTGCATGGACCATCAACCATGGAAGCAGTGTTCGAAAAGGCCATTAGGCGGGAGTAAAATCTCCAAGCCATTGCTGCTCATAGAGATGAGAAGCAAAAGATGAAACACAGTTTGTCTTTACCATTGTCACCTAGGAAGGCATGGGGAGAGAAGGTAGAAAATAAAGCCCAAAATGTTGGAAATAACATTGCTGCAAACTTTAAAAGAAATGAACAAGAAAATTTTGCTGGTAATAATGATAGGTTCGAATGTAAGAGGCCTTTCGCTGGTTGCTTCAAATGTGGTGGTAGTGACAACTACACCAGGGATTGTTCCTTGAGAAACAAGGAAAACAGTCTGCAGCAGCGGATTTAGGCTGCAATGGCAAACCGACAGGCTGGAAAGGAAGTAACAATGGATGAAGCTAAAGGCTCTGGGTCTCGAAACTGTCATGATGAGACCAATTAGATTGCTGGAAGAGTCTAAAGGAAACTAAAATAGTGGGTTTTCTTGATAATTTGAATGATAAAAACAATATTTTTGAGTAATTTGTTTTGATTTCTGTCAAGTATTATATTATTTTATTATTTAATGCTGAAATGACAAGGATTTTGTCATATTTGAAACTGTTTTCATTTGTGGGATAAATAAAAAGGCTGTTACAGCCAATAAATTTGAATTTCTGATCTGAAAATTGCAAGTTTTTTGATAAAAATGTTGAGTGTTCTCCTTAGCCATTAGATATATTACTGTGTTTGATTATTATGATTGCGATTAATGAGTAAATCATCGGGAAATGATTTGTAAAAAGGATAAGTCGTAAAATGGTGAGTCTTTCGCAAAGGCGAGAGAATAAACCTTGTCGCGCAGCTGGGTATGTAGCTGCATGCGCGTATGTATATCCTGAAAAGGATATACACACGAAAGCGTAGTTGCATGTGTAACCACGCAACAACGCTTGTTCCCCAACATTCGTAAAACACTTAGCATTTATGGCGTATCCTTGTTTTACTTGCTGTTTGTTTCTATTTTCTTTCTTGGGTAAGATGATATGGTGCACGGTTGGACTGGTTAATTTCTGTACCTGCAATAATTATGGATGTGTACCTTACGGTTATGTGTGTGCTATGTGTTGCTTACTTAGCATAACGTATGATGACTTCAATGATTAATGTATAAATTGACTTCTTGTAACTGTTATTGATTTATTGGTACATCTCATTTGCTGGAATAAATGGCCTACTAACAATGTTAAATTATGCAGCTGTAATGTATTTCTTGGTTATACTTGCTTTATATCGTTATCAAGAAATGGTGACAACTGGTCGATGACTAACCATTTTTGTGTTCGACTTGGGAAATAAAATAATTAAAGGTAAAATTTATATTGGGTTAATGGTATCACATCAGTAAGTCATAAGCCATTCCTTATAATGCAAGAAAATACTAACTCTATTACGTGATCGTATTGATCACTCCTTACATTTAAGTGAAACCTGTTGGTTGATCATTGTCTTGGATTGATCGGCTTCCATCCTGCACACATTGTTATTTCTTGTGATAAGTGTATTGGTTGAAAACCATAAGGCAAAGAGTTAAAGGGTTGATTTAATAACCCAAAAACCATAAGTGCTTGGCATTTGATTGTTATGATGATTAGAAGGTAATTTGTTTGGTTTAATAAAAGGGTAGATACTATGGCCTTGGGCCATGTACATTGGTTAGATTATTGTTAATCTAAAATGGTTAGACCATATTCGAATGGCTAACATGAATGGTGTTTAATCAAATTGGTCTTCAACCATAATTCATATCATTTGACTGACTAAATGATTTTTGATTGGATGATATTCGATTAAAAAGAAAAATGATGAAATATGAATAAGGTCTTTGACCCTATTTCATGGTAATGATTAAAAAGTTGTGGTTATGGTCATTATTGACCTAAGCAATAATTATTTTGTTTAAATTGGTAAGAGCCTTTGACCGTTCGAATATACTCCATTGCATGGGAATTGGGTGTTTGTTTAAACACTGCTAACTTAGATTGAGATAACCTTGGTGGGGAAACTTAGTTGGAGGTGGCAAAAATTAGAAAGGTCACTACGTGGCATTGTAACATAAATGGTATTTAATTTCTTGGGAAATTCACAAAGCTTCCTCAGGAAGCTAACATGGATCACTGGGTCTTATTACTCCTTTTCCATTTTTCTTGCTCCTTTTTTGGAGCTCTGCATGTGGTTTTCGGTGAGCTATTGTGAGAGTTCGGTTGCATATGTGGTTGTTGAGGAGCCATAATGGCCGACTCTTCCTTGTTTAAATATGAGTTATATGATTTGTTTTGATTGTTCTTTCAAATCTGAGGAGTATCATTGTTGATTGAGTTGGAAGTTTCAAAAGGGTATTGAGGATATTATTGCAGAAACCCGGTCGATTTCAGGCATGGACTATTGCCCTTTTTCTGGTTATTTTCCTTGGACATACTTGAATATTTGTGGTATGAATGAATAATGAATCCTTGTATTCCGTCCCTAATTTGGGTTGCTAGATATGCTTACTTTTGTTGCGATCTACGAGTTTATTTGCTAAGTAAAACATTTATTGAGGGATTACTTGACATTAAACTCGTATTTGTGGAATGAGATCATTATTCTGGAACAAGCCCTTGAATCAGGATATGGCTATTTGTTATTGTTTATTTTTATTATTGGGTGGGAGATGTGGATTGGTTAAGTGAACCGTCTATGCAAAACCAGTTCGGTTGCAGGCACTCCAAGGGTTTTTCGTATTTTGTTAATGGTTTTATCCTTTTCTAAGTGTTGATAAAGTTCACTCTTCTTTTAAAGTGTTGTATTATGGAGTTGGTTAACTCCTGTAGCTGCGTTTTTAATAGTGAAACTCGCCCTAGCTAGCATGAACATGGACTTTCTTTGCTTCTTCTTGTTATTTCACTTAGAAATGATGGAATAAATAATGTGTTAAAACTTCATTAGCGATTGAGGTGATCTTCATCTCTGACAAGGATGGAAAAAAATATAGAAAAATAAATGGAATCGATTTCTTGTTGGGTGCACCGAATAGTTTATCAATGTGGTTGTTTGTTGCATACCTTTGATTTTAACCATTTCAAATGAGAGCTTTTGCTTTAAAACTCGTCTCCTTGAGATTTAAAAGGGGGTCCATGATTTTTGTAAGGTTGTCTTCTGTAAATGTATTAAGGTTCTGGTAAGTCTGTTATAGGAGTATTGTTCATTGAATGAAATAATGTATTTGGGGTATTAGTTATTGATGAGGTCAGAGTCTAGATTTGCTTGATTCGACCCATTAGATGGGACAACATGAATAATGTTTTATCATTTTGGAGGCATGTGACTACGAAGTCACCGTTAGAGGGAGAGGTCATTTGACCAAGTCATTCGTCCAAGGTCATTTATGCTCTCTTATGGCCAGTTGAATGTTTGAGGAGAAATAGGACTACTTACTAGGATGTTCAAATATAAGCTTAGCTATCTCTCATCTAAAAATTAGGTCATTCTATTCAGTTTCTCAAAGAGTAATGATGATGTTGAAAATCGGTATTGATTTGGGAGGAGGGAAATACGCCATTTTCTGCTATTCCGTTAATTGGAAAATAAGTCTGCATTTGGAGTATAATGGTCTTGTTGCAAGGTATTAAGACAACCACTTTGAAGAAGCAACAAATTGCACCAATGCAGTCATACTGCCATTGAGTTGTTGGCAGGCCACTAATGAAGTCGATGATTAACGCCCATAATTGTAGGGGTATCGGCAAAGGTTAATAGAAACCAGGTCTTTGGTTGGAAGGGCATGGATCAACAATGAGGTGAACAAAAACAAATAAAGTCTTACACACTTTTCTTCAAGCAAAGCCAATTGCTTGTTTTATAGCCTTTTGTGTATGTCAAAGTGATCCCCATATGAAGAGATGCAAGCCTCTTTAGTTTGTTATTGTCAAGCAAGCCTGCCTGGAAAAAAAATTGAGAGTATTGAAACCCACCTCTTAAAAGTAAAGTTCAAGAACGGTACTTGATTAATGACAGTTGATTGACTAAGAAGTCTAAGATTGGCTCTAAGCCAGGATTGATTAGGTAGGGCTTCTTCCAATGATTGCATGCCGCATGTTGGACTTCAAGAATGCTAAGTATAATGGTTGGAAACTGACTTATTAGAATAATTATCTCGTATAAGCTTAATTAAAGCTTATTATATTGTTTAATGACATAATGTGTGTTGTTATAGGGGTTATAACAACTTGGGTAATTTGTTGGGTTTATTCTACGGGTAAAGCTATTTCTTACTTCCTGTCATTCTTTGTTGCACCCACTTCCTCCTTTATAGGAGCTTGTTGTATGCCTATTTATTAGGCTATCTCTCTATGAATGATTATTATGGCTTTGGTTATTCCGAATTTTATGATATCAAAGCTTTTGGTTTAGGAAGAGCTTGGAGAGAAGCCTTGTGAGGGAGGTATGGTCAAAGCCGGATTTTGCCTAGAGAGATTTCACGTACCTTGTGTAAAAGAACCTCTGGAGAAAGGCGCAGCCCAAAGTTGAGTGCATGTGAGAGGGAGGAAGTGTGGGAATATCAATGCACCCGAAGGAGACTCACATCATGGGACTCTTGTCAATTGCTTTTGTTTGGTGTTGAAGAAATGCATGGATGTCTGATCTGAGAAGTTGAAATTATTGTAGAAAGAGGAACCTGAATAGTAAAACACCATTCAAGAGCAGAAGAAAGACGTCTTCTGTGGCGCATAGATCAAGGTGATTTCGATATTGCTGTTGTGTTAGAATATGAACTGGATGTAATCGATACTGAGATGTTGGGCGTTCATGTAAGTTATGGTAAGCTTTGGACTGTGCTGATGCGTTCTGATTGAGACGCGATCTTACCTGGGCCAAGAAATATTCACTGTACAGACTCCTACAAGCAGGATTTACGCGAGTTCTTTTTTAAAGTTAAGCAGACGCAAGAAGGTTCGAAGCAGATCATGGTGCAAAAGCCTGAGGAAGAATTTGTGAAGCAGCGGCCATAATTTGAAGAAATTCACAGGTGTGATATCTTATTGGTTGAATAAAAGTTTAATTCTATTTTATCCAAAGTCTATAAGTGCTGCCTTAAAATGTCTAGGGCAAAAATTAATTTTTGTATAGTTTAAACTATTATAAAAATTGCCAATTTTTGCCTCTAGAGTCTACTTGGAAGGCCAGTTAATTCTGCCGTAGCCAGAAAACCGTGCAAGAGTGAGAACACTTGAAAATTTGCCATAGTTGTTCGAGTTGGGTGTCCTTAGTCAGCATGCACAAGAAATTTTTGCAAATGGAGCTTGATACAATCTCCAAATTTTATTTGTTTCCGTCATTTTTTAGGCAATTATTAAAGATGAAATGGTTACTTTAAAATTTCACAAACTGGTAAGAGAGTTTAACTTGAAAACTGGCAGAGTTGTCCAGTTTTAGGGTAAGATTCAGTGTTCAAAAAGATTTTTTGTAGAAGTCATTATAGTTTTTCCGATTTAATTGTTTTCGTGAAAAACTAGGTAAAAATGGCTAGTATGCAACATTTGTTGCCAGATTCTCATTAACTAAATGACAAAAATTTTAGTTTGTGGAGTCACAAGATACCATTTGTGAGTATCAGAATCTTGATCAAACTGTTTTTGGCAAAGAAACATAGTCAGAAGATGATGAACTTTCTGTTGATGAACCTTATAATTATGACAAATATCATAGAGAATTATTAATGTTGCTAAAACTGTTAGTGGCTGATGATTTGATCCCTGAAGTTAGAAATGCTACTAGTGCTTCTGATTTATGGAAAAGACTAACATCCAAGTACCAAGCTTCAGAAGCCAGAAGGGTACTGTACTTGAAAAATTTGCTATTTTTCACTAAAATGCAGTAGGGTGGGTTGTTACCTGAATTCTTGTTAGAATTGAAGGACATTTGTGATCAGTTGAAAGTTTTAAGGAAACAAATGTAATATCACTACACTCAGTGATAAGCTTATTGTTGTTGGTATAAGGGAAAGGGGTCTATACAAACTTGTAGATCCTAAATCAGTAGAACAGTATGCTTTAGCAACAATTGAGCAGTTTAGTACTCTATGACATGCAAGATATGGCCATTTGAGTTACCAATATTTAATCATGTTGAGTAAAAATAAAATGGTGCATTGACTCCCATCTATCCGAGAAAATCAAAATGTTTGTGAAGGGTGTCAGTTGGGTAAACAGGTCAGAAAACCATTTCCTACTGGTAAAGCATGGAGGGCAGAATTTGTTTTAGATTTGGTAAACGCAGATCTTCATGGTCTTATGAAAACCAACACTGTATCTGGTGCTCTTTATTTCTTGTTGATAGTTGATGACTGCTCACACAACTTACATGAACCTACATTTCAGGTACACAAATCACACACTAATAAAGTTCAAAGCATTTCACATGCATTAAAGAGAGGACTGAATGGAGGAGTTAACTAAAGATATTGGCTTCCATATTAATAATTCCTCTTTATACTGTTTTATATGAAATTGTTACAAAATTCCAACTCCTGCTCACAATGCTATGGTCCTTTGAATGAGATTAGAAAAGAAAGCCAAGGCATTACGAACCCTTTTGAGGTGGAAATGAAGCTCAAAAATGCAGTCTGGGATACATTACCATATTAGTAACTCCTTTTTTATACTGATATTCATATGAAATTGTTGGCGAAATTCCAACTCCTATTCACAATTCTATAGTCCGTTGACTGTAATTAGAAAAAGAGGCCAAGGCTCTAGAAACCCTGTTGAGGTGGAAATGAAACTCAAATGCAGGTTTGGGATACATCGTTGCAACCACAAGATCTGAAGAAAGTTTCTTGCAGTTACAACCTATTTCACGGCACATACAAGACAATCTATCTGGCAGATGTCTTCCCCACAAACATAAAGAATTCAAGCAACTTATTGAAAGTCATAAAGAGTTTGCATCTTATTCTTTTGGCAGGGAGAAATACACAGTAATTGTGGTAGAAGAGGCCACATATCTATTGTTGGAATCTTCATCCTTGTGAAGTATGGGACAAAAGCAATCACAACAAGGCTATGTGTTGGTTCGACAGGATTTCCATTTACAAATATTCTTAGTTAATAAAAATGAAATGTGGTTAGATTGTTCCATATAGGTAGAAGAGGATTACACTTTTGAATAGGAAGACTATGGTCATCAGAGATTGGTTTCCATATTTGCTCTCAGAAATAGATGGGGGCCATTGCTTTCCATGGCAAGGAAAGTGATCCAAGTGGCAGGTAGACCATGTTGTGGTCTTGAAGAAGTGAGACCATGAAAGGAGAGATTATTCTATGTTCTCATGGAAGCAAAATTGTGGAGACACTCCTGAAGAAGATCATCTTTCAGTCTCACGAGGGAAAGGTCATGGGATCACCTTTGATCTTGGGGTCAAGACCTTGTAAACACCTTTGGGGAAGACCTTTTTATGTCTTGCGGGGGGATAGACCATGTAAGCACCTCTATGAAAAAGTATTTTATGGTTTCTCAGGGGGAAAGACTATGTAAGCACATTTGAAGAAGGCCTTCTTATGCTCTCACAGGCATTGGACCATGTGATGTGTGGTTCAATAAGTGCCAGAGCAGTGACACATGTCATGATGCCAACAACAACATGTATCTTAGCAATATTGACAACCTCTCCGTCGCAAACATGTCATGATGCGCACAGAATTTTAGCTCTACGAACAACATTTTATCATCGCATTGCTAGTTCAGTGCCAAATATCTTGTTATTGTTGAGAGCACCTTTGTCATCTTTGCTTTCGGACTTGTATGTGGCATCAATTTTCTTGTAACGGTAGGGAGATGAACCTTTTGTCTTCTCCGTTGCTAATTCTTCTTTATTTGACAACTTTTATGGTATGTGTGTATAAAGTGAAATCTTTTTGGAGATAGGTGCACACATCTTCGTTAGAGCATAGCAAAGAGGGGGTTCAAGTTTCAACAAATTTCTCCTCCCTTTGTGGAAAGCGGTACACATAGCTTGGCACTTCTTCTCACAGATGCAACCTACTCTTGCATACTAGGATTTTACACACATGCCTTAAGAAATGCCTCAATGTTGGAGTACATGGATTTTACATCCGTAGGCACCTATAAACTTCTGCCCTCCACCTATTAGCTCATTACACATCTCACACAATATATAGTTCACTATATCAAGTGGCTAGGTAATATACTCTACTCATATTCATAGTAGTTGATATACAATTCTTACTGTGTGTTGTATATCTGCTCTCTACTATTATGCACTTTGTTTTGGTTATGGTCTATGACAATCTGTTAGGACTTTGCTCATGAGTTATTCATAGATCGCTGCACATTTAATTATGCACTGCAATTTTGTTTATTATTTATCAGGCTTTCACATCACCATAACATTTCAATCTCACAAACAATGTGTTGACCCCTGGATTGCTCCTGGAAGATGAGATTGTTTGGAAGTTATCTTAGATTATTGCTGTGATCGAAAACTGGACATCGATATAGATGTTTCCCACGTTGTCAGAACCACTTTTTCTGCTAGGAATTTACTCATGTTACCAGAAGTAGAATTTAGGACAGTAAAGTGAATCTCATTTATAAAAAGAGTCACCAAGCTGATTGTATCTAGCATGTATCCACATGACAGTATAGACTTGAAAGCAACCAAAGCCATGGCTTAGTTAATCCTTGGTCTACATTAGAGCTAAGAGTAAAGCTAGGAAAACATACAATTTGGAAATTTTTTATCACTGAAGCCCATGATGTCATGCAAGTTTATTAAGGACAAGATGAATGACAGTTAATAAACTTGCATCCATGCAAGGCCAGTTGGTGGCTCATAGTACAGACATGAATAATCACCAGATATTTGCAAACATAAATCTTAAAGAAATTCTTTTATTCCTGGATGATATCGTCATTTCTTCTTGTCTATATCAAGTATATTTTGCTAAAAGCCTCAATCAGAAAATATGACTGAAGATCTCATCGCTACAATCATTATTATCAGGCAAAAGTACTTAGTATAGCTTGGAAAGTTGACAGTAATCCTATTTGAGATTTATAGGAGAAACATCAGGAAGTTTTCCTATATATAGTCTATGGGGGAACCTGGTAAGCATAAATGGTCAGTAAGTTTAAATATTAGTTGTGAACTGGGCATAGGCAGATCTGCAACCATCTCCCCAATTCTAAATAAGACCTGGTAATCTTCAAAAGAAAACATTTCTTTTCTTTTGGCTGGATCATATATGCTCAGATGCATGGCAAAGCATTGAATCAAATTTAATTCCATATTAGGTGGAATCATTTGACATGTTTTCTTCCCTATCTATGTTTGTTACTACTTAATTGTAGAGACTCAAATTTGACCAGTAGATCCGCCATTTCCAGGCAATCCTTATGAACCAGTTTATTTATGGAGTTATTTTTCTATGTATGGTCATAAGACACTTTTTTACCTTTCTTTTTTAGCAGCTTTGGTTGATATTTCTAAGTTGCTCTAATTCACTATAATGAGAACATATTTTTTCATTATTTTTCCAATGCCGTGTTTTGAACTAGGAAACACTTAATTATTTTGTTCAAGTGTAAGAAGCGCACTAAAAATACAGCTCGCAGGATGCACTGGCAGCTGTCAAAGCTGCAGAAGTGGCTAGGAAACGTGCGGAGGATATAGCAGCGGGCCGAGTACAAATGAATGGTCGTGAGCTTTTTGAACATGAACCTTGGGTATTTGATGACAGTCGATTTGAATAAGTACCTAATCCTTTACCATGGTTTTTTAGTTGATGAATATATGAGGTACTTAGTGGAGGTTGATAATTTCATAATATATTGAGTTAAATACTTTGGTCGGGAGGCAATATTGCATTTAATACTGTGCACTTTATTGTAGTGATTATGAGACTATCTGTTAATCATGAATTTTGGCAATTCGGAGGACAACCTTAAATGGGGTGAAAACTTAGTGCAGGGTAATTGTCCATTGATTGTACAAAAAATTATATTGAAATGATTATAAATAGTTATTTAGGTATTTTTTATTTTGGCAGCAACTCGGGGAAATGATTATAAATAGTTATTTAGGTATTTTTCATTTTGGCAGCAACTCAGGAGACTGTCTAATATCTATTGACTCAGATTGACGTTCTCTTAAGTTTTAACTATTGATATTCTTTATATATTTGTTACAGTCTCTCTTTATATCACAATCAAATCTAAAAAGTAAATCACAATTATTAACAATCACATGATGCCCAACTTCAATAATTTCCCAAAGTTTATGGAGCTGATATGATGGTCTTTATCTCTAACGAGATGTCCATGCTCATGCAACTCCACATCCCATGGTTGGATCCCTATTTGTTTTGTAATCCTAGAGTTTAGTTACATTTGGAAGTGGAAGTGTCTTGGGTCCTCAAACTCTCTACTCTCTTCCTCTGTGATAGGCTCTGAATCTGCACTGCCCATGCATCTTCAAAGGTTTGAAGGAAGTCTGCCTCATCCCAAGTGCAACCTCATATTTCCGTCAGTTATTCCCTAATAGCATTTTATTGACTTACTATTATGCTAGACTAGACCCTTCAGATTGAAGCAATCAATTGTGTCTTTAAGATAGTGGAGGAAAGAAGACAAACAAGTATGAAATGAAGGACAAAACAAACAAGAAAAGGGAAAGGAAAAAACCTGGTCACACTATTCTCAGGAGATCATTAAATGGCATTATTCTCATCATATGTCATCATTACTGTTTTGCTCAAAGGTCGGGTAA
The DNA here is from genome assembly GCA_019776745.2 of Taxus chinensis. Classification (NCBI taxonomy): domain Eukaryota; kingdom Viridiplantae; phylum Streptophyta; class Pinopsida; order Cupressales; family Taxaceae; genus Taxus; species Taxus chinensis. Next base: position 234,070,699 of record CM034157.1, on the reverse strand, counting down.
ATTGAATATTTTGAAACTTTAATTAATTTTTTATGCCAATCAGACTAACCTGTTGACATCAGCCAGCTGAGTCAACGGAGTCAGAAGTAATAAATGCACTAGAAATGTATACATATGAATGATTTGACCTCATTCAATGCCATTCCATTAGATTCATAAGCATTGAGCTGTTTAAATTGGTGAAGGACGTTAAATCTATGGAAAATGGTTTAGAGGATTTGTCACCCTCTACTTCTGTTTGTTGGAAAGTTGGATGTTATCTTGAGTTGGATTTGTGTTAATGGATGATGGTTGTGGTAGATTCTCTTCTTTATTGTTTTGACGATTTACATGCAAATGCATCTCTTCATACTGTTGCCTAAATCTCAAAATTTAGTTATCTACCTATTCTTGTTTCATATTGTCATACAAACCTGAAAATTTAGCTAAGGTTTTCTTTGATGTTTGTGGAGAAGTCTATGGCTATACTTTTCCAACATGTTCTTGTCATGTTAATGGTTGAGTTGTATAAGTTTAAAATTTGGTTAATCCATGCATGGAATTTCATGATGTATGATTTTCTTATACCCAAAATCAAAGTCATACACGCCACTACATTAGTTGTGTTTTAAGTTTTTAACACTTTTAAGTGGGAGTTGAGTTGATCTTACGATGGTTTTTTTAAGCACGATGTTATAAAAAGAATGTCGTTCAAATGCATTTTTACTTAACATTTATGTAGAGTATATGAAAAATATATGCTGTCTATTTTTGTTTTGGAAGCAACACAAATTGATTTAAATTTAATATAAACCTATAATATAGTGTGAACATGTTATAAATCACATATAAATGCAGGGCCAAATTAAGGATTATGAGCACCCTAGACACTATTGGAGCTAATGCCCTATATATATATAGTTGAAAAAATAATTATTTGTAACTAAATATTGGATTACTTGATATGTTATGCCTCTACCATCTGAAAAAAATTGCTGATAAATTTATTTGTAGCTGTTAGTGCCTAAATTTCTCAGCTAATTCTCTAACATATAGTCTATCATAATCTTCCTTTACTGATATCTTTCCCAACTATTTTTTCTCAAGTTCCGTAGATATTCACCTTTCTTGATCTCTCCTCCGAAAATAAATTGTAAGACTTCAAAACAATACAAAGTATTAAAAATATAAATGTAAGAATTAAAGATAACAATAAATACACGTGCCTAGGTGCTAGTTAAATATCATTATATTAATATATTTATTTAAAATTATTTTTATTTTCAACAAAGAGAATCAAATTGGTATGTAAGGGTGGCTACTAATTGTTAATAACATATATGGTTAATTAATAGCTCTTTAATCGGTAAACACTTCTTGATCGGAGCTATGAATTAATACTTCTTGACCTTTGTGAGGTTCTGAACCTAGGTGGGATTGGGCACAACTAACCCATTTCTCTAACTCATATTTTGGTGCCGTTTTTCTGTCATATTTGAACATCTAATAGTCTCTTAACTTTATTATTAGTTTTATTTAAATTTGAATTTATTATTTATTAATATTTAAATAAACTAATTAAATGATAATAAATAAAAAATGACAATATTGATGAAAGACAATATTTTGTTTATAAATTTACATTATTCAATTTTATCACTTATAAACTATTATAATGGAGAATATTTTTTTATTATAAATTTCTATTAAAATGTTAATGTCAAATTTGTCATTATAAAAAACAATAGAAAATACAATTAATATGAATTGACATAACAAGTATAGACCAATATACATGTATATATTTATGCATCACATATGAGGTGGTAAAACAACTTAATACACAAACTCTTCTTTAAAAAAAGTGCTATAAGGGGTATTCTAATGAATTGTAGGTAGTAGTTGATGAATACCACTACTAATTGGATAAAACTAATGTCGCATGCGTTCCCATTATAACTACCACTACTCTAGAGTCCTAACACCACTACGAAAAAGAGCATTATTATGCGCTAATGCTAATATGATAACTGTCACCATCATCAACATCTAACCTTGAAAATATTGAAAACTTAGTAATCAATAGATTATCAAAAAAGATAAATGATGATTAGTATCACATCAACCAGGTTGTAATTTTATATTGAATGTATGTATTATTTAAATAACTATCATGTTCTCATCACGAGGGCTATAGTCATCCTCCATATCATCAACCTCTTCCTAGTCATTTAAATCCATGCACTGAGGGGCCTCCAAAGTTGCATAATTGAATTTGAATTTACTTGAAGAATATATATAATTGATTATTTTAAATTCATTCAAGTTTCATTAAACACCATGTATCTGGGTGATGTGCCGGACAAGGTTGCACATTACAAAAATAGCATATGCCATTGTCAAGACTCAGATTACCATTAGTCTATAGACAAATTTAATCAAAATTAACATGATTGTGCATTACGTATTAATTAAAACCAAGATTGGCCTCAATATGCGTTTTATCTTGGTTGTTTGACAATTCAAATGAGTCACACATGTGTTTGCTTCTACTTCTAGGTTGTTGGGTGCTAGTGACATCCTTAGATTCATCAGTCGTGGTGAGATCAACCACAATGTTATCACCAAACCCCTTAGTCCCAATAGGGTTATGTGCACAAACTGGTGCAACACACCGAGCCATTGTTTCACTTGCTTTGACATGTTGAAAACAAATTATATATATTTTTAGAATTGATTTAAAAATTGATTATTTTTATGAAAAGAATCAAAGATAGAATGCTTTAAAAATAAAATTCTCACCAATTGTTGGTCCAAAGACCTTGCATATTTTTCCATTTTCTTGTGAGAGCAGTTGGAATAGTTGTTGATTTCAGTGCGTGAAAACCCTCATAATAGAAAGCAAGAATAAAACAAAAAGAAGAAATAATTGCATTAGGATTCACAATGACTTTAACAAGGTCAGAGAAAATCCTTGTTGAAAGATATGTACAACAATCGAATATAACACCGGAAAGGGTTTGGAGAAGGTAGTACACTGCCCACTGAGGAAAGTCAGTGTATCTTCCCTGCAAAATGATGTGGGCATAGAAAAATTCCGCTGTGGCCAAGATAAAGGGGTCTTTAATTTATTTTGTTCTATTCCCTTTTTTTTAGGGATTATTAACCTCAGCGTCAACAAAAAGCTTGTAATGGGACTCTAAAAATTTCTTTTGCTTATAAGGTAGAATGGTTTTTATCGATATAGGAAATGCATTTTGATGGGGTAGCCCCGTTAGACAATGAATATCATCAGGGGTTATTCTTAGACACATTTGTATGATGGTAACGCAAGTGTGAAAGAGCCATCATAATTATTATAGAAATGCATTACATTATCTAACTTATTTTTGATATCTTACTGAGGCATGTAAATAATTCCATGGAACCTTGAGTTTCCAATCCAATCGGATTGACTCTTAATTTCTGGGTCATCCAATAGTTGTAATTGCGGATACAATAGGTTTCTGTAAACAAAGGATGAAGTTCTAATCAAGTTTTTTCTTGGTGTCACGATTCTTGAATCTTGATCTTTTGAAAAATAGATGTGTTGGCAGATACCTGTATAAGTAACATGTGCGTGTGATGTGAAGAACTATTCATGTGGATAATACTGGAAGTGGACGAGGATCATATAATAGACCGTTTGTAATAGTGGAGGACACTCTGAAAAACTCTAGTATGGAGAAACCTACAAGTGCAAATGAGACAAAATGAAAGGGGATGTGTATATATATAGGCAAGGAACGAGCTCATTGGTCGAGGCTAGGAACACAAAACCGGTGATGTCTGATAGCTTGGAAGTGTTACCTGGCAGAAACACAAGCAGGGTATTGCGCGAAAACAAAATATCAAGGTGCCTGGTAACACCTTTTTCTGTTACCGGCCAATGTTGATATGTCAGGTTGTTACTGACCGGAATCATAAAGGTGAAGACATCTGACAACATTTAAAAGATCATGTACGCCAACATTTCTCGTGATGTGGACCAATAACAATTTCCATCTGACGTCTGGGAATGCATTGGTAGAGCCAAACGACAAGAAAAACTTGTTATCGGGAAGTAACACTTGTGAGATTGACTTTTGACAACATGTTTATGTTACCGTAAAGTAACATATTTTTATTACTAGCCGACAATAGATATATGCATATGGTGACGCCTGGTGACTTGAAAAAAAACTTGCATTCACCGCCATCCCAAAACCTTCATTTCGTAGATTCGCCAATAATGCAAATATATTTTTCGGTAGATTTGCGCATTCTATAATAACTTTTTAGAGGGGGGTCTTAAAATGAACCCTAGTGATTGGTGACTAATGGAGTTGAAAGAAATTGTAATTCATGTATTTCTTTGTTGTCAACCAGGCATCTATAGCCCAACTGTAGATGTAATTTATTATATTCATAACATCACTCTACTACCATCCATGCATCGAAAGCCCTCATAGAGATACTAGAAAGACCCCTAAGAGAGATTTTTTGATATTTCTTTTCTTTTGAATTTTGACTTTTCTTTTGATTATTTGATTTTTTTTTGACATGATATTTAGCTCTCTAAATGTGTTTTGAAAGCATATATAGCTGTTATTAGCTTGATAGAGGGAGTGGAAGTGATTATAGAGATGATAGTGGATAACATCAACAGATAATTCCCTGAGGTCTTCACAATAAGTTGTTAAGTATGTAATAGTGCATGGATCTCTAGGATGATAATCATTCTTAATTCACTAAGTAATGAGACTAAGTTCAAGAAATTGAAGTAAAGACTATTGACTCACAAAATGTTACACCAAGCTAATAAAGAGTTTACTAAGAAGCTACAAAACAAACCATGACATGGAATGTGAACAAACTCTAAGTGAAGTATACAATAGTGAATCAAGAATTAGAATGAAATATGAATTAATATAACAGTAATGAAGGAATAAAATCCATGAGCAAGTGTTATTTTTATTGCAATTTTTTTTGGGATGCATAGTTGTTTTTATATATTTAGTTATTTTCCAATTTTGTGTGTTTTTATTTGTTTTAATGATGATGGAGTAGATATGTCGAGAATTAGGTTGTTTCTCAAATCCATGTTGAATGAAGAGAAATGGTATGTACGAAGCGTATAAAATGTAGCAGTGAAGATAAAAGAGAGTCACCCTAGACCTTATAAGGATGGGATGATCGAGGTATATGATGTATAGAAGATGGCAATAGATGAGATGGTTAATTGGATTGGATTGTATGAGGGTAATTAAGAGAGAATAAATGATGCCCGATAGAAACCATAAGATGGAAATGATTGGATCACATGATTGTGGAGATGATGCAAACAAGATAAATGTTGAGTATGGTGAGTGTGTGATAATGTCAGGTACAAAAGGACATGAAAAGATATCCCAAGTGGATGAAATAATGACATGAAGTGATGTTATATAAATGGTGTTAGGTGGATGAGGATTAAAAAATATATAGATGCTTAGAGGAAATGTAAGAGCCACTAATATGCTCCTATGATGAATGGGTGAGATAAGATAGCCATTTTTAGGAATATGAGGCGATATGAAAGATTTTATGTCATGTGTGATAAAATCAAAATAAGGTGAAAGTATTAGCAGATGTGGAGGATACTTACAAGGTAAATGTAGAAGAATAAATGGTTGTGTGGCCACCATAGATGATTTTTAAAAAGTATGAGGAGATGGTTGCAAGAAGGGCACATGAATGAGGGATTGTGGAGGAAAGAAGGTATCCATGGAATAATTATCTAAGAGAGGTGGAAAATGATAGCAAATGTAGGTAACTTTTTAGGAATATATCGAAGAAAAGGTGGATGGAAATGATGGGGAATACATATAACAAGAGTGAGAATGAGCACAATTGAAAGTATAGGATGAAATGGGGGCACATGGAGTAAGAATGGTGCTTGAATGAATGAAGATGGACGAAATAAAATGCGTGTGGAAGAATTTTCCAAAAAAGGTGAAGAAATGATAACAAGTTTGGGTGACTTTTGAGGAAGAGATAGAAGAATGAGGGACCACAAATGATGGAAAATATATGCAAGAGGGATATGAATGATCACAATAGATGGCATATGATGCAATGTGGGCATATGAAGAAATACGGGTTCTTGAATGAGTGAGGATGGAAGTAGTAAGATGCATGTGAAAGAGGGTTCTAAGGTAGGTGAATAAATGAGTGGCTTGAAGTGTGATGAAGAGCACAATGTAGGTGTGGTAATTATGTGTATGCTAAGTGGTTTTTATATTCCTAACACAAGTGATGTAGTGGATGTCGTAGTGGTCAATATGGAATTTTTCAATGGTATAAATGGTGCTAATGATGACGGAGGTGGTGATAATGTGGAGAAGGATTCCATAGAGGGTGATGAGGAGGTTGCCTCCAAAGTGGACGTGCACAATGGTGTAGATGGAGAAGTGGATTATTTAGAAGATAGGAATGATGAGGGTGAAGACTCCAAAGTGGGAGATGATGATTTAAATATCAAGAAGAAGTGGTTTTAGTAGTGTGAACCGATTGGATTGGTTTTAGAAGATGAAGTAGGATGAGGTGGAGGATCGACAACGATGTTGCCCTTATCTAGAAGTTCGTGAATGATGTTGCAGAGTTGGGGGCACAAGTAATTAGAATGACCATCATTGTGATGATAGTAACACATGTCATGGGAGGCACACCAAAAATTTGGGGGTCATATGGGAGGGAGAGTGATGATATTGGTGTTAAGAAACTTGTGGAGAATATAAGAAATCAACTCAGTTAGTGGAATGGATTTATGAGGAGTTAGGGTGAAGTGATATACCATACTAGAATGTGAAAAATGCAAATATGTGAGTGTAGAAGGCAATGAGATGATTGGATAATCCAGTTGGATGACATGGTAAACATGAAAGCATGGTAATGGAATAGGTGGTGGAAAAACTAAAAATGCATGGGAAGGTTGTGGGATGCCCAAGATGCACATCTTTAAGGCATGGTGCACATCCTCGTCAAATGTGCATAGTGGATTTATTTATTAGTAACACAAGATGTGGGGGACACAAATTTTGGAAAATAGGTCAATGAGCTCAGAATATGGGACTAGAAATGAGAGGTGGTGGATGAGTGCACACCGATGTGTGAAAAAGTCAAAGATGGACTCATTATAAGATTTTTGAACCATTTGAAGGTCGGTCAATGTTGTTTTGGGCACAATATGGATGGATAAGTGAGATAAGAATGTCTTACAAAGTTTGGTGAAGGTGTATATTATATGTTGTGTGAGGAAAGTGAGAGAAAGTGTAAAGGTGTGCAATATGAGCGTCTCATTATATTGAATATGGTGGCATGCATAACAAAATATATGTAAGTGTTTTTGGGGGTCATTAGTGCCATTGAATTTTTCAAAAGTAGGTAATTTGAATTAAGGCAAATAGGGGTGGCATGGCACCATATGGTGGATGGGTTTGTTGCAAATTTGGTAATAAGTTGGCGTGGGTGGAAGTCTCCCCAAGCGCTAGGACTCAAGATGGGCAATGCATTTGATGTGTTATAAGAGCAAGTTGGGGTGTGAGAGAGAGTGGGGTTGAATAAATCCATGTGGAATGACTATGTATAAGGGGTGAGTGGTTAATTGTGTCCACAACTAGTAGTGAAGAGCTTAGTTTGGCCTGATCACAGTCACATTTGGGTATGGAGTAATTTTTTATTTTAATTTTAGTTTTGAGTATAGGATATGGGGCAAGTGGTGGGTGTATCTGACCCATGAGGTGGGTTGTATGACCCAGTCATGGTCACGAATAGGAAGGATAAGTGGTGTTTTAATATTTTTTGTGTGAGAAAATGGAAAGTCGCGTGTGCGATTGACACCTAAAGGGAGTGATGAGAGTTGGCATAGGTGGAGGTGAGTTGTGGAGGTTGCCCCAGTTATAGCCACAACTAGGCAGAGGAGGGCGTTACTAGGTGCAAAAGGGTTGGGAAGTGGGTAGAGATAGAGGGAGGGTTTTCCTAGGGTGAGAAGGTGAAGATAAAAGAAAAATGAAGCAGAGGAGTAGGGGCATGAGAGATATAAATTAGGCTAATCGTGGGAATGACCAACATAAACATGGGTGACACTGGATAATGGAAGTGAGGGGAAGTGGGGTGGTATGGAGTAGGGATAGTTAATTTAGCAGAAAGGATAATTCCTAGTCATGGCCACAACCAAAAGGGGAATTTGTTGGGACTAGCTAATCGTGGGTGCGACCAATAGAGGATGAGGGAGAGATAAATCTAGATAGCTAGGGAGAAGGGGATGTGAAGGAATGGTGGTAGGAGGGTGTGGATGTAGGCTAATTATAGGTATGACTGGTGGATGAATGGGAGATTTGGAGTAGAGAAGTTGAGGATGGTTAGATAAATAGAGATAAAACAAAAGGTATGTAGAAAACACACTTATACGGAGAGGGGGGTGAATCAGTATTATCCAAATTTTATAATTTAAACTTTAACATTCACAATCTACAACAATTACACAACATACAATAGTTGCACAACACAATATTTATGTGGAAACCCTTTCGGGAGAAAACCCACATAGAAAATACTATTTGGAGCTACTATCCAAATCCAGCCACAACATTAATTGTATTACAAATGTTTGTATGCACCAACCTATTGGAGATACCAATCCCCAAAGTAGAGCATCAACTCACAGCAGACGTCAATCCCTAAGGCTGATAACCAACTCAACAAGATTTGGGAGCACCAACTCACTGGAGATATCAATATTTTAGGCCTACCACTAACTCAACAATACAATGATCCAACTTCTATAGTTTCTTCTTCAACTTGATGATGGCATATAACTCTTCACTTCTTCCTTCTGTTTTTATATACCCGTAGTTTACACTTTGCTTATCACATCTTGCTCTTTCTTCAACAACTTGACATTCTAATATTATTGAGTTTTCGCTTCCTCTTTCTTCTCTAATCCTCTTGATATGTCTTCATTGACCATTTTTCTCTTGTCACTCTCTTCCTTTTCTTTTCAAAATAACATCATCATACCATGAGCATGTACACTTGAATTTGCAAATGAATCCACTTATATACCATATTCATTTCATGAACATACATGAATTTTCATGAGTCACCATCCTTTTTTAATATTGCTCATGATTCGGCTTTAGTATACTTTGAATTTTGAATATTTGAAGTTTAAAGACTCTTGCGGAGATCACCTATTTTCTCTTGGTCTCAAGGAATTACATGACGATTGTGGACAAATATGTAAATTCTATAAATTTCTCTTTGTTGCGTGGATATCCTCCTTTGTATTGTATCACTTTCTGACTCTACAATTTTTTCTTCATTATGTAGCATTGTTTCAAACAAACCAACATACTTTAGTTTGGTCCACATCCCGCATTTTCATTTCATGATTGTGGAAAGGATAAACATGCTTACACGTAGTTGAGAAGCTGACCACATAATGATTACTAACCACCAAGCACTCGAATTTGTGTTACATTATTATCCTATTTTGTGCTTGTGTGCTGAGTTGTATTCTTGCTTGAGTTTGATGATTCCATGTTTGGATGCCTTGTTGTTGCTATACATTTTATTGATAATGCAACTTACTTTCTTGTTAGAAGTATCAATTAACATACATGGATGAAGTTATTCATGGTTTCATATATTATTTCATTTATGTGGAAATAGTGGTGATTGTCAAATGTGCTAACTCTTTTGACCTTGATGATCATCAATTGAGCAGTGAGAAGAGACCTTCTAATGGAATAGGTAAAAGTTGATCTTAATCAAGCACATGTATAAGTAGCTTGACGATACAACAATTTGAGGGATAAGTTATTAAACTGGTGCATTTTGTGATCATAACGTGTTTATTGGTTACATGGATTTGACGCTTTAAATTGGATCAACCGATACATATATTATGTTTGCACAAACATACTAACCCTTTTGTGTGATGGCATTATTGATTTTTAATTGTTGTTAAGACACCCTTGGCTGGGCAGACATGAATAAGGCTGGGTTAGGAAACTATGCATGGTTTATAGTTTTGATCCTAAAGGGAACATATTAACTCTATGATGTATGGCTTTAATCTCACTTATATGTTGGACTTATCGGAATTAACCATTAACATGATGTTAAGGCCTTGCTTTGTTTCCATTAATTAACCTAAATCAAATTTAGTCGACTGATTATTGGATTTTTTTGTGTTTTGATTATTTAAATTGGACTAAGTCGAAATGGTATTTTGCATGGTTAATAAGTTTAAAAGGAGACTTGGTCGAATTACGACCCATGCAAAATTATTGTTTGATTTATTGGCTCTGACCGATCATAAACCACCAAGTTGGTCATTGGAGGGAAATGGAAGTAGGAAGTGAGAGTTAATGGGGAAGGCCACTATGTGGCACCTGCAAACATTTAATAAATTTGATTTGTCCCCACGGATTTCAGGGAATGGGAGGCTTCCTCCAGAAGCTACCATGCAAAAAACTAATGTTTCATTTTTTATTCTCCCTTGCATGCATTTTGATCTCTTCTGCCTCTCCTTCGAGCTGTTGCATGTGTTTTCCATTTTGTTAGTTCATTGAGATATTTTGGGAAGTAAATAGTGGAGGATTTAACAGTCTTTATGGGGATATTTTGGGTTATTTCTTGTTCTGCATTCAAGTTATTCTTTTAGGATTTTTGAAGGAAAAGGAATCATGGGATCTTATTGGGAGCTTCAAGTGGTTTCACCAAGTTTAATAAGCATGGTTGTATTTCCCCTTGTCTGGATATTTTATATGGAAATATTTGAATGCATGTTGACTTTTGAAATGTTTTTATCTCAAATTTGGTGTGTTGTTTTTTTAATAATGACCCATATCTTGTAACCTGTGTTGATATATTCGATCTGGGTATTCATTTTTGTGCTTGGTTAAGTTTTTTTAATGAAGCTTAAATTTGCCTTTTCGATTTTGGTATTAAACTCTTGCATGTTTGTTTATATTTTTGAAAATGGTTTTTGGGAACCATTTACCCTACGACTAAGCCAATGACTAGTTTGATTTTAAACCAGTTGGGGTTTAAGTTTTTCAAAAGAGGTTTATGGTACTAAACAAAGCTTTCAAGCTTGACCCACCACATAGTTTGTGAATAGATGGGACAAACTCTTTTCAAGTTGATAGGAAACTTAGCCTGGTTCATTGTGAAATCAATATGATTTAATCTATGTCATTAGCCTTTTGTACTTCGATCCTTAACTGGGTTGATACTTGGGTTTTTATATTGGTTTGGGTGGTTAACTCCTTTAAATTGAAATTGGTTTGATACTTCATTATATCAATGATATTGTATTCTGGGATTGCATGAATAAATGGGTGCATAAAGAAACTTTGTATTATTTAAGTAGATGGGTTCAATTCAAACCTAGGATTGTGGATTATCAATCTTATTTTATTTGAACACCTTCGTGTTTATTTAGAGGGTTGACTGTGTTGATTGTGTTTAAATGTGACATCTAGTCATTACAGTTGTCGAGATGGGTTAAATACCAACCCAAATATTAAGAGGGAGTCTTTTTTAAGTCTCCTATTGTGAAAATTTGGAATGTATGATTCAACTTCCTTTACTTGATTTATGAGTTGATAAGAATGACTCTTAGGGAAATGATGTTTTCCTATAGATGTAAATTTTGGGATTTTAGTTTGATGTATACTTTGTATTAACTGAAATAACTTGGGTTTTTTAAGTTGTAAGCTCGACCTTATACTTAATAGATTTGGCTATTTTGTGTGAAGGACTATTCGAATGTAATCGAATAGTAGTTGGTTGTATCCTTATTGTTGTAGGTAGTGACTATTTTTTTGAGATGCATTAATTATCTTAATTTCTCTCACATGTGCTTCATTTAAATAGGATGTTTTTATAGGGATTTTATCCTTGTTTCTGTTTTCTTTTGTAAATGGATATCTTCTTGTTGAGCATCTATTTTATAACCTTTTCGTATCATCGAGTGTGAAGGAAATCATAGTTATGATTGGGTGGATGTTGTTAGATAAGTATTAACCTAACCGATAGAATGTTTGAATATTCCTATTCTTTGATAAAATTATATGATTTGGTTATGTATGAACTTAGATGAATGATTACTCTTTGATTGATATTTTAAGTTGGAAAATATTTAATGTTTATTTTAATGAACTATGACATATTTGTTTAAAATGATTACAAATGATTTATGATGGAGTATTATCTTCTTGTTTTTAAATATATATTGACTTATAAGTATTGTTACTTGTTGATGGCATTTAATCAGTCAATATATATTCAGTTGTTTCATAATTAAACATCTAGACAGGGAGATATATATCCATGCCAGTTCATTGAACTGACCATGTACATCTATCATTTTTATCTTTCAGATTTCAGGAAGGATTAAGTATTTCGAGAAGATAATTTGGATTGTTACATGCATACTTGACATGTGATATATTTATGACTGATTGTAAACATTGATTTAAATGTACATTTTAAATTTGGATTGTATTGAGTGAAAGTTGTTCGTGACATTGTAAACGACCATAGGCCAATTATATTATCTTGAAAATAAATGTTGTACTTTTGGACACGAAATTATTGTACTTTAATCTTGTTATTTTTATGTGTTGTAAATTATGATGTTGTTGATTTGTAAACTTGTTGTACTTAAATGGATTGTGAAATAAATTGGTCTTTATTAATTAATTGTACTTGTTACATCATTTAATCTGCTTTATTAAATGATAGGAATGATAATCATAATATCATTGATTAATGATTAATTAATGAAGTTATTAAATAACATTGTTTGGACAATGGTACAAGAGTTGTGAAATACAATACTATTTCTGAGACTCAAATGAAATAAGATAAATTTAATAATCACAAGTACATCTAATCAATAATTGACTGATAAATGGTACATGATATGACACTAGTTAAGTGACATAATGATGATAAGGTACATCTGTATGACTGCTGCAAATCAACAAATATGAACTTAATGATTGACTAAAACTTAGCATTTTAACGTTATAATTATTCACAAGTAAATGATTACTTGATTTGACCTTGTCGTAAATGGAATGACAATATCTAGTAAGGCTTAGGATGATTACCTAAACCTAATAAGATGATTAAACTAAAAGGGTACTTAACGACGAAAGTCGTAAAGTGACACTAAGGTGGTAATATGAAACAACATTAATAAATGTGTTATTAATGAATGTCACCAATCCTTATGTTCTGATTTAAACTCTTATCATTGACTTAAGAATAATGTCTTAGGTGTTAAGTTGGCATGGACTCTAATTATTGCTTCTCATAATATTCGTACTCTGACCGTGCTATCTTAGGATGGCTACGAGAAGGGTAATGATTAACCTTTGACAAAGTTCAAAGAGTAATCATTATCTTTCCCATAGGGGTCCTAAGCTGGGACATCCAGCATAAAAATATATCGAGAGGTGAGACCTAGACTTTTGGCCTACTTAAAACATAAGCTTAATAATTAACTATTAATATGAATCTAGATAGCTATGTGGGATAAATTATTGGTGATGGGACATGTTCTGATTTACTTGTGTGTGGTCACAAAATAAAGCATGTAAAGCATAGCTTGAAAACTTTGGCCTAAGTAGTGTAATAGTTGAATACACTGTCAGATCACCTGGTTCCTTGTTAACAGTGTGTGATGTCAGATGAATTTCAGTAATCTGATTTTTAGGTAGACACTCAGGAATTACATCAGTTCACAAACCTAACTAAATAGGTTAACCAATTGCATACAAGTTATGCATACTCAAAAGAGTAAGATAAAGGGGATCGGGTAGATCTAAATGACCTTTACAACTGCACATGGTTTTGGAATGTTATCAGATGGATTGTAAAACTAGATTACTTGCTGGATTATTATTATTGTATTATAAAATCATTGAAGGCATGTAATGGGGATAAGGGAGTTTGTTTTTAAAAAAAATCCCTTAATTTGAAGTTGAATAACATTGGGTGTTACATTTTGGTATCAGAGTTGTAGGTTAAAAAATTTCTTAGACATAATGGGTCCTTATGCTAACACTAACATTATTTCTTGTCTAATAGAACAATATGGTTAGACCAAGAGGAAATGTTGCTAATAATCAACCAAATGGGGTTGAGGCTGCCACAACCCAGAAATTGGATGAGATACTTGTTGTAATGCAAGAAACTTGAAATAGAATTGTTGTTTTAGAACAACATATACTGGTTGAGAATGATGACATGAAAATGAAAATGAGGAAATTGAACAACCTGAGGGTTCAACAATAAAATAATAATATAAATGTAATACAATGATGCAAATAATGTTGTGAACCATAATGTTGCAAATAATGCACATGTTGCAAATAATAATGCAATGTTGAAATAATAATGTTAATGTTGTAGATCCAAATGTTGTAAATATGAACCAAACTGAAAATAATAAGGGGCGTTTGGCAGTAGAACTGTCAAAAAATATCAAGAAAATTATCCCTCCAAAATTTTATGGGACAATGCTTGGGGATGGAGTTGAGAACTGGCTCAATGAGATGGAGAAGTATTTCACCATCTGGAACTTTTTTGAGGAAACAAAGGAAGTTTGGGGAGTGTATCAGCTCTCCAATGAGGCTTCCTCATGGTGGGACAACAGGAAGGTAGAACTGGGGGTTGATGCAACCAACATCACCTGGGATCAGTTCAAGTTTTACTTTAGGCAACACTGGTTGCCACAACTTTATTATGATCAAAAGATGTCTGAATTTTAGAAATTAACTCAGGAAAACTAATTGTAACAGAGTACTGGGAGAGGTTCACTAAGTTGCTGAAATATGTACCTCAATACCAAGTTGATGAAAAATTTAGAATAAGGAAATTCATCATGGGACTCAACCCTATCATAGGAGGGGAAGTGGATGTGCATGGGCCTTCAACTATGGAGGTAGTTTTTGAAAAATCCATCCATCAAGATAAGAAATTACAGGCTATATCTTCTCACCATGATGAGAAAAGAAAGAAAAAATTCAGCTCACCATCACCTTTGGCACCAAAGAAAACTTGGTGGAAGAAGGTGGGAAATAAAAATAAGAATGGAAAGAAAAGTACAACCGTGAAACCTACTGCTAATTATAAGAAAAATGGTCAAAACAACACAACAGTAAATGAAAAAAAAAAGAAAGGAAAGGGCCATGTTGGAGGATGTTTTAAGTGTGGTGGTGATCACTACACAAAAAAATATCCTCATTGTAAAAAATATAACAACCAATAGCATAAGATACATGTTGCAGTGAAAAATAGGCAAGCTGAAAAGCAAGCCACACCAATTGAAGTACCAGGTAAGTTGTATGATTTACCTGTAACTATTATTTTTGATACTGGTGCTACTGAATGTTTTATTTCCAATAAGTTAGCTGAAAAATTAAAAAGAAAATTTGGTTATATGAATAACTCATGGACTGTGCAATACGGGAACAATGTTGTTCACACAGTGAACAAATGCCTTTTTGGCGCAACATTAGAGTTGCCTAATTTTACAACTGAAATAGACCTTTATGTAGCACCTTTAGGTTCATATGATGTCATCATAGGCATAAATTGGTTGTCACAACATAAATCAATGGTTGACTACTATAAAAAAAATCAAGTGCTTGGATGACCTGCAGAAAACAACAGTCATTCAGGGCATAAAAAGAGACATAGTAGTGAGACAAATCTTTGCTATGCAACTTAAAAAGGCCAAAAAAAAGGTTGCATGCTTTATGCAGTCAAAATTTCTGATTTCAGTGAAGAAGGTAACACTTCTTTGGCTGATTACCCATTGTTACAAGAATACAATGATGTTTTTCTAGAGGAGTTACCTGGACTCCCTCCAAGATGTGAATTTGACTTCACAATAGACATCAAACCTGGTACATAACCTATTTCAAAATCTCATTACCACATGACTACAACAAAACTTGTAGAACTCAAGGTACAATTGAATGAAATGTTTTCCAAAGGACTAATAAGACCAAGTGTGTCTCCTTGGGGAGAACCAGTCATTTTTTGTCAAAAAGAAAGATGGTACATTAAGGTTATGCATTGATTACCACATGCTAAACAAAGCTACAATAAAGAATAGATATCCTTTTCCAAGGATAGATGATCTATTTGATCAGATGCGTGATGCATCAGTTTATTCTAAAATTGATCTAAGATCAGGATACCATCAGTTGAGAATCAAAGATGAAGACATACATAAAATAAACTTTAGAACAAGGTATGACCACTATGAGTTCACGGTTTTACCATTTGGACTCACGAATGCACCTTTGCATTCATGAATTTAATGAACAACATATTCCAAGAATACTTAGACAAGTTTGTGTTGGTTTTCTTGGATGACATTTTGATCTACTCCAAAAACATTGATGAGCATAATGAGCACTTAAGAATAGTGTTGGACATACTTAGAAAAAGGAAACTATATGGAAAAATTTCTAAGTGTTCCTTCTATCAAAATGAGGTGCAATACCTCAGACACATCATAAATAAAGAAGGGATATCTGTAGATCCATCAAAAATCAAGGCAATAACAGAATGGCCAGCACCAAAGAACGTTCATGAAGTTAGAAGCTTCATGGGGCTGGCTGGATACTATAGAAAATTTGTAAAAGACTTTTCTAGAGTTTTTGCTCCAATAACATCACTGTAGAAAAAGGATAAGAAATTTGTATGGTCTGAAAAATGTGAGAATGCATTTAATTTTCTGAAAGAGAAACTAACTACAACACCAATTTTGAAGGTTCCAGACCCCAACAGAAGCTTCACAGTGGTAACAGATGCCTCTGGTGAAGGTTTGGGTGGAATTCTTCTCCAAAATGACCATGTGATAACATATGAGAGTAGAAAATTAAAGGTACATGAGCTGAACTATGCTCCCCATGATCTAGAGCTTGTTGCTATAGTGCACACACTCCAAGTTTGGAGGCATTATTTGTTGGGAAATCCCTTTGAACTAAAAATACACCATTTGGGGCTGAAGTACATCTTCACGCAGCCCAACTTAAATGCAAGACAATGAAGATGGCTTGAAATTTTATCACAATATGATTTTGATATAAGCTACATAAAAGGTAAAGAAAATAAAGTGGCAGATGCACTAAGTCATCAGAAGCATGTTTCCACGATTGTTACCCTTAGAACCCAATTCAAGGATGAGGTAAAGAAGAAAATGATGGTTGATTCTTATTATCAACATGTTAAGGCTGCTTTAACAGTAGATCCTAATGATAAAAGGTATGAAGGATTCAAATTTGACAATGAGGGAATCTTGAAATATGAAGGTAGAGTCTATGTACCTTCGGGAAATGACTTAAGGATCAAAGTTATGAAATAATTTCATGATTCACCATACTCTAGGCATCCTGGAGTAACTAAAATGCTTGCTGATGTAAAACAACAATATTTTTGGAAAGGAATGAAAAAGGACATGATAAACTATGTTTCTCACTGTTTGGAATGTCAGTGTGTTAAAGCTGAGCATTTACACCCTGTTGGTCTGTTGTATCCACACAACATTCTGCATTATAAATGGAAAGTTATAAGCATGGATTTTGTGCAGGGGCTACCTATGTCAAAAAATAAACATGACATGATACTTGTTGTTGTTGACAAGTTAACAAAAGTAGCTCATTTTATACCAGGAAATCTGAAAGATGATTCTCCCATGCTTGCAAGAAGATTCGTGCATGATATTTTCAGATTGCACGGAGTTCCAGAGTTAATAATTTTAGATAGGGATCCATGGATGACATCTAGATTTTGGAAAACTTTGAATTCATCCTTGGGGACAAAGCTGAATTTTAGTTCAGCATACCATCCGAAAACATATGGATAAACTGAAAGGGTTAACCAAGTTATGGAGGATATGCTCAGGATGTACTGCATGGATCAACAGTACAAATGGGAAGAATACCTTCCATTGGTTGATTTTGCATACAATAACACCTACCATGCATCACTGAAAATGGATCCTTTTGAAGCATTGTATGGAAGAAGGTGTAGAACACCCATCAGTTGGGATAGTATGGAAGATAGAGTGTTAGTGGGCCCTGAAATGTTAACAGAAATGGAAAAGAAAGTGAAGCTCATCCGTGAGTGATTGAAAGAAGTTGTTGATAGGTAGAAGAGCTAAGTAGATCTGAAATGAATAAACAAGAAATTTGAAATGGGAGACAAAGTATTCTTAAGGGTTAAGCCCAAAAAGAGTTCT
The DNA here is from genome assembly GCA_019776745.2 of Taxus chinensis. Classification (NCBI taxonomy): domain Eukaryota; kingdom Viridiplantae; phylum Streptophyta; class Pinopsida; order Cupressales; family Taxaceae; genus Taxus; species Taxus chinensis. The sequence continues at coordinate 234,052,383 of CM034157.1, read as the reverse complement.
ATAACATTTGGCAAGGCTGCCAAGTTATCACCAAGATATGTTGGACCTTTTGAAGTTTTGGAAATCATAAGTCTGGTAGCATATCATTTGGCATTTCCTCCCACATTGTCTAAAATGCATGATGTTTTTCATATTTCCTTTCTTAAGAAGTATGTTTCAGATGTATCACATGTGCTTAATTGGAACACTTTGCAGGTTGAGGATCTGGGAATTGTGGTAGTTGAACCAATCAGAATTCTGGAAACTCACAGATTGCACTTGAGAAATAGAGAAGTTTCACAATGCAAGGTCCAATGGGACCAATATTCAGAAGAAAGTGTAACTTGGGAGGATCTTGAAGAGATGAAAACAATGTTTCCTTATCTTTTTTAGTCCTAAAATTGATATTTTTCAATTTATTAAGTTACATTTGATACAATTTCATTTATTTTAAGTGTTGAAATGAAAAAATTTTGTCATATTTCAGACATAGAACAACAAAAATGGATGTTTTATAAGGATGTTACAGACAATAAATTGATGGAAGATAAACTAAAAATCTAGAAAAAAAAATCAAATTAGATGAAAATGTATGATTTTTCTCCTTTGTTGTATGATATAAATCTATGTGGTTTATTTTGTTGTTGTTAATGAGTAAAATCATTGGGATGATGATTCATTAAGGGGGAAGTATGTCACATCCCACATTTTCATTTCATGATTGTCAAAAGATAGGTTATTATCGTAACATGATTCACAAAGGTTTGGGAGCAAGAAACGTTTCCCATCCAACATCACAGCTAGGTGTATGCATGTTTACCCTGAAAAGGATAAACATGCTTACACGTAGTTGTGAAACTAACCACATAACATTACTAGCCTCCAAGCACTCACAAGTTGTGTTACGTTATTATCCTATTTTGTGCTTGTGTGCTGAGTTGTAATCTTGTTGAGTTTGATGATTCCATGTTTAGATGCCTTGTTGTTGCTATACATTCTATTGATAATGTAACTTACTTTCTTGTTGGAAGTAACAATTAACATGTATGGTTGAAGTTATTCATGGTTTCAATATATTATTTCATTATGTGGAAATAGTGATGATTGTTAAATGTGATAACTCTTTTGACATTGGCGATCATTGATTGAACAGTGAGAAAGGACCTTCTAACAGAACAAGTATAAGTTGGTCTTAATTAAGTATAAGTATCTTGATGATACAACAGTTTGTGGAATAAGCTACTTATTAAATTGTTGTATATTGTGACCATACAGTGTTTATTGCTTACATGGATTTAACGCTTTCAATCATCAACCGATACATATATTATGTTTTCACAATCATGCTAACCATTTTTTTTATGGCATTATTGATTTTTAATTGTTGTTAAACCACCCTTAGCTGGGAAGACATGAGTATGATGGGTTAGAAATTTGTGCATGGTTTATAGTTTTGATCATAATAAAAGGAATGTTTATTTCTGATGTTGTTTAATCATACTTATATGATGGACTTATTAGAATTAAACCATTAACATGATGTTAAGGCCTTTCTTTTTTTGGATTAAGAAAATTAAATTACTATAGTTGAAGGTTATTCATTTGGTTGTATTTTGAATATTAATTCACTAAGTGTCGAATGGTATTTTGCATGGTTAATTTAGGGGTGATTCGTTGAATCACGACCCATGAAAATATTGTTTAATTTAATAATATCTGACCGACTATAAACCGCCGAGTTGGTCATTGGCGGGAGACGACGAGTAGGAAGTAGATTTAATGGGGAAGGACACTACGTAGCACTGGCAAAAATTCAATGCATTCAATTCATCCCCATGGATTTTGGGGAATGAGAATCTTCCTCTAGAAGCTACCATGAGTTTTCCTTTTTTAATTCACTTTTATGCATTTCAAGATATTTTTCCTTCTCCTTTGAGCTTGCATGTAAACAATTCCATTTATTTTAGTTTGTTGAGCTATTTTGGGGAAATAAATAATGGAGGATTTAATAGTTACTAACCATATTGATAATTTTTTCTTAAAGCATTCGGTTAAGTTGTTTGGGTTTATTTGGATAAATGAAATTGAAGGATTTTGTAAGCTCAACCCATTCCACGAAGTTGGTAATATGATGGTGATATTTCCTCTTGTCAGATTTTTTTAGAAACTCGGTGAATGTTCATGTTGATTGTTCAAATTATTTATGATTTATATCTATGTCATTAGCCTTTATATTTGAATGTATCCTTAGTACCTGGGTTGATACTTGGTGTTTTATACTTACTTGGTGTGTAAATCCTTGTGATTTAGGTTTGATACTTCATGTATCAATGAACTGTTTTTTTCTTAAACGAATAAATGGGTGCATAGGTTAGATTTGTTTTGTTTTAAGTTAGATGGGTTCGAATCAAACCCAAGATTTTCAATGTTATATAGTAAGATTCATTTATCACGAACACCTTTGTATAAGGAACCATTCTCTGGGTTGAATCAGTATAAAGAATGACTTGACCTATTTGATTCGAAGCGAATGTTACAATAAATTATCACCACATTTTGTTGTGGTTGATTTGGGTTTTTTTACTCTAAAATCTTAAATGATTAAGAGGGAGTTAGTGTATTGAAAAATATCTAGGGTTCATGAAAAACCTAGGACTTATGAGAATGATTTCAACCCACCTTTACTTGGTTCATTTACAAGCTTGGTTTTTGAATGAATATTTTTTGAGGAACACAATTTGCAAATGGTTGAATGTATTTATAGTTGATTTTGGGATAATGAGTAGATGGGATTTGTTATGTATACTTTCTTGTAATACTAGTAATTTTTTGTTTGATTTAAAGTTGTAAGATCACCTTTATACTTAAAATCAGATTTGCTAAAAATACTTGACCACTTGTAGATGGGTAAACTGTCAAATTGAATTTGAATATAGATTGTATACTCTTTCAGTTGTAGGCAGTGACTATTTGGTTGGAGTTACACAAATTGTAATCTCTATTTCTTTCCATGTGCTATCAAATTAAGTAGGATATTGATATAAGGTTTGATCCTTCATGAATCCATAGTTGATGGAATTGTATATTTTATGTTGAGAGTTACTATTTTATAACCTTCTTCTTATTATTGATTTTAAGAAGGAAAATTATAGTTAAGTTGATTGATTGTTGTTGATGATAGTAGTTTTAAATCAAAACTTTATTAGAATGTTTGATTGTTCCCATTCTTTGATAAAATTTATATGATGATTGATTATGAACTTAGATGAATGAATGTCCCTTGATTAATATTTTTAAGGATGAAAATATTTGTGGATTATTCTAATGATATGCGACATCCTTGATTTAAAATGATTATGAAAATGGTTATGATAGATATTGTTTCCTTGTGTTTTGAAACTATATATTACTTATAATTTATTGTTACTTGTTTGATGGCATTAAAATCAATCAATATATATTCAATTGTTTCTAATTAAACATCTAGACAAGGAGATATATATCTATGTCAGTTCATTGAATTGACCATGTAAATCTATCATTTTTATCTTTAAGATTTCAGGAAGGATTAAGTATTTTGAGAAGATAACTAGATTGTTACATGCATACTTGATATGTGATATATTTATGACTGATTTATAAACATTATTTAAATGAGTTAAATTTTAAACATTGTATTATATTGAGCAAAAGTTATTCGCTACATTGTAAATGTCCGTTGGCCAATTATATTATCTTGAAAATAAATGTTGGACTTTTTGGACATGAAATTATTGTACTTTAGAACTTGTTAAATCTTGTTATTCTTATAAGATGAAACAACGATGTTGCTGATTTACAAACTACTTGTACTTAAATGGATTGTGAAATGAATTGGTCATTATTAATTAATTGTAATTCTTCATCATTTAATCCGCTTTATTAAATGATAGTGAATGATAACCATGATATCATTAATTAAATGATTAATTAAGGAAAATTAATATAACGTTGTTTGGGACATCGAGTACAAGAGTTGTGAAATATAATACTATTTATAAGACTCAATTGTAATAAGATAAATTTATTTACCATAATCACATAGTACAACTAATTAATAATTGATAGATAAATTGTACATGAAATGTCATTAGTTAAGTGACATGATGATGGAAAAGTACATTTGTAAAACTACTGCAAATCAATAAATATGAAATAATAATTGAATAAAAGATTATAGCATTCAACACGTTGTAATTATTCACAAGTAAATGATTACTTGATTTGACCTTGTCATAAATGGAACGACATATCTAGTAGGGATTAGGATGATTACCTAAACCTAATATCGGTGTGATTGGGACACATGGGATCATTGAGGTGAACCTCCGAAGAAGGCCGACTTCCTCTTCCTAAACTAAGTGTTGTACTACTCCTAGTTTCATAAAATGGCTATCTAATCCTAGGCTAACATTTTCATGGGGTTTAGGGAAAGATATTTACAAAAAGTAAAATATATTAGGGATGGTGATGCACCAAATAAAGGGATATTTTAATCTCAGGAAGGTTTAATGTGAGTAGGATGCTTGCACCGTTAATCACCTTCACCTATTGCAACTTAGAAAGGGTACATAATACCACAAACCAGAAGCATACGTTCCTTTGTTAAAACTTGAATCATACATAATAGAGAGACCAAATTTGATTGAACACACAATTAACTAACCATGAGGATAAAACACATGCACATGTCAAACATTCATTTCACTGATTATGGCTAATGATAATATAAATTTTAATAACAGAAGGAAAACACTCTTTCCACAACTGACATAAAAGATGGTTATATCACTTTTCTTCATAACATGAAACAAGATAATCTGAAATAAAGGTAGCTAATCATCTATACTAAGGAATCATACATTCACAAAGCATATACCAATCAACCATTTAGCACAATAAATCAGGTTCTTCAAGGCAAGATATCACTCTGAATATAATTAAAAGGTTTTAAATCTCTGAAGCACTCTTCCAAGCTTGAAGAGAAACTTCACCAAAAATGATCTATCTCCCAAATGACTCCATACACCTAACTATTTATAAGTTCTTTAGGCTGAGCCATTACAGCTGGGCCTTCAACTAACATTTTACTAAAAATAGAAATGTCATTAATTCAAGGGAACAAGCTCCCATGAAAATAGCAAATTTGTTGCAAGGGTTTGACTCAGTCAACCCTGCAACTTTGACTGATCCAGAGCTTGGATCTGTCCTTTCATGGCCACTCAGCTTTGGCCTGGTTCTACAACACCTTCTTCTTCTACAGGTTTTTGTTGTGTTTCCTCCCATGCAGCCATTCGATGTTTATATTCAATGAAGTGTTTAATGATTCCTTGAATTTCCTCATCCCCTGGCCCACATGCATAGTGATTCACTACATCTGTTGTCTCAATTTCCCTCGTGATCTTAGCTGGAACTCTTCTAAGTTTACTCACAACTTTCTTCAATCTTCCTATGAAATTTTGGCATAAAACCAACCTGTCAATAGATTCACTACCAAAATTTTTGGTAACCTCATCATCACGCTTCACCAAATCTTTGAAATTCTTCTTGATCTGATCCTCTGGAAGAGCATCGATGTTTTTGTTGAAGAATTTACAGTTAACAATATCAAATTCCTCTGATATGTCATTCAAAGCATCCATAATTTCCACTCATTTATCATCCAACTTCTTAATTAAATCTTGCAGCACCTGACACCAGAATTCCATGGCCTTTTGATATTCAAACAACTTTGCAGCATCATCGATTACATCCTCCTGAAGGAGTAGATCTGAATCTTCTTCTCTGATTTCACTCCATGTTGCCAAATTCAAATTCAGGTTGTTATTGTCCTCCAAAAAAGCTTCATCCATTTTGTAAATAGTAGTTTTTCCAACCTGCAAATCATTATATATCTCAACAGCTTCTTTAATTAAAGGGTTAGCTTCTTGCAGTATACGTTCCATCCATCCATCTACCGATCTCCCTTTCTGGCCTATCTTCTCAATCTCATGATAAGAAATGTCATCAATGGTAGATGAAACTTGTCATAGCCATAGTAGTTGAGACTTCAGTAGATGGAGTTGGCTTTGTTACTTTTCATAGCAATGCAGTGAGCTGCTCGACCTTGGCCTTAAGCTCATCCTTAGAAGCTTTATCCTTATCATATTTTTCCAGCAGATTTCCAAGAGCAGTGTGTACATCTTGTTTAGCTCCTTCGTGAGTGGCTTTTCCCAGTGAGAATCTAGAAATCTGATAATCTGCAGCTGTAATTGTTTCCTTAGTTTTTCCCTCAACGGGAGTGGCAACCTCTACAACTCATTCCCCAGATGGATTCACTGTCAGGCTTGAAACAATATTTGGCCTCTTGGCCTGTCTCTTTGGTGTATGCTCCAATATGCTTAGATCTATTACATCCCCCAGAGGCACTTTCTTCTTTTTCTTTGGAGTCTACCAAAACAACCATTCTGGAATGGCTGATGCTGATGAAGATAGAATAGTTGATTCAGTACCTGAAACATTAGTCACAACAAGAGTACCAACAACATTAGTTGGCATTTGAATGGTAGTGGTAGTAATGGATGGGGTGGATGTGAGGACTGCCATAGGAGTTGATACAATGATGTTAGGAGATGAGACAAAAGGAAATGGAAGTGTTAAGGGAAGTGAAGTAGAAATGGGTGACCCAATAGTTTCTCCAGCTGAGAGAACTGGAAGGGATGAGAATACTTGGGCCATGGAAGGAGATGGGAAAGAAGAAATGATTGTGGAAGTGGAAGGAACTGATGTAGGAAGTGACAATGGAAGAGAAAAAGGAAATGATGGGTCTTGTGGGACACTTGGAGAATCACTGACTTCAACTATTTCTGTCATTGGTGTTGTAAGAGGCATGACTTTGGGAACAAGAGCCTTGGAGAGAGATGAGCTCCCAACAACAAATGAAATATTTTTTGGAACTGTATGGGCCTTTTGGGTCGACCTTTTCCCCTTTGTGGGTGTTGATTGGCTCATGGTTGATGGGGCTTCTGTATTTGTAGGTTGCTCTAACCCCTTGGGTGAGATTCCCAAGGTAACCAACCAACTGTAAGTTCTCTACAGAATGGGCCCCACCCTCTCCTTTGTGTTGCAACATTCTTCCACATACCAATCAATCCATGGAAATGGTTGATTGGCAATATTATTATTTTTATATACTACATCCAAAACCTCATCATCATCTTGCATGTCTTTTGGGACATCGGCTATTCCAAATTGCCGAACCTCATCCAAAGTTAGCCTTTCATAGTCTCTTTTTCAGATGATGAATTCATCCCAACAATGAATCCAGATGTCTTCCAACTGGGGCACATGGGAACTGGACCGACCTGTTTCGCTGAATTTACCCCAATAGTCAAAATTAGTCTGTGGATGGAAAGTCTGCAAGGTTACCTCTACCATTTCTGCATCCACATTCTTAGCCTTGTAAATATTTGGGCAAGTGTATCTGCCAATTGAAATAGGGAATTGAACTCCCACTTTGTGTCATTTTTTCTGGATCTTATGGTAGTCCAGCAGTTGTCGAACCAATTCTAGTAGAACCCATTTGTCAGTGGGACATCTTGGCAGCTTGCTGGGAGCACCTACGAAGCCAGGAATTCAAATGTAAGTAAATGTGGGGAACTGAAGGTAGATAGCTCCCCACTCACACACTTCCTTGAAGGCTTCATCAGAAATCCTCTGATTATACAACTCCTTATCGAAATGGTAGAGAATAACAACAAAGAAGGCATCATTGATCCTGTGGAAGTGCCTGCTTCCCTCGTCCAGTGTGAGTTGAGGATAGAAATCATAGATTTGAGAGGTGCTTCAAATACCCTTAGTATTCAACCTGGTGAAGTCTCCCATAGCAGCTGTGGCATAAACCAAGAAGGATGTCATATAGAAACTCTTTGAAGAATGCACTCTACTCAACTGATAGCAAATGGAGCTACTGATATGCTCCCCCCATCTGATAAATTCCTTATTCTTCTTTATGGTAGCGATATATAAGAACATCCACTCCTAAAATTCCTTTACCAAGGGAAGACCTGAGACTCTACTTAGTAGCACAATAATGTCATTGACCTCCTGAATGAAGTCTGACCGATACATGGTCTTTGGCAATTTGGCAAAACTCTTAGCCAGATAGGTTTTCAACATGACCCTCGTGCACAACTCCACTTCTTTGTCCCAATGTTCCACCACTGACTCTGGTGAAATTGTGGTGTAATCTTCAACATCAGGGAGTTTGAGAAAATCTTCAAAGAAATATGGGTCCAAGCGGATCACAACTTTTCCATCGACATCTTTAACTGTCATAGATTCTTCATCGTAGTGGGTTGCTACAGCCAAAACAAATTCTAGGCAATGCATGGATGTGGGAAAACTAGCAACAAGAACAAGCCCACTGTCATATATGGCTTGCATCCAGGGTTTCTTATTTGGGGCCTTCACCCTTGCCCAGAAGTCTAGAAAATCAATTTGTCTGAGGTCGGTGTCCCCTATATTCCCCAGGTCGGAAGATAAGCAAGAGTGAGGAGAAACTCCAAGAAATGAATACTTCATCTTTTCCTTGCCCTTAGGTGTAGAAGTAGACATCAAATTCTGAGTTCTGAAATGCTGAAGAAGAGAAGTCTGAAAACCTGAAAAATCTCCAACCTCTGAAAACCTTGAAAACCCCAAAGTGGAGAAGTTCTGAAAACCCGAAGTGGAAACCTCTGAAAACCTGAATTGGAGAAATGACAGGTTCTGAAACCCGAATTGAAAACCTCTGAAATGAGAAGTTCCGAAAACCCAAAATGAAAACCTCTGAAAACCTGAAGTGAAAACCTCCAAAATGGAGAAGTACAAAATCCCAAAAAAGAGAACTCTGAAGTAGGGACTTCTGAAATCCCAAAAAAGAGAACTCTGAAGTCTGAATGGCACAATTCCCAAAAAATGAGAAAATTCAAACAACCAAAGCTCTGAATTCTGAAAAGAGAGTTCTCTGAAAATGCCAATCTCTGAACTCTGAAAAACAAGAGGTGCTGAGAGGGTGAATTGGAGAACTCGAGAGGATCTTTGCAAACTCTGAATGCCTGTAGAAACTCAAATCATGGAAACATGGTAGGAAATGAGTTTTTCATTTCCCAAGGTATGCAGAGGAGGAACAAAAGAAAATGAACAAGGAGGAAACAAAACAAAAGATCTTAAACCAAAAAGAAAATGACCAAAATAAAAATACCTTGAGAATGACGTCAAAAAGTACAAGATATAGTAAAATCAGGTCGTCAGAGGAAAGTGTCAGGTGAAAATGACAGGTGAAAATGTGATTTTAAATAGAAAAAACCTGATATTAATGGTGAAATTTCAATCCGTACGGAAGTAGGTAAGAATTAAATGCGCAGAGAGCTCTGAAAGTCTGAAACCTGAAAGTCTGAAATTCTGAAATTTTAATTTCAGGGTTTCAGACTTCGGAGATCAGGGGATGAAAATCGTGGAATGGCAAAGAGTTCAAACCCGAAAGCCTGAAAGTCTGAAATTTCAGAATTCTGAAAGAAATTGACTCGAAAAAGATTGGGAGAGTTCTGAAACCTGAAATCCCAAAAGTCTGAAATTTTGGACTTTCGGACTTTCAAACTTTGGAAGTCTAAAAGAAATTTTCCAAAAAGCGCGACCTAGAGTTCCGAAACCTGAAAGCCTGAAAGTCTGAAATTTCAGACTTTCGGGTTTCAGACTTCAGAACTCCAAAGGGAATTTTCTAAAAATCGTGACCTAGAGTTCTGAAACTTGAAAGCCTGAAAGTCTGAAATTTCAGACTTTCAGGGTTTCAGACTTCGGAACTTGAAAAACACAATTTCAAATTCAAGCCAATTAAACTCCGAAAGGGAAAATCCCCGAAGTCTGAAGTCTGAATTTTTGGATCTTCAGGACTTGGAGAATTTTCAAGATGCAGAGATCTTCCGTGTGAAGATTTTTTCAAAATTTTTCTGATCGATTTCAAAGTCTGTTTCTCAAGGTAGATTAGAAAAATGGCTAGAAGAGGCCCAAAAAGTGGCAGGAAAGTGCTAGAAGGATCAGGGCCCCTAGGTGGGACCCCCATGGGGCGTCCCAGTACTAAATCTGGGTGCCCCAAGCTAGGCTAAAATAATGTGGGATGTTTGGAAATGGTAGGCATATGGGTGCAATAGGTCACAAATTATGAAATAAAATAAACAAGATGGCCAAAGGACGGGGGTTAATTAGTACTTTCTTTACTCAAGAACCTTCTAAATAGTAGTATGAGACCGGGATAAATAAATGTCTAAAGTGCATGATTTTGTGACTACATTTTTCCCCCACTTTATGTTGGTGAGTGGAAATCTTGGTAACATAAAGTAGATAGAGATGCGTACCTGATGTCCATGAAGAGTGTAGTAGAAGTGTGCCGAAGGACTAGACAAAAAGTGTGGAATGATAAAAAGATGGAGGAGCATGGAAACTATAGATGAAAAATGTGCAAAGAAAAAGTGATGAGAGTGAACCTAGGGTGAAACGCGTGTGTGTAGCTACCGCATAGTGTAGTGTACCTACATAAAAGTGTGATGTGTGTGCTATAGTGTGCTACCACATAGTGTTGTTGTTTTTGTTGTTGTTGTTGTTGTTGTTACCCCCATTTGACTGCTTGTTTCTCATATGGCTGGACCTACAAGGAGAAAATGATCAAGTAGTCAAATATGTATGTATGTAAGTGTAAAAATGTTATGTAAAAGACACATGTGTATGTAAATATGCTAATGTAAATGTAAAGGTAAATGGAACATGTGCACCTGATCCATGTCGAGAGAGAGTGTAGAAGGATATCCTATACTAGAGTTTTTTGGGTGATCTCATGCCACCTGAAAAAGTGTAGGGAGGAAATGCTCTGTGTCCTCCAAGCTCTAAGTACTTCTGCTGAAATGTGTGTAGAGAGATCTCTATACTGTCCTGGTTTTTTTGGTGATCTGACGCCACTGGTAGAAGTAGTGTAGGGAGGAACACCCACTGTAACCTCCAACCTGTAACTGCTTCCCAGAAATGCTAAGGACACCATGTCCTATAAAATCCACTTGTGTATGGGGTTTGTAGACTGGTCTGAACCCACTCACTTGAATATAACTTGAACCAAAATGGTGTAGAATCTTGTGTTAGTATGTAAACCCCCAAATGATGCCCATCTCTTTGCGGGAGCATGCGACGTCCCTGATAGGAGACATGCGGCCCCAAAAGAGGGCCAACCACATGTACGTTGAAAAGTGCTTGGTAGAAACCAAGGCACACACAAACAAGAAGGCTAGCCAAAGACAAGTGTAAACACACATGCATGAAGAAAACAATGTATAAGCTATGCAAACAATGTAAAAGCTACCAAGAAAAGTAATGTAAACATGCAAGAAGACAAGTATGCCACACAAAGTGGGTTGCAAACATGGGACATCACTCACAATGTCGCAAGACATGCAAGGCCATCATGGCCGCAAACAATAGACAAGTGTGCACACCAAACATAGGGAAAGGCCCACAAACAATAGCAGACAATGGAAGAAAATGTAACAAACAAGTATGGAAACCAATATCCCTGCATAACAAATGTTGCACATGAAGCACCCATTAGCATGTTAGAAAGATAGCTAGTATGTCAAAAGCATGTAGAAGCAAGTAATGTAAAGTGCTAAGTACAAAATGAAACAATAACACCTGGAAGAGATGAATGTGTGATGCCCCCAACGACCAGTGTAGGAAGGGTAGAAGGTGAGCATCCATGCTGCATGTAAGAGACCTGTATCTGTGATCACAACTAGAAAAATACGTGAACGCGCATGTGTGTATGATATAGATAAATGACATACAAGTAATCAAACTAGCATGTGTAATAAAGTGACCATGAACAAGAAAAAGTAAGCAAGAATATAAGCAACCATAGTATGCAGTATGTTGTGGATGGATGGAATGGAATGTAATATGGAGTGATAGGAGTCATGTGCCCCCCAAGTGGATGGAAATGTATGTAGTGAGGTTCATTTTTTTTCCCCCTCAACAATCAAGAATGAACCATAAATGAGAGTGTGTCATCAGGAAATGGTCGAGTAGTGTGTATCATGTCTAGCGCGCTGTGAGGAAATGTGTATATGCATAGTGGTGATGATATGTGACATGTAGAAGATGTGTGTGGACCTTATAGCCTAAGCATATACCACGATGAGATGAAATGTGGAGTGATGATTTATCCCTAAGCGTATATCACTATAAGATGAATGGATGAGTGATGATTTAGCACTAAGTGTATATCACTATAAGGTGTAAGGAGGGTGTGGTGATGTAACCTAAGGTGTATACCACTACAAAATGATAGAATAGGTGATGATTTATCCTAAAGCGTATGTCACTACAAGATGAATAGTAGGGAGTGGTGATGTAACCTAAGGTGTATACCACTACAAAATGATAGAATAGGTGACGATTTAGCCTAAAGCGTATGTCACTAAGCTAGTAATGTCACATGATGAAAGGTGGAATAGTAAATGTGTGGTGAGTGTAGGGTCCATTTTATTTGTAAACCCTCAGCAGTCAAGTATGGACCGAAGAACTAAAGTGCATCATTGGGTAGTGAGTGCAGCGTGTAGAAGACAATGTAGTATATGTAAGGATAAAAACTGACCATATGATGAGTGGTATATGTAAGGATGTAATGTGTAGAATGTGTAGATATAGTATGTGTAAAATTCAAATGTAATATGTGTAGGATGTGTAAAGTGTGATGTAGAAAGTGACATGTAATGTATGTAGAAAAATAGGAATGTAATGCTAGACTCCTATCTGATGAAGACTAGTAGAATATGTGTGAAAATATGTGGAAGATAGTATGTATGGTATGTAGATGTATGAAACTATCAAGATGTATGAGGTGAAGAGACACAAATGACCAAATGTTGTAGAATGTATAACACATAATGTGTGATGAAGTGTAATGTGTAATGCCTATGGTGTAGTGTGTGGGGTTTAGTGTAGTAATAATCCCTCAACAGTCAAGTGTGAACCGAAGCACAAGAGTGTGTCATCGGGTAATGACAATGCTAAAATGTGTGATGAAAGTGTGCCTAGTTGATAGATAAAATGTAAATGATGATGATGTTATGATAATGGGGGGGGGGAAAGGTGAGTGTTATGCCCCCCAAGTGTGTGATATGGAAATAGTGGTCAAGTAAGATCATCTAAAAGATCATCATGGTCATTATCAAAATCATATGAAACAACACAAGAAACCTGATAAGCAATAGTCTCTAGTTGGTCATTCAAATAGCCATGAACACGCAAGTTATACATTGCTATGGCATATTGTTCATCAGTAAAGGGAGGAAATGGACATCCCTGAGTGTACCAAATAGTAAAATTGGGTGAGTAACAAAGAAAGGAGCTATTGCAAACACTTATAGTACCAAATGGCATAGGAAAATCTATATCAATATGACTAGGGTCAAGTGTGCCTCCAATATAATCTAACCAAGATTGGCCAAGAGTAAGCAAAGAGAAGAGGTATGATAACGTGCAAGATGACCAACCAGATGGAAAACTCGGAGTCCATATGAAGCAATGAGAATAACAGATCCATGATACAAATGTGGGTGGTATAAAGGATAATGGAGATCTTCAAAGATAAACCCAAGCCAAAGGGTACCATCGTGTGAACATACAATTAGGCTTTGTAAGAGGTATCAAGTGGAATGTGCTCCTAATAAGAATAATTCATGAAGAGAGTACAAGTGAATGGTGGGTGAATATATGGTGATGGCGGTGGAGGTCTGGATGATAGAGCAACATCCATGGACTGGACATGCCCCTGATATGGGATAATAGCAGTAGTAGTAACAGGAGGCATAGAGGGAACTCCATCTATCATACAAATGGTACCCTCAAATGGTGATGAATGAGGTGGTTTGTCTACAAGTGGAGGTGATGGAGGGGTAGGTAAAGCAAAGGAACATTCTATGGAGTATACCCCATATAAAGTATCAAATTATTCATGATATCAGTGGTCAGTGATGAAGTAGGAGGAACCATATCAACCATATAAAGAGTGGCGTCAGAGTCATGTGGAGCTTCAAGAGGTTATGATCCAAGAGAAGAAGATGGGGAGGTAGGAACAAACATTAATTAGGAGATTCAGCTATATATGCATGTGGGAGAATTAATGGGATAATGCAAATGAAAAATTTCTTGTGAGAACAATGGGAGGAGTTGCAACTATGTGGTTTGAGATTGAGGAGCTTGATGCTTCTTCATAGAATCCAAGCAAGAACATTAGGATCGATGGTACACATATAAGCAATAATAGCGTCATCTAAAGATTTTTGATCTATATCAGAAGATGGAAGATGAATAAGCAAATGGAAAGGTCTATAACTAGAAGGTCTACCAGGAGTATCAACAAAGGCATGACCAAAGCTATCAAATTTCAAGATGATTGGAGATTCAGAAGGATGATTTTTATCCATGATAAGATTCGGGTTCACCAAAATGATTAACTAAAATTGACTAAACTAATGTAGTAAAAGATAGTTAATCTAATCTAGGAGGACATATAACGCAATAAGTAAATGTACTAAAACAATATGTAAATGAGATAAGTAAATAAACTAATGAAATTAAAAACCCTAATGTGCAAGAAGGGAAAGGAAAGAACTCAGCTGAATAATAGAATCCTGTCAGACTATGTCACAGTGATGCACAAAAAATCAGAAAGTAGGAACGACTGTGCAGGAGTGCCAAAAAGGACAGATCTGGATGTTGTGTCTAAACTAGGGTGCCTGGAATATGACTGGGGTGCCCACAGGCTCTGGTAAGGAATCTGGGTGCCCTGGTCTAGAAAAAGTGTTTGAACTAGTGCTCACAGGGTTGGAAGGTGATCTGAAACTCTTCCTGCCTTGTCACATTATTTTTTCTGTACTGCACCAAATGCTCCAAATATTCCAAGAGGAAGAAATAACCTGCAAAAGACCAAAAGGAAGTATCAAAACCCTAAAAAAAGAAAGATGTAGAATGAATGGGTCAGACTGACCTCAACTGCCACAATAGTGGGCTTACTAACTGAGTGTTGCACTACATTTCAGACCCAGATGTAGTTCTGGTGTGTGTGCATGTCATGCCCTAGGTGCTCTTGTGCCAGTCACACTTTGTGAAGTAATAAGCAATAGCTAAATGTAGAAAATGTAATAGAATGTGTGCATGGAATAAAATAGAATCCCTCCCCCTATGAAGTGTGATGCAGATTTCCTAGCTTGTGCCTTGATGATGGAGCTATGTGGATGCCAATGCAATAGATGGATGCAAATCTAGATGGAGTGATAGTAGTGTATGATGCTAGGTCCCTCATTATGGTCTCATAACTTTATATTTATAGGGTTCTCTTGCTCTAATTTCATAATTAACCCCAAAAGGCCAACCACAAGAAAGATAAATATGAAAAATGGCTAGAAGAGGCCCAAAAAGTGGCAGGAAAGTGCTAGAAGGATCAGGGTGCCCCCAGGTGGGACCAGGGCACCCATGGGTGCCCCAGTACTAAATTTGGGCACCCCAACCGAGGCTAAAATAATGGGATTCCAGAAATGGTTGGGCATATGGGTGTAAATAGGTCACAAATTATGAAATAAAATAAACAAGATGGCCAAAGGATGGGGGTTAATTAGTACTTTCTTTACTCAAGAACCTTCTAAATAGTAGTCATATCTCAAGGGGAAGAACCTAGACTCTAGACTCGCTTTAAACATAAGTTAATATTCTTAACTAATAAGATAAATATAAATAACTATGTGGGATGAATGATTGGTGATGGGACATGTTTCTAGTGAATTGTGTATGGTCATGAAACAAAGCATCCAAATCATGGCTTGAAAAATTTGGCCTAAGTAGTGTAATTTTCGAATACATTGCCACATCACCTGGTTCCTGTTAACAATGTGTGATGCCGAAAGAATTTTAGTAATATGATTTTCAAGTAGACAATCAAGAATTACATCATTTCAAAAACCTAACTTAACAGGTTAACCACGTGCATACAAGTTATGCATACTCAAAAAGAGTAAGTTAAAGGGGACCTGGTAGATCTAAATGACCTTTAGAATTGCAAATGCATTTGGAATGTTATTAGATGGATTGTAAAACTAGATTACTTGTATTTTTATTACTGCATTATAAAATCATTGAAGGAATCTATGGGGATAAGAGAGTTTGTTTTTTTTTTTTAAATCCTTTAATTATGAAGTTGAATAACATTAGGTGTTAGAGATTGTATTACTTATTCTTTTGATCCCCCATATTTAACTCTCCTATTTCTCCACCTTGATTTATGACTTATCTTGTATTTCAATTCTCTCCCTATAACATCAATGGAAAAGGAAAAACTCTCTCCATACTCTCTCCCTGAGAATATGCTTCCATTTAATGACATGTTGAAAAGGATACTACTCCCAACTTTTGTCTAAGATATTCAAAAGTTTCCTTTGGAAGAGGTTTTGTAAAAATTTCATTAATATGTTCTTTTGTGGAAATGTATTATAGTTTAACCTATTGATATGCAATTAAATCTCTCATAAAAATTATCTTTAATGGGAGTATTCTTTGTTTTGGAATGTATAACTAGATTTTTTGAGATGTTTATTACATTAGTATTGTCATAGAGTATATAAATTGGAGCATCAAATTCTACCTTGACATCCTTTAGTGTTTGTTTTATCTAGAGAACTTGTGTGTAACATGATACTGCAACAACATATTTTGCCCATAGCTATTGGCTCTACGAAACAAAGGAGTTTTTCTTTGTCACCCAGGATACTAAATTATTTCCCAAATAGAAAGAACCTCCATTTATACTTTTTATGTCATCTATACAACCATCCCAATATGCATTTGTATATGATGTTAAAGAAAAAATATTCACCTTTTTTATACCAAAATCCACAATCCACCTTACATTTTATATATTTAAGTATTATTTTGACAACTTGCACATGAGTTTCTTTTGGTGTTGCTAGAAAATGTTCCACTATGCCTACTACTTGAATTACATCTATTCTTGATGCAGTTACATATAACATACCTCCAATCATTGATCTATAAATAGTCTAATTTTGTTCAAGAGATTCATCATCCTTTCTCAACTTATAACCTGTGATCATGGGTCCACCTACTGGATTACAATCTTCCATTTTAAAATTCTTCAGAATTTCCTTAATATACTTGGTTTTTGAAATGACTATACCTTTGTTAGATTGAAAAATTTGTAATCCAAGAAAAAATGACAACTCACTAAACATGGAAATTTCAAATTCTTTTTACACATCTTATCCTTACTTCCTCAAAAAATGATATCATCAACATAAACAACAGAAATCAATTGATTCTCACCTTTAGTTTTGATATAGAGATTATTTTTAATAATTCCTATTTTTGAACCCTTACTATTATAGATACTTGTCCAATCTTGAGTACCAAAATCTTGGGGATTGTTTTAAGCCATAAAGAGATTTCTTCAACTTGCATACATAGTTCTCATTATCTGATAATATGAATCCTTCTGGTTGTTCAATGTAGACTTATTATTCCAAATTCCCATTCAGAAAGGCGTATTTAAAATCCATTTGATAGAATTTAAAGTTCTTATAACAAAGAAATGCCAAAAACATCCTAATGGCTTCTAAACGTACAACAAAATTAAAATTTTCTTCAAAATCAATACCTTCAACTTGTGCACAACCTTTGCATACTAACTTTGGTTTATTTCTTACTACTTTCCCATCTTCAATCAACTTATTTATAAATACCCACTTAGTTCCAATCACATTTTTGTCCTTAGGTCTTGGAACAAACTCCTAGGTCTCATTATTCTCTATATGTTCATGTTATTCTTCCATTTATCCAATATAGTACTTGTCTTCCCTCGCTTTAGAAAATATTTTAGTAATTAGGATAGTAAAGACACATTAACATGTTCTTTTGTATTTTTGACTTTGCCTCTAGTTTGTACTCCAAGATTTTTTTCACCTATAATTTGATTTTATAAATGATTCTTTTAGACTGGTCAAGATGGAGTTTTTGTTTCATGTATCTCATCCTCTTCCTTTTCATCTTCATCTTTTTTGCTTGTTCTTAAGAATAATTGATTTCTTGTATCTTGCTCTTTTTGAATTAGATATCATCTACTTTCACATTTTCACTTTAAAATTTTTTGAATGTTATCATATTGTAACATCTATGGGTATTTCTCATTTGGGAATATCTAAGAAAAATACCTTCATCGTATCTAATTTAAATGATCCCAACTATTTATCATTTTTTGATATAGGTTTTCTGAAAAACTAATATTGAATTGTCCATGAAGTATAGGTCTTTCCAAAGTTTAAGGTGTATTCCACTTTTATTTAATTTTATTTTAAGGAAATATAGACTATTACACATGACCGATTATTTTGAATTATTTAATGCACTATGTATCTATCTATTATGACACAACGAAATTCTTGCATTTACACTTTGAGCTAAATTCCTTTCATACCCTCCATTTGGAGAGTGAAGTTATTCTAGCTAAGTGGTATGTAAATCCGAAAAATTCAAAATACTATATGAATAAATTTGAAATGAATTCACAAATTTGTGAGATTTATAACACTTGAATTTAAAATTCATTTCATTAGATCTACTAGAGTATTGAATGCCTTAAATATTAAACAAATTTCAGTACTATTCTCTTCTAGAAAGTAACCCATGTCATATATTTCAATTATAGTCTTAAGGAACATGAAACCCTCTCAATTGAATTTTTGAACTGACTTATAGGTCCACAGAGATCAAGATGCACCAATTCCAACAACCTTTTGGTTGAACTCACTCATGGTCTTGAATTGGGATTTGTACATTTGTTAACTAACATTGTTTGTACAAATGGTATTTGAAAACCTAGTAATATTTTATGAGTCTCTAATAGCTTGCTTGGAGTTATTGTTCACTATATTGGTGAGGTTCAATGACCCATTTGTGAAAGAGTTTGTGAGAATCGAATCAGAAACTGATGCACCACGAAGTAAGTTGCACTCCAACGTTGAATCGTGATAGCTCCAGCATAATCAAGAAAGAATCCATCAGTAATGGAAGAACTTGCTCAACAGAAAAAAAGCTTGCACATAGAGGAAAAACAATAGAGTGTCTTGACATGCTCATAAATGAATAGAAAAGGGGTACATATAGGGTGCTGAGTAACCCTAGTGCATGACACACATGAAACCCTAAACCTAACCCTAAACCTAACCCATGTGAGATGACCCTCCAATATGAGAGGAGGACACATAGGATAACTCACACTAACACCCCCCTTCATCGAAGCTGGGGTAGCGGCTGTGATGAGTCAGACGAAAGAGGAAGACACTCCTAAACAACTAAGAAAGATGTGTCAATGGGGCCCGGAAACTAAAGGCCTGATAAGGTGCCCATATACAAACACAATCTTCCTAGAAGAAGAAGAAGAAAAGAAGGACTACATAGCCCGAAGAAGATGGGCAGCTGCAGAAGACCTCACCCCAAGAAGAGACCGTAAGTGAAGAAACTTCATCTCAGTGAAGGGCTTGGTGAATAAATCTGCAATCTGATCAGCTGTCTGAATGTACTGAATGTCGATGATACCATCATGAATAAGCTCTCATATGAAGTGCATATGGATCTCAATGTGCTTCGTCTGCTGATGCTGAACTGGATTTCTACAAATAGAGATTGTGCTCATGTTATCACAGTAGATAATGGTAGGCCGCCAAAAGTGGATGCCAAACTCTGTCAGAATACCCTGTAGCCAAATAGCTTTTGTGGCAGCGTTAACTGCTCCTCTATATTCTACCTCTGTAGATGATATCGCAATTGCATTCTGCTTCTTGCTAGACCAACTAATAGGACCCGAACCAAGAGAGAAACTGTAGCCAGAAGTAGATTTCTGATGATCTAAGTCACCAGCCCAATCAGAATCTGTGAATCCAATCAAGTCAATATCAACCCCTCCATGATAGTGAATGCCATCAGCATAAGTGCCACAAACATAATGAAGGATCCATTTAGTTTCTTTCTAATGCATCTCATGTGGCTCCTGCATGAATCTGGACACGATCCCAACAGCATACGATAAATCCAATCGAGTGTGAGTCAAGTAAATCAAGCTCCCCACCAACTGTCGATAAAGAGTACCATCAACCAAGGGAGTAGAGAAATCTAAAACCAACTTAACCCCAGAAAGAAAAGGAGTAGGAGAAGACTTGCAATCAGACATCTGAAAATGAGATAGAAAATCAAGAGCATACTTAGGTTGTGAAATCAAGATTCCTGAGTCAGATTGTGAAATCTGGATCCCAAGGAAGTAATGAAGCAGACCTAAGTCAGTCATGGAAAAATTGTTGGCTAAGGCGATCTTCACAGAATCAATAATAGAGGAAGAACTGTCTGTGATCAACAAGTCATCAACATATAGAACAAGAATGAGTATGGAGTCATCTTGCCATAGAATATAAACATTTGGATCAGAGTGACACCTAGTAAACCCTGATGTAAGTAAGAAGGAGTCCATCTTGGCATACCAAGCCCGAGGGGCTTGTTTAAGGCCATAAAGAGACTTCTTTAACTTACAAACGAGGGAGGGATCTTGGACATAACCCGGAGGTTGTTCCATATAGATCTCTTCCTCTAGGTCACCATGAAGGAAGGCACTCTTAACATCCATTTGATGGAATTTCCATCTGTTCGCTACGGAAATGGCTAGGGTCAGTCGAATAGAAGTCATCTTCACAACCGGAGAAAAGGTTTCTGTATAATCAACCCCAGCTATCTGGGAGAAACCCTTAGCTACTAATCACGCTTTAAACTTTTCGACATCTCCATCTACTCCATACTTTGTTTGGAACACCCACTTACACCGAATGATTTTTCTTCCTTTCAGAAGAGTGGTGAGATCCCAAGTATCGTTCTTCATGAGAGAGGAATACTCCTCATCCATGGTAGAATCCCACTCAGGAATACCAGAAGCCTCCCGGAAAGACTGTGGATCAGAAGCAGAGGCAAAGAAAGAGTGGGGTCCAATGAAATCTGAGTGAGTACATCTCATATCTAAAGTATCTCCAACTAAATCTCCAGCACTTTGCAAAGTTTTCCTGGCCCAAAGGGGACCATGAGGATCAGGCTCAGAGTCAGAAGATTCTTCACTTGAGTGAGAAGGGACATAGTCCTCATCATCACTACTGTCAGAATCAGAAGACTCAAAGGTCTGATGGTCGGGAGGATCAGAAGAGGAGCACACTCAACAGTATCATCATCTGATGAGTCAGAATCTGAATCAGCGAGCTGAAGAACCTCAATAGGTGGAGAAGTAGAAGTCAAAGAAGACTCATCAAACTTAACACTTCTCTCAATATACAGCTCATGAGAAGTAGGATTCATCAATCGATTTCCCTTCATGCCATCAGGATACCCTATAAAGATACAAGGTTTGGATTGTGGTTCCAAAGCCTTGTGTTTCTTCTTGGGAATCTCGAGCCATAGCCTTGGATCTGAAGACTCGAAAGTGCTCAACATCAGGCTTGCATCCAAACCAGGCTTCAAAGGGTGTCATCCCTCTTACTGCCTTGTGTGGAACATGGTTCTGAATGTAATTTGCACAATTCACTACTTCGGCCCAATACTGTGGAGGAAGAGACTTCGAGTGAATCATACAAGTGGCCATCTCCTTAAGAGTATGGTTCTTTCTTTCTGTGACTCCATTCTGCGAAGGGCTATAAGTAACTGTATGCTGCAAAGAGATCCCTTCAGAAGTACAGAAATCCATGAACCTATTGTTTACATATTCACCTCCATTGTCAGTTCGAAGAACCTTGATAGACCGTTCCACCTGTTTCTCAGCAAGAGCCTTAAAGTCCTGAAAATGTTCAAAGACTTCAGACTTAAGCTTAAGAAAATATACCCAAGTATATCGCGAATAGTCATCAATGAAGGTTAGCACATAAAGAGCTCTAGTAAATGAAGGAGAAGGAAATGGACCAGAAACATCACTGTGAACAAGATCCAAGGGACGAGTGGCTCTCCAGGATTTTCCTTTGTCAAAGTTCTTTTCAGGATGCTTTCCAAGGGTACAACCCTCACAAAGACCCTTAGAAAACTTGACGCGAGGCAACCCATTGACCATTTCGTTTTGGCTCAATTGTTCAAGGTAGCGATAATTTAGATGTCTGAAATGCTCATGCCATAGCTTACTAACCTCATTTGCATGAGTGAGCAAGGCAGTGGGCGTAGAATCAGAAGTAAAGTGGGAGAAGGTGTACAACTGTGAATGGTGATCTACCTTTCCCTCAGCCACTGTAGTGTCATTGTTAAGCTCATGAATAATCACCGAGTTAGGACCAAATTCCACTCGCATTCCTTCACCAAGGTGAGTAATTTGGTAAACTGATAGGAGATTGGTAGAGAGATCAGGAACACTCAACACTTGGTTAAATGTTCCCCCATCCATCTCTACCGATCCACTACTGGAAACTGACACTGTTGTGTCATTACCCATCGTGATTTGGGACATTCCACAAGGTTCGATGTTGGAAAACTCAACATGTGAAGAACCCATGTGGTGCGAGGCACCAGAATCTATAATCCATGTCGATGAAGGAGCAACTCTGGCTACAAGGGCCTTTCCTTTCTTCTTATCATTTTTAGCACCTTTTGCAGCAGAAGACTCGGCCTTCAGAGCACTTTGTTTTATGGATTCAGGAACACTTATTTTATTCTTCTCAAGTAAATGAGATAAGTGATCAATCTATTTCTTAAAATAGTGTTTCTCGTCATGACCAGACTTCTTGCAATAGGAACACAAATACTTGCTTTTCTGTGCCTTAGGCTCAGAAGTCAAAGTGTTTGTGTCATTTTTAGGTTTGGTCTTGGTTTCTTTCTTAGGTTGATCCTTTGTTTCTTTCTTCTTTTCAGTCTTCTTTCCCTTGCTAGTACTTGCTACAAGGGCATGTGACTTGGACTTGAGAGACCCCATTTGAATGAGTTTGTCCTGTTCTCGAATGAGTTGGGATGAAAAATAGTCAAAGGAGGGCATAGTCCAAGTATCGCCCAAAGCAGCTTTTGTAGCGTAGAAAGTTGACACGAAGACAAAATATTCGGGACCTAGCTTAGAGAGAATCGACAAGATCAGTTGAGAATCTTTCTTTTCTACTTGACATCCTTTTAACAATAATCTAATGTGGACAAATTTTGAGAAGAAAGCTTGTAGGTTTTCAAAGTCACTAGGATTTAACCCTAGTAGTTCATTTTCCAACTCATGCGCTCTCATGTCATCTAGTTGTCCAAACATCACATCCAGCATTTTCCACGTAGATTTAGGTGTTTTAGACGCCTCAATGTGGAAGAGCAAGTCAGGAGAAACAGACATGCAAAGAAGACCTAAAGCTTCATCACTACAGTTTAACCACTTAGATTTTTCAGGTTCATCATCTGGTTCAGTCTCAGTTCCCATGGTGATGCGGAATAACCCTTTACCCCTTAGTTTCATTATTATTTTCGATCTCCATTCGAAAAATTTGAACGGCGTAAGCAAAGGAATTGAAAGTGCATCCATAGTGAGAGAGAGAGAGAAAGAAATGCAGAAAAGAAACACAACCACCCAGGACAATAACAACCCCCCTGCTTTTGGCACTTTATAGTTTAGTGCGTTGATTACAATCGGGTCCGTGCGTGCGGTTTGAAACACTTGGTAACTCATCTTGCAATCAGTGTAATAACGCGCAAGAGAGGAGACCACAACAGTGTTTCATGGAGCGAAACAAATAGGACACCGTAAACAAGCACAAGCAAAAAATAAGAAAGGAGGTGAAAGCCAACCCTGGTGGTGACAAAATATGTCTCATGTTGTAAAAGGAAACACCCTTGCTGTAGACTGTGGCGGATGCGCTCACTAGTCGCAAGCAATAATAAGGGTGAAATACAAGGTTTGGGAACTCAAGGAGTTCAGATAATCTTCAGAACGCCAGAAAAGAGCTCAGAAGGAAAAGAGGTGCACGAAGTGTCACTGCACACTTGAGCACACAATTAGCCAAAAAAATCGACAGTAACGCCTAAATTTTACCATTTGGAAACGCCTAATTTACTATTTTAGAGCTATTGGAGATTTTTTTTAAAAATGACAAAAATTGAATGACGATTTTTAATTTACTATTAATCGTAAATGAGATAGGTTAATTAATTTGTAATTAATAAAAAATAGATTTAATCAATTAAATCTAATTAATTACAAAAGCTAATTAAGATCTAAAAAAAAAAATCTTAAAGATACTTTCCCTCTCTTTTTTTTAAAAAAGAATTTTTAAAAGGTACTTACTAAAAAAAATATTTAAGCTTTTTGAAAAAAAATACAAAAAACTAAATATTTTTTTATTTAAGAAAGGAATTGTAAAACTCAAAAAAGAATCTCCCACATTTTGATTTAAAAGAATTTTTAAGAAACTTACCATAGTTTAAGATCGAAAAGAATTTAAAAAACAAACTTACCAAAAAAACTTAAAAACTTACCACGTTTTTGAAAGAATATCCACCATTTAAAAAGGCAAGCATGAATTAGATTTAGAAACATACGGTAAAAAAAATTACCAATGATTTAGAAACTTTACCAATGATTTAGAAACATACGGTAGTAATACTTTTTGAACTTACCAAAAAAAAATGCGTTTAAAAAAAAAGCAAAAGTAAGCTTTTTGTGTAGTTTAGTTTTTTTGTTTGTTGTTTTTATGCTATGCGTGGGAAGGCCGAAGGGATCAGCGGTAGGCCAGGGAGAGGTGACGCGGACAACAAGGGTCTGGCAACAAAAAAACGGCCCAACCAAAAAAAACACGGCAGGGTTTGAGCAGTGATTTTGCAGTTCATTTTTTTTGTTTGTTTTCTTTGCTTTGCAAAAGAGTTTGGCAGTGTTGGTCCGGCCAAAAAATGGTAGAGTTTTGATTGTTGGTCCAACCAAAAAAAAACAACAGAGTTTGCAGTGCACATGGAGTGGGCCAACTCAGGACAACAAATACAATCCAAGAAACACAGAGAAACCAAAAAAAAAAACACAGATTTCCAAAAAATAAATATATTTTAAAGAAAATCTGAATAAAACCGTACAAGGAACCAACCTCACGATAACATTTTCCACTAAATACGATTGTAACCAGTGAAATCTAGCGGTGAAAAAACTAAACCTGCATACATGCGCAAACCCCAAAAAAATGCACTTCCAAAGGAACAGCTTGTTAAAGAGATTAGCAAAATAATTCTAGAAAATAGTGATCGAAAAACTTGCATGCAGAGTTAAAAAAATGAAACCAAGAAAGAGTAATCGCAACTAAAAAATAACGAGTGCACGTTTACCCGATCTCAGCTCTGATACCATGAAAAGAGTTTGCGAGAATCGAATCAGAAACGAGGCACCACGAAGTAGTTGCACTCCAACGGAATCGTGATAGCTCTAGCAATAGCAAGAAAGAATTGATCAGTAATGGAAGAACTTGCTCAATAGAAACAAAGCTTGCATAGAGGAAAGACAACGGAGTGTCTTGGCATGCTCATAAATGAATAGAAAAGGGGTACATATAGGGTGCTGAGTAACCCTAGTGCATGACACACATGAAACCCTAAACCTAACCCTAAACCTAACCCATGTGAGATGACCCTCCAATATGAGAGGAGGACACATAGGATAACTCACCCATGCAACACTTTTCACATTTAATCTCGTTGAGAATGTAGATATTATTTGTTGTTATGCATGCATCGGAAACAAATTTATCGATACTTTCCTTTCTGATTTCACATCCTCCAACATTAAATGTTACTGTGTATCCTCTATCACTCATCTAGCTTACACTCAAACATTATGCTTTATACCTTCAACATACAACACATTTTCTTTTTTTGATTTACCATTATTTAAGCTAATAGTGCCTTTTCCTAAAATTATTGTAGTGGCATTATCTCTAAATTTTATAGTGCATTCATTTAAATTTTTGAAAGTAAGAAACTTAATTTTGTCTCCATTAATATGTCTTGAGAAGCCACTATCAATGTACCACTGATTTCTTCATTCTATGCATGAAAAATTGTCTGAAAAATCATTGATTTTTCTTTGTTTATTTATTTCTCTTATTTCTCCTTCCAAACCTTTTATGATTCAAAATTTTCATTTTCTAAGGTTTCCTCATTCTTAGAATGCCTAGTAGAATTCAAAAAATTAATTCTACAAAAAAGAGCTTTATGCCCAAATTTTTGGCACTTATAACATTCGATGTTAAAATTTGTCAGAGGTGCAAATGATTTGTAATTTATGTTTAAGGACAAATATGAATTTGCATTTGTCTTCCTATCAAATTTTTTTATATGAGATCTGCAGTTTGCTTCCTTGTGACCAAAATTATTACATGAAAAATAATGTCCATAAAAATAAATTTGAAATCATTTGCAGGAAAAGGAAAGAGATGAAAACTAAGGTCCCTGCTTCTCAGAGGGTTCTTAGAAGTCATAAAGACCTGGAGCTTGCTGCGAATTTACTGCACATTAGTAATCCAGTGGAGAAGCCTAAAGATGAAGACTTGCTGGTCAGAGTAGAAAAGATGGAAAAGGAGATTCAAGACCTTAAGAGGGTTATTAGGGATATGGATAAAACTCAGGGCAAAAGGAAACTACAAAACGATGAAGATGAAGATATTACTGCTGAAATTTTCAAGAAGCTGCTATCTCTGGATGCTAGGCTTGGCAATGCAAAAGGGAGAAATGACTGTATCCTTTCAGCTCTTAAAAGCATCTATAATTTCATCGAGCAACATGTGCATAGTGTTTGCAGTCTTAGCAGTATTACCGAGGACATTTGGGGTTCTAAGGAGAACAGATATCTTGTAATTTCCAAGGTGGATTTGAAAGATCCATCTCAGGCCACCGCCATTGCATTTTTCATCTCACTCCAAACGATTAAAGCCAAGATCGACCGGGCTATCAAGTGATGTGGGGCATTGTTGCTGTTTACTGGTGGTGAAGTTGCTGTTGACTGGCATTTTTGGTGCTACTTTTTGGCTGAGATGACCAGTGGTGGTTTTCTCTTGTTCATTTTTTGTCTCTTCTGCTTTTATTCAGATCACTGTCCGTCTGGATCCTGTTTTGTTACTGTATTGTATAATCTGGCTGTTGAGCCCACTGATGTTGGATGTTTTGTAATGTTAGCTCTTTTGGTTTCGAGCTTTTGAGCCTTTTTGTTCACAGGGTATAGTCCCTTCAAAACTATTTACCCATAATAAAAAAATAAAATAAAAATTGAAACCTAATATTGTTATGCCGCCTTGGAGGGAATGATTTTCTTGTTGAATCCTTATTTCCCTTTAGAGGAGTACTATGTGGAACATGAATTTATTTCCTTCTGTAGCTTTCATTTGAAGTGTTTGTGTGTTGAGGGTCATGTGCTTCTTCCTTCTTGTGGTTCTCATCTTTGGTAAAACTTTTAAGTGCATCTGCATAGCTTTTTTACATCTTAACTCGTGTTATCTTTGGAGACTCTTTGTGATCTTCTTTTGAAGACTTCTCATTATACCCAATACCTGTTTTGATAAATGGTGATCTATTATTATTGATGATGTTTCTAAAAATTCATATATCTTTTCAAATTTAAGACATATGTTCAATTCGGTAGTTGATTTCTCAAGTTCCTTTCTAAAGGAAACAAACTCACCTTCCAGTTTTTTGCAATCCTCTTCTTTTTGTTTCAACTAAATTTTCACATCCTCATTCATCTTCTTCATTTCTTCTAGTTGAATCTTTAGATCAATAATGAATTTATTGGAATCTTCATGATCATGTGTTAGCTTTGATTTTAAGGAACCTTACTCCTCTTCTAGTTTATGAAATTGTTGTTTTCATTTTTTTATTTTCTTTCTTAGGCTCTTGAGTTATTCTAGGGTAGAAATGAGTTCATCTTCAAGATCAACTTCATCTTGAAATTTAGAATCTTCATCATATTCCAAATATATCTCTTCTCTTCTTTTCTTTCCTTAACTTCTTAAGCCAGGAGCAATGATTCATTTTTGTCACTAGTAGAGATGCTTTTATTACTTTATTTAGATGAGTTAATTTCCTCCTTGGTGTAGAGGTTCTTCTTGTGCTTATAGAGATTATTCTTACTTGCAGATGTTCTTTTCTTATGATTCTTCTTGGATTGATAATATATTTTTTCCTTTAAGTTTTTTTCATTATCATCATTGTTTTCTTATGGGAATTTGTTGGCATAATTTCCTATTTCACCACAATCAAAATATTTGAATGGTAAATTACCTTTATATTTTCTGAATCCTTTCTTCAGTATTCTGAAAAAGTGAGATTCTTCTTCGTCTGACTCATTATTGGAGTAATCATGTGGTTCAAGTTTCTTTCCTTTCAATTTCTTTGATTCTTTAAGCGTAGCTTCTGTCTTAGATGATTTATCACTTTTAGTTCTCATCTTATATGTTGTGAGAATCCCATGCAGTTCACCCATTGTTGTAATAGCTAATTATTTTAATTCTTAAATAGTACAAGATTTGACATCAAATCTTAGAGGAAAAGATCTTAGCACTTTTTGCACAATAGTTTCATCCTTAATTTCTTCATCAAGTCCTCTAATAATATTGACAATAACATCAAAACAGATAAAGGAAGCTATAATGTTATCTTCATCCTTCATCTTCAAACTTTAAAACTGACCTTTATGTATTTGGAGTTTATATTTATTTTCTTTATCATCTCCTTCATAGACATTTATGAGATTATCCCAAATTTCATTTGTTGAACTATAATGCATCACTTTGAAAAATTCCACCTCACACAATCCACTCAATATAGAATTCATAGCTTTTATTGCTTTCACTTGCATTCTTTCTAGTTTGATCTGTTGGAGGATTTTTTAGAGTTGTAAAACCATTTACAACAGATTGGAATATATCAAACCCTAGATCCATTTGGTAGGTGCACATCCTTATACTCAAAAAATCATAATTTGTTCCATCAAACAATGGATCCTTGTTTGAGGAAAAACCTTCTTGACTTGTCATGTGTGCTTCTAAGATATAGCTTCCAGTGGTTAGAAAATTCAAAAGGAACCCACTCTAATACTAATTGTATAAAACAAACTTATATTGGGGGTGAATGAGTATTATCTAGCTTTTATAATTTAAAATTTAACATTCACAATCTATAAAAATTACACAACATACAACAATTGCACAACACCTTATTTATGTGGAAACTATTTCAGGGGAAAAACCACATAGAAAAAACTTATTAGAGATACTTTCCAAATCCAACCAAAAAATTAATTATTTTTCAAATTTTTATAGGCACCAACCTACTGAAGACACCAATTTGCAAAGTAGAGCACTAACTCATCTTGATTTGTGAGCACCAACTCACAGGAGACACCAATCCCCAAGGTTGAGCACCAACTCAGCAAGATTTGTGAGCACCAAATCACTGGAGACACCAATCCCCAAGGCCAAGCACCAACTCAAAAATAAAAAGATCCACCTTCTATAGTTGCTTCTTCAACCTGATGATGGTGTATAACTCTTCACTTGTTCCTGTTATTTTTGTATACCTTCACTTTACACTTTGCTTATCACTTCTCGCTCTTCAATAACTTGACATTATAATCTGCTTAAGTTTTTTATTCCTCTTTCTTCTCTAATCCTCTTGATATGTCTTTGTAGACACCCCAAAATTACATACTTGTTTCCAGTTCTTATCCTCATTCATATACCCTTTGTAATTGATTAACCAAATTAATTAATCACCCACCCCTTGGGATTAATTAAATTAGTCCCCAACACACTTTAGCTAAGTTAATTATCATTTATTAAAAGTAAATGATTAATTAATTATCTTGCACATTGTAGCTAATTAAATTAGTTAAATTAGGAAAATACACCTATTTTCCTAGTCAACTGCCACTTCACTATCCTAGTTAACTCCACTTGGACTCCACTTCCTCATTCCAGTTAACTCCACTTGAACTCCACTTCCCTATTCCACTTGGAATCCACTTCTAGATTCCTAGAAATGTGGGGGAAATTGGGTTGTACGTGTAATTCAATTCTCCTGGCTGTAACTTCTACCATTCCAAATGTCTATTTCCCCTTCAAATTTTCAATCTATCTACCCAATCTACTTTATATTCCCAGGTAATTACAATTATTAACCTGAAGCTTAGTCAAAATTTCATCCACCTTTCATGGCCTTACCCTCATCCATAAAAGGACACCATTTCTTTGAAAATTCATCCCTGGAAGCTTTATGAAAATTATACCCAATTTCTGTTGAATTTGTTTTCCCGCATCCTTATGCATCCAAGCTCGTAGAATTTGAAAATCCACTTTAGAGAGTCATATCAAGAGCATCCACAATCCAAATATTTAAAGATTAAGCAAGCCCAAGTGCTTCAACAATCTTCTTGAGGTTTACGAGAGAATTACAGAGAAGGTATAATTGTGTTTTATTTCTTTTATCTTTCATTTGTCTAGTAATTTTCCTTTCTCACAATCTGGCACACCCAATGAGACCACCCAAATTTTCTTTCATTTATTGTTTAATATTTTATTCAAATTTTAATGCAATTTTTAATCCATACTAACATTTGTGTGAATGTGGTTTTAATTGGTTAATGTTGTTGTTTTGGTGTGTTTTTGTTGTTTGTGTATTGTTGTGTTTGTAGGATGCATTCTTGGAGGATTTGCAAAGTAGAAATTCATTTTAAAAGTCACAAAAATAAATCTTTTTTCTGATTATTAATCTTTTTGTGTCAGTGTTACAGGTGCTTATTATAGGTAGAAAACATCTAAACAATAAATCAAATTCTATAAAATCAAAATAAAAAAATATTTCTATTAAGATTTAGGTGTTTTCTCACCAACATTAGTAAGTTTTTGGACTAAATTTGGCAGGGTTCTGAAATTTTTGTAGGTGTTTCATCACCTTTCTTCCTTTTTCTAAATCCCCTTCTCAATAAATTTGAGCAACCCTGTTACAATTTCTCTCTTCTAAAATTTTTCCCCTATATCCCTACTAAAATTCTACCCATTTTCTCCTACAATTTCCTAGCTCTACCCTTTGCTAACCATCTATCCCATCCCAACTTGGCGAGCTATCGGTCGAGCTACCTCCACCCAACTACCCTCACACCCCTCCACCTCATACTTCCAAACCTCAACTCCATTCAATAACATCTCTCACAGCTCCCATTGAGCGAGAACTCACCAAGCTACCTACCCTTCTCCCCTAACTAATCCCCCAAACTCGGAACTGGCTCAGCTGAGTTCTCCTCCAACCCCTCTTCCTACCCTACCCCATAACCCTTCCTCCATCCCCAATACCTCGAATTATCACAAATCAGCTGAGAGCTGAGCCCACCCTTATCGCTTCCCAACACTGGCATGTCATCCCAACCTTCTTGCAGACCCTATCCCCTGTTAGCTAGACCTCCATACCGAGTCTAACCCAAACTACCACCGTCAGACCACCTCTCTGTAACACCACTGATCCCACCATATCCACTCACCCATCTGTTTCTCGATCCTCTAACCCTTGATCCAAAACCAATTGGCCCACCATCCCTTTTGCACCACTTTAGTGCCATAAGCCTCATATAAAAGCACAAAGGTCAAGACCGAATCCTGGCCAAAAACAAACAAACGTTTACCGTTGATTTTCTATATGGTTATCATTTCATAACCTTCAACTCTTCTCAAGTTTAAGAATAAAAAGGCTTAAGTTTTACACTTAATAGTTTATTTTACTTAATAAACTTTAGTTTTTTTATTTTTTAATTAGTTAATTAAAGTTTAAAACTTAGGTAATGATAACCACTTTAGATTTAATTACTTAAGTTTTAGTTATTTTAATTTCTTAAAAAAAACTTAGATCATGAATTATTTTAGTTAATTAATTAAATTAATCTATTTAGTTAAAACTTAAAAGTTTTTAAATTAATTTTAAAAAAATTAATTTTAATTAATTAGGTCTTTTAATTTAATTAGGACCTTTATTTATTTTTCGTCAATTTCATTTAAATAAACTAATTATGAAACTTGCTTCTGCATGATTATTGGATGTTTTTGTCCATTTTTTTTCACTTTTTAAGCATTTTTGTAAACGTTTAATCATTTTTGCACCGTAACTAACACTTTGTGGCAGTTTTTTACTTTTTGTCATTTTTTCTTCATTTTTGTGAGGCTAATCACACTAAAATCACACGTATGCTCTTTCCTCACACTTTAATAAGTGATCTTGGAAATAAAAAACGTGATCATTTTCAAATATTGTTTTGGAATTAAATTTTTTTTAATCAAAGTTAGTTCAACGTGTATGCTCTTTCCTTGCACTTTTTAAGTGATCTTGGAAATTAAGAAACGTGGGCTTACTTCTTTCATCTTGTCATCTCCACCTTCCTCGTGAAAATGTACTAATCCTTGTTTGCAAGACCAAATCTAAAGGAGGTTATTCTCAAACTAGTAACTACAGATTGTCTTGAATGACATTTAAAAAATAACCTAATAACTACATGTTGCCTTGGTCAAAGAATGATGGTTAAGACAATCTCATTTTAAATCAAGATAAGAATGAACCAATCACACTGTATTTGTAGGTCCAGATGAAAAGGTTATTTCCCATCCGCTTAACTGTGGGAAGTGCTTTGGCTTAAGCCATAAAAATCATTGTGAGGATTACCACAGGAACCCCAAAGTAGTCAAAAAATTGAGGGAACTAGCTGACAAAATGGGTACCCCCAACCTACTTGACTAGTATTCCTTTGTGAGATTAGAGTCACAAATATCTAGTAGTGGTGACCCTAGTGTGATTCATTTGAGCAAGATATTTTCTCATTGTTTCAAAGGGGGTAAAGTAAATCCAAAAACTAGAAATAGTACCATGCTCACTCGGATATACTACTGACACCTAGTTGAGAGAACCACCTAGGAAGCTACACACGCTGACTAATCTAATCTAATGTAGAGGCTAAAACATCCATAAACAAAACTTTTTTTTCTCTTTTTTTTTTTTTGTTTAGTGAGTTGTGTTCCACACTTGTATCTTACGTTCTCACTTTCATCTCATTTTCAATATTTCCCAAATACTCCTTATTTGGGTTCACTTTATGTTGCATATTTGTCATTGTTATATGTGTTGTCATTGATGTCAAGATGGATGAGTTAATACCAAGTTGCATTGATGGAAAAATGAGTCAATTGGTAAAGTGAGCATGTGAAGAAGATGAAGGATGATTGGTAGTGTCAACTCACATAAGGCTTCATGATGATCAAGGATAAGTCCTAAGGGACTTAGTCAATATTTTTGGGAAAGCCTACAGACATGGGGAGATAGCCAAAGTCTTGAATAGCCACCAAAGTTAGTAGAAAGCCGTCAAAGCTCTAGAAGAAACTGCAGAAGTAAGTGAGTGCCGCAGATAAAGGAATGAAGCACCATGAAGAAAAAGGATCCAAAGGAAAAGCCATGTGATAATATCCCAAGGAAAAAATGTAAGATAAAGGAAGTCAAAAGCAAAACCATCAGATAAAGAGAGGAGCCACTAAAGATGTGATGAAGCCGTGAAAGACTAAAAGATCTATAAGTAGAAGAGATAGAGTTGTCAAAATGGAAAAAAGATGTGGAAAGGCAGCAGGAAAAGGAGGAATATCCGCGAGACATTGTAGAAGCCGTGAGAAGCATAGAAGAGCCACGAGATAACTAAAAAGTTACCAAGGAAGAAGAAATGCTTGAACAAAGAAAAGAGCCGTGATACAAAGAAAAGTTAAGGAAAGGAAAGCGCGAAATGATGGTAATATGGAATAGAAAAGGCGAAGGCTAATCAAAATTGATTTAAACATGAATAATTGAGAGTTGGTTCACAAAAATTTATGGTGATTCTATTGGCAGGTGATTGCGGCTAAGTATACAACTTGATCTCCACAAGAACAAAAGAAACTATTGTTCCAGCATCCAACATTTAATACTTATTGACCTTGGAAAATATAGTTGAAATTTTCTATGAGGATCCGAGTTTCAAGGTAAAATAAAATATTGAAGAAGGAAGTGGCTCACTCATCTGGGTCACGTTGCAAATTTGGAAAATCTATTTTTGGCAAACGACTAATAAATAACTTCTGAAAATGCATTGAAAGTGGTGTAATCAAGCCAAATATAGAAGGAACAATATCTGGAGTTAGCTGCATGCATTTAATAGTCTGGATTCTCAGGAGACCAAGCAGGAAGGTACACGACACAAAACTCGAAGTGATGGAATGGGACGATTGTGAATATAGTTTAAACTTGGATCCATTTTGGTGGTTTCTCAAGTAAGAAAAGAAGCATTTGAGCTAAGGAAGAGTTGCAAGAGATAAACGATGCAATCAAGCTAAGAAAGAGAGACAAAAGAAAAAAGGGAGGAAGATGAGAGCATACCGATAAAGGACTGATCTATCAGATGAGAAGAGCATCAGGGTGACTGACTGATTGGGCAGAGAGATCGAATTAGATGAGAAGAAGAGAGTGAAAAGAAAAGAACACATAGACAGATACAAGAAAGTGATCATAATTCATTGTAAAGCAATTGTTGTAACTAGATGATCAAAATTTGAATGTAAAAAATTCTAAGTTGTAGCTTAACACATTTAGGGGGTTGCAACCTCCTTGTAGGTGGGTGCCTACATAATATCAGTTGGTGCTAGTTAAATTAGGGGTTGGTGCCTTGTGGGGTTGGTGCCTCACTAAAGAAATCTCTTGTGATGCGTAATATTCACTTGAGTCCTTTGTTGTGCATAATATCAACAAAGGTTTAGGGGTTGGTGCTCCTTGTGGGGTTTGTGCCTCACTAAAAAATCTTGTAAGATGTGTAATATTCTTGCAAGTCCTTGCTTTGTGTAATATAAGCAAATGGTTTTGGTGGGTTTTCTCCCAAAAGGGTTTCCCACGTAAATCTCTTGTGTTCAGTGTTATTTTGCATGATGTATGTTTGATTAACTGCTCATAGTTTAAAGACGTACATCATTTAAGGTTTAAAATTTGGAATTAAGTGAAAAAATTTTAATCTACACTGATTCACCCCCCCTTTTAGTGCTTGTGATCTCTAACAATTGGTATTATAGCACATCCTTATAATAGAAATCTTAACATCTTCAAGGAGATCCTCCTATCACAAGCAATGCAACAAATCAGGCAAAAGGTGGTTTGTCACTATCTAGATCACCTCTCTTCACTGGTACAAATTATGCATTCTGGAGAATAAGAATGAAGACATATTTGATGTCACTTGGTTTTGATATCTGGGAATGCGTTGAGAAAGGATACAACCCTCCAGCCACACCAATTACTTCCTCTGCAGACAAGGAAGAATATGAATGTAACTCAAGAGAAATGAATGCCCTTCTATGTGGATTAACTGAAACAGAATTTGTGAAAGTTATGCACTACACAACAACAAAGGAGATATGGACCAAACTACAGAGTATCTATGAAGGTGATGAAAAGGTCAAATTAGCAAAATTGCAGACCTACAGAGCTCAGTTTGAAAACCTGAAAATGTAGGATGATGAGAGCATAGCGGCCTACATGCAAAGAAAATGAAGTCATAAACATGATCAGAGGCCTAGGAGAAAAACTATAAGAATTTTTTATTGTTCATAAGATTATGAGATCCCTAACCAGGAATTATGATGCAAAAGTCTCAACCGTAGAGGAAGCCAAAGACATGAAGACTCTTACAATGGATGAATTGCAGAGCACTCTGTTAGCATACGAGATGAGGACTATTGGATCCAAAGACTACCAATAAAGAAGTAGCATTCAAAGTCAAGAAAGAAACTCATTCCAAGAAAGAAGAAGAAGAAGAATCAACCTCAGGAGGTGAGTTGGATGATGAAAATATTGAAGCAATGTTTGTCAGAAGACTAAAAAGAGGTTCAGGTAAGTATAAAGGAAAAATTCCCTTTAAATGTTTTTCATGTGGACAAGTAGGTCATTTTGCTAGAAAGTGTCCAAACAAGAATAAATATAATCAGTCTGAAAATGAAGAATACAGTCATAAATAAAACAAGAAAGGGATTTGATATGTAAAGAAAAACAACAAGATAAAATTATTCAAGAATAAAAGGAACTTCTATTCAAAGGAAGAATCAAGTGACTCTGAATCAGATAGTCCTGATATTTCTGAAAATGAAAATGATGAAGATCAATCAGAATGTCTATTTATGGCCATGGATGCAAATAAAGAAAGAATCTCCAAAGGAAAGAACATAGTTGATGGTGAAGACTTTGATGAAGAAGAAGCTGAAGTGAATCTTGAAGCAGAATTAGTATGTGCCCTTGAAGAACTGAGTCTGTGTAGAAGAAAGAATCAAAAGTTGAGATGCACATTAAAGGATTATGAAGAAAAAATATGCATCTTTGAAGAAAGGTGGTCTCAAAGAGAAGAAGAAGAGGCTAATGAGCTCAAGGAATTGGAAACCCAACTGGAAAATATTTCAAATTCCTACAAATCAAAGGAGGATGAGTGCACAAAGATGAACTCAGAACTGGAGAAACTGAAATATGAGATGGAACAAATGAGAAACAAGCTAAAGGTATATGAAAAGCTTGAAAAGGGCTCAAATGTTTTGACAAATATATTGAACATTCAATGTCATATAACTGATAAATCTGGAATCAACTTCAAAGGAGAAAATAAAGAAAAGGAGCCAACCAAGAATGAAGGAAAACAAGTCTGCGGAAACCCCAAGTACCTCATGCCATGTAAATGAAGGATTCAACAAATCCATGAGAAGAATAACCACTGCACCCAGGATCACCTATGCTATGAGGCACACTCACTCTTTCTATGGGTATTGTTATTCTTGTAATCAGTTTGGACATAAAGCCGTCAAGTGTAGAAAATTCTCTAGAGGCTATAGGAGAAAATTTGGCCCATCTTACACTAGATCAAACTGTAATAATACAACACAATTATCATAAGAATATTCATGTAGTTTCAACAAAAAAACAAGAGCTGCCTAAACAAAAGAAGTGGATATATGTTCCAAAGAAAGATGAGAACAAGAGAAAAGAGTCATGTTCAATAGTGTAGACTGCATTTCATGTGCAAAATGAAGAGAAAATATGGTATTTGGACAGTGGATGCTCAAACCATATGACAGGTGACAAAAGTAAGTTCATTACTTTATCTAACAATGCATCAGGTGCTGTGAGATTTGGTGATAACAACTCAACAAACATAGTTGGAAAAGGAACATTGAGTTTAGACAATGGAAAAACTATCACTAAAAATGTTTTATATGTTGAAGGTCTTAAACACAATCTATTGAGTGTGAGTCAAATGTGCAAAAGAGGATATAATGTAATATTTCATGATAAAGGTTGTGATATTATAAACTGAAAAACAAGGAAGAAAGTTGCAAAGGCCAAGCGGACAAAGAACAATATGTATGTTCTGAATGAAACAAACAAAGATAAATGCTTCATTAGTAAGATTGATGACAGTTGGCTGTGGCACAGGAGATTGGGGCATGTGAGTTTTGAAAATATGGTAAAATTGAGTGTAAAAGGTTGTGTCAGACATATGCCAACCATTTTGAAACCCACAGATACACTATGCAAGGCATTTTTACATGGAAAACAAACAAGGAGATCATTCAAATCAAAGGAGTATTCTACAACCAGACCACTGGAGTTGATTCATACAGACCTCTGCGGACCCACTAGAACTGAAGGTATAAATGGTGAGTCATATTTTATGTTGCTAATAGATGATTACATAAAAATGACATGGGTAGCATGTTTGAAAAAAAGTCAGAAGCCTTAGAAAAATTCAAGAAATTCAAGGCACTGGTGGAGAATGAGAAAAACAAGAAAATCAAATGCCTAAGATCAGATAGAGTGGAGAATTTTGGTCAAATGATTTTGATGAATTTTGTGAAGAAAATGGAAGTAGGAGAAAATTCTCATCCGTGATGACACCTCATCAAAATGGGGTTGTTGAAAGGAAGAACATGACTGTACATGAGATGGAAAGGACCATGCTAAATGAATCCAAACTCTCAGACAGGTATTGGAGTGAAGCAGTTTACACCACGGTCTATCTTTTGAATAGAGCTCAACTGAGAATAAATAGTGAAAAGAATCCTTATGAACTGTGGAAGAAGAAACCAGCTAATGTAAAGCATATAAGAGTCTTTGGTAGCAAATGCTATATCAAAAGAGATGAAGACAACTTGGGCAAATTTGACTCTAGGTGTGATGAAGGGATATTCCTTGGTTACTCAGCAGTCAGTGTGGACTTACAGGTGCTACAATAAAAGGTTGCAAAATATTGTTGAAAGCACAAATAATGTAAAGGTGGATGAAACACAATACAAAACCAACACTCAGCACAAAGACAATCATGAAGAACAAGAAGATGAGGATGAAATAAATAGTCCACGTGAAGAAGGAGATGAAGAGGAAGAAAGAATATACACTAAGGAACCCTCTAGGAAAGTCAAAAAGGATGATCCTTCAAATCAAAATCATTGGAAACAAATATGGTAACATTCTCACAAGAAGAAGGTTAAGAGAGCAACAGAACCATGAAGACATAGTACTCCTCAATGATAGAACCCAAGAATGTTGCAGAAGCAAGTAAAGGATCAACATTAGGTAGATGCCATGAATGAAGAACTGGATCATATTGAAAAGAATGAGACATGGGAACTGGTACCCAGACCACATGAAACAAGAATGTGATCAGCACTAAATGGGTCTTCAGGAACAAACTGAATGAGAAAGGAGAAGTGACAAGAAACAAGGAAAGGCTAGTGTGCAAAGGATATGCACAAATGGAAGGAATTGATTTTGATGATAACATTTGCACCAGTGGAAAGAATGGAAGTAATAAGACTGTTCTTGGCTTATGTGGCATACAAGAAGATCAGAGTATTCCAGATGGATGTGAAATCAACCTTCCTAAATGGTTTCCTGAATGAAGAGGTATACATTGAACAACCTAATGGATTTTCACTAACTGAAGATAAAGAATTTGTGTGCAGGTTGAAGAAATATTTTGTATGGATTAAAAATAGCTCCCAGAGCTTGGTACAATAGATTGGATTCATACCTCATTGAGAAAAGGATTCAAAAAAGGTGTTGCAGACAACAATCTCTACATCAAATAAGGAGAACATCTGCTCATTGTCATAGTCTATGTATATGATATCATATTTTGCGGAGATCGTGATAAGATGACATATGAGTTTGTAGATATGATGAAAGAAGAGTTTGAGATGTATATGCTTGGGGATCTTTCATTATTTCTAGGATTACAAATCAATCAATCAGATCAAGGTATATTCATATCCCAAACCAAGTACATCAAAGAAATGCTGAAAAGGTTTAGGATGGAAGACTACAAACCTATTGGTACACCAATGGAAGTTGGATGCAAGCTGAGAAAGATGATGACTCACCAAAGGTAGACAAAACATTGTATAGATCCATGATAGGAAGTCTACTTTACTCCACAACATCAAGACCAGACATTATGTAAGCGGTAGGCCTTGTTGGAAGATTTCAAGAAGATCCAAGGGAAACACACCTCAAGGAGGTCAAGAGAATTCTGAGATATCTCATGGGCACAATTGAATATGGATTATGGTACCCCAAAGCAATGATTTCAACATCAAAGCATATACAAATGTTGATTGGGTAGGAAGTGTTGATGACAGGAAGAGTACAAGTGACAGAGCATTCTTTGTTGGAAATTTTCTAGTATCTTGGCTAAGAAAGAAACAATCATCAGTGGCTCTCTCAACATGTGAAGCAGAATATATAGTTTCCACAATGTGTTGCACTCAAGTTTTGTGGATGAAGCAGACATTAGAGGATTATAAGGTAAAATATGAAAATCCAATTCCTTTATTGTGTGATAGTACAAGTGCAATAAGTGTCTCCAAGAATCCAGTGTTCCACTCAAAAACCAAGCATATACCTATAAGGTATCACTTCTTGAGGGAATAGGTAAATGACAGGAAGATCAGTCTAGAATATGTGAGCACTAAAGAAGAAATTGCAGATATAATGACCAAGCCACTACCAAAAGCAACATTTGAACACTTAAGGAATGAATTGGGGGTCATTCCTGATCCCACCAACAACTAGAAGGTGTGCAGAAAAGGAAAGGGAGCATTTCTCATGAATATCAGCTCTCCTAAATAGTGCCAAAGTGAGGGGGAGCTAATCTATTAGCTCAAATTTATCAAAGTATGCATCAGCTCAGGGGGAGCATTACCGCAGACACACCAGGACAAATGGATAAGAAGCATAAGCCAAGGGGGAGCTTCTTGAGGTAAGAACATGTTGTATATAGCTTTATGCAGCCATAGTTGGCCCTTTGTCATTGTTGTCAAAGGGGGAGAAGTAGATGAAAGTCAGAAACCAACTGAATAAAGTCAAAAAGGGGAGAGATAAATAAGAATAATATAGGAGAGAAACTACGTAGCAGAAACCAACTTATTACATTCAAAGGGGGAGAAAAAATATAAGAGGAAGAAGCATGGGAAGAGATGAACCATCCAAGGTATGGAAAACATTTGCCATCAAAAGTTAATTAGGTTTCTATGTGGTATAGGTTCGTTAAGGTGTTGCCATCAATGATAAAGGGGGAGATTGTTGGACCTTTTTCATGTGTCATATGTGTTGTCATTGATGTCAAGCTGGATCAGTTGATGTCAAGTTGCATTGATGGAAAAAGGAGTGAAATTGGTAAAGTGAGCAAGATGAAAAGATGAAGGTTGATTGGTAGTGTCAACTCAAAGAGGCTTCAAGATGATCAAGGATAATTCTAAG
This sequence comes from Taxus chinensis, assembly GCA_019776745.2. Classification (NCBI taxonomy): domain Eukaryota; kingdom Viridiplantae; phylum Streptophyta; class Pinopsida; order Cupressales; family Taxaceae; genus Taxus; species Taxus chinensis. The sequence continues at coordinate 234,011,454 of CM034157.1, read as the reverse complement.
GGACTTAGTCATTTTTTGTGCAAGCCAAAACGGAGACAAGGAGATATCCACCAAAGTCTAGAGATAGTCACCGAAATTTGCAGAAGCCGTGAAGCTCTAGAAGAAGCCTGTAGAAGGATCTTAGTGAGTGTTGCGGTAAAGGGATAAAGTCACAAAGCTGAAAGGAGCCAAAGGATGAGCCATGGAGTGAGATAGTGAATCTGTGAAGCTGTGGATGTAAAGGCAAGAACCACGAAGAAAAGCCAATAGAACTGCGAAGATAGCCGCAGAAGACTATAAAGCCACAAGTAAAAGAGATAGAGTTGTGAACATGAAACAAAGTTGTGGAAAGGAAAAGGAAAGGAGGAAACCGAGACATTGTAAAAGCTGGAGAAGCCACAAGAGATGAACTAAAAAAAATCCACCAAGTGAGGAGAAATTCCACTGTCAAGTAAAGAAAAGTGTCGCAATACAAAGGAAGAAAGTAAGAAGCTAAGCAAGCTGCGAATGATAGAATATGGACTGGACAAGGGTCGAAGGTGATCAATTTGATTCAAACATGAACAAGTGAGAATTGGTTCTCCAAAATCAATGGTGATTTGATTGTTAGGTGATTGTGGCTAATGTATACGAATTGAACTCCATGAAGAAAAAAGAAAACTACTATTCCAGCTGCCAACATTTAATGCTTATTGACCTTGGGAAATACAGTTGAAATTTCTATGAGAATCCGAGTTTCAAGGAGAAATAAAATATTGAAGAAGAAAATGGCTCGCTCATCTGGGTCACATTGCAAATTGTAAAAAGATGGGAAAATCTATTTTTGGTAAAGGCTAATAAATTGCTCTTGCAAATGCATGGAAAATGGTGTAATCAAGCTGAATATAGAAGGAACAAATATGTAGTTAGTTGCATGCATTTAATAGTCCAAATTTTCAGGTGACCAAAGCAGAAGGATGCATGACACACAACTCGAAGTGAAGATTGGTCGATTGTGAATATAGTTCAAACTTAGATCCATTTTATTTGGTGTTGCTCAAGTAAGAAAAGAAGCATTCGAGCTAAGGAAGAGTTGTAAAAGATAAAATACGATGCAATCAAGCTAAGAAAGAGCGACAAAAGAAAAGAGAGAGGAAAGAGGAGAGCAAATCGATGAAGCATTGATTTATCAGATGAGAAGAGCATCAAGGTGAGCAGATTGATTGAGCAGAGGGATCAAATCAGATGAGCAGAAGAGAGTGAAAAGAAGAACATAGACAGATACAGAAAGGTGATCATAATCTATTGTATAAGTAATTGTTGTAACTAGATGATCAAAATTTGTATATGTAACATTGAAGTCTAAGTGGGTGATTAGAAGATCTTAGTGCATTAAATTTGGGGGTTGGTACTCCTTGTGGGGTTTTGTGCCTCACTAAATAAATATCTTGTGATGCATAATATTCACTTGAGTTCTTTGTTGTGTGTAATATCAACAGAGGTGTAGGGGTTGGTGCTCCTTGTGGGGTTGGTTCCTCACTTAAAAAATATTGTAGGATGTGTAATATTCTTACAAGTCCTTTCTTTGTGTAATATAAGCAATGGTTTTGGTGTTTTTTTATCCTAAAAGGGTTTCCCATGGTAAATCTCTATGTTTAGTGTTATTGTGCATGATGTATGTTTGATTGATTGCTCATAGTTTAAAGACACACATCATTTAAGGATTTAAAAGTTAACATTATGTGAATTTTTTTTAATCTGCATTGATTCACCCCCCCTCTCAGTGCTTTTGATCTCTAACACTTTCGTATCTATTTTATGTTTCCAAATACTCCTTATTTGGATCCACTTTTGTCTCATTTTCACTCTTTCCTAAATACTCCTTATTTAGTTCATTCTTGTATTATATCTTTTCTACTTTCCCAAATACTCCATATTTAGGCTCATTTTCACCTTTTTCCAAAATCTCCAATTTTTTCCTTATTTGGATTATTCTCATCTCTTTTCATTATTGTCCCTTTCCTTAATTTGAAATTTTTCACTATCTCCCTTTTACACTTTCTCAAATCTTCTTTTGGATCGTCCATCCTTCTAAAACTTTTCTTCATTTGAAATCCTCACTTTACAAACAAAAATAAGTCTTGAGATGTGGACATTTGTATCTGCACTTAAGCACAATCACTTCTCCATCTAAGTCTTGATATCGTTATATTCACATTATCACATTCAAGCACCATCGTGATCACCTTGATCTATCATATTCCTAAGGCTTATGCTTGACATTTACATTGTTAAAATTCAAGCATTCTTCTATCTTACATCGTCACATTTAACATTTTATTTTTTGAGTTATGTACATATTCATATTTCTTCACTCCTCTCTTCTAAATCATTCACTTTTTTCAGATTTGATATCCTTAACCAATCATTTTACCTTTGTCTCTCACATTCACATTATCGAGATTCGATATTTTCATAATCATATTTTCACTTCTATATTTCAACATTAACATTGTCATTATTTTAGTGTCATCCTTCCATTGTTTAGACTCCTCTCTTAACACTCATTTTGTTAAGAGTTGATCACCTTTATCATTTTTTAACTCTCTTCCCTTTTAACACTAATCTTGTTAAGCATTGAGAATTTTCATCGTGTTTTTGTAGAAAACATTTTTTGTATCATTCCCCCCCCCTTCACCCTGTGTTCGCTCTCATTCACCTTGGCCACCCATTTGAATTTTATTTTCCCTTCTAAATTCAATTTATCCTATTAATTCTTGTTTCCCATCTTTAATCATGCATTACCCATTTTATTGATGAATTATTCTTAATTAATCCTAATCCTCATCTCATTATTTTTATTTCCCTAAATCATTTTAATCACTCCTAATCATCATTAATTAATTCTTAATCTGCACCTAATCCATTTCTCATCCCTAAATCTCTCATCTTTCATCCCTAGGCTTACAATTTTCTATCCATATGCCCTCATTTAATAAATTTACCCATCCATGGCCTTTATTTACTTGTTCTAACCTCCCACCTACCCATTTCTATTCCCTATGCAACCCTAATCCACCTAAGCACCCTAAAACCCTAATACTACTTCATTTGGACCTCTTTGCCTCAATTTGGGAAGCATTACATTGCCTTAATGGGTGGCTCCCCGATATCAACGATGACCCATCTAGGTCAACGTCAACCCTATAAGTACGCCCTTTCCCCCTCCTTTCTCAAGGATGCAACATTGATATTTTCAAGCTATCTTGCGATCTTGTTTCCATCATTGAGTTACTTTGCAACTATCCTACACATATTGGAGTCTTCATGGATATTTTTTGCATCTACTTTGGTTATTTATGGAGGCTTATATTGCTTTACTACATCACTTTATTTCACTGTCATATTGTTGCATTTTGTTGTCACTAACATCTTGTGCAGGTTCAAGTATCTTCAGAGACATGGCTTCATTCTATTTCACCTATGAGTCTTATCTATAGGTCTCCATTTTAGTCATTCCACTTTTTCATACCCTAACCAGTCCAAGTCGCCAACCATTCATCTCGAGTACCATCGATCCAGTCCATGTCCAATTTGGTTTTTTCATCTAGCTCTTCAACAATATTTGTTTCCGGTTTAAATCTGTCTCTGTCATTCAAATCCTACTATTCCTTACACTCTATTACGCCATATCTATTTTTTTAGAATCTAATTACCATTGATTCCCCCTGGTCGTTGTTGACCAACCCTATTTATAAATTCACCTTTCTAATTTTCCTAATTTTCTTGCATCCCTTTCACCCATTTTTAGATCCAGTCTATTCTATAGGTGTCTATTTTCAGTTCAGATATGTTTACAGGTTCAGATTCATCCACATGAGAGCTTGCATTTTTTTTGGTGCAGGTCTTCTTCATTCGGCCCCAATCACCATCGACTAGCCTACTATACCCTTGGGTTACCGTCAACCCCTATTAGGTTTGCTTTATTTTGTCATATTTGGATCAGATCTACCTTTTTTTTATCTTAGATATACTTTTCAGATTTTGTTTCATATATTATATGCTTTTTATCATATCCATTATCAAATTTCATATTTCATATTATCTACAAGAGGGTTGACATCCATCCAAGAAAGTTCACACTTTTTGGAACCTAATTATTTAGGAAGCCATCCATCCTATCTACTAATCCATTTTCCTTCTAGTGTTCTTTGTTGTACAAGTCATCAAGCTTACAAAAATGAGGTTTTCATCATTTACACCCGTCCATACCATCATCACTTTGAGGTACTATAAACCCTCCATGTTCTGTGTTGCTAGATTCTTTCATTACTAGTTCATTAACTTGAGTAGGAACAAAGAGAATTAGTCAACATTTTGGCACACTCGGTGGAACCCACTCTCTATAGGCTAGTCTTTTTGTTTGCTTCCACTTTCCATTTTCTATCATTTCCACTAACCTTGCAAGGAATAACATACATTGCATTGTGCTTGCTTGCTTGCTCGCATGGATTTCTTAGACTGGATTTTTTCTTGCTCGCTTCATTTGAAGATTAGATAAAAAGGAAAAGTGTAAGCCAGGTATTCCTTTTTTCCTTAGTTTCTCCTTTTGCACTGTACTTTCCCTTTCATGCTTGTTTTCCTCATCGAATTACACACTTGGTTTTGGATCTAAAATGAAACCTTTTATTGTTGCTTAAAAATTTAGTCTAACTAGGGGGCTTAACACATTGTAATCAATTCATCACACAAAACCAAACTCATAAACCAATTTATACATCTAAACACTCCCTACCATGTGGAACTAGTGGGATTTCATCACCTAATAGGAAAATCACTGTTGTGTTCTAGATGCGTTATAAAGTCTATAAATATTTGGGCCTCACATACCTTCGGGTATATTGAGGACTCCACAACCACAACCACCTGAAACCATCCATATCTTGTCATTTCCTAGGTACCCCTTTAGTCTCTTTTTCATTTCTTTTTAACATATTAATTAATCAAGATAAGAAAAAACTTGTTGTGTGACTTGCTTGCTTTAAGTAGAAACCAACATATTTTTAGCTTTGTTTGTTACATACCAGTTATCACTAGATCTCAATTTAATAAAATGGAACAAACCATGTCACTGTGTCAATTTCCGCTACCAATAAGCCAACTCCCACACTTTCTATTATTACTTATACTCATTTAGTCTCTTGAACCATGATCTCTCAACCCATCATCACCATTCCCCCTCTCCAAGAGGTTCAATTATTTCAATCCAATCCTCATGATGAAACCAATCCTTTCCTTCATCATTTTGTCCCTCCTAGGCTGATTAATCCTCCATCTGATTCTTCTATTGATGCTTTTGGGCATCCTCTCATCCTTCATGTATCTGTGGAGTTTCATGAGCTTCTTGAGACAAATCCATTTTCCCTCCATTATTATATTCTTCATAAGACCCCTAATCTACCCATTGATGAACCTCCTTTATAAAAAATTTATGCCTATCAGTCTAATCCAGAGTCCAATCAAGTGCTTTCTTCTCAACTCGTTGTGTTATTTCCAAGATCCATGAGTGGGTTTGTTAAATCCAAACATGAATTTTACCTCAATCAACTATCTTCCAATCCAAACAATCATCAAACTACTCAATTGGTGGTTCCTATTCCACACAATCTGCCTCGTGTTAATACTACCATCCCTTCTTCCATCCCCATCACTTCCCTCTCAACCACAATCACTTCTCATCCTGATAACCATCTCAAGAGTCATCCTTTCTTCCTCCCATATCCGAACAACATCATACCACGTTACCTCTCATTTATACTTCACATGTTCATGCTAACGTGGTCATCTCATAATCTCTTCCATCTGAATCAATGCGAACTCATGTGCCACATCATCAACGAGTATATCATCACAACCCTCTATTCAATCAATTCACACTTCCCAACCACTTATCATTTACGTTCTGACCAATCCTACAATCAATCAATCACAAGTCCCTATCTCATAACAACCCACTCAATCTAACCAATCATATCACATTCCCATCTCTCAACATCAAGTTGTGTCTCAAACCATACAATCACAACCTTATAATTATATCCCACCTCGTCAACTACCTCCATCAACACCAACACATCCTCAATTCTATCAAACATACTAATGACCCCATTCATCCACTTCAATCACATCTCAAATTCCTATTACAACATCTCAACCATCGAATGATCCCATACGGGCCCTATTGAGTAGAATGGATAACCTTGAAGCCGCACCCATGGGATCTAAAACCGTGTTTTCTTATGATCAAATTTGCAATGAACCCATCAACCCATATGTACCGTTTAAACCTTATCCTCCTCACTAGGAAATACATAATTTTTTAAAATTCAAGGGTAAGGAGGATCCTCAACAACATTTATGTACTTTTAGGCATGCATGTTATCTTATCGATCATGATCGAGATCTTATACTATGCATGTCTCCCATGTCTTTGGCTAGACCAACGTTATATTGGTATAACAACATCCCAAAACATTAACTCAACTTGCACAACTATTCCTTGAACACTTTTCAAAAAACATTATGCGTAATTTTACCATCACCAACCTTTATGCCATTCTAGAATACGAGGATGAATATATTGCTGAATTTGTTACACAATGGCATGACATCATTAATCAGCTCTCATTTACCCTTCCACAGATTGAACTCATTGAAATCTTCTCATGGTATTGTGAAAATAATATCTCCTCCACCCTCCAAATCCAATCATTTAAAACCTTCAAGGAAGCATTCACTATGGCTCAAAAACTTGAACTTCATGCTATTGAGCAAGGCCATCTTAAACTTCAATCCAAAAAACCTAAGAATGAGTTCATGAAATCATCCACACATAATGACAAATCCAATACCACCTATAACACCATTGTGGTCAATTCATCATATACATCTACATCTCACATGGATCCTCTACAACGAGCTCCTAGACCAACCCCCAATTACACCCATTTCAGGGAATCATATAGTTCAATTTTTTATAAGTTGATGGTGGTTAATCTCATTCAAATTCCACCCATTAGACCATTTGACGAGACACAACCTAAAATGAATGGTACCGTAAAGAGAATTATTTCAAGTATCACCAAGTTCGTGGCCATGATATTGAAAGGTGTCACACATTTAAATATCCCATTCAAAAACTCATAGAATTGGGCGACCTTTAAGTGGACAAATCTAATGCTCCACCTAATCAACCCTTGGACATTTTTAAGTAACCCTTTTGAAACCATCCACCTAATAATCAAACTCAACCTTCGACATCACAAGCACCTAATTCATACATCATCAACAATGTAGACCAAATTTCGACATCATTATCTATGACACATACATCTATTTTAGACCCCACTCTAGCCATCACACCTTCATCAACATCAACTATGACCATAACCTCATTAGACTTGGTTATACCCACTCCCTCATCTTCATCACATATAACTTCATCTATTGAACCTCTCTCTTCATTATGATAACTACGACCACATCATCATCTTCAATACCTAATCCTACCCCAAATTCAACCGCATCTACACCAACATCCAAAATTACACCTATGCCTACACCATTACCTACCATATAAACTCCCATAATCAATACAAGTACAAGTGACACTTCTATCATATAAACTACACCTACAACACTTACACCCACTCATCCTAAAACCACACAATCAACTACCCCTTTAGAAATCGTTAAACACATGATGTAGAAACATCTCCCACCATTGATAATACAACCATTGCTACCAAAACTAGTCATCACAGATTCTCTAGACAAAGATGACACTACTACTGCCAAGGAAAAATCTCCACAAGTAAAGACTAAAAACCTTGGTATGCCTATTTAAAAATTACTTACACATCTGAATAAAAATATAGAGATTCCTTCTCCAAATATTAACCACCTAAAGACTACATCATCATCCTTCTTAGGGACATCTTCTTCTATTTTGGGACCATCCCCTTCATCCAATACTTTCTTCACTTGTGATACAACACTACAACAACATTCTTCTAAACCATCTACCACTTCCACTTATAAAACAAAATTCAAGCCATCCACATCAACAATCAAGACCCCAAATCAAACACAACCATCTTCATCCTCTTCCAAATCAAAGAGAAAATAAAAATCTCCCATAAAAACACCTTAAGTCAAACCATCATTACCTTCATCGAAAACCCCTTCATCTATAGACACATAATCATCTATTCCCTTGGGGTATTATATAATGATGTTTTAAAACTTACTCCAATCTTCAAAAATCACTCTAGCATCAATCAAAACCTTTGATCCAAATGCACCACAAACTTCATGGTTTGACTCCGATCTTATTTGTGAATACAATCGTGCACTAGGGCATGACACTAAACACTATAAAGCCCTTCAAACCATCATACATAATCTATTTGACCAAAATGACCTTCTTGAGGAGGGACCAATTATTCCATCATGAAATTATTCATCTACTAAAATGTCTAAGTCACCCCCACTCATCTAAGACTTATGTCGTTATTCCACCACATACTTCCGCTCCTATTGAGGAACGTCATCCTCTCTACATTGATGCTATTCAGGTTACCACTTGTTCTTATTGTGAATTTCCTCTAACCACTTAATAAAATTCCAGTGTGGTTGTTTCTGCTCCTCCCAAGGAGTCTACCTAACCATATTCATCATTAAAAATCAAAGTTTCCATCTTAGCTACGCCTCAACCTATTGTTGTTGAACATAGTATAACGAAATAACTCCACCAGGCCCTAGTTAAGATGTTTCTCTATGAGCTTATCCAAATATCTTTGGATCATAGGAAAGCCCTCATGGAAACCCTTAAACACATTCCTAATACTAATGATGAGGCTCAACCCTTCACATCTCTTGTCGGGTCGCTTACTCCATTGAATTTAATATTTTTTGGTGACATTGGGATTCCAGACATCACACCAAAAGAACATGACCTTCCCCTTTTCATAACCATTCATATCAACGAAACCGTCATTCATCGGTCTATGATTGAAAATGGAGCCAACATCAACATCATATCATCCCATAATTTCAACCAACTTGAGCTCCCTAAATCCTTTATCACCCATGGTCTTGTGCACTTTCAATGATGTTATTGCCCTTGCCTTAGGTATGGTTATTCTTCCCATCCATGTTGGTTGAAAAGTCCTCCATGAAATATTATATATCATATAAGGGGAGTTTCATTATAATTTCTTGTTAGGGTGACCTTGGATCTGCACTATGCACTGCGTCCCTTCCACTCTCCATCAATGTATCAAATATGAGCATGATGGGAAGATTGTAACTTTCCTCGCGGACACCCCACCATTCAAAGCATGTAATATGACTTATCATCCTAATGATGTGATGGTGTCCACTTGATATTCATCTCAACCATCCACCAGATTTTCCATTCCCATGTCCAAGCTTCCTAGTGACAATTCTATCAACAAAGTAATGAATAAGCTTTCGCTGGGGGAGTATCACCTTCTTACACTAAATACTCTTCCCACAAAAAATAGACTTGGTATACCCAAAAAAGCACCTATGGTCCAACCAAATGTCTGGGATATCATTCCTTTTGGTCCATCTCATCTTCGCACCCATCTCATCTATGGTGGCATCGATCATCCTTTATCTCACATTGACACCCAACCTCATACTAAACCATACACCAAAGACTTTGGTTATATCTGCAATAAATAATTCTCTCATACCTATATTCATCATTGTGATTGGAAAGGATTTGAAATGGGTCATTATGAGAAAGGCATGTATGACCTTTTCATCGATCAATCTTGTAAACCCCATGAAAAATTTAGACTAGGTTATAAGGAGCAATCTGTCGACCCTCTTCCACCATCTATGAAGCTCATGGACATTGATCTTCCATATTCCACATCCCATGAGGCTATGGATACAAATGACATCGTGTATATTTCCTCTGGATTTTTTTTAGTCTCTACCATCACCTTAGAGAAAGCCACTTATCAATTTGAAAATAAGACTAAGTCCCTCCCTCTTCGACATCTAGAAATGATAGAAGAAGACTCGTATACCATCAACGTTATTCATTGCGCTGAAAATGACATCATCATTTATAATATGGGGGCATGAGATTATTATCTTCATAAGACCTTACCATCCGGCACATCCTCTCTTCTTAACAAAGCCACCATTGACATCAACATAGTGACTCCTTAGGAGCCTCACATTCTCAAAATGGGTCAATCCCTTAATCCAAAGGAGCTTTAATCCTTCACTTCCTTCCTCTCTCGTCATAGTCAATCCTTTGGATGGTCATACTACAACATGACATGCCTTGATCCATCCATCATGGTCCATAATATCATCACTTTTCCCAATGCTAATCCAGTTAAGCAGAAGCTTCACTGCTTGCACCCTCGAGTTTCCCTCCTTGTCAAAGAGGAGTTAAAACACCTTATTTACGATAACTTAATCATCCCCATTGACTTCCACCAATGGGTCTATAATATTTTACCCATCACTAAAGCATCTGGAAAGCATTCATATCTACAAAAAACATTTGAGATTTAAATATCGATTTCCCTAAAGATGATTTCACCCCTTTCTAACATATATCATCTTGTAGATCTCACTGTAGGCCATGAGATGATTTATCTTATTTCTATGGATATAATTGATGCGCCAGAATTAGCAGGAACTTGACAAGGTCATAACTTGAACTCTGGGTGTCCGTTTGAGTCCGTTTTTTTTTTGAAACCACGTGTTTTGATGAGACGAACGCAGCAGCAATCCGCCCTACCGGTTGGGGCAAGTTTTTGACACGTTTTCGGGCCCTAAATCCGCCATCTTGAGGCCGAAAATTAGGATTTAAGTTATAGTTTGGTTTTTTTCCTATTTTTGAGCATTGGTTAATTTTAGTCTATTAATTGCATTTTGAGTTAGAAAGTTGGAAATTCCTCTAATTTAGGGATGTAGAAGATGCGTGGAAATTTCTGTGCCCGTAGGAATAAGCATGCGAACTTACTAAGAATAGCAAATAAACTGCTAAAAATAGTAATTTCCGCCACCTAGAGTAGATTTAGTCAGAGTTAGCTAGAGTTTACTTGGCAACTCGAGTTGGGAGTTATTTTCCTATTTAGGAAACATTGTAATTCATTATTTGGGAATGAAGAAGGAGATCTATTTTCTTTTGGAGTTCATTTTATTGCAGTTTATCTGGTTGTTCTTAATTTGGCTGCATTAATAATCAGATACTCATCATGCCTAAATACCAACATAAGAATTCTTTCATCACTCCTTAGGGGACCTTTTACTACCACGTCATGGATTTCGGTCTGAAAAAATGGAGCCACTTATCAACGGGCCATGACTTACATCTTTCATGATATCATCCATAATACTATTACGGACTACATTGATGAAATCTTGGTTAAATATAAACATTGAAATGATCATCTCACTATCCTTGAGGTCCTCTTAGAGTGCCTTATCCACTTATTTCTTCGCTTCAATCTAGCCAAGTGCATGTTCAAAGTTTTAACTAGTAAACTCCTTGGCTTTATCATTTCTATTAGGCATATTGAAGTTGACCCCGAAAAGATCAAGGCCATCCTTGAGATGCCTCCTCCCTCTAACTTGAAATAGCTTCGTAGTCTTCAAGGTCATCTTAAATCCATTCGTCGCTTCATCTCACATCTCTCTAATAACTGCTATCCTTTTCACCATATTCTTTGTAAATATATTGATTTCAATTGGGATCATAATTGCCAAAATGCATTTGACAATCTTAAGCATTATCTTCTATCTTTGCCCGTGCTTATGCCTCCATGCAAAGGGGAGCCCTTCTATATTTATGTCTCCTCCTCTAATCATGCTCTAGGAGCTATGTTGGTGCATCATGATGATCAAGGATGTGAGACGGCCTTTTACTATATTAGTGGCACTCTTCATGATTATGAGACTCACTACACTAAAGTTGAAAATATCTGTTAGGCTCTTTTATTTTCCACCTCGAAGCTTTGTCATTATCTCCTTAATCATAATACTTACGTCATAACTAGATTTCATCTTCTCAAAAGCATGCAATCTAAACCATATCATAATGACTACATCACTTGATGGCTCATGCTCATGACAAAGTTTCACCTAAATTTTATCTCTCAAAAGTCTATTAAGGGCCAAGCTATCACCAACCAACTAGTTGATGCCCCTCTTCAAGATAATCATCTTCCTAACGAGCACTTCCCTGATGATTCCATATTTAATTTTGAACATGAGCTCCATCCACTTAAGATGAATCTATTCTTCGAATTTCTAAGTGTTAGCAAGGGGGAGGCACTGGCATCATTATTATTCCTCCTTGGGATACTCCTATCCCCATCACAAACAAGATTAACTTCAAGTGCACAAATAACATGGCTGAGTATAAAACTCTCATCTTAGGCCTTGAAGTTGCACTCTTGCTTGATGTTCAAATCCTTGAAATCTATGGGGATTCTCAACTTATCGTCAATCAAGTCAAAGGAATATATCAGTGTAAAAATGATGTCATACGAAATTATAAGGATATCGTTGATTTCCTCCTTGGGGAATTTGCTTTATATACAATTCAAACTATCCCTTGATCATCTAATCAATTTGCAGACATTATGGCTTCCTTCGCTTCTCTCATTACTTGGAAAATGAAAGTGTCTTGAATTTCTATTGTTGTCTGACATCAAGACCAACCCATTTACATTCATGACCTTCCTCGTGTAAACGATGTTGACACTAATCCTCGTGAACATTGGTATTCTCAAATATTCGATTATCTATCTCAATCTATTATTCCTACTGACTTGTCTAAAAATGGTAGGAGGTCCTTTCTTTAATGCACTAACCAATATGTTATCCTTGGTGGCATTCTCTATAAGCACGGTTTCGATGGCATTTTGCTTCATTGTCTTAAATCTCATGAGCCCACTCACCCTGACCAAGAGGTCCATGACAGTATATGTGGGGGACATTTTATTGGTTTGGAGGTCACCAAATGTGTCCTTCGCATGGGCTATTATTGACCCTCGCTCAAACATGAATGTTGTGAATATGTTAAGAAATGTGTCAAATGGAAACAACATTCTAATTTCATCCAAATTCCTAGCTAGGCATTAAAACTGACTTAGGAATTTTGGCCCTTTTCATAGTGGGGTCTCGATCTTATCAGTCTCATCAATCCATGTTCTTCTCACATCATCATTCCATCATCACTGCTACAGAATACTTCACCAAGTGGGTAGAAGTAATTCCACTTACATCAACTAAGGTTAATCAAATGTTAACTTCATCTATCAGCACATTATTTTTCACTTTGGCATCCCTCATATGATCATCACAGAAAATGGAAAGTACTTCAAAAAAAATATGTCAAGAAGCTTTGTGACTCATTTAACGTCAAACTTAGCTTCTCATCTCCATATTATCCTCAAGATAACGGCCAAGCCAAATCCACTAACAAAACTCTTAGCAATATTCTTGCCAAGAGTATTGATAAATTTGGTCGTGATAAAAACCTCCATATTCCATATGCTCTTTGGGCTTATAGTACTAGCATCCGCACTTTCACAAGTGATACTCCTTTTTCTCTCATCCATGGCTCTGAGGTTGTTCTTCCTGTTGAAATCCAAATCCCTTCTTTGCATGTTTATCTTTGTGACTTCATCTCTGATGAAGATTATCACCAAAAGCATTTAGCAAAGCTTGAGTTGTTGGATGAACATCACCTTATCGCTCTTGAACACCATCATGTATATCAAGAGTGCTTACAAAAAACATCTTAAAATACGAATTTAACATAGGTGACCTTGTCCTTAAAGAAAATCAAAACTTCACTACTCTAGAAAGGATCAAACGTGGAAAATTTTCTCCCAACTGGATTGAACCTTACATTATCATGCATAAGTATGGGTATTGGGCCTATCACTTGGCTTCCCCAGATGATAAATCGGAACCGGAACCTTTTAAAGTATTGCACTTATGGTCATTCTATTGTTAGCATACTTACCAATGAGAACTTAGTCACTTCCATGGTCATCCATCCATTATTATCCATTTCCATTTTTCATTGTAATGATTTGGAATTGTGTGGTTTACCATCACTTTCCTAGTTACGACCTTAAATATGGGCACCACAAATTTTCTCATAGTATATTCCTTATGGATAGGTTCTTTCTTCTTAGTGAGAACTCCACAATCATTACATACATTACCATGCTATTTACCTACTGGAACCACGCTAAGGGTCCAAGGGTGTCACTTGTACATTCATTGTCCCCTCCTATGTAGTCTACCTAGATATTCCCAGATCTTCCCCATATAGAAGTTAAAAAGTCAAAGTTATAAAAAATAGACTTCTCCCTCGAAGGATAGTTGTTCATGTTAAAAAAATAGAGAAATTCAAAAATAAATAGACCGATCCCTTGAAGGATGACTATCATGTCTATCATCCCTATCATTCTATTTAAATCATAAAATCATAAAGTAGACCACTCCCTCAAAAGATGGCTACTCTTTTGTATCATGGCATATAAGGCTTCTCTCATCGATCATCCTTATATCTTATAAATTCAAGTATTAAAAAAAATTAACATCCCAAGAAAGCTTCCCTCATTGATCAACTTTCTCATCTATTGCAAACTTCCCGGATTGATAAGTTTTCTCTTCCCCCTACCTAGAGATGGGGCATAGACTTAGGGAAATATGCATATGGAGAACCTAGTTCTCGCGTACAAGTCACATCTAAACCCCTTTGTTATGTCAAGAGTATGTTTATGAGTCCACTTTCCATATCTTCCCATATGATCCACATAATAACTAACTATTGTTAGTTATGTGTTAACATTTGTTATTCACTGCAAGTGCATTGATTTAAGTGTATCACTTCTCATTTACCTCCCATATAGTTTGAAGCATCGTTTCCTCATGCGTTCTTTGCTACGATCACGTGATGTTTAAATTTACTTTTAGGATGTTTCCTAGTGTTAATAAATACATTTGTTAGTGCGTACATTATTAATATATTGTTAGTTCTCTAATATTATTGTTGCATAGGTTGTTTAAACAACTTCACCTATATATTTGAAAGATCCTGTATGGTTGATTAATACAGAATAATTATTATTTTGTTTCCTGTGTTCATTCTGAACCAAATTCTATATTTGGTATCAGAGCATAATTAATCCTTAGCTAACAATGTGCTTGTGAGAGTAGTCTAGGGGGGAGTTTAATTTTTATTGTGTTCCCCTCTTTCATGAGTGTAGATCTGCGTGTTTTTGATCGAGTTATTCCATTCGATTGTGTTGTACTAGATGAGATTATTTTGAGAGGTCAGGTAGATATCTGAGTGTTCAAACACATGTTAACAAGATACACCATTGTGCAGTTCATTCAATCCAGTGACACATAAATAAGAGAACGTAGTCAGATTTTTATAGCTGGTTCAACCACGTCTTCACCAGCCTCGACATAGTATCTGTGTTTTATTCCACCATAATTGTATCTCATTTCCCATAAGGTAATTACAGTCTACCATTGACAGAATCCTATCAGGTTACTATCTATATATACGGACTTAAGGACTCTTTTCCATTTTTTCAATGATTGTGTGCTCTCGTGAATGTTCAATCTGCTATTAGATTTGTGGATAACCCCGGTTGTACCCAATTCCTCATTTATCACCGTGATCTTGTGCTATCAAAATTCACGAGCTTAGCCTGGCAACTCATCAAAAGAGTTGTTAGATATTTGCATTTTTATTGACATATAGTTGATCCCCATGTCATATTATCATACCTTCAAGAGATCATCCATACTTTTTTCATAGTATATGAGCACAAGATCTACTCCTCCATAAATCCATATTGTCTCAAACATGTTGAAGTCACGAAAACTCATCTCGTAAATAGATGTGGCAGATACGTGCTTGGACGTGGAGAAAAAATCTGTTTATGAGGAAAAACGGCAGTCACACCTGTCGTGTGGAAATATCAAAGTTTGAACAACTATCTTCCATTAAACAAGATCATGCACAGATCGATAAAGGGAGTCTTATTTAGATAATAATTTGTTTGGTCTTTGTCTATTGTTATTTTAGTGTCTATTCTTTAAATTTATTTATTATTATAGTTGTTTAAGTCTTTATAGTTTGGTTGAATGCCATGCATTCCGTTGAATGCTATAAGCTCGAAGTCTAAAGATCTCAAAATTAGACTTTAGGATATTTTATAAAATTGGTCATTATTATAGTCAGTATTTGAAAAATTATTGTCTAAAGTCAATGTTTGTAATTGTCAATACATTAGTGACAAATATTATTGTTTAGGTAAAAAAAAAATTGTCTTGTAAAGTATCTAAATAGCCAAGTCATCAAAATAAAAGTATTTGTGTCGTTAAAATTATCTCAAAGTTGTCATGTGTGTTTTTAAGTAGAGTCAAAATCATATAGGTGATTTTAGGATTTTTTGATATTGTCTCGTTGATAGTTATTTTGTAAGTTTTCATCATGAGCCAGAGTCAAAATATTATCAAAAAAAAAATTCCTCGCGGACGCATTTTCAGTGTTACCTGACGTGAAAAATAAAGTGTTTCACATCACAGAGGGAAAAAAAGAATAATCACAACATGGAAACAGTTGAGTGACATGATCATATTTGTTGAGTAAGTAACATCATTCATTGGAGGATGGAGGCAATGGAGGTAGGAGGACAATTAGTGTCCTCGAGTTCGTCACTACCTTAGAGGCCGCAAACTGCTTTAGTGACACCTTTTGTTGCGCGTAATGAATAAGAACATATGTGCATTCCTATTCCTATGTGATATACAGTGTTTGTGTTTTCCCAATGATGATGATGATGTGGAGACTTGTACCATCGATACTATTACAAGAAGTGTTCTTGATCAGATTGACTTGATGGTTGATGTGAATTGGTTGAATGGTCCCAATTCATGTATTCACTTGAATAGGTTGATCGGTTCCCATTCATAGATGATGTAGTTCCCATAGTTAGTGTTGAGGATCGAGACCATGTGCATGTTACGGAGCGATATGTTGCTTGGTAATGATGGTGTTTTTTCCCATGTTCGCACTAAGGGGGGGAATGTTAGGAAATACATTTGTTAGTGTGTACATTATTAATATATTGTTAGTTCTCTAATATTATTGTTACGTAGGTTGTTTAAACAACCTACATATATAGCTTATTGTTATAGGAGTTGTTTCCTAAATTTTAGGAACAAGGAACAACCTCACATATATATTTGTAAGATCTAGTATGGTTGATTAATACAAAATAATTATTATTTTGTTTCTTGTGTTCATTCTGAACCAAATTATAGACCTATTTGGGTCATGTGTTATTTATTCATGGTTATCCATCACATTCATTTATAAACCATGCATAGTATTTGATGACATAGCTTGTATTTTTCCTTCCACTAGTTATTAACATCATAATAATTTCATAGTTAGGTTTAACCCATATTATATAAATTCATTATACGCCCATCATGTTTTTCAAGCCATACCATATAAGTCTAAAACATCATAAAAATCACACTTACAAAATTTATATCTCACTTTCCATATCCCGTCTCTAGTCTAATCCATCAAAAACCATCTAACACATTTATAAAAACCACAATCATAGTCACCCATAGTCATCACCATCACTATAACACTATGTTATCTACATCTAAATCAAAGTCATGATATCATGAGTTAACATACAATTCATACTCATCTCAAACATATATCTAACCATAACAATAAAATTAATACCATTCATCACATATTCATCATCATCATCAATATCTTAAATAAAAATCAAAGTACACATATGCTCATCATGAACCCATAAAAAAATCATCATTTATATATATATATATATATATATATATATATATATATATATATATATCATCGTAAATCAAAAGTACAAGTACATCATATGTTGCAGGTCACTAAGGGTCCTCTCTAGATGCATCACCTACAGTAAAATCTACGTATGATAATCATAAGTCCTACCCCCTTGGGGAAGGTTTCACTTCAAAAACCTGGGCCTCATCAAAACCCTCACCTCGTGGTAGTTGTGGTATGCTCATAGTAATCCTTGATGGCATTGGCTGGGATGCGACGTTCTCTTCCCCTCATTGTAGTGTTAGGTGCTTTACATATCTCCCCATTTTAGGGAGCTTGGTTGTCACAAGTTCCTCATAGTACCTAGCCTCCGCTTCCAATGCTACATATAGGCTTAATGGGACTGTCCCTGGTGGCCCCATTTTCCCTTCTATCCCCTGTGAGGTGTTTGGTGTTGTGTTGGCTAACTCTGCAGTTAATATGGGCCCAAGGTCCCCAAATCTCGATCTATAGGCCTCTCTCTACCACCTATATCTGTCTCTTTGTGTGATGGTCTGATCTCTCTCATGTCGAAGAGTCAAGGTCTCCTGGTCTGAAACCTCTCATTCTTGTCAAGCGATACCTCTCTAAGGTTGGGCCAAGTCATGCTTTACCTACATTTGTGCCATCTCATCTGCCTCTCCCATCTCACCTCAAGGAGATACATCCTCCTCCGCAGCCTCCTCCTCTCCCTTGTCTCCATTATCACCTCCCTCAGATTCCACATGTGCTTCCCATGTACCAGTCATCCAATCAAAAAATATCATTCCAACTTCCACGTCTTCATCCTTATCCCATGGCTCCTCTACCTCCTCTAATGAATTGACTATGTGTGGAATTGGAAAATCCCTGTCAAACTCATATCTCCTGTAAACAATAGGATCTATGGTGACTATCTAGACAACTCCAAACTGCTTATGGAATCTGTCAAACTAGGGGGCCTCAATCATATCAAGCCTTCACCCATATACCCATTGATTCCTCCTCATACCTACTAGCTCGACATCTACCCCAGGCCATGTTGGTAAATCATGATACATACATCATTTGATCTTTTCTGTCTCAAGCTCTACAAGCCTATCTCTATACCATGTGAAATCCCTCTCCCTCATGTCCTTGTGAGCCTGGTCAGCTTGCCATCACAGAAATCCCACTGTCAGCTGAATGTGGTCTTTTGGGACCCATGGAAACCTTTGTGGTCTAATCACTGCTATATGATCTTAGGCCCAAAAGTGTAGGAGGAATCCAACATATAACCATGTCCTCCTCCCCTCCACATATCCAAAAATATCATGATAAATATGTGCCAGTAGCGCAGTACCAAATGAGTAGACTGTCTTATGCTCCACAATATTAGCCAAGAGCCCTGCCAATGTCCATGGAAATCATGCACTACCAGAGTCTGGAAGTGCATTACATGAAATAGCCATCATCAATAAACAAATCAACTATCTTTGTGCATCCCCACAATTATATCTCATCTCGTACAAAAATGAACCTAAGAAAAAAGTAATCTATTGGCCATCGACTTTGACTAGTTGCGTCAATACTTCCAACTTGGTATCCACTATGATAGGGACCATTTTATCCCCCTGAATAGGTAATATTAGGATGCGATATACATCCTCCAAGGTAATTGTCATCTCCCATGTCCTGAACCAAAATGTGCATGTCTGCACATCCCATCTCTCCACTAATGTAATAATCAATCCCACGTCCTGCAGAATCCTATGGTAGTGTCATAATCCACCTAATCCAACTGCCTCTAAATGGTCCCAGTCGACATCCACTATATCCCCACATATATGATCATACAAAACATGTACTCTATCCCTCATGCATAATGTCTCTCATGCTTGTAAAACAATGAAAACACACAATAATTAGAAATCTGATCATCAGTCTCATCCAAAATCCAAAATATTTCTTTTCCACCTACGACCGATACAAAACCATGTCAGATTAATGCATCTAAGGTTGAATCATCACCTTTTTAGGGCCAATTGACGATGACTGTGCGCAGTATCTGCCGACATCCCTTAGATTTAGGCTAAAAATTTCACAAAATGCAAAAAATTAAATAAAAAACATTAAAAAATGCATAAAACAAGCTAGGGATTTGCTACTCACCATCCTCCGGGTCCTCTGACACTTTGTTCCTGCTCCTCTATTTGTCTCAATCTCTCAATCTCTCTTATATCCTTAGATCTCTCGATCATTACTTGGTCATGTGTAAATAAGTTGTTTGGGCCAACCTATGGGATTATATAGTCCACCAACAACAATCACCGTCGACCCTACTTGGGTCACCTCCGTTTGGCCATAGTTGTTGCTGACTCTCCTAGTTCACTATTGACCCTGCCTTGTCATTTTCTGCAATCACCTTATCTCCCTCTTGGGGCATCATGTCTTTTATCATCTTCTCCTTAGGGGTTTAGTATTTTATTTCTCATTATTTTTGCTTTGTGGCCATTTTTTTTGTGTTCCCTCTTGGGGCATCTTTTAATTGTGTTAACTTGCGTCCCTCCCCAAACCCATTTTTTTAATCCCACCCCTCTTCATGTTGTCGGGGCTCTTATCCCATCCCCTTTTCACATTTATTTGTGCATGCTTAATACTTTCGTTTGACCCATTGGTCCTACGACATGTTTGATCCTTTCGAGTGGATTCCCCTTGGTTTCCCTCCAATTTGCAGTGATTTTTTACCACTCACAGGTCCGTAGGACATTGTTTCCATCTCTATTAAGACCTTCATTTGTTCCCTATTGAAGTGATATCAGAATCACCTTTTTTTCTTTTTTTTCCATTCACGTCCGGGATATCTTACCCTTCTTTCCTTCTTCTCCTCTATTCTTCCTCTATCTCTTTCAAACTCATGATCGACTTCCTTTGTGTTATCAACCCCTAGTTTGAGGGAAAGCACCCAATCAACCATCTTTTCAACTTTCTCTTTTTTGCCTCTTTTCATCTTTCTCATTTTTTTCTCATGGCTGGCCCAACGCAAACCACTCAAAAAAAGGGGAAATTGTTTCCTTTCTTCTCCTATGTTCTTCCTCTATCTCTTTCAAAATTATGATCAAATTATTTTGTGTCATTGAACCCTAGTTTGAGGGGGATCACCTAATCAACCATCTTTTCATCTTTCTCTTTTTTGCAAATGTAGACATAAATTTTTTGTATAGTTCCTCCCCTTCACCAATTTTTGGTATCGTAATCACCACCATATTTTTTTTTACTTTTTGCTCCATCCACGTCCGGGATATCTTGTCCCTTGTTTCCTTTCTTCTCCTATGTTCTTCCTCTATCTCTTTCAAAATTATGATCAAATTATTTTGTGTCATTGAACCCTAGTTTGAGGGGGATCACCTAATCAACCATCTTTTCATCTTTCTCTTTTTTTCCTTTTTCATCCTTCTCATTTTTGTCTCATGGCTTGCCCAACGTAAACCACTCAACAAAATGGGAAAACTATAGACACAAAAATTTGGTATCACTCCTCCCTTTCCACTCTATGTTTTCTACTCTCATTCACCATGGCCAACCATTCAAAATTTATTTACCCCCCTAAACTCAACTTCATCCCATTAATTCTCATTTTTCCCACCTTTAATCATGGATTACCCATTTTATTTATTAATTATGGTCTTAATTAATCCTAATCCTCATCTCATTATTTGTATCCTCACTAAACCATCCCTAATCACCCCTAATTAGCATTAATCAATCCTTAATATCCACCTCATCAATTCATGATCCCTAAATCTCTCATCTTTCCTCCTTAGGCTTCTAATCATTTATATGCTCTCAACCACCTCCATTTCACTAAATTTCATCCCCCATTTATGGCCTTTATTTACTCCTTTTCTATCTTCTCACCTACCCATTTATCCATTCCCTATACACCCCTGTTCCATCCATAATCACCATAGCAACCCTAATCTACCACTTCATTTAGGCCTCATTTTCCCTCAAGTTGGGCCATCCTCCCACCACTCTAAATCGATGGATTCCCAATGATTGAAAATGATCCATCCAGGTCATCTGTCAGACCCTATAAGTACGCCCTTTCCCTCTCCTTTCTCAAGGATACAACATTGAGATTTTAAGGTTGTATTGTGATTATGTTTCCATCATTG
This sequence comes from Taxus chinensis, assembly GCA_019776745.2. Classification (NCBI taxonomy): domain Eukaryota; kingdom Viridiplantae; phylum Streptophyta; class Pinopsida; order Cupressales; family Taxaceae; genus Taxus; species Taxus chinensis. The sequence continues at coordinate 233,989,380 of CM034157.1, read as the reverse complement.
ATTACCATTACAACTATCCTACACATCTTGGAGTCTTCTTAGAGATTTTGTGCATCTACTTTGGTGATTTAGGGAGACTTATCTTACTTTTCTAAATCACTTGCTTTCACTATCATATTGTTGCATTTTTCTGTCACTAACATCTTGTACAGGTTCAAGTATCTTCAGAGACTTGGCCTCATTCTGTTTCACATCTCAGTCTTATCTGTAGGTATCCATTTTAGTCATTCCACTTTCTTCCATACTATAACTAGCCCAAGTCATTGTCGATTCATCTTGAGCACTGTCAATCCAACCCCCATCTAGTTTGTTTTTGTCATCTCGATCTTCAACAATCTCTGTTTATGGGTTCAGTCTATCTTTTTCATTTAGATCCTACCATTCCTTGCAATCTATCACTCCATATCTATTTTTTTAGACTCTAATCGCCATCAATTCCTCCTTGTCACTGTCAAATTTACCCTGTTCATACAATTCACCTTTCTACTTTTCCTAATTTTCTTGCATCCCTTTCACCCATTTCAGATCCAGTTTATTCTGCAAGTGTCTGTCTTCGTTTCAAATCTATTGCCTTGGGTCACCGTCAACCCATGTAAGGTTTTCTTTGTTTTGTCATATATGGATAAAATATTCCTTTTACTATCTTAGATCTACTTTTCAGATTTTGTTTCAGATATTGCGCACTTTTATCAGATCCATTATCAGGTTTCATATTTCATATTATCTACAAGAGGGTTGACATCTATCTAAGTAAATTCATGCTTCTTAGAACCGACTTAGTTGGGAAACCCTCCATCCTATCTACTAATTCATTTTCCTTTTAGTGTTATTTGTTGTACAGGTCATCAAGATCGTAGGAAGGATATTTTCATCATTTTTGCCCATCTATACCATCATCACTTTGAGGTACCATAAACCCTCCATGTTTTGAGTTGTTAGCTTCTTTCATTACTAGTTCATTAACTTGAATAGGAATGAAGAAACTTGGTCAACAATTTTTAAGTCTCCACTTTTAACATTGATTTTATTACAGGTCAACCAAGCCAAATCCTTTCAAAAAACATTTTATCCTTAAATAAAAAATAAGATATTTGAAAAAATAAATTACATATAGCATATTAAATAATTTTAAAAATATAAAGTTGTAGGTTTGTTAAAAACTAGAAAATAGTACTAGAAAAATGTCATTAAAAAGATTAAAAATAATAGACATTTACAAAAATATTTTTTTAAACAACATTTGAAATTTTTTGATACTTTACAACTAAGAAATTCAAATTTTCTAAAAGTTACCTCAAAAAAGGGGGTTATCAATAACACCACTTTTTGAAACCAAAGTAAAAATAATCCCTAAATGTGACCTCTAAAAAGAGAGAAATTTAGAGGGTTTTCATTTTGTAGGTAACTATGTTTAAATATCTTAGGAAGAAAATTCACAAACTTTCTTCTATGAGGTAAAAATATTCTCCAATTTTTCTCCTACCTTAAGTGATTAAGCAAAATATGGATAAATGCTAAAAAAATTGCTTAATTTGATTGATATTGTAGCAATATTTAAATAACAATTAAGTACATTAAATGACCCAATCAAAGTAAGCTAGAAAAATATGAAACCCTAGTTGCAAAGAAGGGATAAGAAGACTTAGTTGTTTCAAAAAATCTGAAGGTGTCGAGTATTGCTGGAAAACATAGAAAATCTGAAGCACATATTGCACACAGAAGCCTCAAAAAAGATGTGTAGATGATGATCTATCTAAACTAGGGTGCACCTGGAAAGGGGCAGGGGCACCTGTAGGTGCCACAGACTGATCTATGTGCTGTGACTACTCAAAATGCTCAGAAAAACATCATTTTGACTAGTCACAAGGTGTTTGTTGTCCTTCGCTTTTGGTCGCTATGAGGTCGCACAATGATTGCCGAGGTTGATGGAAACCTGCAATGAAATAATGACCTGTAAAACCCTCAAAGAGACATCAAATCTTTAAAAACAAGATGCAAAATGAGGGGTCCAAATATCCTCAACTATCAAACAAGTGATCTTACGATTGAGCATTGCACTACATTTCAAACCCAATGTAGTTTTATATGTGTGTGTGTGTGTGGAATCGTGCCCTAGGTGGCTCTTGTGTGTGTCACACTTGATAGCGAACAAGTAGCTAGATGTAAAGAAATGTAATAGATGTGTGCATGGAATAGAATAGACTCCCCTCCTATGAAGTGTATGTAGAATAATGCAGTCCCTTTCCCTTGAATGGATGCTAGAATGGATGTTTGAATGCTCTTGAATAGCCTTTGGATGCAACCTTAGGTGGTGATAGCTAATGCTTAGTGCTTGGTCCTTTATTATGATCACATAACTTTATATTTATATGATTCCCTTGCTTGAATTTTGTAATTAACCCTGAAAAGGCCAACTACCAAAAAGATAAGATGCTCAAATGGATAGAAAGGACCCAAAAGATGTGAACAAAGTATAAAGAGGTTAGGGGCACCCAGAGGGGACAAGGGGCACTGACGCTGGCATCCTGGCTGGGTGCTGTGTCTAGAATGAGAAATGTTGAGGTATGAAAATACAGACTGAGCTATAGAAGGTGTGCAAGACCAAAAGTTGAGCAATAGAAAGAAAGAAAATATGGCCAAGGACATGGGTTAATTAGTACTTTTCTTACTTAGGAATCATATGAATAGTAGTATGTAATCAGGACTAGATAATTACCCAAAGTGCGTGATTTTGTGTCTACATTTTCCCCCACTTTATGTTGTTGAGTGAAATATCATAACATAAAGTAGATAAGAGATGCATACCTGATAACCATGTAGATCGATGGCGAGAAGCGTGCCAAGAGACAAGGAAAAGTGTGGAGTGATAAAAAGGTGGAGCGTGGAGACTAAAGATGAGAAAGTGCAAAAAGTGATGAGATAATGACCCTAGGGAGGAAAAACATGTTGTAGATGTCTCTGATATGCATTTTGTTAATGTCAATGCTGATGTGTGTGATGTTGTTGATATAGGATGATGTTGACTACCACTTCCCATACAGATGGACCTGCAAAAGAGAAGAATGAACAAGTAGTCAAATACACATGTATATGTGTAAAAATCATGTAAAAAGTATGTAAAATGAAAAATGTGAAAAAGGAACATGTGCACCTGATCCATGATGAGGAAAGAGTGTAGAAAGGATCTTGTAGATGTTGTAGAAGACTGATTTTTTTGGGTGATCTCATGCCAGTTGTGCCGGCTGTGAGTTTTTGGGGTGATCTCATGCCAATGATCTGGAAGAAGTGTAGGGAGAAAAGTATGGTGTCATCCTCCAACCTTTAACTACTTCCCATAATGTAGAACACCACTGCAGATGGTGTGTAAAAATCTGATCCGGTTCGACCAGTTTTGATCCAATGTTGAAGAAGAAAATGTTGTATGTTGTATGTATGGTGGGTGCTAAGGACTATCTACCCTATAAAATGCGTTGTGTGGAGTGTTGTAGACTGTGTTGCACTGAAGAGTTTTGTGTAACTACCCCCTGGTCACAGGCATCCAGGAAGGGTTAGGGGTGCCCAGGCACTACTGTCTGGTCTGGGCACTGGTGTCTGTGTTGTGTAAGGACCCAAGTCAGGATTTTGAGCCCTGTCTGATGTTGATGACTGTGTTGTACCGGTACTGTGTTGTGTTGAACCGTGACTGTGGAATATTGTATGGGGTGACTAATTCACCCAAATGATGCCCCCCCATTGTTTGGGGTGCATATGACATCACTGAGGAGTATGTGGCCCAAAGAAGGACCGACCGCTTGTGTTGAAACTTGTGCCCTATAGGGGGGAGGGAGTGTGCTTGGTAGAAACCAAGGCACACAAAAAAAAGTGGCTAGGAGACAAGTGTTAGTACAAGCAAACATGCATGTAAAATGTAAGCTAGTAAAATAAGAAGACAATGTGTAAGCTAAGACACAAGACAATACAAGAAGACAATGTAGACCATGAAAAGTGGGTTTCAAACATGGGACATCACTCATGATGTCACAAGACAATCAAGGCCAACTAGGCCAAAAGAAGACAAGTGTGCACACAAGACAAAGGGAAAATCCCACAAACAATGGAAAACAATGACAAAAAAATGTAACAGACAACCATGGAAGAAAATAGACCTGCAAGACAAATGTTGCACATGAAGCACCCATTAGCATGTTAGAAAGATAAAAAGTATGTCAAAACGTGTATAATCCAATAATAATGTGCTATGAAAAAAATGAAACAATAACACCTGTAGTGTATGAAAGTGGATGCCCCCAGGAGCCATTGTGGGACTGGTAATAGGTATTGTGCCAAGCATCCATGTTGCATGTATAGATCTGTAGAATCTACATCACAACTAGAAAGCAAGTGAACATGCATGTGTGTATGGAAAAAGATAATGACATACAAGATATCTATCTAGCATGTGTAATAAAGTGTACATGTAACAAGTAAATGTAAGCAAGACTAAATGCGACCAAGATATGCAGTATGTTGTGGATGAGATGGAATGGAATGCAGAGTGAATGATAGGAGTAGCATGTGCCCCCCAAGTGGATGTGTATGTATATATGTGATGAGGTTCATTTGTACATGCCCCCTCAGTAGTCAAGAATGAACCATAAACAAGAGTGCGTCATCAGGAAATGAGTTGAATTGTGTGTATTAAAAATATGTGATCATCAAAGCAAGTAAAGCAAGTGTGAGTGAGTGAGTGAGTGAGTGAGTGAATGTGTGAGTGTGGTGAGGTCCATTTGAGATGTATACCCTCAGCAGTTGAGTATGGACTGTGGAACTAGAGTGCATCATAGGGTAATGACCGCAGTGTGTAAAGGTAGATGTCAAAAAGATATGTCATGAATGCGTAGAGTAGATGTTGTGAGAAAGAGATGATCGTGTGATGTGTGAAGTATGTAATGTGTAGTGTGTATATAGTGTGTGTGAGGTTCATGTGTATAGGATGCCCTCAACAGTCAAGTGTGAACCATAGCACAGAGTGCATCATCGGGTAAATGATGATACGAGCATGTATCAAGATGTATATGGTGTATGTAAAGAGACTAGATGTGAAGTGATGAGAAAATAAGAAGACATGTTGATGCTAGGGGAGAAAATAGGTGTGATGCCCCCCAAGTGTGTGATGATGAGTGTGTGTATCCAATGAAAAGTAAAAGATGAGGGTCCTCCACCCGATGCTTGAGGAGATGAAGGTGTGTGATCATGCTCTAAGAGTGGTGGTATATGAGATAGATGTTGTGTAGGTGAATGAAGCCTATATATGCATGTGACCTATGAGTATACTGTGGAGGCAGATGGATGCCTATGTGAAACAAGAATGCATGAGGTGATGGACACCTATGTGAAGTAGAGCGTAGAGGTGATGGACACCTATGTGAAGTGAAACGAGGTGGTGAAGTATGCCTAGATGAAGGAGTTGTCCTAGTGATGGACCTAGACTGATGTGATGGACTAGCAGATCGATGAGACCACATAGGTTATGTGCAAATAGGTGAGCTAGGAGTAGTTTTTGCTTTAGTTTTGATAGGCCATGGGGACCTAGATGCTCTAGTTGATGCAATGGAAACCTCAAGAGGAGGTTGTGGCCATGGAGTGGATGGAGGAACACCATTGATAGAGATGACTTGGTTGTTGTGAATGAATTTCAGATGCAAGTGATTCATGGATATGATAGACTAAGATCTGTGAATCCAATTGAGGCCTAAGAGCATGTCACACCCTTGAATTGTTGGTGCCACAAGAAAAGGTACAAGCATGGTGAGAGGACCGAAAGTGACTTGAAGCTTGACAACCCCATATGAGTTAGGGATTGGATATGAAATTTGTGAGAGTGGATAACCGATAGCAACAAGAAGTGCAATAGAACATGCACTGATGCACCATGATGGATCAACTTTAGTGTTATTGATAGAAATGGATCCAATAGAAGCACTAATGTGCAAGTGATCAGAAGAGAATGTAGCATGATAATCATGATCAGAGAAAGAAATAATTGGTGGAGAAATCTCAGCATGAGAAACTAGGAAATCAAGAGCCCCCGATGCAGGAGGAGGCACTGCGCGATATGTATGATTAGCCGAGGAATCAACTAATTTTTTTTCATGTTTTGGAAGAGGATTGTTGAAGATATTGAGCTTATGATTTTCATTGATAGGTGCAGAAGCCATAGGCTCTGGAAGCTCAATAGCATTATTATCGATCAGATCTTGAATGAGATTGTGAAGTTTGAAACAACAATCTGTAGAATGTCCAACACATTGATGATAGTCACATCTGAGTTTTTCATCATAATTATGACCTTTAGGATGAGATGGATCTAAATTAAGTGGTGGAGGAAGTGTGATAAGATTTCTTTCGACAAGTTGTGGTAGTAGAATATGTGGAGTGATAGTTAATTTTGTGTATGTTCACTTAGGTGGTTGCCATTGAAGTTCTTTAGTATTAGATACAATGTTGACAATGATTTTTGCTTCAGTAGGTTTGGTTGATGGCTTGAAAGTTGATTTACTTTGAAAGCACATAGAAGATGAAGCTTGTTCCTGATACTTAAGCTTACCTATAGATAAGAGTTTAGTTTCATGTAGCTTAAGAGTATGACATAGTTGATCAAATGATGGAGATGTCTCAAAGAGAACACTCTCCTAGAGAGGCAGAAATAGACTTTGAATGAATAAATCTTGAAGCTCAGAGTCCAAGCACATTAGACATCTTAGCTAAGTTATTTTTGTATCGTAAGACATAATCCACTAGATGTTCATTAGATCCTTGTTTAAGTTGTGCAAGTTGAGCATATGAGATCTTAGAGCCGATATTGATAGAGAAATGAGTGAGAAAAGCATCAAATAGATGTGTGAAAGATGTTACCGAGTGGACAGGTAGGTCATAGAACCAACACATCACATAATCTTGGAGACTGCGAGGAAAAATATTTGCAAGTAAAGTATGATCATCCGCATAGTCTAGGCATGCTACATGAAATGCTTGAAGATGTTCTTGAGGGTCACCATGGCCTTTGAAAGTGGGAAGCTTAGGGGTGATGAAATTGAGAGGAAACAAATAAGCAGAGATAGCGGGTGTGAAAGGGGTGTGAAGGAGTGTAGTGGAATCCAAAGATGGTGATGCCCGAGAAGTAGCCAATTGAAGTTGACGAATTTGTGTCTGCAGATCCTGATATAAAGAAGTTAAATCAGGAGTATTCAAAGAAGATCCAGGCTGTGTATTGGGAGAATTAGGGTGATTAATGGGGGTGGTAGTAGTAGGAATGGAAGCTGGAATATGAAGGGGTGGAGTAGAGGCCATGGAAGCTGAGGAAGAACCTATAAGAGTCGTTGAAGAAAGATCATGAGTATTTTTAGCTGAAATCAAATCATGGAGAATATGTGGAAGATGTGTAGGATTAACATGAAAATCTTGTCAAAAATTTGCGGGTTTGTCTAATTTTTTTATCCATATTGGTATCCTCATCATATGATTGTTCACTATCAGATGTTTCGAGTTCAATAAGAGGAACATTGCAAGAGTTGGAAAAGGGGTTTTCAGTTGTAGTCATTGATGTAGAAACCTCAACCATTGATTTAGAGACCCTACGGGAAGATAAAGGAAGCTCAAGATGCTCAAAAGATCCAAAAGGACCACTACGGGTGATGGGCATAAGAAGAAAAAACCATAAGAAAGAAGGTGGATTCGAGTGTGGGGTTCACCAAAATGATTAAGAAAAATGGAATAAATGCTATAAAAATGCTTAATCTAATTGCTATTGTAGCAGTAAATAAATAACAATTAAATACAAAAATGACCCAAGAAAATTAAGCTAGAAAATATGAAACCCTAGTTGCAAAGAAGGGATAAGAATGACTTAGTTGTTTCACAAAAATCTGAAGGTGCACAAAGCTGGAAAACTGGAAAATAGAGAAGCACAAGTGTCACACAAAGCTCAGAAAAAATGTAGATCTAGAGGAATATGCTGGACTGGGGTGCCTAGAAAGGGGCAGGGGCACTTGCAGGGGTGTCATAGACTTGTAGTAGGTGCCTGTGACTGTGAAAATGCTCAGAAAACCATCTTTGACTGGTCATAAGGTGTTCACTGTCCTTCACCTTTGGTCACTAGGAGGTCACATAATGTTCACCGAGGTCACTGGAAACCTGCAATGAAATAATGACCTGCAAAACCCTCAAAGAGACATCAAATCCTAAAAAAGAAAGATGCAAAATGAGGGGTCAGACTGTCCTCAGCTGTCAAACAAGTGATCTTACAACTGAGTGTTGCACTACATTTCAGACCCAATGTAGTTCTATGTGTGTATGTAATCATGCCCTAGGTGGCTCTTGTGCATGTCACACTTGATAGTGAGAAAGTAGCTAGATGTAAAGAAATGTAATAGATGTGTGCATGGAATAGAATAGACTCCCCTCCTATGAAGTGTATGCAGAATAATGCAGTCCCTTTCCCTTGAATGGATGCTAGAATGATGCTTGATGCTCTTGAATAGCCTTTGGATGCAACCTTAGGTGGTGATAGCTAATGCTTAGTGCTTGGTCCTTTATTATGATCACATAACTTTATATTTATATGATTCCCTTTCTTGAATTTCATAATTAACCCCAAAAAGGCCGACTACCAAAAATATAAGATGCTCAAATGGCTAGAAATGACCCAAAAGATGTGAACAAAGTATAAAGAGGTCAGGGGTGCCCAGAGGGGATGGGGCACCTGGCGCTAGCATCCTGGCTGGGCGCTGGTGTCCAGAATGAGAAATGTTGAGGTATGAAAATACATACTGAGCTTTAAAGAGTATAAGACCAAAAGTAGTTATAGAAAGAAAGCAAAGATGGCCAAAGACATGGGTTAACTAGTACCTTTCTTACTTCAAGGACTAGATAATTACCCAAAGTGCGTGATTGGGTTTCTCATGTTTTTTAGCTTAATATACACTCATAAAATTTTCTTCTTCATCTTGTTTGTTCTTCTACTTCACCATATATTTATTATACTCTCATTATGTTTTCTTGATGAATTTAAGTCAATAACCTTCTCAATATCCCCTCTTTCCTTCTCAAGAAATTGTTATCTCTAGCCCACATTTATAAATCCTAAAAATGTGTTATCATTATTTTTTCCCCTCATGATAAGGGTATACATTAGTAACATTGAATATTGATCAAAATCAATCCCCTTTGGTAAATCTATCTCGTACTAGTTTTTGTACATACTTCCTCAAAACCTTGTATGATCTTATCTTCTTCCATTTTAACTTTTCATTTATTCCCCTTAGTGACCACTCCTTCCTCAAGTGAGATAAAACCATGTCTATACTTCAATATTTCCCCCTTTTCTTGTAATTTATACACTAGTGGTGCTTCACAATACTCTTCTCTAGCTACTCTCACATATGATCATATATCTAGGACATATATTTGGTGAAATATTGTGTTTCTATAATTATCTTACTCATGTTGTTAGTATCTCATAGTTTTATAACCCCTTATGGGCTACTCTCGTACACAATCTAAAATTTTGTTCTCGTAGTGCTTCAGTTATTTAAATTTTTGTATGGTGAGTTGAAGTTGCATGAATTCTAAATCACATTATCATAGATTCTACCCAATCAAACATCATAATATGATCTTTCACGTGATTTCATTGATTACCTTAGTATTTCCATTTTTCGGAGGATGATATAATACACTAAAGCATAGTTGGGTATATGTATTTTTCCACAACAATATCTAGAAATTCCCAAAAACATTGTATCTCTATCACACATTATTTTTCGCAACCACCTATGAGATCAGATAACTTCCTTGAAAAATATATTGAATACATGTCTTTCAACAGTAATATCATTTCATACAATAACATATTCCATTTTTTAGAATCCAAACACTGTAACAAAAAATGAATCATCATCCTTCTACATCATATGCAGTCCTAAAACAAATTCCGAGCTGATTTCTCCCATAGTCTCTCTGAGATAGGATTTATTGATAGAATTTTTCATTGTAACTCTTCATATTTTAAAAATTAAAAATTATATATCCTCGCATAAATGTCTTCATATGAGTACTCATTTTTAGCTAGATGTATCCTTCACTATGTTGTGTCAATTTCATATTAAGACCAAAATGACCATCTAATCCTCCACCATTTGTTTTCTTGATAAAATTTTCTAAATATGTCATTATAGTATACGAAAATGTTTTCCCCTAAACAATAGTCCCTATTGTATAAAATAGACTAACTAGGGTACCTTTTTCATGCTCACATGACTTTGAAATGCTACTCATACTTCTTTGAAATACTTGTCATCCACATACAATCCTTTCATGGAATAAAATCCTATCACTTCCACATTCATCTCAATCAATAAGATATACCTCCTACTATTGAATCTATAGCCTTATTTGATGTGACACTTTTATACTTCAAGACAACCATATAATTGTGCAAAAATTCCATCCACTTCATGTCTCTACTTTAACTTACCTTTACTATTGATAAATTTTAGTTCGTTATGATCAATGTACAATCAAAAATCATTTGATAATATATATTACCTCCAATTCTTGAGGGATTCTACCATGGTATATATCTCCTAATCATAAAATTAATATCTTCACTTTGCTTTATTCAATTTCTAAAATAAGCAATAAGTTTAATTTTTTACTCAATATCACTCCAGTTGTTAATCCACTAGAATCACATTCAACTTGAAATTCCTTGATGAAATAAGTAAATTCCAACACTAGCTACTAAATTACATTTCTCTTCAAACTCTAAAAGCTATGTGTTACTTATTTTTCTCACAATGAAATTTTTTCTTCTCTTTTCATTGTCTCTATGATAGGTGTACATATCCCACTAAAATACCAAATTATGACCTTTCTATAAAAAAATCCATGGAATATTTTGGGCTCAAATATTCTTCTCTATGATGGCCAATATAGGTTTTTTATTACCTTCTTAGGATCCATTCACAATCCTCCTTATAATATCACAAAACCCAAGCACAATAAATTTGTATTCATGAAGTTGCATATTTTAAAATCAATAGAAATTTCTCCTCTTTTAGTATCTACGACACTTGCTTTATGTGCATCAATATACCCTACTTTATTTTACTAAATATCATTACTTCATCCAAATATACAATGAAAACTTTCCCTAAGAATGGATTCAATACTTCATGCATGAGTCTTATGAATGTACTTGGTGTGTTTGTCAACCCAATGGGTATGAAAATCCATTCCTACATATTGTCCTCTATATTTAATATAACATTTTATTCATCACCTTATTTTATCTTAATACGGTGATTATCAATTTTTCAAAGAAACCTTGATGAATTACTCATCTCCACTTAAATAATATGTCAAGTCATCCATCCTCATCAATGGAAATCAATACTTGATAGTAATATTATTGATGTCCTTGAAGTTAGTGTACCTACTCAACTCTCCATATTTATTAGGCACTAACACCAAATTAACTATGTGTGGGCTCAAAACCTATTGGATTATCTATTTATCTAATGATTCTCACTCTTTAATTATTACTCAATATTTATAGGCATCATTTTATAGGTCATAGTATTTTATAAAATATATCACAGAATTAGATACATATGATGATTCATAATCCTCATAGGGAGTGGTCCATTAGTTATATCATTGAAAATTATATCGTCTCTAAAATTCATTTTCCTCTTCAATAAAATCATATGCTTATTTCTATGTAAATCCAACTGACGGTTTTTGAAAATGTAAGTGCCAAATGATTTCTCCTTATTCTCTTCCTTTAGGGAATTATTTCACTAAATAATAACATTTGAACTATTGTCCATTCTATATCCCTTGTCCTTTGATGGCATCAATGTGTATTTATTACAATCCTTTACGAGGGTGTATGTATTGGATCTCCCATCATTTAGATTTTTGCAATCAAACTACCAAGGTATTCTCAATAGCACACAAACAAATGGCTATATGCCTGACATCACAAAAAACTTTAAATTTACATGCATTGACATAAATATCGACCAAATTTTCTCATATATAAAAATATGATTTCCCTTAAATAACCAAGAATTTTTTTGTATTCGGTTGTGTGACTCTCTTTAAAATTAATTTATCAATTATCCCATTTGACATATACATGATTTTTTATTCTACTACTATCATTTATTACCTAACAAAATTTACCTATGGAATTTCATATGATCATAAATAGATGCTTCATTTGTACCATCTCATTATCTTCGTTTATAATTTTTAAAAATATTATCTTTATCGTGAGATATTCTCATTATTTCATTTCTTCTGCACAATCTAATGATGCAACACTTTATTCCCTAGCTTATGCAACCTGAAGTTTGGCCTATATACTTCTTCCACCAATTTTCTCCACTTTATATAATTTGAAATATTTGTGTCACATAAATTTACATCTAAAATATGTATATGTTAACATATATCTCTTCCTCATCTTTCATTTCCATCTTCCTATGTGAGTGTGATACTCTTCCCATCAAAGTTTGACTATGATAAGTATAGGTTTATTAATCATATGAGTGTTGCATTTTACAACCATGCAATCATCCTCTATCCCTTCCTAACTTTCCTTTACATCTAGTGTTTTTCTACTACCTTCTAAAAAACCTCTCTTCACCAATCAAAATATATTGATATGGATGTTCTGTGGAACACACTTTTTACCATTCATAACTCATCTTGGATGGATACTTATAGAATTTCTATGTAAGTTAAGATATTTTCATCACCATATTCTAAATGACCACATCAAATACTAATAGTTTAAAATTCATGTGTATAGTATTTTAAAATGGTATTCTTGTGTCTCATGCTTTATAGTTTGTTGAACAAAATCAATTGATGATTAGAAGGTATGAACCTAGATGTCAATATTGTAACCATTCTATCACAAGGATTTGTGTTATATTTAAATCATTATTACTAATAGAGATCTTCCTTATTAAATTAAATTAAAACCCATATTATAAACACAACCACGAGATCGATAAGACTCTATTTATGAAGTAATTTAGTATTTCATGCACAAAATCAATGCAACTACAATACTTGTGAACCATACACTTCTCGTAGACATCACCGGTATATATAACATATGAAATTGCAACTATAATGATTTATCCTTGATTTATGCCTAATAAATTGCATGGTTTAAATAAATCCATGAATTTACTAATAGATAATCATAATATTATCTCTAATTATCACCTAGTTATTGATTACAAGATAAAGGTTGATTTCTTTTGGATCTTCATCATATGAATTGAGAAGGTTGGGAAGAGTACGAACCACAATCTCAGACTGACCATTATAGTTATAAAGGGAATCCACGTGATATATGAAGTGATTATATTACCAAAATGGGATGGTGGGCATTTCTACAAGGGTGGGAATTTTAAATGTCCCACATTGATGGAAGAGGTCAAATTTCCAAGGATTAGTGTCACCCTGTACTTTATAGATATCCCCTAGGTGTGCAAAATTAACACATTAGAAAGAGGATGACATGGCTTCATACATGTGATTACCCCATGGTCAACCTAAGAGGATGTTATAAGATAAGGAAAATTTTAATATCGTGAATTTGATGTAGATGGTATGAGGATGTATGATGATATGGATCTAAGCACAACCCACGGGGAGCATATATCTATGATCATAACCTTGACATGTGCTCCTAGTGGATTTTATGTTGTTGATAGAGAAACTAAGAATATTAATTAAGTCAAGGGAGATGAAACAAGTACTTGAAAATTCATTTATGAGAGTTGTGTTGAGTGTAGTGTGGAAAATATGAACTAAGAAAAAGAGGGTAGAGTATTCTATGTGAAAGAGAAGTTCTTTGGGGACATTAAATCAAGAGAAAAGATAGTGCATGAGGAATGATTAGTAGAAAGATAAGTTAAAAGGTATAGATATCCACATTGACATTAATTTATTATGAACCATGTAGGCTAGGTTCATGTCCCAAAGTGGGTGGAAAAGGGATGTTCATCATGAAGAGTGCTGACATGAGATGCTCACAATGTTTCGTAGAGGTACAAATGAGTTCCAACTATGGGATTCAACTTGGAAGGTGAGAGAGGTATGTCATACGATCCCAATATTTAGGGATAAAATACGATGAATTTTTAACCTAGGGAGGGATCATATGAATAGGTTTTAAAGAATGAGAGCTATTAAAAAGATCTAGAATTTGATTTTTTATGGTATTTTGAATGGCATCAGATATGGTAAAAATATTATCATAGGGGTTGATGGTGTAAGAAGTTTCATAGCTAGAAAGATATGGGATCATCCTAGTAGGTTGACAGGTGTCAATGGAATTCTAAGAGATGCGATGTTTCCGTAATAGTATGGGCCGTGTAGGATTGTATGCACAAGGATTGATGGAATTCATCTAATTAGTGGGATCATGAATGGAATTTTATTCATGATTTTTTTTGGTTTAGAGATCATGGGTAGATGAATTTGTAGGATTTATTCTAAATAAAGGAAGGATATGAGGGTTAAATACATGTGATAATATGTTTGGTACCATCCATATGAACTATGTTCTTTATATATACACTAGTAGATGGATATGATGTGTCAATAATGTTAGTAGTTGTATTGTTGGTTGGAACAAGACCAGGATAAGTTTGTTGAGATTTGGAGTGATCAAGAAGTGGATTATTATATATTTTAATAATTTTATTGACTTGATGAACCACTTTGGGCCTATCATATTTGTATGTTTTATTGTGTTATTTTATGGATTCATCTATCCTTTCTCGAGTGATAACCTCGTGGTCAATATTGGTGCCAAGGAGGAAGGTATAGGAAAAATATCGAAGGGAAAAAAATCATCATAATAATGTCCTACATTAGCATGCCACCAATAAAATTTACTCTCATCATGCCATTGAGGAAGATGTCGAGAAGGGTCTATGAACATGGTGAGTGGTCAAGGTATACATTGTATTAATTCATCCTTAGAAAGAGGTTACTGATTGTCAGAATAGGAAGAAGAAAGAGAAATACCTTGTGATTTATAGGTGGATTGATTGGTGTTAGGGATATTCCTACTTGAATAAGTGTCGTAAGGAAGAGTGTATGTGACTCTATCATTAGTGTCACTCTTATTTCTAGGATTCATGAGGACATGAATGTTATTGGGTGGTTTTTAATTTGGATAAGTATTTTTTATTTCCTTTATTAGGTAAGCTTGGAATTTGTATCATTCAGATACTTCTTCCAAAGAGGTGGTAGAGAAGTATCTCACATTGTATTGAAGGTGAGGTTCAAGTTTCCTAAGGAATATCTAAAATAAAATCCTATTGGGAATGTTGTGTTTAGAATTGGTGGATAAAAACTTCCAACATTTGATTAAATCTTGGGAAGATTCATTTTCCATTTGTTTGTAATTCAAAGGAACGATAACCAGATCGTACCAAGCCAAGAACACAGATGCTAATCAAACACCACGATCAATAAGATGAAAGCAATTCGCCAGAATAGCTTTACATAAACATCTGCAAAAAATGAGCAACAATATCATATATTATAATGGAACTCAATGCAATATAATGAGAATGGGCCTTGCTTAAATATGCAAGGAATGACAATCTAAGAATCAATCAAGGTCGTAGATCAAGCCATAAATCAAGGAAATAACTAGTCATCAAAGAACTAGTCAAACGATAGATTTAGAAGAGAACTAGACATCAAGTATCTAGTCAATACCATAGATAGAGGAAAGAACTAGTCAATACCATAGATCAAGGAAAGAACTATACCTAACAACTAGATAATATCTCCTAATATCTAAATAAGATAAAAGAAATATCCACACACATAAGTGGGTGAGGATAAATATAATAAAGGTAAATAAAGTACCTAGGTGAATATGAGCTAAGGTAAATACCTACTCTAACTGTAATTGATGAAAGAATTGTTTTTTTTTTCATAAAGATCATAATACTTAAATTCATTGACTAAGGAATTCACCAAGAGTTTTAGATTGATAAAAAAAATTGGATGGAAGATTATGGTACCAATCCAAGGCATATATTGTAAGTTTCTTAGCAAAGAGTTTGGTGGATACATAATAATTGGTTTTCACTAAATATTTTTAGAGATTTCCAAAAGATTTGATATGGAGCATAGGGTCGGTAAAACCATCATATGTAAGGAAGGATTGATTCCTCCAATGCACATAGAAGTGATGTAGGGAGAGAGAGGGTCTCTTTGAATGCCTTGAAATACCTTGTTATATATAAGAGGTTGGGAAATGGGTGATCTATTGATTCCAACAATGAGAGGAGGGGGTTGTCTTGGTTTTACACGCCCCCAGAGGCCATTATGATTGATGAGCAAGCTGAGATAAATTAGTTTGCATTTACAAGAATTGATTTATGGTCATAGTTTTTTATTGACTTAGAAGATTAATGAGTTACGTGATGAGTGTAGTATGATAATTATTTAGAGGATATTTTTGTTATTGGCTAGATCATTATTTTCTCTAGTTGGAGGAGGCTCGGGATGATTGATTTATAAATCAAACTTTCTATAAAGTTAATCTCCAATGTGTTTGTGTAACATTTTGGGTGACTCCCTATATTTATAGGGAATTGCTGAAGATTTTTTTTGCATGAAGGGAGTATAATAAAAATTAGTGACATATTTTGGTTCCCCTTCCTCTTCAAGATAAAACATAGATTTTCAAATGTTGGATTTCATCTGCATATTTTAGGGTGGAGGTTTTGGATTATTATTGTTAGTAGATCTTATGGGAAAATAGTCATTGTAATTAGAAACTAGCTTAGGAAAACCATCAGCCTCATTGTTATTGTGGTCACATTAAGATAAAGGATATAATATAATCACCAAGAAAATATTCCATTTTCAAGTAAGGATGCTTGGAGGAGGTTTTTTGGAAATAATTTTCTAATGGGATTGGTCATCCAATACGTTTACACAAGGGTAGATGGCATTAAAGAGGCTAAATGCAAAATAAAATAGGTTTAGAACATGATAAACTATATGGTAGGTTTTTGCAAAATGGCATGTGGTGTATGAATAGAATGATCAATGTGCAAACATGATTGGCCATGCAATATAATTTGCACAAGGGATAATTAAGTAGAAAAAGAAGGAAATTAAAAAAAAAGTGAATCTAACCAAATTTAGGGAAAATTAAGATTCACATTGGGTTCACCATAGTATATGATAAGAAAATATAAGTTTTCAACTAGGTTCTCAAATGTAAGTACTGTTGTCCGAAATTACACCTATGTAATTTTGAAAACTTCATTTAAGTTAAGGACTTATGAAATTTTTGTTTGAAAATATGCAGAACAAAATAACTTAGTGTTTCGTGGAAATCAGGAACTTAGTGTTTCACAAAAATTTACCTAAGCCAGGAACAAAGGCTAATTACTTTGTGGAATTGCAGGGATAAGAGAAATGTTCCACAGAATTTGAAAAGTTAGTGTTTCATGGAAGTTAAAAAGTCAGCACTCCATAGAATCAAAAGGTGTAGTGTATTGGGGGTTTTGTAAAATTCACACAACATAGAAAATCCCACGCAATACAAGGAAAAACCATGAATCAAAAGAAACCCACGAAACAAAGGAGAAATTGTCTTTAGAATAGGAAAAGTTGAGAACCAACATAATATGGATTTATGTAAAGGTTTTAAACAGCGCGGAAAAGGTGGAAAAAACAAGAATATTTAAGTAAGGAGACCCATAGTACAAGAAGAGGTGGCAGAAGGTGAAGTATGACTATGGATTCGGAGAATAAAATGAATGTCCACAGATCATTCATGATCTACTAAAATAAACATAATACCATAAAGATTAAAATACTTATGTGGAACATAAAAGACTATGTAGAATGCATTATAATTTGCATAAGGAAGGAAGATAAGGTTGTGGATGGTTAAAATAATTGAGGAGTTATATAGATCATTCATGGATCAGGGAAAAATTCAAAAACAAAGCCATGGGTCATAAAAAAATTCCAAACAAAATATAAAGTTGTGGAAGAAATGATCAAGATGGTAGGATATAAAAAGTCCATGAAATACAAAAAGTTGCATCTAATTCAAACCATGTGCCCAACCGCTCTAATAACATAAATTTAATTTTGAACAATGTCATCCTCCTTCATTGGAAATTTTATGGTGTGTAATTGGAACAATATCAGGCTCTCATATGTGGCCTATGAAATTAATGGTGAATGGTCCTTGGTACAGAAAGGGTGGTTGAATCTCTTCAATTCTTGCATGATCTAATATTCTCCCTCTCTCTTCTATTCTTCTCTATAAAAACTAACTCAATATCATTTGTAAAATATCCTCTCCCAACTACAAAGTCACCATGTAAAAAATGGTGGCTGAGCTTTCAAAAGTTGTAGACCTCTTAAACGATATTTGGTAATGCATCCAAATCCTTTTAAGTGATTGTAATAAATTGTGCATACTTGTAAGAAATAATATGATGTTGAATGTGGCTTTTATTTTCCCTTTGGCTTATATTTTTATCTTCTTGCCTCTATATTCTTTTCATTCCATGTTGTGTATAGACTATATTTTATGGATTTTATTTCTCTATGTCTACAATGTGTGCAATGGAATGGTTCACATAGCCTTGATCTATGGCACATATTTTCCCTCTCATATTGTGTTTTCTTTCCTATTATTCCCCTCATGCAGAGATATCCCCTTTTTCTAGTGTTATCACCGCTCTTTTAGCTTAGTTTAATTTTCATGCATTCCTTCTCCCTCCCCCCCACATTTCAGTAGTATAACGTAGATTAGGATTATTTTGGAATTAGTAATATAGGTAGAGGAATACGGACTTCTTTGGAGGTTGATCTCATACAGTAAAGTCCCACATTCAAATATCATCCCATGTTTCATTGAGGTGTTGAATCTAGTGATTAAGTAGGGTTAAAACTTCAGTCCACAACAGGGACCAAATCTAATTCTAGACGCACTGTGTAGGATAATGACCCTAACCCTAGGATAATTATATGTTTCAAAGGCTTATAACTAAGATAAATATAGGTATCCTACTAGGATTAAAAATAAGAATAATCAATGGATGCATAAATCCAAGGGGTGTAATATAATAAGACAATGTAATAGATCAAATAAAGCATATGTATATTCTAGTCTATAGTAATGAATGACCAATCAACTATGTATATGTATAAGATAATAGAGTAATAAGGGTTAGAAATACTTACCTATAGCTTGTGTATGATTTTTATTACATATCCATTCACAAAGACAATAACACTAAGATAAAATCGTTATGGT
This sequence comes from Taxus chinensis, assembly GCA_019776745.2. Lineage (NCBI taxonomy): Eukaryota > Viridiplantae > Streptophyta > Pinopsida > Cupressales > Taxaceae > Taxus > Taxus chinensis. Next base: position 233,969,996 of record CM034157.1, on the reverse strand, counting down.
TGGAGAAGGAGAAATATCAACAAGAAAATATATAGTCTTAACTCATTATGGTGACCCAAATGCAAAAGAGGTAAGCTCCAAACTCCAATTTCAACAAAAAGGTGTGAAAGAGTGTAAAAATGTATGATCTATAAGTGTCTTCATGAATGATAAAAAAAATTGGTGTTTTTATAACAAAAATGTGGTAGGGCATATATATTGACATCATCTCCTATAGGAAATGGCATTGGCAAGGTAAAAATCAAACCCAATACCACCGCCCATGGAATATGACATCAAGATTGGGATAATATTAAGGTTAAAGAGAGAAAAACAGATGAGTTAGAAGCTAGAATATAAATAGAGTATTTAACATCTAGTTTCACTACCAACTCATGTTAAGATGCATGCGAAACTTCATCATCCTAGTACACAAAAAGAAAGATTATCACCTCACATCAGCATATCACACTAAGGTAGAAACCTAAGCACGCTCACTCGAGGTGTAAGAGAGTTAAAATACCAATCATGTTTTTCATGTTGATATGAAGTGATTACATAGATAAAAAATATAGTAGAAACATTCATACTATTAACATAAAATAAGAAATAAACACATACTCAAGAGAAGAATAGGTCCATAATACTTCACTCCATATTCATAATAAAAAAATAGTTCTTATACAAGTTCTCTCTATATCTCATGATAATGATCGTAATAATAGTGTCTCCTTACAATTATCGCCCAAGGGGTATATATACTAGTGAGGGCTTTCCCCTCACTAGTTAAATAAGAGTTATAATTCGCCCTTAGGTTATATTTTTAATAACTAACTATTACATAGAAGAGGTTTTTATGTCACGCATCACTATATCATATCATCTTACTTTGCATGGTTTTCTTTCTATATCACATAGAATTTTCTTCACTTATAGATGCTCACTCCTCTATTTTGCATGATTTCTAGGCTATTCTTAGAATCTATATTATTAGACCCAACTACTTTTCCATGTACCTCCTTCTCTTCCTTAACATACAAACATCAAGAATTGTAGTTTATTTTCTATTTTTATCCCATTTGATCCTCTGTTGCATTGATATTTATTTCCCAGGTAGCTTCTCTTAAAACCCAACTATTTGCATGTCTCTTTTTCCACTATATTCACACATCTAAATTTTTCTCCACATTCTATAGTTTTACATGGATTCTTCCTTTTCTCATTATGCAACTTGCGTGTAACCTTTCTCTTTTCTTCCCTTAAATGTGTACACTCCAAAGAATAAAAAATAATTGAGAATAATAATGTTTCCCAATGTGGAACTTAGCAAAAAAAAATGTATAAAAACTTAGGAGTTCAACATCACCCCACTATAAACTTGTTTCCTGCCCTTGGGTAAACCTTTATCCTTTTCTTCAAATAAACATGGAATCTCCTTCCTTATCATTTCTTTATACACCATCCAACTATTTAAGGTCTTATAAATAAATGGGCTCATCTTTTCATCATGCGCAGTAAGGTCCTTTAGGGTCTTGACACAATCATGCACTTACTATTACATTTATACCACCAAGGTATGTTATTTTATATATGGATCTTGCGTAATAAAAGTATTCACTAGTGACCCATCCCTTAGTCTTGTTGTCAGTTAGTCGGTCGTCATTGTTATTTTTCTGGTACAATCATCACTTGTCTATATAGTTTTGGGCATCTTTTAGGGAGTCTCAGGTGTCATAATTTTCTTGATTGTCATCTCCAGTCCTATACTAGGGCACCTAGGGTAGCACTGGGGCACCCCAGGGTGCCCCAGTCCATGATTTTAGGTGCCCTTGTTTTTGTAATTTGTGGTCCTAATTTATTTGTTCAAGGTCAGGTCTTTGTTGTTACCCCATGCATTCCCCTAGGTTGTAGTCAGCATTTTTGGGTCACTAGTGTCAAAATTTGAACAAGAGATCCCTATATAAACATAACATACTCACTACATTATGGGTGGACATCTTACTATCAAGGGAAACTATCTACTAAGGCAAGGGACTGCATTTGGGCATCTTCTACATCTGCATCACACAAGCATAGGGGGAAAGGGTTGTATTCTTTCTATTCCATCCACCATTTGCATTTTTACATCTAGTTATTTCCCCCTACTTCTATGTCATTGGCGCTAGGGCATCCTAGGCACAAAATTACACACACACACACATAAAGAACTACATGGGGTCTGGAATGTAGTGCAACGCTTAGTCATAAGTCCACCATTGTGGTAGCTAAGGTCAGTCTGACCTATTCATATGCATTTCTATTTTTTAGGAATTGATGCTTTGAATAGGGTTTTGTAGGTGGATCTTCACATTACATTTACAATGACATAAGTGAAGGTATTGTGACAACCCATGTGACAAAGATGAAAATATTGCAAAGATCTTGCGACACTACCCAGACTCAGATCCTAAGCCTTTCTACAAACTACAGTGCCCAGATCACAGACCAAGGCACCCCAGGGTGCCCCAGTATCCTCCCAGGCACCTCAGTCCAGTCAGATACTCAACTTCTGCCATTCCCAAAGCCATCCAGTCACATCTTTCCCAGTCTGCACATCAGTCTACTTCAGTCCAGCACACAACGAGGTAAGTCAAATTCAAGGTTAGTACCATATCCCTCTTATTTCATTATTTCAATATATTCAAATAATAAAAAAATATTTAGTTCCAACATTTTAATATTGCATTTTGTTTCTATTTAGATTAACTCATAAAATATATAATATTTTAGTTAATGATATTGGTGAACCCTACTTTTCGAATACTTTTCCTTTGGATCCTTTTTAATACCTTAGTGGTTGAACATAGTTCTTATTTTTCACCCATCATGTCTCATTTTAGTGTCAATCCTATCTATGATGAGGTTGTCATAGCTGAACTCAAAGCTTTATATAGTACCCCAATGGCTACACCCAATGATACTCAACAAGCCCTCTTGGAAGGCCAACAACATGTGCCAACTAGTCTTGTTGATTCTCCTATAGGTATTTTCCTTGTTGATGACCCTATTGCATTCACTCATTGTACACCATGCCATCTAGTTGCATGTGGTCCTTCTTCTGATATGCCACCTGATGCTTTAGATGACTCTATCATTGATTACTTATTAGGCATTGATCCACAGTCAGGTGTACATCATGACTCCTCCTCTTCTACTCCACCTACTGCTATAGTTACTCCTATGTCTTCTACTGCTTTCGATAGTCCTCCTCCCACATCTCATTCTAGCTTGCATTCTCCTTCATATTACATTGATGATCCTATTGATAGTCTTATTAGCAACAATATTACTCCTAGACCTCCATCTCCTACTAATGATTATCATGAGTCTCCTTCTTTCTATACCGCTGAGTGTGACTCTCCCACTCCATTGTTGTCTTCTCCTGAGGGTGCATCTACTATTGTGCATGAGTCACCACCATTTGTTTGCTTCTTCACCTTCTATTCCCACGTCCTCATCTATGGCTCCTACTTCATCTTCACCTATAGAAGGTTTCATCCTTGATCACTACACCTATTAGGGATTGTGTTGATACTAGTCATACTATAGCTATTCCTTCACCATCATCTACTATAGCTCCTTTGGCACATACTACTAATGTGCCTTTAGCATCAGACTCCACTGTATCACCTCTTGAATTCCCTATGATCACCCATGATGGAAAAATTTAACCACTTAATACATTATTTCCATCTCCTACCATCCCCTCACAGGATATTCTATCTCTCATGCATGTTGTAGGACAACTCCAATCTCAAGTTCATACTCTCACTTTAGAAAGTAAATCCTATTATGCCTCTATTGACAACAATTCTTTGCATGGAAATCCTGTTCCTAAAAAGATTCATAATTCCACCTTCCCTAAAGACTTTACCATGCCCACTTTCACATGTTTTGATGGTACTGGTGACCCTCATGCTCATATCCTACATTACCGTACACTTATGGCCTCTTACTCTAATGATCGATTGTTGCTTAAGGCCTTTCACTATAGTCTTACTGATGAGGCACTACAGTGGTACACCCATTTACCCTTTGGGTCCATTAGCACTTTCTATGACATGGAGGATGCTTTCCTCCATCGTTTCATTCTCAATAATGGCCCTAGAGTTACTTATGACCACATACCTACTTTACATCAAGGCTCCTCTGAACCTATCCCATATTATATCTTACGGTTTAATTTCTGTATACACCAACTCATATTCCAACCTAGTGACTTAGAAAAGTAATTCATTTTTTGTCATGGCCTCATTCCTCCACTTAAGAAAAGGTTACAATATGATACTTGTGAGTCATTCATTCTCTTATGTTATAAAGTTATTGACCTAGAAAAATATCTTCTGTCCTCACATATCATTGAACCTACACATGTTTCTCCAACCATTCCATCCTCTAGTCTTCCACTCACACCTCCAGTTGAGCATCCAAAGCAATCTCCACCTTTTCCTAAAGTACATTCCAAACAAGCTCAACCCACTCCTTCACCACCAACCCATCCTTCTCTGGTACCACAACAAGTTCCTACTTCCACCACTCCACCTCCATCACGAGAGCCTTTATATTTCTCCCCTCACACTCGACCACATGATGTGCTGCACATATTACTTAATGAGTGATTAATTTGGTTACCCTCCAACCAACATCATCCCCCACACCAATTACAATGTCAGTGTGACCAACACTATTGTAATTATCATCACATCAATGGCCATCGGGACAATGATTGTCTTGCCCTACGTGAGAGGATACAACAACTAGTGGATTCTGATATCATCTCCTTTGCCTCTCATGAGTGGTCATTGTCTCCTTTACCCCATCAGCATAGGCATACCCCACTTAAGTCTTCTCCATCAAGTACTCAGTTCATTCATCATTCACCACCATCACATGTGTTCTCCACCTCATCCATCATTTCCACCATCACATTCATTGCATCCACTACATCCATGTTATCCACCACTTCATGTTGTTGCATCCCATGGTTTCTGCTAGCCTCTGCATATCCCATGGTTACTCCACATGACATTCCATTTGGTTCATACACTCACACTGCATCCATTCCACATGCTTCCACCACCACACATCATCTTGGTCTTTGGTAGGTGATTATTATCACCTTACCCCCCGATGACACACTTGTGTTCTTATGGTTCTTACATGACTGTTGAGGGATTAGTTCTAAGAACCTTTCATCATGTGCTTCATCATTTCATCTAGCACACTCAATCATTTCCCGATGATGCACTCTTGCTTACATGGCTCATACTTGACTGTTGAGGGGTCTTAATTACATGAGCCTATTCATTCACATGTTGGGGGGCATCATTAATCTTCCCCCCCCTCTTATTTTCATCACCCTATCCTACTACGACTACATTACATTCTCACACATTCATTACGGTACATTCATTTCACTATCATACATTTTTCTATTTTTACATCTATTCTACTATAATCATTACATTAACTACATGCTACACATTTTATTCAATAAACATTTCATCAATCACATTACATTGGTTATATATATTTTCATCATTCACCATACACATTTTTTCTACCACTACTAACATCATAATGTGAATTTACATTCATCACATACAAACAATACACATGATAGGACAATAACCATAGAATCATACAACATCCATCACATCACAACGACAAAAACATTCCAACATAGATTTAACATATATCAAAAATAGGTGTCCATACATATATCACTAATACAATCATCATCACAAAAACATTTCTCACAACTGGGGGGCAAGGCCCCCACATCATATACAATAATCCCAATCAGACCTCATCATCACTATCACTCTCATGTACTATGAGAGCCCTAGAACTAGATGCCTCTCCACCAACATGACACCACATTTCGTGGCCTCAAAACTTCTCCACCTACCTCCGTAGCATAGTAATCTTTGTAGCCTACTCTGAAAACTGACACTGCAAGTCCACATACCATGCGAACACATCCTGGGCCAAGGGACCACCACCTACCACCTCTCAAGCATGTCGAGTCTCCTCACATGCCTCATCCCTCTCACTTAGCAGCACCATACATGTCATCACTGCTATGGCCACTGGCTCAAAGAGATGGGCATGCTCACCTGTAATGTCATCAACACGCTCTAGCATCCCTCCACCTAGCACATCATTTGGCACATTCCACGTCAAAGTACAAATAGATGTGTCTACTATCAATGACCAATACACATCCCCTACAAACATAACATAAAACCACACATTAGCTAAACACATATAAAAAAATGTAGACAATCCGTTAAACACCACATAGCATACACAAATACTTACGCTCTACCATGACCACTATTACAGGGTCAGGGACACCTCCCTCCCCTCCTCCTCCATGTGGTAGTTCCATAGGACCTGTGAATACTGGGTATAATAATACCCACCGATGCACTTCCCACCATGCTTGATACTCCTTGGTACACCCCACATCATCATCTCTATCCACAACCGCTATCCTTTGGTTTGCCTCATTTGGCCATGGTAGTATTAACTACTATGTTGTGGGTCATGGCCTAGCCTAGCACCAGCCCTCCTAGGTGCTCTGATAGCTCTCAACCATATATAAGGCTATGGGGGCACATCCCGGGCCATACCAAACTACTGTGACACCCTCTCAACCTGAAAAATCTCCGCCACACCTGGAAAGTGGTCCTCTAGCCACATAGTCCTCTGAATACATCACAACTCTGTAGCATCCTCAGGCCATCCCCCATAATCATGGTATGGCCTCCATATAACTGACTCGGGCCCCATCCTATCTATAAGTTCCCTGAAGGTATATGTATCCATCTTCCTACTACGAATATCCACCCAACATCGAGCATATATCTCAGGCCAAGCCCACTCTCCTCGTGGCCCTGTAACTGGTCTCAATACAACTATGTGCTCATATGCCCACACATGCATCAGTGTGGTGGCTCCTATACCTCCACCATGCTCATCCTGTGTAAATCAATACAAGTCTCTATATAAATGGGCCAACACACACCATGCCCATGCATATCTCATACCCTCCTCCTCTATCCACTGACATATGTCATGCATCTTATACAAGATGTCAACACCTCCTCCCTCCATGGCTATACATGAAGCAATCACCACTGCAATAAATTTCCACAAGCATGGAACCCTAGACTACAATATAACATCCAAACTGATATGGGCCTCGGTAGGTACTTGAGTCCCCACAAAATATCATCTCACCAAGCACATCTATTGCTCCATATCCTCCACTACCATCACTCGTACCCTCTCCCCAACAACTGAAATCACAATATGTGATATAAATCCTCCAATGTAATAGTCATCTCCCCTGTAGGAAACCAAAATGTGCATGTGTCTGCACACCATCTCTCACACAATGCAGTCAACATGGGCATATTATGGGGCACATCCCCCATCCATGCTATATGTCGTAGTCCGACATGGTCCATCACATCCCACTCATCATCTGACAAACCCAATCCAAGTAATGTACTCAAATGACGACCACCGCAAAACTCCCTCGAGTGGATATCCCTCTGCACAACACCAAACAACAACAAACAACATGTTAGAACACATTACACAACCAAACACACTTATTCAACATACTAGAAACAATTTTTTTACCATTATCCACTAAATGCTAAAATTTTGGACCAGGGCACCCAGATGCAGGACTGGGGCACCCCAGAGAAGGACACTAGTGCCCAGTTCTGGGCACTCCAGTCCCAGGGGTCACTAGCACCCTCACTGCTCTTGTCTAGGTCAAAAATGCCAAGAAAATAAAAAATCTCAAATTTTCAAAAATTCAACTAAAACACCTACTACACCATACATTTTTGTGAAAATTAATGCACTTACCAACTCCGCAGTCGTACATGACGCTACGATAGTCACCACTCTCTCAAACCAACTAGGACACAATGCTCTCACTTGAGGCATCTTCACTCACTCCGTGCACACTCTCACACTCACGCAAAAGACAAATGAAGTTCTAAACATTTTTTCAATTTGCTATTTATAGTGAATTTTCATCACTACCTTTACTATGGTTCTTATTTCGCGCTTATTACCACAACTAATACATGCACTACACCATTTTCACTCATATCTTGAGCATTTTTACTCCAATTTACACCCCATTTGTGGCATTCTTTTTAGAATTCCACCTACCACCATATTGTACACATTTGACATGCATATTATATCTCTTCACCATTATCTCCCATTCAATACATACATGTTTTCACCTCTTGTCATTACTTTCGGCTTAGCATCCATTCTTTTCATCACTCCCCCTTTCACTGGGGGCATATTATTGGGGGTCCCCCTATAATCCCCCTCACATCACCATGCATTCAAACATTGTGAATCTGACACTTACCAATACATCACGTGATATTTCACCATTAATTCCCCCTAATGACCTAATCTGGGGGCAACAAATGTTTAAAATCTTCCACATACGATCACACACCACTTTTTATCATTCCCCCTAATGACCTAACTTGGGGGAAACAAGTGATTAAAAATTTTTAATAACATTTCATCATTTCTATCGATTCCCTCCCTAATGACCTAACATGGGGGAAACTAGCGTAAAATCTCTCCACGAGTAACCAATCAAAATCAATTAATCAATAATAAAATCAATGCATTCAAATCAAAAATCATATCAGTTCAAATCTACAAGTGTCTCCCAGATGACCTAACTTGGGAAATTCACAATCTTTCCCAGATGACATAACTTGGGAATTTATTCTATATTTTGTGCTCTTGCTTCCAAGATGACCTAACTTGGAAGCCATTTATTCTATATTCATATCGCTTCTTCCAGATGACCTAACTTGGAAGCCACCTCTTTCATATTGTTTGCGCTTTCACTCCAGATGACCTAACTTGGAAGCCACCTCTTTCATATCGTGTTTGCTTCCAGATGACCTAACTTGGAAGCCACCTCTTTCATATCATGTTTTCTTCCAGATGACCCAACTTGGAAGCTTTCACATTGTGGTGACACCCATGGAGTGGGGGAAAGAGTTCCTTTCCTCTATCACTCCTATATGGGTCAACTGTTTAATCAAAATCATTTGGATCCAAAAATCACAAAATTTGATCTGAGTCCATCTGCAGTGGCTAGATCTTGAGGATGTAGTTAAAGATTGGAGAATAACACACTTTTCTCCCTACACTCTTCCTCTAGTGGCAGGATGCCCAAATCCTCTGATTATTCATTCATATACAAGCATTCAGGTTGGGAACTGATCACTCCCTACCCACCTATTCATCATTAAACCACGTTTAAAATCATTGTACATCCTAATCATCACTTTCATTTAGCACATGTCATCATGACATTTTACACTTTTTCATTACGTTACATGGATCAACCCACTGATCCATGGTTCGGCATGCTTTTATAGTTCTATCGGTGCACTTCTACTACACATCTGCGTGTTCTTCTACAACATGGGCTTCTCCGACTTTTTCTCAGGTACGCATCTCTATCTACTTTATGTTACCAAGCTTTTTGCTCACCAACATAAAGTGGGGGAAAATGTAGTCACAAAATCACACACTTACTATTACATTTATACCACTGGGTATGTTATTTTATATATGGATCTTGCGTAATAAAAGTATTCACTAGTGACCCATCCCTTGGTCTTGTTGTCAGTTAGTCAGTCATCATTGTTATTTTTCTGGTATAGTCGTCACTTGTCTATACAGTTTTGGGCATCTTTTAGGGAGTCTCAGGTGTCATAATTTTCTCATTTTCATCTTCAGTCCTATACTAGGGTGCCTAGGGTAGCACTGGGGTGCCTCGAGGTGCCCCAGTCCATGATTTTAGGTGCCCTTGTTTTCGTAATTTGTGGTCCTAATTTTTTTGTTCGAGGTTGGTCTTTGTTGTTACCCCGTGCATTCCCCTAGGTTGTAGTCGGCATTTTCAGGTCACTAGTGTCAAAATTTGAACAAGAGATCCCTATATAAACATAGCATACTCACTACATTATGGGCAGACATCTTACTATCAAGGGAAGCTATCTACTAAGGCAAGGGACTACATTTGGGCATCTTCTACATCTGCATCACACAAGCATAGGGGGAAAGGGTTGTATTCTTTCTATTCCATCCACCATTTGCATTTTTACATCTAGTTATTGCCCCCTACTTCTACGTCATTGGCGCTAGGGCATCCTAGGCACAAAATTACACACACACACACACAAAACTACATGGGGTCTGGAATGTAGTGCAACACTTAGTCGTAAGTCCACCATTGTGGCAGCTAAGGTCAGTCTGACCTATTCATATGCATTTTTATTTTTTAGGAATTTGATGCTTTGAATAGGGTTTTGTAGGTGGATCTTCACATTACATTTACAATGACATAAGCGAAGGAATTGCGACAACTGTGTGACAAAGATGAAGATATTGTGGAGATCTTGTGACACTTCCAAACTTAGATCCTGAGCTTTTTTGTAGACTACAACACCTAGATCATAGACCAGGGCACCCTAGGACACCCTAGTATCCTTACAGGTGCCTCAGTCTAGTCAGATACTTAACTTTTACTATTCCCAAGGCCATCCAGTCACATCTTTCCTAGTCTGCACATTAGCCTACTTCAGTCCAACACACAACGAGGTAAGTCAAATTGAGGTTAGTACCATATCCCTCTTTTTTCATTATTTCAATATATTCAAACAATAAAACAAAATATATAGTTCCCAGCATTTTAATATAGCATTTTGTTTCTATTTAGATTAACTCATGCACAAGTTTTGTTCCCTTAAATAATCATGCATATGTTTTTATGGTAATTACATGTGCTCTCTAGAAAATTCTCCTAGATTTTTCCTCATCTCCTTGAGCTCCTTGGTCAAATCCTTCACTCTTTGTCACTGTAAGTAGATTTAAGAACTATTAATGAGGTTTTGTTGGAAACCTTCTCCTACCATTTTTAGAAGTGCATCCCAACATGATTTTCTAACATATGGAATGTGTTCAGGAGGGTCATGCCCACTTGACCTGTGACCTCATATGGAACCTTATGCAAGATATAATAGGGGATTTCAAATGTGGGATCTTTTGTGCAAGCATCTAGAGTGAAAGATACCATCTTCTTTTCCCTTTTTCATTTTAACTGTGTCCTTTAGATAATTTTAATAAATGAGTTGGTTGTATGGTTTCCCCTTCTATGATTTAGAGAAAGACTCTTTAAGGTTCATTTTTCATTATATTCAATATTTTCTTATTATTCCTCTTATTTTTCTTCCTACACGCCCTTTCCTTTATCCACACAGAGTTATGTATATTCTTGTTTTTATTCTTCTTTATCATGTTTTTCCTCCTCCTCATCCCTTTTTTCCTCCTCTACCTATCGATATTTTTGTTTTTCACCCTCATCTTTGACATCAATGATCTATGAATGTGTCTTTAGAGGTACATTTGTTTTAGCACATGATTCCTTAGGATATTAACTGATTCCAAGACCAGCTTCCATGCATGTGGGATTTTTGGTAGGAAAGGGATCCCTTGGAGGATTAGTTATTATTGGCATGCCAATGTACATCTTTTCCCCTTCTTCTGGGGTATGTTTATCTTTGTGACTGAATTCATTTCCAGCTTCCATTGACTTTGGCGTGTCTATTTCAATTGAGACTTCCTCCATCCTTGTGTTGTTTTCTAAATTTTTACCAAGCATGGAAGTTCCCTATTTATCTTTTTCCTTGTTCTTCTTTCCAAAGGAACATTATCCACTTCATCTTCCTCATATACCTCTCTATGATGCTCTTCAATTATTGGAGGAACCTTTAGTTTCCATGTTATTTTCCCACTCTTAGGAGTTTTCTTCTTTACCTTGGGGGTGTGTGCATCTCTTCATCCACCTCCTCAACTTCTTACACCTAACTACTTTTCTTTTTCTTTAGCTTTAAGTATTAGAACAACATTACTACGTGGTTATCTACTACTAGTGTCTCCATATGGTTAATCACACAGATGTTTGTTGCATGTTTCTATACATACGCACTCTTTCCCATGTACTCATATTTGGTGTGGAGGTTATATGTGTTTGAATCAATCTTCAAAGAATCAATGATTAAATTCTTTGCATCCCTAATCCAATTTACATATTGCACAAAATACTCCACTGTGAAGGAAAAGGGAAACTAAGGGAAAGGAGATAGGTTTTCATTCTTCATATTAAATCACACCAAAGAGTAGTGTTGCATCACAATGAAATTTTCCTCTCCTCCTACCACTTCCGGTAGGTGTCATGTTGCTATTCTTTTTCAAGGAAATCTCTCAGATGCCTTATCCAGTTGTTGAGTTTAGATTTATATGCATTGTTCAAGGTGGTGGGAGATAAGAGATCATTATGTCACTTGGCCAAAAAAATATTTTCTATGGGATATTCCCACCTTGGTTGGATTCTCCCTTATAGAACACCTCTATTTTTGAAGATCAACAAAAGGAGGATTGTACCCAAAATGAAGTTGCTTCTATTTTTATGTGCATTCTCTATGTCTTGTTTAGTTTTTCTGCTATATATGGGATAGATTATAGCACATCTCCTTTACAATTTTGTGGGAAATGTGTAATAATTTATTGTAGATCTCCCCCCATATTTTTGTGTCATCCATCTTAGAGGTCATAAGGCATGCCACAACCCTTGTTCTTGGTTTCTCGATGTTAGAAATGAAAAAGGTACACACTCTTTTCTTATACTATAGAAGATTCATGATCTTCTATATTTCATTTTCATTGTACATCTCCAACCTGAAGTAATTCCCATTGTTGAATATCCCTTGGATTTACCAAAGAATATGTTATTGTTGATCCTCAACAACACATTAGGAATATTTCTCTCCCACTTACACTCAGCTATGCTACTTTTGACCTCACATTCTTAGTGCTTCTTGCACCATGAGCTTAGGTTGTTCTTGGATTCACACCTTTATATTTATAACTTTAGTGTTGTGTCAATGAGTCAAGTTTGTTCACAATATTCAAGTGGTTAAAATTAGGGGTATTCCATTTGAGGATTTTATGACACCATAGTTAGGCCCCAATTACACTTTCATTACTCCTATTATTTTTTCTTCCACACCACAAATTATTCCTCATTGTATTCCTCGTGAGTTACCCTCCTCACATGCATAAAAACACAAGTCTTCTCAACCTCATATTTTTCCTATTTGGTCACATACTCATTAGACATCTATCCCTTGACCATTTGATTAGTCATCTACGTTGCATAATTCTTCCAGGCCAACATATTCTCCTAGAAATATGACTCAGTTATTGTCTATGCACACTAGTTATCATGGGTCTTTCTATGGTCAATATTTAATAGCATATCCCATGCATCACCCACCAATGATACATACATAACCCTCAACTATACTCATGGGTTTTTATCTTATTCTCCATCTTGGTGTGATAGGCCTCTTCACGGGGCTCTCATTTGGTAGCCCTTGTGCTACCCCATTTATTTCTACATAGTTATTCTCAAAACATGGTAAAAATATTCAAATACTCACATAATACAAAAACATTCAAATATGTGCAAAATACAAATCAAAACCTATTATGGTTTTTTTTTTTATAGTTAATTAATTTATACATGTTGTTTTCCACATTGATTTGATAGATAGCACATATATGTTTTGCAAACGTGTTCATGCAATATCTTAATCTTAATGTAAGACATTCATAGATTGTTACACTAATTTTTTGGGGGCATCCCTCCATGTTATAAAGGTGTTATTATTTCATTATATTTTACTTTATGCCTTCCTCGTCATGCTTAATTACATACATAGCGTTTATTTCCACCTATTGGGTTAACAATACTAACATGTCTTATGCAGCACTATCCTATCTTTCTAAATAACTTCTTGTTATTATTATTGAGTTTTATGCTTTTTTATATGTTATTTCCATTACTTTTTTACATATATGTCTTCATTACTTATTTTCCATATGGTTGACTTGATTTTCTCAATTATTACAATACAATGCTTGTTTTCTCAATCTGGCCTAATTACATTGTTTGTCTTGTGACATTGTAGGTGTCCCGTGCTTGTGGCTCATTGTCTTTAATGTGTATGTGTGTATTTTTGAATATGACACATTTTCCCTCCTATTATGATGTCTTGTGACACTGTGGATGTCGTATGTTTGCATCTTTATATTACATATATGACTTATTTCCATACTTTATGGCTTACTTGACTTTACACTACTATTTTTGTTATTTCTCATGACATTTTTACTATTTATATGATGGTTTTATACTTGTTATTTTATGGAGTAGGATATGGTTATTGTTATTACTAGATGTTTTACACATATATTGTTTCTTGTTGCTTATTGGTGGTTATTGCATGTTTCTTATGCTCCAGACCATGGTTTCCACCATGTAAAACCCCTTTTACAAGTATAGGTTTTCAAAAGTGGCCACCATTCCATCCTTCTATGTGATCCTACATTGATTATTATACATGTTACATGGGTACACATCTATCCTTTTGATTTGCATGCTCAGATTCTTTATCACATGCACCTCAAAAGATGTTACATTCATGTATCTATTTCTATAGTTACAAACAATTTACAAAATACAAGAACATATCTTTATAGGTTTCTAACCCTCAGAAAAGGTCACAGGTAGTAAAATGTGATAGAATTCAAATAAGGTCACAGTTGTATAGTACAATCAGGAACATGGTACAACCTTGACCATTTTCCTAAATTCTTGAAGAGAAGAATCTAACACCCCAAATAAGGGAATTATGAAAAGGGGGAAAGGAGAAAAGATAGACCTCTTAGTGTGTCATTTTGTAGCTAGGGATAGATCTATCTGTCTCTCTTGACCATGCCTTATGGGAATGATAGGGATGCACTTAACTAAGGATGTGGTTTTTATCCTGCTACTTTATGGCTCTACCTAAACCAAGGTGAGAAAACCCAAAGGGTGGCTTGAAAGAGAGAGGGATATGTTATATTCCAAACCCTAATACATGTTGGAACCTCAATATGAGATCAAATGCAACCACTAAATGCAATGCTCATTTAAAAGAATTTTCACACAAAAATTGCAGAAATTTGATACAGACACAAGCCACAGAAGACAAATAAAATTTGATCACAAACATCATCTCTGAAGAAATTGTTAACAACTTGGGATATGATGATGTTGAGATGCTAAACTTCATAAATCATGGAAAATACACTTGAAATGTGTAGGATATGTGTGATTTATAAGAAAACACATGTAAAATAGGAAAATGTAATGTGATTTGCAAGGGTAGGACATGATGATTCTTAGTTAAATGAAGTGGGGGTGGTGGATCTAATGGGGAGAAGTACCAGTGCTCGCCATTTCAGCCTATTGCTTCCAAAATGTAGGAGGACAAATATCAAGAAAACATAACCTTCAAAGGGGCATTTACATTCATTGATACCAAATTCATGCAAACACTACCACATAATATCTGAAATCTTAACACAAACACTTATGCATAAAACCTCAACAAAACATTTATTGCATCAATTCCATAACACCCAAAATACACTCAAGGGTTGTAATTAATCACCTCCAAAGTAATATTGCAGAAAGGATTTTAAAACCAAAAAAATATTGCAAAGTAACACTACAACACAATATTTATTCAGTGACCAATCTTATGCAATAACCAAAAATAACTTCTTCGTATTTCATTGATTTAACAAATATAAGATTACATTAAAATCTATATTCCTCAACTATGCTCTCATTTACATTCCAGAATGCCTGACTGAAGCATGGAAAATGGTTCTATATGCTTCAATTTAGACAAGGGAGACATATAAAAAATGCTCTCAATGCCTGCTAATGACTATACAATGTAATCACCTTAGCAAAAACCCAAAAATTAGAACCCCTAGAATGAAGATAGGCCCTTCATTCTTATACAAAAAAATTCCCATAAGGGAATATACCTAGATACCCCCATGAGCATTGAAACAAGAAAACTACAGGGCTTTTGATCCTTGATCCATCAAGTGGATGGATGAGTTGTTCTAACTAAAAATATTCCATTTTGATATGCCCAAGTTGGAACGGTTTTGAACCATGATTGAAGTTCATGGAGGAGTGGAGAATATTGCTTTTGCAAACAAACTCTTTTTTCCTTTTCTTCCCTGTCACCACCATGTGTGTGCTCCCATGAATAATTTTTTACTCATTGCCATCATTTGATTTGATTCTTCCATTTTGAAAGAATAATTGATGGAAAGGAATAAAGAATGGGGATTGGAATAAAGAATAAATAATACACCTAAGGAGGGTCAAGATCAATTTGTTCACTCTTTATCTGCTCTTCTTTTTTATTCTTGTATGTATCAAGGCATTCAAACATCCCAAAAATGGGGTCCTCATTTGGCCCCACATGGTAGAGAAAGACTAATTCTTGTTTCGATAAAAAACTGTCAAATTCAACAGAAATAATTTCTTTTTCTTGACTCTCTTGGCCAATTTATTAATGTACCTTTCCAAATGAATGAATTTCTAGATGAAAGAATAATTGAAATCCTTTAGAGACTCCAAATCCCCTATAATATGTTGTTGAATAATTTCAATTAACTTTTTGCATTTGCAGATCCTAGGAGTGTAAGTATCCTTGAGGGGAAGCATTTTTTCAATTTTGGAATCAATATCATCCACATACTTCCCTAACCTTTTCCCTCATATCTGGAGTTTGCTTATGCAATCTCCCAAGGTTTCCATTCTCAATTTGATAGCCCTCTCATATTCATATTATTTTCCTTGACAATATGAGGTAATTATTCCTTCATTCTCCACCATTTCATCACTCATACTTGTGATGGATTCAAGCTTAGGAAAAATTTCATCCCAATATTCAACTTTCATTTAAAACTTATCAATCAATGTTTTACTTACTTCAATTTGTTCAGATCACCTGATTCTAGCATTAAATTATATCTTTGATGACTTTGTTTCCTTTGCTTATAAAATTTTTCTCCCACTCCTTGGTGGCTTCCCCTACATTTCAAATCATCAGCATTCTTTAATGCTTCTGGGGTGATATTTGTAGAAAACTTCTTATCTCTCCAAGGGAGGTTGTATCCACTTTTGCACATAAGTTGACAAGATGTCAACTCTTTCTTTAAGCTGTTTTTTGGTCTCTTTATCTTTATCTATCTTATAGAAGAGACCTCCCATTTCCATAGTAACTTCATGTTTGAGACCCTTTATGTTCAGTTCCCCAATGGGATCTTGGTGATCTGGTAATCTGAAGGGGAATCTTCATCCCTTAAGACATCATTTTGTTGGGTGGTAACTTCCACAAACCTTTCTCCTTGAGGTCCCACCATTTTTCTTGATAAAATCCTGAATTTCTTTGGTGTTTTGGATGGCCTCAAGGAGATGATGCTCTCAAGGTCTACTTCCTCCATCTGCACTCTTACTTTTCTCTTCCTTGGGAGTGTTTCTCCCAACCATCCTTCACTCAGAGTGTTGCCTTCCCCTTGTGCTTGTTTCTGGGAGGCACTTGGTACAATCACAATTTCTTGTGACTCAGAGAGTGTGAGGTCAGAATCATCAACCTGTACTTGTGGTGTTTCCATATTTTCAGTTGATTGTACTTGGGTTTCATCCTTTTCTACCTCTTTGTCTTTTACTTCTTCTTTCATCTCAGTTGAAGGGTGTTGAGCACTTGCATCTGTAAGTCTAGTAGCTTCAACCTCAACCCCTTCCTTCCTAGATGGAGAAGGCTCCCTGATTGGCTCAATTTGTACTTTTTCTTGATCCCGAGCCTTTGTTTCTATAAACTTTCTCTGCAACTTCATGAGTTGTAATTACTTTCTCCATCGTGTCCAGAGATGATTGAAGAGGGTCCATGGTTTTTGGTTGTTCACTCTCTACCAATAAAAATTCTTCAACATTTGGTTTCACTGTCTCTATCATTATATCCTCTGTTGCGGTGGATTGTTCTTGAGATGTTGAGCTTCCTCCCTTCTCTTCAATTGGTGCAACTTGAGCAGACAAAACTTGGACATTTTTTGTGAAGGTCAGCTCCAACATCTTGACTCAAGCCATGCAACAAGTCAGTGAAGACTTGTTCATGAGATGTGTCTTGCACTTCTTGTCCCACAACTTTAGGGACATTATACACTTGTTTTTATTGAATTGGGGTTGAGACAAGGAAATTCTTGTGACTCAAGAGGTGGGGTATTTTCAACTACCTCTAGATTCTTTGATACTTTAGAAAGTATCTCAAGGCTTGGAGAAACTCCTTGTATTAATGTGCACTTGTAGCCACTTCTATTGTAGGTGTTGCCACCTTTTCCCTTTTTATCCTTAACAAAATGTCTTAGTAATTGGTTCCTCCTCCACTTCCTCAAGGATGGGTTTCAATATTGGACTCATCATGGGTTACCATGGTGAAACACCTCCTCTCATCCTCTTCCCTTTGCTAGGTGATCCTTCTGGAGCAGAAGATGATGCACCTATTTGGGTTTTTCCTTGAACAACAGTCACCTTGGGCTTGGAGTGGGATGGGGAAAGTGGCTTCAACAACATGGACATCCTTCATAATTTTCTTCAATATTTCCTCAATCCTTTGTGTTAATTCAGACATAGAGGTCCATGTCTTGCTAGTGGCTGCACTTATTTCTTCCACCACTCTTATAGTTGGTCCCTTGATGGAAATATGTGGATATTTTCCCTTCAAAGGATCTAAACTTGTGACCCCTTTCACAAAAGGTGGAAGTATATCCTTCATTGCACTAGTGGCCCCATATTCCCTCAAAACTATTGTATTTTGTAGGGAAAGATCAACTCCTTTTCTTATCAACCAAAATAGGGTCTTCTTGATGATGTGAGTACTCCTTTCATGCAAGTACATGGTTTCTTGTGTAGTCCAATCAAGAGGTGGCACTGGATGTATTGTGATGTTATTAGCTATGTAGTACTTGCTCACTATATCTCCTTCATCCACCAAGCCCTCAGGAAAAACTGAAATTTTTGTAGTCAATGACTTGGGTGAGGGTCATTCTAGAAAAGTCTCTAAGTCTCACCTCCTCCTCATCCCTATAGTCCATCTAGTAGTCCTCATAATGATGCTCATGCTCATATGTATTACCAAGGGATCCCTGCACTATCCACTTGATGTCATAATTATGTTTGGCCTGAAATTTATGCATGATAACCTTGTTCATCTCAGCTTCTAGGAGTCTGGCCTTAACCACAGTGGGGCATGTATATCTCCCAATAGTGATTGGGAACTTTAAATTAGTTTTATGATTTCCTACAATGAGCTTGTGGACATCCACTAGCTTCCTTGACAACTCCAGGAGTTCCCATTTTTCATCTAGGTACCTAGGCAACATGTATGGTGTGCCCTGGAAGCCACTTACTCTAATGTAAGTGAAAAATCTGAATTGGATGAAATAACATCCATATTTAGTGATCACTTCTCTTTCCCTAGTTGACATCCTATATTGTTCCCATTCAAGCTTGAACAAACAAAGAATAGGGGCAAGGAATGCATCATGAACCAACCTAAAATTATACTTTTGGTTCTCCAAGTTGAGTTGTGGGTATACATCATATACCTTGAATTGAGAAAACTTCTTGGCCTTTACCAATCCTAGGAATGATCTATGTGGCATGCAATGTTGTATACTAGATATGATGGTCATGTAGAATTCACATTTTGTTTTAGACTCTTCCTTCAATATGCACTTACCATCTTGATGAGTTGTTGATGGATGGATCCACTTAAAATTTCCCCCCAGTAGATAGTTGTCTTTGCGCTCAAAAGGATTTGGATGTACCTAAACATCCAATCATGGTAATGATAAGAAAATTAATTCCCCACAATCCTATTTAACAAATTGATGAAGTCCCCATTTTATTCAATGAATTTATCCCTACTCAAATTCATATGGATTATAGAAGTAGAGATCATTGGTTTCTCAAGCCATTGGTTGTTCAATACCTTGGAATACTTTACACTATTGGAATTCCAAAATTTGTCTACTTTTTCAATTGAAATGTTTTCCACTTGGTCAACATCTGGGAGCCCTAACATATCATCAAAAGTATCTAGGTTCAAAGATAAAACCAGAGCACCACTTCCATCTCTAACTTCTCTCCTCTCAGGTTCATAGTTTTGTGTGCAGGTTCACACCAATTATGGATATTGAACTAACAAGAGAAATGTAGTTGCTAGATAAATGACACTCCTATCAATTTTCTATATGATTTATTTCATGTCAGTTGTGTGCAACCTCTGGAGGAAATCATCTAAGTTTGCATTGCCCAAATTTGTATCCATGATTTTTTCTAGGTCAAAAGTGAGGTGGGACAAGGTCGGGATGCCGATCAATTAGATCTTCATTTTTCTAGGGTAAGGGGGTAGATAACTTGCTTTGGAGGAACATACTTATAATAACTTGAGACATACAAAATATTCCTCTAATGCTCATTAAAACCTCACAATACCAGAAAATACATGAAGACCTTGTATAATAACTTACCCACATAAAGGGGAGCTGCAGTTCTTTTCTGAATCAACAAGAGTATCTAGAGCACTGTTATAGCTTCAAAAGTGATTCTTACATGACTCAAACACAAAAAATAGGGATTCTTCTCATTCTAAGGCTCTAAAAAACTCAAAAAAATGAAATTTGATCGTAAAGTATGGAAATTGTTGAGGAATTCAACCATATAATGCTCTTCACACACTACCATTAATGGTGGCCATAAATTCGTAGCTTTTTCATATTTTTGACCGTTGATTTTATAATCTACATTTTAATATGGCTCTTACACATGGACAAATTAGCCATATTAGACTTACTTAAATCACATCACACGCAATTGCTAGTTTAATTACTTGTGTGCTAGCATTGCCATGTTATCATAATAATATGGTGCTTGTTTGGAAGACAATTAGTTAAAAATGTCATTTTTGGATGACTTGGCATGCAAGTTGGGAATTGATTGCACACTTGGCGCTTGGTAGTCGTGCTTGTAAAATAATGTGATAAGTGACTTAGTCATGGCTTTTAACTTTAGGTTTACTACCTCATTTTTAAATTAGCTACTTATGACATTAAACATACCTTTTTATACATTTTAAACTTATAACACTTACCTTACCACTTCTTTTTTAACAAGGCCTTGGGTTCGCTCAAGTATTTGTTGGTTAACCATTGGTTTTAAATGCGGTCGTTCCTCTTTTTTCAAAAAAAATAAACCTATGCCTGAATAAAATTATTACGTCGAAGGTGTTAGCCCTATGGGAAAGGTCTTTTTAGTCGTTCATGTCACTGTGTTAAATTTGACGGCCGTTTGGATGTTTTTTCCTATTCAGCTAAATTTGACGGGTGTAATGACAGTTATGATGGATTTTTTGACATTTTCACTTTTCCTAGCTATTTTCAGCAGTTTTTATTTTTCATTTTTCATGTTGAATGTGGGTTTGTTGTTTTTAGTTTAACATGCAGAATACCAGGTATATTTAGCCATAATGAAGGTTATATATCTACTCTCTCTTTGAAGTTATGTGTTCTTGTTTGCAAGGGATTTGTAGAAGTAAAGGAATTCTTCACACAGGGCACACAAATTCATCCTCTCTTTAAGTTTAATAATATTTTTCTCTCACATTGATTTAATTCATTTGATTTTGTAAATATTTTTTTAATTTCAATACTCTTTTATGAATGAATCAGGAATGATTCCAAATGACCAGAAATTTTTACATTGGTTTATATGTTAAAAAACCACATTACATGCATGATGCAACCCAACATGTGCAGTAATTCATAAAAACATACCCTATTCTTTTTTTCCAGTCCCATGTTTCAAATATCATTATTCATTCACATGTATTCCATGTCTCTAAATGGCTATGATGTGGATTTTCCATAAATTTGTTTAGTTTTCACTTTTCTGTTTATTTTCTTTTCAGCTTAACTGGTCTTGTGAAACGCAACTCTTGTTTCTGTTGGAAACACATATTTCCCTCTCTTCCCTCTGTAATGCTTTTCGATTTAGCTTCCTCTTCTTCAATCCACCTTCTAGCCTCTGCAGCTTTTGTAGGAGCTATTTTCACCCATAACCGATGTCGAGCCCTTTCTGCTTCAATTTTGTGGTTTGTTTGTGATATAATGATGGCATGCTTAAATGTGATTTTTTGTCAATGATAAATTGTGGTCTTTGTCAATTTGATAAATTGTGGTCTTTTAAATTTTATTATACTTTGATTATCACCTCCCATTGATGTCAATATACATAGTTTGAGATTCATATCCTCAAAAACCATCTATGTTAGACTACTTCATTTGTGATATCCTTAGTTGCTTTGTATTTGCCTTGGTGGAAGATAAAGCTATTGTATGGTTAGGTGGAGTGGTAACCAACATACTGCTTACAGAAACCCTTAACTAACAATAATTCATAGTGAACTATAAAGAACCGACATCAACCAAAAAATTAAAAACAAGTAAGAGAATCAATTTGTCATTGTCCATTACCATTGGAATTGATTCTGAGAAATTGTAGATTTGTTGCAAATGCAATAACAATCCAAATGATTGACATGCCATTTGCTTTGGTTCTTTTTATTGATTCTCTTTTTTATAATGATTATGGTGAAGCTAATACAGAATTTTATAGGACTTTCAAAATTCCTTTGAATCAACTATTTTGTGTCTTGTTTTCCTATATATACAATCTTGTTAGCATTAATTACTATGGATCTAGTTGCCTTCCAATAAGACAATATTCATCATAGTATAGTATTCTCTTTTTTCTAAGAAGCCAGCCAACTCGCAATACTACCATTGGATCATTGGATTCATTGAAAGCCAATGCCTTTGCCACAGTTGTAGACACCTATATTTTGGATCAAAAAATTTAAATACTTAAATTGTGCTAATTATTCCCTTTCCCACAAATTAATGACATATCGCCAATAGCACACTTTTTATCTTCTATCACCATTTATTAATTACATTACGCTAATTAATTATCCCTTTTATTGCTCAAGACTCCGATTAACGACCTTTCATTAATTAGTGTTCCTTTCCATCTAAATTAATTAATTATTCTTAATTAATTAACTTCCCCTTCTGGTAAATCAATAAATCATCATTTATTGGATTAAAATCCTTTCATAACCCAGATCATGTTAACTGTCCTCTAAAAATCTTCTATAAGCTTACACCCTACCTATTAGTTAATCACTCTTGATTAATAAATACAGCCCCCTCAACTCCCATGAATCACTAATGATAAATTAAACTCTCATAAAGCAAACTTAACCATTCTAAAGTATGTTTATCCCTAACTAACCTAACTTTGTTATTATCCCACATACAATAACATGCAAAGCTTCTTCAAACCAAAGGGTTATATAAAGAACCCTCCTCCTACCTTTCTTCTTACACCTTGGCATGCATATAGCATAAACTATAGGCATTTTCATCTTTGAGCATCCTCCATTAGTTTTGAGCTAAGTATCTTCATATTGTATCTCATCCATCCAAGTTTTGAGTAATATGGAGAGAATCAAAATGGCCTTGTAGCCAAGTCTTGATGAGACTCCATTCTCAAACCCTTGGGATCAAACAAACAATCGTGTATTTTAATTGCTAAGGATCTACATAGGTCCATTTTTAGTTAGCTTTCAAAGAGTAGAGAATAATGCTTAACATGTTACTTTGATTTCCTTCAAATTTCTATGAATGTTGTTGATGTTTAGTCTCTTTAAGCTCTTAGCATGATGATCTATGTTTAATTCAGATTTGTTTTGGAACTATTAGGTGTTAGTTTCAATTCTCTTAGCTTAGCTAATTAATACATGGATACATTTGGCACCCCCAGTGGGATGGATTCATAGTCTCTTTGATTTTAATGAGTTTTACTAGTTTTTCTCAAATTTTTCTAACCCAAATCCTTAGGTTATTTCATTAACTATATATGCATTAAGTCTCTATTGTGGGGTTTATTGTGATGGGTTGTCATTAGATTTGAGTTAAATTAGGAAAAAATTGATCTTTTTGAGGGTGCATATGTCAAATTTCTATATTTTGACGTCATCTATAGGTACATGCATAGGTGATTTTTGCAAGGGCATGGATACATTTAAATTCACACACAGGTGTCCAAAAGAGTGCATACACACACTTTGATCCACACACTTATCCTACTACTAGTTATACTCTGTGTAAGTTTTAGTTAGACCAGTGCAAACGTTGGAAATGCCGCACATACACCTCTTGGCCCGCACACACGCAATTTAGCTCTCTATGTTTTCTTGCGGTTTGCCTGTTTGTGCATATGTTTGAAAAGACAAACAAATGACTCTCTGGATGTGCACACATTTGTTAGACCTTTGTTTTACCCGCTATATAATTGGCGTGCATACCTATTAAATTGTCTGCACATACAACTCTTTGCACACACACATGTTAAGCTCCCTGTCATTTTGTGCAGAGATGTGCATACATTGTTAGTTACGTGCATATATTGCTAAGGGCGCGTAGGTGTCATAGTACAAATTTGAGTGTTACTTTAAAATTCACAAAATCTTGTGTTCTTGATGTACTAACACTTTGCAGGGTTATTTGGGATTAACTTCTATTTTGTAGGGTATATCTTCATGTTTTTTACTAATTTGGCTTATTTAAGGTTAATGAATGTTGCATGTTTTTTATGAGATTAGAATTGTATATGCTCTTCCCTCGAACCTTTTAAGTGATCTTGGGAATCAGAAATGATTTCTACATATTTTCTATGCTTTTGAAAACATCTCATTACACTTTGGCTAAGGGAATGAATGTTAGATGTGGAGCTCAATTACTTCAATTTAGCATGTTATATTAAACTTGTTGGAAAACACAGTAACCGAACATCGGTTATGAAGGGACTGAAACCGGTCACCTATGACCGACATTGGTCAGGAAAGTAGGAACCATCATCGGTTAGGGCTAACTAGCGTCGGTTACCTGTGCGTGAGTGTTTTATTTAACTCATGGGAATTAGATCTAATTTTAGTATTAAAGTAGATCTATTGATTGTAATTGCATGGCTAAGTGCCCTAAGTTTGTATATGCCTATATAAGCATGAAAGCTAGGGTTTAGAAGTAAAGAGAGTTAATGATTATTGTGAAAATAATTGTGAGAGAGAGAATTCTTGGAGAAGAAGGAGAAGCTTGAGAGAAAGAAAGTATTGTACATCTGAGAGGTGTGGAAGATTGTAAATCTTCATTGTATATCTTCTGAAAGCTTTGGATAATAGATTGGCTTGTTTCTTGGTGGATGTAGCCCACACTGGGTGAACCACGTTAAATCTGGTGTTGATTTATATCTCTTGTTTTGTATATTTATTCTGGTAGAATATCCACTTTTATTGCATGTATGCTTAGATCTGATATATTATCTGTACAACCTTGTGCTAACCCCAACAACTGGTATCAGAGCTTTGTTTGAGGGTTTTATGTGTTGACAGATTTACTCACAGAGGGTTTTCTGATTGAGTGGGAGCTACAACAATGGTAGAAGAAAACAAATACAAGGTAGAGAAGTTTGACGACCAAAATTATCAATTATGGAAGATGCAGATTGAGGATTATCTGTATCAAAGAGATTTGTACTTACCGTTGGATGAAAATTCTAGACCTACAAAGATGACTGATGAAGAATGGAAGATTCTTGACAGAAAGGCTTTGGGATCTATAAGATTGAGCCTGACAGCATCTGTGGCTTCTAATATTACAGAAGTGACATCTACGGTAGAGTTAATGAAATATCTTGCTAATTTATATGAAAAACCTAGTGCTTCAAATAAAGTTTATTTGATGAAGAAACTATTTAGTTCTAAGATGCATGAAGGTGGATCTGCATCTAGTCATTTGAATGATTTCTGATCTATTGTAAATCAGTTAAAATCAGTTGATATTCTGTTTGATGATGAAGTGAAAGCACTCTTATTCTTATGTTCTTTTCCTGATAGTTGGGATAACTTGGTAATGGTTGTTAGTAATACAACATCTGCTAATAATATTTTGAAGTTTGATGATGTGGTTAGTATAATCTTGAATGAAGAAATTTGCAGGAAAAGTACAGAGGAATCATCATCTGGGAATGCTTTGAATGTAGAAAGAAGAGGCAGGAAGAAGGAGAGATCCAAGAGTAAGAATAATGGGAAATCAAAGTCAAGGAATGACAGATCTAAATCCAGAGGTAAGGGAATTACCTGTTGGAAATGTGGAAAGAAAGGACATGCAAAGAAATATTGTTGGTCAAAGGATAAAGAGAACCAACACCCAGACAAAGGTAAAGAGGAAAATATTGCAGCAGAGGTAATGCAAGATGCTCTTATTCTTTCTTTGGATAATAGAATAGAATCATGGGTTTTAGATTCAGGAGCTTCTTTCCATGCAACCCCTAATAAGGGTTATTTTAGAAATTATGTCCAGGGAAATTTTGGGCATGTTTATTTGGGTGATGATGAACCTTGCAGTATTACTGGTAAAGGGGAAGTTCATCTAAAATTGCAGAATGGAAATACATGGGTATTGAAAGATGTGAGGCATGTGCCAAGCCTCAAGAGGAATCTTATTTCTGCAGGGAAACTAGGTGAAGTTGGTTGCATGGTTACATTCACAACAGACTCTTGGAAAGTCACCAAGGGTGACTTTGTTGTGGCAAGAGGTAAGAAGGTAGGAACATTATATTTATCTACCTGTGTTACTGATTCCTTTTCTATGTTATCTACTTCAGATTCAGATGCATGCATGTGGCATAATCGGTTGGGCCATATGAGTCAAAAAGGAATGCATATCTTAAAGGCTAAGGGTAAGTTATCATATTTGAAAGATTTAGATCTTGATTTCTATGAGCATTGTGTCTTTGGAAAGAAAAAGAGAGTGAGATTTCTCAAAGTTGGGGCAACTAAGAAGGAGCAGAAATTGGAGCTTGTACACTCAGATGTGTGGGGACCAGCTCAGGTAGCTTCTCATGGAGGATCCTAGTATTATGTTACTTTCATTGATGATGCTACAAGAAAGGTATGGGTTTATTGTATTAAACATAAATATGATGTTTTTGAGACTTTTAAAAGATGGAAATACCTTGTTGAGAATGAATCAAATTCAAAGTTAAAGTGCCTTAGATCTGACAATGGTGGTGAATATTGTAGCAAGGATTTCAATGATTATTGTTCAGTGAATGGAATACGTAGAGAAAGGACGGTTCCAAGAACACCACAAGAGAATGGTGTTGCAGAAAGAATGAACAAGACAATCATGGAACATGCTAGAAGTATGAGGATACATGTTGGATTGCCCTTGCAGTTTTGGGTAGAAGCAGTTGATACATCAGTTTATTTGATTAACCGTGGGCCTTCAAGTTCACTAGATGGAGGAATACCAGAGGAATCTTGGACCAGAAAAGAGGTAGATCTTTCTTTTCTTAAAGTTTTTGGTTCAGAAGATTTTGTGCATATTGATAAGGAAAATAGAAAAAATTGGATGCAAAATCCAAGAGATGCACTTTCATTGGTTATGGATCTGGTGATTTCAGATTCCATTTTTGGGATTTAGAGAATTCTAAAATTATTAGGAGTCATGACATTGAATGGAATGAAAAGAGAATGTATAGGGATCAAATTTTGGTACCCAAGGATGAACCGGTTGAGAAGTTTGTGAATGAAAATGAACTCTTGATTTAAAAGTCATACCTATAGTTCCTTACATAGTAACTCGGTGTCAGTTGACCCCTGACCGACATCAGTCAAGTCTGAACCAGTATCGGTTACAGAAGAGCCAAACTGGCATCGGTTAACAGAACCGGTGTCATCATACAAGTGACCGGCGTCAGTCACTATTCAGAATTGGAAACAAATGTCTAGGAGGTCCAGAATGAGCCTCTAGTACCCCAAAATCCATGTGAGAAGGTCACAAAGGGTAAGTAAACCTCCAAAAATATTTACACCTTCTCTATCTTATTTATTATTGACTGATAATGGTGAACCAGAAAGTTTTGAAGAAGCAATGTAGGATAAGACCCACATTTAGTGGGAGCATGGCATGGATGAGGAGATGGACTCCTTGGAACAAAACAAGACTTGGGATTTGGTTAAGTTACCAGTAGATAAGAGGACATTGCAGAAATAAATGGGTTTACAGGATCAAGGAAGAAGAGGGTGGATAAAAAAGGTACAAGGCAAGGCTTGTAGTAAAGGGATTTTCACAGAAAGCAGGTATTGACTTTGGTGAAATATTTTCTCATGTTGTTAAAATGACTTCCATACATACTATATTGAGTATAGTTACAGTACATGATTTGCATTTAGAGAAATTAGATGTGAAGATAACTTTCCTTCATGGTGATTTGGATGAAGAGATTTATATGCGGTAGAAGCTTGGGTATGAAGTCAAGGGTAAGGAGAAATTAGTGTGCAGGTTGAAAAAGAGCCTATATGGGCTCAAGCAAGCTCCAAGGAAATGGTACATGAGGTTTGATAGTTTCATGCATGAGCATGGTTACTTGAGATGTGAATATGACCATTGTGTTTATTTCAAGAAGCTTGAAAATGGGAGCTATATTATTTTGTTACTGTATGTGGATGATATGCTTATTGTAGGATCTAGTATGCAAGACATTGGTGAGCTTAAGGGAAAGCTAGCTCACACATTTTCTATGAAGGATTTAGGAGCTGCAAAAAAGAATCCTTGGCATGCAAATACACAGAGACAAGAAGAACAAGAAATTGTATTTGTCTCAGGAGGATTATATCTACAAGGTGTTAGAAAGGTTTAAAATGTAAAATTCAAAACCTGTAAGTACACCTATGGTTAGACACTTCAAATTGAGAAAAGATCAGTGTCCTTCATCACATGAGGAGGTCAAATACATGACACGAGTACCATATGCTTCAGTAGTTGGGAGTCTCATGTATGTTATGGTTTTTACCAGACCAGACATTGCACAGGAGCAGTGGGAGTTATGAGTAGATTTATGGCCAATCTGGGTAAAGAGCATTGGAAAGGAGTCCAATGGATACTCAGGTATTTGAGAGGGACATCTAGCATGCAGTTATGCTATGGATGTTATATATTTCTTTATGTGGCTATGTTGATTCGGATATGGTTGGAGATCTTGGATGGTAGAAGGAGCACTACTGGATATATTTTCACAGTAGGTGGGATGACAGTTAGCTGGATTTCATATTACAGAAGGTTGTGGACTTTGTCTACTACAGAGGCATAGTATGTTACAGCTACTGAGGCTAGAAAAGAGATGATATGGATGACCATGTTCATGGAAGAGTTGGGAAAGGAGAAAGATGATTGCAAATTGTTCAGTGACAGTCAGAGTGAAATTCATTTGGCAAAGAACTCAATGTTTCATTCTAGAACAAAACACATTCAGTTGAGGTATCACTTCATATGGTAGGTATTGGAGGATGGGCAGCTGAAACTAGGAGAAGATTCATATGAGTGAAAACCCTGTGGATATGCTAACGAAGCCATTAACAAAAGAGAAGTTGGAGCTACACTCCACTTCTGCATACAATATTCAGTTTGAGAGTTGAAGAGGAAGAAACAAAGCTAAGGAAAGGATCCAAGAATGATCGTTGTACAGGTATAGTGCAGTAATTTATTTCCAAGTGGGATATTGTTGAGATGTGGAGCTCAATTACTTCAATTTAGCATGCTATATCAACTTCTAATTTTAATTAACATAGTAATCGACGAAACACAATAGGATCACATGGTTACATGCCCCTAATTTCCTCTACTAGAATATTATTTTGTGAAAAATTACATATAATAGTCCCCGCAAATATAAAACAGACATGACACCTAGACTAACTATTTTAATTTAAATAGAAAATTCATAGTTGAAACATTTAAAATTACAAAGTATATTTAATTAACTTGGGAAATACTATGGTGGGGTAAGTGCAGGAAGTTGGGGGACAAATATAGGGGTCATAAGTGGACATCATATTGCAAATAACAACATAATATCAACTTGTAGGGATTATTAGCAATACATACACTCAAAATTAGAAAAAATTATAGTAATATGAATCATAGCATCTGGAATCTAACTACTAATTTTTTTAATCAAGTTTAGCTATATTAAACACTCAAAATTCAATGACTTGGTATTTTTTTTTTTTTAAAAACACCTATAAGATTGTATAGTCCGTTTGCCCACGATTTGGATGACCAAAAATTGATATATATTTTTATATATATATATATATATTTCCTTTGGTGAGAAGTTAGATGACACTATCTAATTTTATTTTGTATTTTTTTGAGCAATATTTTATTTTTTATGATTTTTTCCATGAAAGTGGTTAAAGAAAACAGAAGCACTTTCCGTTTGCCCGCCATAACTTCATAAAAAATTTGAAATCAAATAATTTTTTTTTGGTATATAATTTCACCATGATTGGGATGGTATAAGTTTTATCACATTATAAGTGAAACAAAATTTAGTCTTAAACGTAGACATAAACATTCACCGGAAAAAGTGTCTTAAAGACCTACTATTAGTAAAAAATTATAAAATGATATTTATCCTATTCTATTCACTTTAAAATCAATATTTCTACAAAGCTAATAGTCTCCCCTATGTGATGGTACCATTTTTATGACATAAGTTTTTACTTTTCGGCATGGTTCAAGTCCGCGGAAGACTAAATTTGATGTTTTGTGTTTTTAATGTAAAATTCAAGGATTGTGTCCACTTAATTGTCCCCCAACTTGAGAATTCTTGGAGAAGAAGGATAATCTTGAGAGAAAGAAAGTATTATACATCATGATAGGTGTGGAAGATTGTAAATCTTCATTGTATGGGAACCTTGTGGACAAAACAGGAAGTGCTCCACACACCTACTTGACTAGTTTACACGTGAGATTTAGCTTCAAAGTTATCTGTATTGCGACCCTAGTGAGAATACAACTGAACACATTCATTTCTCATTTGTATTTGAAGGGGGTAAAGTAAAGCTCGAGATACTCCAAGACTAGTCAGTGTGACTTTCTTGGTAAATTGAGCTCACAAGGGTATCTTGTGACACCTAGTTGAGGGAACCACCTAGGAAAGCCATTTTGTCTTGGAGCCAACTTGACTGTATCAAGCCAATCATTGTTGTAAAGAGCCTTCACAAAGGGAGAACTTTCTCAGAGTCGAAACCTTGTTTATCGAACAAGGGGAGAGTCCATTAAAGTTCAAACTAAGCGTCATTCACCATGAAATTTGTGAAGCATTACTTTTTCTTAGTTTTTCACTCACCATAAGGGAGGGTGGAACTTTTCCGAAGTGAGGCCAAACACTTTTCAACCTCACTTGATCTACTTCCTTTGCTTTCTTTTGACACTTTGTTGATCAAAAGAAGAGAAACCATACATGTGTTATCAATCGATCGTGTCCACCACTTTTGCACCCGTTTACATTCATCCTTGCTTGAGACTGGATGGTAAACATTGAAAGTGTGTTGGTACATTTTCATATCTTGATAGCCATTTGATCTTGATACCCAAGTCAAGATCGTCATTGTAGTTAGGCTTGATTCTTCACTTGATTCTCCTTTGAAGTGTTACATTGCTTGTATCGTATCACAACAATTTTGATACTTACGTCTTGTTTCTTGCAAACTCGACCTAAGTGTCTAGATTGTAATGTTACGATATGCACACCTTAACAATTCCTTGGTATACTTTAGCCTTGGTTTTCTTTCAAACATTACCTCGATTTTGAAAGGTGTTGTTGTTACCTTGTGTGCATCGTACTAATATTATTTTGATACTAATACCTTACTTTTCCATAAATTTTGGTTAACGTATCTTAGTGGTATTGTTGCATTGTTCATATTCGTAACCCCCACTTTTTGAGATTTAGGTCTTGCTTGGACTTAAACTCACTTTAAGTATACTTTGGTTGGAAATCACATCAACCTCTTGTTATTACTTACGCCTTGTTCATTTTGAACTTGACATAAGTAGTGACATTTCATTGATCATCTTAAATGTCAAACTACCATTTGGAAACACTTAGGAAATACTTCATTGATTAATTGGTTTAAAACAAACCTTGTGTGATTGTGTCTTGCGATTATTCATCATTTCGACTTATCCATTTAGGACAATCACTTTGATCCCTTGATTCATTGACATTCATTATTCTTTAGACTATTGACATTCTTTGTGCATCCTTAGTAAACATCTCATTCTAGGTTTTCACTTAGGTTTGATTATACCCTTGGAAAATTCAACAAAACACCTTAGTGAAATTCTCATTTTCCATGGCCCCCATAACAAGAATGGGATCCAAGAGACAAGCATGGGAAACATCAAACAAACAAGGGTCAAATCCCTTTATCGGTCATGATTTAGGACCTCTATTCTCCATGGAAAAGGAAGTGGATGAGATGGTAGACCATAGTGGTGATGAGTTGGGATCACCACATGCGGAGTTTGAATTTGACCCCACCCAATTAGATGAGTTCCTCTTTCTAAACAAAGATAGAGTGCTTGCAAGAGTTGTGGAATTAGGTGCTAGAATGCCAACTGAACATGAAACTATTCCACCTACAAATAATGCTAATGAGGAAGAATGCCCCCTCATTAATATGGATGAAATTTTAGGACATGGACAAGCTTCCACCTCAAACACTAGAAATGACAACACATGTGGTTTTAAAATGCCACTCATCAGAATACCACGTAGGGTAAGAGTGGAACATGAAAACACGAAACAACCCCCTCTCCATGAAAATGAAGAGGAACCTCAAAATGAAGAAGTCACTATACAACAAAAAAAATCAACACCTTAGTCAAAAATTATCTTTTCTAGCATCCCATGTACAAAAAGAGACAAACAAAAATGTGCATTGGGAAAAATCTAAGGTTAGAAATAGTGAGCTTCACACAGAAAACCAAGAGGGAGAAACATCAAAATATAGTCACGTGTATATGCCAGCTTCCCCCACTAAAGAGAAAATTCTTTCACAAGAGTTACAATCTATGAAAGCAACACTCACAAGCCTTCAAGAAAGCAATGTAGGACATAACAAGAAATATCAATATGAAGAGCTATGCCCTTATCCATTTGATAAGGCTATGTTGCATACACCTTTTCCTAAGAAATTTGATTGCCCAAAATTTGATAAATACAAAGGGAAAGGTGACCCATGGGATCATGTAAAATATTTTTACATGGCATGCCAAGAAGTGGTGTACAATGACAATTACCTCATACGACTATTTCCAAGAAGTCTAGGAGGACAAGCATTAGAGTGGTTCCTTCACTTACCTCGTGGGTCTATCTTCACATGGCCGGAACTAGCAGAAAAATTTGTGTGACATTTCTCATTTAATGTGGAAAGTGACATAACCATGTTAGACCTATGTAATGCCAAACAATGACCAAATGAAACCTTTGCAAGTTTCTTACAAAGATGGCGGGGGCTAGCTAGTCACTTCCCTTGCTCAATCCCTGAAAAACAACTCGTTAGCATCTTTGTACCCAACCTAAATCCAAACATTTCCTTTCACCTACAAATGCATTGTGTTGGAAACTTTGAAGAGGTAATTGAGAAAGGAAGCCAAATAGAAAAGGCTCTAATCGCGAAAGGGACAATCAAACCCTTTTCAAAAGACAATCAGTCTTCAAAACCTACGGACAAGCCAAAATTATTTAATAAAAACAAGAATGTTGTAGGAGATGGAATCACAGATTCTAAACACATACAAGCAGTCCAAGTTGGTCCACCTTTTAAACTGACCAAAGGGCCAATCCAACCACCAGTTAAACGAAGAGCATTCACTCCCTTATCAGACTCATTGTCCAATCTTAAAACAACTAGATGCAGTGAACATAGTGACATATCCTACAATGATACCCTTTGATGACAATGCCCCTAAACCTTCATGGTATAAAGAACATGAGTATTGTGACTTCCACCATGTCAAAGGACATAAGAGAGAAAAATGCTTAAAACTACACCACTTCATCCAAGACCTTATCGATAGTGGAGAGATAGAAGTCGATTCACCAGAATCAAATCAAATGCCAAATCAAAAGATGGGAATATTCAAGGAGCCTTTCCCAAAACATGGTAAACAGGGTGAGAAAAATCCAGATCAGGGAGAGTCTTCCCAAAGCTACAAAACCACAAACTATGTTTATACCCAAACTGATAACAATCAATATGACTCACTTATTGGATGTGTTCACTCTTCTGACGAGTGTGTAAATACCATTAGGATCAAAGGAAGAGATTGTGTTGTAGTAACAAGTAGCACTCATCTCGTGATCCCAGAACCTCCTCTGTCTACCCCTCAGGATAGTCAGTACAATATCCTAGACCAACTTGAGAAGACGTCTGCTAAGATTTCAATCTTAGATCTTCTTAAAATATCAAACGTACATAAGGACATCCTTTATAAAACTCTCCAGGGGTCAGGAGTGTCAACTGAAGTAGATCCTTCTCACCTACATGTTGTGGTGGAAAATATTGCACCAAGTGAACACATTGCATTTAACCACAATGAAATCCCTAATGAAGATCATACACATAACCTTCCTCTTTACATAGAAGTATTTGTTACTCACCGAAAGATAAAGAGGGTGCTTGTGGACAATGGGTCAGGGTTAAACATATGCACATTGAAACTAATTAAATAGTTGGGATGCACAGAAGAAGATCTAGAGTCCCACATTATCACCATAACCACTTACGACAATGTGGAGCGGGAATCAGCTGGTACAATAACACTACCGATGGAAGTAGGGCCCACTTGTCACAACATGAAGTTTCATGTCTTAGACTTGGAGCTTCCATACAATATGCTTCTTGGTCACCCATGGATTCATGCCATGCAGGCCATACCATCGACATTTCACCAATGTATCAAGTTGAAACATGAGGGACACACTATTACTATTCAAGGAGATCCAGAACCCTTCGCCCACTGCAGAGCTCTCAATAGCTTTGCACGTAGGGGTGCATACAAATGTCCCTCCACCGATATTGTTGTCCCCCTTCAGTCTGAAGCTCTTGAGTCATGGGTAGATTCAGACTCTCTAAGTTCTTGTGCTCATGGTGCTTCTACATCTACCTCTCCCTTTGATTCATGGGAGATGAAGATTCTTGAGTACGGTTGTGGAGAATATAATATTCAACAGGCTCTCCTAGTCTCAGATCTATCCTTGTCACCTAAAACAAGAGGAAAACCCAACTACCACTTCAAAAGGCCTAGAGATGAACAAAAAATTGGGACATTCTTACCTGGTGGTCTACTTGCAGAAGAGAAATTGTTGGACCCTCCTACAATTTGGGTCCCCGAGGACACTAAGCCTATCTGCTATAAAACTCCAAAATACACAAAATCTAGTAGAATGATGTATTCCATGGGTTACAAAGGACTTGGATGTGGAAATTTTGAACAAGGGATAAGGGAACCAGTCCCAACTTCCACATTTCAAAATAGAAAGATATGGTATCGGTATTCAGCCCTATGGGGCACACCCCATGGACCAAGATGCTAACTCCTCTGAACACAAGGATAGCTCTATTTATTCAGATAGTGACATATATTCCCACCATAGCCAATGTAAGGATCTTGCCTCTATGAACCTTTTCATGGATACCGTTATCCTTACCATAACCCCTGCCAATCCAAAA
Source organism: Taxus chinensis (assembly GCA_019776745.2). Taxonomy (NCBI): domain Eukaryota; kingdom Viridiplantae; phylum Streptophyta; class Pinopsida; order Cupressales; family Taxaceae; genus Taxus; species Taxus chinensis. Next base: position 233,934,216 of record CM034157.1, on the reverse strand, counting down.
ATTGACCTTGTATACCCTACCCTTGTCGATTGGGACCAACAACATCACGTGTGCCACTGGACCTCTTTGAGAACGATGAGGCTATTGCAGAATTTATGGGCATACATGACACTATTCCTATTGGAGACCACAAGAAGGGTTTCTCCATTGACCTGGATACCTGTGCATACTTCAGGGAGGAGGCTGAGCTTCGTGGTTAGAAAAATCTAAGAAAAAGTGAGGGAAAAAGTTCCTCTACAAAGCCTCAGAAAAAATATAAGTCCAAGTCACACAGTGAAAACCTCTTTGAGGCGTTGGCCGACCAACAAATAAAAAAATCAATGGAAAAAAGAAGTGACCACACTGAGGGTGAAAATATCATTGAGACACCCTTAGAAGAAGATCTCAACCTTCCTCTCGATCCTACGTATATGAGGATATGTCAAAGATGCTTGTGGAAGAAACTATTGACGTTAATATTTGAACAAAGAGTAACCAACGATAGTCAAGTTGGGAGCTTCACTTTCAGCACAAGAACATAAAAATTTCACTATGCTTCTCAGAGAATTTGTGGACATATTCACATGGTCTTATGTGGATATGTCAGGCTTAGATCCATCTTTGGTGGTGCATAACTTAGTTGTGCATGTAGACGTGAAGCCCATTAAACAGAAGCTATGGAAAATGCATCCACGAGTGGCCCTTCTGGTCAAAGAAGAGTTAGAAAAACTGTTAGCAACAGGGTTTATCAGACCCATTGACTACTCAGAGTGGATATCTAACATAGTTCCAGTTCAAAAGAAACCTATTGGAATCAGAATTTGCACTGACTTTTGAGACATCAACAAGGCATGTCCTAAAGATGATTTTCCCCTACCCAACATCGACATGATTGTCGATTCAACTACAAGATATGAAATGCTATCTCTTATGGATGGATTTTCTTGCTATAACCAAATCAAAATAGTAGAGGAAGATCAACATAAGATGACCTTTACAACCCCTTGGGGGACATTCTGTTATCAGGTAATGCCCTTCGGCCTTAAAAATGTCGGTGCAACTTATCAAAGGGAAATGACCATAATATTCCATGACATGCTTAACGACATCATGGAGGACTATGTGGATGATATCCTAGGAAAATCAAAGACAAGAGAAGACCATCCTGAGGTCTTGAGGCACATTTTTGAATGTCTCTGAGAATATAAGGTCAGGTTAAATCCAAGGAAGTGTGTCTTCAGAGTGTTATCAGGGAAGCTACTGGGCTTCATTGTATCAAGAAGAGGGATCGAGGTAGACCCTGCTAAAGTAATTGCTATTACTGAAATGCCTCCTCCCAAGAACATCAAGCAGTTGCACACCTTGCAAGGAAAAATACAAGCCATCCACCACTTTATCTCACAGCTTGCCGAAAAATGTCACTCCTTCACCCATTTTCTTAAAAAGGACGTTGACTTCATTTGGGGACCAGAGCAACAACAAGCCTTTTCCTTGCTCAAGCAATATTTGGAAAATCCACCAGTCCTCATGCCACCAACCCCAGGTGAGCCACTTTTGTTATATATATCTGCAACCCAATTTTCTATTGGCACCTTGCTTGCTCAGTATGACCTAAGCCAAAAAGAAAAAGTAGTGTACTATCTCAGTCATACCCTAATTGCATATGAGCTCAACTATCCCCAAATCAAAAATCTTGTTTGGCCATTGTTTTTACCTTCCAAAAACTTCACCATTATCTATTGAATAACAAAACCAAGCTTATATCCAAAGTTGACCCGCTCAAGTACCTATTATCAAAACCCACCCTTACTGGTAGGATGGCTAATTGGATCATCCTACTCAGTGAATTTGACATTGAGTATGTACACCAAAATTCAGTAAAAGGACAGGTGCTCACAGACCAGCTGGCAGAGGCACCCTTACCTGGAACAGAGCCGGTGTGTTTGGACCTACCTGACACATCATTAATGTACATTGAGGAATCTGTCATATGGAAAGTACATTTTGATGGATCATTTACTTTCCATGGTTCAGGGGCAGGTGTAGTGCTAATCACTCCTACAGGAGACCCCATACCCCAAGCCTTCCATCTCAGGTTTCCATGCACAAATAACATTGCAGAATATGAAGCACTCATCACTGGGATGAAGCTGGCTATAAAATGGAATATCCACCACCTTAAGGTCATTGGTGACTCACAACTGATTATCAAGCAAGTCAACGATGAATACAAAGTCAAGGATGACAAACTCATCCCATATAAAAGGTTGGTAGAAACTCTAAAAGAATATTTTGTGTGCATCACCTTTGAAAAAATTCCAAGGGCACAAAACAGGTCTGCAGATGCAATGGAAACAGTGGGTTCTATGCTACGGATTCCACCAGAGAACAATGATATGCCATTTTTTGTTGAAAATATACGTCAACCTGCATATGACATGCCAGAATCATGCCTGGCATGTGAAGTTGTTGGTCCTTTTCCCCATGGTATGAACCCATCTTTAACTACCTCCAAAGTGGTACCTTTCCTCCCAACATCACCCATTCTGAAAAACAAATCCTTATCCACAAAATAGCTCATTACACCCTCCTAGGAGGCACCCTCTACCATCGTGGCTATGATGGGAATCTGTTGCATTGTTTAGATGTAGCAGAGTCAGTACGAGCAATCAAGGAGGTACACGAAGGAGTGTGTGGAGCCCATACAAATGGGATGGTTTTAGCAAAGAAGTTATTAAGGGTAGGCTATTACTGGCCTACCATGGAGACAGATTGCTGCAATTATGTAAAGAAGTGTGTGTTATGCCAGAAGTATGGGAACTTCATCCATGCACCATCACAACCTTTACAACCAATCACAACACCATGGCCATTCTCTAAATGGGGATTAGACCTAATAGGGAAGCTTACCCCTACTTCATCTGATGGTCATACACACATTATAATGGCCACAAAATACTTCACCAAGTGGGTGGAGGTTGTTCCACTGACATATGTTACAGGTGCTCAAATATCAAAGTTCATCATGAACCACCTCATCTACCATTATGGCATTCCTTCCGCCATTGTCACTGACAATGGAAAATATTTCAAGAACAAGATGGTGAAATCTCTATGTCAGCACTTTCAGATATGATTAAAGTGGTCCACACCATATTACCCTCAAGGTAATGGGAAAGTAGAGGCCTCTAATAAAACACTTGTTTGGATCATGGAGAAGATGGTGAGTAAAACAGGTCACAATTGGCATTTACAAATTCACCCTGCCCTCTGGGCTTATAGGACCTCCATTCACACCCCTACTAGTGTGACACCTTATTCCCTAGTATTTGGAACTGAATCCATCATCCCCCTGGAAATAGAGCTTCCCTCCCTAAGAATATCTCTTAGGGACTATCTAGATAAAGATGAGGATTACATAGTGGCTAGACTGGCAGAACTGGAGCTACTAGATGAAAGGTGCATCCACGCACTCAACCATCTTAAAGTGTATCAGAACAGAGTATCATAGAGCTACAACAAAAGAATCATACCTCATCAGTTTGAGGTAGGAGATTTGGTGTTGAAGGAAAACCAATTCAACACAGTGAAGGAGAGAGAAAAGAAAGGCAAGTTCGAACCTAATTGGTTAGGACCCTATGTCATTGTGGCCAAATTTGGGTCAGGAGCATACAAGCTTTCCTATCCTGATGGAGATGAGCTGCGAGAGCCCATGAATGCCATGCACCTCAAGTGGTTCTATGCTTGAACATGGTGTAAAAATCAGAAAAACAACCAAAAAAGTAAAAAAACATGAAAAATAAAAAAAAATCAAAAAAGAGAAAAAGAAAAAGAGAAAACAGGTCATCCAAATGTGAAAACCACACAATTGTGGCACTTTGGATAGGTCCCTTGGTGAAAACCAGTTTCCAGCACCTTGGGAGGATTCATTGTTCACAAGCATCTCATGTCTAGGGGGTACATTTGCTTAGTTTAGAGCTAGTTCTGCACCTGCATATGAGATTCTTTGTGAGCCTATCCTGTCAAAGCCTTGATCCGGCTGGTTCTCCTCTTGTAAATCTATGAAGAGATTGCATTTGTATATTCCCATCTAACATCGGGGGCATCTTCACATCTTCACCTTCTTGTTTATAACATGTGGCATCTACCTTTGTATATTCCCATCTAACACTGGGGGCATCCACATTTCTTGGTTTCCTGTACATAGCTTTGGAAAACTGTTAGAAAATCAAAAACATTCAAATATGTTGAAAATCACAAAAACATTCAAATATGTTGAAAACCCCAAAAACATTAGAAAACCAAAGAAAATACAAAAACAATAGAAAATTGTTTCGCAAAACTCCCAAAAACAACACAAAACACATTGAAAATAGTCTTACAAAAACATAGTAGTAGTTTACTTGCTTTGTTTCTTGCTTTGTTTGTTTGTGTGTACATTGTTTGTATAGTTTTTCTTGCTTGTACATTTGTATAGTGTGTTGCTTAAACATACCTTTTAGATTGATCTTTTCTTGCTTAGATTAGATTCATTCTTATTTGTACATATGGAGTGTGTTTTTGCATGCTTGTTTATAATTGTACATAGTTGTGTTGTTAAGTTGTTTAGTGTGTATATTTGGTAGATTTGTTAACTTTTGTTTGTGCTTGTTTGTTCATTACTTGTACATTGTTTGTTATCACATCATCATCTATATCATCACATCTAACATCATATACATCATATATCAATAAAATGCTAAGTCTACATCATACATGTATGCTAAGCTAATCATCACATATCATATCATCAATGGGGCAAGAGGGGTTGCAAATATCAAAATCTATCCCCCCACACCAATATCATACAAATCATCAAGTGGACTAATCAAAAACATCTCATGTACAATACAAATGATATCATCTAAGGATATATCATAAATCAAAAACATGTGATACATATACAACAACATCATAATATAGAGTCCAATCATCATAATCATCATACATGTCAAAATCAAGTGTCCATATACAATATGTGTCTCAAGGTATACATCATCAGGATACAAAATGAGCCTTCATCATGAGGCATAATAAAAAATGATACATCATATACATCGATCAAAAATGAGCCTTCATATCGAGGCATACATACATATATTTATGTGTACATCAAAAATGAGTCATGTCTGACTCGATCCCTCATGGGGACTAGGTGGCCTGTGATTTGAAGGAGGACCCATAACCTGTGGACCCTGCTGGCCTAACTGCTCCCTTTTCTACTACCCTCGTGGCTTCTCAACTAATCTAGATGATGCTTGATGGTCTTTGTGATCTCACAGACATCGACTGCTGAATAAAACTAGGTGCTCTCTGACCCTCTAGGGACAACCTCATAGTATAATGATCTATAATAAGATGCCTCCCATTGGTTGTCATGGAATCCATGTGCATGCACGGTGTCACCGCGACTCCATCAGTACATCAGAATGAGGCCACCTCTCATAGAAATTCTAGCAATCTCAGCTGTCCCACTAGACCACTCATCTCCAGAGCTGATCTCACTCTCTGCTATCACTGCCTGAGCCTGTGTGCCCTGCAGTCAGTTGATCCCTCTCTGTAGTAATAATCTTGTACCTGTGCCTTGGCCTGGTCCTCTCTCTCTCTGTAGTCATATTCTACTGTACCTGGGCCATGTGACTGTTGTAATAGGCCTGTAACTTGTATAACATCTAAGGATGCCATCTGCTGAATCTATTAAACCATACTGCCTCCATCTCCATCTCCTCCACCTCCATCACCACCACCCCCTCCACCTCTTGGTGGACTATGTGGTAGGCTACCAACCAGCCCCTATTGTGGTACTACTCTCTTAAGTGGACCCTATGGTGCTACTCTCTGAAAAGGCACCTACTGTAATGGTGTTTATATCCCAACTGGTATGCCCACTCGGGGCATCTGTATCTGTCGAGCAACTAGGATCTATTGCTATCTGGAATCTTCCTCTGTCCCTACCTATAATGGTGGAGGACCCTGTCCACCACCACCATCATGGCCCTGACCATCAAATCCATCATCATCATCTGATCCTCATCACTGTCACTGAACTACTTGGGAGGTGGCCTAACCCCTGCATCCCATGTGGCCTGTGGAATGGTAAGACGACAGGTAAAATTGTCATGTACCAGGGTCCATACTCTGATGTCACTCCAGGATCCCTAATCTGTCTTAAAGGATCCCAAACCTGTGGTACCATCTGATCAAAGATAAGGCAGGCCCTAGCTGTCTGGATCGGTGGCCCCATATCAAATCTCTCTGTGGCTCGACGTGCATACCACATCTCAGGACCAGGTACATCCTGCACTACACCAAACTATCACTGGCATCGGTCTACTCTGTAATACTCTGTGATGTATCCCCAGCTGCCAATCAAGAAAATGCTCTACCATGGCTATACTCAGCTCATCTGCATCCTCTTGCCACTGATAACTGGTGGTAAGGCCTCCATACCATCATATGTTGTTGAATATCATCAAAGACTCTACGGTAATGGTAGGTATCCCCCATGTGCCCATGGATGTCATCTCCAACTGGGACCCATCCCATCACTGATGGCTCATCTGGAGCCCAGACTCATAGAATGCCTATAGGGTGACCAATGACTATGTGATCCCATGCCCATATCTGCAGCAGCATGGTAGGACCCACGGTCTTCTGACCATGGTATGTAATCAAGTGTAAATCCCAATATAGATGTGCCAGCATACACTGGCCCCAACAGTATCTCTCACCTCATAGCAATCCTCATATAACACCAATGAGGCCTAGTGGAAAAGAAGTACATGTCTTGTCAGTAAGTAGAAAGCCACTGACAAGATCCATCAAGTACATGGGCATGTGATGTAGCCTTGGATCTGCAATACATCGGTGCAAATGCACCATCATACCTCGGTGAGGTATCTCATCATGGCCAAAAACCTCAATCAGGAAGTCTGTAATCTCAACTTCATCACTAATATACTCAATCAACTACCCCTAGATAGAAACACACAATATGCACCAGACATCCTCTAATGTGATGGTCATCTCTCTAGTAGGGAGCCAGAAGCACTGGCTCTCACTGTGCCATCTCTCAGCTAAGGCTGTGAGTAGGCCATGGTCTAGGGTAATCTGTGGCATCTGCACCACATGTGAGCTAACCCTGTGACCTCTAACAGGATATCCATCATCCACCTATGTTGTGAATGGAATCTCACCTCTAAGGTAGCTAGACAGCCATGTCACTCTCTAGTCTGTAGCATTGATCATCGTCTCTGCAAAATAACACAAACTTGTTACAACTTTCTTTTCTTCTATCTATCTTCTTCTATTTTTCTTCTAAGTACTAACTCATATTTCATCTACACTATCCTATTCATCAACTAACATTCTTCTGAAAATCTCCTATTTTTCTTCTAAGTCTCAAATTTTCCCTTCTTCAGTGCCTGCGTGCCCTTTTGGGAAAGTGCACACCCTTTCTGGCATGTGTGCACCTAGCACATGTGTGTGTCATCTATGGCACCTATGCACTCATGTTTTCATGTGCACGTGCAAACCTAACTACCCCCACCTGACTTGTGCATGCACGTCCTTCAGGATGCATGCACACCATTTTAACATGTGTGCACCTGCACGCACACATTTTTTCCCTCCCCAGATGCATGCATGCACCATTTTTATACCTGTGCATGTGTGCACACACATTTTTTCAATGTGTGCATGCACACACATGCATTTTGGATGCATGTGCATGCCCAATGATGCCTGCGCACCCCTAGGGTGCACACACACATTTTCAACCTCCTAATTACCCTAATAAATGTAATTAAATGCTAAAATTGACAAAGAAGGATAGGGTACTCATGAAGGGTCCATCATCCTCCTCTCATGCGTACTCTCAAATAGTGTCAGTGCACCTCATATGGTTCTGCACTCTCGCCATCTCGCTCGTAGCTCATGGTGTCTCACAGTAAAAATTGGTAAGGGTCTGGTAAAAAATGAACTATTCACGATGATTTACCCCCCCTGGAGGGGTATATTTAGTTATTTTAACCCATCATGCTAGCTTAGGGCATGTTTTGACCACCATGGTCATTCTAACTTTTTCTTCACCCATCTGTGATATTTATTTTTAATAAATAATCATTTTCACTCATTTTCATCCTGCTAGGGGCATATTTTTGCTACCTCACACCCATTTCTTCTCCCTGGGGAATTTTCCTTGGTTTCAGGTGATCCTCCCTCATCTATTTTCTTCTACAAAATAAAAAAATCACTAAATATTAGAAAAAATCAATATTTTCAAAAAAAATCAAAAAATCAATAAAAAATCCTAAAAAATTGTAAAAATTCAAAAAAATGTAAAAATTGGTACAAGGTTGATAAATAGCTGAAATTTGTGTCACACGCATGGTATTCATCCCATATCTTGCTGGCATTTTCACATGTTTTAGAAACCAATGACTCATGGATCACCTGGATCTACAACCATTTACAAAGCTAGACTGCTTGCTTCGTCTGTACTCTGGGGCACATCGAGTTGCCTGGTACTGTTTCGTAGCACACAAAGCTTTATCATTGGACCTTGCATCCTTCATCAATTCCCCTCACATGTATCCTTTCTTGGGGCATCATTTTTAACCCTTTTCATTAATCATGAACATGTGGGATCTTCAGCTTGATAACAAAACATTTGTGCAACCATCTTGACCATTGTTGGTTTGGGTATGTGTGTTTGTACTTGTTTCCCTATTAAATGAGCTTGTTTACTTCTCGTATTGCATTGCATTTTGTATGTTGCATTGAGTTGGTGTTTTCAGCAATGGAAAATTGTTCGTATTATGGATTTTCATGTCATTCTACACTTTTTTCGTATGCTTATATTTTTAATAAGGACCGATGATGTAGATCACTGGCAATATGATGACACAAAAGTTGTTTAAATACACTGGATGAAAGCTAGTTCTTTTCTCTCCATCTTCATTTTTCTTCTATATCATTCTCCTATCAACATTATTCTTCTACTTCACTTAGGGCATCCTTCCCCTCCTCATTCTTCTATCCATTTCCTTCATCTTTTCGATCGTCGATCGACCTCTTTCATCACCCCATCGACACTCGAGGGGGCATCCTTCACTCCACTAATTTTTCTTCTCTCTTCAAAATTCACATGTTTGTACTTGTCTACTATCTTTGAAGTGGCATCACTTACGCCACCCCAAAGAGGGGAAAATGTAGACACCTATAATTTGGATCGAGCAATTTAAATACTTAAATTGCGCTAATTATCCCCTTTCCCACAAATTGACAACATATCGTCAATAACACACCTTTTCTCTTCTATCACCATTGATTAATTACATTACGCTAATTAATTAACCCTTCTATCACTCAAGACACCGATTAACGACCTTCCGTTAATTAGTGTTCCTTTCTATCTAGATTAATTAATTATTCTTAATTAATTAACTTCCCCTTCTGTTAAATCAATAAATCATCATTTATTGGATTAAAATCCTCTCATAACCCAGATCATGCTAACTTTCCTCTAAAAATCTTCTATAAGCTTACACCTACCTATTAGTTAATCACTCTTGATTAATTAATACACCCCCCTCAACTCCCATGAATCACTAATGATATATTAATCTCTCCTAAAGCAAACTTAAAGTATGTTTATCCCTAACTAACCTAGCTTTGCTATTATCCCACATACAATAGGATGCAAAGCTTCTTCAAACCAAAGGGTTATATAAAGAACCCTCCTCCTACCTTTCTTCTTACACCTTTGCATGCATATAGCATAAACTATAGGCATTTTCATCTTTGAGCATCCTCCATTAGTGTTGAGCTAGGTATCTTCATCTTGCATTTCATCCATCCAAGCTTTTGAGTCATATGGAGAGAATCAAAATGGCCTTGTAGCCATGTCTTGATGAGACTCCATTCTCAAACCCTTGGGATCAAACAAACAATCACATTTTGATTGCTAAGGATCTACATAGGTCCATTTCTAGTTAGCTTTCAAAGAGTAGAGAATAATGCTTAACATGTTAGTTTGATTTCCTTCAAAGTTCTATGCATGTTGTTGATATTTAGTCTCTTTAAGCTCTTAGCATGATGATCTATGTTTAGTTAGCTTTGTTTTGGAACTATTAGGTGTTAGTTTCAAACAAGTTAGTTCAGCACAGCATTATTGGGGAGAGGAAATCTTTGCTTCTATGGGAATAACTATGTCCAGCCTTTGTATTTCATATTCCAACATGCATTGATTTAGAAAAAAAAATAGTTTGTTTTAGATTGCAACACCGTGGTCTTAAGGATGACATTTTCACAAAAGGCCTCAAAACTGTTGATTTGTTTTACATTAAGCAGATTATACAACTGAAATGGTCTTGCAGACCTTAAAGAGCTCAATTGTAATCCACTAGATACGTAGATCAAATTCAGGAAACAAATAAGGACAATATTAGTTCTATTGAACTACTCGCAAATATAAATACCCCATGTGTGGTTTTATAGCTTTATATGCGGACTACTTTGATGTTACAGGAGTTTCATCTTCAAGGGAATATTGATGATTTTTCAAGGATGGTCGGCCTAATATTATGAAGGATCGGGATGGATCCGAGTGGTGTTGTAAAGAGATGCAAGATTTCCTTTTTCGGTTCTTACATTTACTACTAAAATTAGTGTTTCTTACATTTACTGCTCAAATTAGTGCAATTGAAAAAATGTCCTCTCATCTATAAGACAGTGATTCGTGTCCAATGTATTTTCATCATTTTCATTTCTTCATAGTTTGTTCCCTTTTTTTATACAATATTAATTAGGTAGAAAATTTCACAGCACTGGCATTCAAGTGGCCAAACTTTATTCTTCAATTTGTAGCATCAGCATTTTTTCATCACTTGCTTGTTCTCAATCATGGATGTCAACAGAATAGTCTGGCTATTCTTTGCAAATCAATCGGGTCCTTATGGTCATCATTTGCTAACTTTTTTAGCTATTATTTTTCATCTTCTTAGACATGTTTGGTGATTTTTTTTGTCGTCCTTATATTTTGTAATTGTCTAGCCTTATTAACCTTTCTTTGGGTATTTTTGTATAAATATCGGGCCCAGCCAGATTGGGGTCATAAACAGCGTCCTCATTCTTCGAGCCTTCTTTATCATGGGTAGATTTGTCCAGTGGTTTCCAGGTGGGATTTGAACCCTTGTCTTCATTGTAATAATAATCTCACCCACTGGGCTGGTATTTTTGTACAGTTTAATGTATCACTGCTTCAAAATGGGTTTCATATGCATTGACCCATTGTGGTACTTGTTTACTAAAATGTCAATTTTATTATTAGATGAAGTGATTTCTATTTACAAGTCTCTTTGAAATTTAAAAACATAAATTTATTGTGACTCTGCAATTTAAGGATTTTCCACCCACCCATTTAATCTCTCATTAATGTGAGTATTTATTAGTATCACTATGATAGAATTTTTTAAATGAGTGATCATCATATATCCCAAAATCCTATTTTGTAATAGTTGACAAATATGGTCTCAAACATCATATCTTATATTAGAAATAAAGATAAGAATCTTTAAATGAAGCGGTTCATCTATATTTCTACACTTACAAAATCAATCACACCCCTTATCAACATCAACTACAAAAGTAATACTTATCCCTCTAAAACAAATAACATATATCATTCAGCATTCACATAACATTGTACACATGCGATTGCTAGTTTCTAAACACTTATGGTATTGAAGTGTAGGCATGTACTTTGTACCCTGCATGGATATTAAAGTGGCATGGTGGTTTTTACAACCCGCTCCATTTACCCCTCTCTGCTCATGCCTAGGCCTCCACATGGAGCCTTTAAACAACAATAGGTATCCTTGGTCACATCAATGACTCACATTTACCATCATCCCTTGACTTAATTTGAGTTTACCACTAAAATATTAGTATGGTGTGGCTTAGGCCACGCATATACCATTTTGTTGAGTAGTGAGTTATATATTATATTCGGTCTTGGCCAAGGTGGTTGGTTTATTTAAACAATCCATTGAACTCAGTGTCAAGCTCACCATGCATTGGTTGATTGCATTGTATGGTTGGTGAGTTGAAATATGGGAGCTCGGCCGAGATGATGAATGAATAATGCCCAACCTATCTTGGAGCCTGTCTCCAATAAGTTTTTATCTAAAGTTTATTATTTTTTAGAAAAAAAAAATATTATTTATTTAATATTAGAAAAAATTAAATTATTTATTTTAAATATCAAGAAAATTCACTGTTTTGATAATTAATCATTCCTTTTTTCGAAAATAAGTAGTTGCACATGTTTTTACGACAACTAGGAGAGAATTTTTTTCAAAAACTAAACAAAATCATTTATATTTCAATTGAATATGTGAATTTTATAATCAAATTAATAATTGTGTGGAAGTATTTTTTGACAGGTCAATTTTGACGTGAAAGAGGGTGAAAACACCAAAATATGACCCACGTATTCACTTGAAAAATGACAAGGGGACTTTTTAAAACTCCTTTACAAGAACCTAGTTTTTTCTCATCATTTTCAATAGTTTGAAAAAGTAAAAATGGGGTCTAATAATTTTACTATTGACAAAACACAGATGTTGAATGGATCAAATTACATGATAAATTATAAAATTGATTCTTGAGTTAATGTGACTACCATGAAGGAAGATGAAAATGTGATAAATTTTTAACAAAAATTAAAAACATTAAATCTCAATTAGATGGATTTAATAGTAACTTGATTCATGGTAAACTGTTATACTTTAATTATCCGAATGAACATCCGTGATAGTTTTAAAAACTTCATTTCTATTCTAAAATTATAAAATATCAAACTGAACAATATACATTCCCAGACCTATCTACTTTGAGTGATTCTCTTAATTCAGGAAGAACATAGTTCATGTTAAACTTTTATGCAGAGGAGAATTCCACTCCGATGCTTCTCACATTAAAACCTAAGAATAAATTTTATAGGTTTAACAAGAATAAAAAATCAAAATTTAAACCCCCTAGTAAAGATAAGAAATTAAGAAATTAAGAAATTTAAGAGTCAGTTTTGATGGGAAATGTCTACAATTGTGAGTCACATTTGGTCACATAACTAAGGTGAGTCATATCACTGTAGGGTGAAATCATAGGTCTGACATGTTGTTTAAAAATCAGAAAGGGTCACAAACCAATATTAGAATCCTTACGCATCAATGTGTTAGTTGTGTCATTGGGAGAACACTTCCTATTCTAGGAATGTAAGTTCCCCCTTTCCATGCTGCATTAGGTCACTGCTATTGAAAATGATATTGGGGGTTACTCAGCACCCTCTAGTCATGCAAACCCCTTAAGCATCTATAAGAATTATGCAGATATGATATTCTGACTGATATAAAAGTTATGCTCATTTTTTGAATGTTGCATCTATGTTGGTTAATGCTTTCTTGATGTTACGGGACCTTCAAGGAACAGCTAAAATCAGTTTACACTGGTCTATCATCTGGGACACCGTGCACTAAACAGGCTCAAATTTTAAGGTAAACTTGTTTTTTGCTTGGTGTTTAAAAGGTACTAATACATCCTGGAACTTTTCCTGGTAACTACTAATTTTATACCTTTAAATTTTTTCCAATCTAAAATGTTTATAGCTAACCCTAACTCGAAATTAATTATTTAATTATATTTTAATTTTACTAGTGTCCCGCAAAAGAAAGATTAATTAACCTAAAGAAAATGACAATCCACACCCCTTTACATTTCATCTACCATTCCATCATTAAATTCTCATGACTAAAAGTGTGAAGGCTTACTTGTGAGCCCTAAGATCTGCCTAATCTTGTCCCTAGATTTTTCAAACCTTTGACCTAAATTTTACCCTAGATATCTATATCCCCTTTTCTTTTATCTCTTTCTTTCATTTTATTTTCTCCATTCTTACTCTTTGGTTTTCTTTATCTCTTCAAGCAAGAAAGGGTTGAAAAGGTTAATGAAAGTTGTATATGTCTTTACTTACGCGTTTTATATGTTAATTTTACATCAAACTGGGAACATTAACTGTTTATATGTTATTTACTGGATTCTAACACATACAGGCTAGGGTTTGGGTTATGCTTAACACAGGCAGGGAGGCGGTTGGACCGGTTTGGGCGGACAGGGGCGGGGCATCTTAGGGCAACGCTATTAGGAGGGGCGGCGGGGCAGGGGACAGGGGGGTGGTGGAGGAAGGAGCGGGACGGGCAGAGGCGCGGCCGGTAGGGAGGCGGCCAAGGTTCGGGGACAGGGTTTGGGAGGGGTGGGGCGGGACAGGCCCGCGCCGGCGGGTCTGTGCAAAGGTGCAGGGGTGGGGGGGGGCCGAACCCCCCACCATATTAGGTTTTTTTTTTTTTATAAATGTCATTTGGTTTAAAACAAAAATTTCTTATTTACTAAGTTTTATATATTATATTTATATATATAAATAAATCATTAGATATAAATATTATATTTATATATATACAGATATATATTATACTATATATTATATATATATATATATATATATATATCATAGGATATTTTATAGGTTTATAGAAACATCTCTTTTGTAAAAATGGAAGAATTCTATTATAAATATTTGCAAATAAGAACTATATTTTGAAATTCCACCATAAGATGATTCATTTTCTAAAACAAGAGAAATACAGTTTTTCTTTTGTAATATAAAAACCAGCATAATATTCTTTTTCTATATTTGAAATTTCTAAATAATGAGCAGAAAGAAATTTGAACCAGAAGGTATTTCCCTAAACTAACACTTAGTGGAAGAAGGTAGAACATATAAACTGCTTATTCCATTCATTCAAACAAATTATTCATGAAGGAAAGTAGAGACTTATTTTATTCTATTTCTAAATTGATAAACAATTATAAGGAGATTGTGCTGCATGTTAATGATACTTTATATTTTTATTCTTATTTTAATTTATTTCTTCTAAATCTTGTTACATGATTTCATCAAGAGGAATAACAACACAAGAAATATTTTCTTTTGAATAACTATCTTTTGCTTCAAAATGGAGTACTAACACTTCATATTAAGAACACTTTCACTATCTCACAAGCCTTCATTTCAAAGGTCTAAGTTTCCAAAAAAAATCTAACATAGTCCCATAATATTTCAAATATTCAAAGGAAGGCTTCACAAAGTAACATACTTCATATTAAGGGTAGATTTACCAACACATATAAAACTAGATTTGCATGTAACCCAAATACAAGAGGATGTTTTACAAGGACATCAGAAGGCTCACATCCATTCTTTCCAAGATACAATGAAAGAGAAAACCACAAAAAAAAAGTGAAGTAGACAAGAAGTAGTTCCAACTTGACGAGTGTCTTCATGTGTCTTCCAATGGTTTTCCAACTCCAAAATCTTTCAAGGCCAACACAATGAGAAAGGGCTTGTTTATCCACCCAACCTTTAGGCATCATCACATGCCTATCCCAAGGTTGGGATGCATGCTAGCCTCCCCCAAGCCCATGGGAAAGAGGATAGCTAACCAACACTTGCACAAGGTGAAGGGTAAAACAACAATGAAACAAGTACAAACATAAAATTCAAAACAACACAAAACTCCAACTTACAAGGAGGAGAACCCATGTTCATCCTCCAAAAATGGGGAAGAGAGGAGAAAGTTCTCCAAAGTTATAGCAACAATATTTTTGCACATTGTGAACACAACATCTCCAACCTCCTTATTGCTCCTTAATTTAAACAAAACCCTCCTTATTCCTCCCCCTTTCTCCAAGTCCTCCTTGGAAGGATTTTCAAACCCCAAAGGGGTTTCCTTACCAAGAATGGGGAAGGAGATTCAAGCCAAATGAATCAACTTCCCCACCTCAACTATTTGAGGGGAAAAATTAAGACCCTACAAGGCTTGTCCATCAAGCCTTGAGGA
The DNA here is from genome assembly GCA_019776745.2 of Taxus chinensis. NCBI lineage: Eukaryota > Viridiplantae > Streptophyta > Pinopsida > Cupressales > Taxaceae > Taxus > Taxus chinensis. The sequence continues at coordinate 233,918,242 of CM034157.1, read as the reverse complement.
TTGAGAGGGAAAATTCCCTCTCTCTTCCCCCACACTCCAAAACTCCATCATGCCATATGATGGAGGGAGTAAAAACACACAAACAACACTAAAACTACATTCAACAATAACAATTTTTAACAATCAATCTTATCAACTAAAGTAAAGCAACACAACATGCAAGATCTAAGAGCCTACCTCAAGGAAAGCTCTCCAAAAAGCTTCCTAACTTCAAGTTTTCCACTCTTAGCTCCAAGCAAATCCCAAGCTCCAAATCACCCAAGCATCCAAGCAAGAAAATCCAAAAAAAAGTCCCTCTCTTTTCCCATGAATGAGAATTTGAAGAGGAGCAAGCAAGCATCCTCACAAATGAGGGGGTGACATGTGTCACCCCTCTCCCTCCTCATGGTCAAAGATGCCAAAACAAAAGAGAGAAAGGGTAAAATTATCTTTTTGCCCTCTTCTCCCAAATTCCCTTAAATGTTAGCAAGACAAAACTAGTTGCACTTTTGATAAACACACAAATCCACATCCCTTACATGGATGTGACAAAACAAGGGTAGAAAGGGAGGGAAAACTCCCTCTAGCCTTGAAAACAAGCCCCCCTACCCATTAGGTAGGGTCAAAGGGCTCATTTTTGTGATAGGGAGACTCCCAAGCTACAAAGGGGTCCCCAAAAATGCCCAAAATACCTAATTTCGGGTTTTGCATTTTTGGCACAAGGGTAGAGGGTGTGGGGACCACCCAAGGGTCTCACATGTGACCCTAAACCCTTGTGATTAAGAGACTTTTTAACAAAAATCAACAATTTAAAAGAAAGTGGGATTATTAACTCCCAAAACAAGTTTACAACTTTACTAACAACCCTAAACAAAATTAATAATTCAAAGCAAAATACTTTACATACATTGGGGTCACTCATAGTGCCCAAAATTAATAATCATCTATCCTAGGGCTTCACACAGTGAACATGGCTAGGACTCAGCCCGTGGGCTGCTTGTGCAAGTTTTTGAGTAGCTGGCCTGAATCCCACGTTCTCCTGTAAACCTGTCACCTGCACACTCATTGCACACATTAACTGCACCTGTCCAATACAATATAATCAAGTGACATAGTAAGATATCAATTAATGCTAAACTAACCTAACATCCTACTGAAATCAAGAATGCGACAACGTGCACAATTATATTCCACAAAGTTAGACAAGATGAATAAAGTGACATATAATCTCACCATGCAACAATGGTATCCATCAATATAATTAGGTTCCAACCACATCATATTCATTTGTTTCCATGTCATAACAAGAAAATGCGACAATAAAGAAATTAGGCTAAATTGGCGCTATACGCCTGAATGTCACACATGTCTAATATAATCAAATATCTAAATATAATGTCCAAGATATCACCAATCACTGTCACAACATGTCTATGAGCAAATAAACAACAAGCTACTGAGCTATAGAAAGTGTGGGCACTACACCTCAGCTTACCCTTGTTTCTGGCCACAACCTATTTCTCATACTCGTGAAACATGTGAAGGGTTCTTACATGGTAAGCAATGAACAAACCCCTTTCATATTCATCATGAAGAAAAGTCCTCATCCTAAGGAACTACCATGAATGATGTTAGAGGACCATTAGAAGTTCCTTCCCTAAATGGTTCAATGTATGTTGTTGCTTTCATTATTGATTATTCTTTCATGATTAGGGTCATTCTTTATTTCCTTAAAAATTAGATGCATTATCTACATTTAAATCCTTATTTAAAAATCAATGTTATCACAAGTTTAAAAGGCTTAGAGTAGATAATGATATGATTGCAGGCACTATATGTTGATAAAACATTTCTAAACTCTAAATTAGTATGTGATTACTAAAAATAGTATTATATGCATATCAAATGACACTTTGTGACACCTTTAGTGTGTATTGCAGATGTCCAATAATGATTTCATCCCCATATAACCTTTCAAGATTGAAATATTGATTTTTTTTCTTCAAAAATTCAATATATTGGTAATACGACATGGTTAGTTGTTTAAACATATTGTCATTTAAGTTGTTATATGTAACTTGTTTTTAAACCTACTAATGTAGGATTTATATATGGCTAAAAGTGAAATCAATAATTATTTATATTATGCTTATTATGATAATGCATGTTTATATGGATATTGTGATTCTGACCATGTTGGTGATGTGATAGATAGAAAATATACAACTAGATATGTGTTCAAGTTTGGTACAGGTGCCATTACTTGAAGTAGTAAAAAATCAGCCAAAAGTATCCATGTCTCTTTTATCTGAGGAAGGATATAGGAAGTGCGATGGAAGTAACAAAATAATCCATGTGGCTAAAGTGATTGTTGGAAGACATTCACATGGAAATTAAAGGAAGTACCCCTCTTCTATGTGTCAGTCAGAGTTGTATTGTCTTGCTAATAATCTAGTTCAACATCAGAGAACGAAGCATATAGAGATGCATATGCATTTCATCCGAGAGAAGGTGTTCTATAGTGGTATAGATCTCCAGTATTAGCTGAATGAAGATCAAGTTGTAGATATGTTTACAAAGCCATTGTGTGCTGTAAAGTTTTACAAGTTCCATGCAATGCTTGGCCTTTTAGAGTTATCATTGAGGGGGAGTGTGCATGGATAATGCCATCTCCTAATGGCCGTCATGTGTTTTCTCCTTCACCTTTATACTTCTTCTCTCAAATGTAAAGCATTGTAAAAGATATTTTTTATGATCTTAGTAAAATTATAACTCTAAGTTTACTGTACAGTCCAGTAATGTTGCATCATGTTGTAAATGAGGTCCTTACTTTATAAAAGGCTCATAGAGATGTTGGTATAGATTTTTCCATGAGAAACAGTGAGATGTAGTCTCAAAAATCATGCTTAGCCTAAATCATAACTTTTGATTTATGGATTCCAAATCCTTTTGTACCAAAAAGTAAGTTTAGCATGATGAAGGTGTATAAATCCTTCAAATGTGATATGCTAGCCTAAACCTTAACTATGGTTTATGTATTTGTAAATCATGTTGTATAAACATTTAGCTTTGGCATATGTTCCCCGTTTAATATTAAGGAGGAGTGTTAGAACATTTAATATTAAGTGTTATTATATATAAACTATAGTTTATAATTAAATAATTTAGAATATATAATATTTTGAATTAGTTAATATAAACTACGTGTTTATTATGTTAATTGATTATTTAAAATCAATTAATATTTTTTGGGGTACTTCGTGAGAAGTCACACCCATTAGTTTTATTTATATTGACTTGTGGGGTTAATTGAATTCATATGACATGAATGTATTTTCTGATTGTACAAGTTAAAATCACTAGAGGAAAGAAGTGAGAGGAGGAGATATACTGGATTGGTTTCTCAATTAATGGAAAATTCTACTTCGTAGTTTTTACCCCTTACTAGTTTTCCACGTTAAAATATGTTTTGGTGTTGTTTTAATTGCATTACAATCATTTGTAATGTTTTATATTTAATTTATTTATTTGATAGTTAATTCAGTTAACCCCTTGGTCCTCACACTCTTGGGTTTATTCAACCACATTTTCAGCAACAAGGGGGGTATCTTTGTTTGTAATAGCACTCTCAGCAAATCTCAAGTACTCAAATGCTTTTTTCTATGCTCGGGAATCCTAAGAAGTTATACCAAAGGAACAATTGTCTTCAACTGGCTTAGAATTTGGGCCATGTCACAAATATTTCACTTGGGAAAGGATTTACTAAGAGGGAGAGTGAATACCTTTGCAATTGGTATACAAAATTTCAAAATAGAAACAACATAAGGAACACTTGGATTTGGCTCAATATCTAGGGGTTCTAGCACATATAAGGTCAGTAGAGGTTGTACCTTGTTCAAAGTTTACTTGATGATCAAGCACACATGCATCATCAAAGTTTGATTCAACAACATATTCAGCCAAGGTAGAGGTTATTCACAAGGAACATGAGGTAAATAACATTTATCACACCAATCAATGATGTGTTCTTCTTCAAATACTACAAATTTTCCCCCAATGGGGGACTACTCTATTATCTCTAAATGCATGTTGCCTATCATTTTGACCCATAGGTATCTTTCCTCTATCATCAACTCTATGATCTCCTCTAAATATATTCTTATTTTGATCTTGATATTGAACTTGAGGGTGAAAAGACAACCATTTCTCATATCTTTCCATCTTATAGTAAATTTCCTTGACTTCTCCTACCAAGGTCTTGACCACTTCTTCCAAATAAGTAGATTTACTTGCTTGTGGTTTTTTAGGATTGACAAGTTTAACCCCTTCCCTTTTTAGAGGTTTACCAACAACCTTGATATTATTGTTAATTTGGATGGCCATACTAAATGCTTATATAAAGATGATGGGTTTTTTATCTCTCAGGTAGTAGGTTTCATTCTTATAAAATGCATCAAAATATTTGATCAAACAAGATTCATCACTTGGTCTCAAACTAGTTGGTAACCTTGTGAAAGTCTTATTAAACCTTGTGTTGAAATCCTATACACACTCATTAGGATTTTTCTTTATGTTTTTAAATTCAGATAGGAGGAACCTAGGGTCAGTCTTATCACCATATTGAATTCTGAAGGCATTCCTCATTTCATCCCAGGAATCAATTGAACCACGAGGTAAGGATTTAAACCACTCCCTTGCATCTTCTTCTAAAGTGAGTACAAATAATTTCAAGAAAACATACTCATATTCCATTTCATAATCATCCATAATATTTTGGAATAACTTGAGATGTTGATCACCACTAATAGCATTATTTCCTTGAAATTTAGGTAACCTATTCCTGATTTCATTAGGCACCTCATTTGGATATCTAGGCATGCCCCCAAAATTGATAGGTCTAAAGGCATTAACTCTAAAATGGGTGAGTGGGGCAGGATGATCCATGTTTTTATTAATAATATTTTTCAGGAGGATGATCAACTTTTTTTTGAGAAAGTGGTCTATAAACCAAGGGAGTACAGTCAATGTGATGAATATTTCTCATAGGAACAACCTCAAAACCAAAGGCTCTATTCTCATTTGTAATAAATGGGTAGGTTCAGGACAACTTTTAACATAATTTGGGCACAAAACCTTGTTGAAACAAGGAGTGAAGGTGGTATTATGGGATATTTGGTTTAGAACTATAAAAAGAACTAGAATAATCCTCAATCAAAGGGGAATCACCAAAATCAGAAGATTGAATGTCCTTACCTTTTGAACCTTGACCTATTATCGAATTCCAAACTTGTTTCCTTCTTATTTGGAATTTATTCAACTCATGAAGAATTTTCTTAGTAGGATCTGATCTGAATGATGATCTTAATCCTTCCAGTTTTGTAAATGTAGGATCACCAACATATAATAAACAATATAGCACTGGTCTGACCCAAAACTCAGGAATGGAGTTGCCACTAGAGATTTCACTCTAGAAATGATAGATCAACTTTAAAATCCATTGAATACTACTCCAAAAATAACAAATACATGATGAATTGATAAACTCTTCATAAACCCATGTGAATTACAAAAAGTATCAATACATTTGAGACTAGGAAAACAAAAATGGATAAACCCTTCTAAAAAACTTGTAAACCCTTCTTCAATATCTAATGGAATCACCCAAAAATGGTGTTATTGATGAAAAATTAGAGCATATAAGAACAATTTAACTCATAAAATTGAAGAGAAATCACAAAGAAACTTCTTAAATTTGGAATTGATAAATATTGTTTTAAACTCACTCAAGTCCCCAAAATGGTGTTCTAATTTTGTGTTGGTTACCAATCTGACACCCCAAATAAGGAAATGTTGAACAGGGGGAAAGGAGAAAATATATACATCTTGGTGTGTCATTTTGTAACCAAGGATATACCTATTTGTCTCTCTTGACCATGCCTTATGGGAATGATAGGGAGGCACATGACTAAGGATGTGGTTATTATCTTGCTACTTTATGGCTCTACCTGAACCAAGGTGAGAGAACCTAAGGGGTGGCTTGAAAGAGAGAGAGAGAGAGATATTATATTTCAAACCCTCAAACTTGTTAGAACCTCAATCTGAGATCAAATGCAACCACAAAATGCAATGCTCATTCAAAATAATGGTCACACAAGCATTGCAAACATTTGATACATCAGACACAAGCCACTGAAGACAGATAAAATGTGATCACAAACATCATCTCTGAAGAAATTGTTAACAACTTGGGATATGATGATGTTGGGATGCTAAACTTCACAAATCATGGAAAATACACTTGAAATATGTGGGATATGTGTGATTTGGGAAAACACATGTAAAATAGGAAAAGGTAATGTGATTTGCAAGGGTAGGATAGATGGTACTTAGTTAAATGAAGTGGGGGTGGTGGATCTAATGGGGAGAAGTATTAGTGCTCGTCATTTCAGCTTGTTGCTTCCAAAATGTAGGAGGAAAAAGATCAAGAAAACATAACCTTCAAAGGGGCATTTGCATTCATTGATACCAAATTCATGCAGACACTACCACATAATCTCTGAAATCTTAACACAAACACTTGTGCATAAAACCTCAACAAAACATTTATTGCATCAATTCCATAACACCCAAAATACACTCAAGGGTTGTAAGAAATCACCTCCAAAGTAATATTGCAGAAAGGATTTTAAAACCAAACAAATATTGTAAAGTAACACTACAACACAATATTTACTTAGTGACCAATCTCATGCAATAACCAAAAATATCCTTTGTATTTCATTGATTCAATAAACATAATATTACATTAAAATTATATTACTCAATTATGCTCTCATTTACATTCCAAAATGCCTGACTGAAGCATGGAAAATGGTTATGTGTGCTTCAATTTAGACAAGGGAGACATATAAAATGCTCTCAATGCCTGCTAATGACTATACAATGTAATCACCTTAGCAAAAACCCAAAATTAGAACCCCTAGAATGAAGACATGCCTTCATTCTTATACAAAAATTTCCCCAAAGGAAATATGCCTAGATACCCCCATGAGATTAGAGAACAAGAAAATCGCAAGGATTTTGATCCTTGATCCATCAAGTGGATGGATGAGTTGTTCTAACTGAAAAGATCCCATTTTGATATGCCTGGTTGGAATGGTTTTGAACCATGATTGAAGTCCATGGAGGATTGGAGAATATTCCTTTTGCAAACAAACTCCTTTTTGTCCTTTTCTCCTTATCACCACCATGTGTGTGCCCCAGGAAGGAGTTTGTTACTCATTGCAATCATATGATTTGATTCTCTTTTTATTTAAAGAATAATGAATGGAAAGGAATAAAGAATGGGGAGGGGAATAAAGAATAAAGATAATGCCTAAGGATGGTAGAGGTCAATTTGTTCACTCTTTGCCTTTCTCCCAGTTTATTCCGTACATGTCAAAGCATTTCAAACATCCCCAAAATGGGGTCCTCATCTGGCCCCATATGGTAGAGAAAGACTAATTCTTGTTTAGATAAAACACTGTCAAATTCAATAGAAATAGCTTTCTTTTTCTTGACTCTCTTGGCCAATTTATTAATGTACCTTTCCAAATGAATGAATTTCTGGATGAAATAATAATTGAAATCCTTTGGAGACTCCAACTCCCCTACAATATGTTGTTGAATAATTTCAATCACCTTTTTGGTGTCTGCAGATCCTAGAGTGTAAGTATCATTGAGGGGAAGCATCCTGTTAATTTTGGAATCAATATCATCCATGTATTACCCTTACTTTTCCCTCATGTTCTGGAGCTTCTTATGTAACCCCTAGGTGTCCATTCTCAATCTTGATAGCCCCTCATACTCATATTGTTTTCCTTGGAAATTTGAGGGAACTATTCCTTCCTTCTCCACCACTTCATCATCTATATTTGTGATGGCTTCAAGCTTAGGAAACATTCCATCCCAATATTCAACTTCTGTTTGAAACTTATCAATTAGTGATTTACTTGCCTCAATTTTCTAGACACTGATTGTAGCATTCAATTATTTCTTTGATGAATTTGTTTACCTTACTTATCAACTTTTCTCCCACTCCTTGGGCTTCCCCCATACATTTCAAATCATCATAATTCTTCAATGCATCTAGGTTTATATTTGTAGTAGATTATTGTCTTTCCAAGGGAGGTTGTATCCACTTTTGCACATAAGTTGACAAGATGTCAACTTTTTCTTTAAGTTTTTTTTGTCTCTTTATCTTTATCCATCTTTTGGAAGAGACCTCCAATTTCCATAGTAAATTCATGTTTGAGACCCTCTATGGTCTGTTTCCCCAATGGGATCGTGGTGATATGGTAATCTGATGGGGTAAGCTTCATCCCTTAAGACATCAACTTGTGGAGTGGAAAATTCCACAAACCTTTCTCCTTGAGGTCCCACCATTGTTCTTGACAAAATCCTGGCTTTCTTTGGTGTTTTGGATGGCCTCAAGGAGATGATGCTCTCAAGGTCTAATTCCTCCCTTTGCACTCTTAATTTTCTCTTCCTTTCGAGTGTTCCTTCCAACCATCCTTCACTCAGAGTGTTGTCTTCCCCTTATGCTTGTTTATTGGGAGGCACTTGGTACAATCACAATTTCTTGTGATTTAGAAAGTGTGAGGTTGGGATCATCAACATGTACTTGTGGTGTTTCCAATTTTCAACTGATTATACTTGGGTTTCATCCTTTTCTTCCTCTTTTTCTTTTATTCTTCTTCCATCTTAGTTGAAGGGTGTTGAGAACTTGCATGTAGGTTAGTAGCTTCAACCTCAACCCCTTCTTTCCTAGATGGAGAAGGTTCTTGACTTGGATCAATTTGCACTTTGCTTGATCCTGAGCCTTTGTTTCTACAATTTTTTCCTACAACTTCATGAGTTGTAATTATTTTCTCCACCATGTCTAGAGTTGATTGAAGAGGGTCCATGGCTTTTATTTGTTCACTCTCTGCCAATAGAACTTATCCAACATTTGGTTTCATTGTCTCTATCATGTCATGTTATTTCTTATATGGTGGATTGTTCATTGAGATGCATGAGCTTCCTTCCTTCTAATTCAATTGGTGCAACTTGAGTAGATGCAACTTGGACATTTTTTGTGTGAAGGTCATCTCCAACATCTTGACTCAAGCCATGAAAAAATTGAGTGAAGGCATGTTCATGAAATGTGTCTTGCACTTCTTGTCTCCACAACTTCAGGGACATTCTGCACTTATTTTTCTTGAATTTGGGTTGAGATAAGAACTTCTTGTGACAGATGAGGTGGGGTAGTATCAACTACCCTTGGAGTCTATGATACTTTAGTAAGTATCTCAAGTCCTGGGGAGGCTCCTTGTATTGGTGCATTGGTAGCTACTTCTACTATGGTGTTGCCACCTTTGTGCTTTTTACCCTTACAAAGTGCTTAGTTTTTGGTTCCTCCTCCACTTCCTCAGAGATGGGTTCCAACATTGGAATCATCTTTGGTTACCTTGGTGAAATACTTTCCCCTCATCCTCTTTCCTTTGTCTAGGTGATCCTTCTGAAGATTAGAAGATGATGCACCTATTTGGGTTTTCTTGAGTAACAATCACCTTGGGCCTGGAAATAGGATGGGGGAAATAACTTGGATTGAATTGGCTCCTCAAAAATAGGTACATCCTTCATTGTTTTCTTTAATATTTCCTCAGTCCTTTGTGTCAATTCAGACACATAGGTCCATGTCTTGCTAGTGGTTACACTTACACTTATTCTTCCACTTCCTTATAGTTGGTCCTTGATGGAAATCTATGGAGATTTTCCCTTCAAATGGTCTAAGCATATGGCCCCTTTCTTAAAATGCAAAGTATGTCCTTCATTTCACTAGTGGCCCCATATTCCCTCAAACCTATTGTATTTTGTAGGGAAAGATCAACTCCCTTCCTTATCGACCACAATAGGGTCTTCTTGATGATGTGAGTAGTCCTCTCATGCAAGAATGTGGTTTCTTGTATAGTCCAATCAATATGTGGTAATGAATATGTTGCAATGTTGTTATCTATGTAGTACTTGCTTACCAGATATCCTTCATCCACTAACCCCTCAAGAACAACTATAATTTTGTAGTCAATGAATTGGGTGAGGGTCATTCTAGAAAAGTCTCTAAGTCTCACCTCTTCCTCATCCCTATAGTCCATCCAGTAGTCCTCATAATGAGGCTCATGCTCATATGTATTACCTAGGGCTCCCTACACTATCCACTTGATGTCATAATTATGCCTATCCTGAAACTTATGCATGAGAACCCAATTCATCTCAGCTTTCAAGATTCTATCCTTAACCACAGTGGGGCATGTATATCTCCCAATAGTGATTGGGAACTTGACATTAATTTTATGCTTCCCTGTAATGAGCTTGTGGACATCCACAAGCTAACTTGACAATTCCAGTAGTGCCCATTTATCATCTAGGTACATAGGCAACATGTATGGTGTGCCCTGGAAAGCCACTTACTCTAATGTAAGTGAAAAATATGAATTGCATGAAATAATATCTATAATCAGTTATCAGTTCTCTTTCCCTAGTTGACATCTTATATGATTCCCATTCAGGATTAAACAAGAAAAGAATAGGAAACGAATTTATCATGAACCAACCTGAAATTATACTTTTGGTTCTCCAAGTTGAGTTGTGGGTATACATCATATACCTTGAATTGAGAAAACTCTTTGGCCTTTAACAATCCTAGGAATGATATGTGGCATGCAATGTTATATACCAGATATGAGGTCATGTAGAATTCACATTTAGTTTTGGACTCTCCTTCGATTTTCATTGTCATCTTGATGATCCTGATGGATGGAGTCACTTATAAGCTCTCCCCAATAGATATGAGTCTTTCCACTCAGAATGATTTGTATGTACCTAAACATTCAATCACGATAATGATAAGTAGACTCATTCCCCACAATCTTATTCAACAATGTGATGATGTCCCCAATTTATTCAATGAAATCATCCCTTCTTAACTTCTTAGGGATTTTAGTAGTAGATATCCTTGGCTTCTCAAGCCTGGCACTCCTATCAATTTTATCCATGATTTCTTTCTTATTAGCTACATACAACCTCTAAAGGAAATCATCTAAGTATGAATTTCCAAAATTTGTATTCGTGAATTTTTCCAAGTCAAAAGTGAGGTGGGATGATGTCGGGATTTTAGTCAATTGGATCTCCAATGTTTTATGGAAAGAGGGTAGATAACTTACTTTGGGGGGACATACCGATAACAACTCTAGATGTATAAAATATTCTTCTAATGCCCCAAAAAACTTCACAATGCTAGAAAACACACATATACCTTGTAGATGAACTTACCCACATAAAAAGGTAGTCATTGTGTTCCTCTAAACTATTAAAAGCATCCAAATCACCATTAGAGGCTCGCAAATGTTCTTTGCACAATTCAAATGTAGAATCTAGGTATTCTTCTCATTCTAGGGCTACAAAACACTCATAAACTTTGAAAATTGAATGAAAAGTGTGAGAATTTTCAAGGAACTCAACCATATAATGTTCTTCACATGCTCCCATTAATGGTGGCCATAACTTAGATGTTTTATATTTGTAACCGTTGATTTTACTAATCTGATTTTGAATGTGGGCCTTACACATGGATAGATTGGCCACATCAGACTTACTTAAATGATGTGTTGATCATTTATCGGCCTAATCCTTAAGACCTTAAAATGTGTCTTGACACTTTTCTTTACTTTATATGGTCTATGGGGTATTGATAAGTGTCGTTTAGTTCAGGTTAGTGGGGTGGGAGAGCAGTCTGCAATATTACAAATTATTGTGAAACTGCCAACTACGGAGCTGTAAATTTACCTCCATTGTATGATACCACCACATGGTGCAACATGTCCCTCTTTTCAGGCCTTGAAGATGGAAGCGTAGTCAACAGTATTGTAAATACTATGAAAGTGCCAACTGCAAGACGGTGAAAATTCTCTTCTTGATAATTGTTATCAGATCATGCCACATCCTTTCCATCATGATTCAGAGGTGAAAGTGTAACTTGCAGTCTTGCAAAATATTTGAAGTTATAAACTGTAAATCTGTGAACTTTGATTTTTGTATTGTAACATTGAGATTCTATGAATATTCCTTTTCTAGGCCCTGGGGAAAATTTTACAAGTTACAAATCCGCATTAACTTTGACTTTATAGGAAATTCAATAAATGGAGGATTATTCCTAAAATATTATTTTTTCAGGGATTGGACATGTAACTACAGTTTGTAACTTTACAAAAAATGTAAAATTTCTCTTAAGACCCTCATACCCCTAAATGCTTTGAATATTCCTTTTTCGGGTCTCGTGGGTGGAACTATAGTTTGCAAACTTGTAGAAATGTAAATTTGCACAACTAAAAAATGCTAAGTTCAAAAGGCAATGGGCCTTATCTTCAAAGGCATGAATATGCAATTAGAGTTCCAACAACGTTATCATATGCCATTAAATCTAAAAATCATTAAAACAATAAAAAATATAGGAAACATATATGTGTTAAAAAAACATAAATGGTTTGATAGGAACACGACATGATTTCAATAGTTGGATCTTGGGAGGGCACATTAGGACTTGAGAGACTAATTAGACAACCAAAATGGTTAGGCTACATCAAAATTCACATGCAAAAATCTTAAATGTGCCATGATTTTAAACAGGATCAAATCAGGCACCAACAAACTAATCTTTCCAATTCTTTCACCAAATTTCCAAATTAGGAAGGCATTAAAACATTTAGAATTTTTGTAGACTAAATTATTCCTCTCACAAATTTCTAAGGAGGGGGAAAACATGGGTTATCTCCTTAGTCTCTCTGGTGTTGGGATGTGCCAAACACTCAAGCATCTCATGTGGCACAACATTGAGGACTAGTCACCCCCAACCATTGGGTATTTTTACAATAACTCCAATTCTCCAAGGCATGGCATAAAACGAGATCTTATCCCTCTACAAAACAAACTTATGTATTCCTTATATGTTTTTCATCTCTTTACTTACTTTCTAGCAACGTTCGAAGTTACATGCTTTATCTATAATTTGAGTAAAAACTTAGTTTCTATCATAAACATTGACTACACTCTATGTTGAAAGTTTCATCATGGAGCATGCCAACACCAACACAAAAGAGAACCACTTTAAAGTGAAGAAAAAGTGTGTGCACACTCATGTATGTTTTTCCTTTAAGCATGCAATTTCCAATTACACACTTAAAGGGGGGTGCAGAAACTAAATTTTGGTAACTTGTCCTTGTCCAATGCCAAGTTTTACTTTGTTCCCTTGCTAGGAAAAATGCTCACATTTAAAATCCAATCTCCTCATATCTCTATCTCTTCTAAAAATTTCTTATCTTTACACTACTATTTCATCAATTTTAATAATATTATTTGATCAAAGAAATACTAAACATATGATATTCATGACACAACTTTGAGTTTCATCTCTCTAATTCAAAATGTATGGAAGGGTTGGGATGTGAGTTCTAGTCTTGGTCCAACTTGTATTTCTCAAACCCTTATTCATTCACTGACTCTAATTTCATTTTCAAATTCTTCTTTGGGTGATTTCATCTTCCTAGGGTCAACCTTATTAGAATATTTCACCTACGGAAGGCTATATAAGCAAGTCATTATCACTTTATAACTCACCTGACATTCTTACAAGCTATTATTACAAATATCTCTCCAAAAGCACCCAAATGGTTCCTAAATATTCTTGAATCAGTTGCACATCATATAAAACAGTCCCTGCTACAAGTTTGAAGCAATCAACTAGGTCAAAGAGTCTAGCTTCACCCATTTCCAAGAATGTAAAGATCATAGAGCAATGTTTTAGTAAGAGAAAATTCACTCCAAACATTGCACAAAGGTTTCGATCAACAAATGGTTGGGTCACATACTCGAGGCACACCACATATCACTACTACTGCATGTTGGGTACATTATAGACTATACTTAGCATTCATCTTGGTTTAAGAGATACAAAGACACCCTTAGGGGGTTGGTTAGATATTTATACTTGTACAAGGACCTAGGAGAACTACATGAGGCTTGATCCTATAATGAGGTCATGTAGTGCAACACTTGGATTGGTTCAGCAACTGAGTTGACCACCAAGGGTAGTCTAGAACCTCAACCACACACACATGTTTTCTTCTTTAGGTTTGTTAATGCTTTAATTAAGGGTTTTGTAGGTTGTTAGGATTTCTACTTTGTTGAAGGTTATTACAGTGTCATCCTGAAAGTTGTGCAAACAAGAGTGACATACAATGAAGATCATTTTTGGTCAATAAAAGTCACACATAGAAAGTTATATGGATCATAATTGTTAAAGGGTCCAATACCATACAATCTATAGGTCAAGATTGTATATAGATCAGGTGTGTAGAATCATACATAATTTGTAAAAGTCCCTCCCTATAGGGTTTTCAATTCCAGAACTTCCATTACACAATCTACAATTTCATATCATCCTAATTCACTACCCTACATATCCAAATCATTCCTAATTTACCTTATACAACTAATTATATCTCTCCTCTTGTGCATTTAAGCAAGTGATTATCACTTTATCAGTTATTACATGTATGAATACATTATTTTGATTGTGTATGATTAATATTAGAAGTTAATTAGATCATAGTAATATAGTTGTTACAACTCTTATGCCTAATAATAAATCTAAACACCTTAGAGATTTAAATTAGGGTGTAAATGTGAACCATATATAGTATATCAACTAAACATGGTAATATCAGAAATGTGCATTATATGTGATCATTTCATAATAAGTAATTTATGTCATTAGATTGTTAGGTGTGCCATGAGTATATCTCGTTTTTCATAACAAACCATAGCTAAGAGCGGAATAGTTATCGGTAGAGTAATATGACCTTAACACGTGACTCGACACCTAATGGATCCATTTTGACCTATGACAAAATACAATGTGACATGGCAAGCCCTCCATCAAAAAACATAAGTGACAAGATATGACAACTTGACTAGTGTTAGTAATTGTTAATTTTGGGCAAAGAAAGCATGTGTCAAGCAATGTGTCATGAACATATTATAAATCATAATATGTCCCACTCATTGTGTTAAGAGAAATATATGTAATAAACATGTTATATATCACAATATGTGTCAACTACTATGGCTAGAAGACAAAAATGGTCCTAGATCCTATAGGTTCCTAGAATCAAACATGAGCATGGGTACATTTCTAGGTCCTTAAAGAATACTTACATTCATATGATTCATAAGCAAGAAAACTAGTAATTGACAATTATCTTTGGCCTCTTTGCTTTGTTTCTTTTATTATTTTTGGTATTTTACATCCTACAACCCAATCAGGACTTTCACTTGTTTATCTTTTATGACTTGGACACCAGCGCCCAGATAGTGCCCTAGGCATCCCCTCTAGGTGCCCCTGACCCTTTTCTATCTTACTCGCTTTTTTGGGTCTCTTTTATCTTTTGGGCATCTTATTTTCTTATGGGTCGGCCTTCCAGTTGTCAATTACAAAATTCAACCAAGGGAATCATATAAATACAAAGCTATGTGACCAAAATAAAGGACCAAGCTCTAAGCATCTATTATCATCACCTAAGGTTGCATCCAAAGGCATTAAGAGCATCAAAGGCATCCATCTAGCACTCATTCAAGGGACAAGGGACTGCATTTTCTGCATACACTTCATAGGAAGGGGAAGTTCATTTTTCCATCCACACATCTATACATCTAGCTATCCCGTTATCACGTGCACTTGCACAAGGGCTTCCTAGGGCACGATTCTATCACACACACACAAGAACTACATGGATTCTGAGATGTAGTGCAGTGTTTGGTCGTAAGTTCACTTAGTTGGGTGACCATCAGGGTCAGTCTGACTCCCCATATTGCATCTTTTATTTTTTGGGATTTGATGTAGTTTGAGGGTTTTGCAGGTCAATTCTCTTTGTAGGTTATAGGTGAATTCAATGATCATATTAGTGACATATAGGCGACCAACAATGACTATCAGTGACCACCTTGTGACACCACACCAAAAAAATTTTCTGAGCCATTTTCACAGTCATAGGCGCCCAGTAGAGACTAGTGCCTAGGTGCCCCTGACCCAGTCCAGTGCCCTGGTCCAAGCCTTATCCAATAGTTCCAGAATTTATTGTGCACAGTTGCAACAGTCTTCCCTTCCTTGTTCATCAATTTTCCAGTCCACATCAATTCCAGGATAACATGCAAAATCAAATAAGTCATTCTTTCCCTCTCTTGCACTTAGGTTTTATATTTATCTAGCTTATTTCTTGTGTCAAATATGTACTTTAGCATTTATATTTATTTACATACATGACTCTACAATTAGGGTTTAATACAAAATTTTATTTTTGTTAAATCATTTGGTGAACCCATCATTCAAACCCACCTTCTTTTTAGGGTTTATCAAAATCTTCTTTATCTGTCTCAATTTATGGATTTGAGCTAAATCCATTCACCTGTAGCGTTATGGTCTTCTTTAAACCCCAACTAAGGTTTCATCTCAAAGATATTATCTTATTCATTCTACTAATTCTTGCCTGCAAGTAATGTTACTATCATCCACTCCTTGTTAATCCTATTACTCTTCGCATATTCTCCTAATTCCAACTATCAATGTTAGTCACTAATACCC
This sequence comes from Taxus chinensis, assembly GCA_019776745.2. Taxonomy (NCBI): domain Eukaryota; kingdom Viridiplantae; phylum Streptophyta; class Pinopsida; order Cupressales; family Taxaceae; genus Taxus; species Taxus chinensis. The sequence goes on along the minus strand of CM034157.1, from coordinate 233,901,552 downwards.
ATTGTACCTGTTCCTCCTATGGCCTCCACTCAACCATTTCACCCACCACCTATTATTTCTACAACTCCTACCAAAACTTCTAAGGGTTATGACACTAGGCAACTTAAAATACCTAGAAAAAATATCTCTTTATCAAGATCTGTAATTGTTCAAGTTTCATCAACTTTAAATAGGCTACTTCTCGTGCATCTCCATCTCATTGATTCCACCTAATTCTTCATACTCCTTTACACCCACTCTACTTATGCACTTCCTCCAAACTTCCACCCTAAGTTGCCCACCTTCAATGGCCATGGTGACAAGAGCATCTCACATGTTGGCATGTCTAGATTATGTGGATGATCATACTTATACTTATTTCAAAGCCACTATGTTAACCTCATTTTCATTTATCATTTATCTGATGTTTTTCTTGCACATTTTTCAATCAATATCAGTTCTAAAATATATTATGCTCAACTCACAAATCCATTCTTGAGAATCTAGCTGACTATGTGTTACCATAAAGAACAATTAGCTAAGATGTCTAATGTACTGGATTCTGAAAATTCTATTTATCATTCATTGGTTATGATTCCATCCACTCCATCATTCTCAGTATTACTGTACCTATCTTAAAGTTACGCCACCTTAAAGAAAATCTTATCTATGGGCAAGCTTAAATATCATGATCAGGCTTCATCTTCTAATGATTTCAAAGTAAATCTACTTTCAAGCCATCTCCTAAGATTGAAGCCAAAAGCTCTACTGTTAACATTTTCATCTCCTATGCTTCAATGGACAACCTCCAAAGCATACATTTACAAAATTGCCTATGTTTTGACGCACATTCTATTCCGTAACTTATTGAGAAATCTTATTACACTTCCATTCACTCGTTGAATCTTGATCCATCTCGATCACATCCTAAAGGCCACCTTATAATGAAAATCAGATGTGACTATCATCAATGTGTTGGGAATTCCATGATCGATGTTTCAAACTTAGGCATCTCATTCAAGATCTTATCGACAATAATTCAATTGATCTCCCTGAGCCTTCTACATCCAAGTCAATCAATGACAACCAAAAGCTCAAAATATTCAATATCATTTCCTAACCATGACAAACAAGTACTTGTTGATTCTTATAGCTAATCATATCATATCATGTTGTGCCTCCTCCATCATGAGGGCTCTTGATTTTCTAGTTTCTCATATTGATACATCTTCCATGAAACTTCTAACATCACATTCTCTTATCATGATTATCATGCTACATTTTCTTCTAATACACTACACATCAATTCTTATATCGGATATTATATTGTCAATAACACTATGATCAATCCATTGGCTCCTATTAGTGCTTGTTCTATTTCACTCCTTATTGCTATCAACTATTCACTATCTCAAATTTCATATCCAATTCCAAAATTTTATGGCTTCATCAAGCTTCTAGTTACATTTGGGCCTCTCACCATGCTTTTTCCATTCACTGTGGCACATTCACTTGAAGGTTGTGACATGCTCTTATGTATTCCTTGGCTCCATGCTTTACATCAAGCTATCTTTTCCATGAACCACTTGTGTCTCATTTCATTCACATAATAAGAAAGTTATCACTCTCAAAGGTGTTCCACCATCACACCATTGCCTCATCCTCTTGAGGATGTCCTTTCACTAATTAGAGCATTTGGCCTCTGAAATATAAGGCACATTCTACACCTAGTTCTCTCATTTACACATGACCTACTTGTTCTCATCAATCCACCAGTCCATCTTCTTTGGATCCTAAGTCCCCTACTCACATTTCCATGCTTCACATAGGTGTTTCATCACCTCCTAGGTCTACTTCACATAGGTTTCATCACCTCCTTGGTATACTTCACATAGGTGTTCATCACCTCCTAGGTCTACCACATAGTTGTTCATCACACCTCCTCCATTTAATTTATCACCGCAATAGGTCTTCACATAGATCACCTCATACTTCTTTCTTACCATATACATTTCTCACTTCATACACCACCTGATATCTGAGCATGGTCACATGCCTTTATCTCCTCAAACATTTGTGGAGGACCCTTGTCATTCACATTCATTGCATAGCTTACTCATCATCACATACTTGGGGAGCATCATGCTTTATTCTCCCCTCCTCAACATTCATCAGGTGTCTATCATTTCTATTAGTACACTCTGTGCTTCATACATTATCTTTATAAACAATCTTACATAACTTGATACACTTTGTATTGTCATTACCCTATGATGCACTCTTGTGCTAAGGTTCACACTTGACTGTTGAGGGCATACTACATCCATGAACCTCACACACTACACATTTCATGCACACTTCTTACGCATACATCTTTCTAGCATTCTACTTCACATCATATTTCTATGACACTAGTTCCATTTCATACTCATATTAAATCCTATTCTCACTCACATCTTTATGTTCTATGCTTCATTGATCTATCTTTCTAGTGCACATTATCAAACCATTTCCCGATGACACACTCTTGTTCTATGGTTCATTCTTGATTGTTGAGGGGTATTTTATAAATGAACCTCATCTCATACTCATACACATCCACTCATGGGGGCACATTGCTCCTATCACATTCACATTGCATACCATTCCATCTCACTCATACACAACATATTACATATCTTGGTTGCACTTATTCTTGTTTGCTTATACTAATTACATGTACACTTTGCTTACTATGTTAGAAAATATTAGTATGTCATTATCCTTTCTATATACACATGCATGTTCACTTGTTCTCTAGTTGTGAATGCAAGATTTCCATAGATCTTTACATGCAACAATGATGTTTGGCATTGTACCTCTTACCAGTCCCACCGAGGCTCTTGGGGGCATCTACTTTCTACTACACATCACATGTGTTATTGTTTCATTTTATACTACTTCCTATTCTTACTAGCACACTATTTTCCATTGATCTATACACACTTTGACATACTTTTTATCTTTCTAACATGCTAACGGGTGCTTCATGTGCAACATTTGTCTTGTAGGAACTATTTTCCACCATGGTTGTCTTTATACTTTGCTTATTTCCATTGTTTCCATTGTATGTTATTGTTTGTGGGCTATGCCCTTTGTCTTGTATGCACATTGTATGCTTTTGGCCACTTCAGCCCTGATTGTCTTGTGACATTGTGAGTGATGTCCCATGTTTGAAACCCACTTTTTGTGGTCTCTCTTTTGTATGCACATTTTCTTGTTACACTTCTTTTCTATGACATGTTTGTTAGATTTTTCTACTAACACATGTATCTAACCATTTTTTTAAATGTTCTTTGGTTTCTACCATGCACATTCCCTCCCCCTACAGGGATATATAGTTTCATATCAGCATCAAGTCCTCTCTTTTGGCCGCATTCTCCTAGCAACGTTGCACATGCACCCCAAATGAGGGGGGGCATACATTGGGTGAATCAGTCACCCCATACATTAGCTCAGAGCTACAGCACAGATATGCACAGTATACAGGAATCAACAAGGCTACAGTAACATAAATGACCCAGAATCTGACTTGGGTCCTCAGTTCAGCACATACACTAGTGCCCAGATACAGACACTAGCACCTAGGTGCTCCTGACCTCTCCTAGGCACCTATGTCCTAGGGGGCAATACAGTTACTTTCTCATATCAGCACAGTTTCACAGTATTCACAGAATTTTCACAGTATAGGCACAGTCCTCCAACAATATTAAATGCATGCATTCTTTCTCCATTTTCAATAAACTAAACAAATATACGGAACTAAACATGAATCACACCATCTGCAGTGGCGTATAAAGGAAGTAGTCATGGAAGGAGAGTAACACTAGACCTCTCTCCCGAACACTCTTTTGTTGCGGCATGAGATCGCCGAAAAAAAATTCACACTTGGTGTGAGATCACCCAAAAAACTCATTCTTGGCATGAGATCACCCAAAAAACTCACTCTTGGCATGAGATCACCCAAAAAAATCACTCTTCTACAACATTTTAGGACATTTTCTATCCTTTTCACTCTTCATCAGGTGCACACTTTCCTTTTACTACTTTTTACACACATTTACATACTTTTACAAAGTTTTCATAATACATGACTTTGACTACTCTTTCTCTCTTCTTTTGCAGGTCCATCCTTAATACACAACAAGAAGCATCCCTACATCAAGCACAACAACAGGTACAACATGGTACAACACAATACACTTCACCCCTAGGGTCACTTCCTCTTTCTTAGCTTCCACACTTCATTTTTATCACTTCACACTTTCACTTGTCTCCTCGGCACGCTATCGCCATCACACTCTACATGGTTATCAGGTATGCATCTCTTATCTACTTTATGTTATCAAGTATTCACTCAACAACATAAAGTGGGGGAAAATGTAGACACAAAATCACGCACTTGGGTACATTTATAGGTCCTAAAAGCATACTTGCATTCATATGATTCCTAAGTGAGAAAACTAGTAATTGACAGCTATCTTTGGCCTCTTTTTTGTTTCTTGTCTTCCTTTTGGACTTTTACACCCTATAGCCCAGTCGATATTTCACTTGTCTTATATTTTATGACTCTCGGACACACTATTTCCAGCAGGATGCATCAACGCTCAGGCATCCTCATCCCGTCTAGGTGCCCCTGCCCCTTTTCTATCTTACTCGCTCTTTTTGGGTCTCTTTTATCTTTTGGGCATCTTATTTTCTTATGGGTCAGCCTTCCAGTTGTCAATTACGAAATTCAACCAAGGGAATCATATAAATACAAAGCTATGTGACCAAAATAAAGGACCAAGCTCTAAGCATCTATTATCATCACCTAAGGTTGCATCCAAAGGCATCTAAGAGCATCAAAGGCATCCATCTAGCACTCATTCAAGGGACAAGGGACTGCATTTTTTGCATACACTTCATAGGAAGGGGAAGTTCATTTTTCCATCCACACATCTATTTACATTGGTACATCTAGCTATCACCCGTTATCAAGTGCACTTGCACAAGGGCTTCCTAGGGCACAATTCTTTCACACACGCACAAGAACTACATGGAGTCTGAGATGTAGTGCAGTGCTCGGTCGTAAGTTCACTCAGTCAGGTGACCATCGGGGTCAGTCTGACTCCCCATATTGCATATTTTTTTTTTGGGATTTGATGTAGTTTGAGGGTTTTAGGTCATCTTCTCTTTACAGGTTACAGGGGAATTCTGTGATCATAGTGTGACACACAGGAGACCAACAACGACTATCAACGACACTTTGCGACACCAGAAAAATTCAGATTCTGACCATTTTCGCAGTCACGAGGTGCCCAATAGCAGACTCCAATGCCTAAGGCCCCTGACCCAGTCCAGGCCCCCTAGTCATTCTAGCTTATCTGACAACTCCAAAATTTATTTGAGCAGTTGTTAACAACAGTCTTCCCTTCTGTTTATTAGTTTTCTCCAGTCTACACAGTCCCGACATCAAGCATAAATCAGCTAAGTCCTTCTTTCTCTCTCTTACACTCAGGGTTTTATATTTTATTAGCTTATTTCTTGTGTCAAATCTATATTTATTAGCAGTTTATTTATCATAGTTTACATTTGTTACTCTGCAATTAGGGTTTATACAAAACTTATGTTCTTCTATACTCTTTACTTTCCAATTTTGCAAGCATTGCAATCTTGTACAACCAAGAAGGAACTTTGTGTCTTTGATTAAGGAATCCATAGAACTTTGTGTCTCTAATTTATTAGTCTTGTTATTGCTTACATGGTTGATTTCTTCCTATTGAATGTGGACCTACTCTGGTTAATATTGATGAGAATTTGCAAGTGCCTACTCACCATCTTAACCCCTTTTCTTTATTTTCCTACTTCCCTTTACCTCTTTCCAAAGCAAATTCTTCCCTTGTACAGTGTACAAGCACTTTGCCACAAGTTTAGTGGAGTATTCTTGTGTGATCCTCGGCCTAATGGCCACCCCACAGTTCTAATTAGTTTGCATTCAATAAATGGGAGCTTCCCCATACCCAAGAAGGAGGGGCCTAGCCCCGTGACCATTGGTGAAAATCACTAATCTATTCTGCATCAAATTATTTCACCAACACATTGCTCGCAAGTTGCTACAAAGTTGCACACATCCTTCTTCAACCCTTTCCATTTGAAGGTGTGCCTAACTTTCGCATAAGTTTTGAAGAACCCAACATGTCCAACTGATAGATAAGGATGACTTTTGGTCATCACCTTCTTTTTTAATTTTGATTAGGGACTAAAAACTACACTTTCTTATTGAACGAAAATGTGATGTCCTTGGGCCCTAGCTGCTTAATGATCCTCCAACAATTCTGCCAACTCATCTCCTTATCGTGAATAGATAACTTCTTGTTGTCATTTAACTTGCATCTCTGCATCAAAACTGCTCCACATCCTAATCCAAACACATCACACTCAACAACGAATGGTAAAGAGAAATCTGGAATCCCCAAGATGGGACAAGAGCATATTATTTCCTTTTGGTTTATGAAAGCTTTGCTCGCTGAATTTGACCACTGAAATATGTCAGTGAAGCAGCCAAGCGAGAAAGCCCCTTGATAAGATGTCAATAATAACTGCATAATCCTAGGAATCCTCTTTTGATTGAGTATGTGTCTTTGGTTATGGCCATTCCTTAGCTGCATAAATCATGGATTCATCAATTTTGGCTCTATCTCCAGAGATAATATGTCCCAAATATAGTAGCTCAGGTGAAGCCAAAACAAGCTTTAGTTTGCAAATAATTTATTAATCTTCATGATATTCAGAACACTCTCAAGGTGGGCTAAGTGCTCCTCCAAATTCTTGCTATAAACCAAGATATCATTTTTTATTTTATTTTTAAAACAGACTTCTTGAGGGAAGGATGAAATACCTTATTCATGGTAACCTAGAAAGTTTTCAGTGCATTTCTAAGACCAAAAGGCATAACCAAAAACTCATGGTGTCCACAGTGTGGCCCGAATGTCGATTTGTGTGTATCCCCAGGTCTCACCCTATTTTAATGTTGCCAACATTTCAGGTCAATGTTGGAGAAGACAATTCAATTCATCAATCAGCTCGTCCACTCTAGGAATAGGAAATCAGTTCTTTATAGCCTTCTTATTTAAGGCACAATGAGCAATGCACATGTGAAAAGAACCATCATTTTTTCTAGCCAATAGCATTGGCGGAGCAAATGGAGTCTTGCTTGGAACAATGTACCCCATGTCAAGTAGTTCTTGTAGCACCTATTCAATTTCATCCTTAAACAGCTTGGGGTGCTGATAAGGGATAATCATTATGGGTTTTGTGCCCTATTTAAAGGATCTATGACATGCTCTTTTGCAAGTAAACTATTAATCTTCATGTTATTCAAAACAATCTCAAGGTGGGCTAAGTGCTCCTACAATTTATTGCTACAAACCAAGATATCATCAAAAAAACCAATACAAACTTCTTGAGGCAAAGGATGAAATACCTTACTTATGGTAGCCTCAAAAGTTTCTAGTGCATTTGTGAGACTGAAAGGTATGACCAAAAACTCAGTGTCCATAGTGTGTCCTGAAGACCATTTTGTGTGTATCCCCGGGTCTCATCCTAATCTGATGGTAGTCTACATCAAATCTCGCATCAATTATTGGAAAAGACAAACACTCCATGCAACTCATCAATCAACCTCATCCACACTAGGAATAGGAAATCAATTCTTTACAGCCTTCTTATTTAGGGCAAAATGATCAATGCACGTGCAAAAAGAACCATTGTTATTCCTAACAATACTAGTGATGCAGAAAATGGGCTCTTGCTTGGAAAAGTGCCCCATGTCAAATAGTTTTGTAATACCTTTTCAATTTCATCCTTAAATAACATGGGGTGCCAATAAGCGGTAATCATTATGGGTTTCATGCCCTTTTCCAGCTCTATGAAATGCTCTTGACCCCTATTAGGTTGCAAGACCCTCAAGAAGGTCACGAAACACCACTTGGTACTGCAGTAATATGTTGTGCTAGCTGGATATATGCTGTTTTTCTGAACTAGCTGAAATATGTGAGCCATCCTAATTGTTGCAACTGATTATATAAGCCAAGTTGCTTTAACTGATCTGCTTTTGAATTTAATGGGTTGCTGATATAATGGAACATTGAGGTGGTTCAAACCCTCTTTTCACGTTCTTTATATTCTTCCATGAATATCCAGTACAACTCCTTAAATTCCATGCAGATTTCACCAATTCCATGAAGCCATTGTAAGCCCAATATCACATCAACACTGCCCAAAGGTATCCTATAAAAATTAGATGTCATTGAATAAGATCCCATCCTAAAATACATGCCCTCAACATACTCCTTACAATTTAGTCCCATGTGCAATCCTAATCTTAAAAGGAGGGCATGCACATATATCGATAAAATAAAGTGGGTTCACCAAAATATAATTTCAATGAAATTAGGTTTGAGTCAATTAGCATATATTAATTAAATCCATGTGTATAATAATTAGAACAATAAATACAGCAAATACAAGTAGCACAATCTTAAATTATGTCAGGGTTACAATCAGTTAGATCTCACAACTTTTGAAAGTAGAATACAAATATTTTTGGTTAGGGTTAGAAAGATGTCACCATTTTATAAGGTATAGATGTGTGATAATGATACAAAATTATGAAGATGAGTTTGTAGAGTGTCCTAATGTGTCCTTGTCAATTCACTAGAGCCTTATTAAGATGATCTTTGACATATTTTCCCACTTCGTATCAAATTGGATTACTTAGTGATTTCATAGGCCGGTTCTTAGGACAGTGCCACTTTTCTCTCTGCTACTGTAATTTGAAACAAAATTTTGGTATTTGAGTAATTCCCGTGTCTCTAGATATGGCTTATGTAGCTTGAAGTCTTGTGATCACACTTTTATATCCATCAAATATTGAAACCCTTAATTCATCACTTCAGGCCTATGGCAAACATGAAGGGGTTATTCTAGATTTGGCAGATTGACCTTAGAAACCCTGCATGATGCATTGAACATCTACATAAAATACTTCAAAATGATCAACAGACTCATGTAATTCTGATGTAAATTGGTGAATGTGTGTAAATGTACATAAACTAATGTTTTCAAAACATCTAATAAGGCCTTCAACACTTCGCAATGAACTTTGGATTCACTTTTGGTGAACATGAGAATGATCTAGGGCAACAATGATAATGTGTTCAAACTTTTGTATTGTAGCCGCCTTCATTATAATGTAAATTACTCCAGAAATTGGTGATCAAAGTCCTTCTAAGAGTAAACCTTGAAGTGATGGATCCCTAAATGCCCCTAATAGGTTATCAAGTCGCATGTCAACTTTATAGGTGATCTATATGAATGATTTCCACTCAAGTCAGGACCTTCCTAATCCCATGTCTATCAAACTCGTGTGATTGAAAAATGCCTGATTGTTGATTTAAGGTATAAGTGGATAATATCATTGACCTTGGACATTAATGCAGTATCCATTTGTTTTCACAGGGTCAATTCATTATGTCTAGGATTAGGACGAATTCCTTTGTCCAAGAGACAGAGGAAAATAACTAAGAGACAAATATATGTTTTATATAGCTCCCATTGGTTCAATAAGTGCTAATATGCTGGGAATGCAAGACATGACCTAGAGGACTTTGAGTGATGGGGATGAGTATGATGCCTTTGAATTTAGTCAATAAATGTGTAAATGCATGGTCTATGTTAGAATATAATGTAACATGATTAATTGTTAGAAATAATCAAATGTGGATTAATGTGTAATTATAATAAAGTAATTATTTAATTACTTTAGTTAGTTTAGTTGTTAGTGTGTTGTTATCATCCCTTAGATTGTGGAGGATGTTCTTTAGTTAGAATATTGCTCTCGGATGATTTCCTGTAGAAGCTTTTTAGGGGCAATATGCTATTTTTACATATTTTGGTTTGTTTTCATGCAACGAACCATTGTTACGATCCTATTCTTTTTTATATTTTGCACACTAAACTTATCTACGTGTGTGAACCAACCCAAAACAACCTCCCATGATAGACTACGAATCTAACAACCTAATACTTTGATGTAATAATAGCCTTAACATTCCCCGCCTTATTTAACATAGTTCAAAGATTGGGCGAGAATATACTTTATAAGTTAACTGGGATATACACTCAAATCATCATACTTACAAATAATAGTGAGAATGTTCTCACTACACCACCTCGGCTAGAAACGACCTCACTAAACATACACGTGAATGGGGACATACCCTGCCATTTGTCAGACATGAAGGAAATTTCCCTCATAACTCTTACAGTTACTGACCAAAAAAGGATATACTTGTCATTCATCAAGAAACATCAAATAATAACGGATTATGACATACTCTATAATCCATACACTTGTGTAAATAGATACATGATTATTTGTATATAGTAAAGAGCTATGTGTAGGACTAGGCTTCACACGTATATGAACACGGTCACTCATCTATCCATAAAAGTTATAAAACAATAATGGAGTTAGTCCTCACTACCCTTCATCACTAGGAGTTGACCTCATTGGTCAACAATATTTTATGTGTAGTAGAAATATGATCTTCGTTGTCACCTTCACCTATGATCGTTGTCTTCAACTTTATAATATTTTTTGCATTGGCTTTCCACTAAACCAATAGTCCACTCCCTGAGTTAACAATGAACTCAATACTAATATTTATTCTCCATCCTCCTCTGAAACTAGGCTCACTAGACCAAGTTGATATTGATGGTCTTGTGGACCATAAAGCATTTCATGGAGCTCTTAAACGATTTTCACAATTTCTCTGTTGGTACGAATAACATGTTGTGTATCCATGGAAAAGAGCTCCCACCCTCAATCAAAAAGGTTTTAAAGGATATCAAGGTCTTTCAAAAATGCATCATTTTATAATAGCAACCCTTAAGAAAAAACAATTAGATCGGACAAACTAACCATGTGCAAGCAAAACAAACTTCACACATAATTTTGGTGTGATAACAAAAATGCCATGATGAAGTTACATCAGCAAACTCCTACTCGATTGGAAAATATGAAATTGATCTGATGTGGGGATTTGCACACACATAAATCTCCTAGCTTGCATGTGTATACACTACAAGAGTTGAAGTGAAATGCTTATAGGGGATGTTCTAGAATCATATTCTACTTATGTGGGGAAAAAATCATAGAAATATTCAAATTGGAGGAGAAATTCTAGCTCATATTATGCTGAAATTTTTGCATATTTTTCAAAAGTTTTGACTATCATATTATTTACAAAGCTTAAAAAACTAAATAAACGTAAATACAAGCAGCCCTAAAAAATTATGGAAGTAAAACTTTAAGTTTACTGTGTCAAGTGCCCACAACTTTTCATCCTTTAGTGTTGCAGATCAAATTTCAAATTCACAATGTTGTTACCAAATATTTATTTATTTAATTTATGTAAAAGTCCTCTACATCATGTGATTATCACCCCTCTTCTCAAATTGGGCCAAGAAATAATCAGTGCCCTATGTGAAAATTCGCAAAGTTGTTTCTTTATCTGCATAAGCCTCTTTAACAAAAATACTTCAAATGCCTCTTGGGCACTTCCTCTGCATCAACTATGTATGTTGGAAATCATTGTGCTTGAGGATTAAAAATGGCATTCACTCAGATGAAATATATTGGCTTGAATACTAACTATATAAAATGCAACCATCATTAATGTTTTTTGTCAAATCAACTCGACAATGGAGGCCTTGACAAAAAGAATGAACCTTAAAACTTACACAAAAGACATAATGTATGCCCAAGTTGTTAATGCAAGAAGGAAACACAGAGAACTAGGAGAGTGAAATACCATGAAACACTATGATATATATATATATATGTGTGTGTGTGTGTGTGTGTGTGTGTGTGTGTGTGTGTGTGTGTGTGTGTGTGGTGATTGCCAATATGAAAATAATGAGTATTTTTCAGAATTTTTTAAGACGCTTTGGAACCTTAATAGAAGTTTTAACGTACCGCACAAATGATAAGCATCCATTCTTCTCTTCAAGAAGGGCAATGCTTGCATGAATATATAGCCACTAGCTTGCTAAATCTTCCTCACACCAAACTTGCGGATTTATGCACTATTTTATATAAAACTCCTTTTCCTTGCACTTCAACATCTCTTGGCTGGCTCACTTCAATTCACACAAGCTATCACAATATACCTCTGCTCTGATAAATTTCTTCTCTCACACAAGCTCTCAACTCACTTGCTTTGATACCAAACGTTCACAACATTAGCCCTATCATTATATCTTGTTCATTCATAATAGATATATCTATACATAGTTTGGTGTGTTGTCTTGTAACAAACCTCTTTTACTTTGGGATATTGTGCACATCAAACTCACCTCCATGAATCAACCAACTTAAAACAACCTCTTATGATATACTAACAACCCAACAACCTAATACTATGATGTAATAGTCCTTATACTAACTAGATAGCAATTTGGGATGAAAAACAGCAAAGCATACGAATTCTAAATGAACATATACAACAATGAACTTTAACTTTTTAGAGCAAAGTGGCATTATAGGTAGCTCCGATAGGAATGTGCATAGTATCTACTAACCTGCTTTCGAGCACTCCTAGTTGAGAAGCGCAGGATGAAGAACCATTGATCTGAAGCAGGTGTCAAGTGGTTCCTTTAGATGACCTTCCCATCCAACAAGCAGAATAACCTTGAAAAAAAGGAATGATAGGAAAAAAGGTAGAGACGGTTGCATGTTCAAAAGTGAATGCCATTGGTGTCATAAGACACAGAAAAGGGGTGCGTAGATCCAATATCAAGAGCAGTGAACAAGTGGGCATAAGGCATGTAATCATAATGTGAAAGAGATATGAACATTTGAATTGTGAGATTGTGTGAGAATGCTCAAAAGGGTATGAGATCTAGAAGATGTGAAATCATGTGAGAATGGTCAAGTCATGTGAGAAGGCCTTGGGAATCCCCTTGTAAAGAACCTAGCAAAATTCCAATGCCAAAAGATCCATTTATGACCATATTTTAGCCCAAATGGTCATAAAGCATTCAATTATGAAAAGGTGTGGCTTGGAAGAGGATTTATCAAGAAGGCATGACCATGTTGCAGGAGACTCCCTCATCAGTCAAACAAAAGGGCTCTTGTCCTTTAAGGATGTCGTAACTTTGTATCAAGAGTCGAATTGTAATCATCAAGGTTTCAAAAATGAAAATGAGCATTAAATTAGATTTAAAGTATTGGAAAAGTTTATTTTCATCAATGTTTGACCTTGTGTAAGTCGCACAGTAGCCACATTCCTTTGCTTTATGCTCAAGGTTTTTCACATAACATCCTTAAATGTGAAAGGTTGTGTATTTGAAGATTGTGCTTACCCTAATCATTAAGCCTATTGATGTAGATTTCAAGTCGTTGATGGATTGTCAAATCACTAGTACTTGTGGATAAGCTCAAATGTTCCGCATAATATTCTGTTACTGAGCATATTTGCAATATAGATGTCAATTTTCCAATGCTATTTCCATTCCATGTCTGCTAATAATGGGAAGATATTTCTTTGGGAAACATATGACGATTGCCAAATTTTGTTCCTTTCCTTCATGATCCATTGGTATCAATAATAGGACTTGAGGTCCAAAAGAATGAAGCAATGAAAACCATTTTAGTATGTAGTATATGATATAGCTAAGAAATTACATTCATGCCATCAAACTTGGGTGACTCAACTTTGGGAAGACTGAATATTTTTCCTTGAGAAAAATGCACCATTCCTTGATTCAAAAAGTTCATGTCTCCCCCACTTACAGATCAAGGGCATTGTAGCAAGTGATTTTTAGTTGTGTAGTGCTTTTAGATAATAGGGAAATCGTAGTTGGCCATAATGTTGAATCCCAATTATTTGTGCTCATCGGCATATCCCCAAAAGCTTGTGAAACACCTTACATATTGGATGAAAGAAAATTGGTTCCCATGCTCCTGTGGAGATTAGGCAATCGCATGCTTCCTCCAACAGGTAATTATTACGATAAATTAATTAAGGATAATGTCATTAGAGTGCTAATGTAAAATCTAATTAAACTTCCCATAGTTTAAAGAAACCTTCAAATTACTTAACATGTGTAAACGATAACACGCACGCGCATGTGCTCACAATAATGCATGAGCACACAGATGGCAACACACAGATACACTCATGAATGATAATGCACATGCATGCATGTGCATGCACGCACAGACATCCAAACTCACGTGCATAAAAAATAACTCAAACACATACCAAGAATTAAAACAAAACTACAATCGATCATTGATTTCTGCTTCCACTACTTGGACATTGTGGCAACCCTTCATTTGCCATCCAAGTATGTTTGGGAAACGGGAAAAAAAAATCTACTATTTATGAGAAACGAAAAATAAACCCTACAAAGATTTTGAGTCAGTCACAAGGTTTAGCAATTTTGAACAGGTGCAAGGAAAATGAACCCCCATACCCGTTTTTTAATTTTACGATCACAACAATGACAATTTGGTGTTGCCTTAGCAATAATTCCAGCATTTTAATAATCAATTATCAATTAAAGATAATATTAGTATAGAAATTATGTAATTAGTCCAAGGAGTCGGAAGTATAATTGTAATGGGCAACACTCATAGGAGTTTGGCCCAAGTTCAAATGTCCAAACTGCCTTGAGACAATTAAAGGTGGTATACCAAAAATATGTTTGAAGTTATAAGAAAGTAGATGCAACTATCGAATAAATATTCAATAGCCCAAGAATAAACCCTAGCGGAGAAAATGAAAATTGAATAACAACCTCATCGAGGTAATTCAGCTCCTCATTTCATCATTGAGAAACAAGCAGCTGCAAAATCAGGACCAAAGGTATGATGGAAACTACAATGAGTTGTTTCATTGGAAAATATGTAAGCAATGCCAATAATAGAATGGAAGGTAGCAAAGTCCAGACACAAGCAACCTTGCCAAAGGTAATTCAGCTCCTCATTCCATCACTGAGAAACAAGCAACTACAAAATCCAAAAAGGAGGTACAAAATCAAGATCCAAGATATCTTGTAAACTACCATGAGGTGTTTCATTGGAAAGTATGTAAGCAATCAAGTGATTATTCTAAGCATTCTGATTCAAAGCACTAATCATAGTGATAGGTGTATATATATTAGTCAGCCAATATGTGAAACAATGAATATGATTGAATTAACTGACTTGTTTGCATCTGCTGAATGAAATTTTTACCGTATCAAAAAGAATAAAGTTGCATAAATCATTGGAAATTTATATTGCAATAGGAAAATTTGTGTTTCACAAAAAATGATCAAAAACATAGTTGCTTTACAGACCTCCAACCAGAGTGAAAGTCAAAGTCCTACCCGGAATTCTTCCGACTATAGCTTCAAACTTGGTTTTTCTACCATATTGATAAAATGCACACATGTAAACATAGTTTCTGATACCAGCAGGACACTCGAACATCCAAATCAACTTCCATAAACTTCTTCCCTGACATACCTATCCATTATTAAGAATGGAGGCCATGTTTCATGCCATTCCTAGTAAAGCAACAATTCTGAGTTTGTATAACTTTGTTGCACTAATACATGGTAGTTAGCTTGACTTAGATGCTGGGGCAGCAGTTCGCAAAACAGTAAGAGACTTCTCTATATTGTCTATGGCTGCTCGAAGTGTGTCAAGAGATGCTGCATAAGAGATACGAATGCAGTTATTTTCCCCAAAGGCGTCTCCTGGAACAACGGCAACCTGCAGTTCAGGCCAAGCTTCAACACATCATCCAGCTAATAGATAAATCATAATACTAATGGTAGCACCAAAAATTTTGAAATTGGAACTTATATCACTTTCAGACAATATTATTTGTCTCAGGAGCTTCAAGGTTCATATATACGCAGAAACCCAGAAGATCCTGAAACAATGAAGATGCGCACAGAAGAAACAATTAACATTTTTCTTTTACCAAAAAATTAGACCAACATATAGCCTATATGATCCCAAATTTGTGTCAACTTTATTCAGATATGATGAAAATAATTAAGAGCTGCATGTACCTGTGCCTTCTCAAGAAAAAAGCGACAGAGAGATTCAGAGCCATCAATAACACCAAAGCCTTCAACTTCGATTCCATAGTATGAACTAAAATCAGGAAATAAATAAAAGGCACCCTTCAAAGTAGAAGAAAGGCAGTTAGTGAAAATTTTGAATGAAATCCTCCAAATCATAGGCAAAGAAAAACTTTTGACTAAAATAGTAAAAGATCTGCTTTGTAACAATGAAGACATACCTGAGGCACTGATAACTTTACACCATCCAGTGCTTGTAATCTTTCAACTAACATGTCCCGTCGCTCCTTGAATGCTTTGACCATGGTAGACACTACTTCACCACCAGCGTATCCCAAACCTAAAGCAGCAACTCCTGCCTTCTGCGAGATACTGCTAGCCCCTGATGTGGACTAAAATTGTGTGGTCATCCCAAGAAAAACATGCAGTTAGTTACATGGTGCTTAAACAGATCTGATAATATGAAATCCATCTATCTTTATAATAAATGTGGTGCCTTACAAGGAACTAGGAGAAGGAAATAAGGAAAGGGCTAATTAGATTTTCTTAGATGAATCCAAGTGTTGTATCACATTTAAATACCCACATATTTTGGCTGAAATTCTGTTTTTTGTTGCATGACAAACCTGGCTCTGGATTCTGTCACAAGCTGTAACAAAGTGCTTTGGTCCAGCCAAATACCCAAGTCGCCAACCAGTCATTGCAAAAGCCTGAGTAAAATGATATTATAAATTTTGTTAAGTTGAATTCTTCACGAACTTGAAACAAGTTAGAGCCAATGCATTGAAATCTTCAACACGCATGACAATTTATAGGTTATTAGTGAGGTCTGATTACTGGATAACTTATGAGAAGGGTGCTACAATTGACAAATAAAAGCACGTGTATCACATTCTAGTAGTGGTTCCATTGTTTTATATTTTAAGTAGAAAGCCCCCATAGTTTTAATCTTTGTCCCGGTCATGCTGACCCTACTCACCTATGCCTGGACAATTGATGGACTCTTTATGTAATCATATTGTTTTCTAACATTATGTAAAATGCATGTTTCAGAAAAGATTTAAAGAAACAACTAAATAAATTAATAAAAGCACAAAGGAGTAGCCAAATAAAATCTTGTAGTGATGTTTGAAATTTTTAATCTAACAACAATGATGATAAACAATTCACCTTAGAGAATCCATTAACAGTCAATGTTCGTTCCCACATGCCCGGCAAAGAAGCAAAGCTTGTATGCGTTGCCGGTCGATAGATAATGTGCTCATAGATTTCATCTGATAAAACCTGATTAACTCATTTACATGAACACTATGTCAGATTCTTCTGTCAGTTAAACAGCTTCAGCTTTCTGGATAGATCAGCAATTAATCAGAATCAGATGTGATAATCTAGAAATGAAGAGAATGTAAAAGAGGTGTAACATGAAAGCATGTTCCCAATAGCTTGTTATCACTTACAA
Organism: Taxus chinensis; assembly: GCA_019776745.2. NCBI lineage: Eukaryota > Viridiplantae > Streptophyta > Pinopsida > Cupressales > Taxaceae > Taxus > Taxus chinensis. The sequence goes on along the minus strand of CM034157.1, from coordinate 233,883,947 downwards.
GTAGCCTGGGATGCTTTGCAACAATTTTGGCTATTTCTTCAAGAACTTCTCGACGATAAACAGATCCAGTAGGGTTGGAGGGGGTACAAAGAATCAATAACCTTGACTTCTCATTCAGTTTTGAGGACAACACCTCTGGATTCAACAGGAAATCATCTGATAATGATGTTGGTATTATCACTGGAGTTGCATCTGCTAACCGAGCCATTTCAGGATAGCTCACCCAGAATGGAGCTGGGATAATAACCTACAACAAAGTGAAATATGGATCCACACTGAGTTTGTTACTCATAAGGAAAACATGTCAAAGAAAGAATATTCAATAATCCCAATTCCTGAACGGACAAACTTCTATGCCATATACCCTAACTTAAAGCATCAAGTGTGGACATGAAACATAAGTTTTAAAAAAATAACCCAAGGTTCACATTTTTAAAAAACGTTATCTTGAAGAGTCATACCATCTGTCTGTCCCAATAATAGCAAACAGGTAAAGATATCATTGAACAATTATAACAAGCAGATTCCCGCATATTTTAACATCTATATAAGTTGAAATTGCAGTTAATTGGGTTTAAGTGCCACACTAAGTGTAAAATTGTTCTAGCCATCTTTTCCCAAGAGCTTCACAGATGGGCCCTTCGCTAGACATTTGGATTGCAACAAATAAAAATAGATTTTGCACCAATAAAAGGCTATATACAAAGAATTAGCAAACGAAATAAAAGGATTTTTATGGTCACTTTAAAGATCTTCTATATCACTTCAAGGTTGAAGCCTTTCACAAAGAAGAGGCATGTTATATACCTCTCTGCTAATATAATGTATAAAAATAAAATGCTGTTGTATGTATGGGTATGTCTTATGGCGGAATGTATCTCTAAATGTATATTCATATCCACATAGTGAATAGATAAGTATCATTTTTCATTAGATAAACAAACATACATGTGTGTGTGTGGGTGTACATATAACTGTAAAATCTTGGAGATTTCCATCTGACAAAAGAGAGGCTGCCTGGTTATCTGTCTGACTACATTATCCTGAGAAGAAATCTGTACCAATTTAATTGTTATTTTCCCTTCCCTTTCAATGTGATCATTCTTAGCATCTGATGCAGGGTATCCAAGAGGCACTGGAAAATGTGCATCATCCAAAATAAATTTCTCAGTTTTTAAAGCACTTGGTTTTGTAGCTCACACAAAGAACGCACTTGGTTTTGTAGCTTACACAAAGAATGCAGCACGAAAAGATTCTTTGTCGGGTTCCCTTTATAGGCAATAGAGAGGAGAGCAGAAATGAGTCTCAGGCTGATGTGAAGGTTTCATGGTTCAACAGTTGACATTTTGAGCTCAAACGAAGGTTTAGTGGGCATGTTGCAGGCCTACAATGGCAGACTGTGTAACAACAGGATTAGGTGTTTATTCCACATTCATGATACAGAGTTTTGTTTCAACCTTGTATGTGGTTTTACTTGTAGTTGTGTTATAAGTGCCCAAAAACATATGATTTTGCTTGTTGAATGAACAGTCATGGGTCGCATAAGGAGTACCAGATGGTTCCCAAGTGAATGCCATGTGGCAACATATTGCAGCACGGGGCGGTTTGCATGGACTGCGAAGGAGTATTGCAGATCTGCAAGGGTGTGATAAATGCAGTAGCACAAGGTATCGCCACATGGCGCAATATCGCAACATCACAAGGTAAGATACGCCGCAGTGAGGAGGCTCAGATAAGTGTGAGATGCGAGGAAGCGATAAGTACGGATGAGCGAGGTTTCGACATGTGTCAACATCTCACAGTCTCTTATACAGTAGTATATCACAGTCTCGTGGCCGAAGTATGTGAGTGGGCATGCATGAATGCAATGCAAGAGAATATGGAGTCATATATGCGATAGTGCTATGTGAGGGTCAACTGGATAGTGACTCGTGGCACAATATTGAATCATGAAAATTTGGATTATGACTATGTGCAGGAGAAAATTATTCAAAAGAGGATAATGGTTCTTGGACCACAACTTTCATGTCAGGGCTCAGATTTTAGATTGGATGGGACTGTTGGAAAGCTCATTCCAGGGCTACACAATGATTTTAATGTTGGGGAAAGTAGATGCATAAATGGTGAGCAGTTTTCATCTGAGTTTGGTGCTTGATAAATGAAGAAAACCACAGTCTCTAGGCGCAAATCTATTGTCGTTGCAAAGAAGAATTGAGTCTCCAAGTGTCAGCAGGTACCAACTCAAGAAATTGAGAATTTGAAGCGTTGGCAATTGTAATAAAGAAAACAAAGGTTTTTTAAATGCTGGCCCAGAAGCCTTGCCAAGGAAGAGGAAATGAAAGGGAAAACAAATCTTGAATTTGTTTTCATGAAAAAGAAAAGAGAATCGTTAGGGGAGCTCAGCTCTAGGGAGTTAATTTTTGGACTCTCAAGGATCAGTTTGGAAAGGGACCTTGACTCCAATTTGAACATCTAGAACGGAGATTGGAGATATGCTCTAAAGGATGTGAGATTTTACTAAGCTGTAGAGTTCTTCTAGAATCTGAAACAAGATTGTCAGCCTAGTTGTTTTGGCTGAGTGTTTGTTAAATACTTGCATCATGAGTATATGCTGTAGACCTATCTGGAAGACAGTCGAATTAAAAAATGGTGTAATGAGTCGAGAGTGTTTAAATTTTGTAAATGTGTCCATAGCTAGGGGAAATCGATTTCAGGCTGCTGGGTTAAGGCATCCATTAAATTGGACTCCTGACCTTGGCTGCATCAAATGGAATCAGAGCAGGAGTATCCTACAAGTGTGTTGGGTAGAAGGTATTGCAACTGAGTGTCATCCATTGTAAGAAAGTTGGTAGAGGACAAGGGAGAAACTGAGTGTTCTCCATCTTGATAGATGGGTAGAAAACCCAGATTTGTAGAAATGGCACGCAGAGGAATACCTCTTGGAAGAGGAGGTAGAGCACAAGTTGCAGACTTGGCAGAGATGTTGAGAGGAATCCAAGAAAGAACGGATTTTGTGGATACTGCACAACATAGATTTGTAGAAGATGTGAGTGAAGATGCAGCGCCCGAAGTTCAGATTGAAGAGTTGATTGCAAGTCTGGGAAAAGGAAGAACTGAAGGAGAAGTTAATGTTGACAAGAAGTTCCTAGAGGAATGTGAAGGCAGAATGCTGAACATGAGAGAGGAGGAATTCATTCTCCATCATGTGTCAATAGGTAAGAGAAACGAGTGGAAGAAATGGCTCAGAAAAGAGTCAAGAGAGGAAAAATAAACCGAAGTCACAGATTTAAGCAGCAGAGAAGATGTTGGAAGAAATGGTGTCCAAATGGATGCCTTGAAAAGAAGGCCAGCACAAAGGGGAGAGTTGCTGAGAAAATAAGCCTGTAGAGGCAAGAACAGAAGAGCCCAGAAAAGAAAAGAGACCAGCATAGGTCATGGTGAAAGAAGAAGGTAAGCCCAATAGATCAATAACCCTTTGTTGTTGGGTAGAGAAAGCCCAGAAGAGCTTTAATGAGGTGGATAGTGGAGCAATAGATATATTTTGAATAGAAAAGGATTGTAAACCCCAAGAGGGTAGAGGTTGCAGCACAAGATTGTGTGACATTACAACTACGTGTTAGAGAGATCTCCAAGAAAAGAGACAAGAAAAAGGAAATTTTGTTTCCAAGTTGATGGAGCAAATGGTGCACCCCAAAATGCAAGTAGAGCAATTTAAAAAGCTTCAAATCTTGAGTCTTAACAGTGAAGAGAAGAAGATTGCATGAAAGGCAATGAGAGAGTGAAGTTGCCACAACACAAATTCAGTTTGAAAAACAAGAGAGGAGAAAGCAAAAGAAGGTTGCCCTGGAAAGCAATGAGTGACTGGAGTTTTCAAGTGAGCAACCAACATTTGTTTTGAGGAGCAAAAAGAGTGAAAAAGGCTTTGGGCAGCCCCTAGAAAATGGAAAGATGGGTAAAATATGTCTTCAAGAAAGCAAGGAGGAAAATGCTACAAGTTGTTATGAGGGGAAGATTTGAGATAGAAGATTTAGAGCAAAAACACATAAACACAAGTTTGACAGAGGAACAAGAGGAATCATGTTGACTCAAGACAACGAAGATGAGGAAAGTGATGTGATAAAGAGTGATATCAGCAGTCGAGCAGAAGTATGTCTTTTACAGAGCATAAACATGAAGGTGAACAGGGCATAAACATGAAGGTGAAGAAAATGCAAGTGAATGCACATGATGAGGTTTCTGAGGGAGCTGAGGAGGAGATGACTCTTATCAGTCAGAGGTTGAAGAAGAGTCAGAGGAGAAAGGGCGAAATTATTTGCACATGGCATGCATTTGATGCCAAAGAAGATGAAGAAAGGTGGTAGCAATCATCCTAGAGTTGAGGTGAGAAGGATGAAGAGATAAGAAAGGAAAAGAAAAGAAGAAACGATTTATCAGCCCAAGCATGTGTAGAAGAGGATGAGATTGCAACAGAGATGCCAATGAAGGAGAAGCATATGGAAGATGCCACATATTATGATAGCTAGAATGAGTCATATCTTATGATTGTTAGAATGACGACTTGACTGCAGTTAAATATGAGTGCATAGAAAGGAAAAAGAAGAATGAGCATAAGGAGTTGCCTTGTGAACCACTAAAGACAGCCTTGAGAGGAAAAGAAATGAGTGTGAAAGGCTTTGAGAAGCCAAAGCTTGATAGAAATTATGTGAAGAATGTGAGAAGACCTTATGAAGGAAAGAATACTAAACCAAATTGATGAACTGCAGAAGACCCAAGAAGCATTCCACAGTGATTTGAATGAGCTATTTGAAGAAATCAAGAGAACTGAAATAGGTGAGGATGATATTATAGCAGAGAGGTAGTCGAGCTGTTTTAACCTTACAAATTTACAATGAGAACAGGAGAAGAGGACATGAATACAATTCAGGAGATAGAAATGTAGATCATGGTTAATCATGTTGACTCCCAAAGAGATGATGAATTTTTCACAAGTAAGCTAAGCAAGGAGTATGTGATAGAGGTGTTGAAGACATTTGGCGGAGAAGAATGAGTATAGGTGGGAAAAATCCCACAAGAGGATGGAGAAGGAGAAAGAGCGTATTGGAGGAGGTGGGTGGACTATGACCAAACAATGGGAGAGGTAAAGAGAATGGTAATCAGATCTTGGCAAAGGAGTATGGTCTATGACTCAGCAGATGGCTGGAAAAGGAGAAAGAAACAAATTGAAAATCTTCAGAGGTACCTAACAAGGTGAAGGGGACGCCGTGGTGATGGAAATTGGCCCAACCAGTGTTCTACCACTCACCCTACCATTGTGAGCAGGAGCTCATAATTATTATACCTGGGGTGTATGATGTAGGTGCACCCAAGGGGTACCAACAATCTTGCATCATCTAAAAATGTTTTCTCAGTTTTTTATGCACTTGGTTTTGTAGCTCACACAAAGAACAAGGGACATAAAGATTCTCTCTCAGTTTCCCTTGATTCGTGATTGGGAATACAGAGGAGAGAAAAAATGGATCTCAGAGCTGTTGTGCAGGTTTCATGGTGAACAATTGACCTTTTGAGCTCAAATGAAGGTCTTGCGAGTGTGTTGCAGATCTATAATGGCGGACCATGTAACAGTAGACTTAGGCATTTATCCCACATTCGCAAAACAGAATTTTGTTTCACCCTTTATAAGTGTTTTTACTAGTATTATCAGCAGATTTAGGCAATTATCCCACATTCATGAAACAGAGTTTTGTTTCACCCTTTATAAGTGTTTTTACTAGTGTTATAAGTGCCCAAAAGTGTAGGCTTTTCCCCGTCAAATGAACAGTCGTGGGTTGTGTAAGGAGTAGCAAATGGTTGCCAAGTGGATGCCACATGGCAACATATTGCAGCATGGAGCAATTCACAGATTTGCACAGAGTGCAACGGAGTATTGTGGATGTGCAATGAGCACAGTAGAGCAAGGTATCGCCCCGTGGCACAATATCGCAACATCACAAGGTAAGATAAGCCACAGTGAGGAAGCTCGGATGTGTGTGAAGTGCCAGGAAGAAATAAGTATGGATGAGCAAGGTGTCGACACATCATCTCACAATCTCTCGGCATGATAGCATCAGCATATCACAGCCCATGTATATGAACACATGTGCATTTGTACAATGCATGGGAATGTGAACTCAAGAATGAGATGGTGCAATGTGCAGGTCAGCGGGATAGTGACACTTGGCACAATATCACATCACAATAGTTTGGATTGTGACTGAAAGCAAAGGAAAATTATTGAGAAGATGACAGTGGTTTTTGGACCACACCTTTCACAGCACAGCTCCAATTTTAGATTGGGTGGGGCCATTGGAAATCTCACTCCAAAGGGTTACAATGATTGTAATTTTGGGGAAATTAGATGCATAAATGGTGAGCAGCTTTCATCTAATTTGGTGCTTGAAAACTAAAGGAAACCAGTCTCCAGGTGCAAATCAATTGTAGTTGCAATGAAGATTTGAATCTCCTTGGCAGTTCTAAGGAAACTGGGGGTTTTCAAATGATAGTCCGTGAGACTTGCAGAGAAACTGTTACCCAGAGGAAGAGGAAGAGGAAAAGGTGAAACCAATCATGAATCGGTTTCCACAAAAGAGGAAAAAAAGGTCTCTTGGGGAACTCAACTCTTGGGAGTCAATTTTCCATGGCTCGAGGATCACTTTGGAAAGGGAGCTCAATGACTCCAAATTGATCACCTAGAATGGAGCTTGGAGATATACACTCTATAGGAAGGGCGTGAGAATTTATTAAGCTGTGGAGTTGTCCCAACATCTGGAAAAGCTTGCAGGCCTAATTTTTTGGATGAGTGTTTGTTATCGGCTTGGGTCTCGAGTATGTGTTATAAACTTGTCTGGAAATACTGAGACGATGAAAAAAAAAAATTTGTTTTGCTTTTAAATGACTCATGGGTGTTTGAATTCTGTAAGTGTGTCCATAGGTAGGGGGAATTGACTTCCGATTGCGTGGTTAAGGCATCCATTAATTTGGACCCCTGACCTTGACTGCATCGGCATCTCCCAGCATTCAAACACAACTCGGGCATTGCTTTTTGCAGCTCTCTTTTGGGTTCCTTGATTTCTCTTTTCTCAGATTGACTTTGTTCATCTCTTTTTGGTAATAATTTCACTTCTTGGGTGTTCTATTTCAATAACTAACATACAATTTCTCTCGCATATGAATGTAATATTGGCAATTAAACAACTCAGCTACAATCAGGTTGTTCCTTCACTATGTTAAAGTATAGAGCAAAGACGAAGGCAGAGGTCATTTTTCCAGACGTGGCGGAAGGACATCAATTATCCCAGTCGAGGTGAAGATAAGATTCTTATTACAGTCATTTTGTTCAGAATATTGTTTATTATTTCCGATTTTCTATTTTTGGATTAATAAATGGCAAATATATCGAACCTGATTTTGCAGTACTCGCAAAAGTTGAGAGGAACAAATTTTAATGTATGGAGCCATAAGATTCTAACACTCACAGAATTTCGAGATTGTGATAAAATAATCACAAGCAGCGAAGGCAAACCTGCTACAAACTTCACAGATTATGAGAAACATCATAAGGAGGCTCTATTACTATTAAAATTATCTGTATCAGACAATTTGATACATGAGGTCCAGAATACTGTTGGGGCTAGTAAGCTATGGGCCAGTCTAAGGGGTAGACATCATACGTCAAAAAAGTGTCGGGTTTATAACTGAAGAAAATGCTATTTTCTGTGAAGTTACAAGGTGGAATATACTTGTCTCCTACTATTGCGGAGTTGGTTCTAACTTCCATTGCACATATGGTCACATTTCTCTCCTTCGCAACTCAATTGGATTGGAAGGCACTACACCATGCTTTCTTGAATAGGTTGGACGAGAACTACATGGTGTTGCAAGGGCATGATCGAGGTGACTTAGATTGCAGGCTAACCGGGTCTCTGTATAGACTCTAACAGGCTACACAAGCCTGGAACAGACTTCTCAATTTGTCTGTCCGAGTTTTTGATTCCAACACTCTGGAGATGAGGCTGACACTCTCAGCCATTAATGATTCATTGTTGGTCAATGAATCACATAACTAAGAATCAATGGACCACTTGCCATATCCTCTGTTCACAGGATCAGATTCTTGTTTTGAGGTCCTTCTCCATTCGACAACCGCAACACAAGAATGGACTGCTGATTTCAAAGTACCACCTATGGCACAGTCTATAGATCTAATGACTAAACATGTGGGCTTTAGGACATTTGAAAATTTTCGAGACAAACATGGTATTGTTTCCGGTTTAGTCATTAAGAGGAGGTGTTAAAATATAGGGCATTTTATAGCATATAATGCAGTTATTTAGTTGGTAACTGTTCAACCAATTTGCAACCACCTACTCTTATATAAATAAATGTTGTAACACTTGTTTGTGTGTGCATTCAGCCTTCTCTGAATTCTTTTTCTCTTTGCATATGCTAACAAACTATTTTCCTGTTATTTTTGGCATTTTTCTATCAAAACCTACAAGTCTTGTTTTGTTGTTTGGCCTAATGCTCACCACATTACCTAGTGAATATCTGATGAAAAATTCCCGCAGGAGAAAAAATTATTTGACATGAAGAATCCTGAGAGAAATCCCTTAATCAGCCGTGAAGGCCGGCTGGCCCTCTTAACCACCACATGTCCGTTGCTAATTGGAACCTAGGGCCCCAATTACTGCGTTGCATCTCTATGTAGTTGCCATGACCCTTTCAGATCTTGCATGGTCACTATGATTAGCTCAAGTGTTAATTGGGGTCCCTTTTTGCCATTAGTTTGACTATGTTTACTCTTTTTTTTTCGGCTGTAGCACTAGAGCCTCAGTACTACTGTAACTTACTTCTAAATTTGTTTGGCAGGATTATGGCACATATGAATAACCTGCCATATTTCCACCACAAGCATTTGGCAAGAAGAAAGTTATTTACTAGAGATTACATTAATTGAAATGGACAGATTGTTTGTTGTGAAATCCGAGAAATAGTTCCATGTGCTTTCTTGAACTATTTAGTATCACTATGAAGAAAAGGTATCTATTTTCCTGAATAAATGGCACATTGGATCAACAATGAGGTGCCAGATACTTCAACAAAAATGACCTCAATTCAGGTTGCCACCAAGTTCTCATCGAGTCCACCTATTTACGAAATATTGTATTCAAGTTCAAGGAGGAATTGTTCAAATGGGTGGTCATGCCATTTGGCCATACCAACGAACATGGGACTTCCAAGGAGGATGAATGTTGTGGCCATCTGCTTGGATAACATAAGCATATAAATCGAACTTGGGAGAAGCATCTTGAACATGTTCAACAAGAACATAAAACATTGCATCATCACAAATTGTATTCCAACTTGGAGAAATGTTCATACGACATGAGATTATTCAATATTTGAGGTACATCATTGATGAGGATGGCGTGCACTTGGATCCACAAAAGGTTCAAGTAATCTGAGATTGGCATGTTACAAAAATACTCAGAGCTATACCCAAGGGGTTGCGGTGCAATGATAAATGAGGAAATTTGTAAATAGGAAGATACAAGTTCAATTATCCTTGGGTAGCACGTCCGGGGGTTCGGCCCGATCTGTGTCCCAGTTTACATCCCACATTGATCAATCAAAAAAAAAAACACTCACAAAGCTTCACAACTTCCTAGGTCTTGCCAATTTTTACTACAAGTTTGTGTTGGGCTTCTCCCCAATTGTATGGCCTTACACTTAGCAATGAAAGACGAAGCCAAAGCAAATTTTGTTTGGACAGGTACACAAAAAAAATGCATTTGAAGAACTGGAGCAATAATTTTGCTCAACGCCAATTCTTGTTTTTCCAGATCTGCAGCATCTAGTTGATATAGAGACCAATGCCTCAAATACAAAGACGGTGCTGTCCTCACATAGCATGGACATACTGTTGCCTATCATAGGGAGATATTCAATGACACAATCCAAAGGTATCCAACAAATGACATAGAAATTCATGCCATTGTTCAAGCTTGCTGAAAATAGAAAGATTACATCTTGGGCAAGGAAAGATTCATCCATATTGATCACATGACCCTCTAGTTTCTGCAAACAAAAAGTGAGATGCAAAATGGCTATCAATATTAGTGGTCCATATATCTGCAGCAATTCCACAAGAGCATCAAGCACAAGAAATGTAGCGCCAATAAAGTCCAAATTTAGGGACGGCCAATAACATGCACGTGTGTGCACACGTGCCCGCACAGATGCACACACCCATGCACCTATCCACACACCCAACCCCCTCCCCCCACACACACACTACTCCAATTATATTCTATATTATTAGAATATATAGAATATATCAAAATACATATAATTATTAAAATATTAATTAGTTATATATAGTCAATTTTGGGACGTCTGGACGTCCTCAAATACAAGGGGAAATGGCATAGACTCCCCCAAGAGAGTTTGTCTTATACATACATACATACATACATACATACATACATACATACATACATATATATATATATATATATATATATATATATATATTAGGGGGGGAGGGGTGGGGTAGGATGGGTAGGGGATGTTTCCTTCACATCCCCAAAACTCCAAAACATTTGGGAAATCTGTGAGACCTCGAGGACATGTCCCTGTGGAACATTGCTTTTGTGTCATTCAGGCCATCTCTATGTACCATCAAGTTAGTGGCAAAAAACGATTTGGGAGGAACACTACAATTGGGTGGCAAGGCATTTTGGTATAAAGGAAACCATGGTAATACAATAGATATATTTCTATTGGCCAAAGATTTAGAATAATGTTTTCGATTACAACAAATTGTGGAACCCATGAACAAGAAACGCATAAATGACCAACAACATAATCGTATGCACTAACAATACCAAAAGATCCTTGGAAGTTGTGATTTTGGTCAAGGACAAAAAACATTGCACACAAAAATACTCCATATATTATTAAATGTACACATTACAATCTATAGGCAGTGTAACTCCTACAAACAAGTAGTATGCCTTGTAAACAAATCCCTACGTTATCTCAACCAAATCTTATTCTAGGTGTATTGTTTTTAACCACCTTTATTCTCTCATACAAATTCTCTCGCAATAATATAGCTACTCACAAATAATGTGAGTATTAATTTATAATATCCAACATTCCCCAAGCCCCCCCAGTACGAACATGGGAAGAAGACACCACTCAATAGCTTAAGTGGTGACTGTATTCTTCATCACTAAAGTGGTGACTGTATTCTTCCCAATCACTCTCTTTAGCCAGGTAAGCCTTTTGATCCAATTTACCATCTAAGAGATCTTGTGTTTTTTCTTACAAAACAGAAAAAAAAAAAGTGTCCTAGCTACTTGCAATAATGACAGAGAGGCCTTCTCCTAGAGGATCTGAATTTTAACTTGTGTTTATCTCTTATGTTTATCTATATGGAAAGATGAGCTGGCCTTATTTTTTGCTATCATTAAGTTTTCCTCTTTTTTTGACTCAAATCTTTTGGTTTTGTTTTCTTCGTCTAGTAGAGAAGAAATCAAACTTTTTACGTAGGGATTTATTTTTGTCGGAGTGAATACCACATTTGAATAGTTGTTTGGCATACTATTCAATAAAACAACCTTTACATCATCATCATTTACTTGACCTTGTATACCCAGTAGTTGATTCATAATGGAGCGAAACTTACTGATATGTTGAACCAAGTTGTCAACTTCTTCCATCTGTTAGGAATTCCACTGTTAGTGCTCCACATTTCATATTTACTATAGAGTAAATATTACTTACGGTATGGTGAGTTTACCGTATGGTTGATACGTTATGTGATTATATTGTTATTCTAATATATTACAAAGTATATTTGTAATATATTATTGTTTGTGGCTCCAGCCTAACGTCCACACAATTCTAGGAGAGAATCATGGGTTGACTCCATATTTATAGGCTATAGTTTTCCTATATAGTTGTATATACCTACGCGTGTGTGTAATGAACGATAATTGTTATTGTTTCTTTAATTATTCTTGTGTTCAATCATGCAAATCTAAACCAAAATCTTCATTTGGTATCAGAGCGGATATAAATCCTCTCTCCGTGATGGTTTTTTGAAGTATAGCCAAGGGCAGTTATGTTGTTTGCTATTGCCCTGTGTATGCATTTTTTATCAAGTGGATTTTCTTTTTGTACGTCCAATCTTTGTTGTCGTAGGAGTTTATTTGTATTTGCAGTATGTTAGACTTCTATGCACCTACTTCCCTTACTGCCTATCTCAATAGTCGTTGAAGAACTTGTCTTATACATCGACATTTCCATACAATCAGATCTCGAGAAGAAGGATTTGGCCACATTAATTCTTGCAGTTGTCAAAGAAAAGAAAACATGATTTTTTAGCTGGTTGGGCGTCAAACTCAGTCGAGAACAAATTTCATATTATGCAATGAAATCAAACAAAATTAGTACCATTGTGAAGCTCTGGAAATAAGCTTTCCGAAACATTAAACGGTTTGCAAATCGGAGCTCTGGTTCTCAAGTTATGAATAAATTTGGTTCTCTAAATTCACCTGAGTTTTTTGCATAGCCAACTCTGATTGGCCAATTATTTTAAATTTTCATAAAGACTATAGTTTTGAAAAATTAATTTTTCCTATAGTTTTTATTTAATAATTGCATCTTTAGGGCAATTAATGTTTTTTCGCCAAATTAATATTTTTTCGGTGCCAGTTCTCCGAAATATTGGTATTTTTTAAATCCTCATTTCCTCTTGATTCCAATGAGTGGTCACACGATTAATTTTCTCACCATTTTGAGAAAAAAATTAATCGTTGTGTCAATTTAAATTAAATTAGGTCGTTTTACGGAAAATTGTAACCTCAATAACTTTTGCACGATAACTCGAAATCGAGTGCCATTTTTTGCAAAAGCAATTATTTTTTTCATTCCCGTCGCATTGGTTATAATTTTTGGAGAAAATACAAATTTTGAAAAATACCCTCTTTTTTGGCCATCCAGTGGGCAATTCCTCGTTTTGCTTTTGTATAACTTTGAGTATCATTGTGTCCTAAATGCCAAAAATTGTAAAAGATGCATTATCGCTAGAACGCGACATCCAAAATATGCAGTACCAAGAATACAAGATTCGTAAGAATCTTGAGGCTGGATATGAGTCTGACACTGAACCTGAGGAAGCTCGACCACAAAAATGTCGACACTTGACAGTGCGCGAATACATAAAGAGTCTCAAAGCCAAATCAAGCAAAGTTAGTAGTCTATTATTGGAGGTTGGAGGCAACGAAGGATGGAGAACAAATACCTTCCTCTTGTCAGTCACCGCCGACGAGGCCACACATACTGATTTGGTGACATGTGTGAGTGTGTTTATTTCATTTGATTTCAGTGTGGTGTTTTCCAAATAATGTGTTATGGAAACTTCACATTGTGGGGGGGAAATGACACAATGCTTCAGTTTGTTGTATGGGTGGAATGTTATGTTTGCACTATCATGGATTCTAAAATGTTATCTCCAGAAGAGCAATTATGATGAGGGTCGAAGAATGCACTGGCATATCGCGATATTGTTGTAGGTAAACCATTTGAAAACCTTCACCCCTTTGTGGTTTGTGGTCAACCACTGGAAAACCACCTCACTCTCGGTTTTTGGTTAGCCGATGGAAAACCAATTTTTGGTTTGTGATAATCCAAAGGAAAATCACATGATCGCGAAATCAAGTGTAGTGTAGCATGGACGTTTTCCCCACGTACGCACTAAGATGGGAATGTTAAGAATTCCATTGTTAGTGCTCCACATATTTCATATTTACTGTAGAGTAAATATTATTTACGGTATGGTGAGTTTACCGTATGGTTGATGCGGTTATGTGGTTATATTGTTATTCTAGTATATTACAAAGTATATTTGTAATATATTATTGTTTGTAGCTCCGGCCTAACGTCCACACGATTCTAGGAGAGGATCATGGGTTGTTGACTCCATATTTATAGGCTATAGTTTGCCTATATAGTTGTATATACCTACGGGTATGTGTAATGAACAATAATTGTTATTGTTTGTTTAATTATTCTCGTGTTCAATCATGCAAATCTGAACCAAAATCTTCACCATCTTGAGTCCAAACAATTTCTACTTCAAGGCTACTACAGCACTGTTAGTCTGTGATCCAAATAGCTTGCTCAATGCTTCCCTAATGAAGTTGGAGGTCTTGGAAAGGTCCATATGATGCAAATGGGCATCAGATAGTCGCAGACCAATGATTGTTATCACCCTTTGATCCTCGATCTCCCATTTGGCTCCTTCATTAGAATCACTCGATTTCCGTATTTTTCCATTAACAATGTCCCGCAGACCTTAGTGAGTTTTAAACTACCAGGTATGGAATTCTCTGCCTTCAAATTTTTTGATGTGCTAGTTTCTCCATCTTATTCCTCACAAACTAGACTGACAAATAGGACTTCGACTTCTACCAAGAATGTGTCCGTACAAGTGATTTTATGACTTTGACTTTGAAGATTGTATACACCAAATCTAGAATTTATTGATACAAATGGTGACTAAAATTTAAAACTATTGACTCAAGATTGTCAATTCTTGGATGACAAATTTAGACATAACTCAAAATATATAAGTAATAATGTAAGATTGCTTTTTACATCACTCCCAAACTATTATTACACTATTAAGAGGACTAAGTTATTGCATTAAGTAACTAAAAAATAACAAACTCTAAAACAATAAAATAGACTATAATGCAGACCCAACATACTAACTAAACATAAAACTAATACCCAAGATTTGCAAGGCAGACCATATGACAAATGCAAATTGGATGAACCGTGAACGGCACATGTGAATCAATGCCGATAATAAACATGAGGTGAGTGCACGAGAGTCTCAAATTGTCAGACGGATCTGTGGCAAATTGCAATGCATGGTTTGGCAAGCTTGATTTGACCACGGATTAAGCCGTATCAACGTTGAAGTTAATGATTTGCAGGTTCAAATGCATGTATTGATATGCACATGCATGCAAATAGAATTTTGACAAAGATAAATGATTGCTTCCAAAGATGTAATCCGAACTATATTGAATGAGTCAAACTCATTTATAGAAGTTGGATTGTAGAGATGCACAAGATTCCAAGCATGGTCTGCAAGCTGTATGGAATGATTAATGCACGAAATTGACAGAGAAATGAATCCTTCAAGAAAGCATGGGGTCTATCTGAAATTGAGATGCAATGGCAGATTTCAACAAGGTATCACCGTACCAGATCTATAGATGTCAAAAGTTAGACCTGAAGTAATTGTCTAGGACTCTAGCCCATAATATCCACGCAGCAGTCAAGTGAATGCATGCGTCCAGGATCAGCACAAGGAATCCATGTGAGGTGTAAATAGGCAATAATGGATGCATGGTACTCTAGACAAATCAGACTTGCATTGCGAGGCCGACCAAACAATGAATCCTTATTCTTTGGAATAACTATCTTAACTTTTACAAACATAAATTCAAGAACCTCATGACTCTCATTGGTCACAGCCTACAGTCATAAAACCATCATGCGCTTTAATATCAAATGTGATTTTCGTCAAAGACAAAAATAACATTACACACAAAAACACTCCATATATTATTCACAGAACACATTACAATATATAGGTAACATAACTTCTCCATACAAGGAGTACACCTAATCAACAAATCCCTAAGTTATCTCAACCAAATCTTATTCTAGGTGTGATGTTATTAACCACGTTTATTCTTTTGTACAAATTCTCCCACAATAAAAATATCTACTCACAAATAATGTGAGTACTAATTTATCATATCCAACAGAAGTCAATTTTTGCGAAATTCCTGGTAGCACTACCGACTAACAAACCTGACAATGATTGTGTATATGTGGAGGTAGATGAAATCTCAAAAACGGAAATCTTCACATCATGTCACAAGGGTATATCAGGAAAAGAATTTGCAAAGCATTATTTCAAGCATGTGTGGGTCCCCTTTGTGTTGCGATAGAAAATTGTCTCCAAGAGGGATACCATATTTCTGAGTGGTTTTTGGCCTAACTTTGGTCCATGATGGACACAAAATTGACCAAGAGAAATGTCTTTCATCCACAAATAGATGGGTAGACATAGATGGACAACCAAATTAGACTGCATCTTCTCAAAATGTACAACTCAAAGCATCCATGTACAAGGGATGAGAGTTTTGATTTTACACAACATAGCTACAATAGAGCTTTGGACAAGTGTAGTGGACACAACGTATTTCAAGTGTGTCTAGGGTTCCAATCATTGGCACCCATTAATGTATCTCTCTTTGAGTTGACAAAAGACTCGTTGAATGCTCAAAAGGAATTAGATAAAGTAACAAGGTTTGTCAAACAAACTCAACATGTCCAAAATCACGTTCAACTATGGACAACTTAACCCTAAGTTTCAAAGTAACCATAGTGCATTGTGCATGCCATCACCGAACCCACAAACAAGAAACGGGGAGTGCATGTGTCACTACCAATGCTAAACAAGCCTTGGAATTTAATTGCATAGACTTCTTCTTAGGACTACCCAGTACCAAACCCGATAATGATTATGTTGATGTGGATATAGATAGATTTTCAAAAATGGTAATCTTCGCACCATGTCAGAAGA
This sequence comes from Taxus chinensis, assembly GCA_019776745.2. Lineage (NCBI taxonomy): Eukaryota > Viridiplantae > Streptophyta > Pinopsida > Cupressales > Taxaceae > Taxus > Taxus chinensis. Next base: position 233,867,233 of record CM034157.1, on the reverse strand, counting down.
GTATATCAAGAAAAGAAACTACGAAAACTTTATTGTGAGCATTGTATGGGTCCACTTTGTACTGCCATAGAAAATTGTCTTTGAGGGGTACAGATTTCTAAGTACTTTTGGCCTGACCTTGGGTCCATGATGGACAAATGTATCCAAATCACATGTCTTCCGTCCACATGCAGATGGGTAAACATAGATGGCTAACCAGATTTTACATCTTCTCAAAAGGTACAAATCAAAGCATCCATGTATATGGGAAAAGAGATTGTCTTTTATACAACAATAGAGCTTTGCACAACTATAGTGGACATCCTATTCCAAGTGTCTCACACCTATTGGCGTAGTTCTCCCCCTTAAGATGACAAAAAACTTGTTTCATGCTCAAAAGGAAATAGACAAAGCAACAAGGTTCGTCAAACAAATTCGACACATCCATCAATAAGTAAAACTATGGATAAGTTAACCCTAATTTTCAAAATAACAATAGAGTATAATGAAGGTTAGCATGCATGTAATTAGTTAACATTATTTGTGGGGTTGTTGTGGTTATGTAAAGTGTGTTGCGGCATTGTTCCCATGTTGACTCATTTGAAAATGTTTAAGAGTCCTACAAATATACATGCTCACATGAAACTCTTAAGTGAAGGGTAACCCAATCTTGAATTGGAATTCACCTTAGAAGTTGAAGACGAATGATTCATGTTAGAATGGGGTGCATATCCCCATAATTCTTTGTTTTTATATTATTGTGTTATCATTGTAGTGGTTTCCAACATGAGCTGTTACAAATGGTGTTAGAGACAAATTGGTTGACATGGGGAAAAATGAAACTTGTAATGTGCAAAATTTTTAATCACCAAGGAAATACATCAAGAGCAAATACTCGATCACATTGCTCGTCATGATCTTCATCAATAAAAGAATGTAATGTCCCCTTCTAGGAAAAGTTAGGAAATAACATAAATCTGATCACACACTACTAAAAAATAATTAATATTCAAACCCCAACTGCTGCAATTTTCCAAAATTCATATCTTTGGCTAGAGAAGTCCAAATGAGCTGAAATTTTAGATATTGGGCTAGAAAAATATGAAGGATAATATGCAAAAATCAGATTTCACACAGCCAACACAAAACCCTAATTTTTCCCTAAAAAGTAGGTCACCCAATACATTTAGGGCATCAAATCAACTCCCGAAAATTATAAATTATTTCTTCCTTATTCCTCCTAATTAATTAACCAAATTGATCCTAGGAAGATTAAATCTTCATAGTCCGAACTCAAATAACCTAATGTCGGCAATAATACATCCCAAAAATGGGATTGGAGTATGCCAAAGTGGTGGGTTAGATGGGAGAACTAATTAGAACTCTAATAACATCCAGATCTGATTTTTAGCAGCAATTAATTAATAAATCAACCAGAACAGCTAAAACTTTAAAAATTAATATCTTACAAAATACTTGGAGTTTTGGCATGAAACGAATTACACAAGAAAGTAGAAATCATGAGTTTTCAAATGAACTAACAAACTGAATTTTTTGAGCATTGAAACCCACTCAAATCTGCCCCTGAAATCTGCTTCCAAGTCGCTAGGGTTAGAAGAAAATATTTAAATAATTTTTAGCTCACAAAAGCCTTCCAAAACACTCAAATAATCAGCCCTTGCATCTGAAATAATTAATTAGACATAGCAGCAAATAGATCTAGTATAAACAACCTCAAAATATGATAGATCAAACCCCAAACCAAGTCGATTTTCCTCTAATAAATTGCTGCAATAATAACAATCACAAAGTACCACAAACCCTTCACAAAAATGCAGATTTACCCTCTAATTAAATATGCCAATACCCAAGACCAAGTCACCAATGTTAGAATGAATATGTCATGCATAAACACATTCAACACAAGAGAGCACAATGGAGAGAACAATGGAGTCTCCAATATTCTTCAAGAATAGATCCAAATGAGAGAGAGTACAATGCAAGAAATAGGGCATACATCTCAATACTCCAAGCATGGAGTGAAATCAAATAATTCAATCAACATAACCCTCTAAAGAAAATGCGACCTCCTTTTATAGAACTAAGGGGTGCAATATCCAATGACCGACCTTTTCCCTTTTGGAGGGAAAACATAAACTCTCTTTAAAATATTTAATACTAAGACTATATGCACTTTATTTATTTATTAATTAAATAAATAAAAGTAACTAACCTATGTGCACATTAAACTAACTAAAAAGACTCCCACTTGTAGCGCTAGGCATGCCAAGGGGTTATAATGCAAATGAAAAATAAATATTAATAATATCTTGAAAAAGGGGACATTACAGGGACCCAGCGTTAGAAAAAAGTCAACTCACACCTACATGTTATTGAATGTAGGTCTATTTATAAGTGAAATATTACCACACACAATCACATCACATTGTAACACCAATTCTTTTTTGTTATTGATAATTGTGTTTTAAAGAATCCTTAGGGGATTCCACCCAAACATATTTGTCTTTCAGTGTATGATCTCGTCTGTTTGTGGTATTTGTTTACTCTCAATTATGGAATATTGTGCTCAACTCTCTAAATAAAGCATGCATATAGTAATAGGAAAGTCTAATCTTGTGAATAACCAAAAAAATATGATTGCTGCTTTCCTTTCCAGTGTTTCATATATTTCCAGATTCACAAGAGCACATGCCAAATAGATCACATATACAAGATTAGACTGCCTATATGGATGGGAATTCAGAACAAGAGACTTTTTATACATCAATCCATATTAGACACTAATCCCAATGACCCATTTAATGTGCCAATGTCTACAGGGTTTTCATAGGAATTCGGCTATGTTCAATGCCTAACTTTTGCCTCCTGCTTTAACTATGCAAAAGATATGTCAGAAGTGGCAACTTGTTTACATTTCAACATTATTTTGTGATCCATTTCATCCTTTACCATTATCAGTAACCGATTTATAAGGTCGGGAGCTCCCTAGGCATAATATTTGATTGGTTTGCCATCAAAATTTTACCTTACATATTTTGATGGCATAGAGTAAATAAAAAAATATGTCTATATTTTTGCATTTTTAAATTTACATCATGGTCATAGTAAAATTGGGAATAATAAAAATATCATTATTAAATTATCACGGAGAGGATGAAAAATATTATGTGGATAGAAAACATTAGTCGTAGGAGATGCTCAGAATGCAAAAAATACAATATGGGTTTATAAAAGGCTTCTTACAAGTCTGATTTAGCCATATCAAGTAGGTGAACTCTATGCCCTGAAATAAAGCACCCCATTTTTTTTGCAAAGGTAACAAAAACGTTTATGTAGCTTCAATGGTTTTGTGAAGAGTCGTATTTGGACATCTACTAGATACAGGTTCGAAGCTATTATCATAAATACATTATACATAATTGCATGAACAAATATACACACCTACATAATTTGGAATAACATTAGAAATATGGGAAACAATGGAAAAAGCTCACAGTGCTTTCAAATATGTGCATGCATTTTCTTTTACTATGAGACAATATTTGGAGAAACACTTTTTCTCATGTATGCAAAGTTTAGTTACTAAAATGACAATTAGAGCATCTATAAATGGGTTGATTAATGATCTAAGTGTTCAAAAAAATTATTTTACAAGTTAAGTGCTAAAATCCTAACCGACAATGCATAATACTGCACTACCATTACAATGCCCCCTACGTCTGTTTGCGTTTTATGCAACTGCCTAAGCTGCCTAACAGTGCTTACATCCCCAAATGGATCATTATGTTCGCTTTCAATGCAATTAACTTAATCAGTAGCAGACTCATCCAAACATTTAACCCTTTAAGAAAATAAGAGTTGAGACAAAAATCCATGATGAGGCACGTTTAGTACGATTTAATCTTGTCCTTCTAGCTTCTCATAAGCATAATTCTTTATTAACTATTTCATAAAATGATCAACTGATTTGCATATTCAATCAATCAAAAGTAAAGATTCCATTTGTCCTCTCCAATTGTTCATCAACTCAATGATTATTCTAGAGCAACTGAACCATCCTTTTCAGGTGCCATTAGATCACGATGTTGTCACAATTGGCCACAATTCACTTGTCGCAACATGAATTCTTAATGAACCTAGGGGCATGAAATGCACTTGAACATAAAATTACAGTGATAGTAAATCTCTGACTAAAGGAAGGCCTTGTTCCCATACACTCTTTGACCACGTCAAGTTCCAAGCATACCATTGAATTTAGTTTCCAATTTCTTCAAAGGATCCCTCTTTCGATCAATCATTGGTCAAGAAATTATTGAGAATATTAGATCTGTAGCAGTATAAAGGTCCATCAAACGAAATGACAAGTAAATATCATTTCTAATGAAACCTTTCTCCCTTGGTGTTTGTGCATTGTTTGCAGATCTCATTAATACATTGGAAGGGCCTCAAAACATCAAAATTTGCATACCTGTGCATTGCAATCCATTTTACAAGTTGTATTATACAATAGCTTGAAGATTGGTTTGGTAGCACTAATAATCATTTTTTTTTTCGAAATAAGTTAAAACAAAGAAATCTATGCTTGAGAAATGATACAAGTGGCATAAAAGAAGGGGAACAATACTACATTGATACAAATTTCACCAAAGAAAATTTACAGGTACAAATAATCAACCTTGAACTATTGCATTGTTAAACCAGCTTACAATACAATAGTACTTTCCACTCTAAGAAATCATAATTTCCACACTACCGTGGAACTAAAATCAATACAATATACATCGGTAGTCCAATATTGCTAATCCTATAAGAATTGAATTTGTATCCTAGCGTAAAAAAACACACACTTTTAGACTGGAAGTCTACCAATTCGAACTTTCTTTCAAATTGTTGCAACTGTTTATCCAATAGTCTCCTGAAATTTCTGCAAGCATAAAAAGCTCATGACTTTTAAACTGACCACTCATCTGAAAGAATGCACAGGTTCACTAATACCACTTAGCTGAAAACTTCCACATCAACCTAAAATTCTCCATTGCAAAACTAGAGTTAGTGCAAGTAATGTTCCTTAAGAACAATAATATAGTCAAACAAGTGGGTGCCAGGATAGTCATGTACTTCATGCATTGTACTCCAATGTTGATTGGTAGCTCTCACGACAAAAATATGGACAACCATACCTTAAAAGCATATCTCCACATGCACAACCACTTGGTGCCAAGTCCAAGTACTAAACAAGATAGTTAAAATCCAGCAGTTACAACTGATCCCTTAAGAACGCCATTTATTTTACGCAATGCATGTGCAATTCCCTAGAAATGCCATTATGATCAGATTCCTTGAAAGAATAAAATATGCATAAATGCTACGTGCACCTTGCAGATTATGCAAAGTTGAGATATTAGGACCACCATACTATTCCTCCCACTTAGTCTGAACACTTTGAAATAAATTGGGCCAGAGTTTACAAACTCATATTTGGAAGCAGTTGCAAGCATCCATGCTCATTCATTTCCTGCAGAAGAATCTACAAGGAATTCACTGACAGCATAAAATTAGATCAATGAATCCACAAATTCTACACCGTCCACCTTCTGTAGTAGTATCTTCTTTTCCTCCACCAAATTCCCTTACAAAATGATATTTTGCACATCAATGTGCTTAAGTAACAAGTAATCATGCTCAATCGGGGTTCTTTGTCCAAACAAAATGCACTTAAGCTGAAGTCACAATCTATCCATAAAGAGATTTTAACACGAACAACCTTTAAAGCCAATCATCACTGCATATCATGCAAGACTCATTGCTTGTCACCCGATATTATCAAAACTTGCAATGACAGGGTTTACTCATCCAAATTATAGCTCCAATGAAACAAGTTGAATATGCGCTGCAAATAGCACCTCTAATCATGGTATCCATATCCCAAGATGCACAAAACCATATATAACTCCAATGCTTGCATACACGGGTTTCCCTATAATTTTGCAAATTGCATAGTCAAATGTTCTACATGGTACTTGGAATCCTCTTGCCACAATGTGACATTCCTGTGATTTTGGACATTGTCAACTTCCTCACTACCCTGGCAGTACATATTAATGTCATTGAGCCTTGTGCAAACCATTGCATGAATCAAGCCTTCCCATTCACACTATGCATAGAGATTTGAGGCTCTGACATCATGTTTTTCAACTCCTCTTGTTGTTGTGATGTCACCTTTGGGACATTGATGAAAGGAGAAATCTTGAAGTAGTTGCAGGCATCAAGATTATCTCTTCTTATGGGCTTGAGTAATGAGCCTTAGAAATGATCCAACATTGACTCATTGTCATTCTCTGTAACCCTTTTATTTTTACTACAAGGTGTTCTTCTATTTAGTTAAATGTGCAGGTAGGAGAGTTGAACTGGGTTATTTCATTAGGGAAAATAATGTGCACTAGTCTTAGTACTTTAGAGACTTTATTTTATAATGCAATTTTATGTTTCCCTAAAAAGGTGGTTTGTCATTGCTATCACCCTTTGTTCTATAAAAAGAGGTCAAATTTCCTCTAGTGGTTATGTTGATTGATCATTTTGATTTCTTAACTCCAAGTGCTTATACATGTAATGTTGAAATTTGGTAAGTATGCCCTTAGTTCATAATTAACATTGCTACATTATAGGAATGGATCCAACATGAAGAATATTAATGACAGGCATATTGTAAATAGTACATGCTTCTAGTCTCTCTTGTGTTGACAATTTATGCACTATTTCCAATCCATTTCATTGGCAGCTTGCTCTAGGGTGTGGCGCAAAATTTGGAAGCATAAATCTGCATGTAGGTGAATGTTTTGAGGTACTTTGTGACTGTTATTATTGCTGCAATTTATTAGAGGCAAATTGACTTGGTTTGGGGTTTGATCTATCATGTTTTGAGGATTGTTTTGCTAAATCTATTTGTTACCTTTCTAATCAATTATTTCAGATCAAGGGATAATTGTTTGAGTGTTTTGGAAAGGGTTGCAATGAGCTGGAATTAATTTATAACATTTATTCTAACCCTAGCAACTTGGAGGCAGATTTCTGGGGCAGTTTTGAATCGGTTTTGGTGATCAGAAAATTTAGTTTTGTAGTTCATTGGGAAGCCCTTCATTTTTACTTTATTTTGCATTTTATTTCATGCAAAAAACCAAGTATTGAAGAAGTTACTAATTTTTGAAGTTTTGGTTGTTCTCAGTGCATTTTAATTAATTAACTGATGTTATAAATTTCAGATCTGCAGTTTGGGATCAATTTAATATTGAATGTGGTTGTACAAATTAGGAGGAATAAGGGAGAAAGTGATTTCATAATTTTTGGAGTTTGACACTTTGATGCCCTAAATGTGTTGGGCGACCTACTTTTTAGGGAAAAATTAGGGTTTGGTGTTTGCTATGCGAAATCTGGGTTTAGAATATTATTTTTCATATTTTTGTGGCCCAAAATCCAAAGTTTGAAGATTTTTGCTTGAATAGTTAAGTGGGATAATAATTTTGGAAGATTGCAACAGTTGGAGTGTGATTATTAATTATTTTTCAGTTTGTTAAAAATTGAAATTTGAATGTGTTTAAATTCCAATTGTTTTCTTCCAATTTATCCCGTGGTACCTTGGCTAGTTCCAACCCCATTTGGGTTCGAAATTAGCTGACATTGGGATCCCATTTTAGGTTGAAGCATTTATCCATTCCTGATGCTTGATTGCCTCTATTTTCTAAATTGTGTCTCAAAGGGGACATTACATGTGGGAATTCTAACAATATCTAAGTTTCTAACAAACTAGAAAGGGCATGTGCATAGGCTTACTATTTTGCATCTTGAATCTTTCCAACATCACCTCAACATGCTTCCTCTAGTCCAACCAAAGTTTCCAAATTGCACAATCTTGTTTGATTTCCATGCCTAAAATGAATTTCTATTTGATCATTTCCTTGCAATTTCCAATCAGCAGCATGTCGGCCACACAGAGAACTATGATGGCAATATTTTTCCCTTCTTCTTTGAAGTACACATAAGGACCAGCGTTGACGTGCACAAGACCAAGTTCAGCACATGGTTGTCAAACTTTTGGTTTCATATCCTTGGTGATTGTTTCAAGTCATACAAGGACTTCTGCAGTCTCTAAACCGGGTCCTCCTTTCCGTTGACCTTGAAACTTTTGGGCTATGTCATGTAGATTTTTCTTCAAGCTCACCATGCAAGAACGTTGTTTTAACAACCATTTGATCTGTCTCTAGATCAAATGCAGCAGCAATAGCTAAAAGAAATCTAAGAGAAATCAATTTTGAAACAAAAGCAAATTCCTCACCAAAGTTAATCCCCTCCACCTGAGAGAATCCTTTCGCAACTAAGCAAGCATTAGACTTATCCAATTTTCCTTGTGCATTGCACTGAAAATGCCACATGAGACCCACATCTCTTCCACTGAGGTAGGTAATTACTAGATCCCAAGTCTCATTCACCAATCTAGAGACAAAATTTGATAACAATGGCATTTATAGCATTGCTTTCTGTCTCAAGATGTCAACTCATTTGGCACTTGACAAGAACCTTTTTTTAATGTGCCTTCTTGGGGTCCAAGCTGTGATTCCAAATAGGAATTGCATACTGTTGGAATTCCTTGATGCCTAAAGACTGTTATTTTGAGCTTACACTCTGAACAAACTTATTTTAGCCTCTGATTTCCACTTGTACCCCTTTCCAAATAGTAGGAAAACTCGCCAAAACCAAAAACTCGCCAGACCCCCAAAAAAAAAAACTCGCCAAAATTCGCCAATATTCTACTCGGGAATACTCGGCAACTTAAAAATACTCAAATTTCTTTAAAAAACATAAATTTTAAGCAACACATAGCTACAAAATGTATCAAATGAGCCCATAAAATGTTGGAGAAGTGTTTTCTATTAGATTTGAATACAAATACAATACAAAATCGCATCATCATGCGAATACGACAACCGGCTGATACTAGTCCCCACACTCGGCTGCGTCTCCACGCTCCTCCTAGAAGGCTGCGAATCTGGCTCGATCATGGAACTAGATGGTGGTGCTGGTGGCTCCTCTGCTGCATGTTGGAGATCACCTCCAAAGATGTCATCCAGTCCAATATCTCCTCGGAGTCCTGCTAGTGCTTCTCCCTCCATAGCCTCCCTCTCAAAAGAAGCAATCTCGTCCGCTGTGAACGCAGGGTTTTCCTCTTCTTGCCCAGTCCACTCACTGTATGGATCTATCTCATCCAAATCAATGAGCTCCTCTGATGTGGCCTCAACTTTTTTTGTGCGAAGCCGGAGATTGTATTGCACAAAAACCAAGTTGTTGAGCCTTTTTTGAGTCAACTTGTTGCGCTTCTTCGTGTGATTAGTCCGAGCACGGGAGAATACTCGTCGAGTTTTGGCGAGTACTCGCCGAGTTTTGGAAAGCTATCCAATATTTTTAATTACTAATCTGTCTACAGGCGATCAAAGCTCATGATTCTTTCAGAAGATTGCAAGAAGTTGCTTGGTCCAAAAAGGTGCAAAAATGGATTTTATGAAAATAAGAAAAATATTGCCATCACTGCGTAGAGCTCGAGAAAATATGCACTTTTAGAGAAAACGACACCTGAAACGGAGCCACAGAATGAAAGTTATGGCACATGCAAGTTTTTGCTGCTACATCTTCCCGGACCCTTTCCAAAAATGGCAATTTTTTTTCTATACTTGTGTTTTCTTCACCAAAAATCCAAAAAAGGAAAGAAATGCTGTCTTTGGCGAGTTTGTGGCGAGTTTTTGGCGAGTTTGTGGCGAGTTTTTGGCGAGTTTTGGCGAGTATTCCAACTATACTCGGCGAGTTTTTTTTTTGCATTTTTGGCGAGTTTTCCTGCGAGTTACTCGTTTAGCATAATTTTTGGCGAGTTTTTCTAAACTCGCCGAGTTTTTGGCGAGGCCTAAAAATTTCTTAGTGTTTCAAGGATGATTTCTTAAAAGTACAAGCTTCTTGCATGGTCTTATCCACCAGAGACGATGATGGTGAGCAATTCACCAAGTAATAAGAAGTAATCATTGCTTCAGCCCAAAACATTTGCTCCAAGTGTGCACCACCTAACATATTCGGGGCTTTATCCATCAACATTGTATTCATCTGCTTTGCAACTCCATTATGTTGTAGTGTGTAGGGAGTTGTCTTTTGTCTTTCAAATCTACATTGCTGGTGGAATTCCTCGAATTCCTTTGAGTAGTATTTGCCCACGATATCAATGTGCATGACGATTATCTTCTTCTCCTTCTGATTCTCCACAAGGGATTTGAACTCCTTGAATTTCTTTAAAACTTTAGACATATTCCGGAGCAAGTATATCCAGGCTTTCCTAGAAAATTTATCTATAAATGGCACATTTGACATAGCTTTTCCAAGTGATAGAACCTTGACAAGTCCAAAAACAACACTATGTATTACAAGCATGTTTGAAGACCTTGACTCGACTCTACTTGCCATAGACATAATGTTTGCAAAGTCCAACGGACCATTAGTGCAACCCTTTCTCCATTCATTTGGATTGCAGTGAGTGCAACCCTTTCTCGCCAATATAATCCAGCCTTTCATTCCAAAGCATTATCCTCTCTCCCGCAATCATGTAGGTTCTCCCATATTTTCCATTGGCCTCAAGAACAGTGTTGTTGCAACAACCAACAACCTTACTTGCATCTACTCTAAACAAAGTTCCCGTGCGCACACCTCTTGCCAACACCATGGCTCTGTGCACCAGTTTACACCCATCCTTATTGGATGCCACCTACACATCAAAATCACATGGCTTAGTAACCGAAACCAAGTTTTTCACAAGACCTAGTAGAACACCAGGGAGAGTTTTGATCCCCCCATCTCGAAACCTCAACATAACTCTTCCTCAACCCACAATCTAGTGAGTAATCTCCCAAAAATATATTATCACCATCACATTGCTCATATTCCCACAACCACTCCTTGTGGGAATTCATATTATAGGAGGTACCAAAGTCAAACAACCGTGCATCAGTGCATGCAAACCAAAGTCGATCAATCATGCATCTATGCATGCATGCGCACTTAAAGTTGCCAAGTATGCATCTCCATTTTCATCAATGGAGCCCTTTTCACCCGAGGATGAAGCGTTCGATGGTTTTCTCTTGTCCATCTTCCCTTTGCAACCCCTCTTAAAATGCACTAGTTTGCATAGTTTCGGCATTTCCTCAAAGAATGTCTCTACAGACTCTTAGATCTATCTCTAGACTTTGAACGCTTATCCCCTAATATCCGCTTATTTTTCCCTTGCAATCTACCTCGCACAACCAATTAATCATTGCCTTGATGATCTATGAAAGCCTTGTGCATATACGCACCCAAAAAAATATGCGATGCAACACTTAACAAAATGCATCTCCAATGATGATAGAGCTGCTTACAAGAATAAGATTCAGATCCCTCCCACTTTCTCTTGCACATCTACCCTGACTTAGCCACACCTCTAGAAATAGTTTCCAAGTATCAAAACTCATCCACTAGACACTTTGTGGCACAACTGCCCATCTCCTTTAGGGGCGGTAAGACAAACTGGCAGTTCCACAACCACCGGTCTGACATTAGCGGCAGTTTTGTCACCGCAAAAAACAAAACAAAACCATGTGTTTTTAACACATGTTTTGAGTGATTTTTTCTTTTCTCCAAGTTTACTTGGACAAATCTGCCAAGAATAGGCTCATTGGAATCGTCTTTGCTTTCCTCCTCCCTTCTTGTTAAAAATAGCCAGTTGATTTGTTCTCCATTGGTTGAGTCATCCCTTCCAAATTGACATGTGTAGTCTGACGACTTCTTTTGATCACCAGATTACAAATACTCGAGGTCGATTGCATTCAGGGGTTGGTGATTTTGAGTTTTAAGAGGTGTTATGCTGCCGAATTTTGGAAAGGTTATTCTGTATGCAGCCAGTTCTCTGTCTTTGTTTTCCTGTTGCTCACATTCCTGCCACCATTGTCACACCAGACCAAAGTTTGGATGATTTTCTTGATTCCTTGTCAGACAACATATTACTTTTTACTCACCCGAATCAAAGGAAAGGTTGCACATTTTTTTTAGCATAGAGCCACCAACAACACTAAAGCTACCAAACTTCATAGTGACTAGGTTTGATGATGTATTTGAATGATGTTGCTATTTTGCACATATAGCATTGGTTAGATCATTGATCAATTAACATTTTCTTTAAAAAAAACTTGAAGATACCTACTATTTCCTCCTTCATATGTTGTATTTGCATTCATTCCAAATTTCTTTTTAAATTCCCCTATCACAGATAATCATTTCCCAGCTCTATCCCTGTGGCACCTCCTAAAAGATTGGAGATATAAGCTTCTCCCTCTTTGCAAATCTTTCACAATTCTTATAGTTTAATGATTACTGAATTTAGCAAGAGAAACAAGAGGGAAAGAATGGACCAAAAAGGTTATTAATAGCTTTTGAGGAAGTGTCCTTTAGCAAGTTGAGGGTAGGTAGATAGGAGGCGTTTAGGTGTAATAAACATAATTACTGTTAAATGTCTTATATAAGTTTTAAAGCTTTAAAAGTTAAAAATGTGGTAACAACGGATAACGTTATCCAAAAACGTTATTCTTTGTTTAGTGGATGTTTCAATGGCGTCTCGACCCAATTAGTTTCTGTACCGAAAATGTTTTTGAGCTGAAATAGTTAGGGGCCTAGGCGTTTCCTGGCTTCACAGAAATCTAGGATAGTTTAGAAACAGAAAAAAAGTAGTTAGAGTAGATTTGTTTGACTGAATTTCATGTATTGTAAATTTTGAAAAGAGTAAAAGAAAGGTCCATGCTCTATGCTTCTCGCCTCTTTGGGATTAAATCCTAGGATTAAAGTAGGACAATAATTTGTTGCATTTAAAATCTAGGATAGTTTAGTTTCAGATTTTGCACATCCACAAAATATAAAACCACAAAAGGAAAAGCTTCAACCGTAGTTTTATTTTGAAATTACTCATATGATTATATCAATTGTATTTGGTCTCCATATTGCACTAGTTTTTCATCAGATCTTCCTTTGTAGGATAGATTAAGTTCGATACATACTTCAAATCTTTGGATTTTACAACATTCACACCAGTCTAGGATAGATTAAGTTTGGTACATACTTCAAATCTTGGGATTTTACAACATTCACACATCAAATCAGCTTTTAATTTAAGAGAGCCCACATCTAAACAACTCACAAAACTCAGATCTGAAAACAATAGTTGCATAGGAATAACTGTTATTCTCATTTCTCATTCTTTTGTATATCTTTAATCTATTAGAAAACTTTTTACCCTGCTCTTGTAAAAACATTTTATTTTGCAAGTAGTAGCATCATACAAATCCCCACCAGAAAAAAACATAGATAATTGCATTCTTATTAACAAGAGTTATGAAAGAAGAAGTAATAGTTGTTGACTCTCATTGCATGCAATTGAAAACTTAACATCTAAAGCTTCTCTTTTCAGCAACATAGTTAGACTTATTTGTGCGTTATTTTGTTTCATCTTCATGACCAATACAAAAACCAGCCAAGATAAATACGGACAACAGGTCCAAAAACTTGAGTTATAGACAACAAAACATATGGCTTTAAGACTCAAACAAGCCTAAAAATCAACAACAACAATCTTGCAACAACTGTGATACATAGTGATACTATTTCAAGTTCAAGAGGACAATATAACAAGACAAGGACGCTCGTTGATCTACAGGCAAGCTATACTTTTGATAAGACAATACAACAACACATCACCACGACTCCAATCTTGGCCTGAGATTGTCACACCACAACCTTCAACACAAACTCTTATTGTGCTTTGTTCCAAACCATAACAAACACTATGCATTGGTTGTCATTTCTCCACCCTGGATGATTTTGGATAAGCCAAATATTCATAGGAAGAGTTGGAAACTTCCCTCGCGTTCCTGCCCTGTTTGGACAACAAGATATTTAGAACGACATCTTATTTGAGCTTAGACGAGAGGTATGTCGTTCTTCACCATCCCCAACACTTATCATGTAATATAACTTTTCCCCCATTAATAATTATAAGTTATAAACCATCCTAACGTTATAAAACCATTAAACAATATTTAGGATTAAATACATATATCTCTAGGGGGATGATGAGGACCGTGTGTTGCTCAAGTAAGTCCTAAGTGATACCTGAGATTTGGCACCTCAAGCTATGACCACATTATCAGGGGGAAAATATTCAATAATTAATTTTCTTGCCCTAGCTAGGAACCATCTTGGGTTATACTTCACGTACCCCAGTGTAATGTCCCCAAATGGACATATTTGACCCAAGTTGGATTTTGGGCAAATCCAAACCCCAAAAGCAATATAATAAATTACTTATCAAATCAAACACTGCAGATCTGGATTTTATATGAGAAGTGCGACTAGGGTGGAGTTAAATACCACCACAAATCAGCCCCTAAATCTATATCATTCCACTTAAATCTGGTACCACTAATTTATAAAGCCCAAATATGCTAAACTGCACAGATACGGGTACGGGTAGGGTAGGGTACGCCGATACGGCAAATTTTTAAAAATCTTGGGTACGGTACGTTTTATATATATATATATATATATATAGAGTATATGTATATGTATATAGATATTATTTCTCTATCACAGTTATTTAGCTTAGTGACTGTGATAAGATTCAAGGAGTTTTGATTGTTCATGGCGACCTTCCTTGATCCACTCAGCACGATAGTATTGTCTGACATATTTCCCGAAACATCATAACTAAGCAGGAAAAATATGGATCCAAGCTGGCAGGTGGGACGATTAGTTCGAGCACAGGAGAATACTCACCGAGTTTTGTAAAGCTATCCAGTATTTTTAATTACTAATCTGTCTACAGGCGATCAAAGCTCATGATTCTTTCATAAGATTGCAAGAAGTTGCTTGGTCCAAAAAGGTGCAAAAATGGATTTTATGAAAATAAGAAAAATATTGCCATCAATGCGTAGAGCTCGAGAAAATATGCACTTTTAGAGAAAACGGCACCTGAAACGAAGCCACAGAATGAAAGTTATGGCACATGCAAGTTTTTATTGCTACATCTTCCCAGACCCTTTCCAAAAATGGCAAAAAAAAATTGTCCTTGTGGTTTTTTCACCAAAAATCCAAAAACGGAAATAATTGCCAAAAAAGGAAAGAAACGTTGTCTTTGGCAAGTTTTTTTTGGACAGGTTGCGGTTGGCAAACGTACCCACAGAGATGACAAGGGTTACGATCTGGGTACAGCTTGTCGTACTCGGACCGTACCATGTCCCTGTGGGTACGTTTCCAACCGTACCCACAGCATACCGTACCTATACCAGTACCTGGTACGTTTTCAGGCTAGTACGGGGACCCCTAGGGCGTTTCCGTGCAATCTAGCAAATATGTATAAAAATGCAAATTTCTGATGTAAACAAGGCTACAATAAATTATTGAAACTATTTGCAGCATAACTTCAAAAATTCATATCTTTTAGCTAGAGAAGTCCAAATGAGCATGAAACTTTGGATCTTGCATGCCTTCTTCAAATATGAAGAATTGGAATATTCTAAAATTAGTTTTCGCACAACAAACATGAAACCCTAATTTTTCCCTAAAAAATTGGTCGCCCAACACATTTAAGGCATCAAATCAACTCCAAAAATTATGAAATTAATTTATTTTGATTCCCAAAATTTAGTACAATAAGCAACAATAAATTTCAAACCTTTAAGGTCTCAAATACACTGCAAACCAGCCAAAAGATGGGTTGTTCCAGCTGGTACAATGAACATACAACTGCTGCAATTTTATGAAGTCTTTAACAACACTGCTGAAAATAGTAGAAATCTGTGATAAGCCCAATAGAATTTCCTGAATGGAAATTCCTCTCAAACTCTTGGGGCTTTTCGTCCACAAGAGGGAAATACTAAGGGTTTTCGTCCTTGGATATTTTTATGCAAAAGCTACAAGCTTAAGACACAAATCAAAAATTATCAAGTGAATATGGAATGCCTCTCAAGCAAGTCTACATCAATTTTAAAGGAAGAAGAGACCCAAAGCAACCTCCAAAATATCCAAGATCAACTTGCCACAGCTGGTTCTTTCGATGCATTTTATCACCATCGAATAGCCATTTCTTCCTAGAAAATACAAATTAAATAAGTGCTTTTCTTTTTATGCACTTTTCTAGGTTCTATTTTAATATTATGTTTGTTAATATATTATGTGTTTTTATAATGTTGTATTTTAATTTTGCACAATATAATAAAATTAATAAAACTTAAGTCACCCTTATATTTTTCTTTTGGTCGTCAGGTTGACAAAATAGGCCAAAGGTCTTTGATTGGGAAGGGGATATTACAAATCAAGACATGAAATTTGGAACAAATGATCATTGCACATCCCTTGCAAGGATTTTTGAGGTTTCAAAGATTGAGACAGGCTAAAATTTCCCCAGTTCATGACAGTCTTGTATCACAGACTCATACAACTTGAGGAGACCTATTGGAGATTGGAGAATAGTCAGTTTGGAACACTTTTTGTGAAAAAAGACTAAGTGAAACTTTGTGCACAGCTAGAAACCCCAAATGGTTACTGGAAAATGTCATTAGTTGGTTGAATGAGTGAGTGAAACAAAAGTTATAAGGGGAAAACCACCCAGACAGGGCTAGTAAGGAGCTAAACCAGTCAAGGAGAGTTGATAGTGGAAAAGGCATTTAGGGAAGGAATAAGAAACCCAAATTTTACATACACCGTCTAGTTGGAAAAGGGTACTGAGAGGTGGTCTCAGTTTGCATGGAAGACTCATAGAATGCTCTAACCATGAGATGTCCAAAGGCATTGCTCAAGAAGCACTAAGAAGGACAGATTAGTGATGATAAGTGAAAATGAAGCTATGGAGTGTTTTTGATCAATTGAATGGATGAGTTGACATAGTTAGAGGTCTAAGAGCATGCGGAAATGTCTAAACTAGTACAGTAAGGCCAAAAGGTTCTAAGTTGCCTTGATTTGGACGAATCTCAACTTGAGAGAAAGAGCTAGTGAAGCTATATAGGTCTATGTTGGAGCTAAAACAGAGTTGTGGAGTTTCTTGGCTTGAGAGTAAACATTGAGTAAACAAATAGTACCTTGAGGAAGAGTAGAATGTAGGGTATGTGGACAGTGTTGAAAGGCTATGCTTGAGAAGATCCAATTGTTACATACTACAGCTTAGTTCCTTTAAGGAAATGAAGAGTAGTTTCCAAGAATGGTAAGAATACGTGTACTTACTTTTGTTAATGATCATTTTGGATGATGTTATACCATTCATTTAAGGTAGATTAACAAGGTCACTTGATTGCAAAGAGGAGCTAGCTGAAAGATCTAGTTTGTGTGCGTTCAAGCTTGAGAATTGAATGGTTTAGAGTTGTGAAGAGGCGGATTTGAAGTTGTTTCAAGTTAAGGGCTTGTTGAGTGCATGAGAGTTGTTAAAGGCTCTACATCAAGCTCTCATTCTTACTCATAAGTTGACACTCATACATGAGCATTCCCAATCCGACTCAACCTCATAGGAGAATCTTTGAACCTATCATTAACTCATTGGATATTAATTATACCAAGGAGACATAGACTTAGGACTACGTTAGTATTCCGCTCTTTTCCCTTGCCCCTACAGATTATAAGCCAATTAGACACTCTAAATGAGCAATTATTTGTAGCTAAGTAATTTTGGCTGACCAAGCAAACCACATCCGATGTCCAAATCTTTAGTTTGCTTTTGCTCCACATTGTCTGTATCCTTGCATGACCCTCTCTAGAGAGGATTATTTAGAGACAAACAAACATTTTCCACAAGTTTGTCAACCCGGCCAAAGCATCTTCGGCCTAACCAACATAGATTGAGAGTTGCGTACAACAATTATCCTTGATCGAGGCATCCCACGTATAGAGGGAGGAAGACCCTTCACTAACCTTAACGAAAAAGATTCATACTTGCAAGTTGATCGACTGAGAGTCACTCGCCCATTAAATCTCGATTTTATGTAGACAAAACATAGGTCTAGTTCTTAACAGACCTACTTTGCAAAAGTATTTTGCTGTGGGCCTATCTACCAAAAATTATGGTAGAGCCGTTTATGAATGTCTCCGTGGTGGACTTGATTTTACCAAGGATGATGAAAACGGAGTCACTGAATGAAGTTTGCCTAGATTCTATAGGTGATCCATAGATTTCGTCCTCATTCTTAGAATTCGGCCTATTAGTTCATAGGGCTTTTAATTTGTCTCTGTCCTCCTAGATTGAAGATCTTATTCAATAATATCTTATTGTTCAGTTCATAGAATTCATAGAATTTATGCATGTTATAATATATATCACACTCAATTTCATAATCGTAAACCTGATTAGGTTTAGTTATTGATCGAGTGAAGGACAGGACTTCATTTCGTCGAGTCAGAGATGTGATTGTTTGCTAATTGTCGAGTTGGGGCTTGGTCTGGAGCCATGCACTAACGGATCAAGGTCTTCTGAAACAGGCAAAAGTTTTGATAAGTGGTCCTGATAACCAACTCCGAGGATATCGATCAGAACTTGGGAACGCATATAGGTGTGGGATTTCGAGCCAGATATATGGATGGGGCACCACTGAGGACTAGCACCTGGTAGACTGGACTTTCTGTCAGCACCCTCCCCTCTATATGGAATAGAGTCTACATACCGTTCAGATAGGGGACTCTCGTTTTTTTCGGCCATCGACATGGTTAGCTAATCATAAATAAACTGTTTTCGGCTTTGTCCATTCCCACTCTTTACGCATTATTACCATTATTCCTACTAGTTTGCAGCTGGGGACCATTGGATGGATGCCTAGGGGCTTGCACTCCATGAATCACATTTTAGAATTGGCACATTGCCCGACATCGGGACTTCCGATAATTATATTAAATGTCCAACAAGTGACCACAAAAGTAGGTCAATGGGACTGCACCATACAAAGCAAAGCAGAAGCAGCAGGGAAACCCAAAAAGGTCTCCGAGAACAACAAAAGAAGAGAAGGAGAGTACAAAGAAGGAGAGGAGGTGGAGGGGAAGACCTCGACACCAACCCTCACAACTGTCATCTAAGGCCAGCCGAAAGAAATTGGTGATGTGTTGATGTCTGGTGTCAGGAACTAGGAAGATGTCTGTGACGCCTAAGATCCATGGAAAGTCGAGCTCTCTGAGTGGGCCTGGTGGACTGCCGTCTATGGGAGGGGGCCCTTGGCCGTGTCTGAGTCCGGATACCTTTGATCTGGGAAGAAGCTCCTCTAGTCCTGACAGATCTAATCTGAGAATCTCTACTAGGATCAGGTCCCCGCTTGGTGCCCCTCTCACCCAGGAGCACAGCAAAGAAAGATGTGATCCGTCAAGTAGTAGTCTCCCTGGAAGGAGGATGGAGGATCTCGTCGCGGAGCTTAAGAACTTCATGTAGATAGAAAGCAAGACACCTTTGATAATAATATCTGAAGAAGGTCGTGAACGTTGGGCGTTCACGAAACAGACAATGAAACCTCCCTCTAATTTCATAGTAGATGGGACCCCAAAAAATAAAATGTTCCTCTGTCTCAATCTCCTGGAGGGAGCAAATTTGGCAAATCCTCTCAGACCGAATCCAATTGGTGATCGCTCTCGACCCAAAGCCTGTGGGAGCCAACTCTGAACTGGCCCAGGGATATGCGAAGAGCATGCATCCAATGACGGGAGATATAGGTGGGCCGAATGATGAGTCCATTGTTGACTTCGAGGAAGTGATTGGCGTAGAAGGCCATCTTCGGGCGTAGCTCACCTTGGGGGTTGGTCCAAGTACTCTGGATGAACTGTCTGGTATATATCGTCTCTAATGATTCTGTGCAGGTCCTGCTTGCTCGGAGGAGGTGTGCAGAGCATCCATGGAGTAGCTGAAAGGGGGGAGACGGTCCATGTTGATCCCAAGGGATCCAAGGAGATGAGAGGCCCTAGCATACCAGCAGCGAGCACGACCACTACGGTTAGAAAGAGCAATGGCCTCAGAAGAGCGGTAGGCAAGGTAAATGTACCTGTCTCTGCCTGTGGAAGAATCAGAAAGTCCCTGGATGCGGTGCAAGAGTGAGACGAGACCAAAGATGACCTCAAGTCTGAAAGGGCGAGCCCCAAACTCGGCAAGGATGATATTGTGAGGAACAATCTCTTTACATCTGATGATCTGTCTGAGCATAAGGATCTGAACTCGCTCAATAGCAGCCCAATCCAACTCAAGCAAGGAGGGACCCCAAACCTCAAAACCATAGAGAACTGTGGGTCTCACAAGAGAGTCTGAAGAGGGACATCTTGGACAACGTGTCCTGAAAATGGTGGCGGAAGCACTGTCTCTCCAAGATCGCTAGGGAACCATACCCCTTGTTGATGCGGGGTTGAATAGCCAGGCGTAAGCTGAAGCGAGGTCCAGAGAAGAGTACTCCCAAATAGGTGTAGGAGCTGGTGATCTCCAGCTCCTCCCCCCTGTAGAAGAAATGGAAGTCGAGGTCTTCAGCCCATTGAAAATCATAACCTTGGTTTTACCCAGGTTGACTATAAGTTGTCTATGATCACAGAAGAGGGCTAAAGCATCAAGCTGTCTCTATAACACCTCAACAGAAGAAGCCAAAAGGACCACATCATCCACAAAGAGAAGAATGTAGATCAAGACCTGGTGAAGAAGACAACCGTCTCCGTCTTGAATGTGGTCCCGGATAAATTACTCCAACTCATCAATATAAATACCAAACACAGTAGGAGAGAGAGGGGCATCCCTGTTTGACCCCGATGGTGCTCCTGATGAAGTCGGAAAACCCAACAAGTAGTACGAAGGCGACCTAAGACCTCCTCATACAATCGAGTGATGGCAGCAAGTAGGGTTTCGGAAATACTAATGTCTCTAAGTTTGCGGAAAAGAGCTTCCCACGGTACAGAGTCAAAGGCTTTCCAAAAGTCCACAAAGCAGTAGAAGACTCTGGATGAATGGTGATGTGTTTCCTTAATAATAGCACGAAGGGTGAGAATGTGATCAATAGTCTGGTGCCCTGTCCTGAAACCTATCCCCTGGCTCTGCACTGGTACTGCTCTAGAAACTCGGATAACTGCAAGTGGAGAACAGTGGCGTACAACTTGGAGAAAGTGTGACCCACCATAATTGTCCTGTAATTATTAGGATCAGAAGTAGGACCGGATTTGTGAATAGGATGGATAATATGGTGGGACCAAGAATGTGGGAAACCAGTACACACCACCTGATTGTAAAGGACTACCAAATAACTGTTGATGGTGCTGATCCCATGCTTGAAAAACTTTGCCTAGAAGCCTTCCTCATCTGTTGCTTTGCTGCAATTCATCACCGATATGGCCTTCTTAACATTTGTGTAGGTGAAGATGTGGCAGGTGGAGGGTGGGGACACAACCTAGATCTGGGGCTGACCATGGATATCATAAAGGGTGGAGGTGTGGGTAAACATAGTGTGGGGCTCGAGGTCTAGGGGTAAGGGTGAGTGTCGGGAGATAATGGTACGCCAAAA
The DNA here is from genome assembly GCA_019776745.2 of Taxus chinensis. Taxonomy (NCBI): domain Eukaryota; kingdom Viridiplantae; phylum Streptophyta; class Pinopsida; order Cupressales; family Taxaceae; genus Taxus; species Taxus chinensis. Next base: position 233,845,634 of record CM034157.1, on the reverse strand, counting down.
ACATTTGGGGGAATGCAAGAGTGAGGTGTGGAGATCCTTCCTCCTAAGGGCAATAAAGGTACGCTTCTTGTGACGAAGGAGATGACGATAGGAAATTTTGAGGGAGGGGAAGGATGGGAGGTCATGGGTAAAGGCCAGGCAGAGCTGGCGGTGAAGGGTTTTGCAGTCGTCATCATACCATTGGTTCATGGGGCATGTCCTCGTACTTAGGGGATTGGAGGTGGAATGGGGGTAGGAAAGCGAGGCTGCCTCGTGGATAGCAGTGGCAAGAAGGTTGTACATCCTGTCAATGGGGAACATAGTGAAATGGGACAAGGGGGGAGAAGCTGACGGAGATGAAAAGAGAAAGTTATGGGGTCACCCTCATCAAGTCTCAGAGTGGTACGTGGACGGTAGTGGCGGGGTTAGGGGCCTAGGGGGGTAGTTTCCAAGGAGAAGGAGAGGGCCGCATGGTCAGCAAGGGGAATGGGGGAGACAAAATAGTGGTGAATAAAGGGAAGAAGGTCAGGGGTAGTCATGATGTAATCAACTACACTAGCGCCACCACAGTGAGGTCTACAGGTGAAGAACTGGGAATCCGGGAAACAAGATATGCCATTAAGGATCAACAGGTCATGAGATTCCCCCATTTGTAAAAGGTGTCGGCCATATGTCGTCAAGGGCCTTGCCACATCGTCAAACTCCCTCTGAAGACCAACTGAACACGGGTCCACCTCTGAAGTACAAAGAGCATCATCAGTCCTGTCATGCAAGGGAACTTGGGAGTTTTTGGTTCGAGCGTTGAAATCACCCAAAAGGATGACCTCACCAACTACAGAGAACTGAGAGATGCCAGTAGAAAGATCAAAGTAGGGGTCCCCATCCGGGCCATTTTCAATGGCAAAAGCAGAAGAGACAGGAGGGAAGTAACAAACTGCAATATAAATGTCCCGAGTGAGGTGTGGGGTCCGCCTAACCTTGATCCAGAGAAAACAGGCAAACTCGTCCTCGGCTGCCACAGAAATCCTGCCCTGAAGAGTGTCCCTGACCAAACAAGCGACCCCGCCAGAACCTCTAACTCCACCAGAGCTCCTAGTATCTTGCCTGCAAACAGAGAGCCAGTAGTACCCTCTAATGTCCGGGAGAGGACGAACGGGGCTCTCATGAGTTTCCGTTACAAAAAGGAGATCTGAGTGACCCAAAGCATCTTGTAGGAGACCAGGTGAGGACCAGTAAGACCCATTTCCATTCCAACATGAAATGGAAATGCCCCTGTTACGACGCCTCTCCCAACGGGACCGTCATTTGGACCCGAGAGCCCAACCAGGAGGGAAAGTGTCACGAATCACAAGTCTGAGGTTCCGAATCACCGCCCATTTACCTGCCTTCCTGGCTGCCATGACTATCTCCCGAGATTGTTTGAGTTCTGCCACCTGGGCTCTAGTGAGATCTTCATCAAGGAAGATCTTATCCTGGAGTGAGAATAGCCTCCACTTAGCCCTAAGAGCCCGAAGCCTATCTTCTGTTGATTTGAAGTGAAGGAAGAGGGAAGAATCAAGACCATGCCATGCTCTATCAATTTGCACCTCTGGCAGCCCCAACTTGTTTGTGATGAAATTGGAAGCAATGGCTAAAGGATCAGAAGGAGGGGGTGTAGGCAGTCCTCTTACCTTGAGATTAAGCTCTCTTGCATGTCTATTTCTTTCTTCCACAAGTTTTGCTTGTACAAATTCCTCTACAACTGTAATAGGAGAACTTTGGTCCTTACCTTTCACTATTTGTGCCCATGAATCCAATTGTTTCCTGAGATTTTCATGTTGGGTTTGAATCTCTTCCTGTTTGTGCTTCAAATCTGAAATTTCTGCATGTAATTGGTCATTAGTACCTGTAGGAATGGCTTGGGTCGTGATATTTGTAAGTTGCCTGCGTAGAGAGATGTTATCCGCTTCAGCTTTCTCCATTCGGGATGTCAGTTCAAATACCTTTGTTCGTAACGTTTTGTTAGATGATTCCACTATCTCAAGCCTGTGCAGTAATTCCGCTATGATGTTGGGTAAGCTGCCATCTTGCTGCCCCTGTTCATTTCTTCCAGCGGAAGGGGTTATTGCGACGGCGGAAGTGGACAGGAGACATCAGTGAAGGATGAACTACTTGTAATGGTGTCAAGACGAGGGGAAAGCTGAGGGAACCTCCCAAATTGTTCGTATTATTGGCTGAATACCTGTGCATAAGAAGCTTGGTTGTGGGAGATGTATAGCGTCCATGATTTGAACCAACATGAGCACCAGCAGACTCGGACCGATACGAACCCAAAAATCAAATCCAAGCTCCAAACCAAACGCGAACAACAAGGTAGAATTCACGAAAACGAATGGCTTGCATTCACACAATTGGGCACGGGAAAGACGCTAATGTAGGAAAGTTACTGTTCGTGGGAAGGGAAACGATAGGGGGAAAAGACATGAGGGCACGAACATCAAAGGAAACCCCCACGATGATGCAAGGGAAGGATTAACAGTAGGTCATGTTGTTGGAGGGATAAGAGTGGGAAGTTCAGAGGCAGGTTCGAGGCAAGGAAGAGGGAACGACACACCACCACGATTAAATTTCCCTACGAAAATGGTCACAAATTCTTTGTGAGATAGGTCACAAATTGCAGATGGCTCTCAAAATGAGCTCGTGACAGTGATTCGAATGGATTCGAGGGCATGCAGATGAAAGTCGAGGAGGGAACAATTAGACACAAACAGGAAAAGAGAGCAAGGTGGACATGGAAATGGAAGACGCGAGCAAGCTGGGCAGTCAGGGTGGACATGGACATGGTCGTCACGAACAAGCAGGGCAGTCATCCACATAGGAGTTCACGATTTTCTCAAGCCATCTTCATCATCAACTCACAAAGAAATTATTGTCCAGTGAGTGCCAAATTCCAAAAATAACAAAGAAATTAATGTCCAGTGAGTGCCAAATTCCAAAAAATATCATCTTTATGAAGACCAGTCAACAACTTCACGAAGACTAGTTAGCAATCTAGTCACAGTGTTGAAGTCATCACGTGCTCTGTAACCGCGTTACAGTCATTCATTCACAATGGATACAACTTGTGTCGGAATTGTTTGTTGACCAGAGATATAGCCTAGTAAAATGTACTATCCCAAAGTTGTGTTTCCATGTTATCATCACATATTTTCAATAAAACTGAATCTGATAGATCTTTTAACTTTCTTATCAATTTTGTCCCACTCTTATTTAATTCCCACAGGTGTGGCTATTGGCACATTGACACACTGATCTCTATCTATCAAGATATCTTCCAAAAAAGTACGCCGTTAATCATACAAAAAAATGGTTGAAAGAATCGCACCCCAAAATGCATGTCACATTGAGCCAAGAAGGCCGCGAGAAAAGGCCATCTCACCTCAGGAGGGCATCCAAATACAATATACATAACAAAAGCGTTTTTTTTAACCAAAAAAGGAACAAGAAATAAACAGTACTAGAGACAACAGAGGCCCAAAATAACTTAAGCCGCAGTAGTGAACATGGTGAGGAGGAGGCGGAGGCAAAGGACTATTCGGCTCGTCCCCCCAGCCACTAGGAGCAGAGGGGTGGGTCGTGTCCAGAATGGGATCCCACAAGATCTTCCATTTTGAGTTTCCATAATTCAAAAATGTGTCCTTTTTTTATTTTGAGCAAGTGATGCTCAGGGACAACACATGTGCCGACTTATTCATCCTCTTCAGTTCGATCCTCAAACATTCAAGGGTTACCCCACACATGCGCTACTGCCATGGTTGCATTTTGGCTACTCACGACCCCGATGGCCAGGGAATGCATGGACAGTCACAGGGGGGACATCCTTACACCTAACACATATGCCCAATAACACCCAATTACTGTCACCTCTGCGAACCCAACAAGAGGGTTTTCCCTACCCGACTAAGTGTTAGCTCACTGGTTGTCAAGTAATCTCAAGGCCCCTATCCATCGAACTTGTCAATCCTATTTTTGTGCTTCCCGACATTTTCTAGCACACAAGACTCTCAGCGCAAGCTCGCACTCAACCAGACCACTTATCACAAGCAGAAACCAACTCTCACTGAGCTCTAATAACAGGTGTTGGGATAGGGGCCTTTTACAAACAGAAAAGAAATATGCTAAAACTGAAAGCTTGAGGTGCATAAGAAAATGGTACACATGACATAGACACATGATTCACCTTGGTAAACCCTTATAGGTAAAAAAAAATCCTGCACCAGTAACCTCGTTCTATTGCATTAACTTAAAGCAGCATACAAATATGACAGACACCCTTCGAGGCTCTATAACTATCATACAGTAGTTCATGCACTAGACCGTGCAACTACAATACAATACATGCACAATCCATACATTACACCATATAGCTATATGCTTATGTATCCTACTAAAACACACACATGTTTAGATTTGAGCGTCTAACCATATCCAACAATCACTCAAATTGTAGCAACCATTTCCGATGTTCACTCCTAAGAGTCTGCAAGCAATAAAGCTAGCTCATGACTTTGTAAACTCCACAAACCAGAGAACTGCAGATTCCTCCTGACCACAGAGCAGTGTCATTATTACATAACACTCCACCAACTGAGTCAAAGCATTATCAACACGTTGCCTATACACTTTTAGTCGACAAGCCCAATTAGACAAGTATTTGACAACGCATCATATACTTCTGTGTTGCATCCAATGTTGTGCAGCTTCACTACGCATCACAATGCAGCCAGCCTATGCACAAAACTCCTGCATGCAATCCCGTGCATAGCCAAGTATGCACACACTTTTTAAATCCACATTGCACAATCCCTGTGCAATGCCACTATGCTCAATTCCCTGCGCATAGGTCCCTTAGCAGACTTCTCTATGCAGCAGTGTTGCGCAAGCATGTGCAGCACACAAATACCTGTGCATATAACCCTGTGCAGATCTATGCAAAGTTGAGACATCTTTAACAAGGATGACATCACAGTCAAGTTTATTGTGGCAAGTTGATTGTATCAGTCCTTCCATCTCAAATGATGAATACACCTACAGTGCTCCAATTGAAATGAACTGGTCCAATTAACCTCACTACAAGATTTTCCTTTTCTAAATTGGAGGTGTGTATTTTAGAAGGACCGTGCATATTTTAATTTTTTCAAATCTTGTGGAACCATACCAACTACGAGCATCAAAACCTTGAATCATGTCTTGCCAATATGATCACCAGACAACATAAGGAGGAATCCTACATGCATAAAAGCAACGAGCAACATGGCCCCATAGATCTCTCTTTTGCCAATATAAAACGTTTTATCCAAGTGTACAATGATCAATCTTTTACAAATTTCATCACCTATTTAGAGGAAATTCTTGCGATATCCTTGTCGTTAGAGAGGCTTGGTGTTCCCCTTGCTCTTTTATCAATCTCATTTTATCCTTACTCATTTTAGATAAGATTTGAACTCCAAACCAGCTTTCGAGGTACATGAGCTCTCACTATAGAAGATTATCTTACAATATTTTATTTGAAAAAGTTAATTTCCTTTTGCAATGTCCATATTTTTCTCCTTTGGTTCAGTAAATTTCTCCACATGCTTCCATAGTGGATATTCATTTTGCTGCAAAGTCTTATTTTCATTTGGTTTTTGTTGGCCGCCACTTTTCCCCCCGCCACTCCTTTCATTGCATCTATTTGACATACCAAATGAAGAAAATAAATGCATGGTGATCACAGAATAAGAGGGTTGCCTCTCCTACAATAGACTTGAATATTTTGTGCCCAGAACAGGGAAAAAAAATGTTTCGCCGTGAGTCTGCAAATGAAATCTGCAAAAACTCTTCTTGCTTCAAACCTTATCGCTGCTGCCCTTCTTCCTCCAAAGCCTCTAGCTCCACTATGCTGTTCTAAAGGAATGGGAAGGATTTTTTTTCTAGTGTTTTGATGAGGTATGAGGGTTTAAGGTTGGGTTCCACGTTTGTTGAATGAGCATAAACACTTCTCCGTTCTTTTTGTTTTTTAAGGTTTTTTAGCATTTTTGTACGACATCGTTTCTGGTGCAGGTGTGTTTCTGCATTACAGAAGAGTTTCCTGATCTACACAAAAAATAATTCTGTGATGCACGAAAAATTTAATGCATTTTGTTTTTCCCCGGAAACATTTCCATATGCTGAAAAGGTGAAAACACTTCTGGAGAAAAATAATTTATCCCGAAATTGCCTAGAACTGCGTCCAGTGCGAATCCTGGCTTCAGCAGTTCCAAGTTGAATCCTAGGAGTGTGATTTTGGTAACTCCGAATAGAGGTATTGCTTCAGTGTTTTTTACATCCAAAGCTCCATTGAGGGATACTTTTTAATCTTTGTGTTCTGTTAGCCTCTGTCACTCTTAAGTATAAGAATTAATATGGAAATGTAAAAAATGCAAATTACTATCCATCTTGTCAAAGCTACACTATTATTGTGGGGATGAAAAGAATGATTACAAATCTCAATCATCTTGCTAGCCAGTTATGATGTATAATGATGATGTTGGGATACGTCTTTAAGCTATAAGTTGACATGTAACACTTTTTCCATATACTTTCATAAGGAATTATCAATTACCATCAGATTTTCACAGGCTATTAGACTCCAAAGTTTTCTATCTATACACTTAGCTTCATCTTCCTATGGCACAATTTTATGGTGTCAGGTAAATTGATAAGTATAGGGACCCTCCCATTTGCTATAACCTCATAGGAGATTACTCGTCCAGACTAAAATACCATATTTTAGATGTATGGAACCTTAAAGGCTTCATGTATGATTTTTAGGATTACCATTTATATGCCATGGGAAAATCCTTGCACTCAGATTAATCTAGAAGTTCCTAATTCCAACTATAGGTTTGAAAAATAACGCCAGATTTTCCACTAGACAAATATCATTGACTATAGAAACTCATATTCGGGAATTTATCCTTTTGACATTGTTGGTTATGATTTTGTTTATTGGCTAAGACAAACACCCACATCATATCCCCATTCAACACATCTTGATATCTCTCTCCTAACTTGTTTATTCTTACACACGGATGTGTCGTCACATTTTGAATATAAATACTTAAAATCAGTACTTATTTACTTTTTATGATGTAACTTCCATATTTCACCCTCTATATCCCTACCCAAAACTATACAATATGGTCAGGATGTGATTTCTGATCTTGGACGACCCGTACGGCCTTGGATCGACACATCTTCCAACTCTGCTTTCAATTGTATTATCTTCGTTGGGTCTTTTTATCCTCCTAGGTCAATCTTTACATAACAAATTACGTTTTGAGCCCTATATAAGCAAGTTTATATCACCTCATTCACTAACCTGGAATAACCTAGCACTTTCATGAGCTCTCTCATTGCAAATACTAGCACAAAAGGCACCCAAGGCTCCCTAAATCTGCCCAAAGCTGATGCACATCCACTAGGCCAGCCACCACTACAGTTTTGACGCACACAACCAGGTCAAGGAGTTCATATTCCCTCATTTCCAAGCACTCAAATGATCCCAACTCAATGTCTTAGCAAGAGCACAATCATATCAAAAACATGGTCAAAGTGGTTCAAGTTGTCAACTAGTTACATTCATATAGATATTGCATGCTAGGTGAGTGTGGTTTGAGGCCTCTTCGGAGTAGTGCCGATGTAGGCAATGCACAAATTGCACTTCAACCCAAACAACTAACCTTCTTACATGGTCTCTCACCCATGGTTAGGGTTTGAGTTCGATTTGGCTAATTTCAAGATAGTTTTAGGATTGCACGACACTTACGATTTGACAATGACACGTATTTCTAGACCACTGAAGGGCATAACAAGTTGTAGAACCTCCATTCCAAACAGGTCCAATACCATACAACAAGTCCAAGAACCTGTACAACCAATCATGGCAGAGTTGTACGGTTCCACACCAGGGCAATTTCCAGTCACAGTCTCGGGAACGAAGCGTCTATAGGTTCATTACTTCCAGTGTTGTCCACTCATGGCACCCATATCTCTCTTGTATCACTTTGTATATCTAAGTGTATCTTCCCTCTTGTGTATTTGAGCTTATAGCATATTATGATCACTAGTTGAAAGTATTAATGTGTTATTATGATATTGTATGGTTAATGTTGGAAGTTAATTAATTAGAATAACCCCCTGTAACGAACCTTACAATTCTTTTTATTGTTGTGCATCCCATACCAATCTATTAAACTTAAAAAGGGTGTAAACATTGACCAAAACATCATATGACTAGGTAAAGCTATAAACCACAGTTGTAGGGAGATGAATCTCCCATCACTTGGGATGTGTTTCCCGTACAAGCGTCTTCGATATAGAAGACGCGTATGGAAACGCATCGTGTACGCGGAGACTTTTGTTCAATGTCTCCTCGAATTTCCAATTGAAAACAAAAACGTGTCTGTTTAAAAAATGCATCTCTTTCTAATTTCATGTGTTAAATACATTGCACATGCTTGCTTTAGTCATTCATTCGTTGTCAGGTTTGCATTTGCCATTGGAGGATATCTGCATTTGCCATTGAAGGAGGTTGATTTATTGTTGATGTTGTGAAGCTAGGTATTTATCTATTCTCTGCAAAATCAAAAAAAAAAAGTTTATTTAGCGCTAAGCCCTACTGCCACTGTCACCTGTATACCTGCATTTTTACTATGGCAAAGCCCTGCCGCCACCGCCATATTCTTGTTAATGTTTGTATTAGGGCAAAGCCCTACTATAATCGCTGCATATGTCGTTGTGTGCCATGGAGGCAACGGTCAAAACCTTGCCTTGCTGTCCAAAGTGCCCGCACTTTACTTTTTTTTTTTAAACATGTTCGAAGCTTTCTTTTAGGTTTAACTTTTTAAGTTTTACTTTTAGATTTTAGATTTTAGTTTTATGTTTTTTACATTTAGACTTCAGTTTTAGTTTTCTATTTTTTAATCAATAGATGAATTCATATTTTTTAGTATTACTTTTAACTTTTAACTTTAACTTTTTAAGTTGAACTTTTAAGTTTTAATTTTTTATTTGTATAAATTATAAAATTAGGTTTAGACTATTATTTCAAAGTTTTATTATTTTTTTTAACTTTAATTATATAACTATGATATTTATTTTGCATTTTTAATTTCTTTCTTTGATATCTTTTACTAATAAATTGATATTATTTAGTTTTTAAATAATAATTTTTTTTTTAATTTAAATATCATTTCAATTTGATTTCTAATTTTTTAATTTTGTTTTCATTCAGGATGTCAAGGGGAGGGAAAGGACTAAAACCACTTTGGAATTATTGCAACCGCGTTCGTAAAGGGAATTGTCGTATCACAGATATCACCTCTAATATTTGTGGGAAGTGCTTTCAAGGCACTTCCACAAGGGTTAAGGCCCATTTTTCCCATATACTAAGGAAAGGGGTTGACCCTTGTTTGAATGAGGTAGAACAGTATGAAACTATAGGGTGCAAGAACGTGCTAATGGAAAAGTGACTTCTTAAGCTCTCACGCCTCGACCACAGATCGCACACAGAGTCATCCTATCAGAGGTTTCAGGTCGGAAACAGAATCAAAGCTAGATGTGTCTTCTGGAGATGTCACAGAGGTAGAGGGGTCTTCTCATAAGAGACCACACATGGGTAATTCAAACCCCATTGGAAACATGTTTGATGCGCATGGTCAAGATGCAGTTAATGCAGCGATTGCACGCTTTTTCTATGCGAATGGAATACCATTCAATGTTGCTTGCTCACCTTATTATGAGGAGATGGTTTGTGCAATCAACAATGGGCCAACAGGGTATAAACCACCTGGATATGAGAAGCTTCACACAACTCTTGTTGATAAAGCGAAAACAAGGATAGAGAAACAAACTACGCTAGTCAAAAGAGTGTGGTCTACAAAAGGATGTCGCATAGTGATGGACAATTAGACTAATACTAGAAACGGTCCACTTCTAAACATTATGGTAACTTGCTCTAAAGGCCCTTATTTTTTTAAGGCAATCGATTGTTCAAGGCAAGACAAAAATGCAGAGTTCCTTGAGAAGAAACTATGTGATGCAATTGAGGAGGTGGGGGCATCACTTCTTGTCCAAGTTATTACAGACGTTGCCCCGGTTTGTAAAGCAAATGGCTTGTTGGTGTAAAAAAAATATAAACATGTATTTTGGACACCATGATGTGTGCATGCATTGAACAATGCGCTCAAATACATTCGCAGGTTTCAGTGGATTTTTGAACTTATTGAAAAGGGTAGAAAAATACAAATGTTCATATGCAATCATCACCAAACGCAAACTACTTATCAAAGATATGCGAAGGTTGAGCTTCTCAAACTTGTAGACACACAATTTGCATTTTCTTCATTCTTCTTGACCATCTTTATGCAATGTCAAAGAGGCCTTATGTTCCACTGTAGTTAGTGATGCATGGGCAGCTTGGAGACAATCTACATCAAAGCATGTGGTTGAGGTGAGGAAAATGGTTCTTGATGACCTTTTTGGGCTGATGTGAAATTTGTTGTTGACTTCATTCAGCCCATTTGTGAGGTAATCCGCTTTGCTGATTCAGACAAGCCATGTTTGGGAGAGGTTTCTAAAGAAATTGATTCCATGTGTGAAAGAATAAGAGAAATCACATATTCAAAGGATCCTTCTCTATATCCTTTGATTAAGGAAAAGGTACATGGAAGATGGAACAAGCTTAACACACCTCTACATTGTGTTGCTTATGCTTTAAATCCAAAGTGGTATGATATAGAAGTCACCAATAAGAGGGCTCCATATGAGGATAGAGAAGTGATGAAAGAATTGTGGGTTGCAGTGAAAAAAATTTAAGGTCGAGGAGAGGAAGCTTCTACTATTTGAACTCAGTAGAATATGTTTTCACATGACCATGGTCAGTTTTCTACAATGGAAGCTCTCTATGATATGTGTGCGAAGAACCCAATAGAGTGGTGGTGGAACCATGGTAGTGAAGCACCTGAATCGCAATCATTTGCAATAAGATTACTCTCACAAGTAGCTAGTTCTTCATCTTGTGAGAGGAATTGGAGTACTTATGGTTTCATTCATTAATTGAAGAGGAACCAACAAGGGTCAAAGAAGGCGAAGAACCTAGTCTACATACAAAACACGCTTTGTCTTCTTACTCGTGTAGACCTAGAGTACAAAGAAGGTCCTTCAACAAAATGGGATCAAATTCCACTTAATGCAGCAGCAAACGTAGAGGATGATGTGCTTGAGGCAAATGGCCTCAATGATTTGCCCCTTGTTATATTGTCTGTAGAGGAGCCACAACTTGAGAGTGATGAGTATTTGGAGAGCATCTTAGCAGAGGATCTAGAGGACATAATTAATGCAACAGTTGACCCCTCTGTATTATATGAGATATGATTCAGGTTCACATTTATGATTTTTGTTTTTAGTGTCTATTTGTCGGCATTTTGGTGTTACAATGTACTCTTCCCTCAATATATGAGATATCAAATATTAATATAATTACTCATCTTTTGTCGACATTTGATTTCCTTAGTTCAAATATATATATGAAAAGAATAGAAAAATATTATTATACATTATTAATTTATTTAGAATTAAAATGCACTAAAATTATATATATATATATATATTGTCGTCTCCCTGTACCCATCTCCCAATTTTCTGAAAAATGGTGTACCAGTACACATGTACCCATCTCCACATACCCATACCCGCCTCCTGGCAACTATGCTATGAACCAAGTCTTGGCAAAAAGCGACAGCCAGTTTTGTGGATTTTTCACACATGTTGAACAGTTGTTAGGATATGAGACACATAATGCAGCAGCATGAGACATGACATGCAAAGGAAGTTAAAGAAGGATCGAAAAGTTTTCTCCTTGTTGAATGGACGATTTTAGGTTGTGGCTCACTTATAATCAAGCCTTAAACAATGTCCATCCTCAATTTTTAAACACTTAAAAATTTAAAACCGAACCTACATTTTTGGCACTTAAAGAATTGTAATGTCCCCTTTCAGAATTAATTAATTTTGGATACCCGAAGCCTATTCTTTTTTTATTTCCCATGGGCAAAGGGGAATTAATGAGATAAATTAATTAATTTAAGAGATCTAAGGGTACTTTTATATTTTAATTGGAAAATAACACTTAAATTATATTTTAATAAGTGGGGGTCACAAAGCAAAAGTGGAATAAAATATTATATTTCCAATATGGGGCGCCAAAAGGAGAAGTGAGTGCATGAGGAGTAAAATAATAATAAAATAATGAAAGAGTGCATGAGGAATTAAATAATAATTAAATAATGAATTTCCAACATGGGGCACCAAAGATAGAAGTGTTTGCATGGGCATCAAGCTTATATTTTTAGGATGGAGTGCCAACTTTGGATATGCCAATTAAATGATTTTTAATTATTTTAAAGCATGCATGTAACTCCAAAAGGTGGCGCCAACTTTGGGAGAAGGCCTTAAAAGTTATAAAAGCAAATTTTGGGGATTATTATTATATCATCTTGGAAATTTATCAACTACTTCATTGTCTGCAAGTAGCTTTTGCTTCTACATCAGCAATAGAGGACGAAAACCCTCATTTGCACACAAATCTGAGGACGGAAACCCTCATATCTAAGCTTGGCAATTCCATTCAAGGGTTGCAGTGATCATTCAAAGTACAAATATTCATCCAGTTCAGCCAGGACATCATATTCAATGTTGTTTTAGCATCCAAAACAGTAAGTACAACTAGGATTTCCAAGGAACGAATTTCAGTATCAACATCTGGAAGTAGTGTTTTGCAAGCATTTTTGCATGTTCTTATCTTCTTGTGAGAAAATTGTATTCAAACATTCTAGTATTTTTATTAAGCTGATTTGAAATAAATAAATAAAGTTTGTTTTTCTACATATTGTTTGCTGTTTTAGATTAAAAAATCAAGATTTGTTGCTGTCATAAAAGTTCAATTTCATATTGTTGCCCTAGGGTTTGATGCAAATATCTAGATTTGTCTAAAAATTATTTGATTAGGGATATTATAGTGGTATCAGAGCTAATTTTCCTCCCAACTTGTGGATAAAAAAAAAAAAAAATTGCAGCTTTGAACTTCATGCAGGGTAGTGACAAAGAAGTCAGGTACTACCAAAGGGAGAAAAAGAAAGGTACAAAACAACCAGAAGTCATGGGTAACAAGGATCCAGATGAGGCACACTTTGACAGGCTTGTTCAGGGACATAACAAGTTAGCTGATATGATGGGTCAGTTAATCCAAGTTATGCAGGGCACGAATGTGCAAAGGGCTCCAAACGGTGAGGGAAGCTCTTCAGGAGTGAACCATAACCAACCCTATCAGAGGACAACCATTGGTTCTACTGTTAGGCCCTTCCAGCCTAACTTCCTACGTAGAGAGGAAGCAATTCGGGAGGTAGAAATTCAGCCTACCATAGCAGATGATATTGTTGCTAGCTATGAGGAGTACAGGGTACTTCCCGGTGAGATTAGAGATGCCATATCCCTCACCAATTTTATTAATCTGAAGGAAAGCAAGGGTGGACCAAGAGTTGAACCTAGGCCACAAACTAATCAAAGAGACTTGCAACAGGCTTTAGGGAAGTTGTCACTCCCTACTTTTGATGGATCTAATAAGAGTTCTCCCTTAGTGATGAGGAGAGAGGAAGAAATCGTGGGGCATGAACTGAAGAAAGAAAAATCAGATTTGCAAGAAGGTTTTGGGGTGGAGTTCCAAGAAGACCATGTTGAGGGGCATGAACATGAAAAAAGGGCTTTACCGGTTGCTAATGTTGATTTTCAGTTTGCTGGAATTTTCAAAACAGCAACCTATGGGAAGCAAATTGATTGTGTTCATGACTTTAGCAAGAATCATGAAGATGTTTTATTGACTTCTAATGTTTGCATGTGTCAACAAGATTCACTTGTTGAATGTGAAGAGTTCAAGGTGAAGAAGAATGTTGATCCTAACCCAGAAGTTCTGAGTCACAAGGTTGGGGATGTTGAAGATATCTCAACCAAGCTTCATTCGGCAAAGGAAGGTGAACAAGTTGAGGACAACCAAAGGTATGAAAGTGTTGTGGATTTGTTGCTTCCTACTAAGTCATTTTAGATGTGTGGTCATCATGGACAACATAGTGGAAATGGTGATAGAGTGAAGAACACTTTGAGTGGCAAAGGGCACATAGATCCGTTCATACAAGTTCCAAATTGTGTGAACATGAGAGTTTGGGATCCTGGTATTTGCAGAAGGGACTTGCAATTGCTTGAGGGCAAGCAATTCTGGGAAGGGCGGACTGTAATGTCCCCATTTTCAGAATTAATTGATTTTGGATACCTGAAGCCTATTCTTTTTATTTTCCATAGGCTAAGGGGAATTAATGAGGGAAATAAATTAATTTAAGTGATCCAAGGGTACTTTTATATTTTAATTGGAAAAGGACACTTAAATTATATTTTAATAAGTGGGGCCACAAAGCAGAAGTGGAATAAAATATTATATTTCCAATATGGGGTGCCAAAAGGAGAAGTGAGTGCATGAGGAGTAAAATAATAATAAAATAATGAAAGAGTGCATGAGGAATTAAATAATAATTAAATAATGAATTTCCAACATGGGGCGCCAAAGATAGAAGTGTTTGCATGGGCATCAAGCTTATATTTTTAGGATGGAGTGCCAACTTTGGATATGCCAATTAAATGATCTTTAATTATTTTAAAGCATGCATGTAACTCCAAAAGGTGGCGCCAACTTTGGGAGAAGGCCTTAAAAGTTATAAAAGCAGATTTTGGGGATTATTGTGATTTCATCTTAAAAATTTGTCAACTACTTCATTGTCAGCAAGTAGCTTCTACTTTTGCATCAGTAATAGAGTCGAAAACCCTCATTTGCACACAGATATGAGGACAAATATATCCAACTTGGCAATTCCATTCAGGGGTTGCAGTGATCATTCAGGGTACAAGTATTCATCCAATTCAGCTAGGGCATCATATTCAGGGCTGTTTCAGCATCTAGAACAGCAAGTACAACTAGGATGTTCCCCTCTGGAAACAAATTTCAGTATTGGCGTCACATCTGGAAGCAATTTTCATTTAGGGTACAGGTATTCATCCAGTTCAGCTAGGGCATCATATTCAGGGCTGTTTCACCATCTAGAACAGTAAGTATAGCTAGGATGTTCCCCTCTAGCCTCTGGGAACGAATTTCAGTATTGGCGCCACATCTGGAAGCAGTTTTCAATCATAGCAGTTTGCATGTTCTTATCTTCTGTGAGAAAAATTGTATTCAGACATTCTAGTGTTTTTATTATCCCTCAATTGAAAATTCAGAATCACAAAAGCACTTCCATTTCAGCAGCAGAATGAGAGCATATCAAAATAGAATAGATCTAGTTTGGCAGTATAGGATCAAAACAACACATTTAGCAGTTGACAGAATCCTAGGTTTTTGTTATATCAACTTCAAATAATTTGAGCATTACAGCTCGGACAAAACAATTCAAGACAATCAAAATAAGTAGAAATGCCAAGAGAACGATGAGAATTTGTGTGACCCAACCCTTGCATTGATCAACAGCCCCAGCAAAAACTTTAACCCACTAAATTAATGAAAAGAAAACCATAAGACAAGAATCGGGATTTCAAACACCTGAAATGAGCCTATGACATGTGGCACGCATTGAAAAGCTGTTGAAGAGGAAGCCTGGCAACAGGGTTGAGCACTATCTTATTCAACATCTCATTATTCTTTAGAAACAATCCATCTTAAAGGGAATTGAGCGCATTCATTGTTCATTTTATGCTATATGAGTAGTTCATTCATTGCAAATTTGCAAGGAGGAAATATGTTCTAAGAAAGATCAGGTGACAGTAGGCTACCATCAATTCACGGGACTTTTCCTTACTTTTCAGGAATAGCCCGCTTCAGCTTTTAGCTTATTGGGACCGATTCAACCATTGAAGGAGTCTTGCAATTCTTGACTCCAAAGGAACCATCAGTTATCTCTATGTTGGTATAGAGACCTTTCCTTGTCAAGCTAAGTTGCACGAAACATGGGCAAAGGTATGGCTTCCAAAAGGGAAATGCCTAACTTAAAAATAAATTAGAATTTCAAAAATGACAAATGCACACAAAATACATTTATGCTTATGCAGGGCACGACCTTTTGAGTTTGGCATACGACTGTCTAAATACGAAAAGTCAAATTATCATATACAAGGTTCAGAGGGAATGTGTGATTGAATATTTTTTAAGACAGGAGATTCAAGTGTCTGAAACTAAATCTTTCGTTTTTCCACATTATTATGAACTTCTTGTGACTACAGTGTGGACACAAATGCCAAAATAATGATTTCCGGTGTGTTTTGTTGCTAAAATGCTTTCAATGCCATAGACAACCATCCCACAGAATTTCCTGCGACTTATTTGTCAAGAGATTGATCAGTAAATTTAACTGTTTGTTCAGTATGACCCCAACTCAATATTATCTAGAGTGTTTGTACAGCTAAAGTAGATATAGCAAGAATACTGTCTGCTTTTCTAATTCCATTTCTGCAAGATACAGCGGAAATTTATCATGAAAGCATGTTAGGAACCCTATATCGTTCTGCCTTAGGGTGGTGTGAGGTTTAATCAGATACTACCTAGTGGTAAGCCTGCATTGAATTGGTCTTTCTAATATTTGATTAACTCTACCCTCTAGTATATTTAGAAGCCTCAGATGAGCAGGTATCCTCTGGATAGCTTTGATACTGATGCCAAGAGTAAGCTATATGGAATTCTTTAATGGCAACTATCATTTATTTTGTTATCATCTCCTGTATATCCTAAGAGAAGATCAAGGTCAAGAGGAGACAGCTAGTTGTCTTATTCTAGTTTAAAAGGAGGCGTCTCATGTTCTCTTACAAATGATGGCCTTGGTTAAAGAGGCGTGGATACCTACCTTGCACTCTTCACATTTGGAGGGTGAAATCCAACTCACAGTTGTTTGATAAGGATGGGCAACCTTACTAACAGCTGATAAGGTTTAGGCATTGACAATAGTGTGGATGCCATTGGAGGTTTCTCAAGTAACCAAGGAAGTTTTTTGCATTGGTTCTTAAAGGAGAAGCGTTAGAGGAGAATCATGTATGAGAGTCCCTTTTTTATCAGTAGAATCTTACCTGTATTATAAATGACTAATGCATATCTATTTATATAATGTGTGAACTCTGATATGCTATGGAAGCATTTGTGTCAGGTGCAGGTTTACAAGTTGTCGCTTCTCACCTTGAAACTCCATAACATGGGCCTCAGATTTCTGTCCAATCGTGGGTGGTTCAGAATGCCATCTTTGCAAAAAAAAATTACTTACTTTCTTCTTTTAAAAATGGTTTAAATTGTCATTTAATATACTATATAGTATAACTTCGAAACATTTTTCTGCAGATCAATAGAACTTAAGACAAGACACCACCAGAAGGAACAAGCAAAGATCAAAGACACTAACAACTCCCACATATAAAAACAATGTACCTTACCTGAATAATAGTCTGTGTTTTTCAGTTAAATAAGCACTTAAAGAAATCTGAAATCGATGTATGCTTACCTCATCACCTGGCGAACAAACTGCTAAAACAGATTGCATGATGCATTGTTTTGCCCCATTACTGACCACGATCTGGTCAGGTGTGTATGAGAGACCATTTTCCTCTATATATCCAAGCAAGCAGCATCTTGTTAATTTTACTTTTAGAGGTAGCATATTTGTTAAAACTTAAACGAACATGCATACTTCTGTAGAAGGTCCAAAGGAAGCAATGTTGGTGGAGACAATTGAGAAGAGTGAGAAAATAACCTTTAAGCTTTTTACAGATTGCTGTTCGAATCTCCATGGTTCCTGCATTAGGAGTATATCGAGTACTGCCCTCCTGAATTGCCTTAATACCTGCCTGAACACAAGGGTAAACTGATATCAAAATAGGAAATCTACGCATTTATCCAAAGTTGTTTTTATTAAATTGCATTCTAAGGTAGCGAAAATCATAAGCTTGATGTTAGCCAACCATTCTCACCTCAGATATTATGGCTGGCGTATTAAAATCAGGTTCACCAGCTGCTAATCTGATAATAGGAACTCCTGCTTGCACAAGTGCAGTTGCATGGTCTGATATAGCCATTGTTTTTGATGGTTTAAGGGATGCCACCCTCGGATTTAACGAGATATCAATTTGTGGTACACCATTTACACTGTCTGATTCAGCCATGGCTCTAATGCTGGATGAGTGAAAAGCCCCTTTTCTTTCGGGAGACATAGACATGTGGACAGAATCAATAATGAAATCATGTGTATAATAAAAAAATTCTGCAATCACACTAAGGACAAAGTCTTATGCTCTAAGCTTTATCTAACAGAACGAGCAAGAGTAGTCCGATGACATTGAAAATTCAAGCTCACAACTCAGGCAATATATGACCTTCGAAACAATATAATTCATGGTTTAGCCATATGCTGTAATGAGCTTTAGGTTTTAACATGTAAGAACAGAGACCTGCTCAGGTATAGAACATGGTAAGTCATACATTTTCCTTACAATTAACACATTATTTGACAGCTACTAAGATTGGCATGGTTATTGATGGGTAACATAGACTAATTGCTAAAAATATATTCATTCCCACTGCACTGATCACTTCAATAGGTTGTTAAAACTAAAGGTATAATTAGCAACTAAGAAAGATTAGCATGACAATTGGTAATTGGCACATACCAATCTGTTGGCATAAATCATGTTCCGTTGTATGACATTTCTTCCTTCAGCAAAAGTGAAACATACATATTTGCAGTTTCCGTACATCTTGACCCTATTACTAAGAGTTATCATGAATGTGATAATCTGGAGTGACTTGGAACTGGCAACTTTCAATATAACCTTAGGTTGATCCTTTTGTGTCATTAGTTGAGCTTGCTATGGTTCTCATGTGATCCTAAGATGTACTACAATACAGAGAAGGCTATGTACATCCATTCAAATTCCTCTGAACTTAAGGCCACTGTTATGAACATTATTAACTTCCAAACTGTTGATGTGCAGAAGTATCCAATCTAAATGCTGCTGGTACTTCAGGCACATCAGGGGACATTTTAAGAGTGTGGGAATGTGGTGAATGTAGAACAACCTCTGCAAAATGCCAGCTCTTTTTTACTCTAATGCATAAAATAAAAGCTTGCCAGGGAAAAGAGGAAAGAGAAAATTAAAAAAGTGGTGATACACCAGAATAGAATGAATTCTTCCTCTATCTGAATATAACACAGGGCAAATGAAATATACACACTAAAATATAATGGCACAATGCATCAACTATAACAAGAGGTAATATCTAACCCAGATATGGAAATGGAGCTAGAGACGCAAGAAAAAAGCAAAAGAGCTTGAGCCACTATCACTTTTATCAATTGCAAGAAAATATACACAGTTGCTATTTGCCATAGAAAGGCACTGCTAACAATCTTTGCATAAAACATAAGCTGAGGCTAAAATTCTGTGCAAAAGAAAACAAATATCCGAGCAGATCCAAGGAAGAAGACTTTGCTCATAATGAGTTGATTACATGTATAGAGAAGAAGAAGAAGAGGAAGAATAATTGAATATTCCCAGCTGCCAAGTGCCAGAAGTAGAAGAGAATGTAATGCAAAAGCTTCTATATTGGTCATTTCTCTGTTCAGCTCCTATAGATTCGGTGGCTGGAGCAATTTTTTCAAATTTTCAATACCCATATTGCTTTGCTTGCAGTGTGATTGTAGCATTGTCAGTTTTATTTAAATCGGGTACTACATCAATGAAACTAAAAATAAATCGGGTATTACAGGTAAATCAGTCGCTTGAAAATAGCTCTCAAAACTAAAACTAAAACAAAAAATGAAATAAATGGGTACTGAGTCTAACAAATAAAACAATACATATCGTAAAATAAATATCTAACAATAAAACAAAAAATTTAAAATGGGTATTAACCAATAAAACAAATAAATTAAAATAAAAACAGCACTAACCAGTATTTCAAAGAAAAATAAATAAAAAGGGCACGACTCTTTGGCCAAAAAAAAAAAACTGTGAAATGGGGTATTAACCAGTAAAACAAAGAAAAGGAAGAGTATTTAATCAATTACCCGAAAAAACTTGACAAATGTTTCGAAGGTCCCTTTACGTACAAGATCCACTGACCGTAAAAGGTACACCAAAAAATGGATGTTAAGGAAATCCTTCTGCATTATAATAACCACAAGCATTCCAAATTTTATGCAATGCAATCCAATCATACACAGCCAAAATCCTTTCGAAAAAATCTCTTCTGTTTCGAGCATTCATAAAATGGCTCATTTCAGCTTTAATTGCATAGAATTCCAGCTATTGTGATTGAGATCTGGTATGAAACAGACATGGTTGCTTATCTCGACTAATTAAACATACACCCAAACAAGAGCATGATTGAAAAAGGTATTCCCTTAAATAGCTCATATGTATGGATTTAGGCATATGAAACCTGAAAATAATTTTGTGGGCAGTAGGATGCCAACGTGTTGAGGAGCCTCCTGTCACCCAACTTCTGGAATTGGTACCCAATTGCCGATAAATAGTCTTGTGCTGATCAATGGAGTTGTGCAATGAATCAAATGTAGAGCATTTCCCAACTGGGCATTTGAAGGTTGCCATTGCTGGAAATTTTACGAGACCGAGACCCCTGCGTTCCAATGGCTATAATTACTCAGATGGAACCAATAACACAAACTCAACCATTTGCAATATAATATGTACTATTCTTAGCTGAATTGACTGCCAATAGTGGAATGGAGTTTCCTGATTTGATGGAAAATGTGCGATTTTTAAAGGGTTTTGAAGACGTGAGGAATCCGGGAGTAGGTGCTTGTAGTTTGGTGAGAGTGTGGGGGTTGAGACGGCCTCCTCGACGGACATTTTGGGTTGGTGAGGAGGTATTTGACTGTAGGGTTAGGTGCCTATGAATCCACCTAATTCAAATATCATATCACTGTTTGCAAGTTGGTCTCTCGCAATAGCTTCAACTGGCAAGACTCAAAAAAACAAAAATAAAAACCCACTGTAATTTTCATGGTTATAAAAATAATAATAGATTTAGTACAATTTAGAGACTCCTATTCCACTTTTGTCACAAAACATAGGTGTGGAAAATGATATATATATTATATATATATTCCTGAGAAAATTAACATTCAATTTTTTTGGGTCTCCTATTTTACGAAGTATTCCTTTTTTTTTGTGCCGAGTTGAAAAATATTTTGTGAGACATATGACTGCATTTTTGTTGTTGTAGCAAGTTGAAAAATATTTCGTTTTTTTATAATAGCCCCACAATGAGACAACAACCTAACTACCTAACATATCTATATTAGATCAATATATATATATATATATATCCACAATGAGACAACAACCTAACTACCTAACATATATATATTATAATATTTATAATATATATATGTTAGGTAGTTAGGTTGTTGTCTCATTGTGGATATATATATATATATATATTGATCTAATATAGATATGTTAGGTAGTTAGGTTGTTGTCTCATTGTGGGGCTATTATAAAAAAACGAAATATTTTTCAACTTGCTACAACAACAAAAATGCAGTCATATGTCTCACAAAATATTTTTCAACTCGGCACAAAAAAAAAGGAATACTTCGTAAAATAGGAGACCCAAAAAAATTGAATGTTAATTTTCTCAGGAATGGGGCTAGAAGTTTCCCCTATTGTTTAAGGTTTTTTTATCATGCGACACCTTAACTTATAGACTCTCCACTGTGATTGATTGTTTCACTTTGCATTCTTATAATTCTCGCTTAAATATGTTTAACTATGCTCTTCTAAAAAGAATAATGTAGTGCATGAGTTCCTTGTATCTTAAAATTTTCCAAAAACACCTACTAGATAAAATCATGTACATATTTTATTAGGGTGTCGTCCCATTATGGGGCTTTTGTTTTTAAAAAAATGGAGTCATAGGGCTCACGAAATAAGTTTCCCCTATTGTTAAAGGTTTTTTTATCATGCGACACCTTAACTTATAGACTCTCCACTGTGATTGATTGTTTCACTTTGCATTCTTATAATTCTTGCTTAAATATGTTTAACTATGCTCTTCTAAAAAGAATAATGTAGTGCATGAGCTCCTTGTATCTTAAATTTTTCCAACAACACCTACTAGATAAAATCATGTACATATTTTATTAGGGTGTTGTCCCATTATGGGGCTTTTGTTTTTAAAAAAAAGTCATAGGGCTCACGAAATAAGTTTCCCCTATTGTTAAAGGTTTTTTTATCATGCGACACCTTAACTTATAGACTCTCCATTGTGATTGATTGTTTCATTTTGCATTCTTATAATTCTCACTTAAATATGTTTAACTATGCTCTTCTAAAAAGAATAATGTAGTGCATGAGCTCCTTGTATCTTAAAATTTTCCAACAACACCTACTCGATAAAATCATGTACATATTTTATTAGGGTGTCGTCCCATTATGGGGCTTTTGTTTTTAAAAAAATGGAGTCATAGGGCTCACGAAATAAGTTTCCCCTATTGTTAAAGGTTTTTTTATCATGCGACACCTTAACTTATAGACTCTCCACTGTGATTGATTGTTTCACTTTGCATTCTTATAATTCTCGCTTAAATATGTTTAACTATGCTCTTCTAAAAAGAATAATGTAGTGCATGAGCTCCTTGTATCTTAAAATTTTCCAACAACACCTACTCGATAAAATCATGTACATATTTTATTAGGGTGTCGTCCCATTATGGGGCTTTTGTTTTTTAAAAAATGGAGTCATAAGGGTCACGAAATATTTTTCAACTCGCTACAACAAAAAAATGAATCTTCCCTTGTAAAATAAGAGACCCAAAATTTTTGCATGTTAATTTTCAAAGATTGTTCACGAAGGGGGATAGAAGTTTTCCCTACTATTTAAGGCTTTTTAATCATTTGGCACCTTAACTTGTAGACTCTTCCTAGTGATTAATTGTTTCACTTTGCATTCTTATAAATTCTCGTTTAACTATGTTTAGATATGCTCTTCTAAAAAGAATGATGAGTCCACGAGACTCCTTACATGAAAAAAGGCTCTTAAAATTTCCCTACAACACCCGCTAGAAAAATGCATGTAGCCCCCTCCCCATGGAACTTCAACCTCAATACCTGCAAAGGCGTGTAGTTTTACTAAGATATTATTATTACATACTTTCAACCAATCAGAAGTTACGATCATTTTTTGTATGTTGGATTGCTTGTGTTAAAGTTTAAATTTGCTTTTTTTTCCAATATTACTTTTAAATGTATATATTTATTTTCCTATTGGTTAACAAGTGAAGTATTCCTCTAAGTTTAATTGGAGAATATTTTGTTTATTTAGATATAATAATTATTCACTACTTTTTCAATATTAGTTTTAAATATATTTGTATTCACTTATTAATATTACAAAAAGACATCTTTAGTGTATTAATAGTTATGATGTGACATACAATATAGAATTTCTAAAACGTGACATATCAACTCAAGACACCTCAACCTATATTATACTAGCAATTGCACCAGAAAGGTGCAATAGATATGTCGAAGGCAACTCACGGGGATGGATGGAGGAGATTCAGGGTTTTCACCTATACAAATGGGTAGAAATTCATGCATATTCATAATTTGTGAGACTGCATTAGAGGGAGGAAGAGTTGTGATGATGAAGAGGACCAATGAAGGAGAATTTATAGGTTGGGCAATCTAGAGGAGGGAATGTATGCAACCCTTTTTTTTCTTATACCAAGCCACATATGGACCACGTGTCACTTTTCCGTACTATCTTGGCATCGTCAACTCAATGCAATGTTTGTTGAATATTTAATATGTCTTAATTGATGCCAACTTGATAAAATCTACGTTTTATTGGATCAGCAACTTTCAGGGATTATTGCAATCACATTGTTATGTGTTTTAATAATGTAAGCATGGAAGGTAAGCAAAAAAATAAAATGATAAACACAAATGAAAAGCATGTTATATTAAGAATATATTCTTTTCGCATATTCCAAGGCTCGCATCAAAATTGCCTATATATTTCATACATGGAACAAAAGTAACATGAAAGAAATTTGTGTTGATTCATTTCCTTGTTGACAAGAGATTGCAAATGAGGTCCTCGAAATGAAAAATTTTCTCCACAAGGTTGAACCTAAGAGTTCTCGACACACATTGGGATATCATCGTCATACTTACACATGGCAAACTATAGGCGATAAGTGGTGTAAATGGGAAGTGGGTAGAGACAATATCGTGCATTAGCATGTGAGAGTTAAAACGAAGGACCATTACATTACATGTTTGGTTATGTCTTCTACTTTCAAGTGGTTGGGGTCTTAGTTATGCTTCCTAGCAGGAATGTTAGTGAGCAAGTAAGCCAAGGGAGAAGTTTGGTTTGAATATCACCTTTGCATTGGGACTCTAACTAGGGGGCTTAGACATGCAAAACTCCAATGACAACGTTGATTGATTTTGTTGACATTTTTTTGTCTCTTAATGGAGAGGATATGAACATCAAGAGTAGTGGCCCAAGGCCTACCCCCTTAGGCGCGGATCATTAGAGTTCCTTGGTAGCTCATGAAGAGCTCAGATTTAGAATTAGGCTAGACATTTCAAATTTGTGTTGCCTCCTTTGTTAGGCTTGTGCATTGAGAAAACAATTATGCTTTATGGAAGAAATGTTTCACAAATATGATTTCTGGTGGGAATGTCAGCGAACAATGTCGATGGAAGATGGGTTTTGCAAATGTAGCTACTGACAATAGAGGTGGTAGGACCCTATGTGTTAATCTTTTATTCTGCACAAGGCATAAGGCTATAGAGGAGCAACTAGAGACATTGTTACTTGCCACTCACCGCTTGTTGAGCAATCTTATGATATTATAAATCATTAGTTTTTAATTGAAAATTAATACCCAAAGCATGAAAAATTTATTTTCAATTTCTTCAAGGATTTTGGGTGTGTAGGTTAACATCAACAATAATATAGTATAGCAAGGGCATCCATTACAATATTTTGGGGACAAGAGATGATGATCTAACTTGTACAACATAGTACTAGCGTTATTTTAGAAATTTATTAATGTAGTGTTTCATGAGATATCCACGTAGCACAAAATAGGAGACAATGTGAAAATATAATGTTGGGTGTTACCTATTTCATGATAGCCAAATGGACTCATACTTCTCCAAAAAAGGAAAGATGAACACGATGGCCTCTCCATGGTTTCTAAAGGGTTATTTATTTCCAATGCAGGTGGAAGTGTGACACTTTTTAATATTCTAACTTTGATCCATGGGTTGGTTTATTTTTATGAGTTTTATTTTTTATGTTATTTTTTGGAGGTGACAAATTTAGGTTGATATTTTGACACATATCAAAGTCTATTTCATATAAAGGATAAAACAAAGAGAGAATTTATGATGATTTTTTTAGTAACATAAGTCCACTTAATCGAAAATAGTATGAAGTTTAAAAATTACATTTTACTACGTTTGTTTTTATCCATGTATGGAGGGGTTGCTCATGTAACATCGTTAACTTATCTGTCCATTTCAAGGCACCGTAAGATAGCCCTTGCACAACTATAAGAAATGAGAAATTGTTTGCATGCCTTTGTTTGTTTCCAAATTTTGCATACATAAATGCCAGAGAACTTACACCAAAAACATATGATAAATGCCCCTTCTCCGTAATGTTGTAAATTTCATGTTTTGGCAGAGGCTCGGAATGTGCTTGAAAGGGATTAAATTTTAGATGATTTCTCAACTCACCCATGATCCCGTGTTTGAATCTCTCATGAAGAACATCAAAGACCCAATATATGAGCCTTTGCATTGTAGTGTGTTTGATTTGTTGTTCGTCAATCATTTATGTAAATAATAATAGAAGATGAACCAACTACAACCCAATATGACCTTCCCTTGGCAAAGTAGACATGGTGAAATGGGTGGCATGATCAAATATTTCATTAGCAGAGGCATGCATGAACTTCAGGACTTCCTCACATGACAATGCATTCAAACTCATGTGCATCACCATCATTGAAGGACATTGTGTCGAGGCTATTGAAAAATTGTCCACAATCTAAAAAGCCTACACCACTAAAAAAATATTCCATCTTCTTGTCCCTAAGAACTTGCAAAAGGTATGGATGCAATAGGGAGCCATATATATGTATCGTGTGTAGTGAATCTACACAACCTTGCCTAACAACATAAATGACAATTTTTCTTCATCAAATTTTATAATTACAATAAACCATGACTAGGTTTCATGTTATATTATGAGGAGATAAACAAAATACTATCAATTAGAGTCCCCATTGAGAGGGTTGAGTGGGTAGATGAGATGTGGAGGTGGTTGTTGTTAATGTTGAAGGGTTTGAGATTGAATGTTAGTGCTAGTAGAGATTGACACGCAATAGAGGAATTAATTCTCAGATAACGTCGAGGTATTTAATGTTTGACATGCATGAGATTAGTGAAAATCTCAAGGATTCTTGAAATTACAAAAAAGCATGAAAAGACCTAAAACACATAAAACATTTTATTGAACATGCGAAAAGGTCCACATGTTCAAATTTGAGATGTCGAGGGAGGAGAATTTTCAGGTATGAGAATCTGGTGGAGGAAACGTAGGCTATCATCTTTTTACCTCTGACAAGTCACATACGGACCACACATCACTTTTCCATACCATCGCGGCATTACCTATTTAGTGTAGTTTTTATTGAATACTAAACACATAAAACAGTGTGAAAAGACCTAAAACACATAAAACATTTTATTGAACATGCGAAAAGGTTCACATGTTCAAATTTGAGATGTCGAGGGAGGAGAATTTTTAGGTATGAGAATCTAGTGGAGGAAACGTAGGCTATCATCTTTTTACCTTTGACAAGTCACATACGGACCACACATCACTTTTCCGTACCATCGTGGCATTGCCTATTTAGTGTAGTTTTTATTGAATACTAAACCTACCTTACTTTCCGTCAACTTGAAAATCCCTACTGTTTCTCCAAAAAAGGAAACAAATACACAATGGGGTCTCTATAGTTTGTTATTTCTAATGTAGGTTAAACCGCCACACTTGTTAATATTCTAACTTTGATGAGCTGGTTTATTTTTATAATTTTTATTTTTATTTGTGAGTGGTGACAAATTCATATTGATATTTTCAAAGGTCTCATTAAACTATTTTCCATATGGAGGAGAAAACAAACTGAGAATATTTCAGGGATGGATATGATGAAATAAATATCGAGTTACATGAATTCACTTAATAAAAATACTATTTTTTCATGTTTTGTCATTCAATTCTTGGGAGCTAACAACTAGCCCTTACACAACTTAATGAAACAAAAAAATATGAGAAAATATGGGGGAAAAGGGATTTTTTATCTTTACCCCTACATGTAAGCTATCAAATTTTATGTCATTTCACAACGTTAAGGTTTTCCAGTAGACGGCACAAGCTAATACAATTAAAGACGACAACCAATGAATAAACAATAAATGGATTTGACTCAATTACGCCTTGTCTATATTCTAACAAAAACATTAATCACATTTGTTGATCATCACACATGTATTGTTCACATTTTCTATGAATAAACGATCACAATCAAAGCAATGGTCTTGCATTGCCTTCACAGATCCTGACCATCAATTTCATCTCTACCAACTGAATTCCCATAGTAAATAATGCCTTCAAAGTAATAATTATGATGTGGTATACAAAATTGAACTGCTAAATAATTCTGAATAACTTACGTATTAATTTATATTTATAAATAAATAAAAACACCACCAAATGACACCTCGACTTATACAAATACTTGTGATGACATCTTTAATATTTAATTACTAAGATATTTAATACCACCACAAAACACATTTAATAGTTATGATGTGACATGGAATATTGTATTGCTAAATACTTTAATATAACATGACATATCAACCTATATTTTTGAAAACACCAAATGACACCTCAACTTATATTACTAGTTGTGATGTTACTAAATAATTTAATACTACTAATAAGTCATGCTCTCAATATTTTTACAATTAATATTTTTAATTTATTTATTTATTTTGTGTGAGACCCCTTATAATAACATAGATTATATGTTGCTTGTTTTCATGTAGCATTATCTATAAGGCTACAAATGTGATTTATTATTTTATCCTAGAAAGATGTGAATTATATTTGTTATTCAATTAAATTTGTCTATATACATATATATATATGTATTTATGTATGTATGTATAATTGATGTTCAAATAATTTTTCTTTAAGCTACGATAGAGACTAGTCACAATGTGATTCTTGTTTTTTTAATCATTTAACTTATTTTGTATGAGACCACCTTTAATGATGCAAATGCAGTTAGAGAGCCCAAGGAAGGGTCACCTTAGATCACGTAGCCCTCAAAATTAAGTGTGAAAAATATACAAAATATAGATGAACACGTATTTGATTTCAATGAAAAAAATACAATAAGCTTTGTTCAATTAGTTAGAAGAATAACACACACATAGAATGATCGCCAACGATGCAGTCTTAACATATTATCACTAACCTACTTACACCTTCAGTTATTTTGTCATGATCTTTAAGCTCAAATCACACTCTATTTTAAGAGCTAAAATTGATCTCCCCAATCACTTCAATCCCTAGGGCGATTATGTTTTGTTTATACATGAATACAAGCCACCTAATAGACTCTTAAAATTACAAACTAACAAAAAGACAAGGCCATGAGAGCTTATTACATGACTTGAATCATAATCAATTAGCTTCTTTATGATCTTCATGGCGTCATCTTGAGCTCATACTTATTTGTGGCTTCCAAACAAACTTGTAGTATTCTACGGCTCTAAGTAGTACTTTGCAACTTCAAAAAAATGTGTAGTATTTTGTGAATCATATAATACTTCATGGATTCCAAACAAACTCATAGTATTTTGCATCTACATATAAGACTTTGCAACTTTAATAGACTCGCGTATTTTCAGTAGTGTTTCACATCTTCACCTAGACTTATGCAACCCATTAATAACACAATGTTCCACAATGTGGTTAACAACAACACAAAACTAACTCAACTTGACACAACTATTTTGGGTTGATACATGATAGCTCGTGAACTTGGATGCTCTAACATCATACACCTCATGTAATTTTAAAAACTTGAGCTCCTGCTCAAGCAATTTGGTCTTCTAAAATTCCATGTCGAGTGATATATTTAACACTCAACCAAGTTGTATCTTTAATATATTTCTCTTTCTATTTGACCAGATACTCTTTGCTGCATTATTTCTTGATTCTGGTGTCAATTACTCTTTTTGCCTCCTTTTGCACCTTTTATGGCAATTCTTGTCTCTAATCCACCCCGTTATCTTCCATATTTGAATCCTAAACATTTTTCTACCCTATCTGATATGAATATAGATCTACCATATTGAATATATTTGAGATATTGATGCCTTCAAGAAATTCAATCTCATAAGTGTTCTGTGTAAACTTCCTCAAGACCTTATATGACCCTATTTTCTTCAATTTGAGCTTAATGTAAATACCCTTAGAAAATTTTCCTTCTACAACACCTTTTTTATGTACATGATGTTTATATTGTGTATTTATCTTCTCTAACTATTTTTGCACTTATTGATGTACTTATTCCATGTACTTTGTAAAATTCTCTACTTTTACAATCCTTTCTTCTTTGAGCAATAAGTCACGTAATTCCATAATTCCTCATGGGTTACTATCATATACAATATGAAAATGGTGTTTTCCCTATGCTCTAATTTATTGAGTTGTTATATGTAAATTTCACTTATGTTAATGTCAACTCCCATGTCCCCTACTTATCTCTTGCCAAACATCTAAGTAAATCTCCAAGACTCATATTCACAACCTTTGTTTGTCCATTAGTTTGTAGATGATACATAGAAGTAAATTGCAACTTCATGTTCAACTTATTCCATAATGTCTTCCAAAAATGACCAAAAAAATATGTATCCCTATCAAACACAATATTGCATGGTAATCCATGTAGCCTTACAATATCCATGAAGAAAATATTTGCGATATAAGTCGCATCACTAGTCCTCCTACAAATAATAAAATGTGTCATCTTCAAAAATTAGTCCACCACAACATAAATAGAATTAAATCCTCTTTGTGTCTAGGTATTGTTATGGTGAAATCACAACACCCTCGATTACTTGCAAGTGAATGGTTGAGGCAATCAGTGTGATTCGTCAAACATGGAGTTATCCCAAAGTGTGGGACTTTGCAATCAGGATAACCCTCTAGATGAAGGTCGGTTCCTATTCATATATTTTGATGCACAAATCAAAATTATAGAGGATCTACTCCAAAATCTACTATATCTTGCCAAGGAGACATGGTTAAGAAGATTACAAGAAATTAAACCTAACTAACAGAGATTATGCACCAAAAGGAATGTTGAACACCTGTTTTGCATGGAAATGGAAACCACAATCAAATTAAGAAGGATGAAAATACACCACTGATCAATCCACTGATGAGAATCCACTAACCACTAAACACAAACCATTAAACATGTAATACGATAACTATACACAGATAACCAAGATTGCAATGAGATATCGGAAGAAAATGATGAGCACAAAAGAGGGTTGAAATTCATCCTCAAACTTATATTATTGCTCCACATATTTGATACAGTGCATTACAATGGCCAAGAGGCACAAACTTGCATTACAACTTGAATGGGAGGTTTGAACTCCACAAATTCACTTACAAGCAAGAGAAGAAGGGATGGTGCAAAGAAAAATTATCCAACATTACAACAATGCCCCTCCTTATAATAAATATGAAGAATGAGAGAAGGGAGAGAGGGAAGAAACTTGAAATATTACTTCAACCACCCTAAAATGCATTGAATTCACCTGTAACAATGATGGGTACCACTACAAAACCCATACCTCCATGTACTATGCCTTGTTGGGCAAGAAAGGAAGCCCATACCTTCATCATTTGGGTAGGTGAGAAATTTGGAAACACCCCCTAAAACGGTGGAATTTATTTCTTCATTTTGAATGCTTAGTTTCACTTAAATTAATAAAACTAGTTGTAGTTTTATAGAGGATGTTGAGAGCTTTCCAAAAAGTCTAATTTTGTGTAAATTCAAGCTCCCAGTCAAAATTTATGGCCATATAAAGATGGAGGTGCCAATCTGCAATAAATGTGTGGTTGATCTTCTCTTTTCAGACTCTGAAATTACCTCGCAATCTCTGAAGTCCAAAATTTCGGGCTTTTGGGAATTTTGGCTTCAGAGGTTGATGTTACTATTCATTTGGCTTGAGTCAACAAAACCTCTAAAACCCCAAAGTTTGAAATTCAGACTTCAGGTTTCAGACTTTGAGTTGTGATTTTTCGAATCGGGAGGTTGAAGGTTCCAAATTTCTGAAACCCTAAAGTCTAAAATTCAAACTTCAGGTTTCGGACCTTTGCATTTTTTGAGGTTTCGAGACTTCGGGGTTTGGGTTTTTGGGACTTTGGGGTTTGGGTTTTCGAGACTTCGGGGTTCGAGATTTTGGGATTTTAGGGATTTTTGTATTGTTCACCTGTTCGTGCTCACTGAAACCTCTAAACCTCTGAAATCCTGAATTTCAAATTTCAGACTTCGGGGTTTCAGAATTCAAGTGCTTCTTTGCAACCCAATCCCTAAATTTTACCCTAAACTACCTCCGAAATCTAAAATTTTAGAGCTTCAAAGTTTCTTCAATTCCCAAATTCCTCTGTAATTTGCTCAGCCTGCTTCAACCTATTCGGCCAACCTCAAAATGCAAGCTCCCATGATTGAATCAATCCCTCCATTTTCTTTGTGTGCAATGTCATGTTTGTTCAATTTCACCTGAGGGGAAAAATTGGATAACATGTGTACCCAAGACAAAATCCATGTTTTATATATTCCTAAGACTTCTCTGGTATGGGTAAAGGTTGATATAACTCCACATTCTAAGATCTCCCTTTAACTAATTAACATACATTGCAATCTTGCACAGACTTGCACACATCTACAAACATTTGTGATCAAAAGTAACTATTTGCTACTTATGTTAATGTATTATCAAAACCATAATGGCCTACTAATCAACAATTTTCCTTCTCTTTCACTGAATTTTCCCCACATTAATCCTCTCAGGTAGCATAATTATGTGCTCTTGAACAATAGGCCTTCCTGTACAATATAGTCCAACCAACGTGTCTTATCAACACTTTAAAATGTTGTACAAACTTCCCATTCTCCCTTGAAACTTTCATCTTGTGCATAAAACTCCTTTACAAATTCAAAAATCATAATTTTCATTCTCATCTTTGTTAATAAAAAATTACGCCTCCTCAATGCACCAACCTCCCTGTTAGATTTTCCACTTCTATGCTTCAACACAAAAGTGTCTCCTTATGGGTACTCTCCCCACTTCATATGTATTTAGATCAACCTCCCCCATCTCTTTATAAAATTTAATGCTTAATGATCACTAATTAACAAAAAGTCCTTTAGTGACAAGTAATGTTTATGTTTCTTAAGCGCTTGTATAATTACATAGAACTCGTGATTATACACACTATACTTCTTTTTCACACCATTCAATTTCTCACTAAAATATTTTTTTGGACTTTCCTCTTGATTTATCACTGCATAAATGGTTATACTACCAAAATCACAATCAACCTAAAATACCTTTGAAAATTAGGCAATGAAATATTATTTGTTCAGTCACCTTTCGTTTTAAATCTTGAAAATTAATTTTGTGCTTGGGCTCTAGAAAAAAAATATTTTTATCTCTTTGCATAGCCTCAGTAATTGGTGTGCACATTCTACTAAAATTCTTGATGAACTTGCAATAAAAACTAGCCATCACATGAAAATTATGTGCTTCAAAATTACTCCTTGGTGATGGCCACTCCACTATCGCATGAAACTCTAGATCCATTTTCAAACCTTCGTAAGAAATACAAATCCCAATTATACTATCTATTGCCATATAAAAATGTAAATTTTAAAATTAATCAACAATTATCCTCACACAACCGTTGAAACACTAACCTTATATGTATTAAATGCTCTTCTCGTGACTTGTTAAATGATTACAAGTTTTTCCAAAAATCAACCTCATAAAATTATTCTATGAGTTTCTCAATTCAAACGACATTACAAGCCACACATACAATCATTATTGTGTCTTAAATGTATTCTTCCATTCATCACCTTCATTTAATGTGAATATGATGAAATCCACTCTTCAAATCAATCTTCTTGAAATACCTTGCACCACTTAGACAATCTATGATGTCATCCATGCATGACAATGGAAACTTATACTTGATGATGGTATTTTTTATGGACATGGAATATGTACACATATGTCATTCACCACCCTTATTTAGAGCCAAAAATGTTAGTACTATGTGTGAGCTTAGACTCTCTTTGATAATTCCTCTATCCAATAGTTCATAAAATTGTCTTTATATCTCCATGTTCTCGTGTAGTATCATCTTGTATGGTGCCTTATTAAAAAAACTTAATCATAAAATAAAACCCATAGAGTAACTTATATTCCTCACAATTTATAACCCTTTAGGTAACTCACTCTTCTACAAACTCTTCTAACATGTTCACTTCTCGTGACATTGACTTGAATTTCTCCACCATTATAGTTGAGCTCTCTCTTAGTGTAGGTTTAACTATCAACAAAAAACATGCATTGTTTTTCTTTGCCTCATTCATAAATTACTTCCTTGATAGAAATATACAGTTATGTCCTTACTCTAATCCCTCACCGTTATCCTTCATTAAATTCAAAGTATATTATGCCTTGTCCTTCACCACTTTGTAGGTTTTTGAATGTCCATCATGTTGTGCCTTATAATCAAACTACCACGACCTTCCAAGTACCACATAACATGCCTCCATAAGCATTATGTCACACAAAAATTCATCTTCATATATCTTTATCTAGAAATTTTCTAGACATTTATCAGTCACCAAATTTTGGTGTCCCTTATGCAACCATGAAACCTTGTAGGGATGAGGATGTTTAATCCTCTTCGACCCCAGCTTGTCTACCATTTCCTGTGTATCCAAATTATCAGTGTTTTCACTATCTACTATTAGTGTGATGCCCCAAAATTTTACTCGTAAAACAACTAAGTTAGAGGTAAAAATTATGGAATATTTTTTTGGATAGTTTTAGAAAGAATTAATGGCATGCAAGTTTCAAATTTACGTTCTTAGTTGAGTATTATGCATCATTGCACAACACCAATAGGTTTTCCACACTGTGTCTTTGAGCGATAGACGGTTAAATTGGAAAAGACAATAACCATGCGAATGTATTTTCCTTCAATGAACTGAAGGGTCTTAAACGATTTACTAAGTTCAAGGGGTTATTTATCCTTCATAGATCTCCATATTAAGATGCTATACAAGATGATAAGGTAACCCACATTTAAATTTAACACGAGGAGTAACATTTAAATTTAGGCTTAGTTGAGCCATTAATTATCCAAAATATAGTTATTAAAATTCACCTTACTATTTTGTTATGTCATCAATATGTTTTTATA
The DNA here is from genome assembly GCA_019776745.2 of Taxus chinensis. Classification (NCBI taxonomy): domain Eukaryota; kingdom Viridiplantae; phylum Streptophyta; class Pinopsida; order Cupressales; family Taxaceae; genus Taxus; species Taxus chinensis. The sequence continues at coordinate 233,810,878 of CM034157.1, read as the reverse complement.
TGCATGAATATTAAGTAAGAAAAGTATTCAGTGGTGACACTATCTCTTGTCCATATTTGTTATTTGATTGTTTTCTATTGTGACTCTCTTCCACATTTGTCATTTTTGTATCCACTTCTGGTTAGGTCACAGGGATCCCTATCTATCTGTCTTCTCACATTTTTTGTCATTTATCCTAGGACACTAGCACCCACTCTGGACACTAGTTACCATGTACTTGTGTCCATTCAAGGCACGTTTATCATGTTTATTTCTTTTTCACATTTTGACATTTGTGGTCATCCTTTTCACTTTTCTTATCCTTATCCCATGTTCATAGTTGGCCTTTTGTGTCACTAGTGTCAAAATTCAAACAAGAGACTCATATATATACACAACATACACACTATTATTCTGGCTGGAAATTCTAAGGGACTATCTCATCTACATACTATCACTACTATCATTAGGGACTACATTTTTGGGCTATGCATACACTGCATAGGAAGGGGAAGTGTTGAATTCCATATCACACATTTGCATCTAAGCTAGCTATAGTCTGTTATCTTGGTGTCATTGGCATGAGGGAAACCTAAGGACACTATTTCACACACAAGCACACAAAACTACATGGAGTCTAAAATGTAGTGCAACACTCGGTACTAAGTTCACTCTTCGGGTGACCATCGAGGTCAGTTCGACTTCACATATTGCATTTTTATTTCAGATCTAATGTGTTTGTGAGCTTGTGTAGATAGCTAGGGTTTTTTTGTAGGTTACAGGTGACATCAAAACCCTAACAAAAAAGTCAGAGTGATAAATCAAGATATTGGAGAGAGAAGACCTTCAAACCCAGAAAAAGGTAGATCTTGAATATTTGCACAGACACCAATGCCTAGATCAGACACTAGCACCCAAGGCGCTCCTGTCCTCCCATGGGTGCACATATCTGACATAGTCCAGAGTCCCAAAATTTTTGTCAGCCACTATAGCATAATTTCCAGTCAGATCCAACAGATACGTAGTCCTGATTGTCTCCAGATCACACAGAAAATCAGCTAAGTCATCTATCCCACTCATTTTCTTAGAGTTTTACATTGTTTGGGTACTTAGTATTTTTATATTTTGTATATCATTAGTTACAGAAGTTACTCTGAAATATAGATTTAAGTTCTATTTTTATTAAATCATTTGGTGAACCCCACTCCTATTCGAACCCTTTTCCCTTGGATCCCAAACCCTCATGGCTCAAAAGAGGTACCTATCTCCAAAGCACGATATGACCTATACACATATGCAACTAGTATTTTCCAATGCCACTAAAAAATATGAATTTTGTAATGTTGTCTATCATCCTCAATATGACACAAAACCCTCCAACTACTCCTTGACCACCAAAACTCCCTTCCTGTTGGTTTCCAAAACTATGATATTTGCATAGTTTCCCCTGACCAAAATTTTACCCAATGTTATCCCTCATTTCCCATAGCCATGCATAATCCTCCATCTTCCTTTCCTTGTACTATTGCAAATGATAACATTAATATAGATTCTCTACATGATGAGGTTCTTTCTTGTAAAAAAATGGATGTTAATGAATCCACTTGTGATATTACAAATGTAAATATGGATAATGATGTTCCTACTATTAGTTAAGTTATATGTGAATTTATTTCTCCTTCCATTCTTACTTTTGAAAATGTTTCTAATGATTGCAATGATAGATCTAACGCTAGCACTCCTACCACTTCTTTATATGTTGATGATAATCTTGATGAAATCCTTACTTGCAAAATATGACTGATAGTGACTTTGATTCTGATAATGATACTACACATGTTAATAATGATGTTTCTTCAGTTAAAATTGTTGAATGTGAATCTACACCTCCTCTTCCTTCTACTTCTGAAGCTCCTTCCAATGATGGCCATGTTGACACCAATCCTACTCCTAATACACCTCTCATTATGTCTCATGATTCTACACCTAACATCTTTGTAGAGCCTCCACAGTCATATCTTCCTATCGCACCTCCATCCCCTCCTTCAACATCCACTCCCCCTTCTCACGTTCATATGATTACTCACAATGGAAATATTCAACCCCTCAATGTGCCTCTCACTTCCCAAACCATCCCCTCAAAAGATATTATCTCTCTCATGCATGTTGTTGGTTCTTTACAAACCCAAGTTCATACCCTTACCCTCGAGAGTAGAGCTTATTATGCCTCCATTGACAATAATTCCCTTCATGGAAATCCCATTCCTAAGAAGATTCACAATTCCACTTTCCCCAAGGACTTCATCATGCCTACTTTCTCATGTTTTGATGGCACCGAAATCCTTATTTACATTTAAAACATTACAGTTTAGCCATGACTTCTTATTCCAATGATCACTTGTTACTCAAAGCCTTTCTTCATAGCCTTGTTGATCATGCTCTCCAATGGTATACTCATTTTCCTTATGGATCCATTAGTACTTATTATGATATGGAGGATGCTTTTCTTAGATGTTTATTTCTAACAATGGTCCTAAAGTTACATATGAACGCTTTCCTTCTTTGCATCAAGGAAAGAAAACACTAATTTTAGATTATATTTTACATGTTAATTCTTGCGTGCATTAGTTACTATTTCAGCCTATTGATCTAGAAATGTAATTTATCTTTTGACGTGGCTTAGTTCCCCCATTAAAAGAAAATATCTTATATGATACATGTGAATCATTTACTCTAATGTGTCATAAAGTTATTGATTTAGAGGAGTCCACTTAATTGAGGAACATCTTATTACACCACCTTCTACTTCTTCTATTCCTTCCTTACCTACTAAGTCTTCTCCTCCCCCATATATTGACCTTTTTGCACGATCCCAATCTCTCTGCACAAGCATCTTCCTTCCCCACCACCACGTCGGCATTCACCTAAGTCTTCTACATCTCCCACTCGTGAACCATTGACTTTTCACATAATGTTAAACCACATGATGTCTTGCATACCTTACTTGATAAGTGGTTAATCCATTTACCTTCCAGCCAACATCATCCCCCTCATCGGTTACAATGCCATCGTAACTTCCATTTCTGTAATTTCCACCCCATCAATGGCCACTCATGAACAATGACTGATATGCTCTCCATGATAGAATACAACAATTAGAAGATCAAGGTGTCATTGCTTTCTACCCCCGCTCTTGTGAGCACTCTCACTCTCCTATTCCACATAGGTGAGCCTCTGCCATAGTTAACTTGTCTCATTCACCTCCTCCTAATCTCAATATCCATCCACCTCCTCAAGTCATCCTCCATCCACCTCCTCCACCTGGCCCATGTCACTATGTCAACTCATCCTCCACACATTGCTATTGCATCTCATTGGCTTCCTAAGCAGCCCACTTCTGCACTTCATACTGTCACACCCCCCATCATTGGTAACATTTCATCTGATTTCTAATTCGGCACCTATACTCACACTGCGACTATTCCACATGATCCTATGTGTGTAGCATACCTCTCCACCTTTGGTAGATGGTCTCCATTTCCACATCATTACCATATGATGCACTCTCGTGCTATGGTTCACACTTGACTGTTGAGGGCATACTACATCAATGAACCTTCGACTCTGTGTTTCATGACATATATTTTCTAGCATCTACTTACATGTGATAAATCCACTAATGATGTTATATATGGTTCATTATTGACTGCTGAGGGGGCATTTATAAATTAACCTCATTCTCGCACTGGGCTGGGAAATCACTCTTCTTCCCCCCCATCCGAATCACATGTGATTATGAACATTATTCTACATCTCCTCATTATACAACTATCAACACAACATTTTTTTATTCCATTAAATCATCTACATCACATTACCGTTTCTATTTTATCTACCACATTACATCACATACATACATTTCTATTTACCATATGTTTTACTATTCACTTATTATTCACATGACAATTATTATTTCAATCTATTACTTTAGCAATCCTTTCCACATCATAAAAAATTTCAACAATCAACAATATCTATTAAATCAATCATTCCAACAATGCATATAAAATCCAACAAACTAAACAATCACTACCAAGTACAAATCATAATCATCACATCATATACAATGCACATCAACAACCAATACAATATCAATAACATGTATCTATATATATCTCGTCAAAATCATAGTTACAAAATACAATCATTGGGGGGAAAGCCCCCCATGCATCAATATATCATATAATATTAATCATCTATCATCCTTGCTATCACTATCTACAATCATAGGAGCTCTTAAACTCAAAGCTTCACTGCTAACTCTACGCCACTAATCTCGGCCTCTATATCTCTCAAGCTGGCTCCATAATATGGAAACCTCTATTGTCTGCTCTACATATATATATATGTATATATCCACATATATATGTAAATATATCATATATGAGCCCTAGCATCCTCCTCGTACATGTCCTATCTTGTCTTACTCTATCTCTGCACATGCCTCATCACTCGCTCAAAAAAATTGTACATGTGGCTGCCTCTATAGCCACTAGCTCAAATAAATGGGCATGCTCACCCACAATTACGTCCACATGCTCTAGCATCCCCCTCCCACGGGCACATCTGGGGCACGTTATGTGTCAATGTGCATATGGAGGTATCTACAATCAAAAATCAATAGTATCACCTACAATCACATATAACAAATATTAGTTATTACACATCTTTACATTCATACATTATATCAATCAATAAATAAATAAAAACAATAATGAATGATACTTACACTCTGCTCTGTGCTACTACTATATCATCTCCCTCAGGGGCTGTTGTCTAGCTCCTCCAATTACATCTCACCTACCGATCTACCACCACTAGAAATAACAACACCCATTGGTTGTGTCACCACCACTAGACTATATGCTTGTGTGCAATCATCATGTTAGGCCTCTATGGCCAGATTTACCTCATATGGACCTGGATGTACTATATGCTTCTGTCAGGTCCTAGCCTCGACCCCACCTTGTCCGCCCTAGTAGATTGACACCATATCTATGGATATAGGCACATCCTATGACCATGATCTACCCTCAAACAAGTATGGACCCATAGAAATGCACTCTAACTATGCTGTCTTATGCATCGCAGGGCCATAACCTCAATCCCATAGTCACTGTACAGTCTCCAGATAAAGTGATAGGCAAGCGTGAGAATCTACAAGTGACTCTTCCGCGTACCTGACCTCTCGAGGTCATGCTGAGACAGCCGCTGGGGGTAGAATATGCGTTGGATTCAGACAAACTAGTTAGGCAGTCTAATGTCTTCGACACACACTAGTGGAATTTGTGAATCTAAGGCAAAGAAGGCCCTTCTAACTTGGACTGGTGTGATAGATCGATCAACAAGGATGACTGCTCGAAGGCTGTAATCAATATCGAGCTCTGGCATGATTCGATCTATGGGTTGTGGAATACGTGGAAAATGAACTGGGATAGTTTCGTGTATGTCTCTAGATAAGGTCATAGGGTGGATGGTGGAAACAATTGACTCTACGGATGATTCTCTGGCCTAGTCCAGAATTCTCTAGCTTTGTTAGCCGCTATATCTAGTAAGGAAAATTGTTCGATGATGATGGGTGGAATTAGAGTGGATTGGAATACTAGTGTGCATAAGCCAGTGTCTATATCTGATTGACTTGTGGACTCGTTGGGCTGTGGGATCTGTGGATCACAACCATAGACTCTTGGTTGTTGCGGTCCTGTTATGGTCATGCGCGAAATCAAGTTCTAATCCCTAGTATCCAGTAATCATATGCTTTCTTAGCTTCTATATTTAGGACCAACAACTGTGTGATTTTCTCATAATATCTCACAGGTGTTCGTGCAACCTGGATCCTTAGACTGGTATCTATATCTGTGAGAGTGTCTCCTGCACCTGGCTGTGGGACCAAAGGATCACAACCAAAGGTTTGTTCTCTTTCGAACCCTTCTACAGTCATGTGAGTATTTACCTAGGGCAATCTGTAATTTGGTTGGTTTGACCAAAACGTGTGTGCTTGGTCATCCTCTATGTTTAACCCTCTCAACTGAGAACTGATCAGTTGTAAATCTGTTGTTGTTCGGAATACTTGTATTCTGAGATTTTGGTCTATGTCAACTATTGCTGTGACGAGGTTTGGTTGAGGCATGATTGGCTCAAATATATATTCCCTGGGCTCCCGAGGTCCCGTGATTTTCATACGAAATGAAATGTAAATCTAACTGTAACTAAGTAAACTCTAACTACGTGGAATAAACCTAAAACATAAATAAGTTCTATTCTTCTAAGAAACCTTTCAAGAATATAATGAAAGCAAGCTATTTAAATGTATCTAGGAATAACAACGAACCAATAATTTAAAATAGACAAAATAACCGAGTGTAGTTATCAGCCTGTGCAATTTGTAGATTTATTCTAAATAAAATAGCTCATTTAATTTATCTGCAAGATTCTCAATCCTACCTCAGAAGTGAGGAGTGAATCATAGTTTCTCAGAAACTATCAATCCTCACAACTTCCCTGGCAATATCGAGAATAGAATTCATTGAAATGAAGCAATTATCTATTCTATTTGATATGATTCTAACTAGAACTTTGAAAGCTAGAACCTGGATTCCACATAACAATGGCGAATCCGATGGTGTGTGTGATCTTGTCCCCTCAGTATGATCTCCTTGTTCTTTTGTGTTCACGTGGATCCAGAAAAGCGTGTAATACAGCACCCCTGGACGCACATCAGGCTTCTAGGTTGATGTTCAGGCATCCAGTGTGATTGCACAACATGGAAACCTCTCTCCAAGCGTGTGTGACTTGTAAAACTGAGAGAGGAATCTCCAGAGAAGGCTGGTTCCTGCTCCTAAACTACCTACCACGAGCTATTCCAGTGCAGGCAAGCTAATCTAATCCTAATCTAACCATACCAAGGAGACAGAGAGAGAGAGAAAAGGGAAAAACAAAAAAAGCCTACACTAAAACGGTGATACACCAGAGAAGGAGAATGTTGAACATCTATCAAAACTTCCATAGGACAAGGAGAGGTGAGGAATGGGAAGGATGGACAGATGCATCACAGGCCCAAGGATAGATTTCACACAGAAAATGTCCCAAAACTCCAAGAACAGAGCTCCAAACCTGCAATGAACATTCAAACATGCACAAATACCTGCAATGAAGAGAGGTAAGAAGAAAACAAGCAAAAAAATGAGCAAGGATGGAAAGATGCATCACAAAACACGTTTTTTGTTGCTTCAGAAGTTTGCACAGAACATCATTCCAATAGTAAAAGGCAAAAAACGCCATTACAGAGCAAGGGAGGAGGTTCGAACTCCATTTTCAACCCTAGAGAAGAAAAGAAGGGAGGGCAGAGCAGAAAGAGATGAACAACTTGTAATATCATCTGAGCCAAATCTGGCTTTTTTCATGCATGGGTTGAGCCCATGAGAGAGAAAACGTAGGAAAACGTGTAATGTGGGATCCCCATTCCTCATTGTTGCATTAAAATGGCATAGGATTAAATCATCATTTTGGACCTTATAAGAATGTGACCCATGCCCTAAAATCATTTTGTGCAAAATCGGCGGAGAAGTGCAACCCATTCTGCATTAAATTTGGTCGCTGAAACGTCACTTCTGGCCATTACACGCGTCAGAGCCGTTTCTTGATTTTCTCTCTCCAAACTGAACCAAAATGTAAGATTGACCCCAGAATCATGTAGAGAATTTCATCCAGCTTTCCGTTGATATAAAGAACGTGCAAATCCGAGCTCTGGATCAAAAGATATGATCGATCTGAAGATTTAGGGCAAAGAACAGACTCAAAACGGATTTTGAATTTTTTCCCGCGCTCTGCCACTCTGGATGACACGTGGCATGGCTGATTGGACGCAGCAATTCTCTCTCCTCCACCTTTCATGGGCTTTCCCTTTGAAATTTTTACATTGTTACAACTTTGGGAATTTTCCATTTTTTCCCCGCGTCCCCGCCACTTGGGACACGTGGCATTTCATTGGTTCGGTTCAGGGCTCGATAACGGGGTCATCTTTGACCTTTTACTTTTTGGCCAAAGGACATTTTGCAAATTTCTAATCCTGAAGCTCCTCGGCTTGCCTTCATGCTCCTTTTTTATTGCGGGCCAACGCTACTTCACCTCCATTTAAAACTCCCAGATGTCCCATTTGATTTTGGGCCTCTTGTGCACATTTCGGCCGGTAGCTTTTCCGGGCATTTCGCGATCCATTTGTGGCCCAAATGTCCCAAACCATTTGGGAAAAAATTCTGCTCGATTTCGCCCGATTCGGCCTTTTCGGGCCCTCTTTTGGCCACGCTGGCAAGATTTGCTTCGGACTGACTTGGCTCTTTTCGGCTCGGTTCGGCCTGGTTCGTACCTTTGGCCGAGATGTCCTAATCGCTTTTGTCCTCTGTACATTTGGCCAACCGGCCGGTTTGGACATCTTCACGCCGCGTACTTTTGTCCCTCGTCCCGATGTAACCCTGACAGCAAGCGAGACTTAGCCAATTTTTCCTTGCTCTTTCGGCCGGATCCGGCTTTTCGCGCCCCGCGTACTCCTGGCCCGATTGTCCCAAATGCTGTGGGACCGCCTGGAGGCTTTTCGGCCGGCCGTTCGCGCCTTGACGTCCCAAATGTCCCAAGGCCCCTGGAGTAGGACTTAGCCAATTTTCACGATTTTTCCTGGATCAACCTATGTTGCCTTTCTGCAACTTTTTTCCATTTTCTCAGAGCTTGCTCCCTGTTTCTTCGGCCAGGGGAGTTAGAAAAATACCTGAAGGGACCCTAGAAACATGATTTTGGGCCTGAATCAATCAATTTGCTTGGGACTTGAATATTCTGATGCATGTTATCAAAATTTACCCTGGGGGGTGAATTTTGGATAACAGCCTTAGTGCTATATCAACAGGAGTCATATATTGGGACAAGGACAAGAATGCACAAAATGCGTAGTTTCCAAGAACCAGGATAGTGGAACGAGGTACCCTTCTAATGTGATTCCTAGCGGGATTAATTACTGGAAAGTCTCAAAAATAGTTAACAGAAAAGGACTATGGCCATTTTGAAGAGAATAAACCTGCAAGTTTTCAATGGCTTCCTATCATGCTAGCTCTCACTCTATTATATCAATGGATAAAACAATTACACCTTGCACATAGCATATGTGGCTTACCAACAGCTGGACAAATTGAATATGAGGCATGAAATTTTAGAACTAAAAGTCATCAAATACTCTATGCAATGATAATGGCTCTACTCATTGCTTTCTATAAATTCATGGATAAGCTTCAGACCTTATGTGGATGAAATTACCACCACTTGCCTTTCACAATCCTGAGTATGTGGCATTGCCATATACAAAATGCAAGTCTTTTATTAACTCATGCAATAATTAGTGAAACTATGGCCTCTAAACATTGATATTCTTTAACTAAAATCCCTTCCATGAGGTTTCATATGTCGTACAAACTTTATCATTCCTTCAAAATCCAAATTTGTTTGAGCCAACCATGGTATTTATAGAAATTCAATCACCCATAAATAAGACTCAATATGGTTTCTTACGTTGTGGAAGTACAAATCAACTATAAGGTAAAAACACTTTTCCACTGGAATCAAACCATAAATGCATGTATCAATGTCTAGCATGTCAAAGCTGGTTACTCGTATTCTTAATTTACACGATTTGTGTACTTAACGTTCTGGGTTCAAGTAACCAATTTCACGTCAATCCTAGTATGGAACATTTGAAGAAAATAATTAGTAACTCATATATAAATCGAAAGGGTATTAACTCAAACATGAAGATCTAACATGGCCACATATAGAGATAAAGAAAAAATAATGGCTTGAAAACATGACATGGCATAGGGGCCTAGGCGATTTGGCATGAGGGATTTAACAAATACTTTTCCATTTTTCATGATTTTCCCCTCAATCATTACTTGCTAATAAACCTTTGGATCATTGGTGGCACTTGTTACACTGTTCCGAATTTTAACACTTGTACCTTACAAATTTTGTGGTACGTAAATACCCCCAATGCCCATCATGATTTTGTAACTTATACAAGATTATAGACCATTTTGGCCTCTATTACAAGAATTCTTTAGATGTAAATGCTTCCGCTTTGGTCAGGGTTATCGATTTCGGCACTATGCCTCTATATATTTGTTCTATTTATAGGTCCATACATTGTAACAAATAGTTGCTCATATGCCAACATCCTTCCCATGATTCCTGAAGAAATCATGAATATACAAGTCCCTATATAAGTGATGCTATCACACAATGTGCCCATGTAAAAATGGCACCATGTTCCTATATTGTGACAAATTAATACATCTTACTAAAATTCCAACTCTTGAAGATCCTATAATGGTCAGATGTGAAAGCTAGATATCCTCATATAAATTTCTGCAATCACGGAACCCCTGATCTCACAAATATCCAAGTTAATATGGGTCTTGGCATGTACTCGAGACCCTGTGAAATACCATTGTGTTGCCCTCATATGACTACATGCATCTAATTCTGGGCATGAATATACTACTTTGTCTCCCATATAGGTAACCACAATATCCTTGATATCCTCTAATGATCACCACGCATCTCACTAGTAGAGATAAGATAATGTAAATATACATGTACCATATTCTCACAAATAGTCAACAGGGGTAGGCATATTATGGGGTATCTCCCCCAATATGGATCTATTTGGTATGCATAAAGCTTGACGAAGTCCAATGTATCCACTCAGCATCTGAACAACTTTCCAATTACTAAGTATGTACTCAAGTGATATCTTGCCAGAACTTTCATAAGTGTATATCTCTTCGCATAACACCAATAAACAATCAAAATCACATCTATTAACATGATTGTACTATCTACAAAATCCTAATCCTAACAGCTTCAAATTCATCAAAATACAGTTCATTTCACAAAACAATACCTAAAAAGCATGTCCAGCATTAAACACTCACCAAGAAAGCTGGATTAGTGTCCCAAAGGACAAATTGGTACCTTATCCGCTCTATGTCCTAGTTAGGAATGCTTACAAAACTTCAAAGCCTTTATTAAAATTCATCAAACTGAAGCATTTTTTGAACAAAATTTTCCATCCAATCACAATACCGTAACTCCTTTTTTAGTCACTTGTCGAAATTCATGACAAAAGTCTTCCACTCTATCAAATCTCAAACTATACCGCTCTAATGCATGTGGCAATTCATAGCTCAGAGCTATTTCAAATCTAAACACTATCGGTACAAATAAATCCACTATTCACTTTTCCATATTAGTATTTATAGTAATCATAATCCACTTTATGAATATTATATACCACTATTTTAAAACTAATACTTACAATTTTCGCTACATTTTGACACACACGGTTTTGCCATACATATCTGATGAGCCTCTAGTGGTACTTTTCAACTTATTATTCTCATTTTACATACTTACATTCTTTGTCAATTCTCTCACCGTACTATTACATTTTTCATAGCCTACTTTCCAGTTGTTTATCTACCTTTCACCTTTCGTACTAGGGGGCATACAATACACCTATAATCTAGGACAACATGACTATCTCTCAAAACATTGTTATCACATTTTCTCTGATCTATTCAAACATTACAATTTCCCTTGGCATCCTATACTTGGAAGCCATCCAGTATTTGGGGGCAAAGAAAACAAAAAACCATGTTTTTCTATATACATTTATCTTAATCAACTGGAAGTCATCAATTGATGCTTCAGAGTTACTTTATGAGCTGCTCCCTTTCATTTGTTCAATCCTAAACTCAAACAATGAACACTATAAATGACATTTATGCTTTCCACTCTTGTGTCTAAATGAGGGACTAAAGGACTATTATTGGATTGGGGATAGGAGTCATGGAAGGAGAGAAAAACATTCCTCTCTATCCCAACACTCTTTCTCTAGCAGGAGGACTGCAAAAAATCCTTCAATTATTCACAAAATCAAGTTGGGAATTGATCACTCCCTACCCCTCTCTATCACCTTTTGCAAACAATACAACCTCGAATGACATTACAACTATTTCTCCAAGTTGCTCCTTACGATATTTCTACACTCCTCTTACGCCATACATGGACCAAAGATGTTGATCCATGGTTGGTCGTATAAGTTCTAATCATATTTGCACGCACTCTAAATATGGCTTAGTCCAACTCTATATAGGTATGTTCCTTACTTCCTTTACACTGTACTTGAATTTCATTCAAAAAGCATAAAGGGGGGAAAATGTAGACACAAAATCATACACATATTACTATTTTACTATGTCGTTAGTATGTTTTTATATGCATGAATCTTAAGTAAGAAAAGCATTCATCGGTGACAATCACCTTGTATGTACAATGTCCTTTGATTAGGTTCTATTGCTAGACCATCTTTACATTTGTCATTTCTACATCCACTTCTGTCAGGTCACATGGATACGCCTATTTGTCTGTTTGTCTTATTCACATTTTTCATCATTTATCCAGGACACTAGCCCATGCACTAGATGTCCATTCTGTGCTTGTCCCTATTTGTATTTTTCTCATTTTGACATTTGTGGTCATCATTTTTTCACTTTTCTTATCCTTATCCCATGTTCATAGTTGGCATTTTGTGTCACTAGTGTCAAAATTCAAACAAGAGACTCACACATATACACAATATACACACTCATTATTTTGGATGGTAATTTCTAAGGGGTCTAATTCATCTACATATTATCACTACTATCATTTCATCAAGGGATCATTTTTGGGCTACATACATTGCATAGGAAGGGGAAGTGTTGAATTCCATACCACACATTTGCATCAAAGCTAGCTATAGCCTAATATCTTGGCATCATTGGCACGAGGGAAACCTAAGGACACTATTTCACACACAAGCACACAAAACTACATGGAGTCTGAAATGTAGTGCAACGCTCAGTACTAAGTTCACTCTACGGGTGACCATCGGGGTCAGTCTGACTTCACATATTGCATTTTTATTTCAAATCTAATGTGTTTGTGAGCTTATGTAGATAGCTAGGGTTTGTTTTGTAGGTTACAGGTGACATTGAAACCTTAACAATGAATTCAGAGTGACAAATCAGACATTGGAGCAAAGACTCTCAAACCCAGAAAAAGGTAGATCCTGAATATTTGTGCAGATGCCATCGCCCAAATTATACATTAGTGACCAAACATTCTTGTCATCCTATGGGAACTCCTTTCTGGCACAATCTTGAGTCCCATAACTTCTTGTCAGCCACTGTAACATAATTCCAAGTTAGATCTAGCAGCTACACAACCCTGATTGTCTCTAGATCACATAGAAAATCATCCAAGTCATCTATCCTTCTCATTTGCTTATATTTCTACATTGTTTGAGTAAATAGCCTTCGTATATTGATGTATATCATCATTTTTATATCATTAGTTACAAAATTTAGTCTGAAATCATATTTAAATTCTATTTTTATTAAATCAACTAGACCCAAGTGGATGGGAGGATTCATTTTAAGCCCTTATATTGGGCCAATCCTCATCCTAGGATTTAGGCAACTAGAAAACCCTAAGTATTCTAACTTAACTTTTTATCTATCTCCTTTTTCAAATTCCTCTCTATTCTATTTTTTTTCCAATTTTCCTTCTATCTTTTTATTCGTGCAGGTCTAATGGAATATCAACAACAATGTGGAGTGTTATACATTGTGTGGGAAGTACTTATATATATATAAACACAATTTTATTTATTTTTATGTATATTTTTTCTTTATGCTAAGCAACCAAGGAAGGTTGCATGGTCGCTCGGGAAGGAGTGAGGTCATAAGGTCGTGCGCAGGGTTGGATAGGTCATGGGGCCGGGAGGGAGCAGGGAAGAAGGAAAGTAAAGGATTGCAGGGGATTGGAGTAGGGTGAGAGGAGGTTCGTAGGGGTTAGGCAAATGATAGGCCACAGGGAGATGATATGCAGCATGGGGAGTGGGGAGTGAGGAGTGAGGAGTGAGGGAGGTTGGGGGGAAGTTAGTAGTGAAGGAGATAGGAGGTACGGGGTGGGTCGGTCACTTGCCGCTCATGGTAGGAATAGGTTAAGGGGGGTCGCGGTCTGTGTGGCTGTGGCCCCAATACATTTTTTAAATTTTTTTTATCTATATATATATTATAATGTGTGTGTGTGCCACCCCCCTACGTTTTGCAAATTGAACTTCGACGGGGTTGTGAAAGGCAACCCCGGAGCATCAGGGGTGGGGTGCTTGATTAGGGATGAATTTGATGATTTGGGTATTGTTGGTTCCTTTCTATTGAAGGATGGGTTGTGTAATGAGGCAGAAGTTCGGGTCCTTCTTGAAGGGGTCAAAATTGTTGTGAACATTAGGTGTTCTGCTTTAGCTATTAAAGGTGATTCACATGTGATTATTAGTGGGGTGTGGAGAGGTAAAGCCTTAGCTTGGAATTTGGAATTTTATCTTTAAAATATATTATTTTGGCTTAGTAAAATTCCTTTGGATCATCTCCCATGTGTTTAGGGAGGTAATTTCAGCAGTGGAATTCTTAGCTAACCAAGGAATTAATAGATGTGACAACATTATTATTTCCAGGCATGTTGATGCATGGGAAGGGTTAACAACTATCCTTTTAAATGACGGTAGAGGCATTTAATTATTTTCATTCTGCCTCCCTTCTTTTAATTTTCACTTGTTCGCACGTGTTGTGGGAGTTGGATTCAAGTCTCTTCCATGGATTCTCCTCCCCTTTTGGGATTGTTTCTCCACTGTGATCGTAGGGAAATGGCCTTTGTTGGCGGTATCCCTAATGTCCGCCTCAATTCTATTTTCTGGGTGGACTGTGAAGCAATGGATGACACCATTAAAAGAATCATTGGTGAAGAGTATTTGGGTGCTTCTGTTAGGTAAAGAGTGAATGGTGGGGTCTCTTCTTGGTTTGTCACTCACCTTTTGTTGGTTCAGGGCAATAAGGAGGATTCACTGCTTATTGCTAAGCACTTCATCAAGATGCAGTTTTGGGTTAGGTTGGAAGAGGCGCTAGAGGCTGTGAATTTCGTTCCTCCTATTTAGGCTACTAGGGAAAATGGTCTCTCATTGGAGGAGGCTCATTGGGTAAATACTGCACTCTTGGAAAGGAATGTTGAGCTTATAAAATTCATTTCAAAGGTGCATGATGCTTATGTGGTTGGGATTTTGGAAGGGTTTAGGTTCAAAAGGTTGGATGTTCCTGGCTTATCGGCTCTTGTGTTGGTGGATGTGGAAGTGACTGGTATTTTTAGGAAATGAGTTGAATTTACCTATAATTATCCACTCCGTCGGGCTTGGGAAGGTGTGGTGGTTAGTAGGCTTCGGCGTTCGACTCCCTCTGGGTCCAGGCTTCGGGTCTCGTCCTCTCTTAGGGCTCGTTAGTTGTTTCTATGGGTCTTCTTACTAGTGGTTTGTTTTATCAGTTCTATGCTTTGCAGGTGTCTCTTCGGTTCTCTGCTTGGATCCATATTTTTGGTTTCATGCTTGCATACAGGTTGTGTGCTTGCACATTTTTGTCCATGGTTGTTATTTGGTCTGGTTTCTTCTCTTGATGTATTCAAACAATAGAAAATTTACAATATAAGTTATACATACATACATACATACATACATACATACATACATACATACATACATACATACATACATACATACATACATACATACATACATACATACATACATACATACATACATACATACATACATACATACATACATACATACATACATACATACATACATACATACATACATACATACATACATACATACATATATATATATATATATATATATATATATATATATATATATATTATATATATATATTATATATATATATATGCATACTTATACACACACACACATGATATATATTTATATATTGGCCCCCAAATTTCCCAACTAAACTACAATTAATTTTGTATAAATATATCATGATATAACACATCTAATTTTTCATTTCACGTATATCTATTTACATATACAAAATATAAAGGTCTTGTATAATAATATTTTAGTATATGTAACCCTTATACGTTTCGTTTTAAATTGATATGTTTATAATATTTATAACTTGTAACTATTATAGCAACATACTTATTACAAATACTTTTGAACAACTCAATACAAAAGGAAATAATGATTTCAAGTTTATTAACTTCAACCATTTTTATTCAACCTTCCTCTATATATCAAACATGTTATCTTAATTCTAAGTAAATAAGAGTGAATAAGAGAGTTTTAAACAACGTTCAAGTAACAACCATTTTTACAAATATTCTTCTTCAACATTTAGGTATGGATAAATAATGTAACAAATTTCCAATGATATTAAAAGAGAACAATTGTATCCTCATTTGCAAGGAATATAACAATTTGCAATAATATACAAGTCCCATAATGCAAAAATAAAATATTTTATTTCTTTTCAATACAATGTCAGACACTTGTATAAATAACTCTTTCAAGAAAGGAGAGAGAGATAAATTGAAATTTCATTTTGATTCATTAACCATTTGCAAATATAACTTTCAACAAAAATTTTGTTGGCATAAAGAGTTTGAATGCAAAAATCCAAAACATACTTTTCCACTTACATTACAATGCTCTAAACATTCACAAGAACATAACCAATACAACACCTAATCAAGTTCCCAAATGGCTCAAGGGTGTAAGTTTCTCAACCCCATTATTAAAATTCTATACACAACTTCCTTCATCTTGATACACTTCATCAAATCACTCCCATGTCAACAAAAATGAGGAATCTAAAAACACTTACCTCCTAACCATGCAATGGGGGAATGATCTCATCCCCATTGCCCCACAAGTTCCCTAACTCACACACGACTCAAGGACCAACAACCAAACTATAGAATGAGTACAACAACCATGACGCACACAACCATGTAAACAAATTTCACACCAACCAAGTAAGCAAAGGGGGCAAACAATAAGGTATGTAAACCACACAACAGTAAACAACACATGCACTCAAACCAACTATGGTTTGAAGAGGGGAAGGAAATACCACCCTATACCACTTATTACTCCACTAGGAGAGGGTAGCTAGCTCTTGGTTCCTCCATAAGAAAGAAAACAAGTTTTGAATCCAAACTTATACCTCCCATGCCCACAACCACTTATCGTTCCACTAGGACTAGCTGCCCCTCCCCTTTGTTCTGTAAAATCAATACCTAAAAGAGGGAACATATCCCTCACTTTGAACACTACTTATCCCTCCAGTGATAAGTCACATTCCCCAACACACAATACCACTTGCATGCCCACAGTGGAATCATGCAAGCTTCAACACAACACTTATTAAGAAAAACAACACATACCCAAGTGGGTAACCAAAACCATAATTTTTAAATTAAGAAAGAGATAGAATGAACATAACATATAGGAAAAAATTTCAGGAGAGACATACTTATGGGTTATTTGTCCCAAAATACTTCAAGCATTCACTTCAATCAATCCAACAATCCCTCGAAGTAATCCTCATACCGACAACACCTTCATAAGACTAAGTGATCTCCGTCAAACAAGGCAATTATAGGAAAAACTCAAAGTGAAGCATCCCTTAGGATCATGCAATGTGGCATACTCCATCCCCCAAAAAAACAACTCTAAACCCTAAGTATGAAAAGAAATCCCTTACACATCCACATGAGTACTCCTTACAAACATCACTTCACATCTTACATGACTTGACCCATACCCAACCTTTAAACCAAAACATTCTCATAAAAATAAATAAAGAAAATGAAAATAAGATAAATGGATCACATCCACAATAATTAATTTGTAAGTAAACTCAAAATGTCAATTCATAAAATTATAATAAATAAACCCATATCCTAAGTGTCCTACAAAAGTCAAAAAGTAAGAAAATTACTTACACAATCTCATTTAGAAAGGAGAACAAGATCACAAGTAATTTAATTGAGGTACAAATGAGCCCTCAAGTGGTCAGAGTGGCCTAAAAAGGTACTCTTACCCGATGGGTAGGTGTATAGAAAGTTTTTGGAGTATGAGACAAGGTTTACTTGTCCCGTAAACCTTCCACATTTTCCCTCCAATCCCAAATTCGAGTTTTCTATAAATGAAAAACTTCCCAACCACAAAACATAAGGCCAAACATCCAAAAATAGAAAGAGAATAAGTTTATAACCCAATTTAGAATCTAATTAAATTAGAATATCAATATAATCAAGTCAATACAAAGGTTAAAATGAAGGGAAAATAAATTTCAACAAGAAAAGAGACAACATTAGAAACTAAGGTCACTTTACATATTTACACCAACCTAAACAAATTTTGAGCTTGAGTGACTCATTGTTGGCCAATGTGCCCCGTGTGAGTTAGTCCCCCTTCATCCTCTTTTTTTGTTTTATTTTGTTAGTCCCTTTATGGTACTAGTCTTCCGAACACCTGTTCGTCATCTGCACACTCAACATACAAATCATAAATGCTCAAAATGATATGCAAATCAATTCTAATTATTGCACAAAAACACACACACACACACATATCAAACAATTTATACACAATCCAAATATATAATTTTCAAGATCAACTTCTCAACATCAATCAATTTTATCACAATTTTCCATAACTATTATTTCATCAACACAAACAAAAGATCTCATATCGACTAATCAGATTGTATTATCTAACACATGGTTATTATTATACCATTCATCATTTTGACTCAATGGGACACATACACATATACACATACAAAGAAATCAAACAATTAAATTCTTTTAATAAATTTATAAGGCTTACTTAATCACACACATCTAATTGTTTATAGTTTCTACTTTCATTTGTAACCTTCTAAGTTGACCCCTCATTTGTATTGTAGTTTCAATTACAATGTTCGTTTTCATATTCTCAAGCAATCAAGGGTCAACAAGGTTATAACCAAATTATTTCACACACCACTCTTTAAAAACAACCAAGCCTATATATATACATATACATATACATATATACATAATACATACATACATACATACATATATATATTTACAGTCGTAAAACCAACGAGTCTTATCATCTCCTAGCAAAATTTACAAGTTACAAGATGTTAGGTACCTTGTGTCGAAACAACCAAGTCAACCAAAACACCACTAGATCCACAAATTTGGCTTACTTATCATCCAATAATGTCATAAGAAAATGGGAATTACATTCTCCTCCCCTTAAACACAACTTCCTCCTGGAAGCCATGAGGAGGGTTTCCAAAATCCTTAGCAAAACAAATAGCTCAAAAACATGATGGTCCAACCGTCTCTCGTTGTGTGGCTTGCCACACTACTCCTTTGAAGATATCCATCCACCACATGATCGGTTCCATCCTGTAACCAAGGAGGAAATGTTAGAACACCTAGCCAGACTGTGACCTCTACCAAGGTGATACTCATACCCTATATGATCACACAATAGGGTTAGGTTGTTGTTACACTATAAATATCCTCCTATTTTAGGGTTATCACATGGTCTTTTTATCACCAGAATGATTCTAATCATATATAAACCATGGCTTGTAGTTTGACTCAATTTGTAACTGGGATGTCCTGGAGGAGAGAATCAAGTTAAACACTAGTTTCCAAGTTCAATATTTTCTACTAACAAGGCCACCACCACACGCTGACATGAAAAGGTAAAGAAGAGTCAATTTACTAAGTTTTATGAAGATTGGTAGTTCCTTCTTCACTAAGATTTTACTTTTAGTGTTTTGATGGGGATTTTAGCGTACTTAGGTACACTTTGAATTATTGATTTATTCTCTTCATTGGTCATATTCCCTTTTTATACTTGCTTATAAGCTATCTCTTTCATTAGCCTTGCCTAGGAATTTACTTTGTCATTTAACTTACTATGTTTCAATTTTCATACTGGTGTTTTAATAAAAACCTAATTAAATTTAATTGTAGGGTAACCAATATAATAAAATACA
This sequence comes from Taxus chinensis, assembly GCA_019776745.2. Classification (NCBI taxonomy): domain Eukaryota; kingdom Viridiplantae; phylum Streptophyta; class Pinopsida; order Cupressales; family Taxaceae; genus Taxus; species Taxus chinensis. The sequence goes on along the minus strand of CM034157.1, from coordinate 233,790,830 downwards.
GTAAATACATAAATGCTAAACACTCTAGCAATGCAAGACTATAAGTAAATGAGAGAGATAGATGACTTGGTCGAGTCTTGCATAATCTAGAACTGGTCTGGGCAGTGTGAAGTTTTAAACTAGATTGAAACAATATCACAACTATTCCCTGTAAATTTTAGGACTTAAGAATGAAATTAGACACGAGCACCTGGTGCTAGACAAGGGTGCTTAGGCACTGGTGACTGTGCAAAAGCTTGGAATCTACTTTTTCTTGTGTCGCTAGGGTTTCCCTTGTTACTTTCCATCAGTCACCTATTGTTTTCTCCTTGATCACCGAGGGTACTTGTAACCTACATAATAAACCCTAAATACATGCAAAATCTCACAAACACATAAAATTGGAATGAAATATGCAAAATGTGAAGTCGGATTGACCCCGAAGATCACCCGATGAGTGATATTATGACCTAGCACTGCACTACATTCCAAAATCCATGTAGTTATTTGTGCTTGTGTGTGAAATAGTGTCCTTAGGTTTCCCTCGTGCTAATGACACCAAGATAGAGGGACATATGCTAGATAAGATGCAAATGTATGGTATGAAATTCAAAACTTCCCCTTCCTATGTAGTGTATGCAACCCAAAATAATGTAGTCCCTTTTGATGATAGTGATAGTATGTAGATATGATTTCCCCTTAGAGTTGCTAGCCAACATAATAGAGTGTATGATGTGTATATATATGGATCTCTTTTTTGAATTTCGACACTAGTGACCTGAAAGGTTGACTATGAGTTCGGGATAAGGATAAGAAAAATAAAAAGGACGACCACAAATGTCAAAAATGTGAAAAAAATAGAGAGGAAAAGAGCGCCCAAAATTGATAGGAGCACCTAGGTTCTAGTGTCTAGAGTGGGCATTGGTGTCCTTAGATATATGGTGACAAAAGTGACATCACAGATAGACAGGGATCCCTGTGACTTGACTAGAACTAAGTACATAAATGACATAAGGAAATTATGAAGGAAATGACTCAGACCCACGAGCTCACATTCCAGGATGACAAACAAGGTTGCAGAGGGACTTTACAATGGAGTGGCGGGGCCTGCGAAAGATCAAATGACCCCGTGCAAGAAGAAATTCAAGAAACGGCTCTGTCGAGTGAATCCGTGCCTCAAATCCAACAAAAAAATTACAGGCGGGCTCAGAAATGGAATAGCAGGGTCAGGGAAGGAGGCCGAGCGGTGTCAAAGGAACCAGAGACTCAAAGGAAAAGAAACGGTGAAGATTCAAAGTCTTCGGGCTCTGAAATAGTTCAGGACGGACCCCGAAATCGACTAAGTATGGAGGAGACAGCGGAAGCTGCCAAGTGTCCAAATGGCACACCTCCAAAAGTTAAAACCAAAGGGGCAGGCTCAAACAAGCACCAAGCCTCCACGCATCCAGAGCTCCAAAAGTTGCACCGGCCATTGAAAAGTCTTCGACTCGGCAGAAGGGGCCAAGTGTCGGCTCAGCGCAATTCCAAAATGGGAGCCCAAGGCAGAGACTCAAACTTGCGCCAGCCCTCCACGTAGCCAATGGTCAACAGAGGTCAAAAGGAGAATGGGCCCAAAATGGCTAAGTAATGAATGCAGGTGGAAGGTGCCAGGTGTCCAAACAATGCACATTCAAAAGTGGGACCCTGAGCAGGTTGTCAAATGAGAGCGGGCCTTCCACGCATCCCAGGTCCCAAAAGGGAGATAGAGTGCCTTCCACGTGTCCCAGAGCCCGAAAAGGTGAGGGTGACCATTGAAAATTCCAAAGGCCCATGGAGGTCTCCACATGTCATATCCACACTACTCCAAAGGTAAAGTCTGGGGGTAGTTTCTAAACATGCGCAAAGCCTCCACGTGTCTTGGGTCGGATACAGTGCCTCCGCCCGCGGAAAAGACTCAGGAAGAATACAAAGGAAATAGGGAAACCTGTGGATGCCACCACATGTCACATGGGTGCTATTCCAAGAGTGAAGGAAGGAGTCAAATCTCAAATGAGTGCAGAGCTGCCACGTGGACCCGGTACAGATAGACTCATTTAAATATTACGCGCCCGTGACCCAAAAATTCAAATGGCCATATCTTTTGACTGAGAACTCAGATTTGGGTGGGAGAAGATTTTTTGGAAATGTCTCGATGCCCTCTATGCCTTGGAAACATAAAATATCATTTTTTGTAGGTGTTGGTGGGTGAAAAATGGGAAAATGTCTTCCAGGCCATTAATACAGAGCCCAATTTCTCCAACTACCAGATCTGATTCGATTCGATCCGTCGTTCTTCTTCAATACGCCAGACAGACAGAGGGAGCCAGAATCGACAGATTTGGGGTGGATTTGAAAGGGGCATTGATTGATAGTGGTTGAGTCTTCAAGGTAGGATTCAATGCATATCCCATGGTAGTTGAAACAGGATTCAACTTTTCCCTCTTCTCTCTCTTATTCTTTCTATATATTGTAACACTTCTCATTTGAGAAGGGAGATTATTCTGGGCGTAGGGAAACTCTGTCAAATTTGTTTCCCGACTCCATTTTGAGTTGAAAACCTTCTCCTACACCTGGAAAGCATTTTTGTGCCTCTAAGCAAAAACGTAATGGTCTGTGCACCCATATAGAGCAATAAAACATGTTTTTGTGGTGTTTCTTCAACCCTTTGCATTGTTTTGTTGTCTCTCTGTGCCTCTCCCTTTCAAATCTATTTTTTGTGCATGTATTTCACATTTGCAGGTGCAGGGCATTGTGTTTCATGGAGTTTTGATCATGGATTAGGATCTGGGTTTGTGTCACTTCTGTCTGACCTTCCCATCTTCCTTTCTCCCCTGTTTCATCCTCCCTCAACAGAGCATCTCACCCCTTTCCTTCTCTGGTGTATCACCACTTTAGTGTAGGATTTTCTTTCACCCTCTCTTTCTCTCTGGTTCCTTGGAATGGTTAGATTAGGATAGTTTAGTTTTTTCCTGCATTAGAGTAGCTCATGGCAGGTAGTTTAGGAACAAGAACCAACTTTCTCTGGAGGATCATCTCAGGTTTGCAAGTCCCACAGCTTGAGAGATGATCCAATGTTATGCAATCACACCGAATGCCCCATTTTAACCACTTCACATCTTTGGCCATTCGGGGGTGCTGTGATTTTGCACTAACAGTTTTGGCACACCCGGTGGGACAAGAGGTCTTCACTTTATTTCATCAAGTTGATGTGTTCTTGGTGGGATTCAGCCTTTTGAGGCACATGCAAGCACATCTGGTGACTCCATCTGGTCAAAAACCCATTCTCTGAGTTGCAGACCTTTTCCATCCATTTCCACTCATTTTCATCCATTTTCTTCTTCCATCTCTTTCATTTTCTCCCATTCCATGAGGTTGTGCAATCATGACTTCATTCCCTTCATGGAACTCACACTTACAGCAATGCAATCCACCTCCAATGCATTTCCCAACTCCTCCAAATCAGCATTATAATCAGATCCAGGACCATTATGCTTACCCATATGAGCAGGGTCAAAGTCAGTTTGGCCATGGAGCTTATCAAGAACAAGGGGACGCATACAATGGTGACAACTATGTGGAGAATGCTGGTTTATTGGAGAAAATTCAAAAAATGGAGGCTGGCATGGTTCAGTCAAGGGGCATAGCACAAATGAAGGCATTCAAGATTGGTTGCAGGGCACCTTGTCCATGGGAAGGCCCTTTTCCAAGACATTACAGCCCTCAGGAGAAGCTAGACTTCATGGTTGAAATGCTTGCCCCAACTTGCACAATGGACTGAGGAGATCGAGGCTTATGAGTTGGAGTCAAGACAACCTTGTCAATGGGTAAGTCCACCATCTCATAGCTTTTCTTTTTCTCTTTCTCAAGCAGCACCATCTCAACCCAAGCTCCAATTTCCAAGCTTCCCAGTTGCTGCCCCAAGTGTTGATTCCATTTCTCCATTCCCTAGTCTTCCACCCCATTTCAGTTCCTCTCCCCCTTTCCCTTCCAAACAGTCATCCCCTCCAAACAAACAAGAAGTTCCACCTCCCTCCCCACCACAAACAATTGCAAAGTTGGTTGAACCCCAACCTGTCACTCCTCTTGCTTTCCCAAGTCCATGTTGGGAAGAGACTCAAGAATCCAGTCAAGGAAAACAACAAGAAGGGGAGCCCAACAGAGAAGAAATGACAGACAATCTGAAGAGTTGGGCTGCCAAATTTGGGTTTATAAAGATCCCCTTGATGGTCAAGCCAATAGAGGAGGTCAAAGTTGAAGAGCCAGTGGTGGCTGAGACTGAGTTTGCAGCAGAGAAGGAACAAAAACAAGAAGAAGAAGATCAGCAGTCTGGCTGGCTGCTCCGGATGCAGTGTCCATGATGGCACTTTGTCTGAAGAGGATGCTGAGCTGATCCAAGCTGCACAACCAGTTGAAGAGGAAGAACAACCAGCTCCAAGTCCCATTGAAGAGGAGCAGCTGGGAGAGATCGAATCAGAGTTGAGGCCACTCAATGAAGAAGGCATCATTGAAGATTTTTTGCTTTCATTTCAAGGGCCTGATTTGATTGATGAACCCATGATGGAGGAGGACCATACAGTTTCAGAGGTTCCAAGTGTGGAGCAGGCTACAGGAGAACCTTCAGTTCTTCCTTCCACTTCATCCCCTTCAAGCTCTGATGTTAAAGAAGAGTTTGAGCTTACAAAATTCATGTTTGAGGATGAAGGGAGCCATGGTGATCAAGTTGCAGATCAGGAGGACACCATGGAGGAGGTTGAGCACATGCAACAGGACAACAATGAGGTAGATTATCTGTCTGACTTGGAGGATTGCTTTGATGGAGAAAATCCCATGGAGATCACATCATTTTCTCTTCCATCATCCATCTTCCAAGCACATGAGCCTGCTGCCATAAAGGAGGGCACTCAAAGACAACAACCTGTGTCTCACAACATCCCTCTAGAACCAGGGTTGGAAGATCATGGTCTTCCATGTTCTTCACAAGAGAAGGAAGAGAAAAAGCAAGGAGATGTCATCATCTCTCTCTCACCATCCATCCAAGAAGGTCCACAAAAAGACTCCATTTTTGGAGTTAGAGTTCAGAACCATGGGCAGATTCAAAGGACCATACCTTGCCCAATCAGATATTTGGCTTCATTGGAGCCAAGGGAGAAGCCAAAACCAGTCATGCCTACTTCAGGGCATGAGGATGAGCATCAAAGTACCAAGGGTCATCATCAACACCTCCAGGAGTCCAATGCCAATCAGCTTGAGGAGGTATTTTTGGTTAATGTAGATACCTTGATGATTTGGGTGGAGGACAGGCTTAAAGTCAGTTTTTTATTCATCCAGGCAAGCCATATTCAGTGTCAAATAATTTGCATGGCTGCCCCTTTTGAGAAAGGGAAGCTATTTCTCCCTACCTGTAACGAGCTTTGTTTAAGCTTTTCTTTCTTTCTGGTTAGTATAGGAGTAGGAGTAGATTTTGTTTTCAGCAGAAGAAGTGCTTGTGCACACTCTGCATGTCTCATTTGAGGCATGTATGATTTGATTCTTTGTACATAGCATTGTTGTTGTGTTTTGTTGCTCCAAGGTTATGTCATTGTGAAGTTCAATGTGCCCCGGGTAAACATTGTAATAGTCCATTCTCGGGACAGACCAAGGCCAGGCTCTTCAGTATTCATGGCAGAAAGATCCATAGCTTGTCTGTAGCAGTTGCTAGTTCCAAAAAATGAAACAAATGCAGAGCAACCAAAGGACATTTTTAAGTCAGTCCATTCAGGGAAAAATGAAAGCCCCAGGTCAATACAATTTTCTACTCTCAGAAACTCCATTTCAAGATTTTCTTATGAAAATTGAGAGTGCAGACGCATGCGGGCAGGCTCAGGGACAGGCAGAACATAGAAAGTGCAGGTAGTCAGGGAGTCCATTTTGAAGGAAGGGTCAGTACCAGGCCATTAATTGTGACTCCATGCCCAATGGATGCTTCAAGGCTACTGGTCTCTTCATCTAGCAGGCAGATGTCCCCGTGAGTCACCAAATTGTTATCCCAAATTTTCCCCCCAGAAAATTTGGTCAAGACAAGTCCTGCACATAAGGAAATTATGAAGGAAATGACTCAGACCCACGAGCTCACATTCCAGGATGACAAACAAGGTTGCAGAGGGACTTTACAATGGAGTGGCGGGGCCTGCGAAAGATCAAACGACCCCGTGCAAGAAGAAATTCAAGAAACGGCTCTGTCGAGTGAATCCGTGCCTCAAATCCAACAACAAAATTACAGGTGGGCTCAGAAATGGAATAGCAGGGTCAGGGAAGGAGGCCAAGTGGTGTCAAAGGAACCAGAGACTCAAAGGAAAAGAAACGATGAAGATTCAAAGTCTTCGGGCTCTGAAATAGTTCAGGATGGACCCCAAAATCGACTAAGTATGGAGGAGACAGTGGAAGCTGCCAAGTGTCCAAATGACACACCTCCAAAAGTTAAAACCAAAGGGGCAGGCTCAAACAAGCACCAAGCCTCCACGTGTCCAGAGCTCCAAAAGTTTGCACCGGCCATTGAAAAGTCTTCGACTCGGCGGAAGGGGCCAAGTGTCGGCTCAGCGCAATTCCAAAATGGGAGCCCAAGGCAGAGACTCAAACTTGCGCCAGCCCTCCACATAGCCAATGGTCAACAGAGGTCAAAAGGAGAATGGGCCCAAAATGGCTAAGTAATGAATGCAGGTGGAAGGCACCAGGTGTCCAAACAACGCACATTCAAAAGTGGGACCCTGAGCAGGTTGTCAAATGAGCGCGGGGCCTTCCACGTGTCCCAGAGCCCAAAAAGGTGAGGGCGACCATTGAAAATTCCAAAGGCCCACGGAGGTCTCCATGTGTCGTATCCATGCTACTCCAAAGGTAAAGTCTGGGGGCAGTTTCTAAACATGCGCAAAGCCTCCACGTGTCTTGGGTCGGATACAGTGCCTCCACCCGCGGAAAAGACTCAGGAAGAATACAAAGGAAATAGGGAAACCTGCGGATGCCACCACATGTCACATGGGTGCTATTCCAAGAGTGAAGGAAGGAGTCAAATACCACGTGGACCCGGTACAGACAGACTCATTTAAATATTACGCACCCATGACCCAAAAATTCAAATGGCCATATCTTTTGACTGAGAACTCAGATTTGGGCGGGAGAAGATTTTTTGGAAATGTCTCGACACCCTCTATGCCTTGGAAACATAAAATATCATTTTTTGTAGGTGTTGGTGGGTGAAAAATGGGAAAACATCTTCCAGGCCATTAATACAGAGCCTGATTTCTCCAACTACCAGATCTGATTCGATTCGATCCGTCGTTCTTCTTCAATACGCCAGACAGACAGAGGGAGCCAGAATCGACAGATTTGGGGTGGATTTGAAAGGGGCATTGATTGATAGTGGTTGAGTCTTCAAGGTAGGATTCAATGCATATCCCATGGTAGTTGAAACAGGATTCAACTTTTCCCTCTTCTCTCTCTTATTCTTTCTATATATTGTAACACTTCTCATTTGAGAAGGAGAGATTATTCTGGGCATAGGGAAACTCTGTCAAATTTGTTTCCCGACTCCATTTTGAGTTGAAAACCTTCTCCTACGCCTGGCAAGCATTTTTGTGCCTCTAAGCAGAAACGTAATGGTCTGTGCACCCATATAGAGCAATAAAACATGTTTTTGTGGTGTTTCTTCAACCCTTTGCATTGTTTTGTTGTCTCTCCATGCCTCTCCCTTTCAAATCTATTTTCTGTGCATGTATTTCACATTTGCAGGTGCAGGGCATTGTGTTTCATGGAGTTTTGATCATGGATTAGGATCTGGGTTTGTGTCACTTCTGTCTGACCTTCCCATCTTCCTTTCTCCCCTGTTTCATCCTCCCTCAACAGAGCATCTCACCCCTTTCCTTCTCTGGTGTATCACCACTTTAGTGTAGGATTTTCTTTCACCCTCTCTTTCTCTCTGGTTCCTTGGAATGGTTAGATTAGGATAGTTTAGTTTTTTCCTGCATTAGAGTAGCTCGTGGTAGGTAGTTTAGGAACAAGAACCAACTTTCTCTGGAGGATCATCTCAGGTTTGCAAGTCCCACAGCTTGAGAGATGATCCAATGTTATGCAATCACACCGAATGCCCCATTTTAACCACTTCACATCTTTGGGCACTTAGAGAAATAGTTGAAATGATTTGGAGATTTTGGAGATTTCGAATTGTTTCCAAATGAGATTGAAGAGGTAGAGAGTGATTAATTCCTAACCCATTTTTGTTTGTAAATGGGAGGATTTGGGTGTCTTGTCGCCAAAGGAAGAGTGTTGAAGAGAGAGGTCTAGTTTTATCCTCCATCCATGACTACAACCCTAAAATGTCCAACTGTTACATACGGATAGAGACCAAATTTAGTTCTAATTGAAGAACCCACACAAGATTAGTATAGGAAAGGAAAAATCATCTTATTTCCCCCACTCCTACGATAATGGGTGTTCTGATTGAATAATATTAGATGGATTCCAAGTTAGGTCATCTAGAAGTGATAATAATACAATGCAGCTCCCAAGTGAGGTCATCTGGGAGAGATAGTCAATACGCTTGTACCGATTTATTTATTTGATTTGAGTGATATGAGATTGCTTGTAATAAGATGTACTTAGTAGATTACTCATAGAGAGGTTTTTGATTTGCCCCCAGATTAGGTCATTTGGGGGAATATATTTGAACTAGTATAAAGTATTGGTTATAATATAAAATGATTATACCTTGTTCAAATGAGATCAGAGCAAGTATGGTAGTAATATGCTAGGAGTGTTTATTGATTGTATTGTATCCTGAGAGGGATTATAAGATGATCTCGATTGTATGACCCCTCTTTTAGAAAAAGGAAGAGGGGTGGAGAAATGAGCACTAATATGAAATCAAGATGTGTAAGATGTTCGTAATGTTAAATGAGAAATACTATATGATAGCTCTCCCAAAGTATGAGTAGGTATTAATTAGTACATGTGCTAGATGTGAATATGAGATGTTGGAATTTGTATGTTACAGTGCTAGAGGAAATAATGATCCATATGGCTCAAACGGTCAAACAAACGGAGTTACGAAGCCCATGATATGAGTGAAACTATGCAACATGTATTAGTTGTAAAAGTAAGTACAAATAGTGACTATAATATAAGGTAAATAGGACTTAATATATATATATATATATATTAATAGTGAAAAGGGAATAGTATTTTCATTTGTACCATGATCGAGTGATATTTAGAGTTATGAGATGTGAGGATGCCTTGTGTTGTGTAGAGGGATATACACTTGAGAGAGTTTTGAACGGGCCCTCATTTGAGTACTTTGCTTACTTTGGGCTTGTCAAATGCAAAGTGGGATATATTCGACCATGCTGGCCTATGAAACATTGCTAGATTAGGGGAAGTACCCCATAATATTCCTATGTTGACTACTTTGTGTGATAGATGGTGTGCAGATACATGTACATTTTGGTTACCTACTAGTGAGATGACAATGACCCTAGAGGATGTGTACAGGATATTATAGTTGCCTATTGTAGGAGAGAGAGTACATGTGATGACTATAGTGGATGCCCATAATCAGATGAGAGTAGTGAGGTGGTATTTCACAAGGAGATGAGTACAGGCAGAGACTCATATCAGTCTAGATGTGATATTGAGATCCAGTGTTCCATGGTTGTGGAAGTTTATTGTAGTGATTCTAGCATCATCAGTGGGAGTGGAGGGTGGCAGAGTTGGGATATTGTATAAGATGCATGATATTTGTCACAGGATAGAGGAGCATGGGACTAGATATGCATGGGCATGGTGTGTATTGGCCCACTTGTATAGAGATTGTATAGATTTACTCAGGAGGATCATGGGGTGGACTAGGAGCCATGACATTGTTACATGTGTGGGCATATGAGCATATTGTGATATTGAGACCACTAAGTGGGCCATGAGCTGAGTGGGCTAGACCCAAAATATTTGCATCGAGGTGGGGGGTACCCATAGCAGGAGGATGGATATGACCACCTATAGGTCGATGCTAGATCAGATGGGTCCTGGGGCCATTATATGGAGGCCATATAGAGACTATGGAGGTTGGTTGGAGGATGGTGTGGAGCTATGGTGCATTCGACACACCATGTGGTTAGAGGATTGCTTCCTAAGGGTGACAGAGTTATTCTATGGTGAGTGAGTATCAAGACATTTTGGCATGGCCCAGGATGTGCCCCCAAAGCCATATATATGTTGAGATCTACTAGAGCAGTGAGATGAGCAGGGGTGAGGCCAGGCCTGACAGGAGCACAACTAACGCATCCTGGTTCAGATGAGGTAGATGGGACTATAGAGCCTATACAGGTTAATGAGGTGGGGTGCACCTAGGCTTAGAGTGAGTGGTGGGTGACACACCTAGATGGGTGTTATTATTTCCAGTAGTGGTGGATGTGGCCAGTGGACTAGAAATTGGAGGAGTAGAGGGACATGCACATGCCCCTGATGTAGATGACGCAACAACAATATCAGTAGAGTGTAAGTATTGTTCCTATTGATGTATTATCTTGTTTTGTTGTTTAGTTACTATTGTGGATGAATGTGAAGATGTGTAATGACTAAGGTGTTATCATATGACTGCATGTGATGCCTATTGGTCCCTGATTGTGGACACCTCCATACACAGTTGATTCACAACATGCCCTCAGATGTGCTCATGGGAGGTGGTATGATAGACCAGGTTGATGCTATTGTAGGCAAGCATGCCCATTTGTTTGAGCTAGTGGCTATAGCAGCAATAGCACATGTACCATTTTATTGATTGAACGTGGTGAGGTTCATGTTGAGGTAGAGTGAACAAGAGAGGTCGTAGGAAGAGGAGGTATAGCTTAGGATATTTTTACATGATATGTGGAGCTACATGGTCGATATGTGGAGTAGACTATGGAGCTTGTTGTGTTACAAAGTTAGCTAGAGAGGCATAGAGGCTGAGATAGGTGGCGTAGAGTGAGCGGTGAAGCATCTAGTTCTAGAGCTCCCACGATTGTAGATAGTGATAGCGATGATGATATATGATGTATTGTATATGATGTATTGATGCATGGGAGATTGCCCCCCAGCAATTGTATTTTGAAACTTATTATTTTTGATGATATATATATATATATATTGATGTTGTATATTTTTGTCGATGTGCATTGTATTATGTGATGTGATGATTATGATTTGTGTTGTTTGAAATTGATAAATTGTTGGGTGCATTGTTGAAATAGATGTTTTTTATAGATGAATGTGGGAATGTAGTATTATGTGGAAAGAGTAGCAAAAGTAGTAATAATAAATAATTGTATGTGAATAATGAATGAATAGTAGACATATGAGAGATATAGAATGAATGTATGTGATGTAATGTGATAGATAAGTAAAATTAGTAATAATGATGTGTTGATAAATGAATAATGATGAGGTGTGAAATAATGTTTGTAATTGCATGTGATGAGGATGAAGGGGGGAAGAAGAGTGATTGCCCCCAATGTGAGAATGAGGTTCATTTATAAATTCCCCCTCAACAGTCAAGAATGAACCATATAACAAGAGTGCATCATCGGGAAATGAGTTTATCATGTGTAAGGAGTGGCTATAAAAGATATGTCATGAAGCACAAAGCATGGGTTATGGAATGGAGAGGTTCATTGATGTAGTATTCCCTCAACAGTTAAGTGTGAACCGTAGCATGAGAGTGCATCATAGGGTAATGAAATGGAAAATGGATGTCATCTACCAGAGATTAAGAGGCCTGCAAGGCATGGATGGAACATGTGAAGTAGCAATGGTATGTGGGTAAGTGCCAAATTGGATGCTAGATGGAATGGAACCAAGAATATAAGGTGTGGTGGGAGGAAGTGTGGAAGCGAGGGGATTAGGAAGCCAATGAGGTACTATAGAAATGTGAGAGGAATGAGAGGATGTGACCATAGGTGGATTAGATGGAGGATGCAGATGGATAATGACCTTAGGAGGTGGGTGAATGACTACTTTAGATTGAGGTGAAGGAGACAAGTGAACAGTGGTGGAAGCTCACTTATGGGGAATGGGAGAGAGAGTGCTCGTGAGAGCTAGAGTGGAAAGCAATGACACCTTTGTCTTCTAACTATTGTAATCAATCATGGAGAGCATAACAATCATTATCACGATGGCCATTGATGTGGTGGAAATTATAGAAAGGGAGGTCATGTTGACGTTGTAAGCGGTGAGGTGGATGATGTTGAGTAGAAGGTAAATGGATGAGCCACTTATCAAGTAAAGCTCACAAAACATCATGTGGTTTTGCATTATGTGATAATTGCAATGGTTCATGAGTAGGAGATGAAGAATACTTAGGTGAATGTTGACATGGTGGAGGGGAAGGAAGACACTTATGCGGAGGAAGAGATGGGGATCGTGTAGGAGGGTCAATAGATGGAAGAGGGGAAAACTTAGAAGGCATAGGAGGGGTAGAAGAAGTAAGAGAAGATACAGTAGTAGAAGAAGTAGAAGGGGGTGATATAACGTGTGCAGTAATTAAATCTTGTTCTTAATCAATAACTTTATAGCATAAGAGAGTAAAATATTCACATGTATCGTATAATAGTTTTTCTTTCAATGCAAAAATTAAGCCACGAAAAAAGATAAATTAATTTTCTAAATCAATAGGCTGAAATAATAACTGATGCATGCAAGAATTGAAGCATAAAATGTAATCTAAAATGGGTTCATTATTTCCTTGATGCAAAGAAGGAAAGCATTCATATGTAACTTTAGGACCATTGTTAGAAATAAATTGTCTAAGAAAAGCATCCTCCATATCATAATAAGTACTAATGGATCCATAAGGAAAATGAGTATACCATTGGAGAGCATGATCAACAAGACTATGAAGAAATGCTTTAAGTAACAAGTGATCATTGGAATAAACAGACATGGCTAAATGATAATGCTTGAGATGTAAATAAGGATTACCAATCCATCAAAACAAGATAAAGTAGGCATGATGAAGTCTTTTGGGAAAGCAGAATTGTGAATATTTTTAGGGATAGGATTTCCATGCAAAGAATTATTGTCAATGGAAGCATAATAGGATTTACTTTCGAGGGTGAGTGTATGAACTTGAGATTGCAAAGTGCCAACAACATGCATGAGGGATAGAATATCATGTGAAGGAATGGTTGGTGAGGTGAGAGGCATATTTAGGGGTTGGATCTTTCCATTATGAGTGATCATGGGAATATGAGAAGGAGGAGTGGATGTGGAAGGAGGAGGAGAGAACATGGAGGCTCTATGGGAATGCTAGATGTAGGCTCAGGAGACATGATAAGAGGTGTGCTAATGGTAGGATTGGAATCATCATGAGAAATAACTTCAGAAGTAGAAGAAAGAGGAGTAGTAAATTCACATTCAACAGTCTTAAGAGAAGTAATATCATCACTAACATGTTCATGATCAGAAGCATAATCGACATCACTATCAGTCATATTTTCACAAGCAAGTATTTCATCAAGACTATCATCAACATACAAAGAAGTGGTAGGAGTACTAATATCATATTTATCATTGCAATCATTGGAAGCATTTTTAGAAGTAGAAAGAGTAGGAGATATAGCTTTACATTCATCTTGACTACTAATAGAAGTGACATCATGCACATTTACATTTTCAACATTAGAAGTAGAATTATTGGTATCCATATTATCACAAGCAAGAACATGATCAATCAAAGCATTTACAGTAATACTATCATGTGCTATAAGAGGAGGAGAAGGTGCATCAACATGAGTGACTATGGAAGATGAGGGAGAACACGAAACAAATATTTTTTCAGGAGACTATGTACATGTTAGGGGTGTCAAGGCCAACAGGAAGGGTACCTTGGAAAGCAAGAAGCTTTTGGAGGACATTGAAATCACATTGAGGATTGCGGTAGAGGTCACAAAATTCAGATTCTATAGAAGCATCATCAAAAATAGGTTGCAAGCATGTATCAAGCATATTATGCTTAGGGGATGAGGACCTCTTCTTGGCCATGAGGGTTTTTGGGATCCTAGGGAAAGAAGTTCGAAGAAGAGTGGGTTCACCAAATGATTTAATAAAAACCTAATTAAATATAATTGTAGAGTAACTAATATGGTAAAATACAATAAATATACAAATGCTAAGCACTCAAGCAATACAAAACTATGAGTAAATGGGAGAGATAAATGACTTAGATGATTCCTTGCACATCTGGAACTGATTTGGGCAGTGTAAAGTGTTGAACATATTGAACAATGTCGCAACTTCTCCTTGTAAAATTTAGGACTTGAGAATGATGTTGGACATGGGTGCCTTGGTGCTGGACAGGGGCACCTGGGTGCTTGATGACTATTCTTGGGTGCCGGTGACTATGTAGAAGCTCATAATCTACTTTTTCCTATGTCACTAGGGTTTCACTGTTACTTTCTGTCAGTCACCTATTATTCGCTCTTTGATCACCGAGGGTACCTGTAACCTAAAAAATAAACCCTAGTTGCATGAAAAAGCTCACAAACACATCAAATTGGAATGAAATATGCAAAATGTGAAGTCAGACTGACCCTGACGGTCACCCGATGAGTGAACTTATGACCGAGTGTTGCACTACATTCTAGAATCCATGTAGTTCTTTGTGCTTGTGTGTGAAATAGTGTCCTTAGGTTTCCCTTGTGCCAATGATGCCAAGATAGCAAGTTATAGCTAGATAAGATGCAAATGTGTGATATGGAATTCAACACTTCCCCTTCCTATGTAGTGTATGCAACCCAAAAAATTAGTCCCTTTGATGATAGTGATAGTATGTAGATGTGATTGCCCCTTAGAATCACCGACCAACATAATAGAGTGTATGTTGTGTATATATATGGATCTCTTGTTTGAATTTTGACACTAGTGACACAAAAGGCCGACTATGAGTTCAGGATAAGGATAAGAAAACTAAAAAGGCCGACCACAAATGTCAAAATGGGTAAAAAGAACAAAGAGGGAAGAAGCACCCAGAATGGATAGGAGCACCTGGGTGCTAGTGTCCAGAGTGGGTGTTGGTGTCCTGGGATAAATGATGACATATGTGAAAAGATAGACAAATAGGGATCCCTGTGACTTGACCAGAACTAAGTACAAAAATGACAAATGTGAGAGAGAGATAGACAATAGAAAAAATCAAAGAAAGTAGATGGACAAGGGGTTGCGTCACTAGGGAATACTTTTCTTGCTTAAGATCCATGCATATAATAACATACTTGACGGCATAGTAAAATAGTAATATACTATCAGGACTCTTATCCTTACTTCCTTTTATGTTGAACTATTAAGGGTCATTTAGATAATCTCCTTTTAGCTTGCAAATTCATATCCTAAGTCTCATTCTTAGTCATTATATTTTCAAACCCCTAGATTAAAACTATGTTGTTGAAAACATAAAAATATTATATAGCTCCTTGTTAGGGCTTACTATTAGTTTTTTTGATTTATTCCCTCTTTTTCTCTAGCATCTTACCTTGATACTTGATTAAGTTAGAATTACTTTTGTTATAGTCCTCTTATTGTATTATAAAAATGTTTTATTCTCACTTTAGACTACACTCCCATTTGTTAATTTTGCCTCTTATTTTACTTATTCTCATCATTATTGTTCAAAATATTCAATTTCTTCCTACTCAATTTTATTTAACATAGATTATTCTTAATCCCTTATAAGTTTACCATTTACACGAATGCAAAACACTATTCTATATACTTGTTAAAATGTCTTGTTGATTCATTTATAACCATTTACCCTTTTATTGTTTTCCAAGCTACGATATTATTTGGTTTGTTTAGAAGGATCTTTTAGCCTATTTTGGTTTAGTCTTTGTTTGGTCATTTACACAATGTTTTCAATTTTTTTCTTCTACTTCTTAGCCTATAATTTCTTGTTGTTTGCATGATGTCTCATTATTATTCAATTATATTTATTCATTATTCCATAAATCATAGTTTAGAGCATAACCTTGTCATGAATCAAAATGGATCATTACACATTTCTAAGAGTATTGAAACAATAGTTTACAAGATTGCACAAAACACACGTACACACAATTTGTACGACACACTTTGGTACTACACTTCTTCCAAAACAAGTTATAGAATAACGTCATTTATC
This sequence comes from Taxus chinensis, assembly GCA_019776745.2. Lineage (NCBI taxonomy): Eukaryota > Viridiplantae > Streptophyta > Pinopsida > Cupressales > Taxaceae > Taxus > Taxus chinensis. The sequence goes on along the minus strand of CM034157.1, from coordinate 233,774,659 downwards.
AGCCAAAACAACAATGACTAAAATGAATCACAATGCTTTACCCTCCAAGAGGGTTTTGTAGGACCATTTTCCATGGTGGTACAACCAGTCGATATCGGAAACATCGTATATAATGATCATGTGACTCGTAGAAGAAACAACATCTAAGGAGGTATCCTCCTCTCGCTAAGACTTTGCATGTTGTACCACTGACCCTTATGGGATCTACATGTACATAGAGTGGATCTTAGTTCACTTGTTATTGTCATCTCATGGTGGTACACCTATCTTGGAAAGATCGCAATATATCTACATATGCGGAAGGAGGTACCTCAGGTACCTTCATACAGTGCTGTGACTGTTTGCGTGGCTCATGGTAAAGATGTGTGCACTGTTGAGGTCCATTTTACTTATTATGAGGATGTATGGTGTGATCCAAAGGGTTGCACGATATGGGTGATTTATTCTAACGAATTCTCAATTGGCGACACTATTCGAGACTAAGGACTTGTTGAGTTGATGACACCAAAAATCATTTTCTTAGTTCATATCTAAACTCCTACAATGTCTAGAGGATTTGCATGCTCAAATCTATTGGATTAGGCTATTCTAGGACTATTTCATTTCTCAAAATCTCCTCACTCGCCATATTACAATATAATTAAACTCTGGTTAATTATGGAAACTAAAACAACTATCCTAGAGATCCAAGCATTCTAAACCTTCACTCTAATACCAAGTGTGACACCTCAAAATTTTACTCACAAAATAACTAAATTAGAGGTAAAATTATGGAATATTTTATTTACAATTTTAGAAAGAATTAATGGGAAGCGAGTTTCGAGTTCACGTTATTAATAAAGTACTATGCATTGTTGCGTGACGGCATTAGGATTTACACATTGTGCATTCGAGTGATAAATGGTTAAATTGGAAAATTTAATAACCATGTGAATGTATTTTCCCAATTATCCAAATGAACCAAAGGGTCTTAAATGATTTACTAAGTTCAAGGGATATTTATCCTTCATAGCTCTCCATATTAATATGTTATACAAGATGACAAGGTAACCCACATTTAAATTTAACACTAGAAGTAACATTTAAATTTAGGCTTAGTTGAGCCATTAATTATCTAAAAGTATAGTTATTAAAATTCACCTTAATAATTTATCCGATTGGCGGCTACCCTCTTATTTCATTCGTTAGTCTGTATATCTCTAAAGGGTTAAAAATGATTTATTAAGTTATAATAGGCTAATTATTTCATGAGGCCCTCGATAGTTTGACATTACGTTATAAGGAAACAATTTAATCCATATTATATAAATGAGATACTAGGCTTCTAAATTATACACCCTCCTAGGTTAAAAATATAATAAAACTTATAATATATAGGGTCTATATCATAATTACAACCTTAGATTTTAAAAAAATAAAAGGGGACACCAAATATAAAGAAAGTGCCTATGACTAGACTTGGTCAACTTGATCTAAGTGGAGGGGAGGATTCATTGTAAGCCCTTAGACGGGGTCAATCCTCACCCTAGGATCTAAGCACCTATAAAACCCTAAGTCTTCTAACTTAACTTTTTATTTTTTTCATTTTTCTCATTTCCTCTCTATTCCATTTTATTTTCCAATTTTCCGTCTATTTTCTTATTTGTGCAGGTCTAATGGGATTTCAACAACAATGTGGAAAGCTACACATTGTGTGAGAATTACTTACACACACACACAAACACCCAATTAAAACAATTTTATTTATTTCTATGTCTATTGATTCTTTATGCCAAGCGTCCAGGAGAAGGCTGAATGGTCGCTCAAGAGGGAGTGAGGCTGTAAGGCTGTGCACAGGGTAGGAGTGGCCATGGGGAGGGTAAGTGAAGGATCACAGGGGACATGACAGGTTCGCAAGGGTCGGGTGGATGACAGGCCGCAGGGAGGCAACACACGGCGTGAGGGAGGTCGAGGGGAAGTGGGTAGTGAAGGGGGGGTCGTAGCTTGCGCAGCCGTGGCCCCAATACAATTTTTTTTAAATTTTATTATATATATATATATATATATATATATATAATATATATATATAGGGAATATATATATATATATACACTTAAATATTATTTCTTAACTAATCTAAAATAGCTTAATTTATATTATATAAATATAAGTTATAGTATCCATATATTATATTATTAAAAAGGAACTTATATCATAATTATTCTTTAAAATGATTTCTTATATATAGTTCAAAAAATAGAAAATTTACAATATAAGTTATTATATATATTTATATTATTATATATTTAAATATAATATATATAATATATATTTATATACTATTTGTATCAAATTTCCCAACTCAACTATAATTAATTTTGTATAAAGATATCATGATATAATAACACATCTAAATTTCCATTTCTACGTATATCTATCTACATATACAAAATATAAAGGTCTTGTATAATAAGAGTTTAGTATATGTAACCCTTATACATTTCGTTTTAAATTGATATGTCTATAATATTTCCAACTGATGTAACTAAATTGTAGTAACATACTTATTATAAATACTATATTGAACATGATAATCAATACAAAAGGAGATAATGATTTCAAGTTTTTAACTTCAACCATTTTTATTCAATCTTCTTCCATATATCAAACAAGTTATCTTAATTCTAAATAAATAAGAGTGAGCAAGAGAATTTTACATGATGTTCAAATTTCATTTGTTTCCTTTTTATATAGCAACAACCATTTATACAAATATCTTCTTCAACATTTAGATATGAATAAATAATGTAACAATTTTCCAATGATATTAAAATATTAACAATTTCAATTTGCATAATATCACTCAATTTATAACTATCAACAAGTCCTATAATGCGAAAATTAAATATCTTAAATTTATTTACCCAATTTTTCCCATACATAACTCTTTCAAAAATGGATAAAAAAGTTAAAACATAAAATTTCCATTTTGAATTATTTAAGAAAAACAACTTTAAACAAATTTTGAAGCATAAAGATTTCGAAATATACAACAATGGAAAACATCATTTCATTTCACTAAACCATTACAATGCTCCAAACATTTTAACACCAAGAATGCATAACCCATAAATGTATTTATTTATTTTCAATGGCAATGTAAGTATGCTCACCCCAAGTATTAACTTTCTATAGAAATGTAACGAACCGTTCAACACAAAACACTCAATTGGCATTAGTGAAACTTTTCATTAATTCATAGACATCCCACCACGCATTTGATAGAGAGAGACTCGGGATAAAAAGGAAATTTCATTTTGTTTCCATTATCCATTTGCAAGTATAACTTCACACAAGCTTGTTCACATGGGATTGGAAATACACAATACCGTAACATATACTTTTCCACTTGCATTACAAAGCTCACAAGTATTCACAATAACAAATGTAACGAACACTTTACAAGGTTCCCAAATGGATCAAGGGATATGTTAGAAACCCCATTATCAAAACTTCTATACACAACTTCATTCATATTCATAAACTTCGTCAAATCACTCCCATGTCAATAAAAATGAGGAATCCAACATCACTTACCACCCATCCATGCAACATGGGAATGATCTCATCCCCATTTCCCCACAAGTTCCCTAACTCACACATGACTCAAGAACTAACAACCAAACTATGGAATGAGTACAATAACCATGACACACACAACCAAGAAACCAAATTTCACACCAACCAAGTAAGAAAAGGGGACAAACAATAAGGTATTTCAACCACACAAAAGAAAGTAACACACACATTCAAACCAACTATGGTTTGAAGAGGGGAAGGAAATACCACCCTATACCACTTATCACTCCACTAGGAGAGGGTAGCTAGCCCTTGGTTCCTCCACAAGAAATAAAACAAGTTTTGGATCCACACTTATACCTCCCATGCCCATAACCACTTATCACTCCACTAGGACTAGTTGTCCTCTCCCATTGGTTCCGCCAAATCAGGACCTAAAAGAGGGAACATATCCCTCACTTCGAACACTACTTATCCCTCCAGTGATAAGTCACATTCCCTAACACACAACACCACTTGCATGCCCACAGTGGAATCATGCAAGCTTCAACACAACACTTAGCCAAAATAAGCACATACCCAAGTGGGTAACCAAAATCACAATTTAAAAAATAGACCAAGAGATAGAATGAACATTACATATAGGAAAACAAATTCAGGTGAGGCATACCTATGGGTTATTTGTCCCAAAATCCTTCAAGCATGCATTTTAATCAATCTAAAAATCCCTCCAAGCAATCCTCATACCGCCAACATCTTACTAAGGCCAAGTGAGCTCCCCCAAACAAGGCAAAATAATCTTATTTATAGGAAAAAATCAAAGTGGAGAATCCCTTAGGATCATGTCATGTGGTATGCTCTATCCCCAAAAACAAATCCAATCCCCAAGCATGAAAAGAAAGCCCTTACACATCCACATGGGTCCTCTCAAATATCACTTCACATCTTACATTACTTGACCCATACTCAACCTTTAAACCAAAATCTTCACATAAAAATAAATAAAGAAATTGAAAATAAAATAAATGACTCACATCCACATGACTTAATTTACAAATAAGCTCAAAATGCCAATTCATCAAATCATATAAAATAAACCCATATCCCAAGTGTCCTACAAAAGTCAAAAAGTAAGAGAAGTACTTACACAATCTCATTTAGAAAAGAGCGAAAGATCACAAGCAATAAATGAGGTACAAATGATCCCTAAAGTGTTAAAAGTGGCCTAAAAAGGTACACCTACCCTATGGGTAGGTGTATGGAAAGATTTAGATTATGGGACATGGTTTACTTATCCCATACACTTTCCAAAATTGCCCTCCAAGCCTAAATTACTATAAATGGAAAACTTCTCAACCACAAAATGTAAGCCCAAACATCTAAAAATAGAAAGAGAATAAGTTTATAACCCAACTTAGAATCTAGTTAAATTAAAATATCAAAATAATCAAACTAGTCAATCCAAAGGTTAAAATGAAGGGACAATAAATTTAAATCAAGAAAGAAAATACAACATTAAAACTAAGGTCACTTTACACATTTACATTAACCTAAACAAATTTTGAGTTTGAGTAACCCATTGTTGGCTAATGAACCCCATGTGAGTTAGTCCCCCTTCATCCTCTTTTGTTTTGTTTTGTTTTATTTATTTCATGGTACTAGTCTTTCGAACACTTGTTCGCCATCTGCACACTCAACACACAAATCATACATGCTTGAAATGATATGAAAATCAATTCTAACTATTGTACAAACACACACACACACACACACACACATTAAATAATTTATACACAATTAAAATATATAATTTTCAAGATTAACTTCTCAACATCAATAAATTTTATCACAATTTTTGATAACTATTATTTCATCAACACTAAAATATCTCATATAGACTAATCAGATTATATTATCTAACACATGCTTATCATTATACCATTCATCATTTAAAATCAATGGGATGCATGCACATATACACATACCAAAAACTCAAACAATTAGCTTCTTTCAATAAATTTCCAAGGCTTACTTAAACACACACATCTAATTATTTATAGTTTATAGTTTCATTTCTATCCTTGTAAGTTGATCCCTCATTTAGATCATAGTTTTAATTACAAAGTTGATTTTCATATTCTCAAGCAATCAAGGATCAACAAGGTTTATATATATATATATATATATATATATATATTAGTAAAAATAATGAGTCTTATCATCTCCTAGAAAATTTTCTGGGTTAAAAGAAGTTAGGTAGATTGTCTCAAAACAACCAAGTCTACCAAAACATCACTAGATCCACGTATTTGGCTTAAATATAGCCAAACAATGTCATGAGAAAATGGGCATTACATTTAATTTTTAGAATTCACCTCCTAACTTGACACGTCATTCTAGAAAAACTTTTCCTCTGCTCAAGACCAACTTCTTCTAGAGATTATGGTTTAAAAACTATGACTTAAGGGGCATTGCCATCTCCCATATCTCTAAGTATTCTCCATGACTTACGACATCATTATCATCACCTTAGGCAATATGCATATTCACATAGTTACCCTTACCATCACCCTGCACATGTGAGCACTCAAAAGTTCTATGCCCTGTCTCTCCACATCTTTAACATGTATCATGAAACCATGTCTAAAGGATCAAATCTTAGTGATTTGGAAGATGTATTTTAAAAGTGACTCTAGTTGTTCCTTCATTGTGTAACTTTGAACTAGCCTTGCTTTCATGATGCACAAAGTTTTGCATTCCACCACCTTGTCCATGGCCTTGCACAACCATTCCTTTTCCTTGCATTAACACTTGTATTGTCAGCTACACACTGAGGTTTTTCTTCCTTTAACACATATTAATAGGTATCCTCTACTGGAGCATACTTAGATCATTCCAAATTCACTAGTTAGACCAAAATCCACAACACATTCATATATTTGTATATCTTCTCTAGATTATCCTTTTTGTGTCTCACTCGAATGGTGAGTTGAGTATAACACTCAAATGTATTCCTTCACACTAATCTCTCTCTATCTAATAACAGGTTCTACAACTTCTTAAATAAATAAGCTATTAATTTGCAAGAAAGAATTTCACCTTGACCTTTGCAATCAACCTATCCCATGTCTTACTCTTTGAGTTGCCTCTTTTTAATCTATATATTTGGAAGGAGTCATGCTCTCACTAAAGAGATACACGAAGTTCTGAAATTTTCTTAGGAAAAATTTAATTTCATAGGATCTTTCATCTATTTGTACTCAAAATCCTTCTTGAGCTTCATTATCCAATTAATGAGCTTTATTGGTTTGAAAATTCCATATTAGCTTAGGGTATCTAATCTAGGTTTACTCCAGATCTTACCAAGTTGTAGTAAATGCCTATATTAATGGTCCTTCGACTTGCCCATCCTATTATTCCTCATCCATGATTTGAAATATTTGTCGATAATCTTCTACTCCATTATCGTTATGATCCTCCATAACAAATTAATTTGTCATTGTGTGGCTCCCATGGCCTCCAAATGGGCTCACATAGTCTGCATCAATTTGACCAAATCCTCAACTCTTGTACATTGGTCTCATATGAACCTTTATGACAGATTCCTCCTGTGTGTCATTTTGTTTCCTCAAATAATGTAATATTCATAACCTTTACAACTTATTCTAATAATCTCTTTGTTAGAAGATGTCTTACATAATGATTTTCTATTCCCACACTTATAAATGTGGAAAATTATCAATGTTTGTTATGTCATAATCACACCTTCTTGATAGTCACATCGCTGGAAGATGTCTAGAAAGATTTTCTACCCATTACTTGAAAATGTGAAGTAACCATCAATATCCATCATGCCTTAATTCCCAAAGAAAGAAAACCTTGTTCTAATATCAAATGATGGAGATACAATTAAGGGTATGGTCAATGAAGAGCCACCTTAGACCACACAACCCTCAAACTTACGCAAGGAATTGCTCTCTATTGATCAAATTATCAATGGTAGGGAATTCGTTCTGTGGAGTAACCACTTGATAAAAAAATATTATGATTTTGGGGTTAGTTCTTTATTCTATATTCTACTATAGTCAAAATCACAACTAGAGTTTTCTGAGAGTGACTGATAACCTATTTTGACTGAATAAGAGCCATCAAATAGACTCAACCCAAATGAATTCATCTCTATCTTGGATGATGGCTGATCTAGATGTTAGTGATAATTTTTTAGATTTCATCAATAAGGCCTCTAAAATTGGACCTGCCACTATGAATTCTTAAGGAACTTCCATTGAAAGTTGCCATTTTCACAAGTGATGTAGTCATTAACTTTAGTTCCAAAGGTTCTATTGTGAGTTTGTCTTGAAGCTGATCCCAGGAGATGTTACTCTTGAAGGTTTTGAAAATCTACTCGAATTTTTCTTCTAGAATGGGCATATCTTCCCCATTTCCCAGCTGTCAACTTACAACCCTTCTCCAGGTCCTTTCTTATTTTGATATGATTCAATCCAGAAGAGGGAGCCTGTTAGGAAGAGTATTCTTCAAGCTCAAAAATTAAAGATACAAGGCAATCCAAAGTAGAATACTAAGAGGTTTAATGTATGATATTGAAAAACTAAATTTGAATCAATGGAAAGAAAAAAACAACATTAAAATGGAAATCTACAGGTCAATTTACACCTTTAGATCAACCCAAACCAATTCCGAGCTTGAGTGACCTATTTTTTCCCAACGAGCCTCATGTGAGTTAGTCCCCCTTTATCCTCTATTGTATTGAATTATTTTGTTTATTTTATGATACTTAGTCTTATGAACACCTGTTCATGTCATCTAGACACTAAAATACACAAATCACACCTTCTTGAAATGATATGTAAATAAATTCTAACTATTTTAAAAACACACACACACACATATCATCAAACAATTTATACACAATTCCAATATATAATATTCAATATCAACTTCTCAACATCAATAAATTTTATCACAATTTTCGATATCTAAAATTTTATCAACACTAACAAAAGATATCATATAGACTAGTCAGATTGTATTATCTAACAAATGCTTATCATTATAATATTCATAATTTAAAATCAATCTGACACACACACATACAAAACTCAAACAATTATATTCTTTCAATAAATTTCCAAGGCTTACTTAATCACACATATCTAATTGTTTATATTTTCTACTTCATTTTTAAGCTTCTAAGTTGATCCCTCATTTGGATCATAATTTTAATTACAATGTCCAATTTCATATTATCAATCTATAAAAGTTCAAAAAGGTTATAACCATCTTATTTAACACACAAATATTTAATTACAATAAGTACTATAATGTATATAAGTATATATATATTATATTAATAGTATTAAAACCAATGAGTCTTATCATCTCCTAGAAAATTTTCTGGGTTAAAAGAAGTTAGGTAGATTGTCTCAAAACAACCAAGTCTACCAAAACATCACTAGATCCACGTATTTGGCTTAAATATAGCCAAACAATGTCATGAGAAAATGGGCATTACATTTAATTTTTAGAATTCACCTCCTAACTTACACGTCATTCTAGAAAAGCTTTTCCTCTGCTCAAGACCAACTTCTTCTTTTATGGTTTAAAAACTATGCACTTAAACATTGCCATCTCCCATATCTCTAAGTATTCTCCATGACTTACGACATCATTATCATCACCTTACGCAATATGCACATTCACATTGTTACCCTTACCATCACCCTGCACATGTGAGCACTCAAAAGCTCTATGCCCTGTCTCTCCACATCTTTAACATGTGTCATGAATCCATGTCTAAAGGATCATCTTCCCTAGATGTATTTTCTCCTCTAGTTGTTCCTTCATTGTGTAACTTTGAACTAGCCTTGCTTTCATGATGCACAAAGTTTCCCTTTCCACCACCTTGTCCATGGCCTTGCAAAACCATTCCTTTTCCTTGCACAACACTATATTAATTACACACTGAGGTTTTTCTTCCTTTAACACATATTAATAGGTATCCTCTACTAACCATACTTAGATCATTCCAAATTCATCTTGGACCAAAATCCACATCACATTCATATATTTGTATATCTTCTCTAGATTATCCTTTTTGTGTCTCACTCGAATGGTGAGTTGGTATAACACTCAAATGTATTCCTTCACACTAATCTCTCTCTATCTCAGGTTCTACAACTTCTTAAAAAAATAAGCTATTAATTTGCAAGAAAGAATTTCACCTTCACCTTTGCAATCAACCTATCCCATGTCTTACTCTTTGAGTTGCCTCTTTTTAATCTATATATTTGGACATGCTCTCACTAAAGAGATACACGACTTCTGAAATTTTCTTAGGAAAAATTTAATTTCATAGGATCTTTCATCTATTTGTACTCAAAATACTTCTTGAGCTTCATTATCCAATTAATGAGCTTTATTGGTTTCAAAATTCCATATTAGCTTAGGGTATCTAATCTAGGTTTACTCCAGATCTTACCAATTGTAGTAAAAGCCTATATTTTGGTCCTTCGACTTGCCCATCCTATTATTCCTCATCTATGACTTGAAATTTTTGTCGATAATCTTCTACTCCATTATCGTTATGATCCTCCATAACAACAATTTGTCATTGTGTGGCTCCCATGGCCTCCAAATGGGCTCACATAGTCTGCATCAATTTGACCAAATCCTCAACTCTTGTACATTGGTCTCTATGAACCTTTATGACATTCCTCCTGTGTGTCATTTTGTTTCCTCAAATAATGTAATATTCATAACCTTTACAACTTATACTAATAATCTCTTTGTTAGAAGATGTTCATAATGATTTTCTACCCACACTTATAAATGTGGAAAATTATCAATGTTTGTTATGTCATATTCACACCTTCTTGATAGTCACATCGCTGGAAGATGTCTACAAGGATTTTCTACCCACACTTAAAAATGTGAAAAACCATCAATATCCATCATGCCTTAATTCCCAAAGAAAGAAAACCTTGATCTGATATCAAATGATGGAGACACAATTAAGGGTTCCAATGAAGAGCCACCTTAGACCACACAACCCTCAAACTTACGCAAGGAAAACATACAAAATGAAATATGAATGCAAATTTTAATTCAACAGAAACATGGAAACAAGATTTACTCAATTAATTAGAGGAATAACACACACATAGATTGATCACCAATGATGTAGTCTTGACATATTATTATTAACATTTTAACCCTAAAAATCTATTAGAGATTTAGTATGTGAGGATGTAAGGTATGTTGTAGGTTGAATATTATGAATACGTTAATACACATTAATCATACAATTGGAAATAAAGCTTTTAATACAATTCACTATGATAAATAGTATAAAAATTTCTTAAAACATAATAAAGGATAAGTAATTAGCTACATATAATGATATAAATTTGTCTAGGTGTGTCGAACGGGTAAACATGTTGTTTTGAATCTAGAAATACTTCATCTTTGGATATGGAATTGGAAAATTCTCCTAGGTACCTGAACATACATCTTGGTCTAGGGTGTAATACAATATTGGATTATTTTGTATGGTTTTGAACATATACATAATGGGGTTTTACAAATTCACTTTCCCTTACCTATCCTAGAAATGATTGCCGTTATCTGTCACTAGGGATCACACAACTTTGACACCACATGTAATGATCTACAATAAATAAAAACCCTAGATGCCTATATAAAACTTCATAAAACTATTGGATAAAAAAATGATAAATCCTTACATGGATGAGGATCGAGTAACCCTAGTGCTCAACCCCTTTTGAACTAATCCAATTATTACACTACATCCCCTCAAGTGGGATAAATTCTCATGTAGTTCTCATAGTGTAAGTGCATGTTGTGCCTTGTGTCTCTTGACAAAAATATAGTGGGATAACTATAGAGTGGAAAATGTACCTAGCATGGTAGTGGTTGATGCAGAGAAATCTACACCATACCAAAACTTAACAATAAACAAGTTAGAGCCAAATTTAAAACCAAAACCATGCAAAAATATTCACAAACTTCATAATCAAATGCTAAGAAGAATGATCAATTCTTCACATTTTCTTGGTGTTTCTAATCATTCACAAACTTCCTATGTGATTTTACCTCCTTCAGGCTTTATCACCTTCTTGGTCAATTAAAACACTTCTCTCTCGCTAGGTGCTCTCCAAACGTTCTTTGTCACCTCTTGCATATCAACCTTCTTTGTTCCACTCTTCCTCCTAGATTTAAGTTATGGGTACCTAGATTATTTTTATCAATTATTGAGCTTATTATTTCTCTCCTCCTTTCCTTTTAGATTATCACCTCCGAGTCTTTAATGCTCTTCTTCATCCACTTTATACTCCTTTCAGACCCTGTCCTGCAATACTTCCACTTACTCATTAGTTACAATCACCAATAGAGATCTTAAACTCCAAATTACTCTAAAATATTTGACCATACCTTTATTAACTAATATAAATATAATCTTCAAGGGATTCATACACAACCTACATCATTTATTTTAACTTACCCTTACAAATATACTTCAACTCCTCTTAAGACTGTATTGGCACTATTTGGTCTAGAACACTAAACCGAGCCTTGACTCAATAAATATTTTGAAAATGCTTAGGGACAGTAACTAACTATCAAATAACATGCTAAAATGCCTTAATAGCTCCCATTTTCTTGAAAACATAAGAAATTTCAAAGAAAGACTTTATCTCCTCAATTAACCTATTGCTTTGCTTACTAGCCCTGTAAACATTGAATATTGAGGATAAAAACCACTAAAAAAATTTCTTCACGAGCTCTTAGGGGTTTCAAATTCTCATTTGGCTTGCTCAAATTTTGGTCAAAAAATTCATGGAGTTTCCTATGAGAACATGTATGGGTTCATTTATGCTTATGCTCTAATTAGGTCTCCAAACATGCCTAAATATGACCGTCATTAATAAATTTGTCCATACACCTCAAAACACCATGAAACCAAGAAAATATGTTATGTCATCTCCATCATTAATTTTCTATAAAATTTGAGGTTATTCTGTTAAGAAACATGCAAGATAGAGAAAATTTTCTCCTAAAACACAAACTTTCTTAGCACCTACAAGTCTGAAGTCTAAGTTTTTGAGTTTTGTATGAAAAAAACACATACAAATGACTTGAATTTTTTTATTTAATCTTATTATGTCCACAATAACATGATCACAAAATTTCATAACGTGTCCATTACTACAATTCAAGTTATTTCATTTTCTCTGTTGTAGTCCTAGGGCTGCCAGCAACAGGACACCAAGAAAAGAAAAATCAATATCTTGAGAAAATTAACACCTCATGAGCTAAAAAAAACTTTTAAAGTTTTATAATAATATGAAGAAAGTTTATCCTCTTCAAATTTTATGCTTTCATGATGATAATTAACCGTAATAAGGAAACATAACAAATCAGACAATTACCAATATCAATTACACCATGAAATCTCCATACTCATACATATCAATGATCATAATCCATCCACCATATTCCATTATAACAAAAGTATTACATAACTGAAGTTGAATACATAACAATATTATACCACAGCGTTGGAACATGCACAAGCATCAAACCCTAGACCAACTCTAACATAACATAGAACTCTCAAGAACTAGACGTGATATTTACGGTGGTACCAAAAAAATGACTATATACAAAAATATATATATGGGTGGGGACTTTCCCTTCACCACCCATGCACTCTCCTAATAATAGGCATGCCCAAAAATAGACTACATGCATGCTTTAAAAAACTAATAATAGATTATCCTATAAATAAATCTTATTTAATCCTATTAATAGCCTCCACATGTGCTTGATTTGCATGTTCATTCTCCAAAAATAGCCTTTTCTTGACCACCAAGTTATCATGCTTTTCTCCTTTGATTGGTTGGCACTCCATCCTACTTTTCTATTTTTAGCCCTGTAATATAAAAATCGGCTAAGTCCTGAAATTTTGTCTACCTGGGCACGAACCTTACACGCGTGCATTTTCTAACCCTTTTCCATGCATGTGCCCCTTTGTGCCTCCCTTGCATGCCCAAAAATCTCCATGTGTCTTATACTTAGTCATTTTTTCCTTCCAACATTACCCCACACTAATTACATTGCCTATCCTCGGCAATGGGGTTTCTTGACTTATCTCTCCAAGAATACAAAGAATAAAGAATGAAAATACAAAGACTAAGGTAGAAGAAATAGAAGAATCATTAGTGCATGTTGATTTCTACTCCTCAATCGGCTGTAAAATTTGGGGAACTCGTTATTAAGGGTTTCTCCAACTCACCCCACTCTACTAAACAATTGGTGGCCATTTCTAGAATTAAACCTATTTGCTCCACCATCTCCTCAGGGGTCATGTTCTCACCCTTATGCTTCAATTCCCTTATTACTCCTGTAAGACCCAAGATCAGCCCCTCCAAGTTATCCATTCTTCATTCACACCAGAGGGAACCCAACTCCTTAATCCTATTTTCATATGTGTCCCTTTTTGTCTTTAAGGCATCTCTCTTCAGTATAATCTCAGCCAGGAGCTCCTCTCACCTGAGCTTCCCTTCTTGTGCTCACTTGCTAAATCCACCTCCTCCTGAGTAGTGTATGCTTTGAGGATGGGGTCAAGGTATTGACTATGTTCAAAGGCCCATCCCACCTTCTTCAAAGTATCCTTTATCATTTACAACAAGGCTTCAAGCTCCACAATTTTTTGTGCCACAATATTCTTATTCTTCTCCTTCTCTATTGTTATGTCCCCTTGTGTCATCTCTTGTATAATTATCTTCTCCTGTAGTAACATATAAACCAAATCTTGCAAGAAATGCAAGGCCGATGGGTACTTATCCTTAGTTCATTCATCAAATTCTGGGCACGCCTCCAAAATTTCATCTCCAATATTGGCTGCCATGTCCAAGATAGCCTTTGTGTACTTCTCTACTTTGTCTCCATGCACCTCAGTGAATTGTTGGACCTCTTGTTCTTTATTCTTCTTATCCTCCATCATTTTCCTAAGGGTGGCCCCCTTATCTAAATTTCTACGAGCCACTTCTGCCACCATTTTTGTTAAGGCATTACTAGCCTATTCATCAGTTAGCTCAGTGGGCTTTACTATTACATGGGTCACGTGAGGTTCCTTCTTCATCCTACACCTTATGCATGCTTCCTCACTGACATCAAACTCAGGTTCATCCATATGAGTCTGCATAGTCTAGCTCAACATCTTTTTGGTGCACATATTCATGCCCTCTAGGTCAATCATCTCCCACCCATATAACTATTCAAAAATGAGTGTGCTTTGGAATCTTGCATGTATTATCTTTGTAGGTTCATTGACATACCCAAGGTCTGGGGTGCATAAGATTTATTCTCCCCTTCGGCTACCAGTTCTTCTGCCTGTGGGTATATGAGTTTCAACACCTGAAAACATACCTTCTCCTTTTTCACCAGAATCTTCTCCATGCTCCTTGGATGGCTTCCCTCGCTCCTTGCCTTTTCTTCATCTCCTCTAGTGGGACCTTATTCTTGCTCACTAGGCACCTCTACATCACGATGGGTATCCTTATCCCTAGAATCTTCTTCATCTTCCACATTATGAATTGGGGATTTGTTGTTGCACATAGCCCCGTCTGAAAACCCTTCTTCATCACTGTCACTCTGTGTCACAAGCTTGTGCCTTCATTTATTTTTATTTTCTGGGCTCGACTTGAGTGGTATTGTCCTTGGTGACATTCTAACTACTTTTGACGTCCCTGCACCACCACTATGCTCCTTATGTTTTCTCCTCAACTTTCTTTTGTGGATTTTGTCAAGTGCGTCACTTTCTTCCTTCTCTGTCTCCTTAGCCTCAAGATCAATCTTTATTTCTTCCTCTTATTTCCTCAGAGGAGTATCCTTATGTGTCCTCTTGGTTCCTACAATATTCTTTCCTTTGGGAGGGTCTGGAAGTTTCACATCTTCTCCAACAACATACTTCCCATCCTGGAACCTAGGCCTTCAGGTAGACATATACACGCGTAACTTCTTTCTTCCTAACTGCCATGGACTTAGGAGTGATGTGAATATTATTTTACTCCATCATTTCTTCATAAGCCATCTTGTTGGGATAGACATAGGTCTTCCACAGTATATGGTAATCTGCATCCACCTTATCTACATCAAATTTCAGCTTCTTCGCATTATATAATCTATTCACAGAATCCTTGAAGTATCACACAGTAAACACGAATGGCAACTTACACCATGGGATTTCTCCCCATCCTTCATATAAAACCTTCCCAAACAAAAGTGTTGGTAGGCCACAAATTCTTCTTGGCCATCTATAACCATAGGCAATTCTCTTAGTATACGCCATTCCCCTTCAAATGCTTCACACATCCTTCTGTACCATTTGTCTACATGTTTCTTATAGGCACCAAAATATTACCTTCACAAGTAAATTGAGTGAACCTTTGGGATGGTGACTTGTGCTCCATAGGATACACCCACATGTTTTCTCTAGGCCCATCTGGTACCCCAATCTCACAAAATACCAATAGAAGTAATATTGCACCCCATGTAATTTTCTCACCTTTATCTACCTGCATGTGTGCTTCCTCAATGATGCCTTCATAAATATACTGTGCAATGTTATAATAAGTTTATTTCACCATCTTGTGCAATATGCAGCCAATGCTTATTCACCTCTTTCCATATTTCAGATGCACCTAACTTACATCTCACCAAGTACGCGACCACTCTTGTTGCAGGGTCCTTTGATTCCTGACACATCCATCGCATGTGAACCTCCTTATGGTAGTTAAGCATGACTGTCATAGCCTTCTATGCCTACCTCATCATCCAAGTTTGGCTCTATCTCTTCTCCAAGCTTGCACAACCCTGTCACTCTTCCTATTAACTACCCTGCGAGGTGGACTATCCTACCTATAAAGTAAAAATAGTCCTCATGGACTCACGATACTAACCACTGATATAAGCATTCTGGTTTTCTGAAGAAGGGCAACTCATAGAGCTATAGCACCCACATGCTCTCTAGGAGTCTTTGTACCGAGTCATCATAAATTATTTTCCCTAACTCTGTCCTCTCATTTGTCTTGATGACCATGTCCTTCTCAATGTCGATCTCATTCTTCTCCGAGTGATGATTAAAATCACTAATCTTGCACTTTTTCAACTGCGACTTCCATGATTTCCCCTCTATGACCTCACCTAGATATTGCATCTCTGCAAACCATTCCTCTCGGTGCTTCCTCGGTCACAGGATTCTTGTTATTGTTCACAACTTTCCTTGGTGCCATTGATAACCTTTTCCACAACAATAAACTCTTCTCAACTTATAATGTGATTTAGATGTCAAATTACTCACCACTGCTTACTCTTGTAACCTTTCATCTTCTTGTTGCCTCTGGTTCTTCGAACCCACTTTCCCTAGCTGTGAATTCCACTTCTCAAACCCTAGCTCTGAAATTCAACCCTTGAACCTCGTATTCTCCTTTCCTCATGCCTTTTCCTCACTCTGACACTTCCCACAAAGGAGCTCCACTTCAGGCCATGCCAAATTTTCTACAGGTTCGATGAATTCCTCTTTTGCACTCACACTTCACACTCATTTCACACTCCACTCACTCTTCAAGGCTCAAACACTCTATCATGCAAGGTAAGAATGAAGTTTCTTGCACCCTTTTATATATTTTTCATGATTTTCCCACATTAATTTCTCTTCACCTACCACCGTACTCAGCTTTAATTATGCTTTTTCACTTTTTTCATGCTTTTCACTACTTTCTTTCATGCACTGCAGTCATAACCTTCTGGTGCTCACTACTTTTAGGCCACAAACCTCCTCGTGTGTGCTTCCTACACCACAGTACATAATCCTCTGCGCCATATACCAAGTAGTTCATCCTGTTGCTTCCTACCTCACATTACACTATGCGACCTCTTTCCATATGTGGTCTTCATCCTAAGAAATTTCCTTATGAGCACCATCATCCCTAGCATTTCTATACACCTTTTCTTTCACACATTTTCAGAGAGTATCCTTAATTCACACCTTCACATATGCACTTGTGTCAACTTTCCCAAATGCGCTCACTTGTATATAAATCTCAACACCAATGGATTCCTTTTTTACACACTTGCACCTGGTTCACCCCACACTAAAAGTATGTGTGGTCCTCTATGCATGAACTCAATAGATAGTAATCATCTTCCTGCATGCAAGCACACTTATTATAACGAAACAAGGAAAAAAAATAACAAAACAATAAAAACAACTGGAAAGAAAAACATGAAAAGGAAACCTAATCTAAGTGGCAATACTATTCCTTATTACAAACACCAAGAAGCTTTATTTATATTAGGGCTTCAACCTACTCCCATTAAAGTAACCAGGCAACATGGTGCCATCCAACACCTGTAATTGACATGCACCTGATTCAAGTATCTTGGTTACTACAAAAGGTCCCAACCAATGCACCTTCAATTTTCCTAGGTGGCACACAAACTTGGAGTCATAGAGAAGGACCATCTTGCCAACTGTAAATGTCTTGTTCTTAATGTGCCTATCATGTCATGCCTTCTATCTTGCCTTCTCAGTCTTCTGGCTCCAACGTGCAATGGTGCACCACTCATCTAATTGCATTAGTTTTTCAATGCACTCTTCTAGCTTTTCATCATCTAATCCACCTGCACATGCAATACACAGGGATGGTAACATGAATTCAACTGGTAGTACTACCTCTATGCCAAACACCAATTGAAAAGGTGTGGCCTTATTCAATATTTTATAAGTGGTCCTGTAAGCCCAAAGTACAACTGACACTTTATCATCCCAATCCTTTCTTCCAACATCACAAATTTTTGTCAATGTTTGTCCCAAGATCTTGTTGAAAGCTTCTGCAGTACCATTAGCTTGAGGGTGATAAGGAGTAGTTTTATGGTGTGCCACCATAAACTCTGCCAATAAAATTCTGATTGTCTCATTCAAGAAATGAGTTCCTCTATCACTTGTCAAGCTTAATGGGCAGCCATACCTACTAATAATGTTTTCCCATAAGAACCTTGTTGTTGTTGTACAATCCTTTGTAGGCCCAGCCTCTTCCCACCTTGTAAGATAGTCTAGGAAAGTAATAATGTAGCACACTCCAGTCGTATGTGCACGGGTGGTGCATTAGGTCCTACAATGTCAATAACCCACTTCTCAAAAGGTTCTTCACTTGTAATAGGTCACAATGGCATCTCATCTCTATGTCTAAGTTTTCCAAGGCGCTGACAATGATCACATGCTTTTACATATTCCTTGGTATCCTTGTACAAAAGTCTCCCACCAAAGTCCAACCATAAGGATCTTGCATGCAGTAGCATCACCTACATAATGTCCTCTTGTTATACCACCATGAGCCTCTTCCATAATAGCTTCACACTCATTCTTGAAGTACACCAATACAAAACCTCATCTCTTCCCATTTTGTACAAGTCTCCACCAATCAAATGATAAGGTGTGCAATAACAAGTTATTTTTTCTCTAATGTCTTCATTCCTTCTAGCACCAATCCAGTGCGTAAAAATATAACTATATCTTCCAAATCTGTGGGTGCATGGTTCAACCTAAACAACTGTGCATCAAGCATAGTATCTTCAATGCTCTGTGCATCCTCACCAAAATTGATCCTTGATAAATGATCAGGCCCTGAATTTCTCTTTCCTGGTTTGACAACAACTGTGAAGTCAAACTCTTGAAAAATAAATATCCACCTACAGATGTGCCCTTGTAAAACTATCTTGTTGACTAAATACTTTAGTGCCATATGATCTGTATAGAAAATAAACGGGGTAGCCAACAAGTATTGTCTAAACTTATGAAGCACATAGATCATAGACAAAGCTTCGTGCTCATTGTTGTGTATAATTCTGCTCTATGCAGGTGTCAACTTCCTACTTGCAAATAAAATAGGATTATCCACAATTCCTTCCCCTGGTTTCACCAACACTGTGCCAATTTCCATGCTAGAGGCATCAACATGTACATGAAATGGTTTTTCCCATGAAGGAAAGTGCAAAATAGGTGTAGTGGTAAGCCTTTCCTTCAATGTTTCAAATGCCTGTTGTTGCACATCACCCCAATAAAATTTCCCTTTAGCTTTGAGAAACTCTTCCAGGGGTGCAGAAATCTTTGCATATCCCTTGATAAACTTCCTGTAGTAGCCAGTATGTCCCAAAAATCCATGCACTTCACTCTGATTGGTAGGCTCTTCCAAACCCAAAATCACAACTATCTTGGTTGGGTCTACCAATAATCCTTCTTTGCAAATGATGTGCCCAAGTAAAGTGCCAAAAGGTGTAGCAAAGATACACTTCTTAATGTTAAGAGAGATGCTTAACTGCCTACACCTCTCAAACATGAGCCTCAGATTATCACAGTGATCTTTGACTAACCCATAAACAATCCAATCATCCAAATATACTTGCAAGAACTTGTGAATAAAATCCTGAAAGGTTTGCACAACAATGCACGAGAAATACTACTGCTGTACATTTTTCAATCCAAAGGGCATAAATGTATATGCAAAACTTCCCCACTCAGTAGTGAAAGTGGTCTTCTCTTGGTCTTCTTTCATGATGCACACCTGGTGATAACCTGAAAAACCATCTGTAAAAGAATATATCTCACGCCCAACAACTCCTTCCAGGATTTCCTCTATGAATGGTGTGGGAAAAGGATCTATAACACATGAAGCATTCAACTCTCTATAGTCCACACAAATCCTAATCCTCCCATCCTTCTTGATACTAATAACCATGGGGCTAACCCACTCATACCTTTCAATAGGCTCAATAATTCTATACTTAAGCATTTTATCAATTTATCTACAGGTAACTCTTCCGCGTACCCGACCTCCCGAGGTCGTGCCGAGACAGCCGGTGGGGATGGAATATGCGTGGTATATAGACAGACTAGTTAGGCAGTCTGATGTCTTCGACACGCACTAATGGAATTTGTGAATCTAAGGCAAAGAAGGCCCTTCTAACCTGGACTGGTGTGATAGATCGATCAGCAAGGATGACTGCTCGAAGGCTCCAATCAATATCGAGCTCTGGCGTGATTCGATCTATGGGTTGTGGAATACGTGGAAAATGACCTGGTATGGTTTCGTGTATTTCTCCAGATAAGGTCATATGGTGGATGGTAAATATAGTCAACTCTATGGACGGTTCTCTGGCCTAGTCCAGAATTCTCTAGCTTTGTTAGCTGCTGTATCTAGTAAGGATAATTGTTCGATGATAATAGGTGGAAGTGGAGTAGACTGAAATACTAGTGTGCGTAGGCCAGTATCTATGTCTAATTCTCTTATGGATTCGTTGGGCTGCGGGATCTGTGGGTCACAACCATAGGTTCGTGGTTGTTGTGGACCAGCTATGGTCATGCGTGGAATCAAGTCCTGATCCCTAGTATCCAATAATCATACGCTTTCTCAGCTTCTATGTTTAGAATCAACAGTTGTGCGATCTTCTCAGAATACCTCACAGGCGTTCTTGCAACCTGGATTCTTAGGCCGGTATCTATGTCTGTGAGGGTGTCTCCTGCGTCTGGTTGTGGAACTAAAGGGTCACACCCGAATGTTTGTTCTCTTTCAAACCCTTCTACAGTCATGTAGATGTTTTTCTAGGGTAGTCTGTAGTTTGGCTGATTTGACCAAAACGTATGTGCTTGGTCGTCTTCTATGTTTAATCCTCTTAACTGAGATCTGATCTGCTGGAAGTCTGTTGTTGTTTGGAAGACTTGGATTCTAAGATTCTGGTCAATATCAGTTATTGCTGTTATGAGATTGGGCTGAGGCACGATTGGCTCGAAAACGTATTCTCTGGGCTCCCTAGGTCCCGTAATTGTCATACAAACGCAATAATATAAACAAACTGTAATAAAGTGAACTCTAAGTATACGAAATATATTTATAGCATATATGACTTCTTTTTGTATTTTTTTGATGATTTATAAGAATTTAAGAAAGCAGCTATTTAAAATATTTAGAATTGACAACTAAACTAATAATTTAAAACAAACAAAATAGCCGAGTGTAGCTATTTGTCTGTGCAATTTGTATATCTATTCTAAACAATGAAATAACTAATCTATTTGCAAGATTCTCGATCCTACCTCAGAAGTGAGGAGTGAATCATAGTTTCTCAGAAACTATCAATCCCCACAGCTTCCCTGGCAATATCGAGAATAGAATTTACTGAAATAAAGTGATTAACTACTCTATTTGATATGATTCTAACTAGAACTTTGAAAGCTAGAACCTGGATTCCGCAGAACAGTGGCGAATCCGATGGTGTGTGTGATCTTGTCCCCTCAGTATGATCTCTTCGTTCTTTGTGCTCACGTAGATCCAGAAAAGCGTGTAATGCTTGCATCAACAGGAGTAGGTGTTGGAACAAGGGACAACCTTTAGAATACAGACTGAATAGAACGCGAATAGGAGAGGGATAGCGCAAGAGTACAGAGCTTGGCTTATGCAATTCCTAGCGGGATCTATTGCGAATCATGCAACATAATGCGTCCAGAACCTGAAACTATCCTGTTTGAGGAGCAAAACCTGCAACTTTAATGGCTTCCTAAGCTATTCTACTTCTAATGGATTAGATAGAACAACAACACTGTTTGCACAAGCTGGATATGTGGCTTACCAACAGCTGGACAATGCTAACTAAGCATGCAAAGAATTAAAACTATGGCTTCTAAACAGAATAACAGACTAAGCTATGAAAAAGAGAGCATGAAAGTGAAATCAGGGGCAGACCATTTGTTTGAGCACAAGCCATGCATTTATAGGAATTCAATCACCCAAAGATCAAAACCAAACTGAACTCCTAAACAATAAACAAAGGAAAAACACTATTCCAGGGGACCAAAAACATAAATGCAAGCTTAAGTCGGCAAGGAAAGCTGGTGAAACGTTGATATTTCACGTGAGTCGCGTCAAAAGAACGTTCTGGAAAACGCGTAAAGGACCGCCGCCCTGCTCAGGGCGGCGGTTACAGGACCGCCGCCCTGGGGCGGCGGTTACAGGACCGCCGCCCAGTCAGGGCGGCGGTTTCGTTACTAAAGAGAAAAGGGGCAAGAAAAGAGGGGAAAAGGGGAAAACAAAGCACGCGGGGGCTAAGCGGGGTATGCGGGATGTTAACGCATATTCGGAGAGCTTTTCTGGACCCCGAACACCTTGCGAAGAGACCTGTATCATCATTGGGGCACTTATTACGCTGTTCCGCAGTACAGTACCTTACAATTTTGGGTACGTACATATTGCCCCCTCGGAGAAGCGTTTTAGCCATGAAGAGGCATAAAACGGTGGGTCCGAGTATGGCAGTCCCGAAATGGGAAGTTAGAAGTTATACCTTACACGTCCGTGTGTTGAAATTACGCCATCCAAAATTCCCGCTATCTGCAAAACGAAAGGAGAACTCAAGTGCAGATAGATACAATAATTTGGAAAATAAACGCTAAAATAATAGGGAATGAGAACGTACCATTCGCGCGGGGATAGGGACTTACCTCCATCAGCGCTCCAAACCTGTGAAAAAGTCTTTTAAAACGAATCAGGGTGCTATATATATGAAAGTGGGCCCATTTTCCTATTCATTTGCACGAGTTGAATTGGTTGTTTTTGAGCTCTGGGACCCACGGCGACGGTTTCTTGCGTGAGTATAGTCAAAACGTCCGCAGCGAGATCGTGATCATGCCTCCACGCGCGGAACACCGCCCTGCTAGATCACAGGTTGGTTTTCTTCAATTTTGTGTTTTTCCCCCTTTAAATTTGAAATGCTAAATTTGTTGTAATGGGGGGGTTATTTTTGAAAATATTAGGTTCAAAAGGTCCACCTAGGGGGGGCGCCTACTGGGTAGGCTCCATTTTTAGGTCAAATGGTCATTTTTTGCTTGTTTTAGGCTTTTTAAGATTAAAAACCCGCGTGGGTTTTCGGACCACGACCGCCGCCCTGGCCAGGGCACACGGCCGCCCTGCGGCGGTTACACGACCGCCGCCTTTAAGGCGGCGGTTACAAAACCGCCTCCCTGCTCAGGGCGCGGTTCTGCACAGAATGCAAAAGAACTTATATTTGAGATTGTGTTTGTATTTTTTTGCACTTCTACGCATTTTTATGACCTTCTTGGTATTGTTCAGATATTAACTTGCTCTGTTTTGTGTGTTTTTGGGTGTATGCAGGCGAGAGAGGAGTATATTAGATGGAGTAGAGAGAGAGAGTGTGATTGGCTCTCAGGAGTACTGGATGCCCTCTCGCAGGACGAGGAGGACACACTTCAGAGGGCTGGTATACTGCGTATATCGCGTGTGCCTCATGTTGCACCATCTAGTCACATCCTTTGTGACTTATTCTCTTACTGGGATGCAGATCGGAACACCTTCCGACTGCCAGGGGTCCGTGGTGAGTGGACCATCACACTCGAGGATGTCTACCGTATTTTGGGGGTCCCGATCATCGGGAGGAGACTTACATTGGAGACAGCAGGCTCACAGGCACAGATTGCACAGTGGGCAGCATATATGGGAGATGCAGTTATCTCCACGGGGTCGAAGAAGGGAGTGAGAGTTCGATCCATTCCTTCTTTTCCTATCCCCGTACTTCGACAGGCCGTCATGGGGATCCTTGCCTCGAGACTGATCGGGGACAAGGGAGGGGATACATTGTTATACTGCTGGGCCCCCATCATTGCGCAGATAGAGGGGCATGGCCGGATATACGCCTGGGGTGCAGATATTCTGGGGACCACCTACCATGATTTATACAGGGTGGTCCGTTTACAGGGACAGTCATTGAGCCACCCGACTTTAGTCATGAGTTGGGTGTATGAGCGTTTTATCCCTTATGGCAGAGGCGTGGAGGTGGCAGATCCTGGGGCTGTGAGGGCAGCCAGATGGACAGATATGTCGGTGCTTAGAGCACCTCACCAGCCAGTTGCCTCCCTTACTACTGCAGACATGGAGGCGACACCGTACCGGCTTATGGCCGGCATATGGGGAGAGGAGACTCTTACCTTGATCTCTTGCTCCACCACAGGGCAGCTCATTGATCGAGTGGGACGAGTGGAGGTGCATCCTTTTGGCAGAGTTCCTCAGCAGTTTGGCCTACCGTATATGGGCATGCTTCCCCCAGTGGCGCCAGTTTACAGATCAGTTCGCGAGGCCAGAGGGGGGCCTAGAGGCCGTGGTTGGACAGTGATCACTCCTGGCATTCCCATTGCAGCCAGGAGGATAGTTCGTGCTAGAGGGAGAGCTGGTGCACCTCGGGCACCTTTACTTCAGATTGCTGCGGGTCCTGCTCATAGTAGCGATGACCCCATAGATATTGACTCTGACTCTGAGGAGCTTACAGAGGGAGGGTCGGAGGAGCAGACTGATGACAGTGATCCTGAGTGGCATGACACTCGAGACATTATGCAGGCAAGAGGGCTGAGGAGAGCGCAGAGAAGGACACTCTAGTTTCAGAGGAGCCACTTTCTCAGGGCCATGGTGGAGAGGATGAGTCAGTTGCAGGGCGACATGTTGCCCCTGCCACAGGAGCAGCCCCTCAGTCGGCAGCGGCATCCGCGGCAGGTGCCGGTCCCAGCGACCCATCTTGGAGGCCCGGTGATCCGAGTAAGTTATCCTTTCTTCCTTCTTTAACGTTTGTTTAATTTAGGATTTGTTTTAATTGCTATCTCTCCTTGTGTTTTTATCTTGTATCTTTTAGCCTCTTGCTTGGTTTCTGATTCATTTTTCTTCTTTGTTTGCAGAGACTGTTGACGAGTGGCGGGATCTGATCCGCAGGGTATGTACCGATTCCCTGATGATCCCCATGGATAGGACTTGCGTGGAGCTGTCCGTAGATGCCGGGGAGCCCTCAGCAGCTGGCAGACATACCGATGTCTTCGCTCCCATTTGGCACGTGGCCAGGATGGTGTCGACCCTGCGCACAGAGTTAGCGGGCTACAGGACGGCTGAGCGCCTTATGAGGAGCCATTCTCGTGGTGAGACCGCGGCTGCCCCTCGGGACCCTGAGCCCTCCGTACATTCAGAGCGCCGGCGTAGCCGGAGTCCTAGGCGAGGGCGTGCACCTTCGGAGGGGTCGCGTAGGGGTTGAGAGGCCATTTGGCCCTTGTGTATTTTGTACTATTGTGTATCACGGGCTCTTTGAGCGTTTTGACCATGCCTAGTGCATGATGGCATTGTATATAAACATTGATTATTTATATATATGCATTCGTTTTGGATCAAAAGCTTGTCACTCATGTTTTCCCTTTCTATTTCCAGCTTCTTTATGTATACTACGATGTATGTTTGTATGCTTTTTAGAATGTATGCAATGGTGAACAAATGATGTAAATGCTTGTTTTCTTTTTGTGTTTCATAATGCTGATACATGATAATGTAGATATATTGTGATTTTGAATCTTAGCTTCTGTGAGCAATATGGATACCTCATGTTTGTTTTGGCAAAGTGATGAAAATAACCAGTATGATGAACAGATTAACTTGCCCCACTCCTAACTCCACGCAACTAGTAAGATGCGAGGGCTCATCACCAAGAGCCAAGAAGGGCGCAAGTTATGAAATGTGGTGAAATGATAGTGATGAAAGACAGACAAAGCTTTGGCGGAACCAAATTGGAAGCTACAAGCCAACTCCACTCGAGTGACTTCATAGTTTTGGATGCAACTTGCTTTGCGGTTTATCCAGACTTAGACCCGTAGATGGCCACATAGTAGACAAAATCTGGGTTTTTAGGATTTTAACTCTTTTGGGATTTTGAACATCTGTTTCATTTGTTTTTGACTCAAAGTTTGAAAATTTGAATTGTTTGCGTATGACCATTTGTACTTATTTGTCAAGAAGACCCCCTACACTTTGCCCCATGCTACTAGTAAGAAGCGTGGGTTTATCACCGTGGGCAAGGTATAGGCGAGTAAGGGCATTTCCATCCTTTCCCAACCCTACGTCACTAGTAAGAGACGCAAGCTCATCACCGAAGGTTGGTGGGGCAAGGAAATGTGTAAAATTAAAATTTTCTGTTTAATTACTTGTTGACTTGTTTTCTTGAGTAAAATGTCAGTATGTGCTTATTCCCAAAGAGATATGCATATGGGATAGATGTGACACCATGAAGCTTCTAGAACAGACCATAGGCAAGACACCTATCCTAAGAAGAAATCAAAGCGAGAATAAACTTGCAGATCTTGGTATGGTTACCGTTAAGACTTTGTCATGTCTATCTTTATTTGATAAAAGATTCCGAGATGATTCGATGATATATGAAGATGGAGAGGTATGATTAAAGAGCTTTATGCCAACAACATCATGAGTTTGTAGTGAATTGCTTTGAGAATAGATTCCTTGATCACAATTTATGTAAGAAACAAGTGGACAAAATGATCTTAATCTGTATGAAGATGCAATGTAGATAATTATACAAGTAGTGCTAGTTGCTTATGCGTAGAACCGCTTGAGGTGCAGGGAATTGACTGTTTCACCAAATTCCTCACCTTCTAGCGTACATAAGAGGTAAGCACCATTTCCGTAGTCCTTCATGACTCGGTATGGGCCCAACCATTTGGGCCGGAATTTCCTTCCTTCGCCGGTCTTCTTGTCGATCTGGCTGTCTAGTCTTAGAACTAGATCACCTTCGTATATATCGCGTTCATAGACCTTCTTGTTGTACTGCCGGCACATTCGGTCAGCATAAGCTCTATGTCGCTGCTCAGCATCTAACCTAGTTTCATCTAGGCTTTCTAGTTGAGAAAGACGTGCTTCTCTGTAAGCGTCTTCATCCAGAATCCCTTGTAATGAAATGCGGAGACTGGGTATTTCGACCTCAAGTGGGAGAACTGCTTCTGCCCCAAATACTAGCGAGAAAGGAGTTGCTCCCGTTGGTGTTCTTATTGAGGTTCGGTGGGCCCACAAGGCCGGATATAACTTCAAATGCCAATCTCGTTTGTTTTCTTTTACCGTTTTAAGGAGAATGGCTTTCAGTGTCTTGTTTGTTGCTTCAGCCTGCCCGTTGGCTTGGGGATAATACAAGGAAGCCGTATGATGGCTTATTTTAAATTTATTGCATAGCTCACGAACCTCTTCATTCTTAAAAGAAGTTCCATTATCGGAGATAATGATTTGCGGGATACCGTACCTGCAAATGATTTGGTTCAAAATGAACTTGGCGATTACAGAACCAGGTACAGTGGTAAGAGGCATAGCCTCTACCCATTTGGTGAAATATTCAGTGGCCGTGATTATAAAATTATGGCCGTCTGTGGATGAGGGAGAGAATTTCCCTATTAAGTCTAGGCCCCATGTAGAAAAGGGCCATGGAGTAGCGATTGGTTGCAGGACTTGTGCCGGCATGTGGATCTCATGGGAGAATTCTTGGCACTTACGACACCTGCGTACAAACTCTATTGCGTCATGTTCTAGAGTGGGCCAGAAATAGCCCATTCGATGTATTTTTCGAGCAGTGGCGTGGCCACCGAAGTGGCCTCCACATATTCCGCTGTGAGATTCATGGAGAATCTTCTTGGATTCCTCCGTGTCGACACATCTTAGGAGCATTCCATCGAATGCTTTTCGATAGAGAAATTGCTCTATAATGATGTATTTAGCTACGATTATGCGTAACCGTCTTCTTTGTTGTGGTGTAGCTCCTTCTGGATATGTATGGTCCATGATATAGTTAATGATATCAGCGT
Source organism: Taxus chinensis (assembly GCA_019776745.2). Taxonomy (NCBI): domain Eukaryota; kingdom Viridiplantae; phylum Streptophyta; class Pinopsida; order Cupressales; family Taxaceae; genus Taxus; species Taxus chinensis. Next base: position 233,746,326 of record CM034157.1, on the reverse strand, counting down.
ACCAGGGACACTCAGAGATAGCGGGTCGGGTTTCGATGTAGTATACGCACTCATCTGGAAAATCTAAATCTACTAGATCACCTCCATCTAATGGGTTGTCAGCTAACCAATCCGCAATGATTTGTCCCTTAACTGACTTCTGATTTACAAATGTTAATTCGAATTCTCCCATTAAGGTTATAAAACGTCCAGCCTTTTTAGACAAGGACCCTTGTGTGAGGAAGGTTCGTAAGTGGTCCGTTTTTACCACGACCCTTGTTTCTTGATTTAGCATATAGTGTCTTAGGCGTTTGGTTGCAAAGACTATGGCGAGACATTCTCGTTCTGCTTGTGTATAGCGTGTTTCATAGTCGAGCAGCGTTCGGCTAATGAAATAAATCGCGCGTTCTCTTTTGTCATTGTCTTCTTGGGCCAACATGCAAGCTAACGAGACATTGGTAGCTCGTGAGCATAAAATCAACGGGCGGTCTAGCTTAGGTGGCATTAGTGTAGGTGGTGACAGCAAGAAACGCTTAACTGCGTTAAAAGCTTCATTGCAGTCTTCGGTCCAATCAATGCTATAGTCTTTCTTGAGTAAATTATTAATTGGATGAATAGCGAAGCTCAAGTCCGGGATGAATCTTCGGATTGCACCTAGCTTTCCGAGAAATGACCTGATTCCAGATTCATCCGAAGGTGGAACCATTTCGAGGACAGCCCGAATTTTGGTTGGGTCAACATCTATCCCTCGTGACGATATGATATAACCTAGGAGCTTCCCTCCCGTTACACCAAAGACGCATTTCTCTGGGTTTAATGTGACTCTTTATTCTATTAGACGTGAAAGAATGACGCGGAGTACTTCGGGATGGTCACAACGCTTCTTGGCCTTAGCCAATAAGTCATCTACGTAGGATTCCATGATTTTATGAATTAGATCGTGAAATATGTATGTCATGGCCCACTGGTACGTAGCACCGGCGTTCTTGAGACCGAATGGCATAACAGCGTAGCAATAGGTTCCCCAAGGAGTTATAAACGTGGTTTTAGCTTGATCTTGCTCAGATATTCTGATTTGATTGTATCCCGAGAATCCATCCATGAGAGACAAAAGTTCAAAACCAGCTGTTGCATCAACAATAACATCGATGGATGGTAACGGGAAGTCGTCCTTAGGACATGCTTTGTTGATATCTCGAAAATCTATGCAGATGCGTATCTTCCCATTCTTCTTGAGAACGGGGACGATATTAGATACCCATTGGGAGTAGTCGACTGGCTTGATGAATCCTACCTGAAGGAGTTTTATTACCTCCTCTTTTACCATGAGAGCTACTTTGGGCTTCATGGGTCTTGATTTTTGTTTAATTGGCTTTGCATCTGATTTAGTGACGAGGTTGTGCACCGCAATGTGGGGTGCGACTCCTGTCATCTCCTTATAATTAAATGCAAATGCCTTCTGATGTTCTTTGAGGATCTGAGTATGTATTTCTACTTCTTCTGGGGTTAACGAAGAACCTAGTTTCAATATTCTCGGTTCATCTTCTGTCCCGATGTTGACATCGATTGTCTCCTCGATCAAAGAGGCGTTACCCTCTTCGAACTCAGGTGGTGCTGGAGGTAAATCCAAATCCTCCCCATTTTCTACTGTGTATATGCTAGGTTCCATTTGTGAGGAGAAATCCATCATGGGATTCCCGAAATAGGAAGACAAATGTGGAATTAAGGACAAATCTAGCATATGATAGGAGAGATGTAATGCCGCATAGGCGTTTAAGTATTCCAAAGTGGCCATATCATTATCAACATGGTCTGGGGTGGTAGATTCACTTCCGCTTGAAAGGGGATTTGTCATTATTTTTATCAATGGTTCATCACGAATGGACACCGTGAAATGGGTATCTTCTAACTCATTACTTGGAGTAAAACGTGATGCTGAAGTTGCTATTGAATCGGCGAGAAGATTTTTCTCTCGCGGGATTGCTTCAATGGATATGAAGTTAAATGCCTTGCTTAAATTTAATACGGCTTCTTTGTAAAGCTGCAAGTGTTCGGCTTTGGTTTCATATACTTCAGAAACTTGGTTTGCCACTAATTGCAAGTCTCCTAAGACTCTGATGTTGTTAACACCAATTCTCTTGGCTAAGGTGAGGCCAAGGAGGAGGGCTTCGTACTCAGCACCGTTTTTTGTGCATTCAAAGTTTAACTTAAAGGCAAATGGGAGGACTTTCTCTTCGGGCGAAGTAAGAATTATACCTGCCCCCGCTCCATAACGGCATTTAGCTCCATCGAAATGGAGAGTCCAATACTTAGTCGGGAGTATAGATGTTGGGGCATCTGCTGCGTTTGCACACTCTACTTCTACCATACAGAGGTCCTCTGCTGGAAGGGAACCAACACCTAGGGAATATCCTATACCTACTGAATCAAATGGTAAGAACATTGGTGAATCTTGTTCTATTAACTCAACGATTTTTGCAGTAGTCCCTAACGATACCGTTTCTTTAGCTTTATCGTTAGGGGTTGGGGTTGTTTTGGCTATGCTGATAGTTTCAAGATCCGTTGTAGGTACCAACTTCTCCTCTGGTTTTGGGTCAGTGGGTTTATTAAGTTGGTTTGTTGGAAGTTCAAATTCTGAGTGTACACCTGGTCTTTTCTTTAAATCAGCTAGGTGCAAATCGAAAGGTTTTGGATCACCTTTGGCTACAAATACCTTTCCTAGATGCAAGAATCTTACTTCTTGAAATAACGTAGAAGGGATTGCCTTCATTCGGTGTATCCATGGTCGGCCGAGTATCATATTATAATTAGTTTCCCGATCTATAATATAAAACTCAGTTAGGATTGTTTTGGGCCCTAAGGTGACCGGCAGTATTATAGTTCCTATCGAAGTGGCTTTAAGGCTATCATAGCCTCTCAATGTATTTCGAGTGGTGGAACAGTTTGTTTCCCCATATCCTAGTTTTTGGAGGAAAGAGAAAGGGACTATGTTAACTGCGGCCCCATCGTCAACCATTGCCCGTTTTACATAGTTATTATAAACCCATACTTGTAAGTGTAAGGCTGGATCACCTCGGCGTGCGATCTCAGCATCTGTGGGCATTTTACTTATTTCGAATATGAATTCGACATCCTTGTCCGGCTGCCCCGGAGGGTGGATATCAAAATCTACGTGATTTACTTGTGTTTCAGGAGGTGGAGTGATGTTAATTAGATGACCTAGACCTAATGCTTCTAAAAGAGCAGCTCTGTGAGGAGGAGAGTTCTTTAGTAAATCTAAAAATGAGATGTGCGAGAAGGTCTTTGTTAGATCATTAATTAAATCGTAAGCACCCACAGGTTTTTCTACTATTTGCTGACTCTTATCTGTTTCTGGCAGATGACTTGGGCTCGGTTGAGAGAAATATTCTCGTGTTCTTGTTATAGCTTCGATAGGTAGTTCAGCGTCTAATTCTACCAAACTGACTATCTTGGGTCTTGGTTGACTTCCTAACTGTGGCGCAACTGATGGATTTAATGAAGTCGAGGCTTCATGATCATTGTTTCCTGTCATTGCACTTTTGTTTGTTCCAGTTGGATTCAGCCTATTGCTATCATGATTTGGGAGCGGATCGTTAAAGATCTTGAGAGGAGCATTCTGAGGGGAAACTGCCCCTGCTAGTGTATTTGGTGGTGATGATACGGGATCTGCCAAAAACAAATCTGTGAAGAACTGTCTTTGTTCTTCTGGTAAACGTTGCATGAATTTATTGTACTCACGACACGTGCTAGTATCATGACCCCGAATTTTGTGGAAACCACAATAAGAATTGGGATTGTAATTCCTGTTTTGTTGGTTTGGTGTATATTGTGGCCTAAAATTCTGATCAAACTGTTGCCTATTAGGATTAAAATTTTGCATTTGTTGTTTCTGGCTTTGGTTTTGATAACCAAATGAGTTTTGACTTGGCCCTTGTATGGGATTTCACCGTTGTTGTTGTTGTTGTTGTTGGATGGTTAAAATCCACTGTATTGATTGTCGGGGTAAAGTTGTTGTTTCGTTGGTTGTTTGTTTGTGATGGAGTATTGACAACATTTACCTTCTTGGGCTGGTCGGTTACTCCATCCGTTGTTACACCCCGATTTTTGTTAAGGATTTTAGGTCCTTGGTTGACATTTGTGGTAGCGGGATAATTTGTAGTGTTCTGGCTGGAGATGATTAACCTCCCGTTTGCTCCATATGTCTTACGACCACTATCTATCGCTGCTTGGTCTATTCGAAGAGCGCTCTCAAGTACTTCATCGTAAGTTCTTAATGGGAACTTCTGGACTTCTTCTTTCACCTCTCTGCTGAGAGAATGAAGGAATAAATCGCATAGTTCCATTTGATCCATGTTTGGAGCACTTGCTGAAGAATAAAGAACTGTGCGCCACCTTTGGATGAAATGGGCGACAGATTCGTTGTGTTCTTGTTTGATGTGCAAGAATTCCCTGATTCCTGTTCTCAATAGTTTGTTCATGTCGAAGGCCTTAATGAACTCTGATACGAGCTGTTTAAATGAATGGATGGAGGCCTCAGGTATTCTATAATACCAGTCGAGAGCGATGCCTTCCAAAGTTTTGGGGAATATTTTAGCAACAACCCCATCCCATGGGAGTAGCTCTCGTATGGCTGTAGCGTAAGCTTTGATATGCGCGTTTGGATCTCCCTCGCCTTTGAACTTGGGTAAATCGGGAAGGGGTCTTGGAAGCATGACGCTTCGTATGGCGAAATCTAAGGGCTCTTTTAAATATTCTGAGTAAGTCCCTATCGCATATGTTTCAACCATTGATGGTGGTTGCTGAGGGAGTGGTGGTGGGATGGGTTGTTGATATGGCGCAGCGTATGCATTGGCAGGGGCATAGGGAAGTCCCTGCGTTTGAGCAAAAATGCCGGGAGAGGAGAACATATCTCCTTGTGGTGATTTGGAGTACATGTTTAAGTATGATGAGATATTGTCTAGTAATGGATTGTTTGATACTAGACCGGGAGGAATAGTGTTAGAGATGATGGGCCTTGTTGGCGTTTGTTGTGGATAGTGAGGCGGCATGCCTAACGTGCCTACTCCTGTGAGGAGATCTACCTGGCCAGGGTGGTATGGAGGGTTGGAACTTCCTGCTTGAATGAACGGAGAATTTTGACTTGCTTGAGCAAGTTCTAACCCTCTCACTTTTTCTACTAACGTTGAAATGACTTCATTTGGTGAAGTCACGGTGCTTTGCCTGAGCGGCGTTTGTTGTATACCCTGGTGTTGTATAGGCATGTGATATCCTGTCATGAACTGATCGCTATCTTGCCAAGTTTCTCCGAGAGTATTTCCTATATGCAGTGGCATAGAGGTATTTTCTTGAAAAGAGACCTCGGGTTGTATTTGTAAACCTCCTATAGGTGGGTACATACCCCGAGAATGTTGTTCACTCCTAGGATAACGTATTGACCGTTCATCATCTAAGACCAGATATGGGTCTGATTGTCTACTAATTTGTGGTCTAAGTAGCATCTGAGGAGACGAACCAGATTCTCCGGTAAACGTCATATTGTTCGAGCCTGAAGGCTCTGTTTGTTGCGTTCGAGGAGGTTGATCTAACTCCCCCGTTTGAAAAGATGAATTATATCTGATTCTTGGGGTTTGTGTTGACAACTGATTAGTTGAATAGTTGTCACCCCATACTGAGAGCGAGGGTGATGATTGCCTATTCTGTTGGGCGTAGTATGCCTCGAGACCCAAGAGGGGTCTGCCATATTCATCGAATCCCGACATATTCGGGGGGTATATGAATACCCGCAGAATAATGGGAAGGAGCGAAGGTGATTTGTGAAATGAGATGAAACTTCTCAAAGAGAAGGTGAAACAGTTGTTAGTTTCACGTCGGGTTCACAAATTTTGTACGCCGGAAAAGTGACAAGCGAGCGTGGGAATCTACAGGTAACTCTTCCGCGTACCCGACCTCCCGAGGTCGTGCCGAGACAGCCGGTGGGGATGGAATATGCGTGGTATATAGACAGACTAGTTAGGCAGTCTGATGTCTTCGACACGCACTAATGGAATTTGTGAATCTAAGGCAAAGAAGGCCCTTCTAACCTGGACTGGTGTGATAGATCGATCAGCAAGGATGACTGCTCGAAGGCTCCAATCAATATCGAGCTCTGGCGTGATTCGATCTATGGGTTGTGGAATACGTGGGAAATGACCTGGGATAGTTTCGTGTATGTCTCCAGATAAGGTCATATGGTGGATGGTGGAAACAATTGACTCTATGGACGATTCTCTGGCCTAGTCCAGAATTCTCTAGCTTTGTTAGCCGCTATATCTAGTAAGGACAATTGTTCGATGATAATAGGTGGAAGTGGAGTAGACTGAAATACTAGTGTGCGTAGGCCAGTATCTATGTCTAATTCTCTTATGGATTCGTTGGGCTGCGGGATCTGTGGGTCACAACCATAGGTTCGTGGTTGTTGTGGACCAGCTATGGTCATGCGTGGAGTCAAGTCCTGATCCCTAGTATCCAATAATCATACGCTTTCTCAGCTTCTATGTTTAGAATCAACAGTTGTGCGATCTTCTCAGAATACCTCACAGGCGTTCTTGCAACCTGGATTCTTAGGCCGGTATCTATGTCTGTGAGGGTGTCTCCTGCGTCTGGTTGTGGAACTAAAGGGTCACACCCGAATGTTTGTTCTCTTTCAAACCCTTCTACAGTCATGTAGATGTTTTTCTAGGGTAGTCTGTAGTTTGGCTGATTTGACCAAAACGTATGTGCTTGGTCGTCTTCTATGTTTAATCCTCTCTAACTGAGATCTGATCTGCTGGAAGTCTGCTGTTGTTTGGAAGACTTGGATTCTAAGATTCTGGTCAATATCAGTTATTGCTGTTATGAGATTGGGCTGAGGCACGATTGGCTCGAAAACGTATTCTCTGGGCTCCCTAGGTCCCGTAATTGTCATACAAACGCAATAATATAAACAAACTGTAATAAAGTGAACTCTAAGTATACGAAATATATTTAAGCATATATGACTTCTTTTTGTATTTTTTTGATGATTTATAAGAATTTAAGAAAGCAGCTATTTAAAATATTTAGAATTGACAACTAAACTAATAATTTAAAACAAACAAAATAGCCGAGTGTAGCTATTTGTCTGTGCAATTTGTATATCTATTCTAAACAATGAAATAACTAATCTATTTGCAAGATTCTCGATCCTACCTCAGAAGTGAGGAGTGAATCATAGTTTCTCAGAAACTATCAATCCCCACAGCTTCCCTGGCAATATCGAGAATAGAATTTACTGAAATAAAGCGATTAACTACTCTATTTGATATGATTCTAACTAGAACTTTGAAAGCTAGAACCTGGATTCCGCAGAACAGTGGCGAATCCAATGGTGTGTGTGATCTTGTCCCCTCAGTATGATCTCTTCGTTCTTTGTGCTCACGTAGATCCAGAAAAGCGTGTAATGCTTGCATCAACAGGAGTAGGTGTTGGAACAAGGGACAACCTTTAGAATACAGACTGAATAGAACGCGAATAGGAGAGGGATAGCGCAAGAGTACAGAGCTTGGCTTATGCAATTCCTAGCGGGATCTATTGCGAATCATGCAACATAATGCGTCCAGAACCTGAAACTATCCTGTTTGAGGAGCAAAACCTGCAACTTTAATGGCTTCCTAAGCTATTCTACTTCTAATGGATTAGATAGAACAGCAACACTGTTTGCACAAGCTGGATATGTGGCTTACCAACAGCTGGACAATGCTAACTAAGCATGCAAAGAATTAAAACTATGGCTTCTAAAAAGAATAACTAAGCTATGAAAAAGAGAGCATGAAAGTGAAATCAGGGGCAAACCATTTGTTTGAGCACAAGCCATGCATTTATAGGAATTCAATCACCCAAAGATCAAAACCAAACTGAACTCCTAAACAATAAACAAAGGAAAAACACTATTCCAGGGGACCAAAAACATAAATGCAAGCTTAAGTCGGCAAGGAAAGCTGGTGAAACGTTGATATTTCACGCGAGTCGCGTCAAAAGAACGTTCTGGAAAACGCGTAAAGGACCGCCGCCCTGCTCAGGGCGGCGGTTACAGGACCGCCGCCCTGTTCAGGGCGGCGGTTACAGGACCGCCGCCCAGGGGGCGGCGGTTTCGTTACTAAAGAGAAAAGGGGCAAGAAAAGAGGGGAAAAGGGGAAAACAAAGCACGCGGGGGCTAAGCGGGGTATGCGGGATGTTAACGCATATTCGGAGAGCTTTTCCGGACCCCGAACACCTTGCGAAGAGACCTGTATCATCATTGGGGCACTTATTACGCTGTTCCGCAGTACAGTACAGTACCTTACAATTTTGGGTACGTACAGTCGTGTGTGCCTAAACTCATCATATTAGAATAATGACCTTCATATGCACCCTCAGTGTGGCTAAAGATTACTAGGTGGTTGAATTCCTCATGATCAATCATGTACACCAACTTTCCTTTTTTTCTCTTTCTAGGTAGGCAGACCCATATAAGTAATTCTTCAAACATGACTCCTCTAAGATTAAGGCGTGCCTCCAAATCATGTTTTCCAAGCTAAAGGCATCTAGCATGAGCTGGTTCTACCTTCACACTATCCCCCAATGTGATGCACTTCATGATCTGCAATGCTTCATGGACTAGAGGTTTATTAGAAAAATAATTAAAGGTTTGAACCATACCTGCATTCATCTCTTGCGAGTTTTTCATCTCCCTTTTTAGTTCAAACATGGATATACCAAGCATGCACAGATCCATGCAATTGTGGAATAGAATTTATGTTCCTAGAGGTATGGTGGTAAGGCTTCTTGGCCTTGCACCCATAATCTATCAAAATTATGGATGTGGAATGAGGTAGGAGTCTTCCCATGAAATTCACATATGTGTGTAGGTACATTACTCTGAGTAAACCTGGTGGAAAAGGTGATTCTCACTTCTCGCCATTCCAAAATGTTATCTCTATGTTTAGCCCACCAACGCTCTACTATCCCGTGTAAGGTATAGACTAACATATTTCTTATATCTCCTTCATTCAGACACTGAGTCTCCACAACACGCAAGAATGTATCAGGCCTTCCCTCACTAGTATACCTTGCTACTTGAGCTGATCCTAACTGCCTAACCATGCATGACCTTATCATCTTGGTGACTTGTCCCTTAACTTCATGCTCGACCATCTCGTATGTGCCATGAGCCTAGTTATCATAAACAACACTAGTAATTTCATGTACAAACTTCATGTCTTCCCACTGAAGTATGTCTTCTTTCGATGGTTTTACATTTTCTAGATTGTGCAACGTCTGTGCATAAATTAGATTAATCTCTTCTTCACTCAAGGCTCAACATAAGGCTTTACCTTCTTATCATCCCCCCCAAAGGTATGATAATGCACTCATCCTTATTCTCAAAATTGATGTATCTCTTGTTAAAGTGCAAATCAACATTGTTTGCCAAGCACCAGGGTCATCCAAGTAATGCTGGAAAATTATCTGCTTCAACAATCTGTAATACCTCAAAGTCTCTAGTAAACTTGGATCCTGAAATGATAATGGATGCATCCTTTAGTACCCCAACAGACACAACCTTAGTTTTTTTTGCCATATATAGCACATTTGAATATGGCTACAATGTAGGTCTACCCATTTGATTCCATACATCCAGGGTGAACACATTTATCTCAATGCATGTATCTATTAAGATATTTCTTACTAACCACCCATCAATGACTGCATCAAGTGTGATTTCTTTATCAAATTCATGATTATGAGGTGGTATATTTATATGAAGTATCTACCTCTCACACTCAAATCTGGTGCACGGTACCTTTTCACAAAACCATTCCCCTAATATAGGAATGATATTCTCCTGACACAACATCTTATACACCTCTTTTAGATCATCCACATCCTTCTACAGGAGCTAAACATTCTTCACACATTCTCTCTCTCGCCCCTATTCTTTTAAGTAATGTATCTCACCTTATAGATCTCTGATGACTCCCATGGCCTCTTGATATACTTCCTTCTGATGCATGTGACATGTCTGGATACTTGGCATGTATAAAACTTCCTCCTATGTGATGAGTAGGCTTGGCCTTCAGAGGCTCGCATGTGCATATTGCCTTGGTACATGTTATAACCAACATGGGTTGTAATTCTGGATCAGACATCTAATTAGACATCCATTGATCTACATTCATGCATTGCACATTGATCATCAATGCGCCTTTATCCTTCTTCTTATTTTTACTCATGTGCTCATATAGGTTCGGGAAATCCTCCAACTTATGCTGCTTCCCACACTATGAGCAAAATATATTTTGAGGACAATCTCGTTGATAATGATTAGGGTACCCACATGTATAACAAGTTCCTCGAGTGAACTTGCCTCTACCACCACTACGACCTCGACATCGATATCCTCCTCAGAAGCCTCCATTTCTATTATCTCCATTGTTGTACCCTTCATTATTTTGTCCTTCCTGATCCTTTAACCCACTTGCCACACTTGTATTATGCACTCCTATTTCAATGACATCATGGATATGATCAATCAATCTGTAATCATCGGTATCATGGGTATGGGCATGAAAAATCTTGCAATACATGGACACATTCTTCTGGTTCACACACTTCAAAAGAGGAAAGTTCTAGACATCATGGTTCAAGTGGAAAACTTCACAATCTAGTAACAATGCACAAAAAAAATTACACAGAAAACTATCCTTAGTATGTCCCTCAACCTCAAGGAATCAGTGTACCATATATACACTACGCATTTCATGTGCTGAGTTGGCAAAGAGCTTCTCCAATTATTTAGCCATGGCTGTGATCTGTGGCCTCTAAGAATGGGCTATACTTATCCAGTATCAACACTTCCAACCACCTCAAAACATGAGTTGCTTCCAAATTTGTGCAGATCCATATATGGCTTATGAGAAAGTGCTCTTTAGAATGGAGTTCATCCACAATCCTGTGAACAAACCATTGTGCATGATGTAGCATACCAAAAGTTGGTTTCATCGCTACCATTTAGTAAGCCCCGTCATACTCCTTCAACTTTCCATGATAAGCCTATTTAGACCCCCTTTTTATTCTAATTCATATTTTTATTAAATTCCCCAACTTTTCCTTCTATTGGACAAATTCCATTTTAATTTATTGATTACTGGTCTATTAGAACCCTATAATCCTCATCTTCATTATCTAATTAGTCTAAATCATCCTATTTTCAAGATTCTCTAGGTTGTTTATCATCCCTAAACTACCTGTGTTGTTTCCTCAGGCTCTCCTTAGCCTTTATTTAATGTATCTCATTCCTCACCTATCCATTTCACTTCCTTATTTAGCCCTAACCCACCTAAGCATTTTAAATCTCTTGCAAACCATAATCCTGCTTATAATGGGATTGATGCCTCGAGTTAGGCATCCTCCCACTGCCCAAATGGATGGATGCCCACAATTGGTGGTGACCTACCTAGGTCTTTGTCAACCCTCTAAAGCCCCATTTCCCCCATTCAAAGCATGAACAATCAGAATTCTCTTACGTTTTGTGACCTTGTCTTCGTGCTTGAGATTTTTTGCAATTGTTTCAGTCTTCTTGGAGTCCCTTTAAGCTTGTTGGAATCACTTGTGGAGACTTTGTTGTTTATCTTGGCCTAAGAGATCAAGAGACCAAATAGTTTATGTTATCATTTCTTATCATTGCTATTATTTTTTAGTCACTAATATTATGTAGGTCCAGCTGCCATCAGAGCCTCATATCCAACTTATTCTTTCAGTCATTTTGTCTGTAGGTTGTCCATTTAGCCCAAACACCTTTGGCATTGTTTAGGACTGCCAAATTTACCATCGCTTCTGCCAAGTCACCATTGAAACGAACCTATTTTATCATCCATTCTACCTTCCAGGTCCATATTAATCCATCTTCCTATCTCTGTCATCTATTTCATCGTTCAGATCCACCATTATGACTTCTTGTGAATCTAAATTTGTCTTATCAATCTTCGGTCGCTGCTAACCGAGCCAAGTCATCGTTGACTCCTATCTTGCTAGCCATCCCATCCATCTAAATCCATATTTTCTTGCATCCTTTTTGTTTACCTATCTCAGAATGTCCTTTGCAGGTTTCTGTCAATGTTTGCAAGTCTCCATCATTAGCTGATTTGCACTCAAATCCCTTTAAATATGCCCTTCATTTGTTATCTTACTTTTCCTATGATCCATCTGCTAGTTGGTGAACACCAATTATCAATGGACTTCTGCTATCCTGGTTAATAAGTCTACCCAATCCAGGTAACATTTGTTAAGTGGTATGATCTTAGACATTTAGATATGGACTTTCCATCCATTTCTACAATTTTCAGATTATGTTTACTTTCAGCTTCTGCATGCTATCCAGTTCTTTTTCATTTATTTTATCCTCTTTTATCAAATATGGGGGTTGACATCCGTATAAGGAAGTTTACACTTCCTGGAACCAACTTTGTCGGGAACCCCCTCATCTACCATCTAATCCCATTGTTCCTTCTAGTTATTCTCTTGTTGTGTAGATCCATGGTTGCTTGCACCTCTAAGAATGGGTTTTCACTTTGTATCAATCACTTCCAACATCTTCAGTATGCACAGGCACCTTAAAACCTCACATGGATATGACATAGTCTTATTAGATAGTATCTTATGGAACTAATATAAATAGGAAAGAGAAAATTTAATGCATGAACTTAATAGATGTGAATATCATAAGACAACTTAGACAACAGAGTCTTAAAATGCACATCATACTCCCTCATGCTTTCAGATAAGCCCTACTTGATTCCTTGAGTGCATTATTGATGCTTTGCTATTCAAACTCAAGAATGTGAAACTTAGCTAAAAATGTAGTTGTAAAAGCATTGTTAATCCACTATAGTCTGATGTGGATCATATTTCCGATACCAACTATGTGTGCTCCCCTTGAAGTGTAGTGGTAAACTAACTTGCCTTTCTATCTGAAGTTGTAATTCCCTTAGTGCGCAATAGTAATTCACACTTATGTACATGCTCTTATGCATATTCTATTCCTCTATACTTTGGTAAATAAATAAACATCTCAAAGAAAACTTGAGGTATCAATTACACTAGTTGCTGAGGTAGTGGATGATATGGTGGTTGTTGTGGATGTGGACCCTGTCTACCTAATCCAGAACTAGAACTTCCACCAGTGTTTCCTCCAGGTGGCTTACCTGATCCTCCTGATCCTCCCATACATCTTACTGTGGGCTATGGTCTAGTTGATGAACATCCTTGTGTCCTAGTTTTAGTGCTAAACTGGACACCAACGGTCTGGGTGGTTGTATCTGCTACTGAAGTACTTCTAATGGTCTATGCACTAACACTCGGTACTAATGACACACTTGAAAAAATTCCTGCATAGGTAATCCCAAATAATGGTGCCAACTATGTTGCCATGGGCACGTTACTAACTTGATTCCCCTATGAATTCAATGCAAAATGATATTTACCCATCTCTGCTTGCTTACTTGTACTACTCTTCTTCTCAATGACTACCTCTAGATCTAGAACACCATGTGGAATGGTTAGGTGGCTCGATGGGATCAGATACGTGCCTGCGGTCCTCATTCTTTCCTATGATGCGCTCTCATCCAAAGCTAAAGGGGATTCTCTACTACACTTTCCCAAATTTAGGAGAGCTGATGCTATGGCTCCTTGTCATCCATGAGTAGTTCAAAAAATTTATGAGCCATCATCCTCCACAACTCTAGTGACTGCTCAACTTCCTGCGCATGTGACATGTCCCTCTCTCGTGCTTCATTAAATTTGAGCCATCTTTCCTCTCTCTGCCTTTCTACCACCAGGTCCGCCATCCTTCTCCACACTAGCTCCTACCCCTGAGCATGGTGGGGGTTTAGCTAACCATAGGGAGGCACTCTAAATCCAATTCTATAATCAAAATCTTGATCAATAAAGGTATAACATGCAAGTAAGATCCTCTTGGATCATGCAAGAACTATAACTCCACTTCCTTTGGACATAAATAGGTAGAAATATCATACTCCAATGTATAATTTCCCAACACTCCAGCCTACCAACAATCTACAGCTCTAGTCCACTCCACATCTACATCAAGAACAGTCTGGTAATCGTCCTGCATCCAGAGATTTGGCCTAGGGCCCCAACGATTCCCTGATGCGTAGGAATCTAACCACTCATATAATTCTATGGGAAAGAGACTGAAGAACATCTCATAGAGATCATGGTAAATATTGTCTTCTACCCAATTTTGTGCATTGAAATTAGGTCAAGTACTATACCTCTGCATAAACTTATCTTGTCCGTCTTCTACCCAACTTTCAATTCTCTCTAGATTCAATCAATACGCCATTTATATGCAACATCCTGGCAGGAAGTTTAAATAGAGGTCCCAAAAACAAAACCAAAATGTAGTCTTTTATTTATCCTAAATGCTATGCATGTTGCAACTTTATTCAGTAGGACTGAATGTTCACTCGAAGCGTGCGTAGCTACTAGGTCCCTCCTTGTTATTTCTTGTCAAGATGTTAGCATGCATATTCATGATGATAATTAACTAAGACCATATTCAAAAACACTAACCCATTATATACATTCACGTGGAAACACATGTAATAAGTAAACATAACAGATCATATAATCATCAATAACAATTGAAACATGAAATCTCCATATTCAGACATATCAATGGGGTAAGTGCACCAATCTGGGGGGCCAAAAAGCGGACAAAAATCTTAAAACAGGAAAAACACGTACATGTTTTGGCATAACACATACACATTATATTTTTCTTGGTTTGGAAAATCCCGAACCTAAAACACATACGCGTTATAACGCGTGCATGTTATAGGATATACAAAACGTGTACACATTATAACACATACATGTTTTACATAGTATGGACTATATATGTGTTTGTGGGAGGCTTATAGTTACAAAAAAAATGTTTAAGTTAGTATAAGATTTCATTTATTATTTCTTTATACTTTTATTATTTCTTATACTTTAATTTATTTTAGTAAATATAAGATGATAGGGTCACTCTGCACCTGATGGAAGTGGTCCCGTAGATATGAGAGTTATAATCTAGAAGATAGTTTTTCAAAATCTAATTTGGTCAATACTTACTCATTTTTAGGATTTCACTAAGGACTTAAAACTTTCAGGGCATATATATTGTATTTGGTCTTTGTTTTGGGAAAACATATAGTTTTTTTGTAGGTTTTTTGACCTTATGGATTGGATTTTGGCCCTACCACTACTTGAATTAGTACCAATTTTGAAATTTGGTCCACAATTCACTTTAGTGACCATGAATCAACTCTATGATGCTTGTCTACTTCTTACTAAAATGAGATCCTCACTTTGTAGATAAAGGATTGCTCCTGAATGGGATTCCTGTCCTATGGCCAAAATGAGGTGATTGTAATGTCCTCCTCCTTAAGGTTTGATCACACTAATAGTGTTTGAATGAGTTTTTACAAATAGTACCAAGTGAATCGCATCAAGTGAACTTAGATGATTGCTCATTCTTTGAAACATGGTGCTCCATATAAAGATCATCCCCTCACCTTTCCTGGATCTAAAATAATC
This sequence comes from Taxus chinensis, assembly GCA_019776745.2. Taxonomy (NCBI): domain Eukaryota; kingdom Viridiplantae; phylum Streptophyta; class Pinopsida; order Cupressales; family Taxaceae; genus Taxus; species Taxus chinensis. Next base: position 233,730,690 of record CM034157.1, on the reverse strand, counting down.
CTTTCATGGAATAAAATTCATTATTCTCATACATGTTTTTCTCATATGTATCTCATGGAGATAGATGATGCCTTAATACTTTCACACATGATGGTCCTTGATACCTCAGTGGCATGACTAGCTCATTTTAGCTTGTTCTTTGGAGAGATTTGGGTACAATGATAAAGTCAGGATATGATGATCATTAAGTCACTCCTTGAGATCCAAATTTCACATTTGAACATGATGACTCCTTCACAATTAAATTTATTGACCAAGATGACACATGAGTGTAAGCATGATTATAGTACTGGACACCTTTTTTCTCAAGTTGCTCCTCATGGAAATGGGTTTCCTCCTCTAGATAGGGGATGAATCCTTGAATGAAATTTGAGGATGAGTTACATGTTATTGACCTCCATACTTCACTAAAACACTAAAAATCACATTTTAGGATCAATGAAACTATTCTAAAAATCTAATTCTTGCTATAACTCAAAATTTAGGTCCTATTTCATTTTGAACTAGGATGGGCAGCTACAGAGTTTTGCATACCTAAAGAAACATTTAAGCCTTGAATCAATGTCATTATCCTTATAGATTATTCTAATATATTTCTAATGCCTATTTTTTCATCCTAAATCTTTCCATAAATCCTAGGAATCATCCAAAGAAGTCATCTTTCATTGTTTTAGATTCCATTCCCTGCACCTGAAAACCCGGTCTTAAACAAATTGCTCATGAATGAGATTTTATTTCCTAAAATTTCCTAAATTTACTTAGACATTTTCAATTATCTCTAAAATCACCCTCATATGCTTTATATTTTCTCTAAAATAGTTCCTAAGGTGTTCAATTAGCTACAAAATGGCCAAAAATGGCATTTTTAGGCCTTCATGAGGAAGTAGTCTCTCATCAAAACTAAATGATTTGATCAATCACCTTCTAGACACTATTCCTACACAATAAAACACAATGAATGATATTATTAGGAATTTCCTTTGAGCTAGGGTAAAGGTTGAACTTATGATAGGTTGGCTAGATGAAACAGAGTACCCTGCAATCCTCTTTATATAACTTTAACTCAAAATACAACTTCAAACAATTCAAACTTTCTCCTTTTCCCTAGCCCTTCAAGTAGGCATTAACATTGCTAGAATGTATTTTCACATGGATTACCTTTGCTTTTATTCTTATTCCAACCTTTACTAGGGTTTTGAAACTCTTGGTCTTCTTATTACCTTCCTTTACACACTTATCAAGGACTCTACAAGCATAATTATTAACTTTTACAATGAATATTCTACTCTAGGCCCTTAAGACTGGGCAAACACATTTAGGATTGTGAACACAAATTTAATTTAAGAAATCCTCCTTTCATGGATTATTACATTTTCTTGACTTTTGCAACACTAATGATTCCTATGATCAATTCCCTGAAATAAACTCAAGGATTCCATTGAATCATTATGTTCAAGCTACATACTACTAAACTTCTAAAACAAGGTATAGTTTGGTCTAAGTAATTCTTTCTATCTATTTTCCATTCCATGGACACTGTGAGGATTCCATGAAGCCTTGAACACCATTATAGATAAGAAGACAATCCAAAACAAGATATGAGTTATCCCGTAAAATTTTCAAGGGCAATAGTTTACAGATAACCATACCGAAATTTTGTTCCGATCCCTCGGTCTAAGGGACCCTTGTGTTCGGAACGTTGCAAAATCCCTTTACATGGGAAGCTAGTTTTTCCGAACTTAGTCATTTGGAGGGAAAGACCGGTCCCTATTTTTCCTATGCGCATTCCAGAATGACTATGCAACAAGCTATGCACCCCCTCAAGTTTGGACCCAAGCATCCTTTCACCTGTCAAGGAAAATATGCGCCTCTTAACAAGATGCTTACCTGCATCACCAAGGGAATGATGCACATATCTTTTGAGAAGCCTTATTTGGTCAATTAAGGGCACATTTATCCTTCTGTCAAAATTACGGATTACCACTTCCATGCGCCATAGGCGCACAAATCACCATGCTGACGAGTTTTATCACAAGCAACCAAAGGTGATGTTAGGGAATATTCTCAGTGTTGAAGGTCATTTAGGAAGATTTAGAAAAGTTTGATCATTTATTACTATCTCGCCTATACATAGGTTTTCTGGTGTCATTGAACAAACATCAATTGTGAAGATTATTATTTTCTCTGAAGATGTCAGCGACCTGCCTTAAGTCGCTTAGAAGGTTGTGGAAAGTTCTCACGCTTTTTCATCGTTTTATCCGGGAATGGCCTTTTGCCCTTCGGCTTTTGTTTTGTGAAGAATTTGGCTGTTTGTGAAGTTCCCCTTTTGGATTGAAAAGAAAGACTTCATCAATGCAACACTTCCTTCCACCTAAGAATAGCTGTCTTTCCACATTTCCTCCTCCTCTTTCCAGATCTGCTGGTAGAGGAAGCTTTGTCCTAAAAAATAATAGCTTGGAACCCATTGGTAAGCACCTAAGTCATATCCCAAATGAAACTTGCAAAGAGAGCTTAGCCATATTGGAAACCCCTCTGGGATCTGAACCAAAAGAAAAAGGAAAACTGTATTTTCCTTTGGATAATTGGTAAATGCAGATCTGTAAAAATAGTCGTTGTATTGGCGCACCTGTTGACCCTGTTACACAATGAGCAGCATGCGCCAATGGCAAATGATGACCTGCCTGCTTCATCATAAAAAGGTACGCCCTATGGCGCACTTCCCTCGCATGCTTGCAAATGCTTTACATGCGCCACCTTGGCGCATCAAACTTGGATGCAACATAAATAAGCTTTATCTGCGCCCTTTTGGCGCACCCAGCATCCATGTAACAATATCTTATTATTTGTTGCCAATGCAAAGCTATAGAGGCGCAGGCGCGTTGTCATTAGCAAAGTGAATCATGTAAGACCCTTCATGCGCCGCATCAAGTTCCCTTAAATAAAGCGCCAAAATGCACATGTTACATCAAACCCTAATGACTGACCTTTGGCCACCGATGTTCCGTGCAACACAAAGTTTTCATGCGCCTTTTACAAAATACATCCATATGGCGCAGGCGCACTTGTCCTTACAGCAACACAAAATGCAGGGGAAATAACTGATGTAAAATGCAAGTGGTGGATGAAATAAAATTGCATACAGTCTTTTCCCCCTTACCTAGGTGCTCCAAAGGCGATGCCCAAATGACCCTTTTCCTTTAAATTGCTAACTCTTTCTTCTGTCAGCATTTCAATGGAAAATCAAGGCAGTGACACGGCTTTGGCTTCGATTGGGTTTCTCGTCTTATTCTTGATCAACAATTAAGCTCAGAAGAACATATGTCAACATCAAGGGAAGAGACCCACCAAATCCAAAGGCAATGCCAAGCTTACAGAGGAAGAAATGAAATATAAGTATCAGAGACTCAGAAGGCCCGACTCCCAGGCCGAGTGTGACCTGGACATCAGAGACTCAGAGTTGGGTCATATTGATTTAGAGGAATTCTGGGTCAGGACCGTGCAGAAGGTCACAAGAAGTCCGTGGATGGACAAGCTAATAGGTAGTGCCCTGCACTTTGTTGGGGGAATCCCAGTCAGCGCCGTTAATAATGAATTCATGATAGTGGCTTCTTCTTCTTCTTCTTCTCTCTCTTCTTCGAATTTCTTTTTGTAAATATCTAAAGTATGTTGGCACAAAAGACGACATCATCCATGTTGCACCATGGGATGATGTCATCCATCAAGTTGTCAAAAGTCAACATGACTTTGAGATATTTTGTAAATATCTTTGTAAATAAAGGTGGTTGGCTCCTTTTGCCTTCTTTTCTCTCCTTAATTCTATAAATACCCCAATACTTGTTGTATTGGCATGAGTGAATATCTTTCAGATGAAAAATAGAAGTGAAAGAAAAGACTTTGAGCTTTTTGTAACAGAAAGGAAATATTAATACAATATTTAGACTTTGTGCTGAATACATGTGTTATTTGCATTAGATCTTTCTTATGTCAGATCTGTGTGTTTATTCTGTTAGGAATCTGCTTCTAGTTTTATTGTCATTTATTCATCAGTATTGCTTTCCTCGTTTATGCAAGTAGGTTTGGCTCTGTTTACTACCAATCCCAAAACATAAACCTTCTGACCTTTCTGCTTTGGAATTCATTTCTTTTCTTCCTTCGGACCTGTTCTTTCTTCATCCTCTCTTTTTCCTTTCTTTTCGCAGTCGGAAACACCCCTACTGGGATGAGATCCCAAACCCCCGAAGGCAGAATTTGTGAGATTGCACAGATTCCTGCTGGTAGAATAGCAATAAACCAGTTTCGCTTTGCTGACTCAAAGAGGGGCTATGCCCTGCGCACTGTTGGCTCGTTTATCCATAGATTTGCCCAAGCGACAGATTTTCGGACCAACAAGTCCAAAACAAGATATTTACATGTGAAAATGGTTTGGAAAATAGTCTCTAACCTCCAAATCTAATATCTCAGTATGAGAGGACTGTGTCACTTAACCCTAAGCCTATAACATACCTAGAGAGGTTCAAATATTCAAATTATACATTTGGAGGGAAACTTGAATCTATTAGTTTTCCTATGGAGTTTAAATGGATTAGTACAAGCTATGACCATCTCAAGTGGACCCAAGATACCCCTAGTCACCTAAGAAAGCAAAATTTGATTATTAAGAATCATGTTCCTATCGCATCACCAGAGGAAGGATGAACAATTGTTTAGAAGCCTTATTTTCAATTAAGGGCTTAGTTTTCAGCTTCAAAATTTTCAATTTCCATGCTAGTTATTTTGGCCATTCTAGAGCTATTAAAACACCCTCCAAAGAGTTTAGGAAATATATTAAGCATCCAGAGGCGATGTCAAGGAATCTTGGAAGCGTTAAAAGTAATTAAAGGAAGATTTATGAAAGGTTTGATCATTCAAGGACTATTTTCTCAACATTGGATTTTCTAGGTGCAGGGAACAAACACTCTAATGGTGAAACATAACTTCTTTGGAAGATTCCAAGAGCTCTATAAGGAGTAAGAAGGAAAAAAAATAGGCATTGGAAATCTAAGTAAATCCTCTACATGTTGGAGACATCCACTTTTCTCTAAGGCTTAAAGGTGTCATGAAGAATTTCAAAATAGTGAAGCTACCCATTTTGGTTCCAAACCAACACTTCACCTTGATGCAACACTTTGTGACACCAAAACAGGGCACTACCAATCAACCTTCATGCTTCTTGATGATTGACACCTCATGTTGACTCCTATGCCACCTAGACACCCTTTTCCATCAATGCAACTTGACATCAATGACAACACCAATGACACTATGTCCAACACATGTGTTTTGATTTGTTATGTATTATAAGGAATTTCATGAGTGCATATATTTGAGCAGTTGTTGTTTCCTTTGAGAGTTGTGAGGTTTGTAAAATCTAATTTTGACACATCTAACACTCCTACAAATGTCAGTAAACAATCCAAAAGGCCCCAAAACCTAAACAATGACTATATTCATTTCCAAAATAGACATCGATTGTAGAATTTAAATACTAAAAGCTTTAGGATGAATGCTGAAATCCTGAAAATTACCTATGTACTGACCATATTAGATTATAAAAAACTATCTCCTAAACTGTGACTCATGGAGATGTGAGACTAGTTCCATAAGGTGCAGAGTGACCCTAATTTCTTATATTTACTAAAATAAATTTATAGTATAAGAAATAATAAAATAAATTATAACTTAAACATTTTTTTTGTAAATAGAAGCATGCCAATAACACATATAATGCCTATACTCTAAGGAACGTTAGCGCGTTATGCATTCCCTTTATTATGCCCCCAAACCAAGAATTTATAGGCTTGGAATTGCTTTGGTTTCCCAAACCTGTGCCTTGGACCTGCAACAACACAACAACCTGCGTGTTTTTGACAAAATATGCAAAAAATCACCTTCCACCATGCTAAATCCTACAAAAACGTTTTCTATCTTTCTTAAAAAATTTATTACAACGTCAACAAAACTATCCTCTTTCTAAATATGTAATTTTTATATATTTTTCTTTTACTATTCTAAGGTTTCCATTTATATTTATTTCAAACTATGTCTTTTATACCTTTATTTTTAGTGATTGTAAATGCTTATCTTTTGTCATGTATCTTTTTTTCGACTCATCGAAATTGAATAAAAATTTTTAGGCCCAAACTAGGACTAATTCTATACATATTAAAAAAACTAATTTTTGATATTTTTTGAGGTAGTTAGGGGGGGCACGGTCAGAGCTCCATTATTTTTCAAAATTTAAAATTTGTGTACTTGAAAAATCATTAAAAAAATACTCGCTAAAAAAATCTTTAAAAAATCTAGCCCAAACTAGATGCTCCTATCTATCTTTCTACCAAAGGGTTTTCAAAAATACTAAATAGTGCTAAAAAAATGGTGGGGGGGCACGACCGACTGTCTACTATGTTTTTTAACAAAAACATGAGCACCTGTTGGTATTTTAGTTCTTTAACCCACTTAAACTTAACCATTTTTAAAAAAATAGTAGCTTAGAAACTAGACTCAAAATGCTACGATTCATGTTCTTATAACATCTTCCAATTTTGAGTGTAACTATTTCAAATAACTCGTACAAGTTGAAGATTTTTATTTTTCAGAAAAAAGTGTCCACTTAAGACCCCCTTTTGGCCCCCAATTTGGTGCACTTACCCATATATTATCAAATCCATGTTTAACCAAGGATAATTAAAATTAGTATTTGAAAAGTCTTCAAAAAATATATGAGAGTTAATACAAACACTTATTGTTTCTAGGTATGTACCATGAACATGAAGTATCAACAACAATTTGAAAAATTACAGATAAGATTGTATGTTACTGTACTTTGGTGGAGTTTATAGGTATGTGCAATATTTGAGTGGAGGTGGATTAGGTTTTCCTCCAAGAGATATGGCATGTCTAAGGATAAAAATGGGTGGCAAAGATAAGGATGTCCATGTGTCAATTTAGGCATGGTTATTAATCATGTTATCACTATAAATAATCTTCGCTTTGGATCCATGCTTATGAATAGCGTCTATGCATGTTCTTGTGTGGCCCTTCCGCTTCTCTTGAATTAGCCTTGACTTGGCCTCTAATGTACATATTTGATATCTTTGCTTTGATAGATTTAAACTATTTTTTGTGTTTTAGAGTGAAACACAAAATCTCATTTTTCACCCCTTGAGTGTTTCCCACCTATGCAAAGATAACATTACATATTATCTTGCACATAGCACGTTTATTACAGCTAAATTGCATGACACTTAATCAACTACAATACCTCCAGTCATGAATGTTATGCATAGCATTTTGAGATCAAAAAGACCAAATCTTTACAATCTTTTTCCTTGGAAAGTCTTACGCTCTAAGTAAATATTATAATAAAAAATTATGAAATGAAAGGCAACCCAATGATAATTGATAATATGTATACAATGAAAAAAGACCAAAACCATTTGGGGTATAGTGTCTTCCAATATCCCTCCTTTTTATATACATGTGAAATCTCTTTAACATGTGTTTTAAATAAATGATAATATATATTCCAACAACCTAACTACAAAATAACTATTGTGTACATGAAGTTCATAATCCAACCACTAAAAATGGTGTAGTGTACCTATCCATCACGATTCCAACCCATTAACTATTGGGAAAAAAATGAATGCATGTTTTAGATAATTGTAAAACATAAAAATATTGTGACCATTGATGTCAAGGGAAGACATCCAAAATTCATATATTTGATGTCAACACCAATTTTGGATGGTTTCAATGTGGTCATTGCTTTAGTGACCAAATACATTCATATCCAATTTGTGCCCAAAATGTATGTATGTAACACTCATAAATGTATACCAAATGTCCACAACCAAATTTATCATGTCTTAAATAAAACTTGGTAACTTAAAGCTAAGAGTTGTCTCATGGAATTGGAATTAATATGAGCTTGAGGCCATTTTCCTTGGATCATCATTTATCTTTAATACCTTTTAAATGCTCTGGAATGGTTCCACATACATTGAGATAGGCTTAAGCCTATAATTTGACATAGTTTGGGGCAAAGATAAATTCGATGGCTATTAACTCGGTTTGAGTTTAGCCATAAAATGTGTTGTAAATGTTCTAAAGGAAATTGTCTCAACAATTTTTATAATATTTCTTAAATGACTATGATTTTTGTATAGATTTGATGTAATGTATATTTATGCATGCATGCATACATACATACATACATACTAATTGAATTGCATATTTACATAAATATTCATAATAAAAATTATAATATTAAACATACCCTTTTTTGACTTATTTAAGTTGGCCAATCATATAATATAAAAAGTATAAAAACAAGTTGAATATATCACCTTCTTACGCATTTAAAACTTTTTTCTTTGTTTATAGTGATTTTAAGCCTATTTAGCATATCCATGTGACTAGTTGGCAAAAATGGTGGTCTCCTCCTTCCTCCTCCTTTTACAAAATATGCCTAGATATAGATTATTGTTTTGTATAATTAATATTGCATGGACAAATGACAAACCAATGTGTAGAGATTAACAAGTCAAGTGTGTAACAGAACCATGTATACATGAATTGAATTCTTACTAATGCAAGTTTGGTGTCTTAGCATGGAAGAATAAATCCAAACTTGTCAACAAATGGTTGATAAGTAATGAAAATTTCTTAGCATCTATCATTAAGAATTACTTCGAGACATGAACATTCTCTACATGGTTGGATTAATACGGATATCACACCAACGTGGACGACTGCAATGCAATCGTGATCAACATCCAAAGGCATCACGATCATTAATATATGTGTCGCATAGCCACCAATTTTCTCCTAAAATAATGCCTTCATAACTACAAAGCACACAATTTAAAAATTACGCTAAAATGTACTTAAGTGTAACCAATGTAAATTCTATGAGGAACATGTGGCAATGTTTAACATTACCTTTTACTTTTGGAGATACAAATTCAAATTATATATTTACATTTGGTTACAGACAATACTTACTATGGACTTGAAACAAAATCTAGCTATTTTACAGGTTTCATTATAACACATTGCGGCACCAAAAAATTTGGATATTGTAATTGAAATAAATAGAGCAACAAATTTACCCATATAAGTATCTGTAGGTTTCCTAAGTATATTAATTTTCAATTCATATTTAAAGGTATGCCAATGTAGACACTCAAATTTGGAAATTTACCATTTTGATATTATTGGTTGTGATTGATTTAATTTAATTTGAATTAATTAAATCTAAGTATTGCATGGTAACTGATGCATAAATGATAAAATATAGAAATGATACAAGAAAACTAAAATTTAAAATATGAAACCCTAAGCACAAGACATAGATGAAGAGACTTAGTTTATTTACGCTTGGTTTGGAATTAATTTGGACTGGAAAAAGTGTTAAACAGGCAGGGCAAAGTTTTGTAAATGCTTAGTATAAATTATGTAACTCACGAATAGATCCAGACATGGGTGCCCACACTAGGGAAAGGGTGCCTAGGTGCTGGAGACTGCTACTGAGCACCCACGACTGCACAAATGGTCAGAATTTGGTTTTCATTGTGTCATAATTTTTTCTTGTTGATCGCCTGATGTTCGTTATTTGAATTGTGAAGGTACCTGTGACTTGCAAAAGAGAATCTCACCCGCACAAGCCCAAAAACCATATAAAATCTAAAAAAATATGCAGAATGGGGATTCTTACTGACCCCTGCGGTCACCCTAAGAGTGAACTTATAACTGAGCATTGCACTACATCTCAGACTCCATGTAGTTCTTGTGAGTGTGTGTAGAAATTGTTCCCTAGGATGCCCTTGTGCAAGTTGCACTTGATAATAGGCTGGAGCTATAATATAGCAATGTAGTAGAATGTGTGGATAGAATAAAATGAATTTCCCCTTCCTATGTTGTTTATGCAAAATATCCAGTCCCTTGTCCTTTGAATGAATGTTAGATGAATGCCTTGGAGTGCTTTAGGTGCCTTTTGAATGCAAGATTAGGTGATGATAGTAATTCTTAGTTCTTGGTCCCTCATTTTGAATACATAGCTATGTATTTATATGATTCCCTTGTTTGAATTTTTAATTGACAACTGGAAGGACAACCCATAAATGAAAAAGATGCCCAAAAGATAAAAGAGGACCCAAAAGAAGTGAGTAAGATAAGAAAGAGGGGCACCCAGAGGGGACAGGAGTACCTGGGTGTTTTTGTCCTAGATTAGAGATGGTGTCTCAAGCCATAAAGTATAAAAAAAGTAAAGTTCTAGATTGGGATGTAGGGTGTGTAAGACAAAATAGAAAACAAGAGATAAAGAAAAGAGGCCAAAGATAGTTTTCAACCACTAGTTTTCTTGCTTAGGAATAATGTAAATGGTAGTATGCTTTTAGGACCTAGAAATATACCCAAGTGTGTGATTTTTTATCTATAGTGACTATGCTCATTTGCTAAGAAAAATATCCATATTCCATCCCCACTTAGTACATCTTATTATCTCTCTCCCGACTTGCTTATTCCTACATGCTGATGTGTCATCATATTTGGAATATAAATGCATAGAATCAGTACTTAAACCTTTTTTAATCATGATACAACTTTTAGATTACACTCATTATCACCCTATCAAAAACCACACAGTAGGGTCACGATAAAATTTCTGGTCATAACAGACCTGTATGGTATTGGACCAACACATCCTCCAACTTTGATTTCAATCCCATCACGTTTGTTGGGTCATTTTATCCTCTTAGGTCAACCTTTTCATAATGATTTACCTTTGGAAACTTATATAAGCAAGTTAACATCACCTCATTTACTCACCTAGTAATCACTTGGCACTCTCATTACAAATATTAATACTAAAGGCACTCAAAGCTCCCTAAATCTTCCCAAATCTTATGCACATTTGTTAGGGAAGCCACTACTATAGTTTTAAAGCACTCAACCAAGTCAATGAGTTCAACTTCACTCATTTCCAATCACCCAATGATCCAACTCAATGTCTTAGTAAGATAAAAATCATCTGAATCATTGTCAAAGTGGTTTAATTTGTTAACTAGTTACATTCATATAAATGTTACATGCTAGGTGGAGAACTATGTGTGGTTTTAAGCCTCTTTAGAGTAGTGCTGATGTAGGAGGTGCACAAATTTCACTTCAACCTAAACACCAACCTTATTGTACGGTATTCCGTCCATGGTTAGGGTTTGATTTTGGTTTAACTGATTTCATATGGTTTTAGGACTATGTGACACTTAGGTTTTGACAAGGAAACACATTTTCAGATCGTCAAAGGCCATAAAATGTTACAAAACCCCACTCCAATTAGGTATAAGACCATACAAATAGGGCAAGGTCATACAATTGATCCTAACAGAGTTGTATAGTTATGTACTAGGGCATTTTCTAGTGGCAGTCTTAAGAAAAAAACATCTTTAGGTTCAATACTCCCATATTCTATTGTCAATGCACCTAGATCTCTCATGTATAATTCTATATGGATAAGTACATCTCTCCTATTTTATATTTGAGCTTGTAGAATTCACTATTTGAAATTATTAATACATTATTATGATATTGCAATGATTAATGTTGGAAATTAATTAATCACAATAACCCATGAACAAGCCTTACATTCCTTTTTATTGTTCTACATTTCCATAACATCATATAAAATTAAAATGGGTGTTACAAGCATTTATTAAACATGACTCTTAAATACAACATTTTGTCTCAAACCCTTGTTTCCCTAGGGCCCTAGGGTTTCTTCTACTCACTTGGTGTATGATTCTTTTCATATCTCTATTTACATGTGCTTCCTTCCTATAAACATATTAGTTAGCTTAACAATCAATCCATTAAGAATATTGACCTTTCTCCTCCTACTCAAAGCATCATGTCCTCGTGGATTTTTCTACATTACCTATCTCTAACATTCCATCTATACTTGATCTTGATAATGAGGTACCATTGCATGATGTGAAAAAAATAGTGATAATTCTTATGACTATGACCACAAAGAGGAAAACATTGTGGACCAATAATAAGTTGAACTTGTATCTTAATTTTGTGCACAACTTCATGAAAATCCTCATCACATAGAGTATATTATTAAGATTCTTCTCGCTACTAAACTTTCTCATGATTAGAAATCCAATGAAGAATCCATCTTTGGGAAGTCTCCACCTTCTTCTCGTATTCATACATCTACTATTCCCACCTCTATGGTGCCTACATCTGTGGGGGCATCTAATATTCCAACGCCTAATGCCTTTATGTCCATTCCTGTGACTATAATTATTCCTACTTGCAATCATAGTAGTTCGCATGCTTCTTCCTATAGCATGTAAACTCACGAGAACCTTATTCATACTTTACAAGCTCAAATATTACAAGTGCAAAAAGGTGCATCTGCTTCTTCTCATGTTATGGATTCTACTCAATTTCTTCATAACCCACTTGCAACTAAAGTGGATTTTTATCCCTTTCCTATAGGTTTCATTTCTCACGAGCTTCCTATTTATGATGGTAAGATTGACCCCACAACATCTTCAGTCATTCCATGTTGCTTCTTTTGAATATGCATCTAATGATATCTTAATTAAAAATATTTCCCCTACAAGTCCCAAGGACTTTACTTCACAATGGTTCTAAGATCTCCCCACACATCCAGTGTGATATTTTACTACTTCGGTAAATTAGTTTCATGCACATTTTTTTTATTAGTATTGGATTTTTTTTATTATGCTCAAATTTCTAAGGTACATCAAGGGTATAATGAGCACATCAATGATTACATTTTATGCTATACTACTATGCTTACTAAAATGAACAATATTCTAGCTGATAGCGAGCTTAAATATCTAGTTACACAAAGATTTCATTCTCTGTTGTAAGAGTTAGATATGTTTGATAATTTCCCTTAATTTGTTTTTCTATTTCATACACTTAAAGAACGTGAAACCAAATTACTACATATGAATAATATTAAGTATTCTGCTAACTCTTCTATTACATCTAATGCCAAGTTCCTAAGCTTATCTATGTTCAATGGAAAGACTAATGATAATAAGGATACCAATAAAGACATTGTTGATTCCATAACTCAACCTACTAAGATACAATTACAACCTATAAAAAGGTAATTTACGGGTCTACCTTCTGCCCCACACACCATGCTCAAATAATTACTTAAGTGTAATCTTGTGTCTCTCCCTCCACCACTTGAGGTTGAATCGAGTAAGACTTATGGTAAGAGTTTTGATGATAATGATTATTGTGACTTTCATAGATGCATTGGTTACCTCACTAATCAATGTATCAAAATTCATCATGTTATACAATATATTATTGATACAAATGAAATCAAATGGGACGAGGTCACAAAATCCTCTCAACCCACTAATGATAATGTGAACCTCCAAATTTTAAATGATCCACTTTATAATCATAACATTGCAAAATCTACTTTGGAAGTAGACAATGCTGATCTTGTGGTACAACATCCACCTTCTTATGATCACTTATTGAATGCAATGATTGACATTATTGTTCTTATGATACCTTCTCCACTAGTTATTGCCTTTGTTGAATTTAATATGGATGACACTCTTATCTTGGATACCTTGTATATTTTTGCATCTATAAATCAAGTACCCATACAAAATGTTTTGGTTTATTCACATAACAAACATAATCTATGTACTCTCAAGCAACTTCATTCTCTTGTCTATACTAAAAATAAAATCACATGCGTTTCTAATTCCAACTTTGGACATATTATTATACCCAATATTGTTAGCTCTATTACTAAGTAGGTCCCATTTCTAGTGTCTTCCACTCTTAGCTCAAGTAAGATGCGTTTAGGTCTTCCTTAGTTATGTACTCTTAGTGATATTCCATCTATCTTACACCAATACGTTAAGTTTATTCACCGAAAAGAAGTTGTCACAATTTGGGGTATTCCTTTTGAGGCTCCTCTTCCTTTATTGCATCATCACACTCTTATAGTTCATGCTCATAGGTCTCCAAATAGGATTTTTACTTCACATGCTATCTCTAGTAACTCTCACCCTACTAGGATTCCTTATAATTCTTCTCGCACACATGCAAATACTGATTAAAATTATCATTTTCTTGATTTAAAATATTTTAAAAAATTATTAAAAACTGATTTAGAACTGATTCAGAGTGACCAGAAACTCAAAAACATCAATTCCATAGTTAAAATATTCCAAATTGTCATTTTACAATTCTTCATAATCTGGATTAGTTCATTGTTAATCCATCAAAAATAAATTAAAACTAATAAAAACAAACAAAACTAAAAGAAAATAATGACAACAACTTGATCAACAGAGTTCACCAATTTGGCTACGTCTTTGGGTTGATTTAAACAATGAACTAATTCATTTTTAAATATATTGCAAGCACATTATAAAAACTCACAAAATGAAATGAATCTAAAACCTACAATAAATCTGCTCAACAGACCTTCGAAGGACTCTGAATTTGATTAGTAATGTCCTCCACCTTCCTGTCGCACTTGCATGATCCATTTCCCCATACTATACATAAAAAACAATGGAAAAATTCTTTAAAGTGATGATAAACAAACACCAATAAGAAAAGTTCAAGGCCATACTGATCATCTGAGAATTCTACACATTTCTCCAGTTATACAAAAATCCTGAAAATGTCTCTAAGTGGCTCGAAAAATGACCAAATGAAAAAATTGTCCCTTATGGGACTTTACATAATCCTCAACAAAGTTCTCCTCAAATACCAAAAATCACCTTTTATAGTGTTTACATAGACATAAAAGGATGGTTAGAACCCTTATCTTTATACTTGGAGGTCAGCAGCTCAATTCTCCATATGTGCTTTGACTTCTTTTTAAAACCTATTGGATCCCACATGATCCGTGGTAGGTGGGTGATGTTTTTTTATATCCAAAATGTGGCATGTTTTAAGTTGGTTGCTAAGTCACTTTTGTTATCAATGGTTATGCACTTGGTTTAAGTGGATAGTGCTAAGGCATTGTTTGCGGCTGCCATGTGTTGGCATGTGAAGTTCTTTGCTCTAGAATTGAAAATGCATGAAATAAAATTCAATAACTGAAATGAAATAAATAAAATAAATAACTGAAATAAATCTAATCTAAAAAACAAAATGACAAACTAAATAAATAAAAGAAAATAAAGCTTAAATGAAACTTCAAAAAAAAGAAAATACACAATGCAGATTTAAACAAACAAAGAAAAACAATAAAGATCTATTCTAAAAAAACAATAAATCATCCTCCTCCTTAGGTAAGAGTGGGCCCTTGCTCTTCCCTCAGATTTGGGTTAACAAAACTAAAAAAAAGCTACTACCAAAATATTGAAACTGTGGATTTTATTAATCAGAAATGATGTTACAAAAATCATCCATTTCATACCACTGTTACATTGAGTGCTTTGGAGAGATATTTATAACTCATCCCTTGGCCAATACTCCAAGATTATAGAACTACCTACCTATAATCTTGGGAAAGACTTGACTACATCTTCCACTTTACAATGAGATAAATGTGGAAGAAATTTTATTCAAACACTACAACTTCAGATTTAACTACTTCTTCCTCTTGACAAGGAGACAAATATGGAAGATATATATTCAACTACTTATTCTTTCTTCCACTTGACAAGGAGACAAATATGGAAGAGATTTAATCAAACACTACAACTCTAGATTGTACTACTTATTCTTCCACTTGACAAGGAGACAAATATGGAAGAGATTTAATCAAACACTACAACTCTAGATTGAACTACCTCTTCCTCTTGCACTTGACTACTTCTTCCACATGACAAGGAGATAAACGTGGAAGATAATTAATCAAATATTACAACTCTATATTGAACCATCTCTTCCATGTGCACTTAACTATTTATTTTCATTTGCCAAGTTTTCTCTTGCATGATTGAATCTTTCAACATGACAGTTGTCCCGCCATATTCTCATCCCTGATTTTCTGATCATTACTGTGAATTCATTTGGAATAATATCTTCAAACCTTTTCTGGGTTTGGTGCTCCTTGTTGTAATATTTCCAAAACATCTTGAAATTCTCATTTTCATTGAGAAATGAGGGAGATATCATAGTTTTACTGAACCTATGTTTTTTTGTCTTATTTACTTTTCTTCAACCTTATTCTGCTGAAACTTCAAATGAAGATATCTCCTCAATTATTGTTGTTGTGTAAAAATGGAGAGAGGTTTTTCCTCCTAACAATAAGAGGAACAAAAACCTCTCTCAGATTCTCATTTGGAGATCTTCAACTTTGGTTAGAGTGAATCTGATGTTGCATGTGTGAGTCCTGCACTTGAAAACCTTCTACTTCAAATGATGATATCTTTCAAAATATTATTGTTGTGTAAAAATGGAGAGAGGTTTTTCCTCCTAACAATAAGAGGAACAAAAACCTCTCTCAGATTCTCATTTGGAGTTCTGCAATTTTAGTTAGAGTGATTCTTGTGTTGGTTCTGCTAGTACTGTGCTTGAAAACCTTCTTCTTCAAATGTTGATATCTTCAAACTATTATTGTTGTGTAAAAATGGAGAGAGGTTTTTCCTCCTAGAAATAAGAGGAACAAAAAAATCTCTCATATTCTCATTTGGAGTTCTGAAATTTTAGTTATAGCAAGTTTGTGTTGATTCTGTGAGTCCTTGCACTTAATGCAAAGGTGAGTCCTATGCTCAATTTGTGAGTCTTGCACTCTTGCACCAATTGAGTCTGAAAATTTTATAATTCTGATTCCTTGCACTTTAAGTCCTGTGCCTGTACTAATTGAGTCTTGTGCTCTTTGTCATTGTGCTCTTTATTTATGAATGCTGCAATATTTGTGAGTCATGTGCTCTTAGCTATGTGAGTATTACACTTGTTGTAATACATTCAAGAGATCAAATGACCTGCTCATACACAATACTACATTCCAACTTACAAGAAATATTAGGAAATGAAAACATTCAGATTGCAATGGAATTTTCAAAGATAGATCAAATATATTCTACATTTAATCTTAAATAAGCTATATAGTTCTTAAGACTACATCTAAATCCACTTTATAAGAGAAAGAATAATGTTATTTGGTGCAATGGATGAGACTTAATTTGGTCTCATCACTCCCCCACACTTAACTTCATGCATGTTCTCATGCATGTTGTTGATTTCAATGCACATTTTGATCTTGAGTCATCTTTTTCTTCTTCTCTTTTTGTACAAGACTGGTCATAATTTTATCTTCACAAAATCAATATTTTTCTTTTCTTTTCATTTCAAAATCAACATATGTTTTGTATATATCAACCCTTCTCTTATGTAGTTTTCAAAATATCTTTGAAGGCTTGTATCTTCTTCTCCCCCATACTTGGCTTCTTGTGTGACCTCTTTTTTTCTATCTTCTTCTTTTTTTTTTTCAAAAGAAGTCATTTTATTTTTTTTTATTTTTCAACACCCAAGTGTCTTATCTGCTGCTACAAGCCTTATTGAAAAATAAATATTTCTCTTTTGGATAGGTTCTTGGAAGTGGACTTATCTGTAATCAAAACAACTAATAACTTTATTTAAGAATAAAATGATAGAAGATACCTGGACCATATCTTGAATTTATCCATGCTTTCTTCTTGTTGCACAACCTTCATTTCTGTAATGTTAGAGAAAATAGTAAAGAAATTCAACTCCTTTACTTGCAACACCAATTTTTTTATCTTCAAAGGACTCCAATTTTGCAGATCTGAACAAATAACAAATCATCTTCAAAGGACTCCAACTTTGCAGATCTGAAGAAATATCAAATCATCTTCAAAGGACTTCAAATCTAGAGACTTAAATCACCCCTAAAAGAATCCAACTTAGTAGATCTGAAGAAATAATAAATCAGCTTCAAAAGACTCCGACTTTGTAGATCTGAAAGAAATAACAAATTGTTTCAAAGATATTTAATTGTAGTTGGGAAAAACAACCATTTGTTGGTTTTCAACTTTCTCCATTTTTTTTTTAAAAAGAGCCACCATTTGTTGGTTTTCAACTCTTTCCTTTTTTTTTTTTTTTTTGAAAAGAGCCACCATTTTGGTTTTCAACTCTTTTTTTTTTTTTTGGAAAAGAGCTGTTTTTGCTGGTTTTTAACTCTTTCATTTTGTTTCTTTTTTTAGAAAAGAGCCACCATTTACTAGTTTTCAACTATTTATTTTCTCTTGTGCACTCCTTGATCAACCATGTAGTTGTTTATATCTGCATCCTTAGCTGCTTGTGAACCCGTGGTTGAGAACTCTTTGTTCTGCACAAAATTTTACTTCTATAAAAAAAATTCTTCCTTTGGTAGCTAGAGTCAAAAGAAAAGTGGTACTTGCATGTTGACAAAAAAACTGCATGAGTTAAAATCAATGCATGCAATCCATTTTCTTTTAGCTAAAGCATTCAATATGATATCTCCTTTTTCATCTCTGTAAAGGAAAACTTGGTAAGCATTTTTCTTCCTCTGTATAGCTCTTTCAATCATGCATCTGAGGCTTGTTGTCTCTTGGTATACAACAGCTAGGTCTTTATGTTTATTCAACCCTACATTGACATGAATGAGCAGATCTTCCCCTGTAATATTTATTATCCTGCACAAAGCTTATTTTGGGGGGTTTGTTTTTGGTCAATCTTCCATTAATCTCTAATCCTACAGAAATAAATAAACTTCTAATCTAAACTAAGGATTTGTAAGAGATTCATGTTCCATTCACTCAAATAGCTCAAAAGTTACCTGTTGTCACTACAGATACTTTTTATATCATCTGAAGGAATGAAAACTTATAGAATTTCTCTCACTAAGCCCAAGCATTTAACTAATTAAAACTAATGTCTAAAAGGACTGCTAAACCAATATCTCCTCTAAGTTAAAATTTCATAAGAAGTTTCTGTTCCACATACTCCAAAGCACAAAAATAATTTTTTTGTTACTACAAGGTCTTTTATTTCAAAAAAAAGAGTTATGGAAAAAAATATTTCTAAATGGAAACTTACGAAATTCTTCTCACTAATCTTAACTTAGCAACTTACCCCTATTGACACCTATCCCCGGAAACAACACCAAAAATGATGAGGGTCATTGCACTCCTCATCATTTAATCACAAAGAATGTCAAAACCAGGTGGTGTCCAAGGCTATCTACAAAAGGGGCTAGAGAAATAATGATCTTACAATTCTTTGCTCTAGAATTGAAAATGCATGAAACTAAAATTCAATAACTGAAATAAATAACTGAAATTTAAACTAACTAAAACTGAAATAAATAACTAACAAGAAAAAATCTAAATAAAATGAATAACTAAAAAAAAAAAAAAAAAATAAAAGTGAAGCTTCACAAACAAAGAAAAATAAAACACACAATGTAGATTTAAACAAACTAAGAAAAACAATAAATTCTATTCTAAAAAAAAATAAATCATCCTCCTCCTTGGGTAAGAGTGGGCCCTTGCTCTTCCCTCAGATTTGGGTTAACAAAACTAAAAATAAGTTGCTGCCAAAATACTTGAAACTGTGGATTTTATTAATCAGAAATGATGTTACAAAAATCATCCATTTCATACCACTGGTTACATTGAATGCTTTGGAGAGATATTTATAACTCATCCCTTGGCCAATACTCCAAGATTATAGAACTACCTACCTATAATCTTGGGAAAGACTTGACTACATCTTCCACTTTACAATGAGATAAATGTGGAAGGAATTTTATTCAAACACTACAACTTCATATTTAACTACTTCTTCTTCCTCTTGACAAGGAGACAAATATGGAAGAGATTTATTCAACTACTACAACTTCTTTTTTCCTTCTTGACAAGGAGACAAATATGGAAGAGATTTATTCAAACACTACAACTCTATATTCAACTACTTCTTCCACTTGACAAAGAGACAAATATGAAAGAGATTGAATCAAACACTACAACTCTAGATTGAACTACCTCTTCCTCTTGCACTTGACTACTTCTTCCACATGACAAGGAGATAAATGTGGAAGATAATTAATCAAATATTACAACTCTAGATTGAACCATCTCTTCCACATGCACTTAACTATTTATTTTCATTTGCCAAGTTTTCTCTTGCATGATTGAATCTTTCAACATGACAGTTGTCCCGCCATATTCTCATCCCTGATTTTCTGATCATTACTGTGAATTCATTTGGAATAATATTTCAAACCTTTTCTATGTTTGGTGCTCCTTGATGTAATATTTCCAAAACATCTTGAAATTCTCATTTTTGTTGAGAAATGAGGGAGAAATCACATTTTTACTGAACCTGTGTTTTTGTTTAATTTACTTTTCTCAACCTTATTCTGCTGAAACTTAAAATGAAGATATCTCCTCAATTATTTTGTTGTGTAAAAATGGAGAGAGGTTTTTCCTCCTAACAATAAGAGGAACAAAAACCTCTCTCAGATTCTCATTTGGAGATCTTCAACTTTGGTTAGAGTGAATCTGATGTTGCATGTGTGAGTCCTGCACTTGAAAACCTTCTGCTTCAAATGATGATATCTTTGAAACCATTATTGTTGTGTAAAAATGGAGAGATTTTTTTCCTCCTAACAATAAGAGGAACAAAAACCTCTCTCATATTCTCATTTGGAGTTCTGAAATTTTAGTTAGAGATATTCTTTTGTTGGTTCTGCTAGTACTGCACTTGAAAACCTTCTTCTTCAAATGTTGATATCTTCAAAACTATTATTGTTGTATAAAAATGGAGAGGTTTTTCCTCCTAGAAATAAGAGGAACAAAAAACCTCTCTCATAATTCTCATTTGGAGTTGTGAAATTTTAGTTATAGAATCTTTGTGCTGATTCTCTTGCTAGTCTTGCATATAATGCACTGTGAGTCCTTGCATTTGCAATAGTTATACAACACACCAATTAGAGTCCTATGCCAATTAGAGTCCTGCATCATGTGTGAATTAATTCCTGTGCCCGAGTCCTATGCACTAATTGAGTCATGTGCTCTTTGCTTTATGAATGTTGCAATATTTGTGAGTCATGTGCTCTTAGCTATGTGAGTATTACACTTGTTGTAATACATTCAAGAGATCAAATGACCTGCTCATACACAATACTGCATTCCAACTTACAAGAAATATTAGGAAATGAAAACATTCAGATTGCAATGGACTTTTCAAAGATAGATCAAATATATTCTACATTTAATCTTAAATAAGCTATATAGTTCTTAAGACTACATCTAAATCCACTTTATAAGAGAAAGAATAATGTTATTTGGTGTAATGGATGAGACTTAATTTTAGGGCATTGTAAAATTGTGTTTCTCTATTGACCAAGTTTTACCATGAACTTTGACTAGTGATATCAGGAGCATGCAGTGTCCGATTTACGTGTACCAATAGGCGTTGGAAAGCTATCAGAGTGCTCTTTAACTGTAATAGTTTAGTGAGAAATAGGGAACTTATAACCAACTAGAATGTCCTCTGTATTAACAGTAGACTTGGTAGACCAAACCAAAGCTACAAAACATAGAAAACACTCATCAAGCAGCGAAATAAAGGAAGAATTCATGCAAAGTAAGTGGAACAAAGTAGTTTTATGTAGAATGGTCGGGTTTGGTTTTTTGACCATACATTTTGACTCAAGCATCCATTTTACCTCAAATCAAACACATTATGACCGTTATGGTGAGGGATTTCTACAACAATTAGAATTTAGGCAAATGGTGTATTATTTGTGGATATTGACGTTGCCGAGGTTTACAAGGTAAAACATCATTTTCATAGAATATAACCACAAATTTGACAACTAGAGATGCTTTTTCGTTCCTTCTTTGACCATGGATGCTCTTGGAGGTAGGATATTCTCTCTTTTCCCCCACCAAATGATGATTTGTTGATCTACAACCTGTGGATTGAAAACAAGGCCATTTTTACTTCTTCCATCTTGTTGATCACTTGGTTCTCCATTGATATCACTCTTTAACACATGGATCACAATATTAACCGTTGATTCAACATATACAAAGCATATTCTATTAGGTTTGATATATTATTGTATAAGAGTAAATGTTTGTATTTTTTTCTTTCTGGGGGTATTTCCAGGTATGCTCTGGTTGGTTGGAATTGGGTTTTTCCTACTCTAGGAGCACATTTTTCTCTTCTAGGGTTATTTTTTTACAAAGTATTGGGTTTATTGTGGTTCCATTTAGGGTTTATGTTAAGATGGTTAGATTTTTACATCTAATAGGATTTGATATCATATGTATATGTCTCCCTTGTCTCCTTTGCAAATGAAATCACAAATCCATGTTGCCATGTATAAGTTTTGTTGTTTCTTATTATACAGAGAACTAATGTCAATAAATATTGGCCTTTCTTTGTAATTATGTGTTCTATCATGTTAAATAAATACATGGAAGTATTCTATAGTTGATTATTGATTAGACACTGAGGGAAGGGTGTTTTGTAGTGTTACCTAACATCATTTACTTTGGTTGTAAACTCCTCTCAGTAATAATTCTGAAATAATATCTACTTTTTTAGGGTGTATTTTGATTTTAGGTATTTGACACGATGAGTGCAAGAAAATTTAGTGTAAGGTGTATGTGGTAAAGTTTCAAGTGTTAATTTTTATTATTTTCCTTCCTTAGGTGTCCATGACGGCAAAATAACTTGGGAAGATTAGTGTTCTTTAGTTTTGGGTTTGAATACACCAATACGTATCAAGACAAGATGGTCGATGTATCTGATTACTCCCATTAGAATCCCTGTTCCCCATTCTCTTCCATATACTCTCCATTTTTAATTTTCACTATCCATCCTTTTGTCATACCACTCTATTGATTTCATCACCATTGCACATCCAACATGATATCTTCCTGAAAATCACACAACCTTTGCATATTTTGAGTTTATTTCCCATGATATTTTGAATATTAGCATCCCAAACATCATTACACACCAAGTTGTCAACAATTTCTTTGGAAATGGTGTTTGTGATCACATTAAATCTGTCTTTAGTAGCCTGTGTCTGAGTTCCCAAGTGTTTGTAGTGATTTTGTGACCACTCTCTCGAGTGAGAATTGCATTTAGTGGTTACACTTGGTCTCAGATTGACCTTCCCAACAAGTTTGAGGGCTTGAAGCATAACATCTCCCTCTCTCTTTTAGGATACACTTGGGTCCTCTCACCCTAGTTCAGGCAGAGCCAAAAGTAGTAGGTGGGAACCCACACCCTCAGTCAAGTTCCTCTCTTTCATTTCTAAAAGGATCGATCAAGAGAGTGAAGATAGACCCCACCCATGGCTACAAAATGACACATCGGCAAGTCTATCCTTCCTCATTGTCCCTTCATTCATTTCAATTGTTTTTGGGGTCATAGATTAGGAACAAACACTTATTGGTTTCCATTTTCAAGGAATCTAGATTGTCTCATTTCAGTTTATGAGACTGTTTCTAGGTTTTGAGTATAATTCAAGGAATATTGTGGTGTGTATCATTTAGTCTGTTAACATCTCAACACTCAATTGGTGCCATTGCTAGGGATATAATCCATTCATTTCTCAACATCACCAAGGTTTTGAGTTTTTAGAAAGGATTTTATCTTCTTTTGGTTTTGGAATTTTAGTCCGATTAAGAATTATTTAAAGTTGTATGAATTAGTGGTGTTCTTACATGTTCTATTTTCCCTATCAACACCACCAACAATCTTTTGGCATCTCTACTAAGGAAATTCAAGGTCATTCAGGGTTGGTTTATCATCCTTTGTTTCAAGATGTTTTATCAAAAGTTCTCAATCAAATTTACATAGAGTTATTAGGTTGTTTTTATTAAAGAGATCCATTGGATAGAAAAGGTTATTTAGTTCTCAAATTTAGAGGTTTTAAGAGGGTATAATTGTGAGCCCTTAGCTACTGATATTCATGGTTTATCATAGTATATAAGATAATCTACTCGTTGTTTTGGTAAAGGTATTCAATCATTTTTCAAGGTCAATCTACAATTTCTAGAGTGTAAACTCTAGTGGTGACTCCAATCTCATTGTTGGGTTAGATCAATGTTTATTATTGCTATATTTTATTGGTGATTCATCTTTGTAATATTGGAAGTGTTCAGGTCTTCATTCAGATCATATTTTACAGAAGAACTCTTCCTTGAGTTGGATAATTTTCATTGGAGAAGGAGACAAGTTTGGTAATCAAGTGTTGATCAAATTTCATAAGGTAAGATTCTACAAACATCTGATCATAACATTGTTGATCCTATAATTGAATTTTTTTTGTTAGCAACATGGATCATCCTCCTCCAAAAGCTCCTTTCAGAGTTAATGCCTTTAGACCTATAATTTTTGGGGGCATGCCAGGGTATCCTAATGAAGTGCCAAATGGAATCAAAATTAGATTGCCCAAATTTCAAGGAAATAATGCCATTGTTAGTGAGAAACATCTTAGATTATTTGAAAATATTATGGATGATTATGAATTAGAACATGAATATGTTTTTCTTAAATTTATTTGTACACACATTAGAAGAGGATGTAAGGGAATGGTTTAACTCTTTGCCTCATGGTTCAATAAATTCTTGGGATGAAATGATGGATGTTTTTAGAATGAAATATGGTGATAGGATTGACCCTAGGTTCCTCCTATCTGAATTTGAAAACATTAAGAAAAACCCAAGTGAATGTGTATAAGACTTTAACACTAGATTCAATAAAACCTTGATGAGACTACCAATCATCTTGAGACCAAGTGAAGAATCATGCTTAATCAAATATTGTGATGCATTTGATAAGAAGGAAACCTAATTTTTGAGATACAAGGATCCCATGAATTTGAGGCATGCATTTTCTATGGAAACTCAAATTGAGAAAAAAAATCAAGGTAGTTGATAAAACTCCAAAAAGAGAAGGTGTCAAATTAGTCAATCTTGAGAAGAAGCAAGTTGAGAAATCATTGAATTTGGAAGAAGTGGTTAACACTCTAGTTGGTGTTATTAAAGGCATATCCTCCAAGTTGGAAAATGATGAAAAGGGAATGTTTTTAGGTCCACAATATCATATCAAAATAGGTCTGTGCCTCATCCTAGAATGGATCATGGAGGTAATGATAAAGGAAAAAGGCCTATGGGTCAAATGGAAAGAAAAAATGCACCTAAGCATGATAGAGGAGTTCTTGATCCTTTAAATGATAAATTTTCAGTAGTTGAAGGAGATCACATCATTGATTGGTGTGATAAGTGCTTCATGCCTCATGTTCCTTGTGAACAAGTTGATTTGACAAATGTAGTTGTTGAGTATGAATCAGACTCTGATGATGCCTTCATGCTTGATGATCAAGTGAACATTGAAAATGGTGCTACCTCAACTGATATTTTGTGTGCCAAGACAATAGATGATTTTTGGATAGTTTTCAAGAAGGTATGTTTTCTTCCCCTTGAAGGTAATGATGTAATAGATTTGGATCAAAATAGTAATATTCTTGATCTTGACTTTAGATACCTAATAAATGTAATGATTGGAAAGTATGATGGGAGGGTTCCTTCAAGGGAAGATAGGTGTTTATTTGTTAATCAATGCATTGGTTGATCAAGAAAAAGAGTACAAGTTGAGAAGTAAACAATAAAGGAAATTTGCATTTACTTCCAAGAATGAGAAGCTTGCATTGGATAATGATCCTAGGGTTGTTCTTAAGAAAGATCAGTCATATGAAACCTTTGTTGAGGAACCTTGTGTTAATAAACCTTCTGATGCTCCTATTTCTAATTTACATGATTTTTGTTTTGATTTGGAAGCACACATTGATGACCCTTGTGTTGATTATTATTTAAATGAGTTTTTTGATTCTTCTAACATTGAAAAACTCATCAAGAAGGTATCATCATTGTTCTAGATATTAATCAGAGCCTTTACTTGGGTGTACAATTTGTTTCACCTTTTGATGATCAATTGGTTTTTCTTCCTTGTTTGGTGCATCTTGATGATGATCATATCTCAATGATTCCATGATTATGAGACTTCTTCATTTTTTGAAAATTCTTATCAGTTAACTTGTGAAAAGAGTTTCTTGATCATAACCAGCTGATGTTGATCTTGTGATCACCTTTGTTTTGGAAAGAATTCTGAACAATCAGAGTCCTTTGAAGATCCATTTAAGTTGATGCTTGGTATTTTAGAACAAATCCCCTATTTTTGAAGAAAATATGTATTCAGATCACAATCATTTGAAGAAAAATGTTTCCGAAAAATTACATATCACTTGGCAGAGATCTGTTTTGAAATTCCATTGTTGTGAAATAAATGGATAAGTTGGACCCAATGATAAGTGAGTGCAGTAATTTTAGTTTTGGTACTTGCAATGAACTTGAGAAAGTTTGGTTAAGTGGAAAATTAAGTGAAAATGAGAAACAAACTTACACCAAACTAGTTGAAGAAGTACTAAGAATGTTTAGCATGGTCATACCCTGAGTTGAGAATTGATGAAGAAGACATTGGTTAACATGTATTTCATTTGGAGTTTGAATTACATGTTGATTTGAGGAGTTTTGTTTCTCAAGTTGATCTTGTTAACCTATATTTTGTGATGGAAACACAACTACATGATCCTAGAACAAGGGCTGTTTTGGGTAGGTTTATCTCCATTACTAAACTTGACATACTTTCCCTTAGCATGAAAAAGTTAAAGATTCAACTGTTATTTGGGATCCTAGAGGTATCTGATGAAAGTTTTTGGTTATCCTTGTACATTGTATAGTTTCCTTTCTTTATTTTTGTTTCGTTATTGTTTTATTTCCCTTTGTTCCTTTTTGTTTTCCTTGATAGGAATTTGTAACTCATATGATCCAAAAATGTAAAAGACAAAGTGTTTTCCCATTTGACTCCTTTTCCCAATGGATAGGCACCTGGTCTACTTCCATGAGTTTTTTTTGGTCCTTTGGACACCCACTGGGGGTGTCCATCCTCGAGATGGAGCAAATGTTGGTGCCCAATATTACACTTGTTACATCTTGGCACCATTTTCTAAAATTCCCCAAAGTGTCTTGGTGTAACCTTTCCATTTTCCCCATTGTTCAATATGTTCTGTAAGTTTCTTAGAGCCTCTTTCATCCTAATTTCCTTAATTATATCATGGTCCAACCCTGCAACATGGTTTTTAACTTACATCCTAACATTTATTTCAGTTTTTGATGTCTTAGAAAATTGTACAATGTTCCATGGAAGTGCAAAAACCATGTAATAAAGAGGTGAAGAAGACAATGTTACGCAAACCTGGAGGAGATAACAATTTGTGGAATTGGGGTTTTCTGCTAAAAAAAAAAGGGTGGATCTTGCTTAGGAGAATCTATGATAAAAAAGGGAGAAGTTTCAAGGAGCTAAGTGACAAGGTAGTGAGAGTTTGGAAGTGGCCAAGGTTGGAAACCATGGAACACTAACTTAGTGTTCCACATACTTCTCAATTAATAGTGTTGCGTGGACTTCAAAAGTACATGAAACAAAGGAAACATGCCACCAAATGTAGTCAAAGCCGTATTATAAAGCGACAAGCTGTGAAACAAATCCATCACATATGAATGTCATGTAGCACAAATAAAATAACCTTAGACCTGGTGGCATGGTAATGGTTGTAAAAGGATAAGTGGGGAAAATTTTAAGACCCATGGAATAATGAAACTTGGGGTTCTGTGGACATTATACACTTAGTGTTCATGTGATCAAAAAATCCCATGGACACAAGAAAATCCTGAAAGAGGAAGTCATATCAAATAGGAAGTCACAGAACAAACGTTATCCATATGAAGTTTGCATAACAAAGAAAGACTTGTAGGAGAAATAAAAGCTACATAGACCTTGGAGGAACCAAACCAAAGCTAACAGAACATAGAAAACACTTCAACCCGTGCAAAGTTTGCGGAACAAATAATTTTGTGTGGAATGTCCGAGTTTGGTTTTTTGACCATAAATTTCGACTCAAGCATCCATTTCACCTCAAATCAAATGAATTAGGACCTTCATGGCCATGTCTTTCTACATAGACCAAATTTGAGGAAAATGGTGCAGTATTTTTGGATATTGCAGTTACAAAAGTTTGGGAGGAAAAACATCATTTTCATGGAATATAATGACAAATTTGACAACTGGAGATGTTTTTTGGTTCCTTCTTCAACCATGGATGCTCTTAGAGGTATGATATTCTCTCTTTGCCCCCACCAAATGATGATTTTTTGATCTATAGGTTGTGGAGTGAACACTTGGCCATTTTTCCTTCCTCCATCTTGTTGATCACGTGGTTCTCCATTGATCTCACTCTTTAACACATGGATCACAATATTAACCATTGATTCAACATCTGTAAAGCATATTCTATCAGGTTTGATACATTATTGTATAAGAGTGAAGGTTTATCTTCATTTTTTTCTAGGGATGTTTCCAGGTATGCTCAAGTTGGTTGGAATTGGGGTTTTCACTCTAGGTTGGGAAGGAACACAATTTTCTCTTTTAGGTCATTTTTTTCCTAAAAGTATTGGGTTCATTATGGTTCCATTTGGGGTTTATGCTAAGGTGGTTGCAGCTGTATAGCCATTACTAGGATTTGAGATCATATGTATATGTATCCCTTATCTCATTTTTAAATAAACTCACAGATCCATGTTGTCATGTACAAGTTTTTCTATTTCCTATTATAGACATATCTGATATAAATAAACATTGGCCTTCCTTTGTAATTATGTATTCTATCATGTCAAATAACTACAAGGAATAATTCTGTAGTTGATTGTTGATTAGGGATTGAGGGAAGGGTGTTTTGCGGTATTACCTAACATCATTTACTTAAGTTGTAAAATCCTCTCAATAATAAATATATGATTTCTTAGGGCATCCTTTAATTTTGGGGATTTGATAGGATCAATGCAAGAAAATTTAGTCTTAGGTGTCTATGGTAAAGCTTCAAGAGTTAAATTGCATTGTTTTCCTTGCTTGGGTGTCCATGAGGGTATACAACCTTGGGAAGATCAGCGTTCTTTGGTTTTTGGGTTGAATGCACCAATAAGTATCAAGACAATATGGTCAATACATCTTCTTACTCCTATTAGACTCCTAATTCCCCATTCTCTTCCATCCAATGCCCCCTTTTCATTTTCATTATCCATCCTTTTATCCTACCCCTCTACAAATTTCATCACCATTAAATATCCAACATGATATCTGCCTGCAAATCACATTTACCTTGCATATTTTGAGTTTATTTGTAGTGATATTTCTAGATTAGCATCCCAAGCATCATTACACACCAAGTTGTCAATAGTTTCTTTAGAAGTGGTGCTTGTGATCACATTTAATCTGTCTTTAGTAGCATGTGTTTGACCCACCAAGTGTTTGTAGTGCTTTTGTGACCACTCTCTTGAGTGAGCACTACATTTAGTGGTTGCACTTGGTCTCAGATTGACCTTCCCAACAAGTTTGAGGGCTTGAAGCATAACATATCCCTCTCTCTTTTAGGCTACACCTTGGGTACTCTCACCTTGGTTTAGGAAGATCCAAAAGTAGTAGCTAGCCAAATTGGACCCTCAGTCAAGTGCCTCCTTATCATTCCCAAAAGACTTGGTCAAGTGAGTGAAGATAGACCCTATCCCTAGCTATAAAATGACACATTATAAGGTCCATCCTTCCTCCTTGTCCCCTCAATCATTTAAATCCTTTTATGGGGTGTTAGATTGGGCTTGTAATTTCCATATTATATATTTTGTGACATATGCATAAAGAAGCATTATTTTTTTGGAATAAGTGGCATGAGCACCGAAGGATTTAATATATATTCTCTTAGTTCATATAAATATTCTTGACATTCTTGACTCCATTTGGACTATATATCCTTTTTAACAACTGATTAAAGTGATGGAAATTTTCTGCTAGCTGAGAGATGAAACATGCGATGGATTATATTTTTCCTTGAAGACCTCTTAGATGTTTGATATTGTGTGGAGGAGGAATTTCCATGATAGATTTGACATTTGTGTGGTCAACTTCAATACCTTGTCGTAAAAAATGAACCACATAAGTTTTCCTGAAATTACACCAAACACACATTTTGGTGTAACTTCAAGATAGTAAATGTCCTAACTATAAGGTGAAAGACACAAAAATTAGGTTGGGATGATATGGTAAAATGAATAGGGTGAAGGAGTGGTATAGGTGGTTGTGCCAAAATGTTCTCCAACATAAAGGGTACTCATGGATTATTCAAGACTATAATTTCTTCAAATGAACCAAATTCATGGTCTCTTTAAGCTCTTGGCCATCTTAAGTAGATATCTTGTATGCGTCAGACCCATATTTACAATGATAACATAAGGACCTAATTAATTAGGTTCAAAATTTCCTTATTTTTCTCGATATTTTATTGTATTTTCTGATTTTATGTTAGTACAAGGTCACCAATTTCAAATTGTATTAGTTTCATCTATTTTTTGTAAATGCAATGAAATCGATTCTGATATACTTTCAAATGTTCCAAGGCATTAAGCCTCTTCTCATCTAGGAGATGAAGTTATGAAATCTAAGCCTATCTATATTCATCTTCATTGATCAAATATTTGAGGAATATATAGAGTTATGGGAGCTCGACCTCTATGAGTAACACAATTTCAGTTCCATATCTTAGCGAAAAGGGTGTGGCTCATGTTGAAGTACGGTAAGATGTGTGATATGCCTAGAGGTTTGGATAGACTTATGTATGCCAATTTTGACCATGTTTGTCGAAAATATTTTCCAAAATGGGTTTGAGTGTTTTATTGGATGCTTCAGGTTGGCCATTACATTCTGGATAGTATGGAGCAGACCATTTGAGGCGAATGTGAAAGCATTTGGCTAGCTCTTTAATGGTTTTATTTTTGAAGGATGTGCCATTATATGTAACAAAAGGTATACCAAAGTGATAAATGAGATGGTAAAATATGAATTTGGAAATATTATTATCAGTAACATAAGTGGGAGTCATGGCCTCTACCCATTTAGTAAAATATTTGGTTGCAATGATAATGAATGTATGACCATTGAAATATGTGGGTTTAATTTTTCCCATAAGGTTGATCCCCCATTGGGATAAAGGCCAAGGTGTGGTGATGTGATGAATATATTAGAAAGGGGACTAAATGAGATTGTTGTGTTGATGGCTCATTAATTTTTTTTGATTAATTTGTAGGTATCAGACTCCATATTGGACCAATAATAACACACATGTAAAATTGTTTAAGCTAGAACCATGTCACTTGTGCGTACACCACATATACCATGTACCTTGAATAGAGTTTGGTTTGATTTTTATTAATTGATACATATTATGAGAGTTCCACCGTAGACTATTCGATATAAGGTGTCAGTGAGGATAGTGTAGCGTGAAACATGTTTTTCTAGAGATCAGTAGTTTTGGTAATTCATATTTTTAAGGAAAGTTTTATCATAGATGAAGGTGTGAATATCATGATACCAAGGGTTTTTAGGAACTACTATTTCACATATCATGGTGGAATCAGGAAAATTTTATGCCAGAATCATAAGATGCTCTATGAGAAACTCATTATGTATTTGATTTGGAATGAACTCAAGGAAGGATTTGATTGTCGTCATGACATGTGTTGATTTTTTTTGTATGTGAGTGAATTGTTCAAAGGTGATAAGATGAAAGTAACCTTTTAGGATATCAACCATGATCTTATAGGGGACCAATTTTTCATCTTTGAATTGATATTCATCGGTGCCTTGATTGATGACCAAGAGGTAATCACCATAAACTATCAATTCCTTGAGATTCCATGAAATAGCAAACTTCAAACCAGCTATGAGAGATTCTTACTCATTAATATTGTTGGTGCAAGAGAATCCAATGTGGAAATATTTTGGAATCATATCATCATCTGGCGTGAGTAGTAGAATTCTAGCTCCTAACCCATGAATATTACAATATCCATAAAAAAAGATTCCAAGAGAGTATTTCATCAACATACAAGTGTTATTCATCTATAAATTCAAATTGAATAGGTTTTGATCATGGTAAAGGCATGGTAGTAAGATGTTCTACAAGGGCTTGTCCCTTGAAGGATTTTTAATTGAAAAATTCTATGTCAAATCTGCTTAGTAGAAAAACCTAGTTAGACATTCTTCCTGTTAGGACAAGTCTAGATAATAGATATGTGAGTGGATCCACTTGTATGATTGAGAAAGTAATGACGTAGCTTGTGAAATGTGAAATCCACTGCTATACATACCTTCTCAACTTGGGATTATTTAATTTCACAATCAATCAAGGTCCTACCGAGGTAATAAACAACATGTTCTTTTCCATGATCGTTATGTTGTGCTAGTAATGCCCCTATTGCGTATTCTGTGGGAGAAATATAGAAAAGAATTATTTTTTCTAGAATAGGTGACATGCGCACTGAAGGATTTGATCGGTATTATTTTAGTTTAGAGAAAGAATCTTGACATTCTTGATTTCATTTGAACTATACATATTTTTTTAGTAACTGATTAAAGTGATGGCACTTGTTTGCTAGTTACGAGACGAGACATCTGATGGATTGGATTTTTCCTTGAAGATATCTTAGTTTTCTGAGATTTGTGGAGGAGGCATTTTGATGATAGATTTGACCTTTGTGGGGTCAACTTCAATACCTCTTCGTGAGACAATGAACCATAATAGTTTTCCTGAAGTTACACCAAACACACATTTCTTGAGATTGAGTCTAACCTTGTATTCATGTAACCTTTCAAAGATGCACCTTAAAACTATTGGATGATCAACTCTTGTTTTTGATTTGACCAAGATATAATCTACATAATATTGCATAATTTTATGTAACATGTCATAGAATATGACTTTCATTACTCGCTGACAAGTGGCACCTACGTTTTTAAGGCCAAAAGACATGAATTTATAACAAAACATGCATTATGGTATTGTGAATTTTGTCTTGGGTTGATCTTCTTCGAAAAATATGTATTTGATTATAACTGGAAAATCCATCCATTAGGGAGAGCATTTCATGGTCTGTCATAGAGTTAACAATCATGTCAATATTTGGTATCGGGAATTCATCTTTTAGACATGCTTGGTTTATATCACATAAGTCTGTAGCGATTTTGATTCATGGGGTTTTCTTAGAAATCGGTACAATGTTTGATATCCACTCTGAATAGTTAATTGGTTTGATAAAACCTGATTCGAAGAGTTTATGAAGTTTTTCTTCAACTAGTAACGTAAATTTGGGATGTTTTTTTTTTTCCTGAGTTTTTGTTTGACTAGCTTGACATTCAGATGAACCACAAGACGGTGTACCACAAGGGAAGGATCCAACCTTGGCATATCCTTTTATGTCCACACAAATACATCTTGGAATTCAATAAGGAGTGTTGTAAATATTTCTATTTTTGATTATATTATGATTCCACCAAGTTGTAAGAGCTTATGATGCTCACTTGTACCAATGTTGATGTTAATGGTGTCCTCTAGTAGCATTTTTGATGTGTATTTTTTGCACGGGGGGTTCACTTAGTAAAAGTATGGTATAACACATGTGTTCAAAGGGTATTAAAGAATACCCTTAATTGTAGTTTTTACTTCTAATTATTAAATTGATAATACCCCCTCCTGTTATATTATTAGAATGAAAATACCTCCTATTTTTTCCATGTACCTTACTTATCCATTTTTCCATTACAACTTTATTTACCCCTTTTTATTTCTACCCTAATATATTAAACAGAAAATATAGCATATTTATCACTCAATTTTTTTTAGTTTGCATTTCCTAAAGATAGTTTGAAGCCATTCAAGACCTATTACTAATTACCTTATAAATGTTAAGCTTTAATCATTTATCAATAGTTCTTCAAATAATTAAGATGGTGAAATAATATCACTTGTGTTGAAAAGCATACTCAATCTTAGTTTTCTACCATCTTATTATTTATTTGTTAAGAATCTCTTAATTGAGATTTATTTATTCAAAAAGAGATTATATTTTAACTTTACGACCACACTCCTTTTGCAATTTTAAGGTATTTAATTTTTAAAGCTAGGGTTCAAATGTTTTAGTTTTATATTGAAATTAAACCTCTGTTTCCTTTGGCCCACCTCTCTAACCTACCCCCAATAACTGATTCAAAATAGTACTAAATTATACCCTTTCACCCCCTCATGTCTACCGGTATATTGAATTTACTTTTATTAATTTTAATTACCTCAATATGAACTCACGTGCTAGGATATTGCCTAGCTAATGACCCCCCCGTGATTTTTTGTTAAAATATGTTGTATGCTGATGTAGATCATCTGTTTGATTTGAAGGATATTCCCCTCTCTCTAGTGCCTCAGAAATTTTTTCACTAGGAGATACGTCCTTTTTATTTTTATCGTTTGTCGTCTTTTTTTAATTTTTTTTCCTCAGATAGTGCCTCAATAAGGTTTTCATTATGGGAGATTTTTTTTTTCCATTTTTTCTTATTTTTGTGGACTGGGGTACTTGAGGTCTTCACAAAAATAAGAGTTTACATTTATTTTGATATCAAATTCCTTATTGTGATCAGAAAGGGGAATAGGGTCTCGAGTCTTGAGGAACTCTTTAATGGCCTCATTGTTTTGAAAGAGATCCATATATATGTGATTTTTTTGATCTTGACTTAGGAGACAAGGATGTATTAGGTTGAAGTCAATGACACGGATGGAAAATAATTCAAATAAAATAGTGTTAGACGAGTCATCAAAGAGGCTATGTGTGGAACCTGTCTCAATGTCCAAGTTATTATCCTCACCACTAGTCGATACATCAAGTAATATAGACATTGTTTCAAACATTTTAAAACATAAAATGTAATTATAGAGATTCTTTGTGTACATGATAGGATCAAGATGACCTCATTCATGTTTCTGAGTCCTTTACCTTTCCACTACATGTTTTTCACCATTTTATGTGCTTTACTGTAATCAGGAGATTTGTAGCATGCAACTAACCGATCATCGTACAACCAAGAGCTTGTAGAACCCTAATTTTGTTCATCCTATAAATATCCAAACCATTTCTAATGAGTTATAGTGAGATTGGAAATGGGAGCCTCTTTGAGGTGGGGAGCATTGAGATTACCACAACTACGTGGGGATAAAGGTAGTTTTCCAATATGAAACATATTTTGGAATTCATATTTGTCAATAAATTTGTCAAGGATCTTAAGCTCAGGTGGAGAAGTAGATGTAGAAGGTTGAAGTTTTAAAAGGATTTCCAGATCAATGAGGTTTTCATCTATGAAAGGAATGATGCAAGGAGATGAAGATCTATCTGTAGAAGGGAAATACATTTTGAACTTATATCTCCCCTATATGATGTTACAATATTTAAATGGTTTAGTATCACCAAGTAGGGTAAACTCTTTACCTTCGTAAGAGAAATTTATACATTGATGGTAGGTGGAAGGTGTTGGTGCCCATTTTGAGCTCCTAAAATGAGTTAGTCTTTTTCATAGACTTTCAGTTAAATCTAACTATTATGTGTGCTCTAATTTGCTCCCCATGCTTCAAAATTCATTCTAAGTAAGGGAGAGAAATCAATTTGTAATAAATATTATTCTTTAGCAAGATAAATGAAAGGATTCAACAAAAATGTCAGGGGACTGGTTTAATGGTCTGGTTGATTAAATAAAAAGCTTCAGAAAGATGGGTGATCGGAACTATGTCTGCATATTTCATGAGGAGCATGTAAATCAACACTAAAATGATACAAACTACTCTAAGAATATGAAGCTACGAAGGCCCAAAAGGAATGCAACCTGACCACAAAGTATAAAGTTGTAAAAACTCAATCAAAATGGAATTATTCATTTTAAAGGGAAGAAGATGTTCATACTGCCTTCAAAATATACTTCCCAAAAGCATTGGCCATTGGTATTTGAAAACCCGTGGGAGACTAAGTTTGAAAGCATTTGCAGGTTGATTTTTTAAAAATCCAATAGACATTCATTTGGCTGTCAAAATCAACATCAACAAGACAAGGGCTACGTGGTAGTAGATCAACGGTCCAAGGAGAGGACACATGGAAGCATTCTAATGCTCTTCAAGTCATTTGGGTTCCACGGACTTCAAGTTTGTGGAATGGATTGTATTTCATAAAGCTTCGAGTCCATACCACATTGCGAAATCTGAAGGGTACATGGAGCTTTCTCATTTGTCTATACTTTGCGCCCTGAAAAAGTATGAATTGCAAGAAATGTAGTCATTTCATTGGTTTAAATCTTGCACTTCGACAAAATCCTTATTGAAAAAAATTGCTAGGTATTGTGGGAATTTTTGATTGGTTTATGCTTCGCATTCTGATAATCCTGACAACTCAAAGTATTGTGGAACTTTTTGATTGGTTTATGCTTCACATTCTGACAAGGGAGAAAAAACAAAGGTGTGTGGAGCCATTTCATTGGTTTATGATTCAAAAAACAGACAAGGTATTTGTAAATAAAAGTGAAGTGTGAAAAGCATGGAGCATTCCCATTGGCTTGCATTTCATTGGTATTAGACAAGATTGTTAAATATTATTATAATAAGAAGAGCGTGGAATCTTCTCATTGGCTCAAGTTTCGTAAGGATCAGTTAGGGTCATCTAAAAGTTTGAGTTGTAAAGTGCATGGAGTCATTTCATTGGTTCAAGATTTATAGCGGGCATAAGAATTTGAAGAAAGAATTAACATTGCGAGAAGCATGGATATTTTTTATTGGCTCATATTTCATGTTTGTAAGTCGAGCTTATCAACAAGTCTGACACCTTGTAAGGGCATGGAATGATCTTATTGGCTAGAGCTTTGCATTTTGTTAGAAGAGTTGTTAAAGGAGAAAATTAAAGTAACAAAAATTTTTCATTGGACTTTTACGAAGAACAATCAGTTAAGTAAAAATAAATTCTGAGTTGCAAGTAACATGGAGATTTTTCATTGGATCATTTTTGAAGTGACTAGTAGTTAATAAAAGAAAATCTTGAGTTGTGAAAAAAACGTGGAGCTTTTTCATTGGCTCACATTTTACGAAGAGAAATCAAATGAAAGAACAGTTTATGGAAGGCAGAGGAACGTGGAATTTTATGATTGGATAACATTCATAATGGAATGCATTTGTGAGAAAAGTCACATAAGAGCAAAAAAAATCAATGCACATGTGAAAAAAAGTAAAAGCCAATCAAAGGCTGCGATGTGTCACTCTCCTATGCATCTCGACACACAAAAACTTAAAATGGCCATAAATTTTGATCCAGAGCTCCAAATTAAGAAAAAATGGTCTCGTTGGAAAGGAATCCTCAAGATCTTCAAATTGGAATAAAATAATTCATAAATTAATGGCATTATGTAGGAGAAAATGAGGAAAATTATTTAAAGTTTCCATCTGAGTTTGTGAACAAAGTGAAAAGAGCATAAACGCACCTGACAGTATCAAATAACTATTTTTGCACATGGAAGTACCTATACCCAATAGAAAATTAAGAAATAACATATGGAAGATCCCAAAATAAAAATACAAAATCAGATATTTACAGTTAGAACATTCCCGCTTTGATCAAGATCTTTTCTTTGCAAACAAGAGGGAAATTGGCTGACTATTTTTGGGGGAAAATAAAATTGTAAGAACAGATCAAATTTGCAAACCAAATTTGTATAAATATGAGGGCTTGTCTTCATACTCAGAGGGGGGTTAGTTTCTTCTATTTCTAAAGAAAGGTAAAGATATTCAACTGTAAATATTACATCTTTCCTCTGTGAAATGCATACTGATCTCAATTTCCTTAGCTTCTGTGTCAAGTTGGTTGCAATGTACAACACTTGAAAAAAATTTGAGAGCATTCAATTGATGTTCCATTGCTAAGAAATTTTAAAGAGATGAATGAAATATGTCTCTTTTGAATTTAAATTATGTCTTCTAGGTTATGTGTTTTGAATCATCTATTGATGAGTTGTATTTTCTACTATAGTCTTGTGTTTATTTTTAGCTTTTTCATACACTAGATCTATCCTTAATGGTTGTGCTTTTGGTCATTAGTTTGATATTGTGTTGTAAGATTTACTTTACAATATTGGATTTAAGAGTAAAATCCTTACTCTAACCATTTTGTGCTGATAGATTTTTGTTAGCCTTTGAGTGTATCTTGGGCGTACGAGAGTATGAGCAGTAAATACTTTGTTATAATGCTTGCACAAGTATTGTGTCAAGTATTTTAGAGATTGTGCTGGAAATTTGCATATATTGAGTGTCAATGAATGCAAATATTCCTTTGTAGAAACTATGACTGGTTAATTCAATTCTCTGTGATTTTCTTGAATTACAGGTTGCTCTAAGTGTTAAATGATTGACTGCAAGGGATTTGTCTGCCTATAATCCCCCCTCATTCAAAAATTACACAAGTAATCCTACCCCATTTTATCTACCATTCATTTTTGTTTCTAATTTGTCTTTAAATATCACTGAGACTGCCCCTTAGCTACAAATTCCACGATCTAGAGAATGCAAGAGCAATCGAATCCCACTGTCTTTAGTAACCTGTGTATGATAAAGTAAACATACACAACATATTTTGTGACAACTTGTGAGAGTGAGTGTTGTGTCCATTGGCCATGTTTATCCTAGATTGACCCACCATTTTCAGAAATAAATTGAGGGAACAAAGATCCCATCTCCCCCTCTCCCATTCAGGTTACACCTTGGGTCCTCTCACCCTGGTTCAAGGCTAGGACCAAAAGTAGTAGGAAAATTCCATCTCCTATGTACGTACCCCTCAATCATCCCAAGGCTTGATCCTAAGGAAAGTGTTAGACCCCTCCCCTGATACAAAATGATATATTATCTGGTCTACCACCATTTCCAAATAATTTCTCCCCTTCCCTGGACATAATTTTTGTCAATCCAACATGGGGTGAAGATCTGAGGACCAACACACTTCTAGCACCATTTCATTTTCGATATTTTTAGGGATCAAGTCCAATAGAGGCCCTTCAACAAGCTTCTGACACCATATTGATTGATACAAATTGATAGGTATTTTGGTATTTAAGGTTCAAATATTTTATCAACAATCTTCTGGTGACTCTACTAGGGACTTCTTTATTCCAATTGAGGTTCAGAATACATACCTTTATAGAACTTTGCTAAAATTAGGAAAATACAATTGAATGTATTGCTCAATTTTTTCTCATTATAAGTAAGATTTCCATTAAACCTAACTCCACTGGGAAAAGCATAGTAAAATTCATAAAGATCTATAAATCTTTGTCTACCAGTTTGTGAAGCTATCCTTTCAAGAGATTTTTTGAGTTAATCTATACATCTAAGGTACAAGATCTTAGTGACGGCTCCTTATTTCAAAAGAAACTCTGGTATATACAAATGTGATTTTTTTTACAACTTGCTGATTAACTCTTCCCTTTGTAAAACTTGAAGGAAGAAGGTCATTTTTCAAGTCATATCCTACCAGAAGATTACTTCAAGAGCTGGAAAATATACAGTTAAGAAGAAAGCATTTCTGGAAGCCAATGGGTGATCAAAAGTCAGAAGATAAGATTGTTCAAACTGCTGAGATTGATCAACCTTTGGTGGAAGAATTATTCTAGCGCACTTGACAACTCTGATTTAGGTAGTCCTCAAGCTAATTTACATTCATTATTTCAAGAAGGTTCTACATCTGCAAGTATCAAGGTATTCTTCATCTCCCTTCGTTGAACTCATGAAAATCAAGTATTTTGTGAATTTGAGTCCTTGAAGGAGTTCCATGTTGAAGATTATACTAATCTCTACCTAACAAGTTCTCCAGTTCCCTACATTTTTAATCCTCCCTTTTGAGAAATCATCCATCAAGTAATATGGCACACTCTCCACCAAGAGCTCCTTTTGTGTGTACTAATTATAGACCAATAAAGTTCCATGGAAGGGTGGGTTATCCTAATGAAGTACCACATGATATTAAAGATATATTACCTATATTTCAAGGGAATAATGTTATAAGTGGAGATCAACATCTCCAGATTTTTTAGGATGATATAGATAGCTATGAAATAAAGAATGAAGATGTTAATGTTAAGTTATTCATACATACATTAGAAGAAGGTGCTAGGGAATGGTATAAATTGTTTCCTGTAAAATCAATTAACTCTTGGGTAGAAATGAAGAATGCTTTCAGTTTACAATATGGCAATAAGATATCCTCAGATCCATTGATAACATGAATGTCCAAAGTAGAACAAGAATGCCCAAAGTAGAACATGAACAAATCATTGAGTGGTGTGATAAATGTTTGATACCACACCTCCCTTGTGAGAATTTTGTTAAAGATATTGATATTAATGAAGAACCTGATTTTAGTGTTACATGTATAATGGGAAGCCCAAATGATTCACCATAAGGAGCTACTTCCATTGATCTTTTATATGCCAAAACTACATAAGAATTTTGGGCCTGCATCAATCAAGTTTTCTCTTTTCCTCATGTAGCTAATGTTGATATGGATGTAGCTCAATCATTTGAACTTCCTAGTGCACACCTTGAAGACATTGATGCTCCTTAGACCTTAAATTTTGATGAAGCATGCCCCAAAGTTAAAAATGGATATGGAGTGGTTATACCTTCTCCAGATAAGGTTTTTAAAGATTATCATCATAATCAATGGTTTTTAAAGTGTGAAGATGAATTCACAGATCAATTCATTGATCTTGAGCCTATGATTGTCTTATGTAATGAAAAAGAAACCATCTTTGGGGAGGATGTAATACAATTAAGAACATATGTTATCCATGAAGGATTGGTCAGTCTTGAGTCAAATTTTAACAATAATTATGAAGTCATGAGCATGCTTATCTATGTGCCCATAGATGCTGAAGAATACAACTTGGATAATCCTTAGGATCCCATGAAGGTTTGGCTAAAATGTAGCAAGAACAAAAGATTTGTTGAAAACCAGATTTGCATGCCCAGTTGCTATTTTAAATTGAAGACTTACTAGGATTTCCTGGCATGGTCTTATCCAGATGATCAGGTATAATCATTATATATTTAGTATAGTTTTTTAGTGTTGATTTTTCCCTTGTGTTATTTTTATTTTCTTTTTGTTGTTGTTTCCATTTTTTTTGTTGTTTCTCTAGTCTAGTAGTGACCAGGTTTTGAGACATGGCAATATTTTGGTTTGAATGTAATCTATCTTTTCAGTAAGCCTTGTGTGTTTTATCCCCATGAATCCTTACCCAATGGATTAGGCATCTGGTCTGGTCTATGTTCTTTTGGCACCCACAGGGGTGCCCATCCCCAAGTAGGATCCATTGTTGGTGCCCATTTTGAGCCCCTAAATTAAGTTAGTCTTTTTCATAGACTTTTAGTTAATCTAACTATTTGTGTGCTCTAATTTGTTCCCTGTGCTTCAAAATTCATTCTAAGTAAGGGAGAGGTCAATTTGTAATAAATCTTGTGCCTTAGCAAGATAAATGAAAGGATTCAACAAAAATGTCGGGGGACTAGTTTAATGGTCTGGTTAATTAAAGAAAAAGCTTCAGACTACACTGTGATCGGGACTATGTCTACATCTTTCATGAGGAACCTGCAAATCAACACCTAAAATGATCCAAACTGCTCCAAAATCTGAAGCTACAAAGGCCCAAAAGGAATGCAACCCGACCTGATCAAAAAGCATAAAGTTGTAAAAACTCAATCAAAATGGAATTATTCATTTTAAAGGGAAGAAGATGTTCATACTGCCTTCAAAATATACTTCCCAAAAGCATTGGCCATTGGCATTTGAAAACTTGCGGGAGACTAAGTTTAAAGCATTTGCGGGTTACTTTCAAAAAAGTTGATATATGTTCATTTGGCTGTCAAATTCAACATCAACAAGATAAGGGCTAAATCATGGCAGTAGATCAATGGTCCAAGTAGAGGACACATGGAAGCATTTCTGCATCTTTCAAGTCATTTGGGTTTCATGGACTTCAAGTCCATGGAAATGGATTGTATTTCATAAAACTTTGAGTCCATATCACACTACGAAATCTTAAGAGTACATGGAGCTTTCTCATTTTTTTTATAATTTGTGCCATGGAAAAATCCGAATTAAGAGAAACATGGAGCCATTTCATTTGTTCAAATCTCGCACTTCGACAAATCCTTATTGAAAAAAATTGCTAGGTATTGTGGGAATTTTTGATTGGTTTATGCTTCGCATTCTGATAATCCTGACAACTCAAAGTATTGTGGAACTTTTTGATTGGTTTATGCTTCACATTCTGACAAGGCCAAAAAAGAGAGTGTGTGGAGCCATTTCATTGGTTTTTGTTTTGCATAATTCACAAGGTATTTGTAAATAAAAGTGAAATGCAAAAAGCGTGGATCCTTCCCATTGGCTCAAATTTCGCTGGTGTCAGACAAGATTATCAAATATTATGATTAATACGAAGAGCGTGAAGTCTTCTCATTGGATCATTTTTTGCATGGATTAGTCAAGGTTTTCTAAAATTTGAATTGCAAAGTGTGTGGAGCCATTTCATTGGTTTAAGC
Source organism: Taxus chinensis (assembly GCA_019776745.2). NCBI lineage: Eukaryota > Viridiplantae > Streptophyta > Pinopsida > Cupressales > Taxaceae > Taxus > Taxus chinensis. The sequence continues at coordinate 233,688,062 of CM034157.1, read as the reverse complement.
TTTGCAGTGGGTAGAAGAAGTTGAAGAAAGAACTGACATTGCGAGAAGCGTGGAAATTTTCTATTGGCTCATGTTTCACATTTGTCAGTTGAGCTTATCAAAAATTCTGACACCATGCAAGGGCATGGAATGATCTTATTGGCTAAAGCTTCGCACTTTGTCAGAAGAGTTGTCAAAGGACTAAAATTGTGAAGTAACGTGGAGCTTTTTCATTGGCTCACATTTTACGAAAAGCAATCAGTTAAGTAAAAGAAAGTCCTGAGTTGCAAAGAAAATGGAGATTTTTCATTGGCTCACATTTTTCAGTAGAAAAAGAAAATTCTGGAACCAATATATAAATAAAAGAAAATCCTGACACTGCAAAAATGTGGAGCTTTTTCATTGGCTCATGTTTTACGAAGAGAAATCAAGTGAAAGAACAATTTAAGGAAGGTGAAGGAGCATGGCATTTTCTGATTGGCTCACATTTCATAATGGAACGTATTTGTGAGAAAAGTCACATAAGAGAAAAATAAAATCAATGCACACGTGGAAAAAATCCAAATCCAATCAAAGGTTACAACGTGTCACTCTCATGTGCATCCTGACACACAAAAACTTCAAATGGCCATAACTTTTGATCCAGAGCTCCAAATTAAGAAAAAATGGTCTCATTGGAAAGGTCTCCTCAGCTCTTCAATTTGGAATCATCTAATTCAGAAATTGATGGTTTTGTAGGATAAAAGAGGAAAAATAGTTTAGGATTTTGTATAAGTTTTTGAACAAAGTGAAAAGAGCATAAGCACACTTGGAAGTATCAAATAACTATTTTTCACATGGCAGTAGTTTGACCCAACAACCAATTAAAAATTAGCATATGGTAGATCCCAAAATACAAATACAAAATCACATATTTATAGTTAGAACATTCCCGCTTTGATCAAGATATTTTCTTTGTAAACAAGGGGGAAATTGGCTGACTATTTTGGGGGGAAAATCAAATTATAAGAACAGACCAAATTTGCAAACCAAATTTGTATAAATATGAGGAATTGTCTTCATATTTAAAGAGGGGTTAGTTTCTTCTATTTTTGAAGAAAGGTAGAGAGATTCAACTGTAAATATTGCATGTTTCCTCTTTGAAATGCATACTGATCTCAGTTTCCTTAGCTTTTGTGTCAAGGTGGTTGCAATGTACATCCATTGACAAGCTTTGAGAGCATTCAATTGATGTTCCCTTGCTAAGAAATTTTAAAGAGCTGAATGAAATATGTCTGATTTTGAGTTTAAATTATGTCTTCTGGGTTATGTGTTTTGAATTTTCCATTAATGAGTTATATTTTCTGCTACAGTCTTGTGTTTGTTGTTTAGCTTTGTCGTACACTAGATCTGTCCTTAATGGTTGTGCTTTGGTCATTAGTTTGATATTGTGTTGTAAGAATTTACTTTACAATATTGGATTTAATTGTAAAATCCTTACTCTAACCATTTTGTGCTGATAGATTTTTGTTAGCCTTTGAGTGTATCTTGGGTGTGCGAGAGTATGAGTAATAAATACTTTGTTAGAATGCTTGCACAAGGATTTTGTCAAGTATTTTAGAGATTGTGTTGGGAATTTGCATCTATTGAGTGTCAATGAATGAAAATTTTCCTTTGTAGAAACTATGACTGGTTAATTCAATTCTCTATGCTTTTCTTGAATTGCAGGTTGCTCCAAGTGTTAAATGCTTGACTGCAAAGGATTTGTCTGCCTATAATCCCCCTCATTCAAAAAATTACACAAGTAATCCTACCCCATTTTATCTACCATTCATTTTTGTTTCTGCTCTGTCTTTAAATATCACTGAGACTGCCCCTTAGCTACAAATTCTACCATCTAGAGAATGCAAGAGCAATCGAATCCCACTGTCTTTAGTAACTTGTGTCTGGAAAAGTAAACATACACAACATATTTTGTGACAACTCATGAGAGTGAGTGTTGTGTCCATTGGCCATGTTTATCCCAGATTGACCCACCATTTTTAGAAAGAAATTGAGGGAACAAAGATCCCATCTCCCCCTCTCCCATTCAGGTTACACCTCGGGTCCTATCACCCTGGTTTAAGGCAAGACCATAAGTAGCAGGAAGAGGCCATTTGCTCTGTACGTGTCCCTCAATCATCCCAAGAGGCCTGACATTTATGGATAATGTGAATATACCCAAGGATTGTCTTTCGCCATTATCATAACCACAAATAGTGATGATGTTAGTCCCTAGACTTTCCTCATTATGACCAAGGCATCTTAACAATTTCATGGAGAAAATATTCAATGCATATCCATTATATATAAGCACCTTTTTGGTTTTATAATGGCTTATGAATGCTTCAATATATAACAAATTGTTATTTTGAATGCTTGAATTCAAAAGGTCACGAGGAATAAATGAAAGGAGTGGAGTGCTTGGTGATAAATTTGTAATCAAGGCTTGAAATTTCGAACTATTGATATCATTAAGAACATGTGTGTCATGAAGTGTATGAGTAAGAATGTCTTTAAGCACAGGAAAAGACTTAAGCAAGTACATGAGGGATATTTGTGTGCGCTTCTTCTCCAATTGTTTGATAATACTATGAGAATCAGAAGAATATTTATCATTGGATATTTTTGGATCAGCGATAGATTGGGGATTAGGTTTTGGAGGTATAGTTGATATGAAGGCCTGCTTGGCCATAGGTATCCAAACATTTTTCTATCACATTGTCACCACATAATTAGAAACATTAATTTTGATGGTGTCCACAAAGTTAGGTGTTTGTTCTATGAGCGAAATGATGGAATTGAACTCAACATTGTTGGAGGATTGACCCTTGTCTTTGGATTTGTCGTTCATACCATGTTTTGGAAATAGGTTCTTAAACACCTTTAGTTTCTCATTTAGTGTTTTGGTATTAGATGTGTTTTTGATTTCTATATCTCCGTGGTCAATTAAATCTTGGATGTAATGGAGGAGTTTCATACAACAATCCATATGGTGACCAATGATATGATGGTACTCACAATAATCATTTTCTTTGTACCCCGTAGGTTTTTGTTTCCCTTCTTCAAAGGGTCTTGTGATTGGATAGGTTACCATATTAGCACTTGCTAATTGATGGAGGACATTATAATGAATTTCTCCAAGAGGTGTGAATTTTCTTTGTTTGACTTCATGTGGAGTAGTTTCTATATTACAGATTATGATTGGTTGATTGTTTAATTTGTTTGGTTTTGATTGAGTATGTTACACATTTTGAACATGGCGAGTATCAGTGACCCTGTCAATACAACGTTTCATTTTCAATTGAATTTTTTTGATTTATCAATATTTTGATGATTTTCCTTATCGGATTGATCTTTTGAAGGAGTTTTGATTAAGTCTTTCACAATGAGATCCCTTTCAATTTGTTCTCCTTTTTTAATTACTTCCTACAAGTTTATTAGGCAATGCATTTGCATTTGGAATGATAATTACGGATTCAGATTTGGTATGAAAATGCTTACCAATTGTTTTTCGGGTATGGAACAAGGAAATCAGCTTGTGATCCCTCTCCATTGTTGAAGAAATGATGTGAATGTTTCATTATTCCTTTGCTTGGTGTTGCAAAGGTCCATCATAGTGACTTCAGAATCTAGGTTGAAGGAGAAGTGTTTAACAAATTTTTCCGATAAGTTAACAAAAGTACTGATTGAGCCCTTTGGAAGGTGTTAAAACCAATATAAGGACTATCCTCCTAATTTTTTTAGGAAAATCCGCAAGAGATAGATGTCGTTGTAGGCTACTTCTTGGCATGCCATGAATTTTTTTTAACATGTTCTCTTGGGTCATGTTTTCCTTTATACTTGTTGAATATAGGTGTTTTAAATGATTGAGGAAATGGTATGGACACCATTTCTTTGTCAAATAGACATGGAAAAAGTTCTTCAAAGTTGAATTTTTTTGTTCACTTTTGCATTCCCATTATCGTTTCTTTCATGCTTTTCCATTCTTGGGAAAATGGAGAGCTTGTTTGAGGGATGCCCATGGTTGTTTCAGTTTTGTGATTAGGCTATGCCTTTTCTTTATTATTTTTGGCAACCTTAGAAGCCATATTAGAAAGTTCACTTATCATATCCTAAATTTTGACTAGTAAGGCTTCATTTGATGTATTCGTTGAAGCGCTAGATTTGTGTTTGTTTTTGATAGATTTGGGTTTATCCAGAAGATGTCTCAAGTTCTCATCACCAAAATTTGAAAGTATTTTTGCTCCCATTTCTAGGAGATGGAAGAGATATTGACGTTTGTTTTGTCTTAGAAGTTCATCAATTTGCTCTTTTTCTTCTTTTGTAATTTTAGGTTATCAAACGTCATCTTCTTTGTCAGAACTATCTTTGCGAAGGGGATTTTTTTCATAATTTTCAAAGATGTTATAGAATTTGTTTCAAGTTTCCACCATTTTTCACTAAAAGGGTAGGAACCTAAATTGAGAGGTGGTTTGTGATTTTGATAAATCTGATTTGATTTGATTGGATTGCTTTGTCTTGGATTCATATTTGATTTGATTGCTTTTCTTAGATTTGGATGTATGTATCCAAAATATAAGACTATGATTTAGATTGGATGTGCTTATATTTGGATGTGGGTATCCAAAATATAAGACTTTGATTTGGATTGGATTTTCTTATACTTTGATGTGGGTATCCAAAATATAATACCTTGATTGAGTTTGGTTTTGCTGATTTTGATTAGTGTTTTCATTTGACAAAATTTGATTGGATTTGAATTTGTTGTATCCTAGGATTAAGATCCTAATTCAAATTTGGATAAATTTGATTTTGAGTTGAGTAGATTGGATTATATTGGACTGGTTTATTAGTAAAAAACTATATACCTAAAAGGTAAGACTTGTTTTTGAATTGGCCAGTTTGATCGAATTTTGGTATAAGATTGGATTGGTTGATTATGATTTTGACTAGATTGAGATGTGAGTATCCAAGGGATAAGATTTTTAGCTTTGATTTTTTGGAAATGGTTGAATTTGATTTTTTAGAACACAAGTTCTAATTTCAAGTGGATTTGGATTTTGGAAAGACTAGTTTTTGATCTCAATGGGATTGGATTTGTGTTCAAGTGGAACACAACTTATAATTTCAACTAGAATGTAAAATGGTGTTTGTATAAGACAATTTTTTGAGAGAGTAACTTTGATGTAACCTTTCTTGTTTACAAACAACAAACAACAAGTATGATATGATTTAGATTGTTTTGGATTTTTAAGGCTTGAAATCCATTGGGTCATGCAATGTTTTTATGAAAATGTAAAAAGAAGAATGTTGTGAAATGGGTGAATGCAAGGCTCTTATCACTCCAAAAAGATGTGTCTTTCGATATATCCTAGTCCTGATATACCAAATTTGTACAGGGAAAAAAGTGGTACGAGGAGCCCTTAGAATATTGAAAGAGACTCACCTAACCACTAGCCCTCTTAGAGGAGTGAATCACCACTCCAATGATGGGTTTCGTGACTAGGTGGTAGGGTAATGAGGGAATAAAATGTGAATGGTGTCCTTATTTCTCCCTGAATATTTATAGGGATGAAGCCATAGAATTCATTGTTACAAATATTTTAGGCATATACTTGTAGTAAACCCAATCACAACAGCTTCACCTATATGCGGGGGATAGAGTTGAGGAAAACACCAAACATTGTTTTGAGACTAGGTCTCAAGTGAAATGCAATGCAATATGAGTTTTTGTGTGGTAGTGAAGTCCACGTCACTGGTGTAGCTAAGTGGTGACACAAATACAATGTATAAAGTGATTAAAAGTAAGTTCTTTCCAACTTTGAAATGCACAAAAGAATTACATAATTGACAAGGATAAGTGCACTTAAACCATATTTTTAGCAAGTTTTAGTTTTCTTTGACCAAGGAAACCTGCATGTAAATGTGTTAGTAGTTTGTTGCTTGATTTTGCAAGATGTTCCAAGTGAAGTGGTCTTGCACAAAATTGATTAATAGTTTTACTAAAAACACAAAGTTAGGAGAAAAAAAAGCAACAAAATATCTCATACGTGTCTAACTATCAAGATCTTCTAATGACAAAAGAGAAGAACATACGTGGCATTTAATTATGAAAAGTGATTAATAAAATGATTAACAAAATGGGTCTCAGCCGTTTTTTATTCTCAAGATCACCCAAAGGTGCGAGAGAAGAGCATACACAACTTTCAATCACAAAAGTAATGATATAAACACAAATATAAAAGCTAGCTTTGTATCATTATGAATTAAATTGAGAACAATGTCAAAATTGCACAGAAAAAACAGGGGAAGAAAATTGGAGATTTTGGAAATTTGAAAATAAATTGGAAATTCACATAGAACGGTAGTGCAAATAGTTATAACGGAAACACACTTAATATATATGAAAAAAAACTTGTATTATCATGAAAATGCGGATATTAAGAACACTAGCGCAACTTGTTTGACTGAGACGCAAGTAAAGTAACACAAACACATGCTGTTTGACGGTGACACAAATCTATGAAAGGAAGATTTAAATAATATCTAAAATAGAAACACACATAACAGGATGAAAACACACTTGTAATCACACAGATGCAAGGATTAAAACGGAAACGAAGATCTGCACAATATAAAAAATTAGTATAAAACAATAATGCATATGGTATAATGGAAACGTGGGTTTAATTACAGATACACATGCAAACACATGCTATCGCATGTTGTGTGATGGAGACATAGATCTGGTGATTGAGGATACTATTGAAGAAGGAGAGCATGTTGGCTCGAGATCTGGCTGAAACCACCTGATACTAAGAAAGACCTTCTGGGCCCTGGGTGGCATGACTATGACCCTTCATCGACTGGGCAACAATTCACAGCAACAACTTAGCTTTATGTTCCTTCTTTTTGTTGTAATAAATTTTTTTGCGTCGGCTCGATCTAGTTTGGGTTTTTCTATTCCTAGGCCCTTTTGTGGTCTGGATTGACTCGAGTCTTTGAGGCGTGCTTTCATACTGCCTTCCTTTTTGTGAATAATCATATATCATAATACCCATTATTTTAATTTAAAATCTATTTCATTAAAAAATAAAAAATTAGAAAAATAGAAGAATCTCTGGGCACCAAATTTATTTACATGATAAGAATGTTGTAATATTTTCTTCCGTTATAAATCATTGCAAAAAAAATGTACATATATTGACATAGTTCAGTTTGTAGAATGTATAGAAAATGGCAAGGTTTAGTTTGCCTTAGGTTAGTATTAATTACAGTATGCGACGAGGTCGAGTGTAGGAATAAACCACTTGTTACCTTCATTAAGATTGTAGATGGAGAGTCGAGCACAATTTATTGACTTTTACCATTTCCATCACATGGAAAAGGCTTGAAAGGTCATAAGCTTTCATGTAGCATCAATTATAAGGTTATAGCCACCCCCAATGTCAGGGTGCTCTGCTTATGATAATACTAAGAGCATGGTCACATGCAAGGGGAAAGCTAAAATATTTGAGCAGATGCTGGAGAGAAAAAATATGATATTTTAGCATTAATAGGGTCCCATGAATCCGAAATAAACTTTTGGATGGAAAATTGAGAGGGAAGCTTAAACTAAATGCCAAGTGTAAAAAAAAATCCCTAAAATGTGTAAGCAACTTATTTATTTTTGTTCCCCCAACTACTTTATGGGGCTGGAAATCCTCTTCCTAAAGTATAACTGCTGAGAAATTTTAGGAACTTTGTTGGGTTTTAGCAGCAACAATAATTATTTTTTGCATGGGGCCATATTTCCCAAATAAATATGAGTAATAACCCCCAACATGCGACCATGCTATAATATTCAATTCTCATTGAAAAGTATTGCATGACATAGCTACAACCTTTTGGTATGATGATAATCCCTACATTATGCAAAAAATTGAACAAATTTTGTACACTGTTAACAAATTTTATTGTATGGTAAATAGTTAACTGTGTCTATTAATTTTGATGCCATGTAAGACCTAAAATCGACAATAATGGAAAGCTTACGATCTTTCTTGCAATTCTTCCCTTTGATATATGCACTTTTGGAGGGTTGTAAGTATACATGTGTGTTGTAGCAAAAATCAGGGTCTTCCACATGTAATTTTTGTTAGAAAACCATAGACTTTGCAGCAATGAATACGCAAAAAGTTGAATAAAAAGACAACTATATGCACATAAATAGAGATAAAATAAATATACATTTAATACTAAATATGCAAGATAACGAACCCCAAATTTACATGGTAAAACCCTAGCTAAGTTCCTAAGGATACATCCACAATGCAAGATATCAAGCTTTTATTAACTCGTGATGCAACATATTACATACGAACTCATTATGAAGCTACTTTAGATCTCCACAAAAATAAATACACCTAATTAGAAAATTACAGATTAGGATTCCTCCTAAAAATAGAGTGGAAAAATGCCATTAGGATTTTCCTTCCTAAAAATAGAATTCGGTCTCAAAATCATCTTTCTAGAAACAAGGGATTGACTCCTTAATTTTTGCTATCGGGTGCTTTTCCCCTGAACTCCCACTAGGGGGATCCATAACATGTCACCATCCCCCATTGGACCCCCCTTTGCGATGTGAGTCGGGGGGCAAGCCCCCCTGTACCCCTCCCTTCGGGAAATGAGCTACAAACCGCGCCGCAAAAGGACCCAAAATTTAACTTTGTTGTCACATATCTAACAATTTTTAGAATCAGTTGGATATTTTTCGCTATTCATATCCTTAATTAAAGTTTTATGATCCTAACTGCAGATATTTTTTGTTTGAAGTATTTAACAGCACATTGCAGTATGTAATTTTCCATATTAAAATGTACTTTAGGACTTCTTCAAAACCAGCGTTATCCCCATAGATTGCATAACCCTAGAGCTAATCAGTCCAACATTTTGCAGGGAAGTTAAAAGGGGAAATGTCACTCCACTTCAACCAAGAATTCTTCTGATAAGGGGTGTTTGGCTGTTTAATTTCTGCTCAGCAATATTTAAAAGACTACAAGTCATGCAGCAGTGAAATAAACAATGATTAGTTATCTCATTAGAAGTGCTAACCTTTTCCTCATTTATTCGGACTTGCAACATTTTACAATCTACAAGCCAAATAGTCACAGATTTTGCAGGACAGTTAAAGGGACAAAGTCTGTCCACCTTGAGTCTTGACCAATAATGCACTATAAAGGGTGATTACCTCCTTTATTTCCAACTTAATAATATTTATATGACTCAACAATGACACAATCTGAAAATATACACAACATTTATAGAAGTATAAGAACGACTGTTGCCAACTGACATAAATATACTTACAGACAACATAAACAAGTAAAAATATTGAGACAGACTTAAAAACATAAAGGAGAAGAGGAAAATAAAAACAAAGCATAGCCAAAAGAAAAATAATCAACACTAAAAATATCTTTCTGGGCTTTGAAACAATTAACCTACTAGTTCTCATCAAAAACTTATTTCTTGTATGACAGTTCTATAAATGTAATTCTAGCCTGGGCATGCTATTATATAATTCTCAGTTAGGTGCTTGGTAGGCAAAAATTTATACAGAGCATGGGTTAATTGTGTCAATCCTATAAGCATTAGCAAGCACGAGTGAGAGTAGTTGCATTAGCAAGCAAGAGTGAGAGCATTGGCAAGGAAGAGGGACAACAAGAGTTAGAGCAAGTGCTAAGTCTTCATTGCAAGTTTTAAGTTTTCAACATGTTTCAAGAATTTGGCCCAAACTTTGGGAATGATTAGACTCATTAGAGATATTGAGCCACTGACCAATTATATTTAAATTTTGAATGTAATCATCATTTTGAATATAAATATTAATATCTTGATATTTGAAATTTTCACTCTTCAATGCAATGTATTTGGTATTTCTAAGTTTTATTTGCTGTTCTTTATAACTAATTTTTCAAAATATTATATATTTACGTCACAGTTCCCAAACCTAAGTCCTTGGTCACCCCGTCTACAAAACCCGTCCCACGTTCTGAGACTCCCTGGAACACTGGAAATTTCTGTATATGATTGAAGAAATTCAAATTTCATATTCTGCTCCTTAATTGTTACCTCATGGGAACTCTGTCGGCAGCCAAAAGATCAGTGCATGCCATGATTAACCGGATTAAGAAGGGCATGCCAACCATAATATCTTTAAGAAGGGAGAGGGGGATTGAAATCAACTAAATGGAGAAGATATTTTTAAAAGATAAGTGGCTATTTTTAAAGATGAATAGAAGTAGAAGATATGTTACAGTTGGAAAAGAGAAACACTGCCAACATATTTCTTCTTAGTTTGTTGTATCCTATAAATATTACTTGGAAGAGAGACATATTTCAGACACAGATAAAAGTGTTGGAAGTGCTACTAACCCAATTCAACAAGAGAAAGAATAACCTTCTTAAACAAAGTACTCATAGTTAATGACCATTTCATTTTATCTAATTCAATAACTCACTTGAATATATTTATTGAAGACAACAGCTTAAGAAACTCAATATAAAAAGCGACAGACATTTACAAAGGCAGCGATTAAAAATCATTCATATTCCTAAGACATTGTAATAGGGAACGGTTTTTGTGGTTCTTATTGGACGAGAGGTCAGGTTTTTTTTAATGATTATTTATATGTTTTTGACATTTTTAGTTGTAAAATACTGGTAAAATTTCGATATCGCCTACTGTTTCCACTTGCAGATTTGAAATATACTTTTTTAACTTTGAGTACTTAAATCTAATTATTCTCTTTCAAAATTTGTTTGCAAATATTTTACACCAAAAAAATATGATAAATGTGTACAGTGTTGCATTTTCCATGCCTATCACCATTAAATATCTCACATCCAAAAAGAAATACAAAAACTTCAACTTTTACGACATAAACTTACAACCCTGAAAACAACTGCCAGTTAATACTTAACCATCCGTAAGCAGTTAAATGAATTATCTTGGGCTTACCATATTGCAAGATAACACAGCCGTTACAATTGTGCATGTTTCAAGAAAAATCTAAAACCAGCTTAGCGATTTATGGGAATGCAAACTTGATTCAATAAACCAATCCCGTAAAATGTTTTTGCAATAATATTACATTGTAAGCCATTTTTTATCCTTCCTTTGATTGAATGAATCACAAAACAATAGAGGTACCTGTGAACACAGACCAAAGAAATAATCCTCCCATGACAATTTTGTGTGATGGAGATGGCACTGTTGCTCTTGACAGCACTACATTCTCTGCAAAATCATATCAATATTAGAAGAACGATTAGAGAGGAGAAATCATTGAGTTCTAAGTTCTTCTGTAACTAGCATGTCTATGTCGCGTAAGTCGAAAATCTTCACTTGTGAGAGACTATCATATGTCATGAAAATTTTAATTGTTTTACCAAGTACCCTGGTTTGATGTTTTGGTGTGGACTTACATTTACAAGTTAATTGACCCGAGAAAGTATGTAGAATAAACTTTTTCATATATACCACATTACTAGACTTGCGAAATTAAGAAAATTTATAATTATATGTAAGGTGGGATGAAAATGAAAATAAAATTTGATATCTTAATTGAGACGAAAACGAAAAGAAAATTTAATATCAATTAATTTGTAAATATATTGACTTAATGTTTAAGTTTGTTTGAACTCTAATCTATTAATTTGTAAAAGTAAGTCCACACCAAAACACAATCTGAGTGTTTGAGAAGATATTTACAAATTTTTGACTTATTGTAGCCTCTCTCGAATGAAGGTTTACACTTGCTAGATTTGAACTCTGATGAACTCCAAAACACCAAACTGGGGTGATTGGCATACTTGTAAATGTAAGTAGAATTTCTCAAATGGGACTTCAATTGGGGTCAATTGGCTTGTGCATGTAAATCAGCACTAAATCCAGGTGGTTAATAATACACATACAAATTTTCGATTTATTATAACCTCTTTCAAGTGAAGGTTTAAACTTGCTTAACATCGGAGTGAAATCTGAACTTACATCAATTAACTTGCAAATATATATCTTAACCAAAACACCAAATAAGAATGTTTTACAAAACACTTCACAAAATTAAGAATGTTTTTCAAAACACTTAGAAAACAGAAAAGCTCATATGCTGAAAACTAATGACACATTACCACATTGTTGAGGATGACAGATACATTTGAGCCCAATGCCACAATCCCCATTTAGCTTATAACACTCATCGCACAGTGTGTTGTCAGGAATATGGTCAGGAAGACTAAAAGAGAGCCTGATTCCATAACCCCACTTGCTCCCCTCCATACCACCATATACATTCGCATAAAACTTACACTGCAACTCCCCCAAGCTGCGTTTCCCCAGCCTTTCAAAGTCAGTTGCACAGCAAGCCAAGGAAGAAGAAGAGCCCTGTTCATGATCCATTACTCCTTGTTCACAACGCTTATGACAAAATTCAGAAGAAAACCTTGGTAGATTCAGATTGCAGAGTCCAGAGGAGGCAATAGCAAGAGGGCAGTCGAAGAGAAGAATGGTATTGTTGGGTGTGGGAGGAAGGAGTGAATCCACCGAGAAATGTTGGTGTGTGATGGGATTGAGAGAAGAGCAGGTAGACATGGAAGGGTCTGAGATGATCATGGTTTGGGTGTTGTAATCCAGGCCTTGGACTTCAAAGAGGCCAGAGGAAGTGCGGAGGTGAAGTTTTTGGGCTATGTGATCACATTGCAGCATTTGCTTGTAGGGGAAAGTGCCGCATCCTTGGGTTGAGCCAAATGGGTGTTGCAGTGGAATTTTTCCACAGTAGCCAGAGCAGTTCTGAGCTGAAGAAGAATGGGATATTGTCGCATGGATTATTATATGCAGAGACAAGGACAGAATTGTATGCGAGCGGATGTTTTTGTTTTGGGTTCGATGTAGATCCATTTTTTGGGTGCAAAACAAAGAGAGCAAGGTACACAGGAAACAGCAGGATTACATAAAAAGGAGATTTCAGTCAGGATAGGAATATTTCACTTTGTGATCTGTTCTCCATTATGTGGGACCGTCATCAATGATTCCATTTCCATACCCATTCCACTGTTCCAGATGAGATGGGAAGTAAACATTTAGGCAATTTGTCTTTGTGTGGTGCGATCAATTTGTGTTGTTCTTCGGAATGGGTCAAAATTGCTTGTGTTTATAAGTGGATTTTGGTAGGTTGTCGACGGTGTCTTAAATTGGAGCAGCAATGTTTCTGACTTAAATTGGAGACGGAAAGACATGGTCCAAAAGTACTTAACAACTAGTAGCCTCAAAATTAAAGTCTCGGTTCCATATGAGATTCTTTTGGACGAATCTGGTACCTTTCCGTTGGAAGGATCGGCAATGCTTCGAACTCTAAGTTATTTAAAAAAGGTGCAGGGAATGAAGAATCATCGATGGCCCAAAATAGTAGTTGAGGTAGAACTAAACAGAAGGAAAATCATGTGGATGAAGCAAAAAGCCAAGTGGATGAGTAAATGGGACATCAACATGTGTGAATGTCCAAATACCAAGGAGGAAATAAGAAAATATGTGAAAGAGAAATTCCGGACAGCCATGTGGACAAGACAGATAGGACGGAAGAAAACATACTACATCAATCATTTTAACTCCACCTGGGAGCACAAAGAAAAGGCATACATAGGAGCAGAAATTAAATGGAAAGCAAAGATGTTAATTGCCCAATTGAGAACCATCTCATATCATTTTAGATGTGAAACCAGTAGGTGGACAATACCCAAAGAAGAATGGAAAACAAGAACGTGTGTATTTTGTGTCAAGGGGGTAGTGGAGATAGAATGACACTTCATTATGGAGTGTGCAACTTATAATGACATTCAGAGCAGTTACAGGGACATTTTAAGCGTTGTCAAGCTAACGGATTTGTTTCAAGAGGAAAGGCTAACCAAAATATCAAGTTTTAAAATCAAGATTCATAGTAGAAGACTTGACATCGAGAAATGAGTTACCTTTTTGCAATATCAATAGGCAACCTCTGTGATATGATGTTTTACTTTTATATGGACAATTTCTTTTTGCAGCTCTTGGTCCCATAGAGTGTCCAGTCTTGTGGACGTTATTAAAATCCTCCATTCATTCATTCATTAAACAAGATTTTGTTTAGTTTTGTCTCACTACAACCATAACTATGATCGAAACTCTTTGGCAAAGATATTCTAGGATGATGCATTATCATGCATATAGGACATGGTAGAGGTTATTCTCTCGATAGAATGCACCCTCATGGATGTATGTCTCATATTAGCACACATAATAACATAACACATCCCCCCATTTTGCATCATACTAGGTATGATGTGGCACATTTTTTACGGCATCAGAAATTCAAAGATTTTTCAACCGTGTCATTGTCAAATCTACTTGTTTACGGGCGGTGTGTCCCAATGAACATCAATGTTACAGACCGGCGTGTCCCAACGAACATTAATGTTACAGACCACCACCAAACCTCCCCCTCCTCCTTTTACTTAATGAGGTTTGGTGCGCTCCATTCCTCCTTTTAAATTAAAACCAGTCCGGTTGTTTTTTTTCACTTTCACTGCGCTTGTTTTGGCAAAAACCGCTTGTTCTAAGTTAGACTGTGAACAATTCATTGCTATCAAAGGTGCTGGAGAATGCCATTACTGTGAAAGAAAGGTGGTTTGGAGAGTTCACCATAACCAGGTTTGTTTTATTATGTGTAAATTTCAAAATATATCCATTTTCTCCTAGTTCCTACATGGATATGGATTATGCACTTACCAAAGTAATCCTCCAAGAATTTAAACAAGAGATTGTGTTTTTCCTCCAAGCATTGAAAAAAAAAAATGTTGTTTAAACGCATGTAGAAAATAGAAAACAAAACAGGCAACACAAATGCATAGTGAAATCATTTTTTATTGTCCACTTCCCACTAAACTCGAGTCTGTAAATCATTAACAAGAGGTAAATGATAGAAAATTTAAAGTTTTACATGTCCGATGCATTTCCCATAGAATAGAAACTTTCTCTATAATATTTTTAAGGCTCACAATGATTAACTCAATCAAAGTCTTCCAATAATGCCCGATGACCTACAATAAGGAATAACTAAATTTTGTGTGTTTGGACAACCAAGGCCAAAATCATTAAGCCCCAGATCACTCAACCCTCGAAATGGGTGGTTTCCTCAAATTTTGAGCTTGCCCAATCCTCCTCGCACAACCATGCCTACAGAGATTGCTGCAAGCCGAATATCAATAACATTGTTTCCTTCTACGCATTGAGATAGTTCCCCACTAGCCCAACTTGATAGCTTCTAACATTCTCCTTTCTTTGTGGCACCCTTTTGTACTACAACATCCATAGGTTGTGACTTCCCATTTATTTGTCCATCAAATTCATTATCACAAGATTCTTCAAAAGCATCATCACTGTTAGGAATCAAGTTAGGTTGATCTGATGGATTGCTCAATCACCTATTTCTAGAGGGTGTTTCTCACTACCTATTCCCATAATACATTATATATCTTGTTCTTGCATCTAATTAATCATCTTATTATATATTCTACTCTCCCTTATTAAAGTTCAAATTGAGTGTTCTTTTTTGATTATTCATCCTCAAAATTTGAATTGACCAATAATGGGTTTTGTGTGAAAATTTTGTTGACTATAAATTATCTCCTTTTTGCTTTCAAGTAAATTATATTAGGATATTTGCTTGGTGAAATTATTCATTTTGTCAATATAGAAGATGACACACTTGTTGAAGTCCTAATTCGTGGAAAAGATTTTTTAATACTTAAATCTTAATACTTGATGGTTTTATTGGTTAGGAAATATTTGTAGGAGTGGGATTAGAATACTTAAAATTTATTAAACAATATCTAGAGTCATCTCTATAGGTAATAGAAGTAGTGAAGCCTTGAAAAACACAGTGTTGAAAACACACTGTGTTTTTCAACATGTTGTAAAACAACGTGTTTTCCACATGTTGAGAGAGAGAACAATAACAACACAAAAACTATGAATAATCCAAACTAATCTCTATATCCTCCAAAAAATGGAGTCTTGTATTATGCTTATTTCCAACTTCGGCAACATTATATGTATTTGCACTACAAGAAAATAGGTCCTTTATCCACAATTGGTTCACAATTCCATTGAAGATAGCGTATTCAAAATCGTGAATCCAATTTTGTGGACTCCACCTACAATAAAATTGTGAAAATATAAAATTGTTAAACTTTTCACAATTTTAAAATTGTCACCAATGTAAAGTTGTGAAAACTTTCACGATATCAAAATTATAAAAATTGCTACAAATTTGAAATTGTAAAACTTCTCACTATAAAAAAATTTGTGAAAATTTATACAATTATAAAAAATTTGAATATTCAGTTATTATAAAATTTAAACAATTTTATTATTATAGACAATATATATAATTCAAAAATATACTAAATTAAATAAATATTTAAATTTAGGAGTAATATTCCCATTTAAAATTAATAAAGTAATGAATTTATATTTAAACATTAATAAAAATTATATTCAAAATTTTTGAAGTTCAATTTTTTATTTTTTTAAAACATTTTAAATAAGGATATTCTTAATTTTAAAATCATTTAATAATATGAGAAAATTAATGGGAATAACAATAAAAGGATATTATAAAATAAAATAAAAAAAATTATAAACAAAAAATCCCATTAAGCAATGTAGATAATATGTTATAGTTAAAAAATGCAATGTTTGATAAATCATTCCAGTTAATTAATTTTTTGATTTATGACATGACAACTTCAAACTAACTTTTAAAGTTACTCTTTATTAAAATACGTAGACTTACATAATAATTTATGTTTCTATTTCTAATTAATAATAATATTTTAAATTTTTAAAGAGAATTATAAAATATTTATTTATATTTTTTTAATTAATTAGAATTATTTTTAATATTGGATAAATGTATGTATCTATATTATTTATATTTATATTGAAATTTAATATTATTTCAACTTTAAAAAAAATATTAAAATATGTTTTCAGTGTAATATTTATGTTGGGAGTATAGAGTATAAACACTTATATTTCATAAATTTATTTTGAAACTTGTCATGTTTAAAAGAATGTTTTATTATTCATTATTTTTTAAAATAATGTTTTTTTATTGATAAGGTGGGTTGAAGGGACTCGTTCCTTGAATATAAAAAGGAGGCCTAACCCTCAGAAAAGAAAAACAAAGTAAAACATCCTAGTAATACTACTTATCCATCAAAGGGTAATAATCGAGCATATTGGAGAATTGGCCTTTTTTGCCTTTTTTTCTTTTTGACCTCTTGCCACTGCCCTGAATCCGAGGCAACCACTCTCTGCGTATTGTGTATTTCGGGATTTTCTAAAATATTCTCGGAATTTGAATCTGATTTCTCAGAGCCATCAGATATATGTCCTCTTTTAACTCCGAAAGCCTTCTTCTTTTCCTCTTGTTGATCTTTCCTTACCTGCCCTTCATAATGTCGAGGCCCGCCCTGAACGGTCTTATTTACACAAACCTATACTGAAGGAGAATTGCTCCAACCACCGTTGGAGGGTGAATTTTTCTTACTTTGAGGAAACTTTTTTTTATCTAATGGGCAAGAAGCCTGAAGGTGTCCAGGAGTCTTGCAATGATGACATCGAAAAGCCGTATTCTCATAATCCAACAGTTGGCTATGTTCTTTATTTCTGAATTTCAGAATATTTTATCCAGTAAACCCTTGCTCAGATCTAATTCAACACATATTTTGGCATAAGTGCGAACTCCTAATTTGGCTTTAGAGTGATCTAATTTTAAAAACTTCCCCAATGCTTTGCCTATATCTTCCAGGGCATTCCAAAAATGAAGGGGAAGGTTTGGGAGCCGAACCCACACTGGCATCTTAGCAACTAGAAGATTGTTAGGATCAAAATAGAGGAACCAAGGAGTGAGGAACAGTCTTGAGTTACCCCAGAACCACGGTCCATCTATAAAACATTTATTATAATCCTTCGCATTATGAAACTGGACAATGAATAAGCCTCTGGAGCAGAAGGAAATTTCACATTTTTGGGTCCATTTTTCATTGACCCACTGGGATAAGGCAGAGGATGCCGGCCACATACCATTGAATCTTCCAATAACTTCCCACTGTGATAATAATTTTAATTGGACGACAATATCCGGACTTTTTAGACTTAGAAACGGTGTCTCCTCTACAATATCAATAATGTATGCCTAGGAAGGGGTAGATGGTCGAACCACATCCTTGAATGAGGTGGAAGGAGCTCCTTTACCCGACGACTAATAATCTACCCCGCCTCCACTGGATACTCGATGGCCAAATCCGCCAGTCGGACCTGAGGGAGATTTAGAATGGTATTTAGTGAATGAATCGAGCCCAACCCTAATTTCCAAATCTCGAAGGAAAGCTTCTTTGTCCTTCTTACTCATCAAATTGATATCCTTGATTTTAATTATATCTCTCCGACTGAAACGATTACCATTCCAGGTTGTAAGTATATATGATTCTTTTCCTTCATTTAATGCTTTTCCCTGATTGGAGGGAGGATTTCGTGGGAGAATCTCCGCCAACTGAACCACTTCATCCTAGGTTGCGCATGCCCTAATTTCTTTTGATCGCTGCGCCATTTTTTCATTTTTTAAAATAATGTTAATTTGTAGATAATTTCTATTTAATATAAACATTTTAAAGATATTTGTCTTTAAAATATTGTATGGTGATAAATGGTGCTAATTTAATTACATTAATGTGTAATGCTTGAAATAATATTATTGGAATAAAAACAAAGCGTGCTCCAAATCTACTATACGAGTTTATCTTAATTATATATTATCCACATTACATAATCGTAGTGTAGATTATACACATTACTACACAATAATAAATTCTAGTGTGTATTATTAAAGTAAAAAATATCATAAATTAGATTTATATGTTGTGAACAAAATACTAATAATACATATATTTTACAATTTGTGGACAATACACAATTAAATTCTTTGTCATGCATAATTAGAATTTAGTGGAAATCTTATTAGAGTAGATCATCAACATCTAATGTTATGTGGTGCATTGAACTATATATTTTACATTTTGTGCATAACACAACCAAAGTCTTAGTAATGTAGAATTTTCACAATTTTTTGAGTTTTTTCCTTTCCCTATGTTTTTCATCTTAGTTTATGGTTATTGTTGTTTTAGTCTTGCCTTATAACATACTAACATACTTTGTATGCTTGTTTTTGCGTGGTTTGTTTTGTATTTAGTTTCTTTATTGGTTGGTGAAAATGAAAATACAAAATTTGATTCTTGTTGATCTAGTTGGAATAACGATGATAATTCCGCATTTATGTAGGGAAGATGAATTTAGAAGGTGTCAGTTTGTTGTGAATGTGTTGCATTGCAGGGAAAGACGTCCTCCAAAACCAAAAAAATGCAACAATGTTGAAGGCTTGACTCGGTTTACTAGAAAAATCCATGATTTACCTCTCCAAATTTTGGTCCATTGGCTCCCACTCTAGAGGATATGACTTGGCATACGACTCCATGGAAGATGCACAAAAATATGAGCCTCCCCACAAATTGATGAAAATGGGGATTCCAATTGAAATCTTGAAACTTACAAAGGAGCCCAAAAAATGTGCAAAAAAAGATTGAACAAGAAAGATAGAATTCAAAATTCAAATCAATTTATGGGAACAGATAGGGGAATTTCATATAACTTGTTTTGTGTTAGAGAGGTGACTTTTCTTTACAATTTCCTTCCTAAAACAATAGTATTTAATCTATTTATATTTAATTTTACACTCTTAATATCATTAACAACAATCATTATCTCTTTTTAACTTTGAGTTTTGATGTAAATAAAATTTTAATTTTGTCTTACATTTTCTCATCCATTAAATAAGAAGTAGAAAATATTATTCCCTATTTATTTCCTAAATATTATAGTTTATTATTTTACTATTATAGGGTTTACGTTAAATTAATGTGTAAATCTAGATCTATAAGTTTTCATAAATATAATTTACATTCAAACTAAAATATATCATGAATATTTACAATGTCAAAAGTAAAAAATATTTTTCATAAAAGCCCAAGAGGAAAATTCCCTTAAGGGATGTTTCATGAACTTGAAACCAAAATTAGTACAAATAAATAAACAATGGAGTGTCTCTTAAAAAGGTCAAGATGATTTAGATTAAATGTGATAAAGTGAGAAGGTATCCAACTCATATGTCAACGAATTAGTAACTAATTGGTGCACATGTTGAAGATTATTAGAATATTCAATTCAATAGAAGTATCATGTAAAATAAAATTCATTTGACCAAAAACAAAATTAAACACTCCCTTGTAATTGACATTACTTGCATTTTCTTTTGGATGATGGAAGATACTTATATTTGTATTTGATTTCTATTGTTTAAGCCAATAAATGGACTCTAACAAAGAATTGAATATTATTTTAAAAATAAAAAAATTGAAGATGAGTATTAATCTAATATTATATTAGGATATATGGTTTTATGAACTTATAAGTCTCTACAAAATATTAATTAAGAACATGGATTGGGAATGAAAGGAAATCCTGGTTACGCCATCATAGTAGTATGTGAAATTTATTCCACTTCCCTAATGAGAAACCAACTCTTAAGCATGGCAAGTTCAATATTTGAGAATAAGTGCAATACATTATAGGTAAGTTTTTACATAATTTATTTAAAATAATCAAAACCAAACTTATGCGATTTAAATTACATTTTAAATAATTAAATATAATGTATAAATTATTCATAACAACATTAGAAAACATATTTTTATTCAAGTAATTCACTAATTAGATTCCTAATACAAGGCTTATAAACATTTTGTTCCATCATAAAGGTTTATCTATAACAATTTTTTGATCACTACCTATTCTCATTATATATTATATATATATATCTTGCATCCAATTAATCATTTTATTATATATTCTACTCTCCCTTATTAAAGTTCAAGGTGGGTGTTCTTTTTGGATTATTCATCCTCAAAATTTTGAATTGACCAATAATGGTTTTGTGTGAAAATTCTATTGAACATAAATTATCTCCCTTCTACTTTCAAGTAAATTATATTAGGATATTCGTTTGGTGAAATTATTTATTTTGTCAATATAGAAGAGGAAACACTTGTTTAAGTCCTAATTGGTGGAAAGGAAATTTTAATATATAAATCTTAGTACTTGATGGTTTTATCAGTTAGGAAATGTTTGTAGGATTGGAATTAGAATACATTAAATTCATTAAAAAATATTTAGAGTCATTTCTATAGGTAATAGAAGTAGTGAAGTATTGAAAAAAACAGTGTTGAAAAACAGTCTTGAAAAACAAACTACGTTTTTTGAACATGTTGAAAAACAATGTATTTTATACATGTTGAAAAACACTATGTTTTTCAACATGTAGAAAACATAGTATGTTTTCCACATGTTGAAAATATATTGTTTTGCACATCTTGAAAACATATTATTTTCCACATGTTGAAAAACACATTGTGTTTTCCATATGTTGAAAAATACACTATGTTTTTCAACATGTTGAAAAACAATGTGTTTTCCACATGTTGAAAAACACACAGCGATTTTCAACATTTGAAGAAGAAAGAGAACAATAACAACACAAAAACTGTGAATAATCCACACTAGTCTATGTTTACTTCAATAAATGGAGTCTTTTATCAAGCTTATTCCCAACTTAGCCAACATTATATATATTTGGATTATCATGAATAATACTCCCTGCCAAAAAAATTATCTTTGACATTTTTTCCTTTAAGCCTTTATCACTACTTGTATATCTAACCTCATGCTCTACCTTCTTCTATGAGTTTAAGGGGTCTATCATGTTCTCAAAATTGGGATATCGACCCACTCAAAATGTGGTGGTCCTAGACCCACTCTACTCCAAATATCTGTTGTATGCCTTACTCTATAGTCTAGAACGATCAATGGTGTATGTAGAGGGTGTAGCCTAAACTAGGTTAAAACTCTCTCAACTACATGTGGTGCCATCCATTAATAATAATAATTTTTTATTATATGATTTCCCTTTCCTAATTTGTGCTTAGACAAGTTGGCCACCTTTTTTTCCTTTTTATGGTGTCCAATGGATATTACCCCCACCTTGTGTCCAATCTTGGATTACATATCTAGGATTGTATAGTTATTCCCATATCCCACTATCAAACTTGTGGAATATATTAGATAAACCATCACCATTGCAGATGTTGTCAAGTTATAAAAAGTTTGTCATTATCATAGTAATGGAAATAATATGTTTACTTAGACAAGTTGAGTGTTGTTGCTATATTTAAATTTAAGAAAGTAGGTCACGCTATTTCTATTTGTGTGTCAAGCTCTATTTTATTATCCTTGTGATGAAATACATGAATAGTTTGATGATTCCTCTGAATTTATATGGGCGATCATTATCAAACACTCACAATATTGAATCCATATCAAAGAAAATAAAGTACAACCCTCTTTCCTAACATGTATATCTAGCTCTATGAAATAGAAATAACACTCATTTCTTAATTGTTTGTCTCTTTCAGTCCTTGATTTCCATGATATAATTTTTCCATTGATTACAATGTCATATTTATAATCAGAAATATGATATACTAATTTATTTTGTTTCCCTTTTGTTTGTAATATTGCATTGTTTCATTAACGATGCCAACTTCATGTAATATTTGTTAGGATGGGAAGGAGGAACAAATGGGAAAGCATGTACAGTCTTCCTATCCAAGAGATAGGAGAGGATAAAAGTCAATTCTCGCGTGAAGAATTGGAATGGACCCCAATCGGGGATGAGCCTAACATCGACCTTTGTGCAGCCATCCCACTTGGAAGACTCAAGGCATTTGTAAAGGGAGAAGGTTCCCTTGAAAGTTTTGAGACTACTTTCATCCACACAAAACACAATGTCTTTGATAAAGTTGATTACAATGAGCATACAACGAAGACATATTCTTGGTTCGTACCTTGTGTAACACTATTTTTTTGTACATGTTTCATAAACATTTGTATGGAATTTGATGTTAATGTTTTTAATTGCAGCTATTGGTGTGCATATGGTCATGAGGACAATAGAAATAAGCCACCAATAGGTAAAAGAGTGAGGAGGCATCAAAATAAAAGGGGTTTCCAATGCCACTTCAATGTGAAGGTGATGTATGGGAGATAGATAGTCACGATTATAATATACAATGATTTGTTTCATTGTGATGAAAATGGTGAGTGTTGTCATGGCATAAATGACACTACCAATGACCCTCGTGTTTCTATTTCCCCGCACTTATCAAAAAATGCAAAAGTTACATTCAAAATATTTTGTTGATGGGTGTTCATGTGGACACGGTATATCAAAAACATATAGAGGATCCCTTCTTGGTGGGTATGTTGAACAAGAGGGACCAATTCCTAACAAGAAAGGATGTGATCAATGCATGGAAAAGAGTTCACTCCAAGTGGTCTCAAAAGCACATTGATGATGCCATGAGCTTGAAATTATGGCATGCGGAGGAGAGGGACCTATTTTTCTTCTATCAACGGCCTAATGGAAACACCGTTCCATTCATTATGGGGTTACAAACACCATGGATGTGTGAGAGAATGGTACAACATTCACACAATTCCATAATCTCCATGGATTCAACATTCACCACAAATAAATATGGTGTAAGTAATCCAAATGAATTTTGAAAAGATTCATTATTTCTGTAGCATCAATACTCTTCCCTTTTTTTATATTACACTTGATGCTAACCTTTGATGTCATTTTTCTTGTAGTACCAATTATACACCTTGCTTTTTTTTATGAGCAAGAGGTTGGGGTGCCCGTAGCATGGGAAGTTTCATCGAGGAATAAGATTGAAGACATCTGTGGGTGGTTGGCGGAGGTCCAGAAATGAGGAAAAAAATTCACATTGATTGAGAATTCTTCAGATCAATGCCATCATTATGGATGCTGCGTCAACTGAAATCCAAGCCATTAGGCAAGTTAAATTTCTATAACATATTTCAATCATGTGAAGTGCTTAACTTTCCAAATGGAAAGTTCTAATTCTTATTCTTCTTTTTTACATGAGTGTTTTTGGATGTCATGTACTTCTATGTCTATGACATGTGCATAGGGCATGGTTGAAAAATGTATACAAAGTATACTAGTAAGGAGTTGAGGTGGAATATTTTTGAGAGATTAGGTACCATCATGTATGGTATGGGAATGCATGAAGATTACACCTTCCAAATGATTCAAGACTTCCTTGACGAATTCAAAGAGGAAACTTAGTTCATCGAGTACTTCAAGAAGACTTGGTGCGATAGTGAATTTCATGTCAGTGGGTATGATCCTTCACATGTTTTTGGTTAATTTTCAGCATGAAGGATTACACGAGGATTATATCGTCACATATTTTCCATCTGTTTGAGTTGATAACCATGTGGGAAAATAATTTTAGAAATTTCACGCATTCAAATCAGGAAATGAATGTATCTATCAAGGCTTACCATTGTTATCTTAAGACTAGATACTTGTGCGATAGACAAAAAAATGTACTCGTCAGATGGACCATTTTTTCTACACACTTGTGTACAGGGTGGAACCATTTTACAAACACAAGAGGAAGTTGCAACAATCTAGAATTCTTGACCAAATTCAAAAAATAAAGACAACTATCGATAGTGGTTGAGAGGGAAAAAATTATTCTGGATACAAATTGCATTGTGCTTCATCCTGATGGACATGAATTGAGGGTGAGAAGTCAAACAAATAACAACATTGGTATTTGGTAAGGTAATGTGGTGCCTTCCACGTATGCAAATGTTCCTGGGATACAAGAGGAAACACATGTAAGCATGTGTTGAAGGCATTGAAATTTCGTAGGTGATATTTTTTGTGTCATCTTTTCAAGCACCAGAAGTGGAAGGTAATTCAAACATATCATATGTGCCAAGTATATTTGTCAATTGCTAAGTATAATTCATAAGGAAATAAGAATCATTTTGTAATTGTGTTCCATTCATGTGTGCTATGTGGATCCAACACATATGTATGGAGACAAAGGACAATAAACATGAATGGTAAGAGGTTTCATGTCCTAGATGGCCCCATTATTGTTAATGTTTATTTTTCATTTTGCAAGAAGACACTATATGCATTCATGATGGTAATGCATATTCATAGTTGTAAATAAAGACACATTCTTGGATGGACCCAACTTGCCACATCAACAACCACTGATACTTGATGGTAAGAGGTTTTTTGTCCTAGAGGCAACTTAAAACCATGATGTGTTTTCAACTCATATTGTTAATGTTGTTTTTATTTTTGGGGTTCTGTAGTGGAAAAATAAGATTGAATTTATGTTTTATTCATGTGTAGGTGGTAATGCATATTCACATTCAAACATTGTGAATGAGGGTGGTAGAAAAACTTTTCTAGTGTCCGGGAAAGAGAAGCCAACATGCTTGGATGCTATTGCACTTATTTTAAGTCGTACGATGTTTTTCAACACATATTGTTAATGGTGTTTGTATTTACAGTGTTGTTTCTTGTGGAAAAAAGAAGATTGAATTTATGTTTCATTCATGTGTAGGTGACAATGTGTATTCATAGTCCAATGTTACGAATGAGTGTAGTAGCCAAGATTTTCCCCTGTCTACACAACAACAATCAACATGCTTGGATGGTATGAGGTTGGTTTTCAATTGTACAAGGAGGTTGAAAAACCCAGTGTATTTTTATATCCATATTTATTCTACATCTATTTTTTATGTGGGGTACACTAAATAACTTTCTATAGTGTGTTATATGTCACAGGTACTCCTAGAACAGTTGGTGGGTTGATGCTAGAAACCAGTTCAAATTTTAGGCTAAACACGTGCAATTACTTCTTGAAGTCAGTGTTGGATACACCACTAAGCACAGAGGGAAAAATCAAGGCATACATTGCATGTGTTCAGAGGTTTAGGACAAACCTACAAGCATCAAATGCACTAGATTTTACTTTCATTGGAGATGTCAATGAGACAGCCATCGCCCACATGCGTCCCTGGTTTAGTTCCAGTAGAAGACGTCTCCATGGTGTGACTCAGAGGCCAACCATTGTAGAAGATTTGAACAACCACGCTGAAGACTATGAATGCTTCAAATTTCCTAACACCAATCATGCAAAGAGGAGAGAAACACAACAAGGGGAACCTACAAGTAAAACATTGAATTATTGGTGTGAATGTGACTTCACAAGAAACTTAAATATGTGAGGAAAAGACTAACATAATGATCATTTATTTTCCTATAATAGTAGGTGGCTCGAATAAGAATGAAACAAATCCTCATCGTCGTTTATCTTTTAGCAACTTAGTGTGTACGCGAAGTGAGTATTGAATGTCCTTAAATACAATACATTATTTTATTATATGTATAGTACAAATCCATGAATATTTTGTCTAATCTGTAATGTTATGTGTTGCAGATGCAGAGGATATGCAGAGAGATGTATCATAGGAAAGAACAGGTTGAGGTTTGGAAAGTAAATGTATGGAATGTATATTAGTCTTAAAGGAAAGTAAATGTATGGAATGTATAACAATCCTAGAATTATATAAGATACATGAGAACATATTTTTTGGTGCAAGACAGTTAGAGGGAATAATTGGAAATGACTGAAATCACTGAAATTTTCTTGGTGTTTTATGCATCAGTCTTAGAAGCAGGAATTTTGTTGGAAAATATGTATGTGTTGGCGTCAACAACTACAATGAAATTTGTATATTGCTCGTAAGCATGAAACTACTTATCCAATAGTTTATTATGGGTTAGCCATTGTTATTCTAACTACTATAATGAATGTTGGAGCATAAGGTATATAAATATCAATTATTTTTTAATTCCTTGTACAATCTATTTTTTATTGTGATATCAGGCCAAGGCGAAAAAGGTAGCCTTTTTTACATATATTTATAACTATGATTGTAATCAATAGAAAATTTTATGATTTGATTGATAGGTCATTGTTTTTAGAGATATCTTCTTCTTCTTAATTTTGACTCTTCTCTTCTCTTATAACTATATCGAGCTTAACTCAAATATTATTAGATTCCTTTTACATATTGTTAGGAATATAGTTTTTATTGTGATCCCATCAACTTAACTTAGACTTTCAATATATATGTGGATGTGGACCTATTTATTTTGGTGAAATACATTTTGTACTTTTTCATAAATTCATATAACTTTTGATAATGAAATGGATTTCAAGAAAAATAAATAAATATATAACAATATAAATGTGTATAACATAATTAATGTTAAAGATATATAAATTTGAAAACTTAACTTAATAATTGTCGAAGATGAACCGACTAAAATATATGTGGATGTGGATGTAGAACATTAGAAATTGTACATTTTAAGTTTTTCAGAAATACATACAACTTTTGATAATGGTTTTTTGGTCAGGTTCTAAGGATGTAGTTCATGAGTATTTCTTAGAATCCATTTGAAGTTTTTGAACATTTCAAGCATGCAACTACTTGATTCATTGTTCATATCTTCGGGGTCTTGGAGCATTTTACATTTATTTTCCTTATTTGTGTATCAAATTCAAGTGAAGTAAAATATATGAGCCAAAAGTTGGATAGGAAACAACACAATTAATCTGCTCAAAATGCTACATGGAATCTAGAATAACAAATAAATGAACATTGACAATTTATTACAAAGTTATCTATTCATTTATCAACATTTCCTTTGGTGGGAGCGACTAGTACATTTTCTAAAGGTACCCCCTTGGCCTCTATATACAACTTCTTCTATTCTTCCTTGTGACATTCATGGATTTTAAGAACAAAAGTAAAGATGTCTAATTGATTTTCAGCCATTAACTTGTTTGAGTCACGCATGGTCTCCCAATTCTTATTGAGAAGTTCCAACCATTGGACATCGACCTCCAACTCCATCTTACTCGAGGAAATTTTTCCAACCCTATCCAACAATTCCTTAACCTTTTGCTCCAAAAGTAACTTATCCAATGTAAGTCTCTCACACTTGCTTTTGTAGAAGTCTACCTTCTTCATAAAAATTTGTATGTGTAATTGCATGCCCAATGGTGGGGAAGTCTCATCTTATTTTTCAACACATCATCTTCGGGTGTAGGCCTCCTCACATACTTTTCAAACCTAAAAGTGGCACTGTCAAATGTTTCGTAGCGTTTTGGCTCCTCTACATTTGTAGCCTTGCTTTTTCCAATATTTTTTTTCTTTGGCCATCCAATGAAACCTACAATTATGCACCCAATTTATATCCATTAGCATTTGTACATAATTTCAAAGAAAATAATGAACTTAAGTGATAATAAACAAAATTATTTCATAGATGGAAGATATATGAAAGTCTATCATGCACGTATAACCCAAAAAGCTTACATGGAAGAAGCTTACAACTATTATATTCACATAACAAGAATAAAACCATAATAAATGGATGAAGCTATATCATAATCACATAAACCATAATCATTCAAGCACACCAAATTAATAAACATCAAACACTAACATAAACCATTACATAGTGACAACATCATCATATATACATCTTGAGTAATAAGGGTCCTCATAATAAGCAATGTTATACAATAAATGGAATGTCACATAACAAGAATAAAAAAAAATCTATGCATTATAAACAAAGAATAAATGGATGTAGCTTTATCAACCATAAACCATAATCAATATACCATAAACCATAAACCATAATCCATAATCACATAACATTTCATTGATTAATATAAACCATAAACCATAATCAATATATCAAGCATGAAAAATTAAACCATAAACATCAAACAATAATACATAAACACATTAAATAGTAACATCATCATCATATATGCATCTAAAGTAATCAATTTCCTCATAATAAGCAATGTTATATAATAAATGTCATCATCTCCTCCTTGTCTATTGGAGGCAAGAGAAATCAAAGACTCGTATAATCTATCACATCTCTTCACGTTTTTGTGAACGGAAAGAGGGTGATCCCAAGGGTGGAGGGGCACAGGATGTCCACGTTCGAGTATGGTGCACTATCTCATTAGGGAGTAGTGCAACTATAGCCTGTTATGTATCATGTTGAAAGACAACCATATAGTAATTAAGTGAACGTACAATAATCAATTAGTTAAACACATAAATAAATAATTGTATATATTTACTTTTCTCTCATGGAGGAGTGACAATTTTCATCTCTAAAACATCCCATATCATAAACCCTTTGACACGCTCTACCCAAGTGTCTGCAAATGTGGTAGGGTAGGGAAATGGAGTAGTGGGAACAATGGCCTCAACAATGTTGATTTTGACAGTCTCTGGGGGGATTTTCATGCCACGAGAATGCACATGAGGGCCAAAATCACAAACAACTCCTATCCCAATCACTACATCATAAGACATAAGACTGCACTTTTGACCCTAACAGACAAAACCTTGAATAACAACAATCTCAGCCATAAGGATAATTATATCTTAAGTTTACTAAAAAATAATATTGAAATGTGAATGAGAAAAAGAGTTGAATTACCAATCCAACTACTCTCTCCTCACCTTCATCATCCTCACCACCCTTCTCTCCAACACTCTCCACAACGCTTCTCTCAGCCTCTCTTACCTCTCGTGTAACTATCTCTCCGATAAGATCGAGACCGATGGAAGAAGAAGGGAAGGTATTGTCAGTAACACCGACCTACAACAACCAATACGACATGTCAAATGAATTAACAACTAAATAAAAAATCATATAATTGTCTAACTAATGTCAACTATTTGTTACCTTCTCTTTTTTCCTTGTACCAAGCAATTCTCTTTGTCTTTGTAGAAATTGACTCAAGGGAATGTCGTCATCCTACACACAACATCAAAGTGAGTTAATATATACATAGTTAAACACAAACTAAATTAAATATAATAATTAAAGTCCAATGAATACGTACAAGATCCTCCGCCGGGATGTCAACGTTCCCGCTAGCTACACCACCCTCTTCTCTCTCTTCTTGTTCATGAAATATTATTAAATTGGTGATTTTCAACCATACATAATACAAAAATTACATACTAGATTCTACTAATCATAAATTTACCTCATTGTCGGGTTTTAACTTGTCCTTTCTTTCCTTTTCTCTCAACCACCTCTCTTTTCACACCTCTCGCCTCTCCTCTTAGTCATATGCGTGCATTTCCTTTTCCACATCTCTCTTACCACTCCAGCTCAACTCCTTGAATCAATTTTTGCCTTCCCTTTTGCAAACTCGGTCGACAACCCACCTCCGTTGCAAGCTATAATGATGCCTCATGATATAGACTAGGTTACTCTCTCTTTTCTCTATGTATTTCCTTATTCTATTAGGAGAGAGAGGTGGTCGTTTATTCATATGCTTACGACCGTGCTTATGTGGTTGTAGAAATGGAAGATTGTGAGACACCATGTGATGGACGTTAAGTTTTTGGAGCTCCCAAAACTTAACGCCCCCACTAATACCACATGATCCATGCTCAAAAATTGAAGGTGAGCACCCACATGTTCCTTTCTGTAGTCAAGAGGTGAGTGTTTGAAATACATAGATAATTTTGACAACTCTTAGGAAATTGAATAACATTAATCACTAAGAAAAAGAAAATAAAGTTTTAAAATTCCTCACCTTTGTCGTAGGCTCTATAAAATATGAGTCAACATGATCAGAAGGATTGGTAAATGAATCACCAAAAGGACCATCACTCCCTGGAGGAGCATCTCCTTGTGACATTAAATTATAACATTTTAATCAACGCTTGTTTAAAATAACTTTGAAGAAATGTAAAAAAACTTGCACAATATGAACTACTTACCGACCACACAACTACCTCCACTGTGAATTGTGTCCAATGCCTACGTGTCCTGGGATGTGAAGTGCCCTGTTTGAAAAGACAACAATACAAAACTATTATCCAAACAAAAAATAATACATGTTATGATATGGATTACAATAAATGTTCACAAATTAGTATATTATCGTCTCAATATTTTTGCATCCTCTCAATGCATAAGAACATATATTGAACAGGGGTGGGAAATCGTCCAACTTCCATATGTCATGTCTGACTGCATCACCATACCTTTCCTCATAGCTACACATTCTAATACAAGAAAAAGTGAAACATATCGTACACGAACTCTTTTATTTTTTTACATTTATAATGAGAGAATTATGCGTAGTAAAAATATGTGATAACGTTAAGGTTGAAAAACACATTGTGTTATTCAAGACTGGATAATAAACTATATTTGTTTCAAAATCTTAACATGCCTTTAGTTTTGTGAAGATTTTATATGAAATTTTCATTGAAAGTGTAATACATAATAATATAAGAATAGCACATTAAAACTATATCTTAGTATATTATGAAAAGAAAATTGACCTTACAAGTATAAACGCATACAATTATATGATGTGTTTACTTGTTAACTAGTACATAACATGATTATGTGATGCAAAGCGATATCATATATCAAACAAAAGTGGGGAATACATTTTCAAAATAAATCTTCCAATTTTATAAAATATATAGGGACTCAAGGTAGGCGACAAACACCAGTGTAGGCATCCCCACTAAAATCATTATCACACTCTTCTGAGTCACGATGTGTTGCTTTCCAATTTTCATACCTTTGCTATTCAAGTTCTTCCAACTGGCGGTCAACATCATCCCACCGTGCAAGGATTTTTTTGGATATACCAGGCCATTTGCTATCTGGAGGTGGGTGTATTACAAGGGTGACCTCGTTGACATAGGAACATCCTCCTTGATGTGTAAATAGGACTTGTTGTCATCAATTTTGGTTTGTTAATGAGTTTATAGGATCATGAGGTCAATAAGAGTCTTCTAGGTGAGTTATCTTGGTTTAAGTCCTTTACAATTTTGAATTAGGCACTTTCCCTCCATAAAGTGCATATTTGAAATTTGGGGGCATTTTGGTTTGTTTTTGAGCTTTTTGTGATCCTTGGAGCTATAAAAAATGTAATAAGGTTATAACATGACTTAAATATGTCTCTAAGGTATGAGTAAGCCATATTACTAGCCTAATTCACTAAGTCCTTAGTCTAAACATGAGTCAAGAGTCACTTAAAGTTGTATTCTAAGACTAAACTTAGTCTAGAGAGGTCATATGGAAACCTATGGTCACTAGAAACTACCAAAGAAATCATATAAAATTATGGATGTAACTAATTCCATTCATCATTTGAATGGTCAAGTTAAGCAAGAAATTGGAGCTCAAAGATATTAAAGGACTTGTCGTCACATTTTTGATAGTGTAGATATTGTGTTAATCCTTAGGGCCTATGCATAATCATTGATACTCATTAAATTATTCTATAGTAATTTGAGAAAGTAACTTATTTTCTCTGGTAAGGACTTGTTATTCATTGTTTATTAACTTATTAGAGTTATCTCTATTCATTGTTTGAGGTGAATGCTTAACAACTTGGGGAGTTTGAAATAAGATTGTGTCATAGTACAATGCATGCATTATGGATACCTTATGAAAATGATGTTAACTCATAAGGGGGGAGTGTAACTCGAATAAAGTGAATCAAGAACACAAAGAATCTTGCATGCATTAATTGGAAGATTTTACTATTTCTTATTTGAGCATTTCTTGTTATACTGTAACTGAGAAAAAGTGAATATAGCTTAAGAGTCAAGGTGGAGTAAGTTGTGAGTGGAGATTCAAGGGGTGAAGGATGAGTAGTTTGGTAAGTGTGTTTTGGCTTTGATAAACCTTGAGAGGTCTTGTTAGTAATAAAAGGAGAATACATTTTGGTTCCAAAAATCCAAAATTTTAGAAACCCTGTTCCTAGGGACGGAACATAGAGAGCCATATCTATTTACAAGTATAAGAGGGATATCAATCTTGATTGGTAAGTTACAACAAGCCCCCAAAGGTTGGAAATCAACAAGAGCACATCAAAATTGATGAATTAAATATGTATGTCTCTTCAAATTATCCCACTAGGCCTGTCAAAATTGTTGGATCTCAAAATTGCACCCATCATATATTAGGATGGATTAGGGATTTAAGGAAACATGGGAATGTCTCCAAGATATGGTACTTGTGATTGAGACAGACCTCCAGAGAAGGCTGACTTCCTCTACCTATTTCTATTGCTAAAACTACTTCTAGGAAAGGAAATGAAACTACCTATCACTACTCTACGATTCCAAGGGACTAGGGTGAGAAGGAGATGAATGAAAAGGGAACCTAAGCTAAGGGGAAGTGATAACACTAGAAATATTGGGATGAACACTCTCAACTGAGTGAAAATGAGGGAAACACACATAGGGAGGACACACAAACATGCCACATTCTGAAACATCATTCATGCACTCATTTCCATGGAGCACAACAAAAAAAATAGTACGGACATGAAATATGCACAATAAATAAACAATGTAAGGGAGATGCAATAAAATTCAAACTAGTGAAAAGAATAACCAAAATTTATAAGATATTATATCTTCCAAGTGGTGAAAATTCGATTACAATGGTGAATGAGGCAGGCATCCACATGCAAAGAGCTAGATCTGAGGCCTACAACTCAAAAATGCCAAGGGACAATGCTTTGAACAATGCAGTTAACAAACTAAGAGGGTATAACCTTTACAAATGAGTATTATTCAACTATTTATAGAAGAAAGGGGAAGAGAATAAGACGGAAAGAGAGGGAAAATCATATTTTCCAATCTAACCACCAATAAAAAGGAATAAATAACTGTAAATCTACCACCAGCAGTGTTAGATACGCCTACCCATGTCACTTTAGCTTGTGGAAGAAGGAAGGAGACAAGATCAAATAAAATCTTGGTGGTTGAGTTGATTCAATCTATGCATTAATGGCCCGAATCACTTTTTTCCCATTTAACCTACCAAATTCTGCCTAAAATCTGATTTTGAAAATCCTAGTGTGTAGCCCATGTCAACATCTTTCCAAGAAGATGAAGAGCGCACAAATATGAGAATTGTAGCAGAAGCTATGATTATTTGAAGGTATGCAGTACAAGCTAAACATGCAAGACATGTGGCACACTCTGATCGACTAAAGAATTCAACTAAATCTGTTTATTTTTTCTTTTTTGGCACGTGTAACATATTCATTCACCATAAGGATTCAGTGCGTAGCTAGAATATTCTAATAGCTTGTGTGTTGTGTACTCTATCTAACAAGTCGCCATGTGGAACTCAATGGAACTCAATGAATGGTGCAGAAGATTGTACTTGGTGTGTGCAAAAGAGAGAGAGGCGTGAGAGGGAATAATGCATAGGTCTGCGAGTGCGTGTGTGTGGGTGTGCGAGAAGTGGGAAGAAAAGGTGCATATATGCAAAAGTGTGTAGGTATGTAGAAGGAACATGTATTTGATCAAAAAAGCATATGGCGAAAAGAAGGAAGAAGTACGTGGAAGAAACATGAGTGTGTGTAAAGGCAAACAAAAATTTATGGTGCGCAAAGGAAGAAAGTGGAAGGCGAAATAGTGTGCAAGGAGTGCGCGTAAAGGTAGAAATCGAAGGAGATAAAAGAATGAAGGAGAAGGAAAAAGCGCTCGGGAGGAAGAGATAGGAAAAGAAAAAACTTGAAGGGCATGTGAGGGCGTGCGCGGAGAACTGCATCCACGAAAATTATGCCAATGATAAAACCAAGAGAGTGAAACCTAAAAACTTGAACCCAGAGCTAGAATGGAACTGTAAATTGTCTAAATAACCAAGGTGGTTATTTTGGAAAATATTTTGCTATATGAATGAGATCAATAGCCTTGAATCATCCATTGGGCATGGAGTCTTCCTAAAAACATGAAATTCTACTCTGCAACTTGAAGAATCACCCATGAAGTCACTTAAAGCACTATTTGAATTCTACTTAAGAATTTTTACAAAACTATTGGAAAGTGTTGAAAGATGAAACAACCTCTTGTAAGCACATGTACCGACATCTAGAAGCAAAAAAAGAGTATGTGCAAGGGAGTGCACGGGAGGAAGGAACTATGTATAAACAAGACAATGTGCATATAACGCACTTTGATGAATTGAAACTAATCTAATATGTACAATGATGCAAAAGAAATTAATGTAAGTATTTGAGATAAATCCCATTGACTATGATTGATAATTCATCTCCATCAAGATGAAACAACTCAAACTAATTAGCCTCCCTAAAACAACTTATGATATATGGGCCACTCCAGAGTGCATCAAACTTTGAATGACACCTGGGTTTAGTTATGTCAGTATCCCATTTTAAGACTATATCACCTAATTTTAAAGCTTGAGGTCTAGCCTCTCTGTCAAACCACAACTTGGTTGATCTTTGATGCTATTCTAACATGATCATGACAGAGTTTCTCAATTCTTTAATTTTAATCAGCTTTTCTATTCTGATTTTTCTTTGGTCTGCACTCTCAAATTCCAGCTGATGGGCCAACTCTAATGAAGGAAATTACAAATATAAATAAAGCCTAACCTCCTTTCCATATACAAGTCTTTAAGGTGAAGTGACAATTTCCTTATTCACCATGATTCTATCTTCCCAGAGCGCATGTGAGGCCTTTGTATGCCACGTTAATCTAAATAGAAACAGAATGCTATATTAAAATGCTAAGATCTAAATATTTTATTTTATTATTTAAATGTATTGAAATAATGGAAATAAGAGGGATATGGTACTAACCTCAATTTGACTTACCTCGTATGTGCTTGATGAAGCAGATTGTTGTGCAGACTGGGAAAGCTGTGACTGGGTGGCCTCGAGAAGGGAAAAACTGAGTATCTGACTAGACTGAGGTGCACTTGGGAGGATACTAGAGTGCCCCTGGGGTAACCCTGGTCTGTGATCTGGGCATTGTAGACTATAGAAAAGCTCAGGACCTAGGTCTGGAAGTGTCGCAATATCTCTGTAATATCTTCGTCTTTATCACAGGTGTCGCAATACTATCACATGTGTCACTGTAAATGCAATGTGAAGATCCACCTACAAAACCCTATTCAAAGCATCAATTCCTAAGAAATAAAAATGCATATGAATAGGTCAGACTGACCTTAGCTACCACAATGGTGGACTTATGACTAAGCACTGCACTACATTCCAGACCCCATGTAGTTATGTGTGTGTGTGTGTGTGTGTGTGTAATTTTGTGCCTAGGATTCCCTAGCGCCAATGACGTAGAAGTAGGGGGAAATAACTAGATGTAAAAATGCAAATGGTGGATGGAATAGAAAGAATACAACCCTTTCCCCCTATGCTTGTGTGATGCAGATGTAGAAGATGCCCAAATGTAGTCCCTTTCCTTAGTAGATAGCTTCCCTTGATAGTAAGATGTCCACCCATAATGTAGTGAGTATGCTATGTTTATATAGGGATCTCTTGTTCAAATTTCAACACTAGTGACCCAAAACTGCCGACTACAACCTAGGGGAATGCACGGGGTAACAACAAAGACCGACCTCGAACAAATAAATTAGGACCACAAATTATGAAAACAAGGGCACCTAAAATCACAGACTGGGGCGCCCCAGTGCAACCCTAGGCGCCCCAGTATAGGACTGGAGATGACAACTGAGAAAATTACGACACCTAAGACTCCCTAAAAGATGCCCAAAACTATATAGACAAGTGACGACTGAACCAGAAAAATAACAATGATGACTGAACTAACTGAAAACAAGACCAAGGGATGGGTCACTAGTGAATACTTTTATTACACAAGATCCATATATAAAATAACATACCCAATGGTATAAATGTAATAGTAAGTGCATGATTTTGTGACTACATTTTCCCCGACTTTATGTTGGTGAGTGGAAATCTTGGTAACATAAAGTAGATAGAGATGCGTACCTGAGAAAAAGTTCAAGAATCCCATGTTATAGAAGAACGTGCAGATGTGTAGTAGAAGCATGATGATAGAACTATAAAAGCATGTCGAACCATGGATCAACGAGTTGATCCATGTAACATAATGAAAAAGCATAAATGTCATGATGAAGTGTGGTAAATGAAAGTGATGACTAGAATGTATGATGATTTTGAATGCGGTTTAATGATGAATAGGTGGGTAGGGAGTGATCAGTTCCCAACCCGAACGCTTGTATATGAATGAATAATCAGAGGATTTGGGCATCCTATTTCCAGAGGAAGAGTGTAGGGAGAAAAGTGTGTTATTCTCCAATCTTTAACTACATCCTCAAGATCTAGCCACTGCAGATGGACTCAGATCAAATTTTGTGATTTTTGGATCCAAACGATTTTGATTAAATAGTTGACCCATATAGGAGTGATAGAGGAAAGGCACTCTTGCCCCCACTCCACGGGTGTCACCGCAATGTGAAAGCTTCCAAGTTAGGTCATCTGGAAGTGAACGTGATATGAAAGAGGTAGCTTCCAAGTTAGGTCATCTAGAAGAAAACACAAAATGAAAGAGGTGGCTTCCAAGTTAGGTCATCTGGAAGCGAACGCAAATATGAAAGAGATGTATTCCAAGTTAGGTCATCTGGAAGAAGCGTAAGATGGATTCAAGTTAGGTCATCTGGAAGAAAGTGTAAAATATAGAATAAATTCCCAAGTTATGTCATCTGGGAAAGAAGTGGTGAATGTAACTCCCAAGTTAGGTCATCTGGGAGACCACTTGTAGATTTGAATGATATGATTTTTTATTTGAACACATTGATTTTGATTGGTTGATTAATTGTTTTGATTGGCTACTTTTGGAGAGATTTTGCACTAGTTTCCCCCATGTTAGGTCATTAGGGGGAAGTCGATAAAAATTGATGAAATGTCACGTAAAAATATTTTTAATCACTTGTTTCCCCCAAGTTAGGTCATTAGGGGGAATCAATAGAAAGTAATGTGTGATCATATTTAGGAAATTTTAAACATTTGTTGCCCCCAGATTAGGTCATTAGGGGGAATTGATGGTGAAATATCACGCTATGTATTGGTAAGTGTCAGATTCACAATGTTTGAATGCATGGTGATGTGAGGGGGATTATAAGGGGGACCCCCAATAATATGCCCCCCTTTTAGTGAAAGGGGGAGTGATGAAAAGAATAGACTCTAAGCCGAAAGTAATGGCAAGAGGTGAAAATACATATGTATTGATTGGAAGACAATGGTGAAGAGATATAATATGTGTCAAATGTGTACAATATGGTGGTAGGTGGAATTCTAAAAATAATGTCACAAACAGGGTGTAAATCAGAGTAAAAAACTCAAGATATGAGTGAAACAGTGTAGCGTGTATTAGTTGTGGTAATAAGCATGAAATAAGGACCATAGTAAAGGTAGTGATGAAAAGTAACTATAAATAGTAAAGTGAAAAAGTAATTTATCACTTCATTTGTCTTTTACATGAGTGTGAGAGTGTGTACAGAGTGAGTGAAGATGCCTCAAGTGAGACCATTGTGTCCTAGTCGGTTTGAGAGAGTGGCGACTGTTGTAGTGTCGTGTACGACTGCGAAGTTGGTAAGTGCATTGTTTTCACAAAAATGTAGGGTTTGATTGGCATTTTAGTTGAATTTTTGAAAAATTTGAGGTTTTTTATTTTCTCAATATTTGGGACGTGGAAAAGAGTGGTGAGGGTGCTAGTGACCCCTGGGACTGGAGCACCTAGAACTAGGTGCTAGTGTCCTGCTCCAGGGTGCCCTAGTCCTGCATCTGGGTGCCCTGGTCCAGAATTTGTTGATTTATTGGATAATGGTAAAAACTTGTTTCTAGTATGTTGAATAAGTGTGTTTGGTTGTGCAAGGTGTTCTAACGTTGCATTTGTTGTTGTTTGGTGTTGTGCAGAGGGATATCCACTCGAGGGAGTTCCGTGGTGGTCGTCACTTGAGTACATTACTTGGATTGGGGTTATCAGATGATGAGTGGGATGTGATGGACCATGCCGGCCTGTGGCATATAGCATGGATGGGGGATGTGCCCCATAATATGCCCATGTTGACTGCATTGTGTGAGAGATGGTGTGTAGACACATGCACATTTTGGTTGCCTACAGGGGAGATGATTGTGACATTGGAGGATGTATATCACATATTGTGATTGTCTGTTGTTGGGGAGAGGGTACGAGTGATGGCAGTAGTGGATATGGAGTGATAGATGCACTCGGTAAGGTGATATTTTGTAGGGGCTCAAGTACCTACCGAGGCCCATATCAGTTTGGATGTGATATTGTAGTCTAGGGTTCCACATTTGCAAAAGTTTATTGCAGTGGTGATTGCTTCATGTATAGCCATGGAGGGAGGAGGTATTGGCATCTTGTATAAGATGCATGACATATGTCAATGGATAGAGGAGGAGGGGATGAGATACATGTGGGCACAGTGTGTGTTGGCCCATTTATACAGAGACTTGTATCGATTTACACAGGATGAGCATGGTGGAGGTATAGGAGCCACCACACTGATGCATGTGTGGGCATATGAGCACATAGCTATATTGAGACCAGTTATAGGGCCACGAGGAGAGTGGGCTCAACCTGAGATATATGCTCGATGTTGGGTGGATATTCACAGTAGGAAGATGGATACAAATACCTTCAGGGCACTTATAGATAGGATGGGGTCTGAGTCAGTTATATGGAGGCCATATCATGATTATGGGGGATGGCCCGAGGATGCTACAGAGTTGCGATGCATTCAGAGGACTATGTGGCTAGAGGACCACTTTCCAGGTGTGGCAGAGATTTTTTAGGTGGAGAGGGTATCACGATAGTTTGGTATGGTGCAGGATGTGCCCCTAGAGCCATATATATGGTTGAGAGCTATCATAGCCCCTAGGAGGGCTGGTGTTAGGCCAGGGCCCACAACAGAGCAATTAATACCACCAGGGCTGGATGAGACAGACCCAATGATAATAGTTGTGGATGGAGATGACGTGGGGTGTACTAAGGAGTATCGAGCGTGGTGGGAAGCACATCGGTGGGTATTACTATACCCAATATTCATGGGTCTATGGAGTTACCACATGGAGGAGGAGGGGAGGGAGGTGTCCCTGACCCTTTAGCAGTGGTCATGACAAAGTGTAAGTATTTGTGTATGCCTACATTATGTTTAACAGATCGTCTAAGTTGTTTTGTATGTGTTTAACTAACATGTGGTTTTATGTTATGTTTGTAGGGGATGTGTATTGGTCATTGATAGTAGACACATCTATCCGTACTTTGACACAGAATGTGTCAAATGATGTGCTAGGTGGAGGGATGCTAGAGCGTGTTGATGACATTACAGGCGAGCATGCCCATCTGTTTGAGCTAGTGGCTATAACAGCGGCAACATGTACAGTGCTGCTAAGTGAGAGGGATGAGGCATGTGAGGAGACTCGATGTGCCTGAGAGGTGGTAGGTGGTGGTCCCTTGGCCCAGGACGTGTTTGCATGGTATGTGGACTTGCAACGTTAGTTTTCAGAGCAGGTTACAAATATTACTATGCTACGGAGGTAGGTGGAGAAATTTTGAGGACGTAAAATGTGGCATCACATTGGTGGAGAGGTGTCCAATTTTAGGGCTCTCGTAGTACATGAGAGTGATAACGATGATGAGGTCTGATGGTGATTATTGTATATGATGTGGGGGCCTTTCCCCCAGTTATGAAAAATGTTTTTGGGATGATTATTGTATTAACTATATATGTATGGCCATCTATTTTTGATATATGATAAATCAATTTTGGAATGTTTTGTCATTGCGATGTAATGGATGTTGTCTGATTCTATGGTTATTTTCCTAGCATGTGTATTGTTCGTGTGTGATGAATATAAATTTGCATGAAGATGTTAGTAGTGGTAGATAAAATATGTATGGTGAATGATGATGATATAGATAATCAATGTAATATGATTGATGAAATATTGAATGAATAAAATATGTAGCGCATAAGGAATGTAATGATTATAGTAGAATATATGTGAAAATAGAAACATATGAGAACAAAATGCATATATCGTAATGAATGTGTGAATATGTAATGTAGTGGTAATAGGATAAGGTGATGAAAATAAGAGGGGGGGTTAGAGAAGTGATGCCCCTCGACATGTGAATGAGTACAAGCCATATATGAAAAGTGTACATGTAAAGGGTGCATGAGATGATAATGAAGATGAAGATGGGATAATATTGTTCATGGAGGGAACAAGTGGCTGATATGGAATAATAAATGTAGTAGGAGGTGACATAGAATGGAAAACATCTACTAAACAAATAAATCCCTCAAGTGATGGTAAATGAGGTGGATCATCCATAGGTTGAGGCTCATCTATAGTATCAATGCGAGGTATAAGAAGACTGGTGTTAGAGTCATGAACGCAATATTGGAATGGATCAAAATCTTGAAAGATAGTATACTCAACACGCTCATGTAAGAACTTGAAGCAATGGTGGAATGTAGAAGCAAAAAATTGCATGGCATGAAGTCATGGCATTCCTAGCAAACAATTATATGAGTCTAGAAAATCAATGACAAAGAAAACGGTAGGGAGATCACCAAAATGATTAACTAAAAATGGAAATTACTCTCTAATACTATGAAAGTATAGCCACTAGTTAATCTAAATAGGAGGACTAAAACACTGTATAAATGCACTAAAACAGTATGGAATAATTACAAATAATTATACTAAATGAAATAAAACCCTAAATATGCAAGTAAATAAGGAGAAGTGACTTAGTTGATTGAAGAATACTATCGTAGGTTGTCGCAGGTCTAATAACAAAAATCAGTAGGAACAAACACCCAGAAGTCCCAAAAAGGTCAAATATGGAGGATCTGAGAAGACTGAGGTGCCTGGGAAGGTACTGGGGTGCCCTGGTCTACAAATTAGGTGCATTGGTTTCTGTAAAATATCTGATTCTAGTTTTCATAGGGTCGTAAATTATCCTGAAGTGTTCTCTTTCTGTCACATCAGATTCTACCTAGTTGTACCAAATATGCTTGAATAATGAAATGTCAACCTATAAGAAACAAGGAAGTATCAAAACCATAGGAAAAAAAATATGCAGAATGAATGGGTCAGACTAACCTCAGCTGCCAAACTAGTGGTCTTATCACTAAGCACTGCACTACATTTCAGACTCGGATGTAGTTCTGGTGCGTGTGTGCATTTCATGCCCTAGGTGCTCTTGTGCCAGTCACACTTTGTGAAGTAGAGAGAAATAATAACTATAGAAAATGTAATAGAATGTGT
The DNA here is from genome assembly GCA_019776745.2 of Taxus chinensis. Lineage (NCBI taxonomy): Eukaryota > Viridiplantae > Streptophyta > Pinopsida > Cupressales > Taxaceae > Taxus > Taxus chinensis. The sequence goes on along the minus strand of CM034157.1, from coordinate 233,645,696 downwards.
GCATGGAATAGAATAGAATCCCTCCCCTATGTTGTGTGTGTTGATGTAGATCTCCTAGCCTTGATGCATGGACACTATGTGGATGTAAGTGATGCAATGGATGCAACTCTAGATGGAGTGATAGTAGTATGTGACACTAGGACCCTTATTATGGTCTCATAACTTTATATTTATAGGGTTCTCTTGCTCTAATTTTGTAATTAACCCCAACATGGCCAACTAGGAAAAAGATAAGGATGAAAAATGGCTAGAAAGACCCCAAAAAGAAGTGGGAAAGTGGAACATGGATCGGGGTGCACCCTGGTTTAGGCACCCCAGTACAGGCTGGGCACCCTAGGCTAAAATTCGTGGGAAAGTTACAAAATAAGTGGATATGTATGATAGGATGGAATATGTGTGGGAATGAAGAAATAAAATATAAAAAATAAATGATGGCCAAAAGATGGGATTAATTAGTACTTTATTCACTTGAGAACCCTTTAAATAGTAGTATAAGACTGGGCTAAATAATGCCTAAAGTGCATGATTTTGTGTCTATATTTTCCCCCCACTTTATGTTGGTGAGAGGAATGCTCGGTAACATAAAGTAGATAGAGATGCATACCTAATGTCCATGTAGAGTGTAGAAGAAGACATGTTGAAGGACTAGACTCAAGCATGGAATGAAAAAAAGAAAAATGTGGAGGAGCATGGATTCTAAAGATGAAAAATGCACATAAAAAGTGATGAGAGTGAACCTAGGGTGGAACACATGTGTAGTTTCTACTGTATGTAGTGTACCTACATGGTTAGTAAAGACAAGTTCCTGTAACGGTGTGTTGTTGTTGTTATTGTTGTTATTGTTGTTGTTATTGTTGTTGCCCCAATTTGACTTGCTTGTTTCTCATACGACCCAGACCAAGGAGGAGAAAATGATCAAGTAGTCAAATATGTATGTATGTAAAAATGTTTTGTAAAATACGCATGTGTATAGAAATATGTAAAGTACACAAATGTAAAATATGTGAAAATAAAAGTGTAAATGGAACATGTGCACCTGATCCATGTCAAGAAAAAGGGTGTAGAAGGATATCATGTACTGTCATGAGTTTTTTGGGTGATCTCACGCCACCATGGCTGAAGAAGTATAGGGAGGAAATGCTTTGTGTCCTCCAACCTTTAACTACTTCTACTAAATGTGTGAAGAGATATTTGTACTGTCCTGGTTTTTTGGGTGATCCGATGCTACTGGATGATGTAGTGTAGAGAGACACACCTACTGTAACCTCCAAGCCTATAACTGCTCCATGAAATTGCCAAAGGACACCATGTCTTGTAGAGGCCACTTATGGAGTTCATAGACTGGTCTGAACTCACTTGTTGTATGTAAACCCATAATGCCAAGGGTGGAAAGTGCACTATACTGAACCAGTGTAAATACACTGTGTTATTATAAACCCTCAATGATGCCCCCCTCTTTGGGGGCGCATGTGACATCGAGGAAATGAGAATATGGCCCCAAAAGAGGACCAACTACACTCTAACCTATAGAACTTCTCCCTATAGGGGTAAGGGAAAGCGCTTGGTAGATACCAAGGCATGCACAAAAGGGGATGACTAGCCAAAACAAATCTTAGTCTTAAAACAAATGCATTCAAGAAGACAAGTGTAAAATACGTAAACAAAGTAGAAACTACCAAATACAATAGTGTCAATATGAAAGAAAACAAATATACCACACAAAGAGGGTTGCAAACATGGGACATCACTCATGATGTTGCAAGACACGCAAGGCCATCATGAATGCAAACAATAGACAAGTGTGCACACAAGCAAAGGGAAAATCCACATACAATGGCAAACAAAGTAAGACAAGTAGAAACAAACAAGTAGTCATGAAAACATGTAATCCTGCAAAACAAATCTTGCACATGGAACACATGTTAGCATGTTAGAGTGATAACCAATATGTGAAAGCATGTATGAGCAAGTAATATAAGATGCTAAGTACAAAATGAAAAAATAGCACCCGGATAAGACGAATGTGGATGCCCCCATCAACCGGTATAGGAAGGGTAGAAGGAGAGCATCCATGCCATGTATGTAAAGTCCTGTATCTAGGATCACACTAAACAAAGGAGTGAACATGCATGTGTGTATGATAATGACATATAAGAAAGTAATCTAACATGTATCATGTAGTAAAGTGATCATGCAAAAAACTAGTAAGCAAGAGTAAATTCCCCCAAGACAATGCAATATGTTGTGGATGGATGGAATGGAATGCAAGATGGAATGATAGGAGCAACATGCCCCCCCAGTGGATGGAATGTGTATGTAATGAGGTTCATTTTGTTTCCCCCCTCAGCAGTCAAGAATGAATCATAAACGAGAGTGCATCATTGGGAAATGGTCAAGTAGTGTTGGTTGTTTCTAGCGCACGGGTGATGAGTGTGTATATGTAATGGTGATGAAATGTGACATGTGGAGAGATGTGCAGAAACCCTATACCCGAAGCATATATCATGACTTGTTGAGATATCAGTGACTTGTAAGTGATATCAATATGTGAGTGATGATTTATCCCTAAGCATATATCACTATAGAATGAATGGACGAAGATGGGTGATGATTTAGCCTAAAGCTTATATCACTAGAAGATGAAAGAAGGGAGTGGTGATGTAACCTAAGGTGTATACCACTACAAAATGATATAATGGGTGACAATTTAATAAAGCAAGGTGTATGTCACTAATGCATGGAAATTTCATATGAGTGAAATGTAAGGTCCATTTGATTGGTAAACCCTCGGAAGTCAGTATGGACCAAGGAACTAAAGTGCATCATAGGGTGGTGAGTGAAATGTTAGAAAACAACGTAGTATAAATGACCAAGTGATGAATGGAGGGTATGTAAATGCAGTGGTGTGTGGAAATGCAATGTAGGATGTGTAATGGCATACGTATATGATATGTAATGTGTGAAATGCAATAATAGGTGCATATAGGGAATGGTATATATGTATATGATAAAATTTAGAAGCTAAACCCATATGTGATGTAATCTAGGATAATATGTAGAATATAGTATGATGTATAAATGCGTTGTATGTAATGCATGTAGTAGTGTAGGGTGTGTAGGAATATGGATATAAAAGATGTTGCAATGATAGGTGTAGATAGAAATGGAATATGTAAAGATAAAATGTAAAACTAGACCCATATAGTAATGTAATATAGCATAAATGTAGAATGTATGTGATGAGGTAATGAATGTAAAACTAGACTAATATGAAATGATGACTAGTTATAGGGGTAATGTATGATATGAAAAATGTGTTGTGTATAATGTGACTAAATGTGTAGATAATGAATATATGACGTAGATGAGGATTAGTGATAATGTAGAAATAAAAGTGTAGGATGAATGATGTATAACAAATGTAGGATGAAATAATATGTATGTAATGATATGCAATGTGTGGGGTTCAGTGTAATGGTAATCCCTCAAACAGTCAGTGTGAACATGAAGCACAAGAGTGTGTCATAGGGTAAATGTGTATATGTGTGATATGATAGATAATGAGTAGTTTAAGGAAAATGATGGACACAAAATAAATGTATATGTATTGTTAATATAGATGTCAAGGGGGAAGGTGACATGCCATGCAATCCCCCATAAGTAAAATGTGGAGAAATCTAACCAATGAGGTGAAGGGTGAAGGTACCTCTATTGTGTCATATCTAAGATGATATAAGTGGTATATAGGGTCAAACAGATGTGCTCCAATAATAATGGTATGCAAATAATTCATGAGTAAGGGAAATGAATTTGATATGCATGAAATGGATGTAACATAAGATAGGAATATCATGAGTCGTATGTAAACTGTGTAACATTATGGATGATTGAAAGTGAATGGGTAAGGATGAAATAGGATGATCCAAGTGGAATAAAGTGGAATGAGTGGTGATATGTGGTAATGACAATCCTAGGAATGTATACAATGCATGTGTGTAAGACTAATTACAATGATGAGTTGTTTGAAGGGATTAACTAAAAATGGAAACTACTCTCTAATACTATGAAAGTATAGCCACTAGTTAATCTAATATAGGAGGACTAAAACTATGTATAAATGCACTAAATAGTATGGAATAATTGTAAATAATTATACTAAATGAAATAAAACCCTAAATATGCAAGTAAGTAAGGAGAAATGACTTAGCTGATTAAAGAAGACTGTCACAGGTTGTCGCAGGTCTGATAATAAAATCCAGGAGTAGGAACAAACACTCAGAAGTCCTGAAAAGGTCAGATCTGGAGGATCTGAGTAGACTGAGGCACCTGGGAAGGTACTGGGGTGCCCTGGGGCACCTGGTCTGTAGATTAGGTGCCCTGGTCTTCTGTAAAAGCTCAAATCTGGTTTTCATAGGGTCACAAGGTATCCCAAAGTGTTCTCTATCTGTCACATCAGATCTATCAAGCTGTGCCGAATGTGTTGAATAATGAAATGATGACCTGCAAGAAAGAAGGAAGTATCAAAACCCTAAGAAAAATAAAAGATGTAAAATGAATGGGTCAGACTGACCTCAGCTGCCAAACTAGTGGTCTTATCACTGAGTGTTGCACTACATTTCAGACCTGGATGTAGTTCTGGTGTGTGTGTGTGCATGTCATGCCCTAGGTGCTCTTGTGTCAGTCACACTTTGTGAAGTAGCGAGAAATAATAACTATAGAAAATGTAATAGCATGTGTGCATGGAATAGAATAGAATCCCTCCCCCTATGTTGTGTGTGTTGATGCAGATCTCCTAGCCTTGATGCATGACACTATGTGGATGCAAGTGATGCAATGGATGCAACTCTAGATGGAGTGATAGTAGTATGTGACACTAGGACCCTCATTATGGTCTCATAACTTTATATTTATAGGGTTCTCTTGCTCTAATTTTGTAATTAACCCCGACATGGCCGACTAGGAAAAAGATAAGGATGAAAAATGGCTAGAAAGACCCCAAAAAGAAGTGGGAAAGTGGAACATGGATCGGGGCGCCCCAGGTGGGACCAGGGCACCCCAGTACAGGCCTGGGAAACCTGATTTAGGCTAAAATGATGGGATAGTTATGAAATAAGTGGATATGTATAGGAAAATATGTGGGAATGACGAAATAAAATATAAAATAAAGATGGCCAAAAGGTGGGATTAATTAGTACTTTATTCACTTGAGAACCCTCTAAATAGTAGTATAAGACCAGGCTAAATAATGCCTAAAGTGCATGATTTTGTGTCTACATTTTTCCCCCACTTTATGTTGGTGAGCGGAACACTCGGTAACATAAAGTAGATAGAGATGCATACCTGATATCCATGTAGAGTGTAGAAGAAGACATGTCAATGGACTAGACTCAAGCATGGAATGAAAAAAAGAAAAATGTGGAGGAGCATGGATTCTAAAGATGAAAAATGTGCATAAAAAGTGATGAGAGTGAACCTAGGGTGGAACACATGTGTAGTTGTTGTTGTGTGTAGTGTACCTACATGGTTAGTAAAGGCAAGTGCCTGTCATGGTGTGTTGTCATTGTCGTTTGTTGTTTGTCATTGTTGTTGTTGTTATTGCCCCAATTTGACTGCTTGTTTCTCATACGGTCAGACCTGCAAGGAGAAAATGATCAAGTAGTCAAATATGTATGTATGTAAATACGCATGTGTATAGAAATGTGTAAAGTACACAAATGTAAAATATGTGAAAAAAAAAGTGTAAATGGAACATGTGCACCTGATCCATGTCGAGAAAAAGGGTGTAGAAGGATATCCTGTACTGTCACGAGTTTTTTGGGTGATCTCACACCACCCTGGCTGAAGAAGTATAGGGAGGAAATGCTCTATGTCCTCCAACCTTTAACCACTTCTGCTGAAATGTGTGAAGAGATCTCTGTACTGTCCTAGTTTTTTGGGTGATCCAATGCCACTGGATGAAGTAGTGTAGAGAGGCACACCCACTGTAACCTCCAAGCCTGTAACTGCTCCACAGAAATTCCAAAGGACACCATGTCCTGTAGAGGCCATTGTGTATGGAGTTCGTAGACTGGTCTGAACTCACTCATTGTATGTAAACCCACAATGCCAAGGGTAGGAAGTGCACTGTACTGAACCAATGTAAATACATTGTGTTAGTATTTAAACCCTCAATGATGCCCCCCTCTTTGGGGGTGCATGCAACATCACTGAAAGGAGAATGCAGCCCCAAAAGAGGACCAACCACACTCTGACCTATAGAACTCTACCCTACAGGGGGAAAGGGAAAGCTCTTGGTAGATACCAAGGCACACACAAAAAGGGGATGGCTAGCCAAAACAAGTGTTAGTCTGAAAACACATGCATGCAATAAGACAAGTGTAAAATACGCAGACAATGTAGTAACTACCAAACAAAGTAGTGTAAACATGCAAGAAAACAAGTAGACCACACAAAGTGGGTTGCAAACATGGGACATCACTCACGATGTCACAAGACACACAAGGCCATCATGGCCACAAACAACAAACAAGTGTGCACACAAGCAAAGGGAAAATCCCGCATACAATGGAAAACAAAGAAGACAAGTAGAAACAAACAAGTAGTCATGGAAACATGTAATCCTGCAAAACAAGTGTTGCACATGGAACACCCATTAGCATGTTAGAGTGATAAACAATATGTCAAAGCATGTGTATGAGAAAGTAATATAAGATGCTAAGTACAAAATGAAACAATAACACCTGGATAAGATGAATGTGGATGCCCCCAATGACCAGTATAGGAAGGGTAGAAGGTGAGCATCCATGCCACATGTAGAATCATGTATCTATGATCACACTAAACAAAGGCATGAACACGCATGTGTGTATGATAATGACATATAAGAAAGCAGTCTAACATGTGTAGTAAAGTGATCATGCAAAACACTAGTAAACAAGAGTAAATGCCCCCAAGACAATGCAGTATGTTGTGGATGGATGGAATGGAATGCAAGATGGAATGATAGGAGCAACGTGCCCCCCAAGTGGATGGAAGTGTATGTAGTGAGGTTCATTTTTTTTCCCCCTCAGCAGTCAAGAATGAACCATAAATGAGAGTGCATCATCAGGAAATGGTCGAGTAGTGTTGGTTGTTTCTAGCACACTGTGATGAGTGTGTATATGTAATGGTGATGAAATGCGACATGTGGAGAGATGTGCATGAACCCTATAGCTGAAGCGTATATCACGAACTTGTTGAATGGATGAGTGATGATTTATCCCTAAGCGTATATCACTATATGATGAAAGGATGAAGATGGGTGATGATTTAGCCTAAAGTGTATGTCACTACAAGATGAAAGGAGGGAGTGGTGATGTAACCTAAGGTGTATACCACTACAAAATGATAGAATGGGTGATGATTTAACCTAAGGTGTATGTCACTAATGCTGGAAATGTCACATGAGGAAATGTAAGGTGAATATAAGGTCCATTTGATTGGTAAACCCTCAGCAGTCAAGTATGGACCAAGGAACTAATGTGTGTCATAGGGTGGTGAGAAAAGTGTAGAAAAAACGTAGTATAAACGACCAAGTGATGAATAGGGGATGTAAATGCGCGGTATGGGAAATGCAATATAGGATGTGTATTGTGAATATGTAAAGTGTGAAATGTAATAATAGGTGTATATAGAAATGAAATATGTAATGATGATAAAATGTAAACTAGACCCATATGTAATGGAATCTAGTGTAGTATGTAGAATATATATGATGTATAAATGTGCCATGTGAATAATGCAATGTAGGATGTGTAGGGTGTGTATAGGAAATACATAAGATGTAGTGATAGGTGTAGATATAAATAGAATGTGTAGTGATAAAATGTAAAGCTAGACCCATATATAATGTAACCTAGCGTAAATGTAGAATATGGATGAAATGTAAAACTAGACTCATATGTAATGATGACTAGTGTAGTATATGGAAAATGTATGATATGAAAATGTGTAGCTATGAAATGTGATGTAATGTATATGTATAATGTGATAATGTAGAAATAATAAGTGTAGGATGAATGGTGTATAACGCGTGCAATGTAGGATGAAAATGGAATATGTAGTGCCTATGGTGTAGTGTGTGGGGTTCAGTGTAATGGTAATCCCTCAACAGTCAAGTGTGAACCGAAGCACAAGAGTGCGTCATCAGGTAATGAGGGTGTTATGATGCATGATGATGATATGCTATATGGAAAGAATAAATGAATACAATGGTATGAAAGGTGAGATGATGTAGTATGCTAAAGAGGGGGGGGATGTGTGTGTTATGCCCCCCCAAGTGTATGTGGAAGAATCTATGTAAATTCAAGAGAAGATCATCACCTCAGGGTCAAATCATATGGATAAGCATTGGTAGACCATGGTAAGTAATAGTGATAAAATGATCATGACAATGAGCCATTAAGGCGTAAGTTGACATGCCCATAGCATATGGATCATCAGTGAATGGGGGAATGGCGGTAAAGCCATGTGTGGGAGAATGGAGATCAAGGTTTTGAGTATAACCTAGGAAAGAGATATTACAAATGATAGGAATAAAAAAGGCATAGGAAAGGATATGTCTGTATGATCCTAGGAATAGGCCTATGCCCAATGTAGGACTAGCCAAGACTGGAGTGTTCCTAATGTTGAGTGGTGAAGTAGAAGGAATAGTATGTGTAAGAAACACATCAAGATGAAAGACAGAAAAGGCCATAAGTAGTTGGGACATGGAAGGTGATGATATAAATGAGGATGGTATGGCATGGACTAATATTAGTTGTAAAAAAACCTAAGGAGCTAAGTGGTTGCGTAATATATGGTGTCAGGAAAAGTAGGATAGAATGGAATGTGCTCCCAATAGAACCATGTATGAAAATTGTGATTGATGTAAAGGGTGGGTGATGAAAATGAAGATGAAATGGGATAATATTATCCATGGAGGGAACATGGTGGCTGATATGGAATAATAGTTGTAGTAGGAGGGTAACCTAGAAGGGACAACATCTAGTAAACAAATAGTGCCCTCAAGTGGTGGAAATGAGGTTGATGAATATCATCCATAGAGCTAGGCTCATCAATAGTAAATGTGATTGGGATAGGAAGAATGTAGTGTTAGGGTCATGAACATGTAGTTGGAATGGATGGCGATCTGATGTTGTTGATAGTATACTCAACACATCATGTAAGAACTTGATGCAATGATGGAGGTGTGTAAGCATGGTATGTATGATTAGCATGAAGCCATGGCCTTTAGAAGTTATATGAGACTTATTAAAATCAATGAAAAATTGTCCTTAGTAGGGAGAGTGGGTTAGGACCAACAGTGAAAGGTCATGAGGTAACATGACATCAAGACATGGATGACAGTACCATCGTGAAATAAGCATGTAGTGAGATAGAAGAAGGGATAATGTCATGAGAAGATAAACCTAAGGCCTGAAGAAAGGACATAGGGAAAAAATTAAGCTCAGAGGGTTATCAATAAGAGTGTGGAGGAAGGGTAATGATTGTAGATGAGAGACATGAATATAAAGTGGTGTGTCATTGTCAAAGGGGTGAATGTGATAGCCTAGAGGATTGGCCCTTGAATTCCTTAGAATGAAAAGGCATCAACAAATGTGTCATACATGGAATCTATGCATGTAAACAGAAAATGGTGTAACTTGGATTTGAACACGATGAAGTAAATTAACATGATAAGCAGGATTCATTGATAAAATTTAGATTGATGGCTTAAATATGAAAAGTTGATGTAAGAAGAAAAGGTCTCAAAAAGAAACTTTCTTTAGGTTCAAAAGAATGATTAACTAAAAATGGCCTTGCATGTCAATGGAAATGTATAGTCCAACTAGTTAATCTATTATAAGAGGACTTAAACATTAAAATAAATGCACTAAAGTTGTATGGTAAATTGAGAGGTTATACAAGTTGAAATGAAAGACATCTTAGATAATGTTGAGGAGAAATGTGTGAGGAAAGCATCACTAGATGGGTGAAGGAAGCAAATGAATGAATCGCAGGTAAATTGTATAGAACCAATGCATGGCATAGTCATGGAGACTACAAGGAAATATTTTAGCTAAAGGGAATATGATTGTCAGAAAATCATAAAGCAACATGAAAGGCATGAAGATGCTCCTGGGAATCACCATGTCCATTGAAGATGGGAAATTTAGGGGTGACAAATAAAATTAGGAGGGAGAGGGATAAGTAGAGATAGGTGAGGTGTCAAATGGAGTATGAATATAAAAGGTAGAATCTAAAGTATGGAGATGTAGTAGCACTATGTGAATATAAGAAATTTGAGCTTGAGATTGTGATAAAGAGAGGTTAAATCCTGATTGCCAACAGAGGAGGGTGTTTCCATTGATGTGAACTAAAGTGAGGTGTGAAAATACATTGTAGGATGTAGACATGATAACTAAAGTAGGTGGGTCATAGATAAGAAATGGGTGGAAGATATAGAATTGCAGAATGGGTTGAGTGAGGCATACAGAAAATGGGTATAATGCATACAAAGAATTGAGTTCAGCCAAAGGAGTAGTGGTATCCTAACAAAACATGTGTTAAAAGTAAATCTAAATCTAATGGATGGGTTTAGCAAGGTGATTATTGATGGAGATAATATGGGCTTCAATAAATTCCTAAAACCCTAGAAAGGTGGAAGATGAAACCCTAGAAAGTGAGAGTGTATATGGTTTCACCAAAATGATTAACTAAAAAATAAAACTCTCTAATACTATGAAAGTATAACCACTAGTTAATCTAAATAGGAGGACTAAAACACTATATAAATGCACTAAAATAGTATGGAATAATTGTAAATAATTATACTAAGTGAAATAAAACCCTAAATATGCAAGTAAGGAAGGAAAAATGACTTAGCTGATTAAAGAAACTGTCGCAGGTTGTGACAGGTCTGATAATAAATCTAGGAGTAGTGCAGAATGAACACTCAGAAGTCCTGAAAAGGTCAGATCTGGAGGATCTAAGTAGACTGAGGTGCCTGGGAAGGTACTGGGGTGCCCCGGGGTGCCCTGGTCTGTAGATTAGGTGCCCTGGTTTCTGTAAAATCTCGAAATCTAGTTTTTATAGGGTCACAAGGTATCCTAAAGTGTTCTATGTCTGTCACATTAGATCTATCTGAGTTGTGCCAAATGTGCTGAATAATGAAATGATGACCTGCAAGAAAGAAGGAAGTATCAAACCCTATAAAATAAAAGATGTAAATGAATGGGTCAGACTGACCTCAGCTGCCAAACTAGTGGTCTTATCACTGAGCATACACTACATTTCAGACCCAAATGTAGTTCTGGTGTGTGTGTGTGTGTGTCATGCCCTAGGTGCTCTCGTGCCAGTCACACTTTGTGAAGTAGCGAGCAATAATAACTATAGAAAATGTAATAGCATGTGTGCATGGAATAGAATAGAATCCCTCCCCCTATGTTGTGTGTGTTGATGCAGATCTCCTAGCCTTGATGCATGACACTATGTGGATGCAAGTGATGCAATGGATGCAACTCTAGATGGAGTGATAGTAGTATGTGATGTTAGGACCCTCATTATGGTCTCATAACTTTATATTTATAGGGTTCTCTTGCTCTAATTTCATAATTAACCCCGACATGGCCGACTAGGAAAAAGATAAGGATGAAAAATGGCTAGAAAGACCCCAAAAAGAAGTGGGAAAGTGGAACATGGATCGGGGCACCCCAGGTGGGACCAGGGCACCTTGGCGCCCCAGTACAGGCCTGGGCACCCCGGTTTAGGCTAAAATGATGGGAAATTGTGAAATAGGTGGATATGTATAGGAAAATATGCATGAATGATGAAATAAAATATAAAAAAAGATGGCCAAAAGGTGGGATTAATTAGTACTTTATTCACTTGAGAACCCTCTAAATAGTAGTATAAGACTGGGCTAAATAATGCCTAAAGTGCAGTTGGTGAGCAGAAAAATCGGTAACATAAAGTAGATAGAGATGCGTTACCTGATGTCCATATAGAGTGTAGTAGAAGCATGTTGAAGGACTAGACTCAAAAGTGGTATGATAAAAAGAAAAATTGGAGGAGCATGGATTCTAAAGATGAAAAATGCACAAAAAAGTGATGAGAGTGAACCTAGGATAGAATGCATGTGTAGCTACTGGTGTGTGTAGTGTACCTTCATGGTTAGTAAAGGCAAGTGCCTATTGTGGTGTGTTGTTTTTCGTCATTGTTGTTCATTGTTGTTGTTGCCCCCAATTTGATTTCTTGTTTCTCAGATGGCCAAACCTACAAGGAGAAAATGATCAAGTAGTCAAATATGTATGTATGTAAAAATGCTGTGTAAAATACACATGTGTATAGAAATGTGTAAAGTACAAAATGTAAAATACATGAAAATAAAAGTGTAAATGGAACATGTGCACCTGATCCATGTCGAGAAAAAGGGTGTAGAAGGATATCCTGTACTGTTGCATTTTTTGGGTGATCTCACGCCACCCTGGCTAAAGAAGTATAGGGAGGAAATGCTCTATGTCCTCCAACCTTTAACCACTTCTGCTGAAATGTGTGAAGAGATCTCTGTAACGTCCTAGTTTTTTCAGAGATCTGACACCACTGGATGAAGTAGTGTAGAGAGGCACACCCACTGTAACCTCCAAGCCTGTAACTGCTCCGCATAATTGCCAAGGACACCATGTCTTGTAGAGGCCACTGTGTATGGAGTTCGTAGACTGGTCTGAACTCACTCATTATATGTAAACCCATAATGCCAAGGGTGGAAAGTGCACTATACTGAACCGGTGTAAATATGTTGTGTTAGTATGTAAAACCCTCAATGATGCCCCCCTCTTTGGGGGCACATGCAATGTCACTGAAAGGAGAATGCGGCCCCAAAAGAGGACCTACCACACTCTAAGTTGTAGAACTCTTCCCTATAGGGGAAAGGGAAAGTGCTTGGTAGAAACCAAGGCACACACAAATAAGGATGGCTAGCCAAAACAAGTGTTAGTCTAAAAACACATGCATGCAATAAGACAAGTGTAAAATACACAGACAATGTAGTAACTACTAAGCACAAAGTAGTGTAAACACGCAAGAAAACAAGTAGACCACACAAAGCAGGTTATAAACATGGGACATCACTCATGATGTCACAAGACATGCAAGGCCGTCATGGCCACAAATAAAAAAGAAGTGTGCACACAAACAAAGGGAAAATCCCGCATACAATGGAAAATAAAGAATACAAGTTCATACAAACAAACAAGTAGTCATGGAAGCATATAATCCTGCAAAACAAGTGCTACACATGGAACACCCATTAGCATGTTAGAGTGATAACCAATATGTCAAATCATGTATGAGCAAGTAATATAAGATGCTAAGTACAAAATGAAACAATAACACCTATATAAGATGAATGTGGATGCCCCCAACGACCAGTATAGGAAGGGTAGAAGGTGAGCATCCATGTGTCACGTGTAAGAGTCTTGTATCTACAATCACACTAAACAAAGGTGTGAATGCATGTGTGTATGATATAGATAATTACATATAAGAAATAAATCTAACATGTGTAGTAAAGTGATCATGTAAAACATTAGTAAAGCAAGAGTAAATGGCCCCAAGACAATGCAATATGTTGTGGATGGATGGAATGGAATGCAAGATGGAATGATAGGAAAACCGTGCCCCCCGAATGAATGGAAGTGTATGCAATGAGGTTCATTTTTTTCCCCCTCAGCAGTCAATAATGAACCATAAATGAGAGTGCATCATCAGGAAATGGTCAAGTAGTGTTTTGTGTATCTAGCACGTTGTGATGAGTGTGTATAGGTAATGGTGATGAGATGAGATATGTGGAGAGATGTGCATGAACACTATAGCCAAAGCGTATATCAATTTTTTGTTGAACATGAGTGATGATTTATTCCTAAGTGTATATCACTATAGATGATGGAAGAATATGGGTGATATTTCTAAACATAGGTATCACTACATGAGTGACAGAACTAGGTGACAATTTAGCCTAAAGTGTATGTCATACAAATGATTGACGTATTGAAAAGGGAGTGGTGATGTAACCTAAGGTGTATACCACTAAAAAATGATAGAATGGGTGATGATTTAGCCTAAAGGTATGTCACTAAGCATGGAAATTTCACACGAGGAAATGTTGCATGGTGAGTGTAAGGTCCATTTTATTGGTAAATGCTCGGTAGTTGAGTATGGACCGAGGAACTAAAGTGCATCATATGGTGGTGAGGGAAGCTCGTAGATTCTTGGTACGTAGTAAATACAAACAAATGATGAATATGGTATGTAAATGCACGGTATGTGGAATGCGTTGTGTAAATGTATAGGATGTGTAATATATAATGTTTAAAATGCAATGTGATAGGTAATAAACTAATATGTAGGATGTAGCGACGAAATATAAATCTAGACTCATACGTAATGTAACCTAGCGTAATATGTAGAATGTATGTGGAAATGTGTTATGTAAGATGGTGCTATGTATAGGTTATGCATATGTAACCTGAGTAATGTATGTAAAGTTAGACCCATAAGTGACCTAGCATAAATGTAGAATGTAGGGATGGAATGTAAAACTATACTCATATGTAATGATGACTAGCATAATATAGAAAATGTATGATATGAAAATGTGTGAGTGTATAATGTGACGAAGTGCGTAGATATCATGAACAAATGTAATGCATGGGTGTAGGACATAGTATACAATGAATGATGTATGACACACAATGTATGGCGAAATGTAATGTATAATGGCCTAAGGTGTAGTGTGTGGGGTTTAGTGTAATGGTAATCCCTCAATAGTCAAGTGTGAACCGAAGCACAAGAGTGTGTCATTGGGTTACCAGTGGCCTTGAAAGTGGAGGATGATCCATGTGGAACAAAGCAAGGTGGTGAGTGGCAGAGGGATGTAGTAGTGGTCATGAAAAGAGTACAAGTGAATGGTAGGTATACTGAATGGGATAATGTTAGTGTAGATGATAAAGTGACGTCCATGGACTGGCCAAGCCTTTTTATATGGATTGATAACAATAGTAGTAACAACCAGTGAAGAGGGAACTGTGTCTAGCATGCGAATGGTACTCTCAAATGGTAGGTCATCTATAAGGAGAGGTGGTGGAGGGATAGGTGAAGCAAGAGAGTATTGTGGAGTGGGTCTTGTATATAGTACCATAGTGCTAGTAGCATCAAGAGTGAGTGATGAATCAGGAGGGACCATATAAGCCATACAAATAGTAGGGACGGATTCATGGGAAGCATCAAGAGATTAAAATTCAACCTTAGAAGATGGAGCAATAGGGTCAACTATTATATCAGGAGAATCAATTATACATACTATGGTAGAACTAATGAGTGACAGCGAATCACATTATCCATAACACATTTTAATAGCATACATTTTTCATATCCTACACTAGTCATCAATACATATGAGTCTAGCTTTACATTTCACCTATGCATTCCACATTTACGCTAGGTTACATGATCCGTATGGGTCTAGCATTACATTTTATCACTACACATTCTATTTCCTATTTACACCTATCATTGCATATTACATATTGCCTATTCTACACACCCTACCCATACTACATTGCATTATTCACAAAAATGATTAACTAAAAATAGAGAACAATGGAATTTTCTTATTTTTTATGGGTTAATCTAGATAGAAAAAAAATGCTATATTAAAATGCTAGATCTAAATACTTTATTTTATTATTTGAGTGTATTTAAATAATGGAAATAAGAGGGATATGGTACTAACCTTAATTTGACTTACCTCACTGTATGTTGGACTGAAGTAGATTGTTGTCTAGACTGGGAAAGATGTGACTAGGTGGCCTCAGGAAGGTTAGAAGTTGAGTATTTGGCTGAACTGAGGTGCTTGAGATGATACTTGAGTGCCCTGGGGCTTGGTTTGTGATTTGGGATCTGTAGACTATAGAAAAGTTTAGGACCTGGGTTTGGTAGTGTCGCAGTGTCTCTATAATACCTTTGTCTTTGTCACATAGGTGTCACAATACTATCACATGTGTCGCTGTGAATGCAATTTGAAGATCCATCTACAAAACCCTTTTCAAAGCATCAATTCCTAAGAAATAAAAATTCATATGAATAGGTCAGATTGACCTTAGCTTCCATAATGGTGTACTTATGACTAAGTGCTGCACTACATTCCATACACCATATAGTTATGTGTGTGTGTGTAATTTTTTTCCTAGGATGCCCTAGCATCATTGACGCAGAAGTAGGTAGCAATAACTAGATGTAAAGATGTAAATTGTGGATGGAATAAAAAGAATAGAACCCTTTCCCTCTATGTTTGTGTGATGCCGATGTAGAAGATGCCAAAATGTAGTCCCTTGACTTAGTAGATAGTTTCCCTTGATAGATGTCTGCACATAATGTAGTGAGTATGCTATGTTTGTATAGGGATCTCTTGTTCAAATTTCGACACTAGTGACCCGAAACTGCCAACTATAACCTAGGGGAATGCATGGGGTAACAACAAAGACTAACCTCAAACAAATAAATTAGGACCACAAATTATGAAAAATACGAGTGCCTAAAATCACGGACTGAGGCACTCCGAGGTGCTCTAGTGCAACCCTACGTGCCCCAGTATAGGACTGGAGATGACAACTGAGAAAATTATGAAACCTAAGACTCCTTAAAATACTCCTAAAACTGTATAGACAAGTGACAACTAAACTAGACAAATAACATTGATGACTGACTAACTGAAAACAAGAACAAGGGATGGGTCATCAGTGAATAATTTTCTTACGTAAGATCCATATATAAAATAACATACCCATTGGTATAAATGTAATAGTAAGTGCGTGATTTTGTGACCACATGAACACTAAACCTTGTTATAATGCCTTCAAGAAATTTAAGGATAACTGACTCAGTCGATTCCTTGAGCATGACAACTTCTGTCCATCTGGTGAAGTGATCCATAGTTGTCAACACCCACTTGTAACCAATGCTTGAAGGTGGGTTAATCATGCATATGAAGTCAATACCCCATTACGCAAAAGGATGATTCACTTGAATTGGTTAGAGGGGAAGCACTACCAATTTCTTATTTCCTATAAAGAAAAAACAATCTTTACATTTCCTAACCCACTTGTGCGCATCAACAGAGAAGGTTTTTTATTAGATTAGGTAATATGCAGGGATCGGCTCCTAGAGGCCTTACATAAAAATATATATCGTGATAGCGTCCATATAAAATCAAAAAAGAGAAACAGGTCCAAAAAGGGAGTTAAATGGGCTTAACTTGAGAGGAACCAAGTCCACAAAACCAAAAGGATGAATAAACCAAAACTTGAATGTCTACAACGCAGGAAGACACAATTCACATACAACCAACAAAAAGGCTAAACAACTAACAAAGAGACACTTTCCTCCATGGTTTCCACTATCATTTCTAGCTATCGAATTTTATGGTGGAGGTTCTCATTTTTTTGCTCCCCTTCATCCTAAATTTTTCCTTTCCCCTTAGAGGGGCCTTCCTTTCTACTATCCTCCAAAACCCTAGTCTCCAGACACTCTTCCCTCGTAACCTGGTTATTGGAATCCTTACCTATTCTCATTTTAGCCAAGCACTCAACTAGGGTCATGTCATCCTTGAGCTCATCCCCTGTTGAGCTAACCTCCTAGGAAATAAGGGGTTTACCATTCTAATAAAAGGAGGAGAATAATACCCTCATGAATGGGGGAATCAAACTTCCTATTCTAAAAAATCATTTACAGAAACAAAGAGCAACATATATAAGAAGAAAGGAATGCTCATCATGACATGGTGCCTAAACATGCTCAACAGTGAAAGATGATGCGTGTATATCTTACGAAACTTTCCCTCTAGAGTGATGTAATGCATGATGTGAAGACACACTTTATTCCAAATACTAGGATTACAGGACCTCGCAATGCCATCAAGGAGGAATTTTTTTTCTCCTTACCTTTGAAAAATGTATGGATTTCATGATTCCTTTGATTGCGGTCCTTGAAAATAATTAAACCTTCCATTTCCATGCCCATGACCTGTGCAATAAACTGCTTTGAGACTTCCAATTCCATTCTCTGCACCATAACCCTGCCTTTATCCCAAGCCTTACCAAACTCCATGGTGAGAGAGGGGTCATGTCCTTTTAGCTTAGAAATATACTCCATGAATCTGCCAATTCTAAGAATGTGACACACTAATTGATTGTTGAGTAACGTCCCATAGCTAGATGGCTCAACCCGCATTCTCCCACCTCCCAAAGCTTCTTTGTTTGCAATGAAAAACCATACCAGTCGATAGAAAATCATAGAAAAATTGAGATGAATGAGGAACCTCATAGAGATCTCTGTGTGCCATCAATACATCTCAACAACACACCATCAATGTTATTTTTGAAGAGAACACCATCAATTAACACATATGGAATAGAGTGTAGCCTTAAGATGTCATTCTCTTTTCTTTTCTTACCGAGAAGGGTATTCACTAGAGGAAAGGAAATGTTTCCATGACTTCCATCCAGGTACGTGCACTAGGATATTATTTCTATTCAATTTCAGCATGCACAAAGGATCTTCATCTAAAAATAATGAAGTCTCTTGATTATTTTGCACATCCTGAACAATTTTCTTACAGAGTACATTTCCTCTAACAAGCTTTGTGGATTTGATATTCACATCATACTCCATGATTTTGGTCACCCATCTAGCTCTTTTCTCACTAATTTCTGTCTCCCATGATGAAGTCTCTCACACTGAGTGTGAAACTAACACCTTGACATGATTTTTGGTGAGCATACTTTTGAATTTCTTAGGTGCACATGATGGCAAAAGACCTATTTTTCCATGTGACTATATTTCAATTCATAATCCTTTAGTGTTTGACTGAAGAAATCCACTGAATGCTCCAGTCCTTGTTCATTTTCTTGTGTCAAGACAACAACAACACTCACATCAGCTCCATAAGCATAAAGGATAAAATCCTTGGAGTAATCCAGATTGATGAGTGTTGGGGCATAAGAAATTTCTTGCTTGATTTTGTTGAAGCTTTCTTTTCCTTCTATTGTCCACTTGAAGACTGTGTCTTTCTTGAGCATGAGGGTGATGGGCCTAACCAATCTTGTAAAGTTAGGAATGAATCTCCTAACAAAGTTGATTTTTCCTAGGAATGATTACAAGGCCTTCTTGTGCATTGGAAAAGAGAAGAGAAAGGATGGCTGAGATGCGCTCAAGATCAATGGAAATGCCATCCTTTGAGACCACATGGCCCAAAATATTTCCTTGTGCAACAACAAAGTTACACTTCTTAGGGTTAAGAGATACCCAAAATTCTTTACATCTCTCAAATACTTTCTCAAGATGCATGATGTGATCTACACTCTTCTTTGAGAAGATAGTTATGTCATCCAAGTAAACTAGGATGAACTCATTGATATACCCTTTGAAGGTAATGTCCATTGCTCTTTGGAAGTTTACACCTACATTTGATAAGCCAAAAGGAATTTTTTTATAAGCATATGTTCCCCATTTGGTTGTAAATGTTTTTTTTAATTGATTCTCTTCCTTGACCATGACCTGATTGAAACCAAAATACCCAACCAACATGGAAAATATTTGCATGTCAGGCCACATTCTACAGAATCTTCTCCATAGAAGGAAAAGGATAATGATCCTTCAAATATGCCTTATTCAAATCTCTAAAATTAACAAAAAGTATGATTTCACTGTTCTTCTTGCGCACTAGAACCAAATTTTCCACCCAAGTAGAGTACTTGATGGGAAAAGTTATTTTTTCCCCAATGAGTTTGGATAACTCCTTCCTCATGAGGGGCTCTATCTTAGGATTGACAGGCCTTTGCTTTTGTTCTGATGGGCTTGATACTAGGATCAAGGTCAATGGAGTGTTGAGAAACACTTGGATCAAATCCTTTGAGGTATTCATACTCCCATGAGAATATGTCAACATATTTATGACATAGAGAAATGAAGGCCTATTTTTCATCTTGCACATTATTTTCCAAGCAACAACTCTTTGTCCACACACAATAGTGACTGGAGTGCAGTCTTCTTGCTTGCACACATGTAATTTTATTCACCCTTGAACTCATCATCAGGATGAATATGTTCTCTAAGGTGACCAACCCTTTAGGTAACTTGTTTGTCTTTAGTTGAATTACTTGGTCACCATAGCTGTCATGCAAGTCAGCTTGCATGTTTGAAGAGAACTCAACTTCATTCTGAAGGAACTAGAAAATTTTCACATCACTGTCAAACACTTGTAAGCTAGTTTCATTGTCTGGAATGGATGGCCTGACCACCATCTTGATGTGTTGCACATTTCCTTGGAAAAAATCCTCAGCTGGTGAGAATTGTGAACCAAGGGCTTCCATCTGATTTGCTTCTTTGTTCAATTTCCTTGGCACCACCTACAGATTAAGAGCTTCAAATCTCTCCAATAGGTCCCAAACTCTATGTTTGTAAGCTTTCAGAAGCTTATTCTTTTTAGCGCACTTGTTTGTGACCTAATGGATAACCAATTAAGTGTCCCCAAATATCTGCAATGCCTTGATCTATCTCTTTTCTAGTAATAAGAAGACCATGCACCAATGCTTCATATTCTGCTACGTTGTTGGAGCATGCAAACTGCAACCTATGTGTGAAGAAGAATTCTCATTCTTGGGAGAGATGAGAACAACACCTGTGCCTATGCACATTTCTACTTTTAGAACCATCAAAATACATGTTCTATAGTCTAGAAATTTCATCATTATACTTGAGTAGGGTAGGTAACAAGGCTTCTTCTTCAAGGATGCAATAAGTACCAAGACCAGTTTCAATAGTTGTATCATAGGGATCAAATTCATAATGTTTCTTAGCCCATTCATCTAATAATAGATCAGGTATGGAAGGAGGAATAGGCTGCTCTTCTGAAACTAAATCTTGTTCTTGGCCTTCTTGGATGAGGCAATTAGCTTGGAGAGGGGATGGGTCATATGACTCAACATGATAGGAAAATATAGGCTCATCTTGTATGGTAAACTGAGTACCATACCTTGTTCTTAGTAACATATGAGACCAATTTGAAGACAAGTAGCCACCCACCTTGGCAGTGAAATCTCTTGATAGAGAAATGGTAAACAAAATGGGTAAATCAATAATTGACACATCTTGAGTTATAGTTAGACTTGGACATGCATGGAGGGTTAACTCAAGATCTTTGATGACTCCTAAGGTGGTAACAGTTGATCCATCAAGTTGCAAGACTCCTTTAGACATAGGGGTTACTTAAGACCTAGGACATCAACAATTTTCTTAGGCATGATAGAAGTACTAGCCCCTGAATCAATCATACAATTATGAACAAGATGTTTTCCTACTATCAAGGACATATAAAAGGGTGGGGTTTTGAAAACTTTTCTTACTTGCTTCTCCTCTGCTTGACAAATATTGACAACATCTTAAGGTCTTTGGATAACTAGATCAGCATGTGCGGGAAGTTGCGCCAGAGCTTCATGTAATAGGTCACACTGAGATGGAATGGCCAAAGCATCCCACATTGTGACATTTACATTTTTCTTCTTCATCTGGTCCACAATGTTGAATGGAAGGCCCATGGACTTGTGCATTTGAGGCACAACAACATATTTTCTTGATTGTTCAGGTGTAGAGGAGGGGCCTTAGCTTGCATAGAGGCTTGACCTACCAAAGGAGGAGTGCACACACTTCTATTGAAACATTGCATGGAACCTCATGTACATGGAACATGCACACCAGAACTGTTGGTGCTGATGAGTTGATCATCTCTTTGCTTCTGAGGATCAGTCTGAATGGTAGAAGTAGAAGGTTACATGCTATACTCTAGCATTCTCTTCTTGGACCTTGTGTTATCAGCAACTTGTGTGCACCTATTTGAGTTTTCCATCGCTTGGTTTATTACATATAAGTCCTCAACCCCAAAGAACATAAGGTTGGTCTCAGGAACAACTTTTGGTACTTCTTCATTTTTTGGTTCACGTGCACTAGTGGAAGGCTCATAACTTGAAGCATTCTGAATCATGTAGGCTTGCATGCAAGGAATTTGTAGTTGTACTTGACTTTGAGGAAAATTGCAAGGAAAACACCATTCTGTCTCTTGGACCATGTTGTTTTGTACTGGAACTAGTGCTTTTCTTGAACTGGGCACTGGAAGGGGTTGCACGGGGGCAACTGTTTGAATGGAAGGTGCACATTAGCATGTCATCTATCATTTTGTTGGTTTTTCCCATATCTTTGATTTGGATATTGATTTCTAAAGGGATGATGGATTTGATTGAATCCTTGATTAGAGTTATTTCTAAAGGCTTGCACCTACTATTTTTCTAAGGATATAACTTTATTGGACAAATTTCTAATCAAGGCCTTCATTTCTTCATCCTCCTTTTTCTGCTAGGGAGAGTAGGATGTGGAGGCAGTGGGTTGGGAACTCTACTTAGGAATGGGAGTAATGGAAGGTTGAGGTGCTTGAGGTAATTTAGGAAACAAGGGCATAGGTAGTCTAGGGGCTATTTTTACCAGCTTGGATTAGACAATTTTATGCCCTAATGGCTATAGGATAGGCATCAGGAAGTTGTGCAACACCCATAGACTGTATCATTACTGTAATGTCAGAATTCAAGGATCTTAAGAAGTAAAGGAAAAACACCTTGAGGGGTTGGTCTTAAGAGGGATGGAATTTTGTCCCATGTCTTTTGAAATATGAAGTTGAAATCAACCATGAGCTCATTAGGAGCTCTCTTGATCATTGTGAGTTATTTTAATAAGGAGATGTTGTCAGATTTCTCCTCAAACTTGATTACAAAGTGTAGTGCCAAGTCCATACAAGTTAGTAATAGAGGTAGGTGTTAAGCTTCTGTACCACTTAAGCTCTTTTCCTTTGAGTGAAGAAGTAAGCAGCCTTACAACTACATCATCTTCTGTAACTAGGTGAACAGAGCATACATTTGTAATATCTTGAATGTGCTTAGCAGGGGTAACTTGATTCTCACCAGTGAAAAATGGAATACTTTTGAGTGCAACCACTGTATATCATGTTGCAGCGGAAAGATCCAAAGTACTACCACCATTGAAGCTGAAAAAGGGCAGATTTATCTATTGCACCATGGCTAGAAAGGGTCTGAATACCCTAGTAGAGCACACAAAGGTCTACCAAGAGGAGTGGTAGATTGTTACCATGTGTATGGAAGATGGAGATGCATGTGGATATTCTACTACTTCTTCTTCTGGGAGACAAATGAAGATATTCAAAGGATTCTTCAACTATTGCACTCTATCTAGTGTGTATCCTTCTCATGAAAATGGTGCATGACTACTAAAATTAGTAGATCTAGATGTTGGGAGTCACCAGAAGTGTTCAAAAAAGCCTCTAGAGCCTGGAAATCACTAAGCCACATACCAAAACTTAGTAATAGTGAAATTTATAGCTTTCAATACTTGTCCCACCGGGCATGCCAAAGATGTTGGAGCTCAAAATTGCACCCATCCTAGATCAGGATGAACTGGGGCTTTGAGGCAACATGGGACTGTCTCCAAGTTGTGGGACTTGCACTTGAGACAGACCTCTAGAGAAGGCCAACTTCCTCTACCTATTTCTACTACTAAAACTACTCCTAGGAAGGGAAATGCAACTACCTATCACTACTCTATGATTCCAAGGGACCAAGGTGAGAAGGAGATGCATGAAAGGGAAACCTAAGCTAAGGGGAGGTGATAACACCAGAAAGAGGGGGATGAACACTCTCAGATGAGTGAAAATGAGGGAAAATGTACACAGGGAGGGAAGACAAATGTGCCACATTCTGTAACAACATTCACGCACTCATTTTCATGGAGCACAATAAAAAAAACCTACAAGAGATATAAAATATGCACAACAAATCAATAATGCAAGGGAAAGGCAAGAAGATGCAATAAAATATGAACTAGGGCAGAGAATAGCCACAAAATAAACTTTTATTACTTCCAAGTGATGCACAATCAATTACAATGGTGAAAGAGGAAAGGATCCACATGCAAATGAACTCAGATCTGAGGCCTACAACTCAAAATGCCAAGGAATCAGATGCTTTGAACAATGCTCTTAGCAAACCAAGAGGGTCCAACCTTTACAAATGAGCATTATTCAACAATTTATAGAAGAAAGGGGAAGAGAAGAAGAGGAGGAAAAGAGAGGGAAACTCAGATTTTCAAATCCAACCACCAATAACAAGCAATAAATGCCTGTAAATCCACCTGCAACACTGTCAGATCTGCCTCCCCATGTCATCTTAGCTTGTGGAAGAAGGAAGGAGACGAGATCAAATAAATTCTAGGTGGTTGAGTCAACTGAATCTGTGCATTAATGTCCTGAATCATATTTTCCCATTTCACCTACTAAATCCCACCCAAAATATGATTTTGAAAATCCTAGCATGTAGCTAACATTAGCAACTTTCCAAAAAGATGAAGAGCACACGAATCTAAGATATATAGCATAATTTATGATGATTTGAAAATTTGTAGTACAAAATGAACACACAAGACACATGGCACATGATTGGCTAAAGGATTCGACTGACTGTCTATTATTTTTCTTTTCTACCACATGTCATGGACATTCATTTGATGTGAGGATTTGGTGCACAACTGACATGTTCTGATAGGTTACATATTGTGCACTTTATCTAACAAATTGACATGTGGCACTCAATGACTGGTGCAGAAGATTGCACTTGGCACATGCATGAAAGAGTGAGAGGCACGTGAGGGAAGAATGCAGAGGTCTTGTGAGTGCACAAGAGGGTGTGCAAGAAGTGGGAAGAAAAGGTACATATTTGTAAAAGGTAAAGTATGTAAGGAAGGCATGCGCAAGACGTGGGATGCAAAAGAACGATACATGGTGACAAGAAATATGCAAAGGAAAGTGCGGAAGAAAATACATGAGTGTGCATGGAATAGAAAGGAACTGAGTATGACTCAAAGGTGCAGGGAATGTGCAAAGGAATAAGGAATTATCCAGAGGAAGGAAAAGGAAAGCGAGTGCACAAGAAAAAGTGTGTGTAAAGGGGAAATGGAAGGAGATAGAAAAATAAAGGAGAAGGAATAAAGCGTGGAAATGAAGTGATAGAAAGAGAAAAGGAAGGAAGAAAAGGAAGGGCAGTGAGGGTGCATGAAAAAGAACTACAACTAAGTAAATTATGCCAAGGATAAAACTAAGAGTGCGCGTAACCTGAAAACTGAAACCCAAAGCCAGAATGGAACTATAAGTTGTCTAAATAACTAAGGTGGTTATTTTGGACAACATTTTAATGACTTTTGGGGCCATCTTCCTGCTAGATGAAGGAGATCAGTAGCCTTGAATCATCCATTCGGCATGGAGTCTTCTTGAAAACATGAAATTATGATTTGCAACTTGAAGAATCACCCATGAATTCACTTAAAGCAATGTCTGAACTCTACTTAAGAATTTTTGGATTTTTTTTGGAAAGTACTGGAAAGTTGAAACAACCTCTTGTAAGCACATGGAACAACATCTGGAAGTAACAAAAGAGCACATGCAATGGAGCATGCTAGAGGAAGGAACTATTTACAAACAAGAAAATGTACATAGAGCGCACTTGGAGGAATTGAAAATAATCTAATATGTACAATAATGCAGAAGAACATAATGGAAGTTTTTGAAATAAATCCCATTGACTGGGATTGATAACACATCTCCATCAAGATGAGACAACTCAAAATAATTATCCTCCCGACAACAACTTATGATAAATGGGCCACTCCAAAGTGCATCAAACTTTGACTGATACCCAAGTTTAGCTCTGTCAACATTCTATTTAAGACCATATCACCTAATTTGAAATTCTGAGGTCTAGCCTTTCTGTCAAACCACTACCTGGTTGATCTTTGATGTTGTTATAGCTTGATCATGGCATAGTTTCTAAATTCTTAAATTTCATCCATTTATTCAATTTTCATTTCTCTTTGGTTTGTGCCCTCAAATTCCATTTTTTGGGCCAAATCTAATGAAGCGCGTTGGTCCTCAATTATACACCCCCTGGTGGATTGGTAACAATTCTCTAGGAAGAGGGAATGCTTGGATGGTGGTAAATCAGGCGGTATGTCATTTTTTAGGTTGGGAGGGGTCTAACACTTTCATTTGGATCAAGCCTTGAGGTGATTGAGGGAAGCATACAAAGGAGATGACCTTTTCTTACTACTTTTTGTTTTTCCTTGAACGAGGGTGAGAGGACCTGCGGTGTAACATGAATGTAGAAGAGGGAGATGAATTCTTTATTCCTATTGAATTTTCAAATGATGGATCAATCTAGGATAAGCATGGTCATGAATACAACACTCACTCTCATGATTTGTCACAAAATATGTTGTATATGCTTACTATACCAGACACATGTTACTATAGAGAGTAAAGTTTGGTTTCTGGGTAAGTGCACCAAGTTGGGGGACAATTAAGTGGACATCAAATCCTGAATTTTACATTAAAAACAACAAAACATCAAATTTAGTCTTCCACGGACTTGAACCATGCCGAAAAGTAAAAAATATGTCATAAAAATGGTACCATTGCGTAGGGGAGACTGTTAGCTTTGTATAAATACTAATTTTAAAGTGAATAGAATAGGATAAATATCATTTTATAATTTTTTACTAATAGTAGGTCTTTAAGATAGTTTTTCCCGTGAATGTTTATGTCTAGGTTTAAGACTGCAAATTTTGTTTCACTTATCAGAATGTGATAAAACTTATACCATCCCAACTGTGGGTGAAATTATATACATGTTCAAATTTTTTTTTATTTCATTTCAATATTTTTTGTTGAAGTTATGGTGGGCAAACGAAAAGTGCTCTGTTTTCTTTATGTTTTCATACCACTTTCACGGAAAAAATCATAAAAAATAAAATATTACTCAAAAAAATAAAAAATAAAATCCATCCCAAGATAGATAGCGGCATCTAACTTCTCACTAAAGGATAAAAATATATATCAATTTTTGGTCATCCAAATCGTGGGCAAACGGACTATAATTTTATAGGCGTTTTTAAAAAAAAATACCAAGTCATTGAATTTTGAGTGTTTAATATAGCTAATCTTGTCCATTTTTTTAAAAAATTAGTATTTTAGAAACTAGATTCCAGATTCTATGATTCATATTAATATAAGTTTTTCTAATTTTGAGTGTATATATTGCTAATAATCCCTACAAGTTGATATTATGTTGTTATTTACAATATGACGTCTACTTATGACCCCCCTTTTGTCCCCCAACTTGCTGCACTTACCCTTCTCTTGCATTTGATTGAAAAATTATGGCTTGAAGGAACCTTCAATGATACTTAGCTGAAAAGCAACATAGTAGAAAATAGAAGTTAGTATGATGGGATCAATTATGGGAGTTTTGACTTCAAAGGGGGGATTATAGGAGGATAGAATCCTTGTTACAAAGAATTTATCACTTACTAGACCATCTTGTTATTTTTGAAAGTAAAGAACACTTGATTAAGTAGTCACATTTTTCCCAAAATAAGATTTACATTCATTGATACTCAATAGATGAAAATTTCCCACTCAATCTCTAAAATACTGAACACAAAGGCTCGTACAAGTATTCTTATGAAGTATTTACTGCTTCTACTCTCCTATGCCCAAGATACACTCAAAGGCTAAAAAAATCACTTTAAAAAATGGATATAGTAAGGATTTTAGAATTACGTTCAATATTACAGAGTAAATTCTCACAACACAATATTGAATTAATGAAGAAGTACAACCATTAAGGACTAATCAAGTGTATGAAAAAGAGAACCAATAGACACAAAATTGTAGCAGAAAATATAACTCATAAATCAAAGATTCAACATACAGTACCCAGAATATAAAAATCAAAGCTCACAAGAGGGCATATTTCATTCAAATCATGAATTTATTAACAAAGGAACATAAAGAAAATTCTCTCAAAGTTTTTCAATGGGTGTACATTGCAACCACCTTGAATTTTTTTTTGGGAAATAGAAATAAAAATGCTTTTCACAAAAGAAACATACGGTCTTACAAGTATATTCTTTGACCTTTTTCAGAAATAGAAAAACTAACCCCCTTTGATACAAGGACATGCCCCCATATTTATATAATTTGATGAATTCTCACAATTCGATTTCCCCCCCAAAATAGTAGGTGAATTTCCCCCTTGTTAAAAAAGAAAGATATTTAATTGAAGTGGGAACGTATTTTGTCTAAATGAAAATATATGATTTTCTATTAGTATCTTTACAATCAATTCCATGTCTTCATTACCACATATGCAAAACACTTAGTTGATACTGCAAGGTGCACTTGTATCCCTTTCCATATTGTATGACTTGGATACTTGTAATGGAAGGTACAAATGAAAAACGTTATTTTATACATGTTCAATGACTTTTACTTGCATTTTGGTTTTACTCGTAGGATTTCTTAGTTATCTTTCATGTTCCGTAGCTTTTGGTGGACTTCTGAGTGTCCCGTGGACTTTTGTGGAATTATGAGTGTCCCACGGCTTGTGGTAGAATTTTGATTTTCCCACGGCTTTTATGAGTGTCCCACAGTTTTTGGAATCTGTGGAGTGGAATTTTTTTTGACAAACCCACAAAACACTAGACTAGTGTGTCGTGGCTCTTTTCTGAAACCTGCGGGGTACAACCCTTTTTGACAAACCCACATAATACTAAAACAATGTGCCATGGTTTTTGTTATATAACCACACTCTCTCATTTCTTTCAACCAATCATCCCGCGATATATTTTCTTGCTTCAACTTGTGAGACTAAGTCAATTTGAATTATTATCACCCATTCTAGAATTCTACCTTGGTCATAATCTAAACTTTATCCTTTCACAGTTTGGAGCAACCCATAGAACATTAAGTTCTTCATTCCATAAATTACCAAGTTAGTGCACTATGGTCTCATTAGAATTGAATGGTCATCTTTAATTTATTCAAATTCATGGGAAGGAGTGATCACTGATACTTAGAAATTAGAGATAATGGTCAGAGGAACACCAAACCTTGTTATAATGCCTTCGGGAAAGTCAAGGATAATTGACTTGGTTGATTCCTTGAGTATGAAAGCTTATAACAATCTGGTGAAGTAATTCATATCTGTCAACACCCACTTGTGACCAACGCTTGAAGGTAGGTTAATAATTCCTATGAAGTCAAGAACCAATTATGCAAAAGACTAATTCACTTGGATTAGTCAGAGGGGAAGCAAATAAAATTTCCACTTGCCTGAAAAGCAAGAACAATATTTACATTTCCTAACCTACTTGTGTGCATGAGCAAAAATGGTAGGTCAGATGTATCCTACCTTAATAATTTCTAATGTTGTTGTCTTGGCAGAAAAGTGTCCACCAGATAATCCATCGTAAAATTGTACTAATATTTTGTCAACTTGCGCACTATCAATACATCTCAGTAGCATGCCATCGATGTTTATTTTAAAGAGAATGCCATAAATCAGTGCATATGACATAGATTGCAACCTGAGATGCCTTCTATTTGATTTTATCAAACTAGGAGGGTATGTACTAGAGGAAAATAATGTTACCATGTCCTTCATCTAACTACATGTGCTAGGATCTTCATTTTGTTTATCTTTAACGCACAGGAGTTCTTCATCTAAAAAATGAAGCCTCTTGTTCCTTCAACGTGTCCTGAGCAAGTTGCTTACCAAGCATGTTGCCTTTAACAAGTTTTGTGGATTTGATAGTCACATCATACTCCATGATTTTGGTTACCCTTAATAGCTATTTTTTCATTATTTTTTCTCCTGTGATGAATTCCCTCACACTAGAGTGTTAAACTAGCACCTTGACATGATTTGTGGTAAGCATACTCTTGAACTTCTTCAATGCGCACATGATGGTGAAGACCTATTTCTCCGTGTGACTTTATTTCAACTCATAATCCTTTAGTGTTTGACTAAAGAAAGCCATTGACTGCTCCATTCCTTGTTCATTTTCTTGTGTCAAGACAATAACAACACTAACATCAACTCCATAAGCATAAAGGATGAAATCCTTGGAATAGTTTAGGTTTATGAGTGTTGGGGCACAAGAAATTTCTTGCTTGATTTTGTTAAAGCTCTCTTTTCCTTCTATTATCCATTTGAAGACTGTGTCTTTCTTGAGTATGATGGTAATGGGCCTTAAAAAATCCTACAAAGTTAGGAATGGACCTCCTAAAAAATTTGATTTCTCCTAAGAATGATTGCAAGGCCTTATTGTGTTCTGAAAGAGAAAGAGAAAGGATGGATGAGACATGTTAAGTATCAATACGAATGCCATCCTTTGAAACCACATGACCCAAAATATTTCCTTGTGTAACAATAAAGTTGTACTTTTTGGGGTTAAGAGATACCCCAAATTCTATGCATCTCTCAAAGAATTTCTCCAGATGCATCATGTGATCTATGCTTTGCTTTGAGAAGACACTTATGTCATCTAGGTAAAATATGATGAACTCATTGATATATCCCTTGAAAGCAATGCCCATTTCTCTCTGGAATGTTGAGCCTGCATTTAATAAACCAAAAGGATTTTTTTGATAGGAACATGTACCCCATTTTGTCGTAAATTTTGTTTTGAATTGATCCTCTTCCTTGACCATGATCTTATTGAAACTAGAATACCCATCCAACACAGAAAATATTTGTGCGACAACCGTAGTCTGCAAAATTTGCTCCATAAAAGGCAAATGATAATGACACTTCAATGATGCCTTATTGAAATATCTAAAATTAACGTAAACTCTGATTTCACCATTTTTCTTGCGCAATGGAACAATATTCGCCACCCAAGTAGAGTACTTGATGGAAAAAATAATTTTTTCCTAAATGAGTTTGGATAAGTCCTTCCTCATGAGGGGATTTATCTTAGGATTGATGAGCCTTTGCTTTTTTTTGATGGGCTTGATAATAGGATTAAGGTCAATGGAGTGTTGAGTAAAACTTGGATCAAATTATTTGAGGTCTTCATACTCCCATGAGAAGATGTCAGCATATTTATGACATAGAGAAATGAAGGCCTACTTTTTATCCTGCGTACATTCTTCGCCTAACAACAACTCTTTGTTGTGCGTAATAGTAATTGAGATGTAGTCTTCTTGCGCTACACACATCTAATTTTATTCACCATTTAAATCATCATCAAGGCTGAATATATGCTCTGAGGTGACCATCCCTTTAGGTAACTTGTTTGTATTCAATTGAATCACTTGGTCACCATAGCTGTCATGTAAGTCAACTTGCATATTTGAATAGAATTGAGCTTCACTCTGAATGAACTAGAAAATTTTCACATCATTTTCAATCAATTTTCAAGTGGTTTCATTATTTGGAATGGATGGCCTGACCACCATCTTGATGTGTTACGCATTGCCTTGGAAAAAATCCTCAACAGGGTAGAATTGTGAACTAAGGGTTGCTATCTGATCAGCTTCTTTGTTCAATTTTCTTGGCACCACCTGCAGATTGAGATATTTAAATCTCTCTAAGAGGTCACAAAATTTATGTTTATAATCTTTGAGGAGCTTATTATTTTCTACACACTTGTTTGTGACTTGTTAGATGACCACTTTAGTGTCCCTAAAGATCTACAACACCTTGATCTGTGTTTTCTCACTAATAAGAAGACCATGCACCAATGCTTCATATTCTGCTACATTGTTGGAGCATGTAAACTGCAACCTATGAAAAAAGAATAACTTATAATTCTTAAGAGATGAGAAAAACACTTGCACCTCCACCATTTATGTTTCTAGAGCCATCAAAATACATCTTACATAGTCTAGAAGTTTCATCATTTTGTTTGAGTGTGGCAGGCATCGTGGATTCTTCTTCAAGGATGCACTAGGTTCTAAGACTAGTTTCAATAACTGTATCATAAGGATCAAACTCATAATGTTCTTTAGCCCATTCGTCTAGTAATACATTAGATATGGAAGGAGGAATGGGTTGTTCTTGTGATACTGAATCTTATTCTTGGCCTTATTGGATGAGGCAGTTGGCTTGAAGAGGAGATGGGTCATATGACTCATGTAATAATAATTAATTTATTCAAAAAATTTAATATTAAAAAATAAAAATTCCCTATTATCTACTTGGTAGCCTTACCAAAATTATTAAATAATATTATTTTATTGATGAGCCTTGCCAATTCCTATGTAAATCCTCATTTTATTGTGGCATCATTTTGTACTAAGCCTGATATTAGAATTTTGTAATTAATACTTTTATATATTTTAAAGGAAAGTTTTGTGCATAACCTTTTTTATTTTCATCTTATCTATGTTTCTTCAAATGAGTTAAATAAATTTGTATATGTGATAATAATGTGGTTGAAGAACATATCTTAGGCCCAACACAAGACTCATACATAGCCCAACACATGACTCATTCATGCATTGGCGTAGGAATCACCCAAGTATTGGTACATGACTCACTTTGGAACACAAGAATCATGCTACAGAAGCACATGACTCATGTGAAGGAAGAAAAAGACTCACACAAAAAAGAGGTGAGTTAATTTAGTCAGCATACGAGGTGCATGATGAAAATATCATTGAACATAGATTATCATCTAGTCATCATACGACTCATATGGATTATGAAAATCTAAATAAACATCCAGTTTGATTGGAAACATGGAAAAAATGAGAAAAAAATTGGTAGTCACCATGATTTAAGGGATTCAATTATTAATCTTTGATATCCTCTAGAATTGCTAAATCATCTCAACTGTGAGTTACTTAAGGACTCCACTCAGAGTTAAGAAGATGAAATCTAATCTAAGTGTCACATGCACATGTTATTTCAAAGTTGTAATTCTTTAACAAGAATTTGTTGGCATACATATCTTTTAGTTAACTAGTAGTTAATTATTGCAAATAATCCATGTTCTTTTAGAGTGAAAAAGAATGTTCTTGATATAAAAGGGCATTTGTAGGAGAATTACTAAGTTAGTTTGTTAATTTTGAAGAAATTTTGGTATTACATTCAATAAAGTGCATCATTTTGATTTAAATCTACTAGTGTAATTTGTAATTCCAAATCAGATCATAGGGAAGGAGCAAGGGCCACTCCTCCCCAACATGAAGGGCATTATTGTTTTACTCAAATCTCTGTTATTTAGCATTTGGTTATATATGCGAATTCCAGTACTTTCAACATTTCAATTCATGAATTTAGTAATATCTATTATATCAATAGAAGGCATCTCTTAAATTTCATTTAGAAGTAGTATTTGATTAAACTCAATAGTGAATGCATGCTTGGAATAGTTTCAATCATTCTCTTTATTGCAAACAACCATGAAAACCACCCTGGAATGACAATCATGAATAATTAAAGTATGAGTATCAACAACACTCGTCACTTTTTGGCGTTGTTTCTAGGGACATTTTTAGGGTGTTAGTAAAGATCAATATACTAACTTGTGTACTTCTTGATAGCCTGATAAGTTTCCATTTAGAAATATCTTTTCCATTAATATTTCTTTAGACATAATAGACCTTGTAGTGATAGAATAAATATTTTCTATGCTTTGGATTATGTGGAACACAAGCAATTAGTTAAGAACTTATATTTAGGGAACTAATTTTAATCATGATAAGATTTTCTGTTTATCCTAGAGACCGTAGAGGTAGAATTATTAGAATAAACTTACAAAACCCCCCTCAAAATCAACCTGTAGAGCAACTTGATCAACAAGAAAGGATAACTGATGGAGTGGAAAACCCCAATGGTGAAAATAATGGAAGCCACTCTCTTAGAAGGAAATTCACCTATCCCATTGAACTTGACCCTAATGACCAAGCCCCCATGAAAAACATATCTCCTTCAATATTACCAACATTTAGGGAATTACTCTTAGAATATCCTGAACAATTTCTATTTGAGTTCAAGGTGTTGTGACAAACCTATGACTATCCCCCAGAAACCCAAAAGATTAATTTATTTCCTTCTAATTTAAAGTATTGTTCATATACTATCCAAGGTGTAGGAACAAACATGAGATAAAGGAATTCTCCTTAGATAAAACTGACATACACCTTGTCTGTGATCTAAAACGTGCCACTGATCAATGTGGATTGTTACCCTTGCTAAAGAATCACTTAAAACATAATACAAAAAGTGAATTTGAGTTGAATTATGTGGCTCAGAGGAAACAAGGGAATTTTAAATAAAATAAAAACCAATCCTATGCACTAAAAACACAATGGGTTCCAAATCAATCACACCATGGTCATACCCTCAACCTTGGGTACAACAAGCCCCAAAGGAATGGATTCCTCAGTGGAATATGCAACTGAACTATTCTTCATAACCATGGACTCCAAAATCAAACATTCCACCATTCTAACAATTTAATCCTTAATTTCTACAATAGTGGAATGCACCCCAAGGATCGGGTCAACAATATTATAATCCAAGAAGACCCTAGGGACAACAAGTTTTATTAACTGGGCCTACATTTTCTACCCCATCTAAACAACATGTCGAGCCAAAAATTACATCTCAAACCACGTAAAATCCAAAGAATGTAAGACAGGGTAATCCAACACACACCATCAAATCTCATAAGAACCCCATGGTGAATTCTGTGAACTGTAGAAATATACTGTTGCGGTAAGGGAAGGTTACTGTTGTCAATTTTTTCCCTCGGGGAAAAAATGGACAATATGATAACACCTTGAGACTGAATATTCTTCCATAAATATTTCGGGGTTATCAGGATAACTTTAAGCTTTGAAATCCTTATATTTTATTCTAGAAGGTTTCGGGATCCTCTAGGATTGTTCCTTATTTTTCATATCTTGGAGGTTCAAATTGGTCTCAGAATGAGAAAATTTCCTTTGAAAGGGTCCATACTTGCTCAACTCAAGCAAGACAGTTAAAATTGGCATATGTGTTTTCAAGTGTCTTGTCATACCCTCATGTCCCATTTGTTCACAGAAAAGTTCAGAAGTTTAAGAAAGGACAACGTAAGGCTTGAAAATTTATCAACGCCAATGGGCAAGAGCTAAAAGTGGCCGAGCTGCTTGTTGAAATAGTTGGCATGTGTTAGTATGATTTACGTAGAGCGAGCTATGCACTGAACTCATTTCAGTGGTTGAATATACATTCAGAAATTAGGAAATCAGGACAGTGAGTAATGAAGGTCGTGGAGTCATCACAAGACCAAAAGCTCTGGAACAAGGCAGGCTGAGTTGAATCAAGCTTTCAGAGTTTAATTTCAGGGATTCTTTTCAGACAATTCCATTTCAGAATTTAGGAGATTTTTTGGATTAAAAATGTCGAGCGAGTTGAAAATTCCAAAGGCTGAAACCTTGAAACTCCGAAATTTGAAAAAAAATTCAGGAAAAATTTTCGGGGAAAAAATTTTAGAGAAATTTTCGGAAAATAATTTTGGGGGAGCTATTTTTGGAGAAATTTTTGGAGAAATTTTCGGAAAAAATTTTTGGGAAATTTTTTCGGAACTTTCCAGTTTAGAATTTCGGAACTTTCCTCTGCAAAATTTCAGAGATTTTTCTTTCGGGTTTTCAAAGACTTTATTTTCAGAATTTCTCCAACTTCAGCTTCCAAAATATAGAGCTTAATGTCTACTTCCACATCAAGGGGAAAAGAGAGATGAAGTAGGCTGTTGAGATATTCAGTGAGTTACAGGGTGCAAGAACCACCATTTCTAAAGTGGACGAGTCATTTTCTGAAGATAGTAACAACTTGGATTTGAACCCAGATCAAGTTGAGCAGCCATGAGAGGACAGATTTGAGCTCCGAATCAGTCAAAGTTGTAGGGTTGACTTGGTCAAAACCTTTTGTAATAAATTTGCTATTTTCATGGGAGCATGTTCCCTTAATATTAATGACATTACTATTTTTAGTTAAGGTTAGTTAAAGACCCAGCTGTAATGGCTCAGCCTAGGAACTTATAAATAGTGGAGTGCTCTCCATTATTTACATATAGATATTTTTTTAGAGATTTGGAGGAAATTTGATCTTTAAGCTTGGAAGAGTGCTTCCAGAGTTTTGTTGAAACCTTTTAGTTATATTCAAAGTTATTCCTTGCACTTAAAAAATTTGTTTTATTGTGTTGAATGATTAATCATTGCATGCCTTGTGAATGTGATTCCTTAGCATTATTTGATACATTTACCTTTATTTCAGATTATCTATTTCACATTGAAAAAATAATAGTGTGATTACTTCCTATTAGTTGTAAAAAAATATTTTCCTTCTATTGATCAAGAGTTGCATTATTATTATCATTTAAGTGATTACTAGACATGTGCTTGTGATTATCCCTTTGATAAATTATCTGTGTATCCCATCAAATCTTATCCTTCTTTTGTGAGTGTTTAAGGTTTAACAGAGGAACGTGTGCTTCTAGTCTATGATATTTTATACCCTTTCCAAGTTGCAGTAGGTGAAGGTGGCTAATGGTGCAATCATCATACCCGCATTAACCCTTCCAAAAGTTGAACAACCCTTTTCTTGGTGCATCACCACTTCTAGAATTAATTTTATTTCTTTGCATTCTTGCTCCCTAATCCCACGAAATATTAGTATAGGTCTAGTTAGTCATCTTTCTTACATCATAAGTAGTGTTGTGTTTATTTTAGGAAGAGGAAACCAGCCTTCTCTGGAGGTTCACCTCGAGCCCAAGTCCCACAACTTGAGAGGTGATCCCATGTGTTTACAATCACACCAAATGTCAGGACTCATATCTCAGGCCATTTGGGATTAAAAAAACTAAGTATTGGAATCCCTCTGTTACAAGCTCTTAGAGATATCCTAAAGTTGAATAAAACTATCAAAGAGCTTTGTGTTAAAACTCCAGGTAGAAGGAAAAATCAGCCTAGAACAATCCATGTTGATGGAAAATTGGCTAGCATATTAGAAGGGAAGATGACCCCTCCAAAATATGGTGACCCTGGGAGTCCAATTGTTACAGTTTGTATTGGAGATGTGAAGATTCCAAATGTTCTAATTGACTTAGGGGCTGCAATTAACGTGATGACTACTGACACCTTGTCCACATTGGCTCTTCCTGAACCACAATCAACTTCAATAGTGTTACAAATGGTTGACCAATCTGTAGCCAAGCCCAAAGGGATCATAGAGGATGTGACCATAACAATTGAAGCATGGGATTACTCAGTAGATTTTATGGTTATTCAAATGAAGAATAATAAAATTGGATATCCCTTGATTCTAGGATGCCCTTGGCTAGCCACTGATGCAACTCTTATTGATTGTAGGATAAGAAACATGATAATTACAAATGGGTATGATTCAAATAAATTATCCATTTATCCAGGTGCAAAACCTTTTTCTACTAAGGATAAACAATGGTGGAAGGATGATTCAGAGGAAGCAGAGGATGTTGTTTCCTCTTTAGCTATGGTCATAATTCAAGAACACTCAGAACAGATCTAGAATTGGATCCTTCTAAAATACAGTCACAACCAATGGAGATAAAAGATGATATGATAAATGAAAACCTATAATCTATCCTTTCTCATAGAACATAGATCTTATTGAGTGTATCTTTCACAACATTACTGAAATCCACATATTACTTCCCCACAAGTGCCCCTTGAATTCATTACTGAGATAATACCCAGTGGTAAATTCTCTCTATCTTGACACCAAAACTACCCATTTTCCCAGGAAAAACATTGGCAGTCAATAGTTGGTTGACTAGTCAAGAGGAGAATACCCTATTCAAGCTTTATGCTCTCATCCTCAAGATTTTTCTTGGGAATATAGTGACATGAAGGGTATTCATCCCAGTATTTGTACACACCACATTTACACAACTGATTCCAGACCAGTCAGGAAACCACAAAGAAGGATAAACCCTGCCTTAAGAGATATTATAAAAACTGAGATTGAGAAACTTCTTCGGGTAGGATTTATCTATCCAATTTCAGATAGCCAGTGGGTTTCTCCATTAGTTATAGTGCCTAAAAAGAATGGTAAATGGAGGGTTTGTGTGGATTATAGGGAGTTGAATAAGGCAACACATCGAGACTATTTTCCCCTACCTTTTATTGACCAAGTCTTGGATAATTTATCTGGAAAAAGGTATTTCTCATTCCTTGATGGTTTCAGTGGGTACAATCAAATCATGGTGGCACCGGAAGACCAAGATAAGACTACCTTTACCTACCCATGGGGGACATTTTCCTACAGGTCTTACCTTTTGGCTTATGTAATGCTCCTGCTACTTTCCAAAGAGCCATGTTAGCAATCTTTGCTAATCTCACTCATGATTTTGTGGAGATTTATATGGATGATTTTACAGTTTATGGGGCAACATTCCAAGAGGCAATTGATAATTTAGACAAAGTACTCTCTAGGTGTGAGAAACATCAGTTATCTTTAAACCATGAGAAATGTCTATTCATGATGGAGCAAGGTATAGTCTTAGGCCACCATGTTTCAGCTGAGGGAATCAAGGTAGATCCTGATAAGGTCAGTATCATTGTGCAACTTCCATCCCCCAAAAATCAAACTAAAGTAAGAAGCTTTCTAGGACATGTTGGCTATTATAGAAGATTCATTTCAGATTTTAGTAATCTAGCTTCTCCACTATTTTCCCTTCTAATAAAAGATTCTGAATTTGAATGGACAAAAGCATGTCAAAAATATTTTGACATCATCAAGGATAAATTGACAAATACCCCAGTTTTAAGAGGTCCAAATTGGAAGCTTCCCTTTCACATACAAACTGATGCTTCCAATGAGGTAGTGGGAGTTGTGCTTGGACAACAAGAGGAAGGAGAGGTAATGCATGCCATCTACTATATTAGCAAAAACCTCTCCCCTGCTGAAAGGAATTACACTACCACAGAGAAAGAGTTTCTTGCAGTTGTTTATGCAATTAACAAGTTTCACCATTACATTACATGATATGAAGTAATTGTTCATACTGATCATTCTCTTATCAAGTATCTAATGAATAAACCTTTGGTGCATGTCAAAATTGTAAGGTGGATTTTGTTATTGCAAGAATTTAACATAAAGATTATTGATAAACTAGGGAAATCAAATGTGGTAGCTGAATTTCTCTCAAGGCTAACCATTTCAGGTACAGAGGAGCAGGTCAATGATGATTTTCCAGATGAACATCTATTTGCAATCTCAATTGTCTCTCCTTGGTTTGCAGACATGGCTAACTACTTAGCTACAAGGAAGTTCCCATCTTTCCTCACACATAAACAAAGAAAACAATTAATTAAACAAAGTGTGATGTATACATGGTTTAATGGAATGCTTTTCAAATGTGGACCTGATCATGTATTACACAGGTGTGTAGCTGAAGATGAGATCTTTGATATACTCAGAGCATGTCATGATGAACCATCAGGAGGACACTATTCAGTCAAAAGAACAATCCACAAAGTTTTGGGAGTTGGCTACTATTGGCCTTCTTTGCATAAAGATGTCAAAAAGTATGTATGGCAATGTGATCAATGTCAAAGGATGGGAAAACCAACACTTACAACTGAGATGCCACTCCAACCTCAAGTAGTTCTAGAGCCATTTGAGAAGTGGGGGTTGGATTTCATTGGACCACTTGACCCACCTTCTCAAGGAAAGGAGTACATCTTAGTTTGTACAGACTATGTTACAAAATGGGTTGAGGTGCAAGCTCTCCAATATGCAAGGGATGAGAAAGTTGCAGACTT
The DNA here is from genome assembly GCA_019776745.2 of Taxus chinensis. Lineage (NCBI taxonomy): Eukaryota > Viridiplantae > Streptophyta > Pinopsida > Cupressales > Taxaceae > Taxus > Taxus chinensis. Next base: position 233,605,873 of record CM034157.1, on the reverse strand, counting down.
CTTGTATGAACACATCTTCCAATGGTTTGGAGCACCAAGATCCATTGTTTCAGATCAGGGACCACAATTCATGTCAAGTGTAATCAATTATTTTGTGGAAACATATCAGTTAAGGCATAAGAAATCATCCCCATACCACCCTCAATCCAATGGTCAAGTGGAAGTCACTAACAGGGAATTGGAGAACATTCTAACCAAGACAATAGATCTCTCAAGGAAAAATTGGGTTCAAAATTACCTGAAGCAGTATGGGCCTACAACACCACTTGGAAGACAACCACAAGATTCACTCCTTATGAGTTGGTTCTATGGAAAGAAACCTATCTTTCCCATAGAATTTGAAATTCAGACCTTAAGGACAACTGTTGCATTAGGAATTGAATTATCAGAAGCACAACAAGAAAGGATTCTTCAGTTGAATGAATTGGATGAGATGAGGTTACAAGCACTACACCAAAATAAAATCATCCAACATTAAAGAAAACTGTGGCATGACAGTCATATTAAGCAAAGGAAGTTTCAAAAAGGGGATTGGGCTCTTCTATTTGATTCAAAATACAAGGACTTTAAAGGGAAATTACAAACAAGATGGATGGGTCCATACCAAATTGATGAAGTCTTCAACAATGGGACCATACAACTGATTCCAATTGATGGTGAAAGAAGAGTAATGTTGGTTAATGGTCATAGATTGAGGTTATACTAAAATCCAACATCAAAGGAAGAGTTCAAAAAGATGCTACAAGATAATGCAACTCTCTGAATTGCTTGGACAAGGTTTCCCTGTCCAAGTCAACTCAAATCTAAATTAATCCTCAATAAAATAATAAATATGGGTTGGTTGAAAACTAGAAATGGCGGCCATCATCTTATGAATGAGTGGTTGAAAACCAAAAATGGTGGCCATTCCTTCTAAAAGAAAAAAATTATTTGAAAATAAAATGTAGGTGGCTGAAAACCAGCAATGGCGGTCACCTAGGAATCATGTCATCAATAAATGTGTTGAGACAACATGCAGAGAGAGAAAAAGGAGAATCTAGTGTTGTTAGCAGATTTGACAAGTGATTATTAACAAGGTATGTGCCATTATCCTTTAAATATTAAAAAGTTTAATTATGGGATGTTAATTATTACTCTTGTGTGAAATGATGACTCCCCATTTCCAATGCTTCCACATGCATCCCATATCCCAATAAATATTTCACACATCCCTAATTAATCACTCCCACATACCAATTTATTCTCCATATTGTCATTGTTTCATCACAATTGGTTAAATTTTACCCAATTCATGTTGTTTGTATATAAAACCATTTTCATCCCTCTATTTTTCCCCATTTTCACTTCTTCACTATTATCATTCCATTCCTGCTATCACCATTCCATTCCTATGTGCTATCAAAATTTCCATTCCTATGCTATCACTTTCTCATTCTTGTGCTCTAATTCCTTTCAGTCCTACGCAGATACTTGTGTTCCATACCAACAATGGGGATTAGGCTTCGTCATGAACCGACAAGTTCGGTTGAATTGCTCTCAGATAGAAAATCAGTAGCAATCTTTGAGAAAGTAGGATGGTTGGAATTCATGCTTGTATATGAAGAATTCAACCCCAAGATGATAGAATAATTTGCAAAAAACATTGTGGAAGGACACTCAAAAGTAAAAGGTAAGAAAATCTTGTTTAGCTCCTCCATAATTAGTCAAATTTATGGTATTCCAGAGGAAGGGCAATTGGTCAATTTCAGGACTCCTTACTCTGAAATTATTAAACGTTTTTTTGTTGGAAAGAAAAAAAATTGGAATTGGTTATTGATAATAAAGGAAAGGCCAAGGGCATCAAAAGAAGCACTTTCCCTGAGCCATGGGCAGATGTAGCAAAATGGGTTATCAAATATTTTACATGTGACGGTCAATATGAGGTTATTTTAGGCCCAGTCTTGAGAATTCTTATCCACCTACGCCATGGACAAGCCAAAGGCCACAACAAAGTTAATCTTCCATATTTTTATTACTTTGTTTCCTCTGCCACCAAGAAATTCCTCTGGGGTTCCTCTTATCTAAAGTTCCAAGGTCTCATTCACCTCATCTGTAAGCATCAATTCATTAAGAAGCATCATGGGCTCAAAAAGTGGGTCAAATTCCAAAATAAATATGCCCTTGAACCTGTTATAGTTATAGAAAGAGGGCCCTCCATCTCAGAGAGACCAAGGAAATGTATTAGGTCATCAGGGCCAACCCATACCATAGAGGAGCATCAAACTAAAAATGTTCCTTCACAGGAGGAACAAGAGGCAACAACTATCATGCAAACCTTACACCAAACACCTCTTGCTTCTCCACCTACCTTTGCATCCCCTCCAGACCATGTTTCTAAATTGCACATTGATAAAACAACCATTGTTGAAGAGTCACTCATTCATGACAAAGGAAAAACACCTGTGCTTGAAGGTGAGCCTAGCTCACCTGTTGATTCTGAAACCCTTATTCCCCAAGTGTTGTCCATTTCTTAGGTTCAGTATGAGCTACAACAAGCTCAAGAAAGGATTTCCCAATTGCAACTTATCTTACAAACAAAAGAGGAAAATTTATCTCGATTGGAGGCAGAAAAGGAACAAGAATTCAACATCTCCAACAAACATTGGAGTAGAAAGAGGAGATCATCCAACAACTTCAACACACTGTAGAGGAAAAGAACAAAGAATTCAATTCATACAGTCTAGAACTGAAGAATTGTCCACAAAACTTGTGCTCTTACAAGGAGATAAGGAGAAAAATAGAGTCTGTGGAAACCACTGATCAAATAATTCAAACAAACTTTGTATTTCCACAAATCATTGTGCTAAAAGGTATGGTAAAATGAATGAAGAAGTGTTATGATCTTAGAGGGGTAGCAGAGGAAAATATAATATTGAAAGAGGAAAAGAAGGTACTTCAGGATAACATGCTTGTTCTCTGCCATTTGTATGACCAAGCCCTTGCTTGTAGAGCACCTTCCAATTTTGATGCCTTATTCCTTAAGGACCAGTTCTTCAAATGGAAAGCTTCTAGAGTCTACTCCACCGAATCCATAGAGTTTGAAAATGATAAACAATTTATGGGAGCATATGCAACAACTAATACAGTTGGTAAGAATTTGTTATGTGAATTTTATGTCCACAAATTTCTTCTCCCTGAGCAGGTGGAAATACCAATCAACTTGTATGTAGGGGAAGTGCAATTGAGATATTTTATTTCCACTTTAAGGCATCAATCCATATGGTGTGATCAAAAGGGGATTACATGAGAGAAGAAACTAATGCAGGCCTCTTGATGAGGCATGATCTCCCAACACCATTGAGATTCTTTAGGAGGTATCAGGCCCAGGTTTATTGTCTACAACTTATGGACAAATACAAGAAAAATATCTCAACTTGTGTATCTGACTTCAGGGAGTATGTACTCCCAAATTTTAACATGAATTTCCTTACTTGTCAACTACACTATGGATTACTTCCAGAGGTATGGAAGAAGAAGGAGGTTATATCCCCAACTAACCTCGAGTGGTCATTAAAGAGAGAAAAATAACTTTTCAAAATCATGTTGGAAATGTAAGAGAAATGGATCGGTATGAGATTCTGACCACAACTGGTATTAGCACCTATGCCAAAATGAAACACCACACAGGATCAACCTGCTGAAAGCTACAAAACATGGAGGGAGACAATAATAATTTTTTTGGGTTTATGTAATATAGAACAAGATGAAACATGGCTCACTTTTATAAATGAGTATAATTGTACACAAATTGTAGAAGCCCTAAATAGAAACCATGTAGCAGGAGGACCTGCTAACCCTTAAGTGTGGGGGAGTGATGAGCCTTGCTAATTCCTATGTAAACCCCCATTTTGTTGTGTCATCATTTTGTACTAAGACTGATATTAACATTTTGTAATTAATACTTTAATATATTTGAAAGGAAGTTTTGTGCATAAACCTTGTTTATTTTCATCTTATCTATGCTTCTTCAAATGAGTTTAAATAAATCTGTATATGCACTAATAATGTGGTTGAAGAACATATCTTAAGCCCAACACATGACTCATATCCATAGCATTCATGCATTGGCACAGACTCACCCACACATTGGCGCAAGAATCACTTTGGAGTGCAGGACTCACCCAAGCATTGGCGTAGGACTCACTTTGGAGTATAAGAATCACACTACAGAAGTGTAAGACTCGTATGAAGAAAGAAAAGGACTCAAACAACAAGGAGGTGAGTTGATTTAGTCAGCACATGAGTTGACATGATGAAAAGAGCATTGAATGTGGATTATCATCTAGTCATCATGCGACTCATGTGGATTATGCAAGTCCAACTTAACATCCAGTTCGATTGGAAACATGGAACAAATGAACAAAACAACTGGTAGTCACCATGATTTAAGGGATTCAATGCATGATCTTTGACATCCTCTGAATTGCTAAATCATCTCAGCTGAGAGTTAATCAAGGACTCCACTCGGAGTTAACAAGATGAAATCTAATCTAAGTGTGGCATGCACTTGTTCTTTCAAAGTTGTAACTCTTTAACAAGAATTTTGTTGTCATAGAGATCTTTTAGTTAATTAGTAGTTAGTCATTGCAAATAATTCATCCTCTTTTAGAATGACAAGGACTGCTCTTGATATAAAAGGGAATTTGTAGTAGAATTATAGAGTTAGTTAGTTGTTGTTGAAGAAATTATTACATTCAATAAAGTGCATGATTCTGAGTTAAATCGACTGGTGTAATTTGCAATTCCAAACCGGATCAGAGGGAAGGAAAAAGGGCCACTCTTTCCCAAAGTGAAGGGAATTGTTTATTTACTAGAATCTCTATTATTTAGCATTTGGTTATTTATGAAAATTCTAGCGCTTTTAACATTTCAATTCGTGAATTTAGTAATCTTTGTTCTATCAATAGAAGGCATATCTTAATTGCATTTAGAAGTAGTATTTGATTAAAATCAATAGTGAATGCATTCTTGAGAATAGTTTCAATCATTCTCTTTGAGCATTAATATAAGGAATGATAAGTCACCATTTGAATTGTGTTATTGCTTTGTTGTCTTCCTCTTTTGTGTGATATATTATGTGTGAACATGAATTTAGCATGTATAAAAGGTTAAATGCATACTCAGTGAGAGTTAAGTATTTAGAATGCAAAACCTAATTACGTGGCGAGTATAATGCCCTTTGGCACCGTGTTTTTGATTCATTTTCAAAGGGATACAATATGAGGAAGCCATAAAAATAGACTTTTGTAAAAGTTTGAAAGATTCATTTTCAAAGAGAAAAAACCATTGACACAAGTTAGCTAAAAGTTTATAAGATTCATTTTGAAGGAGATAAAAGGCCGACCTTTAATGCATAGAATTATTTTCTAGAGCCAAGGCCTTTACATTCATTTTTATACAGATGGCATTTAGATGTTAAAATCTTCATTTTAAGGAATTGTCTCACATGAATTTTCAATAAAAACAATATTAATAGGAATTATTTTTATGATTATAATAGATTGCTTATATTTAAATTATATATTATTGTAAACATACAATTTAAATCCCAAGATATATATTTTTATTTGTTTTACAATAAATATAGATATTTCAAATTTATTTACGGTCTATATTGAATATTCATTTTAGAATTCATAATTTAGATTTGTCATACACTACCAATTAATGATTATTATTTTCTCTTTGAGCTTATATCTTAGATGTTTCATCTACCACACTAATTAATGACTTCATTATCTTCTTTGTAATTTGTCTAAAAAACAAATAACCTCTATAACTTCACCGATACATGCTTAAGATATTATATAATTTTAGTACTATTGAATTGCTCGATAATCTAAAAAAATTATATGTATGAATTATACCATCCCTAAATATTCATTATAAATTATACCTTATCTAACATAATATAATACATTTATAATTATAAATTATCATTAAACATTCAATCAAAAATCAGTGTAAGAGAAATATCATAAAACCTTTGATAAAAATTGAGTGTAAAAAAATTATCATAAAATTTAATGATAACAATGAACTTTCATTTATATAAATATCATTTATGAATGATAAATATTTTTACCTTACAGGGATTATTTGGAAGAGTGATTAATGTAAATGTTGTCCAAAACGAATGTTAGTTTCTAGGTGTAGAGGGCTATTATCTTAAGATACAATGGTGGAAGTTATTCTCCCCATAGAATGCACCGGCTTAAATGCATGCGCATAAAAAACAACATAAATGCACCATAAACCACATACATGCCCATGCATGTGTGGGACCCCGCCATCAACTATCAAATCATGGGCTAAAATTATTTACATAAATAGGTTTGAAATGATGTAATGGCATGTGGCAAGCATAGCGGAAACGGTGGGCGCATGCATAGTTAATGAATAGGTCTTCAATTCAAATCATGGAAGAAACTGTATGAGTTTTTACAACAATATAATGTTTTTTCAACCGAAAAAACATATCGAAGGTTTGCCATGTATTCATGGCGTGGAAGGATGGGGGCATCTATTCCCATAGGTGGATTTTATCGGGAGAATAACATCCACTGTACATTAATGGGGCAGAGGCTATTCTCCTGATAAAATACACCTATGCACATAGATGCCCCCATCCTTTACCACATGAATATGTGGCATATGTTTTATCAGTTAGTTTTTTTTTGCAAATTTTGGTGTTGAAAATCACACTGTGTTTTTCAACATTTTTTAAAAATGCATCGCAACATCCAACACGATTCAAACTCATGGCCTCCTGATTGCTAGCGCGCATTCCCATCAACTCGCCTAGAGATTACCACATGAGAATATCTATTTTCAAACTAATATATTAACAAATAATAAAACTTCCATTTGACTGCTGCTCGTGGGACCCACCCATACATGGGCATACATGTCACATACAGTGCATTTTATGGGGCATCAATGTTAGGAGGTGCATTTTATCAGGAGAATATGGCATACATGTCATGTATGGTGCATTTTATGGGGCATTGATGTTAAGGTGCACCTCCTCAGGACATTGATGCCCCATAAAATGCACCATACATGACATGCATGCCCATGCATGGGGGGGGGGGGGGGGTCCCAAGGGTAGCAGTCAAACCACAATTATATTGTTTTTAAACATATTAGTTTGAAAATGAATGGTAACATGTGGTAGGATCTATCTGGGTTGGTGGGAATGTGTGCTAGTAATTATGAGTTTGTGATTTCAAATCAGTTAGATGATGTCAGTGTGTTTTTACACAGTGTTAAAAAACACAATGTGTTTTTCAACAACAAAATTTGTAAAAATAAACTAGCTGTTGAATCACTTGCCACGTGGCAGCGGATGGACATTGATAGTTGCATGGTTAATTTTATGTATGTTGATGTATTATTTCAAGAGAATATCCTCTATGATCCATGGTTTGACAAGATTTGTGCAAGGCCCACCAATGTAGGAACAAGGTTAGTCTCCCGATAAAATGCACCACATGACATTCGTGTCCCATCATCAACGAATGCATACCATGCATGGGAGGGCCATGCCTAAACCTATCAAATTATGGGTGGAAATTAATTTAAATGCATAGGCTTCGAATGATGTAATGGCATGTGGAAAGCACATTGTTGAAAAAACATGCTCAAGCACATTGTTGAAAAAATGCATTGTTAAAAAAACACATGCCATTACATCATTTGAAACCTATGCATTTAAATAAATTTCCACCCATTATTTGACAGGTTTAGCAGGGGCCCTCCTATTCATGGTATGCATTTGTGGCGGAGGCTATTGTCCCAATAGAATTCACCACATATACATAAAAACATACATCCATACATTGATGACCATCCATTTCCACGTGGCATACGTCCTAATAATTAGTTTTTTTTAGATTTTGATTGTAGAAAAACACACTGTGTTTTTCAACATTCTTGTAAAAACTCGCACAGTTGCTTCTATGCCTCAAACTGAAGACTCGTGCATTGACAATGCATGCTACCACCATTTTCGCTATTGTTTTCCACATGCCATTGTATCATTCAAAATCTATTCATTTACATAAGTTTCCACCCATGATTTGATAGGCGATAGTGGGTCCCATGCATGCATGTGGTTTATGGCGCATTTGTGCTTTTTTAATGGGAATCCATCTTAAACAATGCATTATATCAGGATAATAGCTTCTTCTTGCATGTTTTGGTGATGGGGCATGGATGCAACTTCACATATGTAACCTTATTTTATCAAGAGAATAACCTAAGCTCCATGAAATGATAAAAGACCCCCCATACATACGCACATATGCATTTTATGCCCACCCATGCATGTAACCTATTTAAATCATGGGAAGATAATTTTTTTAAATATATGATTTTAGAATGGTGTAGTTACCTATGTAAAGTGATAGCTGAATCGGTAGGAACGTGCACTGCTAGATGACATGTTTTAAGTTCAAATCCCATAAACGACTATATTGAGTGTTTTTGAACAATATAAATTTGAATAAAAAAAGTATTACCGCATTTACCACGTGGCATATGATGGGAATATGATGGATGTATGTGTTTTTATGGGCCCTATCACATTCTATTGGGAGAAAATATCAAATTTACCCCATTGTTTTTTTAAAATGATCCATGTATATTGATTTAGAGATATTAAAAAATTTGACACAATTTGGCAAGCGCACATAGTATTTGGGCTTTAATTCAATATGCAATATTTTACTGTGATGAAAAAATTACACAATGTGTTTTTCAACATTGTTTAAAAATACAGTGCATAGGTTATAAGATTTGAACCAGGGACCTGCATGATTTGAGCGCAGGCATCCACCGATCGAGCTGCAACTTCACATATGCAACCTTATGTTTTAAAACTGATTTATTTTTAAAACACTCTGCCAATGAAATGAAAGGTGGTTGTAGGTGCCTCCCATGCATGTGCATGTATACATTTTATTCCCACCCATGCATGCACATTTATGTGAGGGTAGTTTGAAAATAATGATAAATAATTGTTTCTTTAAGAAATTGTAAGAAAGAATAATTATGTGTAAATGTAGGTAGTAATATGTTATGTCGTATGCTCTCATACCGCTATCCCAAGTATTATATAAAAAATTATACAAAAAAAAATACACCACATTAGGAAGACAAACTATTCACACACAAAGATTATATTTATTAACAAACAAAATTCTCGAAATTTTTTTTGTTTACTTTTAAAGATTTAATATTAATATTTGAGATGTATCTATTATAGCTAGAGACAATCCATCACCACTATATAATAAGTAAATATTTAATAATCATATTAAATTTATAATTAATAATACAAATTAATTTGTCTAGAAAATATCAAATTCATGATATTGTTTTTTTAAGTGATAATGTATATTGATTTAGAGATATCAAAAAATTTAACACAACTAAAAAGAGACATACCATTTGTCCATGATTAAATATAGATATATATTTATTTGATATAGATTTAAATTATTTGTAACTCTTTTTAAAATTGTAAGTTAAATTAAGAAATACATTTTTATTTAAAAAGTATAATTTTAATAATTAGATGTAATATACATTGTTATTTAGGAAAACATTGACATAAAATCACAAACAAATCAGTTCAACCATTTAATTTATAATTTTTATTTTAGGCTACAAGATTATTAAAAACTTCTCAAACTCGACTAGAAATTGCAAATGAAGGCATAAAAAACATTTATGTGATATGTGTAAGTACTAGGTTGAAAGAATAAGCCTTTTTTAGTTAGCTAAATAACAAAGAAACATTCAATGTCTAATATGATAAAGACAATTGTGTCTTAGAGATGAACAATTTAAGATGGTTTTTTGAGGTGTTGAAGAAGGTAGCCTTCACTTCTTTAAAACTACAACAACATGACAAGTATTAGTGGTTAAGAACAGTTCCACAAGTGAGCTCTAGAGCACCAAAGTTATGGACATAAAAAAGAAAACATGTGTAAGAAGCATCCACTTAGAGCAAGCAACACACACAAAAATGTGAAACAAAAGTTGCATGAAAGGTAAGCAATTGGAGCTGGCCCATAGTGATCTTTTGGTCTTGTGGGACTCCATTTATAGGAGTAAAGGGATTCATGACATTATTTTTGATTTTAGAAGGAAAAAATATCACAAGGATCACATGAGTAGGGGAAAGAAATATAGGAATAACATAATGCAATAATGAAGAACCAAACTTTTTATCAAATTGAATTGCTTCAATATAACAATATTATAGGTGGTAACTGGGTTCATTAAAAAAACAAAGAAGATGGTTACATTGACAAGAATAAGACTAGGTTTGTAGTTACCAGTTTTCCACAATGAGAAGCTATTCATCTTAGAGAAACTTACGCACATGCAACAAAGGTGAATACAATTAGATTTGTGTATATGACTCAAATATGAGGATATGCAAATAAGGAAAATAAGCATATTGTATGCAAGCTCAAAATGTCATTTTATGGTCTAAATTCTGAAGTAGGATCTTAGAAACTAGGTATGCAAGCTTTGGTGAGCATATTAGAGCCAAATTTTTGAAATAAAATCTACCAGATCAAAACCTCTATGAAACTTAGAAAGATGTTGATTTTGGACATATATTGATGATCTCATAATCACAAGGAATAACACAAGCGTAGTTGAAAAATTAAAAACTTTAGAAAGATAGTCAGGAACCTTACATACCTTACCAACAGTAGAGTGGATATAAACCATGTTATTGATGTTGTATTTATAGTTTAGAGCATCTCCCAAGTTACCAATTGGAAGGAGGAAGAAATAGTCTTAAAAGACATTAAAGGAACAATGCACATCAAGATCAAATATATTCCCAATGTAGTCTAAAGGATGATTGGAGATTTAGAATAAGATTAAGAAGTTTGTTTACAACAAAATAAGTTTACCTTAGGAAACTTATAAAACGTGGTGTTAGTTTTAAATTTGTGGAGTAATAAGAAATCTACTATTGTATTATATATCTTTCTCAGAAGCAAAGTATAAAGCAAAATTCAATTCAATCTATGAAGCATATGGATAAAAAATTCTTTGGTGAATTTACTTTAAGTTAAAGCCACACATCTCTTGATGATGATCATATATTCCTACTTATAAAGAATCTTGTATTTCATAAACGTTGAAGTCCATTACCACTGCATCAAAAAAGCAATTCTAGAACAAGGAAATTGAGTTAATATTTTGTAGATATGAAGATCATGCAGACATTTTTACTAAGAAATTTAATCAAAACGAGTTGGTTCATAACATTACTAGGTTTGAAAGTAAGCAAAATGGTTAATAGGGGTTGTTTGGTGTAGTTCCCATTTTGTCCAATTTCATGCAAGTCTATTATATGTCTCGTAATTGGGTTTTCCAAAAAGACTACTATTAGAAATATGATGAACTAAGAGGGAGTTTTATTCCAAGAAGAGTGATATGATGGGGAGGCTACATAGAGAACACCATTATAGTATAGTTTAAGGCTAGCCTGCCAAGAGAAAAAAGACAAGTACAGTTCACACTTGTCAATAATAACTTAGAGAAAAAAACAATCTATAAAGACAAGGTGATTTAGGGAGGAAAGTTCAAGAAAGTATGTTGATCAGAGAATACTTGTTAGAGAACACACAAGGAGTCCACGCGGGAGAGAAGGCCAGGATCAAGGGCATGGAGGGACAGGAAGGACCCACACGTGGAAGGCAAGTTCAACATTCAGGACTTAGCTGATTTTGAGCATGATGACCTATTTTTAGAAGATGGCGTGTGGAACACACCAACGATGTAGAGACGTGCGCGCCATGCATTGTCTATTTTTGGAGGATCGGATCAAAGCATTTTGCATGGAGACGAGCTAAGAATAGGATTGACACTTCAGTTAACTGTAAGAGGTCTATAGATAGCACACTTGCATGTGTGGCTATGCCTGTGAATGGTGCGTGGCTATTAATAGCATGCGGCCTATTTCTGGAATAGATAAGTGGTGAAGGGAAAGTCCCCACCCTATATATATGATGTGAGGTACATAGTGGTAATGATATGAGTGTGAGGGATGTATGGAGGTATAGAGATATACACATATGACTGAATTACTGTATCAGATCCATACGTGCATTGGTATAGATTAACATTATTGTAAGGAGCTTCTGTGTTTATTAATAGATGGAAGATATTGGCTGAACCTAAGTGTCATTCCTGTGTGGAATTGAGTAGTACATGTTATTGATTCAATCATGATTACTGTTTAAAGCTTGTTCTGTCATAGATCTGAATGTAGCATACATTGTAGAATGATAGATTAGTTATGAATCTATATGTTTCTTCCTTCATCATGCTAACATCCTACTACAACAACCCTAAAGAGGGACCTGGTACCTTTGTGCGCTTCGGGTGAGCACTCAGTCAAGGCTGAGTGATGTGCCAGCCACATCTAGGGTGTTATCTAGTAAATTCTAGGCTGCATCATTGGTTCCATTTCCGGACCTCTTTTTCAGTTGTTTTCAGGATGGTTCACGATGAAGATGTACCGGTTAACTCTAGCAAGTATTGAGGAATGGATACATGATCTAGAGGAAGAATATGCATGGTGGTTCAGTAGTGGATCTGAGTTTAACGCATGCACTTGGGTAGAACAGAATCTATATGACAGCTTATATGAGAGATTTTTCACCATCTTTCTAGTAGAACTATACGAGTGGCTTACTGCTTATGCATCTCAGTGGAATTGGAGGTATCACACACTTGTCTGGACACAGGAAGAATTTCAGGCCCTTTATGATGCTGATTTGATCTGGACTCGTGCTGTGGATACGTGGTTTCATGGTGTTCTAAACAGTTATATTCTGGAATATTCAATTTCGACGTACTCTTGCTTGGAGGTAGCTGAATTCTAGTTTTTGCGGTATCCAAGAGGAGTATATTTGTGAGGTATTCTGCTGGCGATCAAGATCTTGATGGTAACTTTGAACCTGGAGAGTAAACCGATGGCTAACTAAACTTCACCACATACGCGAGGGTAGGAACAGGTTTGGTGAAAGATGGCAGACCTAGTGGTAGAGAGGCAGAGAGAGGAAAGGTGGCTTAAGTATAATGAGGCACATGAGAGGGAGATAGAGAAGCAACATTCCATTGCAGAAAGTATGGCATTGAGGAGAGAGATGGCTCATGAAGGATTTACAGCTCACATAGAAGACATGGAGCCAGAGCATCAGGAACTCCCCCATCTTGGAAAACATGACAGAGATCCCCCCTCGGCCTCACACAGAAGTGTGCCAACAGAGACTACCTAGACCACGGGGGTGTGCATCTTAATCCACCTGGTGACCTAGCCCTTGTGCTTGGTTTTCTAGTATCTAGTACGAACAAGTAACCAGAAAGCTAACTTGGGAAGTAGGAGAGCAGGAGTAAGTCAGGGAGAAAGTACATCAATGGTAGGATAGACGACTTCAATGATATTTGGAGGAACATCCTTAGGTGCATCATCCACACAGAATGTGAGCATGCAGAATGTTGGATTCACCTCTGGAAGTGGAACTACCTCACAGACTGTAGGGGTTCAGTATAGTACTACTGTCAAAGCACAGGGGAGTACATCTACAGGTCCTATTCCCACTACAGGTGGAGGATCAGGAGGTATAGGTGGTTCTAGTTCTAGTGGATCTGGTGGTTCTGGAGGTAGAGGGAACACAGGAGGTTCTAGATCAGGTGGTCAAGGTCCACAACAACCACAAAATATTTATATGGAGATGTCTCTTCATCTTCCAGAGTATAGAGGTATAGAGGATGCTGCCGAACATGTGCATATGTGTGAAATCTTGTGGCATGCTAAAGGGATCATGACTGCTGAGCGTAAGGCAAGTCAATTTGCTACTACATTACAGGGACGTGCACACAGCTGGTATAGGAAGTTTGACCCTGATCAAACTTGCGTGGATTATGTAGCATTGAAAGATGCTTTCTTGAAAGAGTTCCATATCCCTGAGTTTGAGTAGAAGAGTATTAGTGCGCTCAAGGATATCAAGCAAGGCACTACTGAGAGTGTACGTGAGTATGATGCTCATTTTAAGACACTTCTATCTAAGCTATCTTATGATATTCACGCTAGCCAGCATGCACAATGGTTCATTGGAGGATTGATTACACCATTTAGAAGGGCATTGTCACATAAGACATACACTGATCCACGTGAAGCACTGGAAGTAGCTTTGCATGCTGAGGTAGTTGGGAGCATTGACACTGGTGTTAGTCCATTCTTAGAGGCACAGATTGTAGCTATGGAAAAGTAGTTAGAGAAGCTATCAAAAAATTCAGCCCATGAAACGCACTCAGGAATTTGGTGTACAGATTGTGAAGTGGAAGGTCACACCAAGGATAGTTTCCCTCACAGATCTGTACACTCATTACTATTGGATTGTGAGATCTGTCATTTGAATCATGATGCTAGTCACTGTCCTTTGTTACAGTGCATGATAAGGAAGAATGTATCTTGCTTTTGCAAGATTTACAGGTCCATGACCCATGATACTGAGGATTGTCAGTTGATTGGTCAGATCCAGGATGCTATAGACATTGGGGTATGACAGACAAGTGTAACAGATAATTCTAAGGGTAAGAATGAGCACCAGGATCGGGATCATAATCAAACACGCTATGACAGGAATGAGGGGCATTTTGAAGGAGGTCGTGGAAGGGGACATGGATATCATGGTGGATATGGAGGACGAGGCCATGGTGGAGGAAGAGGTGAGTTCCCTCATGGAACATGTTATACGTGCAGATCTCCTGACCACTATAGGTGTGAATGTCCTCAGAATATTGCATGTTCTTTCTGCGGGAAGAACCATAGCTATGAAGAGTTCCCAGACTTATATGAGCATCTGAGTAAGCAGCATAAGCAAGAAAACAAAGGCACCAAGATGGTTAGAATCCAGTGCATGGTAGAAGATCAGTGGATGCCCAAGATAGCAGAAGGACCTGAGGCATTGACAGTGAAGATTACTACATGCACTGAAGTGGCATGTGCAAGAGAGGCATTGCACCAGAAGCCTACGATCACCAAGGAGGAGGTTTTGCATGCAAGGTACCCAGATCCTACTCATCAGAAGGAGGTTTACCAGGATACCATGGAAGTGCTAAGGAATCTTCAGGGTGAGATACAATACTTAAAGGAGTAGAAGAAAGCATCAGAGACAGTCCAAACTGATATCGATGATCTGCGAGAAGTGTGTAGAATGTTGCGCCAGGAGAACATTATCCCACTATTAGGAAGTTGGTTAAAGGGGAACACTCCATGCACAAGTCTTGAGACTGACGACAGATCCTGCATGTAAATCTTCCCCCTGATAGCATTGACTATGACAAGGAAATTACTCTGAATGTTGTTGTGGATGGGTGGCTGTTGAGCAACATATTGATTGATACAGGTGTGGAAGTAAATGTGCTTACATTAGATGCATGGGTACAAATGGGGAGGCCTCCATTGCAGCCATCATCTAATGTGTTGTTTATGGAAAACTGGACTAAGGCCACTCCCATAGGAGTTTTGAAGGATGCATCTATAACCATACAAGGGGCCAAGTTCACTGGGGATTTTGAGGTATTAGCACTTGCAGAAGCAGACAATTTTCCAGCCTTGCTTGGATGCCCTTGGTGTTATGCGAATAATGTTGACTTGAGATTCAATAAGGGGTATATCAGCTTTGAGAACAAGGAGGAAAGGGTTGTGATACCATTGACAGATGGGAAGTCTACACCATATGTTGAGCCTCTAAGTGAGGAGGACTTAAACCAAATTTATGTACGCGTTATTCAGGACCCAGAGGTCAATGAGCCATCAAAAGAAGGCATCCTACAGTGGGAGGATTCTCATTCTATTAGTGATACTATGAGTATTTCTTGTGACAATTGGGCTCATGGTACATATGAATTAGTAGGGCACAAAGTAAAAAGTGTGGTTACGCGCAAGAATGGACTTCATTCGGTCTGACAGATAGGTAGCACAGTACCTTGGTATACAGGGGCAGAAGATCTTCCTACATTTTTGAAAGCCATGGAAACACAGTGGACAGATCAAATTAAGAGAAGAGCTATGTTAGTATATACCTTGCGTGGGACAACAACGCGCTGGTGGGTAGTCCACAGAGATAATATTATAGAATGGGAAGAGATTGGAATCACCCTATCTATTAGGTTTGTAAGGAACAATGCACCTACACAGATCTGCACTTATCATGGTGATCAACCTGTTCAGCATCACATTCAGCAGTGTGAGAGACTCTGGACAGCAGGACAAGAAGCATTACCACCTTCACTCTGGGTGCATAGATTGTACTCTACGCTACAAGGATGCACACACACCTGCCTGTATGTATATGCAGAACTACATCGAGAGACTGGAAACTGGAAAAAATTTGACTGCAGGGATGATCCAGACCTTTGACTACTTTTCTTCTCAACCTCCAATAGAAGAGGCATTAAAATTTATCAAGCGCTTAACCATGGGAGATAGTGCAAAAGTAGAAGAGCATATTCAGGAATTATTTGGTGAGACAGAGTCCAGAGCACATTTTGAAAAGGAAGAAGAAATGGACTTCATACTACTTGAACGTGCTTGCCTTGAGAAAGAGAAGGGAAAGATGGTTTACATCGTGGATGATGAGGAAGTTGAGAACCTGGATATTGAACATTCACAAGGGGTGCGCGAGGTCTTGGACAGTGCAGACAAGGATACGTGCGCCTACCATGAACCCATGAAGACAAAGAAGGTGAATATAGGTTTGGAGGCTAAGCCTAAGGAGGCCATAATTGGAGACTACTGGTCAGACTCGGAGGTAGCAAAGATCATTGAGTTACTCAGGGATTATCAGGACTTATTCCCTCGAGGGTATCATGAACTTAAAGGCATGCATAAATCACTTGGGGAAATGAAGATAAAGCTTAAGGATGGTGCACACCCAGTTAGAAAGAGGCCTTACAGAATGAATCCTAATTTGCATGAAAAGGTAAAAGAAGAAATTGATAAAATGTTGAAATCTGGAATTATCAAACCCCTTGATGAGTCAGAATGGGTTAGCCCAATGGTGATCAGTATCAAGAAGGATGGATGAATTAGAATATGTGTGGACTATAGGGAGTTGAATGCTGCATGCATCACCGATCCATTCCCTACGCCATTTACTGAGGAAATACTAGAAGGCGTTGCAGGGCGCGAAATATACTCCTTTACAGATGGGTTTTCTGGGTATCATCAGGTTAGGATTGCTCAGGAGGATCAAGAAAAGACAACATTTACTACTGAATGGGGCAGTTTTTCCTATACTGTGATGCCTTTTGGATTGAAAAATGTGCCTGTTGTATTCTCGTGCATAGTTGTTCAGGCATTCAAATATTTTATTCACAACTTCTTACAGGTCTACCTAGATGATTGGACAATATATGGGCTTGTGAAAGATCATTGTGACAATCTGTGCTTAATGTTTGAATGGTGCAGACAATTGAGTATCTCTTTGAACATCAAGAAGTGCATATTTTCTACACCATTTGGAATATTGTTAGGACATATAATCTGCAAGGAAGGTTTGCTCATTGATCCAGCTAAGGTTGCAGTCATTTTAGGCCTGGAAGCACCTACCAGTCAAAGTGAGGTGCATGGATTTTTAGGTCATACAGGATATTATAGAAAATTCATCAAAGGGTATGCCAAAATTGCTGCACCCTTGGAAGAGTTACTGAAGGGGAAAGGTACATTTTATTGGGGAGAACCACAACAGTGCACATTTGAGATATTAAAAGAGAAACTTACTACCGCACCCATTCTACACTTTCCCTCATGGGATAAACCATTTCATGTGCATGTGGATGCCTCTGGCATGGCCATTGGCACTGTGTTAGCTCAACCTGGAGAAGGTATTGTCGATCATCCAATTTTTTTTGCTAGTAGGAAGCTGACTCCTGCTGAACAAAATTATACAACTACAGAGCACGAAGCTTTGTCCATGATCTATGCATTGCACAAGTTTCGACAGTACTTGTTAGCAACACCATTTGTGTTTTATACAGATCACATGGCATTGAAGTACTTGGTAAACAAGCCCATCTTACAGGGGTGCATATGCAGATGGGTACTCCTATTTCAAGAGTTTGATTTCATAGTTGTGGTGAAGCCAGGGAAAAGTAATTCTGGACCAGACCATTTATCTAGAATCAACTCAGGAGAGGAAGCACAGAACAATTAAAGAAACCATGCCAGATGCACAGTTATATAGGTTACAACGCACACCATCAGAATTAGAAGACATTGTTGTCTTTCTATGGACTGGTATAACACCAGAAGGAATGAAGGCATTAGAAAAGAAACAACTTGCTATACGCGTGGCACCATTTATGTTAATCAGTGGTGACCTCTACAAGTTAGGTAGAGATGAAGTATTACACCATTGTGTATTAGAGCATGAGCACAAGGATATTATGGAAGAAGCTCATGGTGGTATTGCAGGAGGCCATTATGCAGGTGATGCGACTACCCAGAAGATCCTACTTGCTGGATTATGGTGGGAGACATTGTATAAAGACTGTAAAGAATATTGTAAGGCATGTGATCATTGTCAGCACCTAGGAAAACTAGGGAAAAGAGATGAGATGCCTTTGAGACCAATTACTAGTGCCAAACCATTTGAGAAATGGGCCATTGACTTTGTAGGACCTATTTCACCCACGCATAGGACTGGATCACGCTATATCATTACTTGCACAGATTATCTCACACGGTGGGCAGAAGTAGCACCTACAAAGGACTGTACAACAGCTACAACAACTAGGTTTCTATGGGAGAATGTTCTTACAAGATATGGATGTCCTTTAAGCTTGACAAGTGATAGGGGTACACACTTTTTGAATGAGACAATCAGGATCCTATTAGATGAGTTTATGGTTGCACACCATAAAACTACACCCTACCATCCTCAGGAAAATGGAACTGTTGAGGCTTTCAACAAGATTTTGAGCCAGACTTTGACAAAAAATTGTGATGTTGGAAGAAAGGATTGGGATGAAAAAGTGTCAGCTTGTTCTTTGGGCATATAGAACAACTTACAAGTGATTGAACAAAGCCACACCATTTTAGCTGGTGTTTGGCATGGAAGCCATTCTCCCTATAGAATTTATGTTACCTTCTTTGTGCATTGCGCGCTGGAGGTCTAGCTGATGAACAAGATTTAGAAGAGTGTATCGAGAAGATGATTCAACTAGATGAGTGACGAGCCATAGCACGATGGAGTCAGAAGTAGGAAAAGGCCAGGCAAAAGGCATGGCATGACAAAAACATAAGGGATAAGAAGTTTGAGATTGGACAAATGGTACTTCTTTATGACTCTAAGTTCTTGCGCCATCCAGGTAAGCTCAAATTACATTGGTTGGGGCCAGATGTCATCACTTACATACTTGAATCAGGTGCTTTCCAGTTAGAAGCACTTGATGGAACATGACTACTCAGTTACTTTAATAGGAGTAGGATGAAGCGCTACTATAAATAAGACTTCTTGGTGTTTGTAATAAGGTAGTATTTTCATTTAGATTAGGTTTCCAAATATGATGTATTTCCTTCATTATCACTATGCTTTATCAATTTAGTTGTTGTTCTTGTGTAATAAGTGCACTTAAGCGCATGAAGCTAATTACTATGTGAAGAATGTTTATGTGCAGAGAGGACTAACATACCTTTAGTGTGGGGTGGTTGTAGTTATCCAAGTAAAAGACCAATTGAAAGGTGAAAGGAATAAGCTGAGGGTGTGCTTTAAGTCAAAAGAAGATTGCTTCTCAAAAGTGACCAAGGATGGAGATGAATGAAAGGACAAAGCAGTGATAACACAGGTAAAAGAGAATTCTTGACCCCAGGGTGGTGAGGGTTTAGAGTGAAGATAAGTAAATGAGGATATTAGGGCATCAAAGTTTCCACCTAGGGAGGAAAGAGCATGATTGAATCGAGAGGGTTTGATTCTATGTGAAAAGTTGCACAGTGACAAAGGTAAAAAATGGCACCCAAGAAGGCATCTGCAGCAAGTAGCAAAAGGAAAGAAGAAGGTGGTTGTTGAGGAAGAAGAGATGGCACCCGAAAGTGATTTTTCAGAAATGCAATATCCAGAAGGAGTCATCATTGGCCAGGAGTGGGATTCACCCATCAGAAAGAGAAAAGTGAGTGAATACAATCATAGGACCAATGAGAACAAGAAGGAGCTCAATTCCTTGCTCACTGCTAGGATGAAAAAGCACGATGAAATGACATGCAAGTTTATGATGATGCAGGTGAGAAGCTTCTGAAGAGAATTGGGGTCTACCAATTATATGAGCTTCCATATTTTGGGAAGTATGAGCCCTTGTATCAGTGGCTCATGAGCAGAGTGCATGAGGACTTCTTCTACTTTGCAGGACGCAGAGTTAGAATCTCATATGTGCTTATCTCATCAGTTACTGTTTGAAGGCCACAGGAGAGGACATAAAGAATGATCTCATAGATAAAGCAAGTGATCTTAAAGACCAGACAAGAGTTGGGGTACCTGAAGGGTCTATGCTATACGAATATAGACAAATTGAAGAACTGTCTAGTTGTGCAAGCAGCAGCACACCTTGTTACAAATTTGAATGATCAGGAGTGGTGGTCACAGGTAAATACTATGTGGCTACATGTGCGCATAAGATGTCAGAAGGAGCAATCTACAATATTGCAGGCTATATTACAGAACAAATAGTCAAGGAAGCAGCACACAGGAGGGAAGATCAACTTTGGGGTTGTTCTACTATCACTAGTATTCATGGAAATTGGAGTACCAGATGGGCCAAAGAAAAAATTATGGGAATACCCCATGGAGAATAAGTCACCAGCTGAAAGGTTCAACAAGTATCTATGTAAAGGGGCCATGACAGATGACATAAAGAAAGGGTGGAGAAATGGTATGACTGGCTCCACGTGGCATTTGGGGGAGAGTGGCACATCCCAAAGGACCTACCAGCAGTAGTAGGGAAACAAGTCTTGTTTGTTGTATATAAATTTTTTTGCATCATGCGCTTCCCAATGAAAGATGGAGTCTGAGCCCTTGGTGTAAGTTTCCTTACGCATTCACTGCAAGGTATTTCCAAGCATCTGTTCACAGATTTACAGACACATGCTGACTGGTATTCAATGCAGATAAGGTAGACTGTGACTACCACACGTTGAGAAAGAAGTATGTGTATCCTGGAAGAAGTGCCTTCACCGAGAGGATCATTTCAGAGGTGTTGAATATTAAGCCAATAAGTCTGGTTGTAGCAGATGTAGGGGCAGCATTGGTGTATCTTCAGCTGAAGCCAAAGATGGAGAATAACAAGTATGTGGAAGGTGAGTTCACACTTCCAGCACCACCAAAGGGAAAGCATACAATGGAGAACATCCCAACACCTAAGCCCACAGAGCCAATTGAAGTGGAGGATGAGGAGGAGGAGCATGAAGATAGTGGTGGTTTGGAGCATAGAGGTAGGAGACATCCTACAAATAAGGGTGAAGCTGAGCGCGCCATTACACCACCTCAGCCACAAGAGGGGGATGATGAGGACTTGAATGCAGTCCAAGGGGAGCACAAATTTAAGAGGGTGTTTAGGAGAACAAGGACCCAAGGTGCTACTCCAACCACGGTGCACAGATCACCCAGACTCTCTCCACAAAAGGAGGCAACTGTGCAAAGAAGGAGGAAACTGAAGTTAAATGAGGAGGTGGAAGAGTCAGAGGAAAGTGCACCTAATTCTCCTACACTTCCAGAGAACATAGAAGAATAGGGTGAGGAATCAAAGGGAAGAGAAGAAGATGAGAAGGGGCTAGAGGAGGTAGCTTCTGAGAATGTTCAGGACATGGAGACACAAGTCCCAAATTTGGAAGCTAAAGTCCCTAAGCAGCAACGGTCTAGAAGAACAAGTGGAGAGCACATTCCACCAGCCATGGGGTATGCAGAGGATGCAGGTAAAATTGTTCCATGCCCACTTCCAGAGCACGATAGCACAGAAGGATTTATTTGGCTGGGAGCTAATGGATGAGGATATGGTGACTGTGTGCACTCAAAAGCAACTATCATGGTCAATGCACACCCACATGGATGAGCCTGAATTTGATGTATGCGAAGAGTCATGCATTTTGAGATGGCTGAAGAAGGCACCCCAAGCTAGACACATGACAGTAAAGCCTACTGTCATGTCAGATGAGCAGGTCAACAATGCATTGGTGAAGGTTTCTGCTGAAGTGGCTAGAAGAAACATGGACAAAGCTGCAACAATCAGAGCACTGCATGAGGAGCTGAAGACAAAGGATGCAGAGATAGCACACATAACACAAGAGAGGGACTTCACGTAGAAGAAGAATGAAGTATTTATCAGCATCGCAGAGGAGATTGGGGACAATGTCATCAGAGCAAGGCCACACTTGGAGGCCAAGGTACCATAGACGTTTCCTTCAGCGATACACTATGTAGGAAAGTTGGTGGACTTGGTACTTGAAGATGAACCTCTACACATGACAGTGCCAAGGAAGTCAGAGCAAGATGTAGAATGAGAGAAAGCCTCAGTGATGTGAAAGATTACATCTTATGAAGGGTTGTTGTAAGTGTTACAAGAAGTATTGAAGAAAGCAGACCAGGCTTTAAATATCTGCACAGCTCCAGAGGCGCTTATCAACATAAAGACCCTAGAAGAAAACAATGAGGTCCAGAAAGCAATGAAGGATGAGACATTGGGCCACGTAGAAAGATTGTCAATAGTTAAGCAGAAGTGCGAGGCCCTGGCAGTAGCACAAGAGCCACACAAGACTCGGCTGGAAGAGCTTGGGAAGCTAATTGCGCAGAAGATGGATCTTTTAGAAGGAAGAATGACATCAATGTCCAGCATTGTGTTGGTTCTGTAGAATGAAAAGGGAGAGATTGTGAGGGATGAGTTGGAATCCATTGTTGTGGACATCCTAGAAAAAATAGGACAAGCACTCACTGAATGGTAGGTTTTGGAGGCCAAAATAAAGGAGGAGTATCCAGAATTGATACTTCAAACTGATACAGAGGAGGTTGTCTCATAACCTCATAAAAATTCTTTATTTGTCTACATTCTTTCATTCTTATTCTTTCCATTATTCTATTCTTTACTTCAATTTTTGGAGGAATACCCATTGTCGGATGACAATGAGATTAGTTTGGGGTAATGTTGATCAGAGAATACTTGTTAGAGAACACACAAGGAGTCCACGTGGGAGAGAAGGCCAGGATCAAGGGCACGGAGGGATAGGAAGGACCCACGTGTGAAAGGTAAGTTCAGCATTCAGGACTTAGCCAATTTTGAGCATGACGACCTATTTTTAGAAGATGGCATGCAGGAACACACCAACGATGTAGAGACATGCATGCCATGCATTGTCTATCTTTGGAGGATCAGATCGAAGCATTTTTGCATGGAGATGAGCTAAGAATAGGATTGACACTTCAGTTAACTATAAGAGGTCTATAGATAGCACACTTGCATGTGTGGCTATGCCTGTGAATGACATGTGGCTATTAATAGCATGCGGCCTATTTCTGGAATAGATAAGTGGTGAAGGGAAAGTCCCCACCCTATATATATGATGTGAGGTACATAGTGGTAATATATGAGTGTGAGGGATGTATGGAGGTATAGAGATATATGCATATGACTGAATTACTATATCAGATCCATACGCGCATTGGTATAGATTAACATTATTGTAAGGAGCTTCTGTGTTTATTAATAGATGGAAGATATTGGCTGAACCTAAGTGTCATTCCTGTGTGGAATTGAGTAGTGCATGTTATTGATTCAATCATGATTACTGTTTAAAGCTTGTTCTTTTATAGATCTGAATGTAGCATACATTGTAGAATGATAGATTAGTTATGAATCTATATGTTTCTTCCTTCATCACATGCTAACATCCTGCTACAACAACCCTAAAGAGGGACCTGGTACCTTTGCATGCTTTGGGTGAGTGCTCAGTCTAGGCTGAGTGATGTGCCAACGCATGACTAGGGTGTTATCTGGTAAATTCTAGGATTTCTGAGTCAACTCCATGGTCTTCTGATAAACCTCCTTTTTAAATGGGTATGGATCTGGGTATCATACATGTAGAACCATCCTCCCTGAAGTGATGGTAGGAATTCTATTGCGAACATGCCTCTGTTACATGACTTGTCTGCAGTTCAAATCGCTATGTGGTAGTGGTCCTAAAAAAAATGTTGACTACCTCGGATTCTAGTTCTAAACAATTGGGAATCACAATGATGTTTCAACATATGGTGTTGTAATCCTAGCCATCCATGTGCCTTTGTTTTCTTATTTATTCTGCTCACCTAAGATGCTCATAGCAAGTTTGGGATGTTCCCACCAATTCAGCTATGATTCTTTCACATAGAAATAACATGTACATCATTCCGAGGCTCATTCATGCCTGTAGTGGTTAGGATAACCGTCCATGTATAACATGTTCCACTAGGGAAAATGCGTTGTCTTTCCACAACCATG